>BSBN01001555.1:0-2400000 GCA_027924645.1 Cunninghamia lanceolata
TTAGGGTTTATGAGTTTCTAGGGTTGCTCAAATTTAGGGTTTAGGGGATAGGGTTAAAGGAGAATTATTTTATGATTTCCCTCCAATCCTCCTAATCCTAATTCATTAGTCCACCCATCTCCTAATCCATCAATCCCTATCATCCATCCATCATATATCTCACCATCTAATTCACCATCAAACATTCTAATCTCTAATCCATCAACCCATGAATGCTTGAAAAATTTTCTCCAAAGAGTCTTTACAAAATCCATAAATAAATGCAAAGATATGGAGCCATCCAAATCCACTCATCCAATTTCATCCCCCTCTAACACTCCTAATCCTAATCCATCCGAGCCTCCTATATCCATTCACTCAATCCTAATCCTAACCCCACAACATCTTCCATCATTATCCATCAACTATATGCAAATCCTAGTCCATCAACCAATGAATCCATGAAGGATGTGACCCAAGGGCTATTAGTACGAAATCTAAGGACATCATGTACTCAAATTCCTATCCTTGAGCCTAACAAAGAACATCCTAATAACATGTCTACCACTCCAACACCATCATCGAATCCTATTTATATCCATTTCATTGAAGAGTCTCCTACCATAAGTCCAAGTCAAACCCCATCATGTAGCCATGTTGTCAAACATCCAAAGATTATTGATCCCATCCAAGAACCCATCACATCCATCTAAGAAACCCAATAGTTATACATTAAGAGCCTAGTCCAAAGCATGTGGAAACACCAACCACCCATCCTAATCAAAATCCAAACATCCCATCTAATCCCATCTCAGTTCCCTTACCATCTCATGGTCAACCCCTCTGTACATCAATCCCATCATTGATCCTCCAACATCTCCTAGTGAACCCCCATCACCACCTCTTACTCCCCAATCCAATGAATATCAATGTATCCCCACTTACCCTATCCATATCTAATATCATGCTATCCATGCTTATCCTCCATGTGATCAAGATATTATCTATGATCAAGATCTTATCCATGAGCACGTAACCCACATCACTCCTATCAATCATTCCATTATCCCTATCCATAATCCCGTGCTAGTCCTATTCATTATCCATCAATATCCCATGATGAGACACTTGGTCCCCAAGAAAATATAGATAATCAAACAAATAACTTGGATCCTATCAAATCACATCCCAATGAGGATAATGATTTAATCAAGATCCAAGAATTCTACATCCATTTCCCATTGATCCTCCATCATCCCTATCAAACTATATGTTTAGGTGTTTAGCCTGGTTGCTCGAGTTTAGGGTTTAGGGGTCAGGAGTATTATTTTAGGTTTACATGAGTTTAGGGTTGCTCAAGTAAATAGTGTTTAGGGTTTAGGGTTAGGGTTTAGGGGAATTATTTAGGCTTTAGGGGTTTAGGGATTAGGGTTTAGGGTTTAGAGAGAGATAGAGCGAGGGGACCAATAGAGATTGGGAGAGATAGGGAGATAGAGGTTTAGGGTTGCTTCTAGGTTTTATGGTTTAGGGGTTAGGGGTTAGGGGCTAGGGTTTAGGGGCATTATTTATTGTTTAGGATTTATGGTTTAGGGGTTAGGGGTTAAGGTTTAGAGGTTTAGGTTTATGGTTTAGGTAGAGAGGAGAATAGGGAGATATAGAGGAGACCAAGCTTGGGAGTAATATCTCTATCTCCTCTAGAATCCCTCTCTCTAACTATACACACCTCTCTATCTCTCTCTCCCTATCCATGTCCATGTCCCTCTCTATCTCTCCATGTCTCTCGGTCCCTCTCTATATATAGGATAGAGAAATAAAGAGAGAGAGACTCTCCCATGTAGATACAAGGTTACATTTGTCCCTCATAGTATAGACAAGTTCTATTTCACGAACCACATGGATATTTGAGTCTAGGGATACTCTTGGACCATAACTTGATTACCTATTTGATGCACTACATGCATAGTCACAATATATTTTATATGAGAGCATGACATCCCAGACCATGATTTTGGCACCAACACTAGAAGGTTATTATTTTTGCATGCATGAAGCTTTATGTTTTCATGCTTCCCAGAACGCACTCACGTTATAAGCAAGCATGTTTTGAGAAGCATGAAAAATAGGAAAAAAGTATGTGGGATCCGTGTTTCAGACCCCACATGATTGTTATTCCTACTTTTCATATAGTATATCGGACAAGAAAATGCTTTTCATGTTGTTTGACTTATTGAGAATCATTTTTATATCAATCCACCACCTTTTAATTTTTTCAACGTAGAAGAACTGATTTTGCATGTTTTTGGAGAAAATTTGATTATTTAAACTGAAAGATTCATGTTTCATGTGTGATATTGTTTCAAAGCTAATTACCATTGATATATAGATTGAATTTGATGATATATGTTTGTTTTTGCCATAAATTTCACTAATCCTATTCTTGAGTTATATAGAATTCATAATCAAACTTGCAAAAAAGAAGAATTTGAGGATTTTGAAGCCATATTTTGGATAATTGGTCAACTGTAATATCAAATTCTAAGGTATGTTCAACTTATGTCCATTTTAATTCACATATATATGTTCTTATGTTCTTTATGTCTTTATGTCTTTATGTTCTTTATGTTCTAAGATATATATGTGTCTAGGTATATCAGTTAGTTCAATCAAAGAGGCTCCAAATTCCTCATGTTTCCACTTTGTTTCAGCCCTTCATGCCTTCATTTCACCTATTTTCAGCTATACAAGAGAGAAAAAATATCAAATACTTCATAAAATAATTTTAGTGAACAATTGTTTGTCATACTCATATTCATGATCAACGGAGCCAAAATTGATTCTGGAAGACTCTTAATTTTTGCCCTAGGATGATATAGAAGGATTTATTACTTAATATGCATAATGATTCATTCAATAGAACCATGCAATGGCTTGAATCTTAGACTATCCTATGCCCCCTATTATGGAATCCTACTTGTCTCTATTGATCATTTAGACATAATTGTTAGGTGTCCTTTTGATAACTTCTCCATGCATGTTTCATTGTATGAATTCTCTTGGAGAAGGTTGGAGGATGTGGAGACCTCTTTAGTGTCTTAGGCTAGGACATTCCTTATGCACCTATTCATGATGATTTGTATGCACATGACATAACAATATTTCAAAATTTCCTAATTGTCCTTTGTTAGCACATGATGGTGGTTACCTTGATCGACTATATACCTTTCAATACCCTAAATTATAGAGATTAGTTTAATGATTTTTATGACAGTCCTAGGTGTGGCTACCCTAAAGAAGTCAAGGACCGTACCTCTTTGAAAATGAAGTTTCTCCATGGTTGGGACAACATGGTGTCTCCAAATATTCATGTTTCCAAGATAGCTCTAGCTAATGTCCACTTGTTTCCAACTTCTTAGACCTATAAGAAATAATTACGAGCATTTTATTCATCATAAATAAGTCAATTTTAGTCAATAGAAGCCAAAATACATCCACTTGCAATCATGGATTAGTTAAGGATAGCTAGGTGGTAAATTTCTTGCCATTGACAACTTCACAAATTTGGTGTCTTATCTTGTCCTCATTGGTTTTCTCCACGGATCTCCATCATTGTCTTCATGATTCGTATAATTCATCATGTCATAGTGCCTTCATCATTCCATAATTATCTAATCACAATAACCCTAGATGGCTATCCCTAGGACTACTCTATGAATTGCACACTATGTATTTCAGCAATTTAGATTTCCTTCATGTGTGTTTAAATGGTTTGTAGTGTTAGGACAGTCGTATGTGAAACTTATTGAACATAATTAAACTCCATCACACCACCTCAAATGAACTCAAACTCAATCCAAATTTCATGAATATGACTATCCTTTTGAATAAATTAGTTATGGCATGACAATCCTTTATGAGCACTTGGTCAATCTTCTTCAAACTTTCACCTTTTGTTTGTATTGAAAAATCTATAAAATAATCCTCTTAGAACATTACCAATAAATTTATTATCATGTGCATGAAGTGATCAACAATAATGGTTGTCTCTATCTAACTAGATGTGATAGTCTTAGATAGTTAGGACTGTTATGACTGCCCTCATAGCTGTGACAGTCTTATTTGCATCTGAATATGACAGTCATGTCTACATGCGATGAACTTGTCTAGGATATCTTTCTGCAACACCCATCCTCACCTTCATTCTCATTGTAAAGATCAACAACACTTTTGAGCAAGGAATTTGTACCTATTCATGATTATCGTAAGTGTTGGTTATGACAGTAGATTGTCTCCTTCATAGTGGCCTTTATGGCAATTTAGCTTATGCACATGATTATCTACTTGAGTTTGGCATTGCCATATTAATGAGCCTTGACTTCAATAATTGTATCAATATCCCTTCTTCACCCTCTACACTAATCCAAAGCATAATTTTGTCACTACTATTCACAACATCTTTCATGAGACTGTCTTCCTTTTTGCCATTGTTGTGACAATTAAGGCATGACTAGGGAGTAGCTGAATGACATCTCTTCTTAATTAAGATAGTCTTCTTCCTTATTTCACAAACTTGTAGGATCTCATGAGTCACTTTACCCATACTTCACTAGAATAATCTTAAGGTGTGGAGAGATTTATTCATAGATAGGGTATTGACAATTTGCTAAACAATTTCAAAATGTTGCTTAAGATAGTCCAAATCATTGAATTTTGATAGGTTGCCTTTCAAATCAAATTTGAGATTGAGGCTATGGTTTTCTTCCAAATACCCTTCCCTGTAGTAAAAACTAACTTCTTATTTACTCAAAATGGAAATTAGGGTGCAAAATCTACATAGTATTGCCATTGTTTTGGCAATCCCATATAGACAAGGTGTTGGCAGTCACTAGTTAAAAATTCCCATCACCCCCATCACAAAATCCTCTCATCACCATAAAAATATCCCCTTCCTATCACTATCCTTGCACATACATCACTTAGGTCACCAAGGTAGGTATAATTTTAAAAGAAAATGTAGATTGGATTATCTTTTGATTGACAATGTTGGTGAATAGTTATCATGTGCATAATGGGCAACATTAGTCTCATGGATAATAATAGGTGATCTTCCCTTGATAAATCATCAAATGAGAGATTTATTATATCCTTATTGGTCCATACTCATTACCACTAGACAAACATTAACAATTCATGGTTATAGCATTACTGTCCCTAATACTATATTACATAATGTGTATTTTAACATTTTGTATTTCACCACTGTGTAATTCAACAAAAGCCGCAGTTGCATATGAATTTCTCCTTAATGATCTTCCTATATTGAGTTCCCTCTGTTTAAAAACTATTATGATTACTCCTAAAGAATTATCATGTTGTCCTCATACTTGTGTGTGTGCTTCACAACTGATTGGCAGCCTTGCCAATCCATTCTCACCATGGCTGTGTGAAACTAATTGATGATGCTTTGGATCTAATATGACCTATGTATGGTGATTAAGATAGATAACACCCAAAGCAACCCTTAGAGTATGGATGGTTACGAAGATGTCCATTTTTAACTATTATGGAAGAGATATGCATAACTGTCCCATCATTCTCAGTGATTTTGGTATGACAACCCTTTCCCTTACCTTCTAGTTATCTTCATGATAGTCCTTCTACAAAGTTTAACATCTTGTGATCATGTTGGCTAATTCCTTAATTCTAAATAGGCTCACCTTGGGTAAATGTCTCATGACAATCATGAGGGTTAATGACAGTCATCTAGGGATTGTCCTATGGCTATTGGTAATTCTTTATTGTAACATGATAATGATCACATAAATACCTACCAAGTGTAATGATTATGACTGGCATCTTGATGATAGCATGTGTGAGTTTTAATCACATCATAATAGTCTATTAAACACTTAATACAATCCCCATCTTTGTTTTGTAATAGGATTGGAGGTTTATAGGATGACATTCATAGCAGATTTGTTGATAGTCCCATGAGCCTTGTGTATAATGAAAAATTTAGATTTATAAATGGAAATGATTCAAACAATTGAAATGCATAACGTAAACCCAAATAATTCAATACCTCGAAGATGCAAGATGAGCTCGATTGATTGATTGCTTTGTTGTGTTGATTGCTTGATTCCACAGCATAACATTGATAAGGAGATAGGTGATGGATGGTTGATGGTTGATAGATGCAAGCTAGATGGATTGAAAGAGGATGGACAATGGCTTGAGATGAAAATTCAGTAGAGTGAGGTTGCATGAAGAAGAATCCTGAATTCCTCTTTAATGGCTGAAGAGAGGCTTGTTTTATATGAAAGGCTTGGTTCCAATGGATGGCTAGGATCAATTAGGGCTTTAGATGAAATAGATGGATAGGATTAAGTTAGGTTTCCTTGCACATCAAGAAATTGTAGTCATGTGACATGTGGCAAGGGAAGATAAGGCTTAGGTGTGCTTGTGTAGACAAATACTAAAATTAGGTCCCATTAGTTGTGCATGTGAAAGATAAAAGTTGTAACACATGATTGACTGGACAAGTGTTGGAATGTGATAAAAGATGAGTAGTTAATTCAAATAAAATATTTGAATTAGTTGGGATATGAGTTGGATATTAATTAAATAAATAAAATTTATTTAATTAATTTGAAAGATGAATAGGATGGGATGTGGAAATTAATTAAATAAATAAAATTTATTTAATTAATTGGGATGCAGATAAGATAAATGGGATTATGCATGTGAAATTAATTAAATAAATAAAATTTATTTAATTAATTGGCTAAGTGGGATAAGGATGGGATTGAATGGGATTTAATTAAATAAATAAAATTTATTTAATTAATTGGCTAATGGATAAATGGGATTAAGAGTGGGATTTAGGACAAAAATGGCTTATGATGTTTAGGATAATGTTTTAACAAGGTGTTGTAGGACATGGACAAATTTGGGACAAATTTGGGTGTCTACATTTTGCCCCTCTTTGAGATGATGTTTGAGATGATAAGATTTATGTCGAGTAACATCATTTCAAAGAAGTTAATGTATGGATAGAGGAAAAGGATGATGATGATAGAAAGATAGGATGATGATGGAAAGATGATGGGATGATGATGCCCCCTCGAGAGGATAGGCGGGTTGAACAAACACGGGTAGGCTCTCGAAATAATATGGCTTAGCTGCAAAAGAAAGATAAGAGAATGGATAGAAGAAATGGATGATGTGTTATGCTGCAATGAAGGTGAGCAACCATGATGTTTGATATAGCACTAAATGTTATGCACCAAGGTATAATGATCTAGGGTGACGTTGTGTCTCGTGCCCCAGCATAATACAACCTTGTCTAGCATATGAGGAAGGAAACTTAGAGCATTGAAGTCCTAGTGCACAAAAGGTATGATATTACCTTAGATGCAAAGGATAGTGCAAAAAGCTATTCCAACATACACAAGATATGAATATTAGCTGGAAATGATAAGGATTTGATACAAATGCAAGTTAAAATGATAACACACACAAGCAAGCAAGCAAGCATGTACAAATGATTCAAAAACAAATAAGGTATTGCCCCTGTCAAGCTGTAAACCAGTGATTAATTGCTGATTGATGATGGTTGAGAGTGTTGTCATTGCAGGGAAAGCTATATCCCTAGATCAACACAAGGTTGTTTGCTGAGTTAGTTGGATGATTGGCTGATTGAGTTGGCTTACAACAAGGTTAGGATCAAGACCATTGGTTGTGTTTGGATAACTTGGCTTGATTGATTAACTTGATTGGTATAGCTTAATGATGACTTGCATTTGGATCATTGTTTAGAATGGTTGGAAGATGATGAAATGCTGATTAGATTGATTTGATGAAGGATGGATGATTTGTGGTGGATTGAGCTACTTTTGATTTGCTGAAGTGATTGGATTTGTTTGAGTTGATTTGCTTTGGTGTTGATGCTGATGATTGATAGGACTTGTTTTGATAGTTGGCTTGATGTGCTTTAGTTGTGATGTTTGCTATTGTTGGGTTGATTATTTTGATGATTGGATTGTTTTGAATGATGATAGTGATGGTGTGAGGATTAGAGTGTCCATTCAATCGAAGCATAAGCAAGTATTCTTAGTATGCTCAAAGGATGTAAAACAAACAAGGTATTGCCCTTGTCAAGTCATAAACCAATGATTGATTATTTCATTGATAATGATAGATAGTGTTGTCATTGCGGGGAAAGCTATATCCCTAGATCAACACAAGGATGTGGGAATGTTATATCCCATTGATGATGATTGATGATGATTGATTGGGCTCATGACAAGATTAGGATCAAAACTTGTTGATTTGATTGGATAATGTTCCTTGATTGATTGGCTTGCTTGATATGGATTAGTGTAACTTAGATTTAAGATCATTGCTTAGATGGATTTGATTGATATGATTGGAAAAAGTGATTGATTAAAATGGATGAATGAATGTTATTGATAGGAAGAATTGATTGAATGATGATGATTTGATTTTGATTTGAATGTTGATGGAGTGGATTGTTTCGGATGATGGGATTGAATCAATCTTATTGCTTGGATTTTTTGTTGGATTTTTAAATTTTTTTTAGATTTTTTTGACATATTTTGATTTTTTTTGTTTTTTGGGGATATTTTGGGATGTCAATGGATTTACAATTTGGGTAGCCTTTGTGCTAGATACCAATGACAGGGGAAAAACCAAGTCTAGGTGCAAGGAGGGATGAATGGCATTGGATAGATAAAAGGATGGATGATAGTAAATGGGATGGAAGGCTCATGAGAGTTGGATGGATAGATAAGAGGATAGGCCATATAAGGGATGGATGCTTGCCTTATGATAAATGGATAGTTAGGCTATAGTGGAAAGATTCATGATAAACAGATGGGGATAAGCTATAAGATGGAAAGCTCATGATAAGGATACGCCATAGTGGATGGATCATAAGGGAGCTAGGATGTGATCCTCAAAGGCTATGTTGCATAGGAAGAACTTGCCCCATTCTAGGTGGTAATACTTAGGATTTTTACATGACAAAGTTCATGACCAAGGGATGACATGATGGATTGGTTTAAATGGGATGGATAAATGGTCAATGGATAGGACTTGGTTTAGAAATAAGGTATGTCAAGAAATATCCAAACATGTTTCAACATTTTGCCCCTATGTCTTCATCAAGATCAAAAGGAGGATGGATAAATGGGTTCAATAAGATAGGTATATGGATGTAATGGCTAATGATGGTAGGATAGGATATGGCAAGATAGGACATGATAAGATGGAAAATGATAGGTTGGATGAGACAATGTGCCCCCAAGTGTAAGTGACATAGAAGATCAACCTACACATGATGCCTGTTTGCTAGGTTTTCATCATGGTACTTATCCAAGGTGCCTATTTCCCAGGTTTTCACCGTTGGACGAAGGGATTTCTCTTTACTATTTCTTTTATTTTTGCTTTTACTTTTTTGCTTTTAGATGGGTTGACAATTACACATGGCGCCTGTTTGCCAGGTTTTCACCATGGTAATGGATAGGAGGGACTCAAGTGTTTAGTGCTATGAAAGGTGATAGTGTCCCAATAGAGAGGGATGTTGTCGCATGGACCATGTCATTATGCTCATAGATGTTGGTAAAGGGATTGCGTGGATGAGAGATGGATTAGATAGATAGTGGATGATGAAATGGATTATGAAAGGTTCATGCAAGGATAGATGGATGGGGATAGTGGATTATGATGTGGATTATATAGGACTTATGGAATGAAGATGGATGAAAAGTTTATGCCAAAGCATGGGCCATAAGGATAGCATGGGGGAGATATGTAGGATAATGGATGGAAGATGGGGAGATGTAGTTATGTGGAGGTGCTATGGAGTGGAAGGGAACCATGACCAATGGTTGCACACACAGTGATAAACATTGAAGCTTTTGATTGGATGGTGGTGTATGAAGCAATGGGGTTGTTTTCTTAGGAGATGATTGATGAAGTGATTTAGGAACCCACATAGATTTAGTATTTTTAGTGCTTTTGTTTTGCTTGTGGGATTTTTGAAGGGAATGGAAGTTTTGGATGGAAGTAGGCTTTTGGATGGATATAGGTGGTTCGGATTCTTGAGATGTGGATGAGGATGCCTCATTTGACTTGATAGCTATTTGCTTAGGAACCCAAATCACTTTGCTTTTGGGCTTTGCTTTTGGAGGTATGGGCTTGGATGGCTGTTTAGATGAACTTTGCTTTGAGTTTGATTCTTTATGTCCTAAGGTATGAAGACCTTTAGGATTTTTGGTAGGATTTGTATCTTTATAGGTAGAGGCATCACAATTTTTGCTTTTGAATCCCATGGGGTGGATGGAGTGGATGGAATGATTGGAAGCTTTATGCTTAGGCGATGTGTGCTTTTGTTGGTCATGATTAGGGATGTAAGGATACTTATGAATGATAGGTATGTTAGGTGTTGGAAGTAATGGTGGCATGGTGGATGGAGGGATATTTGGAGTTTGTAAAAGTGGAGGCAAAGTGGATGGTGGAAAGTGTACGGTCACATGCTTTTGATGGTTATAGGATGATGGAGATGGAATGGCTACATATGTTTTGAGAACATGATGGGGGGTGTGATGGAAAGTGGTAAGTTTAGGATGCACGAAGAGATTACCAAAATCTTGGCCTTGTTTACCTTGGGATGTGTATCCAAGGCCATATGAGCATGGAGGAATCTTGACATGAATCGGCTCCAAAATACCTTGTTCATAAAGACCTAGGCCTTTACCTTTGTAGTTCATGTTTTTGAGGATACGATGGACAATGGGACTAGGTGTGCTTTGGGAACTAGACTTGAGCTCTTTATTGGATGGAGAAGGTGAAGTGGATAAAGGTCGTTGTTGTCCTAAGGAAGAACACTCATGTATAAGGTGGTAAGACCAATAGGACATGATGGATTTGAAATGGGATTGATGATGGATGTGGAAGGGGGATCATTAAGATCTTGATTAGAATTACATTCATGTAGACCCAAGTTATTGATTTGATCTTCTATGCTTGCTTGGGGGACAAGTGTCTCATCATGACAAGTGGATGTTTGCTCATTATGGATAGGGCTAGATGGTGGATGACTAGGAGCAATGTGGATATCTTGCTCATGGATAGATATAGGATTATGTCAAGGTGCCCATGGATAGCTTCTTCATAGGTATCATCTTGATCATAAAGAAGGTAGATGTTATGGATAGGTTGGATTTGGATGGCTTGCTCATGAATGGTTGTTGGGAGATGGATAGGATCAAGTGGCTCATGGATAGATTCATCATTATGGCTATCATCTTGATCATGGAAAAGATACATGTTATGGATGGGTTGGATGGAAGGCATTTGATATTGAGTTGGACTAGGGCTTAATGTTTCCACATGCTTAGGATTAAACCTTTGACATACCTCTTAGGTTGTTTGAATGGAAGTGGAAGGCTCTTGGATAGGCTCTTGGTCAACAACATGAGAACATGATGACTCTTGACTTGGATTCATAATAGGAGACTCTTGAATAGGCTTGATGGCTTGTAGGTCACATGATGGGCTTGAAGGGCTAAGAATGTTAATTGAGGTCTCTTGGATAGGCTCATGGATAGGTGGACCACATGATGGGATTATAGGATTGGACATGACCTTTGGAAGTTCTTTGGTAGGCTCATGAATGGGTGTTTGACATGGAGGTAGTTTATTCCTAGCTAGTAGCCAATGGATCACATCCTTTGCAAGGGTATGAGTGGATGGACAATATAATGGATGAGCAATAATAGCAGATGATGTTGTAGGCTTAGGACTAGGATTAGGTTGGGGGCTAATCGGATTGGATGGATTAGGATTAGAGGGGGGTGACACATGGGATTTGAATGTTGTGGCATGATTTCCCATTGTAGGTGGGTACACCTTGTAAACAATTGGGACAAATATTGGGCATGCATTTGTATCATGGCCTTTGGTCCTATGGTATGCACAATAATCATGTTCATCATATGGACTTTCTTCACATGGTTTGACTCCAGGAAGTTCAATGAGTTTTGCTTCAAGCATCCTTTGTAAAACTATCTCAGCCGCATCCTTTGGTGAAGGATTAGAATGACATGGTGATGAAGGTAATGGAGGGCTTGGTGGTTTGGAAGGTAGAGGGATTAATGGACTAGGAATGGGATCACATGGTGGTGTTGGGATAGGACTTGTTGGCTCATGTGTTGGCATGTGATTGGATGGTGGAGGCCACTCTAGATTGGTATCTCCCTTGTCAAAGGTAATTGGATCTTGCATAGGATAACTTGGGCTTGTTTGATTTATGTACAAGGGGCTACTTGGACTTGGATGTGCTTCTTGTTGTAAAGGTGGACTTAGGCTCACTTGTGCTTGTTGTCGAGGCCATTGATAGTCTTGGTGGTTGAGTGAAATGGTAGGATATGTAGACAAAAGGTTTTGGGGTTGGTATGAAGTTGAGGGCATTTGATCTTGTTGCCAAGGTGGATTTGGGCTTACATGTTCTTGTTGTGATGACACTTGGTTGCCTTGTGGATGGGTTTGGTGATATGTTGGAATGTTAGAATGAGGAATTGGATAATGTTGGAGTGGAGGTTGATAGGTTGGTGTGACATTGATATGATGTGTAGATAGATAAGGTTGGTATGAAGTTAAGGTGGATGACACATAGGGTTGAGGTGGAATGTGTTGAGGTTGGGATGGCGTTTGGATTTGTTGTTGTTGGAATTGTTGAATTGGTTGGTGTTGTGATGTGATGTGTTGATGTGGATAAGGGATAACATTAGAAGAAATGGAATAAGTTGGTATCAAATTGGGTTGATGAGTGGATAGATATGATGGGATAGGTGCTAGATAGGATGGTCGTTAGACTTTACAAGTGGCCATGAGGTGTTGTATTTCTTCCAAGAGGTATTGTATGTGTGAGGATTGGTTTGTTCGACATATGTGAATCAGTTCTTGAATGCTTTGAAATGTTCGCTCCTCTAAAGGTGATTGGCTTGCATGCATGTGGCGAAGCATATGAAGGAGTTTTTGGAGGTCCTTTAAGGTTGACATGATGTTACACAAGTGTTTTAAGTCTTAAGTCCTTTTTCGCAAGTGCTTGGTTATGATTCGATGATGATGTGGATTGTTTGGATGAAGTTGATTAGGATGAAGGTGACTAGGATGAAAGTTTAGATTGATTTGTTTATGTGTTTAGTGTTTATAGCTTGATTTGGCAATGTTCAAACAAATGATTATGCATTTATACACATGAATCACTCACGCAAGACACATAAGCAATTGTTGAATTTGAAAATGAAATGTGATGATTATTAAGCAAGCACTTGAAAACACATCACAAGCCTAATGTCTAGTCAAGTGGATATGGCCAATTAGGTCTTAGGCTAGATTGCATAAGGTTGACTAAGGAATTGAAAGTAAAATCCTGCCACACAGCCAGGAGAAAGGGGTAACCCACCCTTCACCTTCACTTCCCAAAGGTATAAAGTTCTTTGGGGCTTAGCCAAGAGTGATAAGATTTACAACTCCCAATGAGGGTGTCTTTCGATTCAGCCTTGATTGAGGTCGTCCCTTGGAGTGGTGTGTCTCCAAGTAGGCCTCCTAAGATAGGGTATACAAAAGCAAACCAAGTTAGCTGTCACTTGATTCACACTCGCACTTGTTAATTTCCCCTTTAGAAAATGAGATGTGTGATCAAATAGTTCAAGCACTTGTTCATTTTAGATCCAAAGCCAAATATGTAGAAAACACTGGTTCATTTTTTTTAGCCCAGTTTCAATGATGTGATTGCAAGCAAGTTGTTTGTTTTATGCCCAAAGTCCAAATGTGTGATCAAGCAAGATTAAGAGATGAAAGATTAGAATGAGTGCACCTGATACAATCACTTTCCAATTTGCTATAGATGTTGATGCCAATGCTGCTCCAGCTCCTTAGATGCCCTTACAAGTCACCAATTCTAAAAAGAAACAAGTAAACTTGCAAAGAAGATGATTACATGAAAAAGATGAAATCTAAAAATTATGATGAAAATGATCTGATACAAAAGAATGGATTTTATAAACAGAAAATTTAGGAGATTCTAAGCAATTTGAAAAAAAGTTTCGCTGAAAAACAATCAAAATTGCTCAAGTTATGCTCAAATGAAGTTTGCAATGAAACTAAACTTTAACTGATTAAAAAGCCTAAAAAATGGTAGTCACCTGATAAAACCTACTTAGATGCAAAGTTCGTCCTCCCATCTTTCCAACGAGTCCTCGTTTGCGCAATTTGGCCTCTGTATGTGAAAGTTATGATAGAAACACCAAAATGCACAATGACAGCTACCAAAAGCAAGTTACAGTCACCAAATGCGACCAACTGTTGATTAGAAGCGATCTGAATTTGTCTACAGGTGATATGTTATGGCTCAGATGCGACTCGAATGAGACCAGCTGCGACTCCTATAGGCTTATAAGCGATGCGGAAAATGGTAGAGGCGATCACTGCATGTCTAGAAGCGATCTCATGTTTTACCATAGGCGAACCCTTGCAGATCAAATGCGACTTTAAAAACACCAGATGTGAACGCTGTAGGCTTATAAGCAATGAAGAAAAGTCCAAAGCGACTGATTTTAGCCTACAAGCAACCTGTATCTACAAAATGATAGTTGCAACAAAAAATCCTCTTCTGCGAAAGGCAAGCACTGTCAGACCGAAGGCGATTCAATTATACCAAAAGCGATTACTGTTTAGATAAAAGTGATCAAAATATGAGAAAAAGCAATTACTGTCTGACTAAAAGTGATCAAAATATGAGCAAAAGTGATTACTGTTAGCCCAAAAGCGATCTGGAAAGTTTCGGGTGAGAGATTGCAGATATTAACCATATGCGACCAAGTTTACCAGATGCAATCCATTTTTGTTCAAAAGCGAGCTGAATTTTACCAAAAGCTTATGACTGTTTGTTTAAAAGCGAGCCAAATTTGACCATAAGCGATCAATTTTTGATCAAAAGCGAGCTAAATTTTACCATAAGCGATCAGTTTTTGATCAAAAGTGAGCTGAATTTTACCAAAAGCTACATACTGTTTGTTTAAAAGCGAGCCAAATTTGACCATAAGCAACCAGTCTTTGATCAAAGGCGAGCTGATTTAGCGTAGGTGACTGCTGTTTGATCAAAGGCGACCTGAATTGCCAGAGGCACATTTCTACATACCGGTTGTTGTTTTCTTCCCCAAATGCTCCATTTTTCATCAAATTTAGGCAAATTTGTACTCAAAATTTATGGAAACGGCCTCCCGGACGCAATGGTGAGGTTAGATTTGGGCTAAGAGATTATATACATATATTTTTAGCCAAATATTTACAAACTAGGGTTAGAAAAATGCAAATTTTTGCTACAAAAGCTTGCAAAAATGAAAGATTGGCGCTCTAAGAGATCTAAACTTCACAAAAACAACTCAAACAAGAGAGGTTAATCAAGGACGTGAGTCCCACCGGGCGTGCCAGAATGTATAATGAAAAATTTGGATTTATAAATGGAAATGATTCAAACAATTGAAATGCATAACCTAAACCCAAATAATTCAATACCCCGAAGATGCAAGATGAGTTCGATTGATTGATCGCTTTGTTGTGTTGATTCCTCGATTCCGCAGCATAACATTGATAAGGAGATAGGTGATGGATGGTTGATGGTTGATAGATGCAAGCTAGATGGATTGAAAGAGGATGGATAATGGCTTGAGATGAAAATTCAGCAGAGTGAGGTTGCATGAAGAAGAATCTTGAATTCCTCTTTAATGGCTCAAGAGAGGCTTGTTTTATAGGAAAGGCTTGGTTCCAATGGATGGCTAGGATCAATTAGGGCTTTAGATGAAATAGATGGATAGGATTAAGTTAGGTTTCCTTGCACATCAAGAAATTGTAGTCATGTGACATGTGGCAAGGGAAGATAAGGCTTAGGTGTGCTTGTGTAGACAAATACTAAAATTAGGTCCCATTAGTTGTGCATGTGAAAGATAAAAGTTGTAACACATGATTGACTGGACAAGTGTTGGAATGTGATAAAAGATGAGTAGTTAATTCAAATAAAATATTTGAATTAGTTGGGATATGAGTTGGATATTAATTAAATAAATAAAATTTATTTAATTAATTTGAAAGATGAATAGGATGGGATGTGGAAATTAATTAAATAAATAAAATTTATTTAATTAATTGGGATGAGGATAAGTTAAATGGGATTATGCATATGAAATTAATTAAATAAATAAAATTTATTTAATTAATTGGCTAAGTGGGATAAGGATGGGATTGAATGGGATTTAATTAAATAAATAAAATTTAATTAATTAATTGGCTAATGGATAAATGAGATTAAGAGTGGGATTTAGGACAAAAATGACTTATGATATTAGGATAATGTTTTAACAAGGTGTTGTAGGACATGGACAAATTTGGGACAAATTTGGGTGTCTACACCTTGTATAGTTCTCATTTAGAGCTTAGACATTTAATACTTTAATAGCATGCAATATATTTAGTCCTCATAATGATTATCCTTACTAAGAAAACATCTTGATGACCTCCTAGATCCAAATTCCTCTTTTACTCAATGATATTATTCACAGTTAGGGTTTAATTAATTACCCATGCTCCATTTGAAACTACTCGCAAAGAGATTCACTCAAGTCATGATTTTTGTCTTCACATGTCTTCCTCTAGACTTTGGGATAACAGTTATAAATTTTTTCATGGGTCAAGAAAATGAACTACAGAATGATTTTTTAGAATTTATGAACCTTATGCATGTCTAGGACAACCTGGGCATCATAAAAATGACTTTTTATCAAACCTACGACAACCATGAACATGAAGAACAAGTTGTTGATTTGGTTGAGAAAATGGGTATAAATCAAGCTAGTCTTTCACCACAAGGGGAGGTGCATAATATTTGTGCATTTGGATGAGTTCAAAAGTATTTTAGAGACCTCCATGATACTACCCTAGCCCAGGAAATGCTCACACATAAACATAAGCAAGAATTAGGGGAGTTTTCTCATGATCTTGATGTTGTCAATTCAAGGAATTTGAGTGCTTTTTGGGACAATTTTTTGGTCTATCATATCTTTTAATGATTTTTGTCCTATTTATGATTCAACTTTGATCATGGTCTATCATATCTTAATAAACAAGGAGAACGATGAATTGCATGAAATTGGAGCTCCTAAAGTGATGCAAATCACCAAACATGATAACTTATTTTGTATTTTTTCATTGTGACCATTATTCATTGTCATTATAAAGGTTCTAATTATCATTGTCTTATTCATCATGCTTGTAGAAATCATCATCATGCCAAGGAAATGAGAGAAGACTCCAACACCAGAAGAGCATGAAGTTAAGAATGAAAGGAAAAGAGAAAGAATGAGGCGAATTCAGGAAAGTAGGAAAGTGTCAACCATACAAGAAGACATTCCACCATTGCCAATTGAAGAGGAACATGACACATATAATGAAGCTAAGAGAGAGATGGAATTGTTGGCACAAAGGGAATGGATGCAAAACCTTTGTGCAATGAGGAAAGTGAATCTCCAAGTTGGAGGCACTCTATCGTCCACAGGTCAAGTTGAAGGAACACAATCATTATCTTCTCAATTTGGAGACACTCCATCTTTCATAGGTGAAGTAGAAGGTACATCTGCATTTTCTTCTCAATTTGGTGGCACACCATCATTCACATGTCAAGTTGAAGGTGTGTCATTTTCATCTTTTTCACCTCTAATTAAAGGTACGCCATCTATCCCATCTCAAGTAAATATTGAAGAAATTCCTAATGTTGAGTCTACTTTACCAACTAAAATGCCTCCTAGAATTTTGCATAGGAAGCCTAAGTTTCTAATCGATATTGATGAGAATGTATTGAAGCCCATGCAGGATAAGATTCCCATGCACATTTTCCAAAGATATGCAAATAAGATATGGAAATTATTCTTTGAGAATTTAAATGAAATCGTAAGATGTTAACTCTTTGTTGAATTGATGAGAAATCTAAAATTTAGGCCCACTATGAAGATTCTTGGCCTAAGAACATTGAATGCTTCAAGTGAAAAATCAATTGTCAAGAATCTAATGAGTGCATATAAGAGTGTGGGTTCCACCTCACGCACCAAGGATAGTAATGTCACACGATGTGTCATTACATTGACAATAGTAAGCTAACAAACAAAAAAAGCTCACCTCATTAGAAAGAAAAGTCAAGCATTGAAAATAAGTAGACAAACTCTAATGAGAGCCGTTGGAAGACGTGAAAGAGTTGAATACCCAAACACTAATGAATTGTGGGCATTCTCTGGGAGACTCCCATGGAAAGATAAAGTTGTTGAAGCTTTGAGATCACTATAAATTGAAGACTTTTGGAAGAATTACACAAGGGTATCTCCGAATCAAAGGGATGTGGTAAGAAGGAGAATTGAAAGTCGAAACCATGAGCCACATCTAAAGCATTTTTTGGATATGATTCAAACACAGTTTTTTGGTAAATTTCTAGAGATGTATCCTCAAATTAAAATTTCTCAAAGATATTTTGAAATGCTAAAACCTTTCTATGTCAAAATAAATCACACATGCACTACTTGTTGTTATAGATTACATATTGAATTTTCTAACCATTTTGATGTTTATCAGTCTATATGTTTAGATTTGCATACTAACAATGTTTTATAGGATTGTGGCATACGTGCCCCACCAACTACTTCAAGAGACTTCATATCAATAATTTTATGTGAAAGAGAGGAAGGTCAAATATTCTATAGGAAATTTGCTTGGATGGCACATGTCAGTATTATGGTGGCTTGCAATGTATGCCAATATGTGAACATATGGAAAACACACAAGCAGTTGGAAACAAACTAGTTGAGTTCAACAAGTATAAAAAAGTGGCCTACAATACAAAAGATGGTAAAGAAGCAAAGAGGTGTGAATTGGTTATTCTAAAGATTCTAGTGTATCAGTTTATGTCTACATTTCGTGACAGTATAATGTATGAGTATGTAAGGCATACCCATAGAGCTCGATGGTTGGACTTGCAATTCAAGTTATGCAAGGACACATTTCCACTTGGTAGCATTGCTTCAGTCATCGACATTGTAGAGAACTACAGTCTATAGCCACAATGTGAGGTACAATCCCAATATTACAACTTGACATAGGTTTCTATATTTGTGCACATCACATTCATTCATGCGAATGATAGTACAGAGGATGACAGAAAGATCATAAAAGAGTATCATTTTTATATAAGTGACGATCACACACATCCCACGGAGTTCGTGTATGGTTTCTTTTAGATGTTCTACAATGATTTGGCTAGAAGGGGCATATCGTTCAGTCAAAATATCATATGGTCGGATAACTGTGCATCACAATTCAAGAACTCGCAGAATTTCTATTGGCTGAGCAAGAGGCATAATATTACAGGTGTTCAACATATGTGGAACTTTTATGAGGTTAGGCATGGAAAGGGGGAGCATGATGGTGCAAGAGCATGTATCAAAAGAGCCATAGCATGAGAAGAGTTAAAGTATAAAGACAATGCAAAGTTGACAGCTACAAAATCAATCATTGAGTGGTGTAATGCTTCGCTGGGTCCAGGTAATGAAGGTAAGTCTTTAGTTCATAGATTTTTTAGGTTGATAGATGACACTAACATTGCACCATATGAGGACTGTTGTACACTGACAGGATCAAGTGAGATACACTCTTTTAGAAGCTGAATTATAGGTTCATGGTGTGAGGCCCACATTTTTCACTTCTATTCATGAGATTATTTACCATGCTATTGCTATTACTTTTATGTTGAAGGACTATTGATCTTAGAATTTTGTTATTAAACCTAATTGAATTTTAAGAAAACAAATTGTGCAATGATAGTTAGATGTTGCTTTTAAGAGAATGATGAATGGATAATATTAGAAATGAAATTTTAATGTGATTTTAGTATGATTATATGGTAGAATATTTAGGTATGCTTGTATTTAAATTGCTTCGGCTATGATATCTTTATCTGTTATTAACTTTGAGATTGAGTGTGCAGGTATTGCTAACGAAACCACAAATACAGGAGATCCTTCCACACCCTATGTTGTATCCCTTGTGAAGCTGATCTAGTTCCACGAGGAATTAAGATCAACTCTGTGTTTGATAAAATGTTGTAATGTTGTAATGTTGCATGAGGTCAAAGGGAATTAGGTCTACCCTCTTGTAAAAGTGAATTATGATATGTGTTGAAAGATTTGTTGTTTAGAATTTTATTTTTGAATTTTAAATTTTTGAGACCCTTTACTTGTGCTTTAACTTGACCCTGGGAGTCCTAACTAGGTTAAAATCAACCCTGGGTTATACCCCATGGGTCTAGGGACCCTTTTGACTAGGATAACCTTGGGATAATCTCCATATGGTCACTTTAACTTCACAGGGAAGTTAAATGACGAATTTGGAAGCATGGGGATAATACACAAATCAACAACATAAGAATGCAAGATCTCCCAAGAACAGCTAACCTTGGAAAACAAAGAGGAGAAAATACACAACATTTCCGAACAGGGCGAAGAGAACTAAGTAAGTTTAACCTACCGTTAATCCTGTTTAGGAATAGGTTGATTATTGAAATTAATTCAAACGTTGAACTAAAACCTAGAACGAAACCCTAGGGGGATTGAGTCAAGTGAACTTAACCAACCCTATGTAAGTGATCTGGTTTACCAAGAAATTAGGAATAATGTAAAGGATGTAGTGTTATTGCTGTTCGATAAAGAACGTGAAGAAAAAAAATAGGATAACATAAGAAGATCTTGCACAACGGGAAGGGGAAAGAGATAGAAATACAATCAAAATTAAATTTTAGAGAAACGGTAAAATGAACGTGATAGAAATATAATCAAAATTAAATTCCAAGAAAAGGAAGAGAGGGCAAATGAATGGGCTTGGTTGAAAATGCTAAGTCTGAAGGAGGAGAAATTAATATTAAATTCTAGAAAATGGAAAGAAGAATCAGATGATCGTGCTTTGCTGAAAAATGATCTATCACCTAAAACAACTATTGTTCAAATATAATTCATGAGATTAACCTAAGTCAGGAAACCACGCATTTCCTTGCATAGCGTGTGCACACATGTATTTGGTACGTCGTTGACAATTGTATTATTTTTGCCTTAAGCGTACGCCGCCGAGCACACCTACGCGTGCGAGGGGATTTCTAGGGAAGAGTGGGAAATTTTTTTGATAGTTCGTATCATGACCACATGACGCATGTGGACATGACACGCGTGTTTGCGTGTTGTGACCGCATGGGAAATGTGGGCATGACACATGGAGTATCCATACACAAAAGATGGCATGCTTTTGTTCTTCATATACAATTCAAGCCTGGAATGAGTGTGAGTCAAAGGAGTGGGTTGACAAATGGTGGTTAAGTTATCTTAGCCCACTTGACATGTATCAACCCCTGACGGTACTAGAACTGATAGAGATGGAATCATCAGTTGACTTTGACCACATATCAGATCTAGTTCAACTAGGTAATATATCTACTTGCATAGTTTTTGAAATTCCTAATGTTATCTTACTTTGTATTATTTTTGTAATGTTGACTAATTTCATCTAATTTGCTACACATATCATTATAGGGCATGTTTATACAGTTATTGTAGATGAAGATAACGAAGAAGGAACATATTATTACTTGTGTTGTGTTGAGGCCAAAAAGAAATTGGAGGCACTAGTTATAGATGGAGAAAACATTGGATACCCTACAAGCTCAGTGGTAGTTACTGGAACATGGCTTAGAAAGTACCCACATAAGAGTGTTAATGTTTGGTTGTTTTAGGACTTTGACACACATCAAAAGATTCTTCATTACTTGAACCTTGTCGTGGCAACCAATGTTCATTTGATACAATATCAAGGTAGACCTTTGAACTAGACCTTGTGGACAGTGCATGAGTCTGACCATGAGGCAATACTTGACACAATAAAGAGTAGAGAAGACCCAGATGGTTCGTTGGATTAATTTGTATGTATGCATAAAACTTTGTTAGATGGTTACTTGTACTTTATTTTGTATATAAATAGTAGTATGAATTGCTTCCCTCCAGCATGCTACCAGCAAAGTCCCTTAAGATCCCAAGATGAAAAACTACCAAACTTTGACGAAGCAGTTCTCAGAATTCGTGGCAGTTGATAATGTTTTGTTTGGACTTACAAGTGCATGTGGGGTCTATCCACAATAACATCTCTTAGTTTTGGTCAACTCCAATCTGTTTGATCGTGTCGAAATTAAATGCATTCTTGCAAAATGCTTTAGTTTCATGCAATGGAAATGTGCTAGGAGTGACATTTTGCATTCCATAGCTCATGGGGTTGAACAGACTTCACCAATGTGTCAGGGTGGGTGGGTAAATGGTAGGGAGGTCTCATTTCATGTGCTAAGTGTCCCAGTCATTTGGGGCAGTAGGCTACCGACAAAGTCACTTAAGATCCCTAAGATGAAAAACTACCAAACTTTGACGGAGTAGTTCTCAGAATTCATGGCAGTTGGGAACATTTTTTTTGGACCTACAGGTGCATGTGGGGTCCTTCCACAATAAAATCTCTCAGTTTTGGTCAACTCCAATCTGTTTGACCGTGCCGAAATCAAATGCATTTTTGCAAAATGCTTTAGTTTCATGCAGTGGAAAGGTACTAGGAGTGACATTTTGCATTCCATAGCTCGTGGGGCCAAACAAACTTCGTCAACATGTTGGGGTGTACAGGTAAATGCCAAGGGAGGTCTCATTTCATGTGCCAAGTGCCCCAGTCATTCAGGGCAACATGCTACTGACAAAGTCCCTTAAGATCCCTAAGACTAAAAACTACCAAACTTTGATGGAGCAGTTCTTAGAATTCATGGCAATTGGGAATGTTTCATTTGGACCTACAGGTGCATGTGGGGTCCTTCCACAATAACCTCTCTCAGTTTTGGTCAAATGCAATCTGTTTGACTGTGCCGAAATCAAATGCATTCTTGTAAAATGCTATAGTTTCATGCAGTGGAAAGGTGCTAGAAGTGACATTTTGCATTCCATAGCTCGTGGGGCCAAATGGACTTTGCCAATGCATCGGGTTGGGTGGGTAAATGCTAGGGGAGGTCTCATTTTGTGTGCCAAGCACCCCAGTCATTCGGGGCAGTAGGCTACTGGCAAAGTCACTTAAGATCCCTGAGATGAAAAAATACCAAACTTTGACAGAGTAGTTCTCAGAATTTGTGGCAATTGGGAACATTTTGTTTGGACCTACAGGTGCATGTTGGGTCCATCCACAATAACCTCTCTCAGTTTTGGTCAACTCCAATCCATTTGACTGTGCCGAAATCAAATGCATTCTTGCAAAATGCTTTAGTTTCATGCAGTGGAAAGGTGCTAGGAGTGACATTTTGCATTCCATAGCTCGTGGGGCTAAATAGACTTTGCCAATGCATTAGGGTGGGTGGGTAAATTCCAAGGGAGGTGTCATTTAGAGTGCCAAGCGCCCTAGTCGTTCAGGGCAGCAGGCTACCGACAAAGTCCCTTAAGATCCCTAAGATGAAAAAACTGCCAAACTTTGACGGAGTAGTTCTCAGAATTCATGGTAGTTGGGAATGTTTCGTTTGGACCTACAGGTGTATGTGGGGTCCATACACAATAATCTCTCTCAGTTTTGGTCAACTCCAATCCATTTGACCGTGCCAAAATCAAATGCATACTTGCAAAATGCTTTAGTTTCATGCAGCACAACCTTGCCAGCTGCCTTATTTTTTGATATGCTTGTTGTGAGGCCGAACAGATTGTGCCAATGCATCGGGGTGGGTAGGTAAATGTTAGGGAAGGTCTCATTTCATGTGCCAAGCATCCTCAATCTCATTTTCATGGCGATTTCTTGAGTCATAGGGTCTCTAAGATGGCATAATGATAGTCTTTCATGACTATGATAGCAACAGATACTCTTTTGAAACCTTCTTTGAAACTGACTTCTCACATTCACCCAGTAAATTTACCTTTTTGACACATCATGACCTTGATAAGGAGCAAATTAGCATGATCATACATCTTTCAAGGCAATCCCCCTATGGATAACAACCTTATGATTTCATGATAGTCCCTTGACTGTCCATGCTTTTGATTGTTTTGTGCCTTCTTGACTGTGTACGATGGTAGGGTTTGGAAAGATGGAAATTTGTTGTTGAAATTCACAACATCTTGATGGTATTGTGACCATGATCTCCTCATATGACATGAGAAGAGCTATTCCATAACCTTGTTGTCCCATAACCTTGCTATCCCATAACCTTGATTATTATGATTAGAAGCATGGAAACAAACCCTACAAGAAACAAAGCAATGATTAGATCTCAATATGATCATGAGATACCCAAGCATCTGTATTAGTCTAAATCATAAAATCTCTTCATTTATAAAGATTGATCCGAGGGTTTGGTGCGTTGCCATTGGCATCCAAACCCTAGGTCTTCATTATAAATGCTTGAATGCTAATTATTTCCATTATGCTTCTTTCTTATTAATTCTTACTAATTAGGGTAATCATATAGAAATATATAGTATCTCATGTATTCTTACAAAATGCATATGGGAATTTTATCAAATGTTGTAGTTCCATTGAATGATGCCTCGAAAAAATGTGGTCTATTGGAATTTTGAAAAATGTTGTAGTTGCAACTACCCTAGAAGACATGTACGCGAAATGCAGAAGCATAGAGAAGGTGAGTGAACTGTTTGACATGATGCCTCAAAGAATGTGGTCTCATGGAATGGTATGGTTGTAGGATATGCAAATAATGGAAGAGCATTTCTATAACCTTGTTGTCCCATAACCTTGCTGTCCCATAACCTTGATTATTATGATTAGAAGCATGGAAAGAAACCCTACAAGAAACAAATCAATGATTAGATCTCAATATGATCATGAGATACCCAAGCATCTGTATTAGTCTAAATCATAAAATCTCTTCATTTATAAAGATTGATCTGAGGGTTTGGTGAGTTGCCATTGGTACCCAAACCCTAGGTCTTCATTAGAAATCCTTGAATGTTAATTATTGCCATTATGCTTCTTTCTTATTAATTCTTACTAATCAGGGTAATCATATAGAAATATATAGTATCTCATGTATTCTTACAAGATGCATATGGGAATTTTATCAAATGTTGTAGTTGCATTGAATGATGCCTCAAAAAAATGTGGTTTATTAGAATTTTGAAAAATGTTCTAGTTGCAACTACCCTAGAAGACATGTATGCAAAATGCAGAAGTATAGAGAAGGTGAGTGAACTGTTTGACATGATGCCTCAAAGAAATGTGGTCTCATGGAATGGTATGGTTGTAGGATATGAAAATAATGGATTTGTCGATAAGGCTTTAGAAACTTTCAAGCAAAACCAATTGGTGGGTGTAAAGCTAAAATCCACAACCTTTGACTACATCCTCTCTACTAGTGCCAAACTAAAATCTTTGGAACATAGTACATGGACATCCATCAAATCGTAAAGGATATGGGAATTTTGTAAGATGTTATAGTTGCAACTGTCGTAGGAGACATGTATGAAAAATATGGAAGCATAGAAAAAGGCAAGTGGATTGTTTGACATGATGCCTTAAAGAAATGGAATCTCATGGAATGCCATGATTGTAGGATATGCACAAAATGGTTTTGTTGATAAGGCTTTAGAAAGTTTCAAGAAAAAGAAATCAGTGGGTGTAAAGACAAATTCCATAATGCATCCTCTCTACCTGCACCAAAGTAGGATCTTTGGAACATGGTACATGGACATCCATCAAAGCATAAAGGATATGGGAATTTTGATAGTTGTTGTAGTTACAACTTCCCGAGAAGACATGTCTGCAGAATGTAGAAGCACAGACAAGGCAAATGAACTATTTGACAGGATACAAAAAGAGTCTAGTACAACAACTATGTATGCAAAATGTGGAAGCACATGGAAATTTTATCAAATATTGTACTTGCATGGAATGATGACTCAAAGAAATGCGGTCTCATGGAACATGCCATTATTGTAGGATATGCACAAAATGGATTTGTTGATATGGCTTTAGAAACTTTCAAGCAAAAGCAATAGGCAGGTGTAAATCCAAATTCCACAACCTTTGATTGCATCCTCCTTGCTTATGCCAAACTGGGATCTTTGGAACATGGTACATGGACATCCATCCAAGCATAAAGGATATGGGAATTTCGATAGATGTTGTAGTTGCAACTGCCCTAGAAGACATATATGTAAAATGTCGAAGCATAGATAAGAAGAGTGAATTGTTTGACATGATGCCTCAAATAAATGTGGTCTCATGGAATGCCATGATTGTACGATATGCATAAAATGGACTTTTTGATAAGGCTTTAGAAACATACAAGAAAGAGCAATTGACAGGTGTAAATGCCAAAATGGGATCTTTGGAATAGGGTTTGGACATCCACCAAAATAGATTGTTTGGAACAACGTATGGACAACCATCAAAGCATAAAGGATATAGGAAATTTGTCACATGCTGTAATTTTGCAGCTGCCCTTGTAGACATGTATGCAAAGTGTGGAAGCATAGACAAGGCACGTGAACTCTTTGGCATGATGCCCCAAAGAAATGTCGCCTCATTGAATACAATGATTGCAAGATATGAACAAAATGGATTTTTTGATAAGGCTTTAGAAACTTTCAAGAAAATGCGATTGGCGGGTGTAAAGAAACATTCCAAAACCTTAGCTAGTATCCTCATTGCCTATGCCAAAATGGACATCCATCAAAGGATAAAACATATGGGAATTTTGTTAGATGTTGTAGTTGCAACTACCCTCAAAGACATGTATGCAAAGTGTGGAAGCATAGACAAGGCACGTGAACTGTTTGGCATGATGCCTCATGGAATGCAATGATTGCAAGATATGAACATTTAATGGATTTTTTTGATAAGCCTTTAGAAAGTTTCAAGAAAATACAATTGGCGAGCACGTAAAGCCAAATTCCAAAAACCTTAGAAGTGGTATCTTTGGAACACGGTATAGACATCCATCAAAGCATAAAGGATATAGGAATTTTGTCAAATGTTGTAGTTGTAAGTACCCTACAATAGATATATGCAAAGTGTGGAAGCATAAACAATGAACATGAATTGTTTGACACGATGCCTCAAAGAAATGTTGTCTCATGGAATGCAATGATTGCAAGATATGCACGGAATGAATTTTTCATAAGGCTTTAAAAACTCTCAAACAAATGCACAAAAGTAAATTTCAACCAAACACAAATTTTGGCACGTCTAAACCCAAATTGCACAACCTTATACAACTTCCTCCTTGCCTATGCCAGAATGGGATTTGGAGAACATGGTGTGGACAACCATCAAAGTATAAATGATATAGGAATTTTGTCACATGTATTGTATTTGTAGTTGCCCTTGTAGACATGTATGGAAAGTGTGGAAGCATAGGCAAGGTGCGTGAACTATTTGAAATGATGCCTCAAAGAAATGCACAATCCCACAGAATGCAATGATTGTAAGATATGCACAAAATGGATTATTTGAAAATGATTTATAAGTTACTTTCAAGCAAATGCAATTGGCACGTCTAAAACCAAATTCCTGTAACGATAATTGATCATCATATTAAATATTTAATATAAACTATCATATACATAATGTCATGAACATAACATCTAGTTTACATACAAAGCCATACATGCATATATACAAAATATACATCGGTAACATACAAAAGTATGTACATACAAAGCCATCTAGGCATACAAAAAATGTCCCAAAAACTAGTTTCCTATGGACTTTTATGAAATAATTGACGGCCCTTGCTTGACCATGAAGATGGAGAGCCAATCCGTGACTCATCCTCTCTCTGCCGTTGAGTAGACCTCTTCGGCAGTTCAATTTCATGTAGCCCCACCTGTTAATACAATCAAACAATATGCACATTACTATAGAAAATGTGCATGAAATATATATAACATCACATATATAATCAATCACTTACCACCATCTGATGATCACTCTCCATCATCTTGTCTCTAGCTTCTTTATCTATAGTTGGACAGGCTGGAGTTGTGACCTCCTGTGAGAAGCATCAAGAAGCAAAATTGACTAAACATAAATATCATTTATGTACATCAAATGACATGAGATAAAAAAAAGAAATACAAAATTATGACATTTTCATGTTATTGTCTCATACCTCGGTCAAAGGATTTGAAGACATCATGGCTGCAACAATGCCTATCTGCGCTAACTCATGAAGATGAGGAGGAGTCTCCACATTCAACATATGAAAATCAAGTTCAAGATTATTCGACCAAAATAAATACATAACATTATTTTAAAAAATGCATAATGATTAGAAATGGTTAAATTTACCTTTGTAAAAGTGGTGGATTTGTGTCCAGGGTACCAAGGAAACTATGGAGGTGTTGATGACTGTTGAAATAATCAAATTGTCACAAAATAATATTATCATTGACATATCTACAATAATTACAATCATGTGATAAATTACATACCTACTGACTTGACCTCCTCTCATAACCTGCCAATGGATGGCTAACGAAGGTAGGATGAAGACTCTGACCCTAGAATTTCATTGCACAAACAATTACATACATGTTATTTTTGACTTATAATATAGATAATCATATAAAATTAATTACAAATTTCAAATAACAATATATTAAATCAAGATGAAACTTGTAACAAATTATCTAAGAGTCAATACCAAATGTATGCTGTAACATATCGTCACTGAGAATAATATCATCCAATATGGATGCCTCCATAAATGGATGCTTCCCCTGCGTCGCAACATCCTGCTGAGAGTCCTACCATGCGTCCTGCGTCGCAACATCCTACCGAGGGTCTTGCCATGCGTCCTGCATCCCATAATCACACAAGTTCCCACATGAAATACACAAATGTGGGGACACATGATGCCTACTTCTCTCACCCTCATCGACCTGGGTAAGATCATCGACATGCTGTGATAGAGTTTGGGTAAGAGTAGTCAATGAATGTAATGTCTCCACCTCAACACTCTCCTTCAAAGCCAAAGGGAGTAACCTATGTTCTGGCCTCAATAGGGGAATAGGCACATGATTTTCATCTCGTTGAGCCCTGGGTCTATCTTGGGTAGAGCCACCACCTCTACCCTAGAACTCACGAATGCCAAAATAATTAGGAATCTTCTTGAGGATGAACTCGCAATGGAGTTTCCTCAAGAAATATTGTGGTACCTCATCATTGTTGCATGGGTGCTCATCGAAGATCATGTATCATCTATCCTAAAAGTTTTGGGATATTTCTTCATTCCTACACCAATGATAGGAAACCGTTTGCAACTTTCTTCTAATCTTTGGCCGGTTTTGGGATTAATAAAGTGTGCACATAATTGAGATTTTGTAATTTTTTCATTCTTGACTTGTTCATATGACAACTTGTCGGCATAATATTGCCAACACCTCTCCCTATAGTCTTGGAATTCGATGATTTGTTTTATCACCGAATTGGTGTGGGAAACAATCTCCTCTAGTGACTTTGCAAGCACCCTCCTACGTCGGTGGTTCCACTTGGATTGTTTAGCATTTGAATAACAATTTGGAGATGTTTCTTGTTTTCTTCTATTATTCGTAGGTAGTTTTCTTGACTATCCCTTACATTGTGAGGACATGAAGGTGGGTTTTGAGGGTTTGGAGGGTTTTGGGGGTTGTTTTCACCCTCCTTAGATGGATATGGGTTTTCTCTTGCCCCAATAACTATAAATGCAATATAAAAACAAATAAAACATTACAAAACTTAAAAATTCTTGTCAAACTAACAAAAATCAGTCAAACCCTACCTTCTTCCTATGCTAGACCCTCCAAATTTGCTTGACGATGTCTTTGGTGGCGTGGTGGCATCATGAATTTGTTGTTCTCTCTTACACTCACTTGGAGAGGCTTCCCTTCAACGTGATCATGCTTTGAACTAATTTTTTTGCTATTGTTTCTCTCAATGGTCATGGTTGTATGAGGAGAAATGGCTTTTTTTGGCTTTTAAGCAAATTAAAATGCTAGTGCATTATAACACACATGCATTTTAAAACGTGTGCACATTTATAATGTGAGTGCGTTATAATGCGCTCGCATTTTTGTTTACTTTTGGATGAAAAAGTCCCATGGTGGTGACTTTTTGGTCCCCCATCTCTTTGCATTCACCCCTCAAATAACTGGAAAAATAGATTCAACCCCTGTGATCAGTAACATGCAGAACAAAGATAACTAGGTATAACATGTAGATTTCCAAGACTCAAACACCAGGATCAATGGTAGACCTAATTTGCCAAATAAATCCACATAAGAGTAATCATAGATCATAAGAACCCATCAAGCAACCCTGTAAATCTATAATTATTTCCATCCAAAATACTCTAAGAGTTTGAATATAGTCTTTCCACAAATCTACAAACCACAGATTTTTGTTAAAATGTAAAACCTACAAAACCATCTCTCTATAAATCTGAAATCACTTAAACATCTAGTTATTGACACCATATATGTCATCTGAAATAATGAAATATCACAGATCTATGAATCCAGAGCTTTTTGTAACAGGAAAATTGTAAAACCTACATATCCAAAATAACATGAATATGAAAAAGGAGGAACCAAGTTGTCTAGGAGTTTCCATATCACTAAAATACCAACTCCACAACCCACATGCAACCGGTGGAAAATCATCCAGTGCTTTCATGTAACCAAGGGCTAAAACCACGAATCCAACATAAGCATTCCATATTGTAGTCCAAAAAAAAATGTTCTTCCATGCGACCAGGGCACCAAAATCAAGCACCAAACATGAAAACCCATTCACTTACATGACCACAAGGTAAGGGAATAAAACCACCAAACAAGAGGATACTCACATATTGCCAAACTGGAGCTCCAGGTCACCACCTTGTAGGGAACAAAAACATGACCAACTCCATGAAAAATAAGACTCAACTATGATCTTCCAATGCCCACCATAGATCTCATTGACAATATCCTTCTGAGAGTTACATACCATGGCTTCCAATCTAATAGATATGCAAAACAATGCCAACATACAGAACATCCACTGCAACTCAAAAACCTCCAACATTCTACAATTCCTTCCAACAAATTCACAAGCTTTACAAGCTAAATAAAAAATGGAGGAATACCCAGAACCAAATTACCATGAATCCATCACATACAAGCAACATGCAAGTCCATGCAAGTAAATGCAACTCACATGCAAACACATGCAAGCAACATGCAAGTACATGCAACTCACATGCAGGAACATGCAAGCACATACAAGCACATGTAAGCCATGGAACAACCTTAAGCTCTGATACCAATTGTTGGAATAAATGAACAATCTCTAATCTAATTGTTAAACATCAAATCACCAAGATATGATACCAATTGGTGAGATACAAGACTTTGACTACTACAATATAGAAATCTAAAAATTGTATGCAAATCTGAAAATAACTTTGCTTAATCCTTGAAATACCATGAAGATATTCAACTTCTTTATGATGCTAAAACCAACCACTATAACATGCTTGATAAAACCACCTTAGATGAACTTATAACAGCAACAAGATCACCATAAAATAGCAGCAACAAAGAGACACAAATCAACAACATAAGAATGCAAGATCTCCCAACACAAGGTAGCAATGGAACAAAAGATCAAATACATAAGATAATGTTTATGTGGAGAAACCTTTGTGGGAAAAAAACTCCACCAAGAAGAGAGGCCCAAGTTGTATAATCTTCAAAACAAGATTACAATACATCCACTTCCAATCTCCTCTTCACTCTTCAATCTAACAGCACCTCTGTACCTGTAAAACTAAGACATCCTCTCACTGTTACTCCCCAAAACTTCACTCTCAAGTCTCATATTTATGCAAAATGAGTACCCACCAAAGAAATTCATGGGATATGGAAAAAATCCAACATTTCTATTTTGGGATACACCAACATCATCTTCTTACAGATTCCCTTACACCTGTCATAGGCATCTTCCCAATATAGGCACATAGAACCAAGAATAGTAACTTACAAGATAATAATTGCTGTCATATGTTGTCATAGAATATCTTACACCTTATGACAATTGTAAGTTGTCATAGATACTCTTACAAACTTATGACATGTGTCATAACAACCCAAAATACATTTCCCTAAGATAGGCACCAATATTCTCCACCTCACCTCATTTATTATTTATCAAGATTCCTTGAGCAGTAAAAGTAACTCTATAACAACCTGCTGGTAACTAATTAATTATTGAGGACAGTAAATAATTATTTACCGTACCAGTAAAAATAATTTACCACTGATGGTGAAACCTTCATCCCTTATGAATAAATTTACAAAATTAACACCCTATCTCTAAAGATGTTGGAACTCTCCAAGAACCTTGGAACTTTCTAAGAATAGTGGAAACTATGCAATAGGATTTACAAGGTTGATGGCACCTTAATCCCAACAACAAACAACTTTGGATTTTCTGCCTACCAACACCCGATTTCGCACATCCTGTCATAGTTGCGTAAATAGATTTCTTCAATTAATAGTGTTGGAAACTTTCTGATTGTGTATATATGGCAAGTTATTCATGAGTTGTAATGGCAAATAAATACCAATGAAGGTGTATGCAAAGTCTCCATAATGTGTAGCTAGTCATTTGGGTAACTGAAGAATAATATGTTTTCTCTTATTGCTGTTTGGTACTCAACTAAAGATGAATGTGATTTAGAGTACTTGGAGAGTTTAAATGAAGTCAAGCAACAACAAATTATTGAAAACATTTTCATAAGTCAACTTGGGGAGTATTGGCTGGGTAAAATTAAATATCAAACGATTTAATTCTTTCTGTGTTTTGGTGTCGCCTCAACTTCCCCATCTATTCTTGTCTTACAACCTTTCAATTTTCAAGTGTTAAGGCATACAAAAATAGAGGGATGTCATTTGTGAGAGGTTAGCTACATGATAGATTGAGAGCGTCCATGCAAGAGAGGGGGCAACTACAAAAATGAGTAAACAATAACACCAAAGTATTGTAGAAAGTTCATTGCCAAAGAGAAATGGAGAAAAGCACCTAAATGGAGGAGGCCACTCACGGAATTAGAGATAGAGAAAGCATCCAAGTGATGAGCGCTTGATTCAAACCATTTTTTTGTTTGGTTGCAAAAATAGGAAAAGGGAGAAAGTGCCTGAATGATAGGCAGATATAGAGGAAATTGGAGAGAAATACTAGCATATGGCAGAGAGGTGTGGTTGCTGAAATTGGGAAGAACATACTAGTGTATTGAGAGAGGAGTTGGCTAGAAGAAATTCTTGACCACTCATGAATTGTAATGGTTGTAGAGGAAATAAAAAAACAATACAAGTGTATGGCAGAGGGGTTGGTCAGAGGTGAGTCGAATTGAAAGGAAAGAAGCTAGTAAATAGAGGAATTAGTTTTGGTGTTGTAGTGAATAGGCAAAGTGAATGAAGAAGATCAATGGAAACCTCTGGGTGAATGATTTGAGCAAGGAAAAACATGGTGTGAGTTGGAACATCATCCATTTATAATTATTGTATATTAGATGCTGTATTACATTTGAGTTATTACCTATGAAAAATAAACTTGAAGTGTCATATACTTCGAATGGAGTAATTTCCTATGTCTTATGTGATAGTTTGAAATAGATGAATGGTGATTATACACACAAGCTATATTCCTGTAGCTTTTGTCACAGGGTTTAAATTTGCTAGGTTGAACAATTGATTTGAGTTTGAGTTTGTACCAAAGGGTTTCTATTTGTGTTGCAGAGTTGAGTGTGTACAAGGAGAGGGAGTACCTCTTGCATTAAGTGGTATCAGAGGAGGTTGATCTTGAGAGTGCAGAGTATGCACCCAGACTTTTGGGTGAAGAGTGGTGAGGAGTGAAGTGGTGAAGCTGTGAGAGAGAGTTGAATTTGTAAGAGTCAAGTTGGCTATCCTCCAGCAAAGATAAAACTGGGTAGAAGGTGTACATACTTCTTCCACGGAGAGAAAGTGTGTAGAAGAGGTCTTGGAGAGTTTCATCTTCCAGAATCTTGTTGGGTAGAGGATAGTGGTGAGAGTTTTGTTGCAGGGAGGACATGTAATTGCAGAGAGCGTTGGCTCTAAAGTGTTTGTATGTGTAGATTGAGAGTCTACCACAATTGTTTGGCAGAAATGTTTTAGAGACAAGGAGAATGTTTGTTGATGAAGAAGGAATTTTTGAAGCCATGGAAAGAGAAACAAGAGCTCATTTGAAGGAGTGATTTGTTTCTAACTGTTTGTAAGTCAGGTGGAAAATGTTGCAAGGTGACAATGGACAACAGTAGCAGAGATAATTTGGTTGCATTGGAAATGTTGAGAAGTTGAATTTGAAGAGGATGAAACACCCTAGCCCGTATTGCATTTATTGGTTGCAAGGAGGTCAGAAAATTTGGGTAAGCGAACAAATTATTGTTAATTTTTAGATTGGAAGATATAAGGATGAAATTGTATGTGAAAAAATACCCATGAATATTTGTCATGTTTTATTAGGCTGACCTTGGCTTTGGGATAGGGAAGTTGTACATAATGGTAGAGATGACACATATAGCATAATCAAGGATGTGAAAGAATATGTTTTAAATCCATTGCTGGATAAAGAAGAAAGAAGTGGTAAAGAAATTGCAGCAATATGCCCTGATGAATGTATGAAAGAAGACAGAAAGATTGAAGTTGCAATGGTTGAGAAAGAGGAAGAGAAAAATATAGCAGTGGCTAAGACTCCTTTAAAGGATGAAGGGAAGAAAGAAAAGATAGTAGAAGATATGAAGAATGAAGAAGAAGAAGAGGAGATCCTTGTGCAAAAGTATCAAGAGGAAAGAGAAGAGATTACAATCGAGGTTGCAAAGGATGAGAAGAAATGTTGTAGTCCTTTGATAGAGGGGGCATGGAAGGAGAAATGTTTGGGAACAACCCATACAATCCCAAAAGAAAGCAAATTAGAAAAGAAAAGAAGCAAGGAGAGAAAATAATGAAAGAAGAAAGAGTATCCAGCTATAGCATGTCCTTTTGAAGAGGTAAAACATGAAGTTGCAACAAAGAATGATCCATTGAAAGACATGGAATTTTTGGGACAAAAATGTGAAGAAGAGGCAATTCATGAAGAATTGAGAAGAGTGGAGGTAAGATTAACTACATTAGAGATTGCAGTAACATGCCATGATGAAGGCATGGAGAAAGAGAGTGAGAAAGAAGAGGAAATTGCAGTAGAGGTTGCTAAGGAAGAGGATGCATTTGTTGTAAATGATAAGGTTACAACGATAAAGAATAATGTTGATGTAGTTGTGATTCCTTTGGAGGACATGAGGATGGTGATAGAAGCAGATGGTGAAGATGAAAATGTTGTAGTGAGGGGTGAAGAAGGAAAAGTTGTAGCAACACAGGAGGAAGAGGTAATAAATGATTTTTCTACATTTTACAATGTTGGTTTGCATTTTGATAAAATGGTGAGAGTAGAAGAGAATGAGGATGTATAAAAGGAAGAGATGAATGTAGGGGAACAGATGGATATATTCCATATAGATTTGTATGTAACAGATGGCATGGATGAGACATATTGGGAAGAGGTAATTTTTCATTTTCCTAAATTTTGTGATAACTCACCTTCATTTGCAATGACAAGAGTTGGAGTTGAGGAGTATGATGAGGTGAAAATAGATGAGGATATGGAAATCTTTAATTTCCATATAAAGTTGATCATATCGACTTGTGTATAGATGAATGAAAGACATAATTTGGGTGGAGGTGGTCAGATCATCGTTGGTTGAATCACATGAGAGGAGGAAGTGGAATGGAGAATGGTGAGATGAGGAGTGATTAGTGGAGTAGAATTGGGAGGAGGAGGTTGGGTTGTGGTGGACATGAGTCCACGAGAGGAAAGAGGAAGGAAGAGCACACTTGGTGGAGGAGGACAACACTTGTCCAGGTGAGATGCTGGAAGAGGCGAAGGAAGAAATTTTCTCAGCCTAATTCAGTGATGGAGTTCGCTGTAGGTTGTTTACAACCTAGAAGGGTAGTTCTACTATCTAACTCTATTTTGTGAGCCCATGCTCACAAACTTCTTACTTGGCGTGTTTGATGTAGGAGCATCCAGGTGAATTGGAAATCAACATCAACCAAAAACATTTTTAGGTTTAGTTTTCAGTTTTGGGTTTGTTTTTGGTCATATTTTGCATCTCTTAGCTTTGGGGACACTTCATATTTTTAGATTAGTAAGAATTGAGTTTCCATCAGGTGGTAGTTTCGGTACACAATGTGTTGATTTCATGAAAACAATTGTTTTGGGAGATCCTAAAGGTTTGGTGACAAATACTTTGATAGGCATGTTTTTGAATACATTTCACCAAATTTGTAAAATGAATTGAAAGCATATCTTTCACTATTTGGAATATTTCAATGATAAAAGTTGATACTAATAGTTTTACAGAAAAGTTTAAAATCTCATGATTCTTGAAGGTTGGATTTTTTGCCTGTCAGCACCCAATTTTGCACATCTTGTCGTAGTTGCGTAAATGGATTTCTTCAATTGGTAGTGTTGGCAAATTTTTGATTGTGTATATGTGGTAAGCTCTTCATGAGTTTTAATGACAAAGAAATACTGATGAAGGTGTATGTAGAGTCTCCATAGTGTGTAGCTAGTCATTTGGGTGACTGAAGAATAATACATTTTCTCTTATTGTTGTTTGGTATTCAACTAAAGATGAATGTGATTTAGAGTACTTGGAGAGTTTAAATGAAGTCAAGCAACAACAAATCATTGAAAACATTTTCATAAGTCAACTTGGGGAGACCGTGGCTTGGGGAGTATTGACTGGGTAAAATTAAATATCAAAATATTTAATTCTTTCAGTGTTTTGGTGTCACCTCAACTTGCCCATCTCTTCTTGTATTATTACCTTTCAATTTTCAAGTGTTAAGGCATACAACAACAGAGGGATGGTGTTTGTGAGAGGTTATCTAATGATAGATTGAGAGTGCCCAAACAAGAGAGGGAGTGACTACAAAAATGAGTAAATAACAATACCAAGGTACTGTAGAAAGTTTGCTGCCAGAGAGAAATGGAGAAAAGCACCTGAATGGAGGAGGCCGCTCAAGGAATTAGAGATAGAGAAAGCATCCAAGTGAGGAGCGCTTGATTCAAACAATTGTTTTGTTTGGTTTCAGAAATAGTAAAAGGGAGGAAGTGCTCGAATGATAGGCAGATACAGAGGAAACTGGAGAGAAATACCAACATATGGCAAAGAGGTGTGGCTGCAGAAATTGGGAAGAACATACTAGTGTATTGAGAGAGGAGTTGGCTGGAAGAAATTCATGGACACACAAGAATTGTAATGGCTGTAGAGGAAATTGGAAAACAATACAAGTGTATGGCAGAGCGGTTGGCCAGAGGTGAGTCGAATTGAAAGGAAAGAAGATAGTAAACAGAGGAATTAGTTTTGGTGTTGTAGTGAACAGGCAAAGTGTATGAAGAAGATCAACATGGTGACCTCAGGGTGAATGATTTGAGCAAGGACAAACATGGTGCAAGTTGGAACACCATATATTTGTAATTGTTGTATATCAGATGTTGTATTTGAACATCTGAGTTATTGTCTGTGAATAATAAACTTGAAGTGTAATATACTTTGAATGGAGTAATTTCCTATGTCTTATGTGATAGTTTGAAATAGATGAATGGTGATTGTGCATAAGTTGTATTCCTGTAGCTACTGTCACATGGTTTAAATTTGATAGGTTGAATAATTTGATTTGAGTTTGAGTTTGCACCAAAGGATCTTTGTTTGTGTTACAGAGTTGAGTGTGTACAATGAGAGGGAGTACCTCTTGCCTTAATATGCTATTGGTATCTTCCTATGGCCCAACACTACACCTTAAATCTAAAAAAGGGTTGTGACTTAACCCTTTTTAAATGCTCTTAGTGAGATAGAGATTTCAACACAATTTTCTTAATTAAAAATTAAAGTGAATTCCTAGATGTTTTTAGTTTTCAATTAAATCAAGTAGGCTAAAAATAAAAGATAAAAGTACAATTTCCATTAATAAATAAATTGCATATTGTAATGACAAAGACAATGCAATAGTGAAATGTTGTAATTATTTATTAAGAAAATGAAAGACCCAACATAAGAACTTATGCCTATAAAAATGGTTCCAAGTTCCATAGACATGCAATAATTCAAAACTCCAAGAAAAAAAATATTAATGAGAAACACTTTTATGCTTCACCTAAATTTGGTTTCTTTTTTACATTAGACTTAGAGGAGATTCATTTAGTTAATCTCTATGTTGAGAATCTATGAAATTATAGAGGAATCAATGACAAGCAGCAAATAAAACTAGTGCTAATTAATAATTTGAGAGTAAATTTTACTTAGTTCCTATCCTTAATAGAGGTTTTGTAACTTAGGTACTAGGATTCTTATAATTGTACAATATTGAATAATCATATTGGAATCTAACTACAAAATTGTAAGAAAAATCATATGGGTTGATATTTCTAACTTGAATTTGACATATAGAGTCAAATTTCAAATCTTGGTTTCCTACAACTAAACCTTTATTAGAGAAAATTGCTATAGTTTTCAACACTATGAAGTTGAGAACAAACAAAACTCTCATACTAAATCTTGACTCTAAAACACACATACATAATAAATCTTGACTCTAAAACACACATACATAATACAAGTGATGAAAAACATAACAAAAAATATTATCCAAGGTTTTGATTTATCCTTACATCTTGTAGCTATTTTTCTAATCTAACATGTGGCTAGCATGCTTGGTGTCCATTTTAATGAGAACTATTGGAATTTATGTCACTTTATGCTCATCCTTTTTCACGTTAGCAAACACACTTCACTTGACTAGATTTAGCAAAGGATTATGGTTTAGAAAACAAGGGAAAATTGACATCAAAACCTTTACCCAAAAAATCATTAGAACATTGTAGCTTTTCCAATGCTTAAGCTCCAATAAGTGATATATATGAGAAAGAGATAGGTGCATTAGGGATGGCACATGGTTATAATGGAATACATTGTAACTTAAAGTAGAAGAGAAAGATAGTTGATGAGATTAAAATTAAGAAAGTGGTAGGATGCAATAGTAGAAGAGAAAGATAGTTGATGAGATTAAATTTAAGAAATGTAGGAATAAATATGTTTTAAATAAATAAATCCACTTTGATTCTATAGTTAAGAAATAAAATATAGTTTGTCATTTATTATTTTGTTACTTTCAATACCAAATAGTGATAAAATGTAATAGATTTACTCTACTATAATTTTTTTTCAAAATATACTCTTAATTATATTTGTTAATTGAAATTAAAATTAAAATAATTAATATTATCTAAAAAATAAACTTAAAGTATATAAATTGAATTTCAAAAGAAAATGCATTAATTAGCCAATTAAAATTGATTAAACATGAAAATAGTTAGCCTTTGAAACTAACAATCAACATGTCTACTCACCCTATCAAATAACCTATCATGATAACTTATAATTTAATTATTATCGAGAGGAGAGGCGTATACAAATGAGAGCAAGGGTGGAGTGTAATGGTGTAAGTGTGTTAACAAAAACTCTTACCTTTTAGACAACCATTTACACGTCAAAGTATTAAAAATATAGCCAACATATATATTTTAAAAAACTAGAACTATAAAATAATTCTTAAATAGTTCTAAAGTAAAATAAAAAATAAAATAACTCTTAAGTAAATAATAACAGTCCTTAAATTTTATGATTTTTTTAATTATATTTATATTTTTTTTAAATTTTACTAATTTTATTAGATTGATTATTTTATTAATTATATATTTTATAAAGGATGAAAATAATATAGAGTCTCCAAAAAAAAAGGAAAATGATTTAAGGTTGTTATGGGCCAAATGATAGTATTTTCTTTGTTACAGTTACAAGTTAGGTTGAAATTAAAATATTATTTTTACAATAATTTAATAATTTTATAAGTGTGTTACAAAATAGGTCTTCACTAATCAAGTTTAGTTTAAATTAATAAATCTCTTATGTAAAAAATAGCTAAGAAGTAAATAATTTGTTTTGTTTTCATTTAAGAATTATTTTATTTTATTTTTTATTCTCTCTACTACATATTTAAGAGTTATCAAGATCTAGTTAAAAATAGGTGCCTCTAGAATGATATCTCTTGGCGTCTTTTACATAGATTTTTCTAAAGATAGGATGCTAATATTACTAAACAAGAGGGACCTAATACATAAATAATTGCTATTATTGGAGATTTTTGTATGATTGCAAAATAGTTACATAAATATGCCATCTTTACATATTGAGTAAATATGTATTTATATCAAAAGTCTCCTTTAATTAAATTGTGATGATAAAAAAATCTATTCCATCAAAGTCACAAGACTAACCCTCGCTATATAGTCTAATACATCAAAATCATCACACTTATTCATATTAAAATATTACAAAAGTATTTAAAGATTTAATATTGCTATTAGAATTATTTTTTAGTCAAACAATGAGTGATGAAGTGGTTGAAGAAGTTTAATGGTTTGCTTAGTAATGTATAGATCAAAATTGATGGCAAGCTGGTTGAAATAAAAGGCAAAGCTCATGCTCTTTCATAAAATTGTTTCCACATCATGTTGTGTCTGAAGAGCTTAAACAACCGGTATGTTGTAAACGTACTGCTGTCCAAAACTTAGCTACTGATGCATACAAATTGACCAAATTGAAAAACAAAAGGATTCAAAACAGTCGAATAGGTTTTGTTGGTTCCCAAACCTACACACATCAAACTCTAAAGATTTGCCACTTCTTATGCTCAAGTTCAATGGAAGACTTGGCCAACAGAGTGGGATATTATCTCTTATCTCCCCTTCACTTCAAGTTCTGCCACACCTAGGAGGTATCCCTCATTCACAGTCCATAAATATAACTTTTCAATACCAGGCAAAATGTTCCCATGTATGCACCAAGATTTATAAGATCAACCCCAGATTGGTAATGTTCTTGGATTATCGAACCTATTTATATCAGAGAACATGTAGGACCTAAACCTAAACAAAATAAAACATAAAATGGTTTGTATGATTTGTCTTTTAAATTGTTGGGTTTCTTGGACTTTTGGGCAAACAAATTCCAGATTGGTGCTTTATCTGGGCAGCAGAGTCAAACTTAGAAATATAAATGCTTCCTTATGATAGCAAAAACTCATAACCAGGTGACTGAAAATAATAAAATTACTGCTTTACAATAATTTGTCCAAGAAAGAGAATCACCCATGACCATCTTCTTCACTTATTCCTTGATGCAAGACATTTTCCCCATATCTGATCTAAAGCAAATTTAATCTACTCCTTGAATAGATGCAAAAAATTAGACATGCAACATAACAAGTGTACATTGAAGAATTTAGAAACCTTTGGCAACCTCGTTCGAAAGAAGAATGCTTACACCCAAGGAGATAGTAAAAAATGATCCACACAGAATATGTTACTCATATAACTCAACCTGGAAAGAAAGCTATCATCCATAAATTATTCACTTACACAGCAAAATATGCCTCTGCAACCCAAAATCCAGTCACCTGCTTCTACAAAATGCTATCTCCCAAATGTGTGAATACCTTGTATTCAGAGTCCAGCAAAATTCCCCCACAAAGTGGAACAACATGCTCTCTTATAGAAACAAGAGCATGTTGTCCTAAAAATTTATTACATCATGGCAGTTAGGTGAGTTTTACATGACAAGTTGCTGCCAATGAGCCTAGGGAAATGACAAAATACACAAAAAGAGGAGAAGAAAAAAAATAATATAAAATATGGAGCCAAATGTTTTTTTAATATGTTTTCCCCTTTTTACTTTGTCCACATTTTAAATTTGTAGCTTCTAGGCGTCAACTTTGCCTCAATCCTCTGCCCTATCGCACCATCGTAGCCGCACACCAGAAGGTTCTTCATCCTCCTGCGACACTATGAAATGAGGCCACATGGCTTCTTTTCAAGCTTCTTTGATTGAACTTAACCTTTTTAAAATATAGAGAACAGATTATAGTAGCTTCACACAGTGTATTCAATTCAATTTTTTCGTTGCTGGGTCATTTTTTTGATGCAGGGGTGTTTTTGGCCATTATGTCAACCAAAAATCATCACAAACATGTTTAAAATCCCTGCCCAAGCATTGAGAATGGTCAAGGGACAAATTTAAGCCATGAATCATCAATTTTGGGCCAAATAGAGCCTCCAAAAGTGTGCCGGAGAGAAAAAATGTGAACAACAATGTTCTCTGCAATGAATCCTGCCTGAAGCAACATCAAAATGCCTCAGAGAGACCTCCAAAGGGAAGGAAAGACACCGACGCTCTCAGAAAAATAGAATGCAGATGTAAAACAACTCAGAAATGGTGATTTTGCACCATCGCACAACCTCAGGGGAGCATCCAACAACCCTGTGCGCTCGTGCAGAATGCCTTTGACTTAACTTTATTTCCTTTGCTTTGCAGTTTATGATGTATAAACATTACAATAATGTTTATATTAAAACATTTAACATCTCACATTTTCCAAATAAAGTATGTAAATATTTTTCCTTTAAATAATGCATTTAGCAACATAGAAAAATGACACTCGGTCAATTTCTCCTCCTAGGCAAACGACGCCTGTTCACTATGGGCACACATGATTTCGAAGGGCTATGAAAATTTGCATAGGGCCGTTATCAGTTATTTAGAGTTCTAAACCCATTTCCTCAGAATTCGCATCGTCGAATGATTTCTAGGACCTCCTTTGTAAACTGGCCTGACGGATGCCTTCGCTACAACTGAAATGCATTAAAATAATGCATCATATGATCTCTAATTTTGATGAAACTAGAACAGGAGAAGTTTTGGACCAAAACAAGAAATGGGTCACCCTCAGAATTGTGACATTTGAAACTTTCTGGAACACTAAATCTGGCACGGTCGCAGTCAGGAAAGAATTAAATACCCCATCAAAACTCATCCTGGAAGCTCGAAACTAAGCAGGTATGTTACCATATGCACCAAAAAACTTCTTACCATACGGATTTGCAAGATGATCTTTGAGTTGCAAGATTTTAATCAGCGAAGGTGGGCTCCGGGGTAGATTAAGCAGCATGTCGACCTAGCCTCTATTGACATATCGAGAGGAGATAGGCACTTCAAAATTGCAAAATTTGAAGGTGCCAACAATGGATCTTGCTCAGGGATACATGCCTCTTGCAGGCATGGCGAGATCCCAGATCTTCGGGACGTAGACCAGGTGCCTACTCCATTGGGCTACTTGGCCACTATATACTTCATTCTACAAATCAGACTTCAAACTTCATTTGGTGGAGAACCAATACTTTCCCCTATCAAACACTTGATTCTGATTTGACTGACCTAAACACAATCTACAAACATGACTAAAATCTGCCTGATCACATGCGTAGTCACTGACATCTCTAACCATTTCCTTGAGCCTATCACTATCAATGTAACCTTTGTCACTATGTACTTTAAAATCAGGCATATAACCACACATATTGTCATACCCTTCACCATCAAGTAATGTATATATGCCATATTCATCAAACAATGCATTGTTATATGGCATGTAGCACTTCTTATCATCTATCTCACTATTATGCATCACCAAGTAGTCATCCAGCTGATCTGAACACTAAAAGTACTCAAAATCTACCAAATAGATGGGATAATTAGGTCTGCTTTCATCATAAATTTACATAGAAAATACAAAATCATCATAGGAATATTGATGCAAACTAGGCAAACAACTCTTAGGTATACCAAAAGAAAAACAATCATAATCATTTATATTGTTCATTCCATCATTTGATTTCTTTTTGTAGAAGTTGAGAAACCAACCTCACAAATCCCATTGAACACCTGCAAAACCTAAGAAACCTTCCACAAGAGAAAAAAAGCAAAGAGAACAATTTGCACAAAAAGGATGCAATTAATGAAATGGATTTTTATGAATTACATAAGAGAACTTGCTTTTATAATTGCAAGTTAGAAAACCCTAATGCGAGATTCCTAAGTTTAGCTTAAGTAAAATAAAGTAAAGGTGACTTAATTAATATCCACACATTCATCATTATCACCAATATCATTCTCATATGGGCCAAAGATCTCTAATTCTGATTTACATATCCCCTCTTGAACAAGTACAAACATGGGCTCTTGATCAACTTCGAAAGCTCCTTCATCCTTATGAATATTATGCTCAAGATCATATGAGTTGTATTCATTTTCATTAGGATCAACACTATAACAATATTTAAGGTCATTGAATAATGATATATTAGATATAACAATTACATTAGCATAGTTATTCACCTCACAAACTGATGCAACACTTGGATTATCTGAAAGCACGTGTCTCCTCATATAATGGATTTGAAATCTCATGTAGCCCACCTTCAAATATATTATGACAAAACACCATCTGATCCATCTCCATTCCCTCATCATACAACAGATTTGAGAATCCATGAAAGCCACTTTCAGCTAGCAATGATACAAACTTTTGACTCACATAATCATCATGATGCACATTAAAATTAGTTAAGGCTGAAAATAAATCAGTTGTACCTTAGATACCAATATCATCTTCACAAAGAGAAGAAGTCTCATAATCAATCACATATATGTCACTTGAAAAACTAGAATAACAATCATTCCCATCAACCTCATAGGTTGGGCAATTTTGGACATGTTCTACCTTGGTAGGGACATCATTAACTAAATCTTCCACATTGTCAAAGCCATGATCAAACCCACTCAATTCTTGCATATCACATGATGGAGACATCCCTTCACAATCATCTGATTGCTTTTCACATTGTTGATAAGAGACTTGAGACTCAATCTGACATGTGTTATATGCTGGTACATGATTATGGACATCAGACTGGAACTCACTTAAGATATTGTTTTCAAAAACATACATGCTTCTTGGCTGCTTATATGCATTTTCTAGAGGTCTATGAGGTATAATCTCAGCTTTAAACATATTTACTTCATTCAAGTGCATTGTATCATTTGTTGGCTCAAATATTGCACTAGGATAAACATAATCAACACCTTGGAATGATGCATAAACTGGGACAATAGACTGATAACAACCTTGACAACTATTCATAATCTCTGATTTGCATTGCTCAGCTGCATAGAACTCTTTAAGACAACCCACAATTTTAGGCTTGAGACTTCTACTCATTCCATATTTCTCATTATTTTCAATATCCATTGCCATTCATAAGCATGATGAAGTGTAGTAGGTTCCTCGTCTCTTAGTAAATAACTCATTTCCTCATCAAATGCACCAAGATAAACCACCAAACACAATGCATCATTAGGTCTCATATATTCTAGAATGCCTTTGATAGTTTTTGAAATTTTCAAGTTAAAAGATGGAACTAACTCATCTTTTTCTTTCTGAATGCCCATAAAATTACTGATTGCTGATCTTACATTAATTCTCTCATTGAACTACTCTATAAATGTTGTCATGAACTCACTCCAAGAATAAATAGAGCACACTGGTAAATAAGAGAACCAGTCCCTTGCATCTCCCTTTAGAGACTGAACAAATAGCCTCATGATCACATCCTCATGATCTACCTCATAGTCATCCATTAAATTATTGAATTGCTACAAGTGTTTTTCTGCCGATTCACTCTTTGTACCACTAAATTTTGATATCTTATCTCTAAACTCAGGTGGAATAACATTTGGGTAACCATTAATTCTATTTAAATTGATGGCTCTATATCTTTCAGTGCTGAAACTTCTTTTATTACATGGTTGGGACTGATTATTATACATTGTTACATTTGACACCATACCAGGATGAATGGACTAATAATACATATTCATATGCTTTCACAAGCACCACACTTCAACCATGCATTCACTCATTTACAACCCAAACTCAAACATTTCCTGATATTTAACCTTGTTATCATTATGCTTAATACATATTCTCTATGAATCATTTCAACAATTATGCATACTACATCATAATATATGAGCTGAAATTTACAACATAAGAGTATGCAAACTTATTTCCACCATTTCCCTTTTAACCAGTGCTAATTTCACTTAACAGGGAATCCATTTAAAACTCATACACCATGGTTTTTACATAAGCTCTTTTTGAAAACTAGAATAGAAATACCTGGAACAACTGCAACAACTGCTAACCCTTCTTCTTGACTGAAAATATGCAGATCTAGAACTTCTTTGTATCCTTTATCAGGTTCTTCGTACACAGAGTCGCCACCTCCTTAGAGGAATGAGTCTTTAAGAAGCTAAAAACTCCTTAAAAATTATTTTATTTCTAGGTTCTTTTCGACAAGAAAGTCACACATAACCACTTTAAATCTGCTGCAATAAAATTTTTCCAAGTCTAAGAACTTCAATATCTGAACCAAATGCTCAAACTCATCAAATTCTGGACTCTTCTCTCATGGATATGGCACTGTCCCCAGCGGAGTCGCCAGTTTTGTCGATTCCCAAACCTGTACACATTAAACTCTAAAGATTTACCACTTCTTATGCTCAAGTTCAATGGAAGACTTGGCCAACAGAGTGGGAGATTGTCTCTTATCTCCCCTTCACTTCAGGTTCTACCGTACCTAGGGGGTATCCCTCATTCACAGTCCATAAATATAACTTTTCAATACCAAGCAGAATGTTCCCATGTATGCACCAAGATTTATAAGATCAATCCCAGATTGCTAATGTTCTTGGATTATCCAACTTATTCATATTAGAGAACATGCATGACCTAAACCTAAATAAAATAAAACATAAAATAGTTTGTATGATTTGTCTTTTAAATTGTTGGGTTTCTTGGACTTTTGAGCAAATAGATTCCAGATCGGTGCTTTATCTGGGCAGCAGAGTCAAACCTAGCAATATAAATGCTTCCTTATGATAGTGCAAAAACTCATAACTAGGTGACTGAAAATAATAAAATTACCGCTTTACAATAATTTATCCAAGAAAGAAAATCACCCATGACCATATTCTTCACTTATTCCTTGATGCAACACATTTTCCCCATATTTGATCTAAAGCAAATTTAATCTACTCCTTGAATAGATGCAAAAAATTAGACATGCAACATAGCAAGTGTACACTGAAGAATTTAGAAACCTTTGGCAACCTCATTTAAAAGAAGAATGCTTACACCCTAGGAGGTCCAGTCATAAATGATCCACACAGAATGTGTTACTCATATAACTCAACCTAAAAAGAAAGCTATCATTCAAAAATTATTCACTTACACCACAAAATATGCCTCTACAACCCAAAATCTAGTAACCTGCTCCTATAGAATGCTATCTCCCAAATGTGTGAATACCTTGTATTCAGAGTCTAGCAAAATTCCCCCACAAAGTGGAACAACATGCTCTCTTATAGAAACAAGAGCATGTTGCCCTAAAAAAATATTACATCCTGGCAGTTAGATGAGTTTTACATGACAAGTTGCTGCCAAAGAGCTTGGGGAAATGACAAAATACACAAAAAGAGGAGAAGACAAAAAATAATATAAAAGATGGAGCCAAATGTTTTTTTAATTTGTTTTCCCCTTTTTACTTTGTCCACATTTTAAATTTGTAGCTGCCAGGTGTCAACTTTGCTTCAATCCTTTGCCCCGTTACACAATCACAATTGCACACCAGAAGGTTCTTCATCCTCCTGCAACGCCGTGAAATGAGGCCATGTGGCTTCTTTTCAAGCTTCTTCGATTGAACTCAACCCTTTTAAAATACAGAGAATAGATTATAGTAGCTTCACACAGTGTATTCAATTCAATTTTTTCGTTGTTGGGTCGTTTTTCTGATGTAGGGGTGTTTTTGGCCATTTTGGCAACCAAAAATCATCACAAACATGCTTAAAATCTCTGGCCAAGCATTGGGAATGGCCAGAGGATGAATTTAAACCATGAATTATCAATTTTGGGCCAAATAGAGCCTCCAAAAGTGTGCCGAAGATTAAAAAAGTGAACAACAATGTTCTCTGCAACGAATCCTGCCTGAAGCAGCATCAAAATGCCTCAGAGAGACCTCCAAAGAGAAGGAAAGACACCAACCTCTCAACAAAATAGACTGCAGATGTAAAACAGCTCAGAAATGGTGATTTCGCACCATCGCACAGCCTCAGGAGAGCAGCCAACAAGCCTGTGCGCTCGTGCGAAATGCCTTTGACTCAACTTTATTTCCTTTGCTTTGCACTTTATGATGTATAAACATTACAATAATGTTTATATTAAAACATTTAACATCTCACATTTTCCAAATAAAATATGTAAATATTTTTCCTTTAAATAATGCATTTGGCAACATAGAAAAAATGACACTTGGTCAATTTCTCCTCCTGGGCAAACAACGCCTATTCACTACGGGCACACGGGATTTCGAAGGCTGTGAAAATTTGCATAGGGCCGTTATCAATTATTTAGAGCAAACCATTTCTTCAGAATTTGCATCGCTGAATGATTTCTAGGACCTCCTTTGTAAACTGACCTATCGGATGCCTTCACCGCAATTAAAATGCATTAAAATAATGCATCATATGATCTCTGATTTTGATGAAATTGAAATTGGAGAAGTTTTGGACCAAAACGAGAAATGAGTCACCCTTAGAATTGCAACATTTGAAACTTTCCAGAACACCAAATCTGGGCCGGTTACAGTCAGGAAAGAATTAAATACCCCATCAAAACTCATCGTGGAAGCACGAAACTAAGCAGACATGTTACCATATGCACCAAAAAACTTTTTACCATACGAATTTGCAAGATGATCTTTGTGTTGCAAGGTTTTAATCGGCAAAGGTGGGCTTTGAGGTAGATTAAGCAGCATGTTGACCTAACCTTTGTTGACACATTGAGAGGAGATAGGCACTTCAAATTTGCAAAATTTGAAGGTGCCAATAGGTTCGACAGGCAAGTCGAACAAATCTATCAAAATAAATAGGAGTCAAAAAATTTACAAATAGCCGACACGACAACGTGCTGACTGTTTATGGTGGAACTGTCGTGTCTGTGTATCAGACATGAGATCTTTGTCAGCAATGCCAACAAGCAAATGAGGCACTTTGAATTTCTCCAATGGGAAAAATTGAGCTCCCATCAGATTCATTATTGGGTGACCTTTTATGCTCCCCATGGACAACAATAGGCTCATGGACTCATCCACCATCTCTATCATCAAAAACATTGACTCGAGGGAAATTTCGGCCTCCAAATTACTGTGCTTGTATTTGTAGGCAAACAAGCCTTAGCCTTTGTTTGGACGTGCAAAGCCAATTGGTGGACCATCTTCTCTCTTATTTGCTCGCACATTATGACCAATCAATATATTATGATATTAAGCCGCAACAACACAAAAGAGGACGTAGTACAAGTGGCCTACAAACAAAAGCTAAGCATTGTTTACTTGCATTGGCCTTACACCTGGGGTTTGTCGGATCCGAGCACAGCAAATCGGAGGCCAAAATTTTGCCTGACTCCGTGTTTTGGACGCTGGATATGGTGGATAAGTTCCTGCGACTGTCACTGCCTGTGGGGAGTACAAAAGATCACCCAATAATGAATCTGATGGGAGCCCAGGCTTCCCACTGGAGAATCTCAAATTACATAACCTCTTCTCTCTTCTTTCTATAAGATTCGAACTTGTGACCTTTCTTTCAAAAAAGACAAATTTTTCACCAATAAGAAAATCAAAACGTCATTGAAAAGAAGCACGACAAAGGCCTTCACATCCTCTGCGCCACTCCAGATCTGCTTAAGCCATTCTGACACCTCATCCACAACCTTCCCTTCCATTTTGCTTGGCATTCTGACAATGCCGCACTAGAGATTTGGATTCATGGTGAAATGGAACACGAAGCTTACACCGCATTTATAGACCATCTGGTCACCAGAGTCGGATAAAGCCCTACGATAACGGACTTAGGAAAAGATGACATTCAAAGTGGATAAGAATTTTACTCAGGGAGCGGGTCGACCGTCAAATTATTCTCTTCAGGCAGGGTTTCAACACCCAAGGTGTTGACTAGAAATGTATTTGTATGGAAGATTAAAGTAATGGACGGTCCATTAAAAAATTCACCATTCATGCAGTCTTTAAAAAAATTGACTGTAGCTAACAGTAAAAAAAAACTTAAAGATGATGAGATTATTTGGTCTTACCAGGGTCTGGGCCGGGTTGTGATTTACGATTTTCTCAGGAATTACAAAATGACATGAAACTGGGTACAAATGTCAATTCTACACCTTTTCCCACGAAATAAATGCCCAAGCAAAATATGGCAGAATTCTGGTAGTTACGATATATCCGAATGGAACAGTCCCTTTAAATTTACAGATCATGTTAAAACTCCCTCTGTCCTGTTACACTTTGGACCAATGTTGGTGAATGGAACGAGTAAAATATGGCAGAATTCTGATCTTTTCGGATTGAACAGTTACTTTAAATCTACACTTTATGTCAAAATCCTGTTTGTCCTGTTACACTTTTTACTAATGTCGGTGACTGGAATGAGCTAAATATGGCAGAATTTCGATATTTATGATATTTCAGGAAGTCATTTTAAATCTACAGTTAATGTCAAAATTGTATTTGCTACACTTTTTATTAATATAATGGAATAAGCAAAGAAGGTAATGCAGGGGTTCATGTCTAAATCAGGGTTACATCAAATGTAGTTGGACATTTCTTTCAATATGATTTAAAAGGTTATTTTTAAATTCAATTTTAAAAGTATTTAAAGGTATTATTAAATGGTTAATAGAAATAAATATTTATAATTTTGTTAGTTGTATTGTAAATTTATATTTTTCAGTGTATTAATACCTGCCATACCTCTTATTCCTGACTTCAGTTTAAGTATTAAATACAACAATGACTTTTGCCCATACCTAAGATCAAATCAATTGATTATTCCCATACTCAAAGAACAAATAAAATCAAATTAAAAAGTGTTAAAGTCAATATAAAAATCAAATTTGTCTTGTTACACTTTTGATTAAGGTCGGAATGAGCTAAATATGACAGAATTTCGATATTTATGATATTTTAGGATTGAATAGTCACTTTAAACCTACAGTTAATGTCAAAATTGTATCTCCACACTTTTGATTAATGTAATGGAATGAGCCAAGAAGGTAATACGGGGGTTCATGTCTAAATCATGGTTACATCAAATGTAGTTGGGACATTTTTTTCTTTAAATTAATTTTTAAAAGTATTTAAAGGTATTATTAAATGGTTAATAGACATAAAGATTTATAATTTTATTAGTTGTATTGTAAATTTATATTTTTTAGTGTTATTTGTATTGTCATATTCAAATTTTTCACTAAGCTTCTCAATTGTTTGACTAATCATTTTGTTTTATTTTTTTCATCACTAAAATCAAATCAATTGATTATTCCCATACCCAAAGAACAAATAAAATCAAAGTAAAAATTGCTAAAGTCAATATAAAAATCAAATCTAATAAATACTACTCATACCTAAAATGAAATGAAATGGTATAAGTCAATAAATATTTATTACAATAGTATGACATTCCAAAGTGTAGAAAAGACATGTATTGTAGCAAATCTTATTTTGAACATTAAAAAATCAAAGATAAGATTTGCATTGATGTTTTTTTTGGCTTTTCCTTCCTCTTCCCACAATGACCAATTCTTGCTCCATCATTATTTTTGTCCACATGTAGATCTACAATAAAAGATGACAAATATTTTTCTCCACTTTTTGAAATTAATGTTATAAATGTTGTTGGGCTTTATTGTGTTGGAGAGTGTGTAAGATTACTAGGAAATATGCAGCTACCAATTTACTTTTCAGGTAATTTGCTTTTGGTATTTTTTGTTTTGTATTGTTAAACTTCATAGTATATATGAGCAAAGAATTGCATTTTCTTGAAAATTTCTACAACGTTTTCAACATATCCTCAAGACGATCATAGATCTTTGTCATGCCCACCCTTACATACATGTGCATATTGCAACTATTGAGTTACATGACACCTTGGGTGACTAGGTAAAATTTAAACCCAAATTTAATTCTAAGTTTTAACTAAGCATCTACCTTTAATTTAATTAAAAATTAATTAAATGCCTCTTTATCTCATTTTACAATTAAATTTATATGACAAATTAGCATTTCATCCATAGAAAATAAAATTTTAATAACAACCATGTAATTAATTTTTATTTTGAAAACACTATAAATTAACTTACAATAAATAACTAAATAAATTGGAATGTTCATATTTATTATATAAAGTTCATATCCACAATATTTTTCAAAAGGGATAAATAAGTAATAATGGTAATTAATTAATAATTATCTTTATACATTATATAATACTCACTAATTATTTAAATTAAATAATATTTGCTAACCAAATATTCTATTTAAATACCAATTGAATAATACTTGTTAATTTTTATATTTTTATACTTGAATTTCACAACCAAACAATCATGTCCAAACCTAACAATTAAATCACATCTAGATAAATCAATTAACTATTTATAGGGATTGATTTCACATAATAGAAATAAAATAATACTTAATTAAAGCACATCCCTAAATTAACTATAAGAACGATTTTTCCCTATTAAAATTCTCTTTGTCTTTTACTCTTTGGACTAATGTCGGTAAAGTAAAATATGGTAGAATTTTGGTGTTTTCAGATTGAATAGTCACTTTAAATCTATAGTTTATGCCAAAACCCTGTTTGTCTTGTTACACTTTTGACTAGGTAATGTCGGTGAATGGAATGAGTTAAATATGGTAGAATTTCAATATTTATGATATTTATGGACTCAACAGTCACTTTAAATCTACAATTAATGTCAAAATTGTATCTGCGACACTTTTGATTAATGTAATGGAATAAGAAAAGAAGGTAATGTAAGGGTTCATGTCTAAATTATGGTTACATCAAATGTGGTTGGACATTTCTTTCAATATGATTTAAAAGGTTATCTTTAAATTAATTTTTAAAAGTATTAGTAAAGGTATTATTAAATGGTTAATAGACATAAATATTTAAAATTTTGTTAGTTGTATTGTAAATTTATATTTTTTAGTGTTATTAGCAATACCTCTTATTCGTGGCTTCAGTTAATCCATGCAAGCATTATTTTGTCCATACCTAAAATCAAATCAATTGATTATTCTCATGCCCAAAGAACAAATAAAATCAAAGTAAAAATTGTTAAAGTCAATATAAAAATCAAATCTAATAAATACTACCCATACCTAAAATGAAATGAAATGGTATAAGTCAATAAATATTTATTACAATTTTATGGCATTCTAAAGTGTAGAAAAGACATTTTCCTTCTTCCAACAATGACTAATTCAATGTTGTTGGGCTTTATTGTGTTGCAAAGTGTGTAAGATGACTAGAAAATATGCAGCTACTAATTTACTTTTTAGGTAATTTGCTCTTGACATTTTTTGTTTTGTATTGTTCAAACTTCATAGTATACATGAGCAAAGAATTGTATTTTCTTGAAAATTTCTACAACGTTTCAACAAATCTTGAAGACAGTCACAAATCTTTGTCATGCCCACCTACATACATGTACATGTGGGCATAAATATAATGCAAATTCTATTTTTTTAAGCACTATAATACTAAGAGTTACATTACTCATATTCCTAAGTGAAAGTGGTAACTCGTTGACACCTTGGGTGACCGGACAAAAATTAAACCCAAATTTAATTCTAAGTTTTAATTAAGAATCTAGCTTTAATTTAATTAATATTTAATTAAATGCCTCTTTATCTCATTTTGCAATTAAATTTATATGACAAATTAAAATTTCATCCATAGTCAAAGGGCCCTTGGTCTACTGGTGAAGTTGAAAGGTTCTGAATGAGCCCACCACAGATTGAGTTTGGCTAAGTGCAAGGCCCCGACACCATAAGGGATGAGCTTGGGATTGTGCCTTGGGTGAATTTGGTAGAATGGATACCTCTTAGTCCTTGTCTATTAGCCGAAGGTTGAGCCTAAGGCTCATGCTCCCGTATCATGTAGCAAAAATGATCTTGTGGATGATCTCCATAAAAAAAATCATCCATAGAAAAGAATAAATTTAATAACCACCATGTAATTAATTTTTATTTTTAAAACAATATAAATTAACTTACAATAAATAAATAAATAAATTGAAATGAATATTTCTTATAAAGTTCATATCCACAATATTTTTCTAAAGGGGTAAATAAGTAAATAATGGTAATTAATTAATTATTATATTTATACACTATATAATATTCACTAATTAATTAAATAATACTTACTAACTAAATATTCTATTTAATTACCAATTAAATAATATTTGCTAATTTTTATATTCTTATACTTAAATTTTGCAACAAAACAATCATGTCCACACCCAACAATTAAATCACATCTAGATAAATCAACTAGCTATTTTATAGGGATTGATTTCACACAAGGGAAATAAAATTAACATACCTATCTTTAAAAAATCTATGTAAAAGACACCGATGGATATCATTCTTGAGGCACCTATTCCATTTAAATCATAAATCCAATAAAAAATATATAATCAAAAATCTAAATCTATGTAAAAGACATTGAGAGATATCCTTCTCAAGATGCCTATTCCATTTAGATAGCATAAATTTATTTAAAAATTGGTGCGTCGAGAAGGATCTCTCAGTGTCTTTGACATATAGATTTATCTAAAATAGATATGCTAGTAATAATTTTAGTCTTTGTTCTTCCCCTTTTCGGTTGGCCGCTTGTTTTCATTTTTTCGTAGCGGTCATATGTAAATGATGGTATCATTCACATAGCTTACAATGATTTTAGATGTGATATAGCTACAAATCTCAATCATGTTCTTTCTTTTTGTCCTATGTTAAATGTCACGATTTATGTATTGTCAATGCCCAAGCCAGTTGTAAGGGTATTTGGATTGTGTGACTCCTTTGTATTGGTGTAATTAGAATTGTACACAAAGTTTCATTTTTAAATGGTATCTCTAACTAACTGTCAAACTCAACCATAACATACGTTGGCAGTTTTGGTGGTACACTTCCATGTTTGTATATTATATTTCAAACATGTAGCCTAGAGATCCATTTACAAGACCTACTTCTATCCAGAGATTGTAAGTTAACATAACCCTTGAATCCTTAGAAATTAATAAATCAACGTTAAGTTCATCATTTTGACCTCCTTCTGATGCATTGACATTGCCTACTTTTGTTCCAATGCTATGTGCAACAGGTTTTTTCAATGAACACATTTTTTTCCTATTATTGTTAGTGTGAGATACTATTTATCTTTATGTTTGTTGTAGATGATTCATAGTCATGGATTATGCATAGATTACTCCTAACTTTGGAGTTAACCTTGATTAGGTGTGCTAGTCACATGGAGTTAGCATGCTAGTCTTGTGGAGTTCACATGCCATTAGTCTTAGTTAGTGGGAGTTATGTGCCTATTCTTAGGCTCCTTCACCACTATTCTAGGTGGCAGTTGTACTTCCTTTCTCCTATATATGTACATCTCCATTTCATGAGTTAATATCAATTCATGCTATTGGATCCATTTTGTGTTCATTCATATTTTTATATTTTTTTCTTTCTATGTTTTTAATATAACTTGTAGCAAAGAACATGCGATTGGTTGATGCTCATGGCTTGAACTGGTATAAGCATTTGATCAAAATATCTTGCGCACTCCTATATGGTAAAAAAACTAATTTGGTATTCTATTTCTTGGTTCGACAGTGAGTAGATTTTGCAAAAAGAGTTGTCGAAACAATAGGGTGTGACTACTTTCCTTGTAGGTTGAATTTGAATTTGCATTAGATTTGCATCTTCTACATGTCGAGAAGAAAAATGCTTTCTGGGTTTTATTTTTTCCATCAAAAAACTTTGTGGGTATCTATTAATTTTTCCATGTAGTAAGTGGATCTTGCGAAAACTACATCAAAATCTTTTTAATAGGCCATTATTGCTAGAAAAGTAATATTGTAATAACTTTTGATCGGTAACTTGAAATTGGGTGTCATTTTCTTCAAAAGTTCATATTTTTTCATTTCCAATCCATTGGACCTACTTGCATTGTAAATAACACTAAATTATAAAGTGCCAAAATCTGGGGGGTTTAAAATATTGGATTAATAGGGGGAATTTTGTGAGTTTTTGATCTCTACTCACTTGAGGATATATCATGGGTTTTTGTATTCATCCTTCTGTGATAAATCTGAAAAAGGATAATTATGAGTCTTAGCAAAAAGACATCTTCACACATTGTAGGTGGCTCAATCTTTTGCCTATCTTTATAGACTCATACTTGAACTAGATACACCTTAGAAGAAAAATGCATGGGCAAATAATAATGACTATAGACACCTAAAATCAACCTTATCCTTTCAAAAACTTTCCTAGCATCACGTAGACACCACCTTGTGCCACTTTCATCCTAGGACCCTTTCATTAGCCAATTAATTAAATAAATTATCTTTATTTATTTAATTAATTTTAGTCCATTTTATCCATTTTAGAACCAAGAATAATATCTATCAAAAACTCTTTTCAGGGGCAAACCTAGAAGGTCTTTAGGAAACACATCCTGAAAATCATGGAGATAAGGTACGCTTCAAAAGAATTTTCCTTAAGTTCCTTCTCCTCTTCATCTTTCACCTCATCCATCTTAACTACAAACATCTGACAACCTTTCCATTTTTCTCTTTTCAATTGCATCACGAAAATTTGCCTGATTTTCATTTCTCATTGAAAACCTTAGATAAGGACAACATTTCCATCATCATCTAGGCATTCTACTATTTTGGAAAGACAATCAACTTTTGCCCTATGTTGTGATAACCATTTCATCACTAAACTGACATCATAAGACCCTAGAGGTGCTACATATAGATTGACCTAGAAAAAAGAAGGTAGGGTTAATCTGGCTTCAAACAAGCATTGCTCTACTCGAGCTCTTGACTAGTTTGCAAACTCTACTGTCCATGAATTAGCCATGAAACCAACTTTCCTCGACATCTTGTCAAGTATTCTAAGATTCACAAAATTTTCAATTGCTCTTGTATCTATAAGAATAGAAATTGGGGTTCCAAATAGAGTACCTGTGGTTTTAATAGGAGTAAACTGATACTCAGCTTGACGACTATCTAAAGCAGCATGAATCCTTTGCTGAAAAGTTGTTTGTTGTGAAGGTAAAGGATTACCTCGATAAGAATTCCCTTGACTCTTTGTGGGGCACTTGTTAGCATAGTGATCACCTCCACATGTAAAACACCCTCCAGGAGGACCTCTCTTTCCTGAAGAATGGTTGGAATTATCATCATTCTTTTTAGGATTAAAATCCCTATTTTCATCCCTAGATCCATTCTTTTTATCTCTAGAGATTTTACCATAGTCTCTCTCTGGTTTCATGATTCCTGCTTCTATTTTTAAACGATGTCAAAGGACAACTCCAATTAGATTTCTTTCGAGATATTTCTCCATATGCAGAGATAGATTTGAACTTTTTCTCTTGCTTGATGGCTATCTCAAAGACTTGATCCATGGTCATAGGTCCATGAATGTCCACTTCTCTGCCAATCTGAGCATTCAAGACCATAATAAACTTCCTTATTCTAAATCTATCATCCTTCTGATATTGTGGCACATACTTCAACAATTTGGTAAACTTTTCCCAGTATTCAGTGACTGTCATATCTCCTTGACACAGATTTTGGAAATCTGTTAGTTTTTGATCAAAATACAATTGAGGCAACCATCTTTTCTAAAAAACGGCCACAAACTGATCCCAAGTTAGACTTTAGGAACTCAACCCTAATTCTATTTTCTTATTCATCCACCATGTGGATGCTTCTCCTGCTAACTAGTAGGCTCACCACATAGCCTTAGTGATCTTAGAGTAATTCCTTATGTCAAAATATTTTTCCATCTCTGTTAGCCAAGCGTTAGTTGCGTCTCTACTCACAGTTCCATCAAACTTAGGAGGTATAACTTTCTTCACATCTTGGGCTAACTCATTGGTAAGATGAGTTTTTGCCTCTTTGTGAATTAGAGAGTCTTGTTTACTTACTCTTGGTTCACCAAGAAAACTAAATTCTTCTCTTTCCTCAAAATGGTATTCTTGATTGTTTTCTCCCCCTCTAACTTCCTATTCTAGGGTTTCCAATCTTTCTTTTGTTTCATTTAAAACTGACAAAATTTGATCTAATTTTTCCATAGGATTATTTTTAGGATTTGGGCTACCAGGGCTCCCTCTTGGTTGGTTTCTAGAATGTTCCATAACATTACCTATCCACACCTAACATTTGTATAGAAATTTATCAAAACATTGAACTTTTGACATGCTATCATAAAATTGTAAATCCATATATACAGAAACTCAGAGATGCATCACATAAACATTTTTTTATACTAGAAGCCAAAATTTTACTTCATTCACTCTTTGGATTTTTAGATCCTTATTCAAATACAATTTTTTTCTATTTTCATGTATAAGAAGTGTCTACATATCACTTTCTAACAAAGGGATTTCCTCAGGTTCCTCCTCCCTGTTAGAATCGAGTAACACAAACTTTGTGGGTGGGTGTACTCGTGAGTACTTAATCAACACTTATTTTCCTATTATAGGCACATCCTGACCAAACCCGAAAGGCATATCATGATGGGCAGATGGTTTACTAATATTAACAATAGTAGGGGTCAGTAATCTTTTTGCCACCTCAATTCGTTTCCTCCTTTCTAGGTGAATACGTTTTAGTGCATCAGCTAGTGTCTCAAAATCAGTGAGCCAAGCTTCTTCTGCATAGCTCACTGGTTTCTTCATTTTTGGCTCAGGAGATGGCTCTTTCTTAATGGTGATATTAGGCATATCAATAGGTTTTGTTTTCGTGGCTCACTTTCTTGTCCTTCTCTTTCTTGCCATTATGGCACAAGAACAATCATTTTATCATTAGTATATCTTGTCAATCTTGTGAAACCTTGCAATGAGCTCCAAGGTCCAAGTGCTAAACCCGGTAGCTTTGATACCATGTGTAACATCCCAATTGGAATATTAAATAACATTAAACACAAATAATGCAAAAAAAATCTCATTTCTCTCTTTTTTATATATATAAAACAAAATCCGATAATATTACATTTGTAATTTTCAAGTACAATACATAATTTCAAAAAGATGGTTGCTTCACATGCAACTAGAAAATTTCACATTTTTATCATGAACATATAATAGATGGTCACATTCCTTGCGACTTACAATATTTATCAATTTCATTTACATAATAAGTATTGTTTGTTGTTCACAAGTCTTCGACAGTCAACTATTGGAGAGAGAGAGAGCATCACCCTAGTGCTTTTCCTCCAATCACAGACTGACGGTCTTTTGCACACCTTCCTTCTAGAAGTGGTCCTTCCCTTCGTGAGGGTGTAGATAATGAGAATCAACTGATTCTTTATGCCATCTAAGAACTAGTGAAGTGTCCTAGCTAATAACAATCAGGTTTACAACTCTAGTCTAGCTCTAGCTATGTATTACCCGATCTAATTGTTAAGCTATTTGGTACACAGTGAACTGATAATGCAAGCAGTGGCTTTTGCATTACTTTGGCCAAAGTTTCTTATAATAAGTCGTATGCTCACACACTCTTTTCTCAACTTGGAGACAACATTATTTTAATTAATAAATCAACCCACTTTGATTTACTTATTCTATATCAGTCAATAAGGCTTAAAATATACCCTTTACTATGAGACAAGTATAAGGTGAGATCATAGGTGACTTAAAAGCATGCAATGAGCCCCTCTTTGCATCCTTGCAATCTCGGGTCTATGACGACTTGCCAATCTACTCAAAGGCTTGTCAACCTGATTTTGTGCTCATAATTAATATGGTATACATTCTCAAGATATACTTGATTCTATCATAAAGTCATTGCTTTTGATGTCTATAGACGTCTATAGACTTCTAAGACTCTTTCCACTAAGATATGTCTGCCTTAGTCTATGAATATATATTCAACTAACTTCTTGTTGATATCAAAATTTTCTATATAAAAATGACTATAATATTGCCATTGTGAGGTAAAAACAATTTACGATAACTATTGACCCATCTTGGCCAAAATAAAAGATTGGTTTCCTCTTTAACCAAAATATAGGCGGTATATGAGAACTCTCGGTTGCTCAAAATAACCAAAATGATAATGCTAATATTATCTACCTCTACGACATAAGTTAAATAGATTATTTTACATGATTATCTGAACAAGAAGTCTATTCATCTATAGTCTTTTATTCAAGTCATTGATCTTTTATAAGCTATGAGCTTTTATAATTGATAAGAGTGATGATTCCTCTCTACTTTGATCTATTACAACTCCTTTAGGATAATTCTACATGATAATATTACTCTATTATACATCGGTCTTTACTAAACATAAAGCAATGAGAGTATTCTTGGTCTACTATCAACTTAACTGGTAAGTTTATATCATAGACAACTAGATATATGTTAACATTCTTAAATCGACCTCTCACAGTCGACAACCACTGAACATTCGACCTTTACTGGCTTTCTATTCAAGGTATTCTCTATAGATATTCTTGAGGTAAATCCTCATACATGGTACGTTCCTATAAGAATACAATCTTATCATAGGTTTATAGACTGACCAATATATAACATTTGGCCTTTACACAGGTCTAGATTTCATTTAAACCTTCTTTTAAAAAATAATATATACTATAGACCGAGTTCTATTTGATATGAGTGATATCTATTATCACTGTAATCTGCCTGGAATAGTAACCATGATTTTCTAAAGGCATATAACTCAATACTAAATTGATATAGAATGACATTCTTATGAGTATATGCATATATAAACCTCTGTCAAAGCATACATTTTATATACATGGAAGCTTTATTTGTTACAAAAAACATTTAAAACATTTAAGCCTGCAGCCTCTTAAGGCTTGCCAGTAATAACAACGACCTCATACATATAGTTTAATGCTATAATGTCAACAAATTTTCTACTGGTTCTTGGCATACTTGAATATTGTAGTCGACACTCCCCTATTGAGCTTCCTCTTCCATTCTAATCTTTTGATCCAAGAGATATATCCTTCTCTCTCCCTCGACTAATATCACTTAATACTCTAACATCCACACCCTTCCAATTATAAAATAGTTCATGCATAGTTATTTCCCCCCATTTCTCTCAACCATCCGTGGTTTAGAGAGCTTAGAAATAGGAAATATGGAGCTTTTGCTCCTTCCACTCTTCCAAGCATCTAGTGAAGAATACGATGAGAGTCTTACAAAGACTCTACTTTTTACCACAAGCTAGATATATTAATTTAGCCATAACTAAGTTATAAAATAATTAAAAATATTAACAATAGTACACCTATTTCTTAGATGTCACTAATGCATTCTTTTGAATGCTTCTATTATGCTATTTATGAGCACAACCATCAACGATGAGGTCTAGCAAAGTCGACATAGACCTCTACGATAAGATTAGACTTATTTGGCTGATTACTCACGTTGACTTGACATTCATAGTTATACACAACCTTACTAATTGTCGACGTACAAGTCTTAAGCCATCGGCATGACGACAACAATATTAAACAAATATGAAATGATCACAACATTGAATATATTACTGAGGTGACCAACATGTAAATTAAGACTTAATCCAATATTGACTTAACCTCTAATGTGAGTGTGTGTAGGTATTCCTAGATAGAATAAGGATCATTGTATTCACGCGATCTAGTACCCTCTCCACGGTGATACTCTCTCTCCTCATCTTGGAGGGGGAAAACATTGTTCCTGCATCCACCTCAGTCACACAACGGTAGTTAGTCCATCACATTATTTAACCATGTGTATATTAATAACATCATAGATAATTATTCTTTGCATATAAAATAGTACAAATCAAATGCATTATCTATTCTAACATAACATTACTTTCGTCATATTAATTTCACTAACTAACTATCTGTTTGCTTGAAATAAAATGATAAGTATTTTTTTTAAAATGGGGTGTGACACATACGGTAACATTTTTTGGTGAATTTTTTTGGGCAGGTGCAAAAAGTTGGGAGGCCAAAAAGTGGCCAAACTTAAGAAAAAAACTTTTAGGCCATAACGTGAGCACGTTATGGTTTGGTGATGCCAAGCCTAAGGCTAGGGAAGACCAAGCCATGACGCAAGTGCGTTCTTCTTTCCTATTGATAAAAAAAACTTGTCATTTTTCCTCATTTTCCCATTTCATTTTCTTCTGCTCGTGGCCTGCAAACCCTTGAGAGCACGCTTGCGTTATTGGAGGTCAAATTAATCACCAAATTATCACCGATTCATTGTCAAAATGCCACCACGACATCAAGGACACTGAAGGAGTAAGTTGTATTTGGTTTTTTTTCTAAATTTGTTGTTAAATAGGTAGGTTTAAGTAGATTTTTGATGTAAATTTATTTAATTTATAGGAAATGATAATGTAAATCCTCCTCCTCCTCCTAAAAATCCACAAAATCCTGAATCACTTGAACAACAAATATCTATTGAAGAACAACCCGAACAACAAACTCCTCCATCCATTCCTCAACATGCCCCTCAAACACAAGAAAATCTAATGGGGCAAATTGAAAACAATAAAAAAAAAATTGAAGATATAATTGCAAGGTAACTTCAACCTCGCATAGATCCACGCTTGCTCAATCTCTTGAATCTATGTTATCAAATGTAGATTCAATTAGCAAGAAAATAACTAGTGGTCTGAAAAGAGGAGAGAATTTAGAGAATACTATGCATACAAGTTGTCATATGAGCAAGTCAAAAATAAACAAATTACAAAATTAGACTTGTGTTCTATTTTTACAAACCCACAAACAAATCAACCTCTACCCCTTACATGCAAGAGGTTCCCTATCCATTGGTGCAACAACCAAGTGATAAGGGACAATTTTTGGTAGAGGTGGTGGATGGTTTTTGACCATCCTCCATGCAACAATAATGAGGTCTCGCAATACTTTTTGAGGAAACTCTATTGCGAGTTTGTAAACAATAAAGTGCCAAACTATTTTGATATGCAGGACTTCTAGGGTAGAGGTGGGGGGTTAACACAGGATAGACCAGGGGCACCTGTTGACCCACATCAGATAGCGAGACAAGCACTCGCTAGACCAGCCCATGAGCATGTGTCTATCCCTTCCATTGTGAAGGAGAGTGCTGAGGTCAAGACACTTTAGTCCATTAGTGCCTTGACCCGGAGCATCATACAACATGCCAGTCCTATAGCAGAGCGTGGGCCATGGGAGAGTTTGAGGAGTAGGGTTCCACCCCATACTTGTCAGGCTTGCGAGTCAGCTTGTGGTTATGACCCCATAGATAGTCAGGATGTAGGTGCACAGGCTACATCTGTAGCTGAGCAGATGGTGATGACAAATGTCCTCCTGAGTGAGACTTTCGACCTTGATACTCAGGTAAATGTTAGCAAGTTCATTGAATTTAATTTATTAAATTTCATTTTTGAAATGCAAGATTAACTAATTTAGTTTGATGATTTTAATGAAATTTCAGGGTCATAGCGTTCATTCTATCTTCAACAGTTCTCCACCTCCATATTACACTATGACATCTATTGTCGGGGTATGTAAACTAGAAAACAATTATAAATATTACATGTGAATAACATTGTTATACGAATGGTATTCTAATATTTGATTTTAGATGTTGAATAGGTTAATATTGGAGATTTCATGGCAACACCTTGCAGTGGTGGTGGAGTTCAAAGCTTCACTCAGGTAATAAAATAAATAGTTTAACTAATGAATTGTACGTACTAGATTTTTGTAGTTTATATTCATATCGTTGATTACATTGATTAATGAATCTACACTAACCCATTTCCCTACAAACTATGTCAATCCTATTGGCTAAATTTCTTCAATCCCTAATTTTGATCCTACATCTAACCCACCTAAGTCTAATGAGGACCCTTCCTTTAATACTACTATATTATTTGAGATGATAGGAACATTAGACATTCAACGTTATAATTTCATTGTTCAACCCACTCCTACATCTGACATCACCTTCTTGCTTGATAATGTGCCTACTGATGATTATAATGATCCTCTGTAGATTAAGGCATAAGTACACTATAAAATGATAGTTGAATCAAGGTGGAACACTTATACATCAAGGTGGAATTAATGCAGTTATAGAGGAACACTTATACATGACTAGGTTGCAAAGAGATTCTTATCCCCCTCAGATATCTCCTAGTGTACATATAATGACACTTCTATACCTACTTTTGGCTCCCTCACCCTACTAATCTAGGTAGGACCTAAATGCTTAGATGTATCATGTCATATCATCCCCACCTCATAGCACTATCTATTCTCTTAGGTCATCCTTGGCTCATTACAATGTGGGTTGTCCCTGAACTGTCATCCATTAGTGCCTTAAATTCTCCACGATGGTAATGTCTTCACCATTTCTCATAGCCCATACCAACTAGTTGTTACCTTAAGACACTTATCCTTAGATTATTTTTTGTCAACCCCTTCTGGTCCACCTCAACCTCATACCAATTCCCTCTTTCACCTTTACCTATCTTATGCCTCTAAATGCATTACTGCCCCAACCCCACAACCTCTTTCTATTACTTCACCTACTTCACTAGCTATGCCCCTATCTTCCCCACCAAATATCCACCTATTACTACTTCACCTTCCTCACTGACTTCTGTCTCCCCTCTAACACCCCTCCAAGATAAAGTAAAAGAAAGAGTGTAGGACCTTTCCCCATCCACTTCTAAAAGTAGGCCTAAGAACCTTCCCCAACACTACACCCAACCTGCTAACCAACCCATATCTACCCTGCCTATTTCCTAATATACCCCTATGAGATGTCCCAGACCTAGTTTGCATCCAACCCACCCCTTGACAAACCTCAAGACAAAGAAAATGATAAGAAATTTTTAAAATAAGGTTTTTCTTCTCCTATCTAGTATCTTTCCTCCCTCCGATTATCCCACAAACTCTTGATATTCCTCCTTCTCGTAAACCCATAAACTTACCTAATGTCTATGTGATTTCTGGTTAAGGCATTGTCCTACCTCCATGACTACCAAATAAACAAAAATTTGAGCACAACCCTACCCCACCCTACCACCAACCTAAACCTAAACTAACACCTTCACTCCCTCTCTGACTTCTTAAACCTAAAATTTGATGCTACTATAGTCCCTCCTTTGTTGACCCTTATACCACACAATAGTCATGAATCTTCATTTAATTTGTATATATGCATGTGACTTGTGTGCTTTATTGTGTGTACTTCCATGTTTAGGTGAAAGTGTGTGTATGTTAGGAGCCATGACTTGCATCAATATTATAGTTTTCGTAATTGAATAATGTTGTTTTATTTTCAAATGATGCAGGCTGCGGAGACACCTCCCGATGTTCATAGGGCAATGGAGCATGGCATGTCCTCTGTGATTCATAGCTCCATGCCTTTGACAGGGGTATGAGGTAGATTAGTAAATTTCAAATTACATTAATTGTTATAGTTGTTTATTTTTGAAAAATCAAATGATTATTGATTTGAAGTTTAATTTCTATATGGATGGTTTCTATAGGACATGACATCGCCACAACCTAATCTTGGTACTGAGGCAAATGAGGAGACAGATTTTTGAATAGCGGTAAGTGATTATTTTGTTAAATGTTTCATTTTTTATAATGTAATTTCTATATATTAATGTCTACACTTTTTATTGTAACAACTACAGATCCATGAACAACTAAATAGGATGAGCAACCTTGGGGTTTGTAGTAGACCACCCTCATACGCGTCTCCATCCCCTCGAAGATCAAAGGCTGCCTGTGATCTATTCTCTTCACCGGACAGAGGAGAATGACTTTTTATTGTGTTCCTTTGTTGTATGCCTATATGGCATTTGTGGACATATATTTTGTATTGCATATAGTTGACATTGTATGCCTATATGGTATTCTTGTAAGCCTATATGGCTATTTTGTATATATGTTATACTTATATCAACAGATATTGATGTATGCCTATATGGATATTTGGTTAATACAAATCATTTTTGTTGATCATTATGTAATATGGATAGGTGCAGTGTAGATAATTTTTGTATGCCTTTATGCTTCAAAGTTTAACTATCAAAGAATCCATCCCAATTGATGATAAGAGAATTTGAGTTTTGGGTTGAAAGTTTTAGTCTCTCAAAACTAGACATGCCCGAGAAAATAGAGAAAGGAAGATTGGTTAAATGGATAAATGGAAAGCAAGTTTTTTTGTTCACATCATGATCTATATGCTATCAAGTACAAACTTGCATGTTAGCCTTAGTCACTCACATAGCAATGTACAACCTCGTGCATAAGTCCTTGCATCATGTGCCACATAAACAATGCCACTTGGTCCAACACAAAGTTCATGGTTCCTTGCACCACATAATTCACATAGTGATAGGAATCATTTTGTGCAACTCAAAAGACACCCTATAAATAGTAAACAACCCTTTGGATCATGTGCCATTTGTACAACACTAAGGATCATGTCTCATAGTTTCACAAACAACTCTATATAATTTTTCAAGTGACCAAGGGGATATTGCAATAATATTTATATGATAGTTTTAGCACGGGACACCCCCATACCTTGTGAGTCTAAATGGTCTCTACATTCATTTTAGCTTGGCCTTTATGGCCATTAAACTCATGAAGGACTTGTGTTAGAGCTTGTAAAATGATTTTATTTTGAGTGTATATGCTTAAGTTTTAATACTGTTGTAGAGGACTATATGGGGACTGAAATAAATGTATAAAAACACCTTCTATTGTTTTCCCTAGCAATCCCATTTTACATAAATGAAACCATATTTTTTTGGCTATTTCAATGCATCTTTTTTTAGTAGTTTTTTAATTATTGTATTCTACGTTGTCGAACTCTTGTGAAACATTTTTGTGCTTATTTTTTTATTTTAGTGACCAAAAGTGATGCAGAGGTAAGGTAGAGATTATAGAAGTTCACTCAATGAACTTAAGTCACTCAACTTTCTCCAAGAGGTTTACAAGGTGTTTGTGTTTACAAGCCTATACAAGGCTACTCCAGGAATCAATTTAGCCTAGGATCACCCTCTGGTGTCATCCACTCAGGCTACTCACCACTCACTTTGGGGAGTCACAGCTCAACCCAACTTAGAAGCACAACCCACCTTCAAGATCTCAACACCTACTACCAATACCTCTACCAACATGGACAACAACATAAATCAACATACACTTACCTATGACATGCATGAAACAAGGTCACTGACCAAGAAACTCTCATTCCACTCCTAACAAAACAGTGGACAGCAAATCTCTGTATGACTGTCTTTTAACAGTGCCAAGAAAGCTTATACCTTGTAGCCTTTATGAACAAAACTAGCTCTAACTCCCCTATCCACAAGAATCTTCACACCAACCACCACATCTATCTATTGAGGACAGGACCAATAAGAATTTGCTGACAAAATGACTACAATCTGTACTATATAGGACTGTGGACAACAATTACCATGTGATTGTCTTGCAACAGTGTCAAAAAGAAGACCATTCTCTTGTAGCATAAACATTGATTAAACCTCCAATAACCTCCCAAAGGCTTCAAATGACCATCAATACCTAATGCATAACAAATACCCCATGTGAAAAGAAACCATTTTCCCACATGCAGACCCACATTGTACGATATAGGACAGAAGACAGCAAATAACTAGGTGACTGTCCTATGACAGTGTCAAGGAAAACTACTCTGTATTTCTTAAGATTGATCCACATAAAACCAATTTCTTTGACCTTCCAATGATCATGCAGACCTATTACCCATCAAATCATCTAGGATGGATTCATTACCTGTAGCAAACGTACAGAACCGTACTCTGTCAGCATGGATTAGGACAGTAGACTGTCTTTCCTATCAGCAAACTATTTTTTCTTTCTAGAAACCATTCTAGCTTGAGGGTAGGAGAAAGATATGTTTCAAAGACCCTTTGTCTGGATCAGTAGGGCTCTTGTGTAGGTCTACCTTCTTCTAAAACACAGAGATCAATCACCATTTGATCAATCTATGACTGTTCTTGCACTTTCCTGTCTTCTGCCTTTTCCAAACTAACTAGTCACTGTCTTTTTGACTAGATAGTAGCATACCAACCACCATGGAGGAAGGAGAACCACAATACAAACATCAAAAACATAAAAACTACTTTATCTTCCTCCATCCCACCAAGAAATGGGCGACCACCTTCAGAGGACAGAGGAAGAATGGAGCATTTTGTCCAAACCCTAGCTGTGGAGGGTTAAAAAACTAGTTTGCAAATAATGGAATCAAACAAAGCAATAAAAATGTTTCAAATGCTCTAAGTGAATGTAAATGAAAGGTGATTCAACCTACAACAACATTTCCTAGACCATAAGTCTCCTGCTGTCCATACCAGGCCGTACAAGAAGGCTGTTTCAACAACAAAAAATAGAAAATACAGTTTTTTCCTTAAAAGACTCCTCCTCTCCATTCATATTTTGCATGTTTATACAAACTAAAGTTTATAGCAAGTTTCCCCAACATTTCCACTTCCTTACAGTTCGTACAAATGCCCATGAAAGGCAGTGAACCGATGGAAAAGCTTATTTTCTTAAAAAACTCCAAGTTTCTAAAAGAGAAATCCTAGAAAATAGGACTTATCAAACACTCTAGTGGACTAGTCAAATAAAATGGACTAAGTCCTTATTACAAAGTATGAAAATGTCTTTCAAAGCCTTAGGGATAACCAAAATAACATGAAGACAAATAAATAGCCAACAAAATGACTAAACTGGGGAGCTCCTGCACCAAAAAGGCATGATAATACCATGATTTGGTCTTGCTAGCCCAATTTGGGTGCATCTTATAACCAAAATAATACTCTACAAATATCTCATGTTGGTATATTGAAAAGAGGTTGATTGTTATAACATAGATATTTACAATTCCTTATGTTCCAAAAGGATGTTCTTATGGTTTCTCCTTGGTATGCTGATCCATATTCTTTATGAGTTGCTCAATTGAAAATATTTCTTAATTCCTTGTTATTATACCATATTGGGATGCAAAGAGTATGTTTGTTGTCTTTTATAATATAGTCAAAATTATATGTTTATGAGCACCTGATAACCATTGTGGTTATTAAATGTAATTCCTATTGCATATAAGGTGAGGTTATGAGAGTACATTGAGTCTTACCTAATTTGAGTATGCAACATAACATTGGGGCTATAGGCTTCCATAAGTCATCAACAATCCCTTTGAGAATGTGGTTAATATTATAAATGTATACTTTGCATCTCACCATGTTAATATGTATCATGTCATCACATTTACCAATTTGACTCTAATTCCATAAAGCAATTCCCTACCCAAAAACTTGTTAAGCTTGAAAGCCTTGTTACGAAATTGTATTGATCTCACAGAAGGTTGCATACCACTACCCCAAATCTTTGCAAGATTGCTATGAAATATGATAAGCAAGATAGGTGCAGTGTAAATCATTACATAATGATAGAGTCATGAAGTGTAGAGGGTTTCAAATATCACAGAAGTCTAAGTTCAAGCTTAATAACACAGTGACCTAAAGGTGGAAGAAGATGAGGGTTGAACGACATGGATATGACAACATGAAGATGCTATTAAGGTTTAGGAGAGTAGCCTAACATAGGTCTATTTCAAGCCTACTAGGGGTCTAAGATTGCAGTGATGGAGCATTGCACTGAAGGACTAAAACAAACACTACATAGATAGTACTAGAGAAAAAAGTCAAGGTGAACCAAGATAAAAGAACAAGCAGTTCATATATGACTGTGTTGACTACTAGAACAAGTATGTTAATAGCCATAAGATGCATGTTGACATGTGAAGACTATAACAATTACAACAAAGGCAATGTGTGAGGATATCACTGGTGTAGCTCGGACTGTTTCGGCATGTTTGGGTGCAAAAAAGGACCATGCCTAGCCTAAACATACCCATCCTAACACGTTGGAATAGTCAGTTTGGCCGCACGAGGAGAAGAATGAAAGTTACACCCCTTTGCAACTTTACACTGCATGCATTTGACCATTTTTGGGGTAGTAGAAAAACTTTCACCATGGGCAAACGCCTCAGAGATATAAAAAATTGAGAGAGGTTATTGTAGAGGGACCCTACATGATCCTGTAGCCTCAGATGAAATGTTTCTAAGTGACACAATTTTTGAGTAACAACTCGTCAAAGATTGCTGCCTTTTTGCACTTTGGACTCTTCAGGGATATCGTCGGTACAATGTAGCTCAAACTATTTTAGCATGTTTGGGTGCAAAACAGGACCATGCCTACCCTAATTGTACCCATCTAGATGTACTGGAACTATCAGTTTGGTCGCATCAGGAGTAGGACGAAAGTTACAGGCCTTTGCAACTTTACACTACCTCCTTCTGAGAATTTTTGGGGCAATAGAAAACCTTTCACCACGAGCAAACGCCTCAAAGATATCAAAAACTGAGAGAGGTTATTGTAGCAAAGTTCTACATGATCGTGTTTCCTTAGATACAATGTTTCTAAGTATCAGGGTTTCTGAGTAATAGCTCGTCAAAGATTGCTACCTTTTTGCACTTTGGACTCTTTAGGGATATCGTCAGTACAATGTAGCTCGAACTGGTTCGACATGTTTGGGTGCAAAACAGGACCATACCTAGCCTAAATGTACCCATTTGAATGCGTTGGAACTGTTAGTTTGGTTGCATCAGGAGCAAGACGAAAGTTACACCCCTTTGCAATTTTATACTACCTACTTCTGAGGATTTTTGGGGCAACAGAAAACCTTTCACCACGGGCAAACGTCTTAGAGATATCAAAAACTGAGAGAGGTTATTGTAGAGGGGTTCTACATGATCACATTTCCTTAGATGGAATGTTTCTAAGTGTCAGGGTTTTTAAGTAACATCTCATCAAAGATTCCTGCCTTTTTGCACTTTGGACTCTTTAGGGATATCACCGGTACAATGTTGCTCGAACTCTTTCGGCATGTTTGGGTGCAAAAAAGGACCATGCCTAGTATAAATATACCCATCCGGACGTGTTGGAACTATCAATTTAGTCACATCAGGAGCCGGATGAAAGTTACACCCCTTTGCAACTTTACATTACCTCCTTCTAATAATTTTTGGGGCAGTAGAAAACCTTTCACCATGGGAAAACGCCTCAGAGATATCAAAAACTGAGAGAGGTTATTGTAGAGGGGTTATACATGATCTCGTTTCTTTAGATAAAATGTTTCTAATTGTCAGGGTTTCTGAGTAATAACTCATCAAAGATTGCGGCCTTTTTGCACTTTGGACTCTTCAGGGATATCGCCGGTACAATGTAGCTTGAACTGTTTCAGCATGCTTGGGTACAAAATAGGACCATGCCTAGCCTAAACCTACCCATACAGATGTGTTGGAATCATCAGTTTGGTCGCATTAGGAGCAGAATGAAAGTTACACTCCTTTGCAACTTTACACTACCTCCTTCTGACGATTTTTGAGGCAGTAGAAAACCTTTCACCATGGGCAAACGCCTCAGAGACATCAAAAACTAAGAGAGGTCATTGTAGAGGGGTTCTACGTGATCACTTTTCCTCAGACAAAATGTTTCTAAGTGTCATGGTTTCCAAGTAACAGCTCGTCAAAGATTGCTACCTTTTTGCACTTTGGACTCTCCAGGGATATCACCGGTATGGGTGTAAGGTATTAACTTAGATTTTAGAGAAAAGTAAAGACTAGGGTTTTTAGGAGGTTGAGGACTAGATAACCCTAAACATAATACAACCTAAGTGCTGAAGACCACATGAAGAACACATAAGGTTATCTGAGATAGATTAAATAGAGAGTATAACACAAACAAAACTTACCAAACTAGGTCTTTAAAGACAATACACTAGGGTTTAAAACATAACTAATAACTTTAACTTAAAAACCCTAACTAGTTTTGAATTTTTAAACTTCTACATTTGTGATATGAACACTACCACTTTGACATCCTTTAGACTTCCAAAACTTCCAACAATAACTACAACTCATTAATCAACATCAACATGACCTTAACACCATATTTTGTGATCAACATCAACATCATGAGGAAACTGAAGTCGATAAAGTTTTCCTATTAAGAAAAAGAGCTTCCCTTAGCTTCAAGAAATATAAATATTCTATACTGACAAGGCCAATCACGTGAAGGTGGAAGCTCATGTGGCCTCACCTAATACCTAAGACACATGTATTCTAGTAGATGTAGGACACCTAAGACACCTATTGTATAGTATGTGTTTAGGTGAAAATTGGATTTGTTAATGTTCTAATGTTTAGATGCTTAAATCCTCTTTTCCACCTTACATTCAAGGATCTAGGGTCGAGTGATGAGCACTATCTTACCCTAGGTCACTTGCAGATGTAGGGAAACTTGGATTAGGGAATTCAATTATTAATTTTCCTTCTCTTATGTCCAATTAACCATTAAAACCCTAATTATGCAAATACGGCAACAAATTGATGAAAGATGGAAAAAGCTCTTGCAGATAGGAATAAAATATCAAATTACAGAATACCTATTTTCAGGGTTATGAAGTGGAACAGTTGGGGACACTAGAGCGGGTGCCCAAGTCCAAGGTACCTACTTTTTTACGGAATCTGGACCTCCTTCCAACACTGATCAACCCTATAACTTCTATTTTCAGAGATCTGTCTGCGAAGGACACTGGAGTAAGCGCCCAAGTCTTGGAAGTGCTCCTTTGTCTGACTTTTCTTCAGATCCTGAATCCTTGATGCCTGCCAATCCTTCCTGCAACTCCACATTTCTCAAATGTGACACCTGTAACTTGCAATCACAAGACTTGGTTTGGGGGTTGTGGTGTTTAGAGGCTTGCCTCTATCAAGCCCTAGAGGACACTTAAGTCTTTGAACATTGTTGTCAGATAAAAGAGTGCATGCCCTTGTGAGGCAGAGGCAAAAACCAAAGGAATCAATGATAAAAGCACAATATTATGTCACCTTGTAGTGAAGCTCTCATGGAGGAAGAGGTTCTTCATGCCATGAGGAAATTGATGCTCAAATCTACAAATATCAACACACAAAACACGCAAGTATGCTCTTGCAACATAATAGAAGCCTTGAATCACCTTGAGAACACAATAGCTTGCTAGCAATCATCTAGTTTACAAATGAATACCTAATCATGCTTATATATGCAACTACAAGCACTCCCGTCAAGATTTTAAAAATCAAAACTTACCGTGTCGGCAAAAGGACCTAATAACGGTATTAAACTGACACCCAAAAGTTAGGGCTGCCCCAAAATAGGGCAGGACTAGGGCGCGGGTGCCCAAGTCCTCCCCCCTATTTTGGGTAGGGTACAGCTCAAGGGGTCCTCCTAGGTCCCATTTGTCATGTTACCTAGGGTTCATTCCATCAGGATGCTAAAATATGAACCAAAATGTCCTAAATGCATACTAAAGACCTGAGAGCTAAGCCTTATGAGGGAAAAGCCCCCAAGAGGACATTTTCCAACGTTACATTTAGCCCCCACTTTAATGTATGTGTAAACGCAAGGCCAATACATGCATTAAAGTAAGGTCACAAACACGACAAACACACCAAGCATGGAGAAGACACGCCAATCACATAGAAGACATTAACAGGCACACAAAACATGGAGAAGATAGTTACAGTCACGTAGAACATGGAGAATATAGTCAATGCATAGAAGACACATTAATGCATGGAAGACATAAATGATATCTTTTCTTTTCTTTTTCTCATATATATGAAATGCAAATGCAAGTATTGGAAAGTAAACAAACCTCCCATAATACAGGATGCACTACCCTAAGGCACAGGTCTTTGTATAAATGGGGCAACACACACGCAATACATGCAAAACCTCCTAAAATGTAGGAAGCACTACTCGAAGGCGCTAGTCTCTGCATATGGGGCAACAAGCACGCCATACAAAACAAGCACGCCAAAACACACACACTTGAAGACACAGAGAAAGCATGGCAGACAAGCGATGGAGTGTACCTATTTCTAGGTCCAACACCATCTCAGGCACATTACAGGAACACATCGACGATTGGGCTTCACCACAACAATCGCGGAAGACACGCTTAAGGGTTGAGTTAGTCACAAAATCGCTACCTGCCTCTGTAGAGGACTTTTAAAAATCACAGGATGATGCAATCTGCTCTGAGAAGTACACCATCCCCGCCTTCGCAGAGGGCTTAAGAAAAAGGATATGCTCAATATCCTACCTCCGCAGAGGGCTTACATGATTGATTGATTGATTGCAAACAAGCTCAGGATGCACGATGCACTACTCTAGGGTGCAAGTCTTTGCATCTGAGGTCAAACACATTGCTAACATCTATAACAGACAGCTTACCTTGTATATGGTCCCACCTTAAGGTGGTTGATATCAGTTATCGATATGAAGCATGTTAAGGTAGGAAGAAAACACACAAGGGAACATCAAATTTCGCAAAGCCCATGTCCCCTGAAGGTGACATGTACTTTACGATCACCAAATGTTCCCACAAACACATCCTTGCAAGAAACATGTTAGTGTCTACAACATCATGATAAATGACAACATCAATGCATATGATTAACTACACCAAGAGCCAAGGTTATACAATGAATTTAGAGTTCGAGGATAACCGTGAATTATATCACGAAGCTCTCCGAATTGAGTACCGCTAAGGCTAGATTCAAAGGTAAACAAAGGTGCACGGAGCAACAATATTGTTAAGGTTTGTAAATGCAATAGAAACATCGTGAAATTCACTATGCAGAAAGCACGAGTGCTTCCACTAGCCAAGTGTCGGATAAGATATACAACCCCATCGTCATATCAGGAACTAAGTCCATTTTTTGATTGCTCTCGAGAGGGACACTAGGTCTGCATCAGTATAAATGTTTGTCATCATCTGCCCGCTAGGTGGAAACACTAGAGGAAGGGAAACAATAAATAAGAGAGTAGAACAGGTGTCTTAGGGACAGTCACGTAGGTGGGTGCCCCCAAGTCACCAACCATGATGCTATGTCCGTAAGACACAACGCTCAACAATGAAATCAGAGTGAGCAATTTAGAAGAATGATGATACAAATAGAAGAAGGTCACAATAGAGGCGATCTCCTGGTATCTTGAACCTTATGGGAGAATCTGAGGTCATCCCAGGAGGCCTAAACAATACATAACACATCATGGGGGAAACACATTACGAGAGAAATAAAGGGTTAGAGATACTTACTTGTATGGTTTTCATATTACATCTTGGAGCTCTCAAACTTCTTGGAGAGGTATTTGATCATGTTTAATGCAAAATTTGAGTGGTTCTTATGAAAATCTTGTTTGTTATCATATGATCCTTGTTCCTTAAATTCTTGTTTGAATAAGACTTTTTGGTGCTTATGAGGGGGAAAACCACTATTATTTCAGACTATTGATTGTCGTCTTGTTCTTTTCTGATTTTTAACAAGTTTTCATTGTTGAATCTTTCTAGAATAGTAACGGGAATCATCCTGTACCATCTTACTCATTTGTATCAGTTGTTGTTCTTTCCTTTCAGATGCATTTTGATTGTCTCCCAATCCATACAAGGATAACGAGGGAGGAACCTCAACATAAATTCTGTTTCTTCATGGACGAGGTGTATTATTCATTTGTTTCTTGTCGACTTTAATCATACCCACAATGCTATCATAGTCCAAGTAATCATCCTCGTCTACTTCCACTAAATCTTGTTCCACCATATTATTTTTGGTATGTTTAGGAAAAGGATTAGTGAAGATTTGTAAATTCTGATTCGGCGGAGCAACTGACTTATTTCCATTATCATTCACACCTGATACCTGGATGACATTTGAATCAATTGATAAGGTCTTGTATCTCATGTTTAAGATGCATACATCGTTCAGTGTCATGTCCTTGCATCCGATGATAATAACAAAAGGCATTAGCATTGAAGTAAGGTCCTTGTTTACTAGGATCAACAGGCTTGATCGAGGGAAGCTTCAGAATGTTATTACTCACAGCTTGATTCATGATAGAATGATAGGACTCAAATATCAGAGTAAACTTTCTTGGTTGATATGACATTTTCTTTGGATTATTTATAGCAGACACATTCGTGTTTGGTCCATTGATCTTGGTGAAACTCCTATTATTGTTTCTCTTAAAATTGTTTTGTGACGATCCACCCATGGATTAACCCACTTGAGCCGATGCGTTTTGGTTTTCATACTGACTAGATGAAAGTTGATAATCACGAAGGGCGGTGCATAAATGTTGAAAGGAGTTATATTTCATCAAGAGAATCTTATCACGAATACTAGGTTGTAGATTTGTAATGAATATCTTTTGAACATCCTCATCTTTCATCTGATATTGAATCTGTGCATGAAGCCCTTGATATCGACCAATGAATTCAGTCAACTTTTCTTTAAGACCTTGTTTGCATTGAACCAAGTCAATAAGAGTGACTTGGGGTCTGATGTTTGCTTGAAAATGTTGTAAAAATTGATCAATCAACTGCGAAAAGGAGTGTATTGAATTCAGAGGCAACGAACAAAACCATTCTAAAGCAGTATCTTTGATAGATCACGGGAAAAGTTTTGCTAACAAATCCTCTTCAAAATAAAAATCACTACACATAGCTGTAAATGCTGCCACATGAATATTGGGATCACCTTTTCCACCATATTTTTCAAAGCGAGGAGTCTCAAACCTCTCAGGCATGGGAGTTCTCAAAATTGCATAGGCTAACGGATTACGGGCATGATATGTTGGTAGACTAGGCTGCGAAGAATTTGTCAAATTTGTTACCTTTTGTTGCAAAGCAGTCATGCCCTTTAAAAGTTGGTTTAAGATGGCATCATTGGGAGATGCGATTTGTTGTGAGGAATTAGAACCAAGGTGAGGAGGTGATTGAGCTTGGGATATAATAGGTGGAGGCTGAGAATATGTTAACGGTGGTTGGCCATAATGATAGGTGGAAGATGGTTGCAAGTAAGTAATAGGAAGCTGGAAATGAGTGGAATAGATAGGAGGTTGAGAGCAATTATTCATAGAAGAGGTCCCTTTAGGAATCAAATTCTGATAATTAAATCCCACAGCTTTTTAATTAGTGCCATTAGATACTCCAATACTAGTGGTAGCATTACTACAAGCATTTGCACTAGTTGTTAAGATCATTGGTGTAAAAGTGGATATTCCTGTATTTGTTTTAGGTATGGGAACTTGAGTATGAGATGGCGATAGAGTGTTATTTATCGTTTGCGCACATTCGGTCACCGGCATGATATTGGTTTGTACAATATGTGATAGACCACGAATTGCATTAACACCATCTTGTCCTTCTTTTATCAATTCTCTTATGTTATGAATTGTAGGGACAACTTCTTCAGCTATTCTCTCATTTCCCATAAATGATTGATATTCAGCTAGCTCCTTATCCAATTTTTCTATTGATCATTAGATACATATCCTGTTGCCTCAATAGTGTTATCAACATCATGAAAAGTTTGTTTTTCCATTGTGGTTGGAGGATGTATACTATCTTGCACAATTTGAGTTTCTCCCTTTGTAAAGAAGGTGTCCAAAGTACCAACTTCTTCAAGAGCACTAGATCCCATTAATCTTTTAATTCTTCTCAAAGGGATATTGTTTTTAGGACAGCGTGTCATAAATCTTATACAAAAGCATACAACACACAAACTAAGAGATCAAATCCTAGGAGAAGGATATGATTGACGGCCAAAATGCTTGGTTTTTTGTACTCTTTTCGATGTTGATGAATGAAACAAAGGATGTTGTAAGGATTTCAGTCAATGGAAGTAAGTTATATGTTTGATATCAGTCAAAAATAGTGATATAATCACTCCCAACACACTCTTGATGCAAATCCAAGATAATGCCAAGTCAAAATATACTGAAAATATGTCAAAAGGCACTTTTTTCACCAACATTCAATGCAAAAGAGCATAACAAAGGGTGTTGTGAGGAAAATGATGATGGAAAGAAATTAATATCAGTAATAACAGCCACTTGATGCAAAAATACCCAACACAACATGTTGTTAGTGCCACTTAAGGTAAAACCCTAGTGAAAATATAACAAAAATAGGCTATTTTTCACGGTTTTTCAATTCCAAGACCTAGTAAAGGAGGTGTTGTAATAAATTTCAGGAGGTAAAACAAATAATATCAATAATACAAGTCACATCAATCCATCAAATTCATCACAACACGCTTGGAGTGCAAACTAGGTCAAACCCTAGGGCAAAAATAGCCAAAATGTGTAGTTTTTCACTGAATTTTCATTACAAGAGCCCGTTAAAAGGGTGTTGTGAAGATTTTTATGAGGGTTAAAAAATTATTACCCTGATAACAGAACAATAATGCCAAAATACCTTTCACAACACACCTATGTTGCAAGTTTACAAAGTCGATAAGGCCAAATTTTAGTGAAAATTGTTATTTTTGAAGCCCTAGGTTTGAGATCTTGGGATAGAATTCTATGTGAATGCTTTGAATTCTGCTTTATGATGAAATTGACTTACTCTTAGATCTGAAAATAATTTTCAATCCTTAATATGCAAAATGCCCATGCAAATTTAATGAAAATACATCAAAATTGCTTGTTTTTGTTAAAATTTTCTATGCAAAAATGCAAATATTTTAAATCTAAATGCAAATTCACACTAAAATGCAAGACTAAAGCCAAATGAAAATTTGAATGAGTTTCAAAAATTAGTAGAAAAATCTGATAAAAGATTTTGCCTACTAACCCTAGATTTTGGAATTACTAGGTTATATAAAATTATCAAAATTTCCACAAAACCCTAACAATTAAATGATGAAAATGCAAGGCAAAATTTTGAATTTTTGGATTTTTCTATATTTTATATCAGATCTGATGCAAAAATCATGAATTAGGAAAATTTAGGAAGAATTGATGCAATTTAGTAAGCCAAACAATTTAATTTTTTTGTATTTTTCAAAATTTTTATTTTTTTAAAAAATTTTTCACAATGCAATGAAATGAATGACCAAATGAATGAATGAAATCAATCCAAATCTGAAGACAAACACTCAGCAAGTTGCAATTTAAGTCCAAAAACACGGGTTCACCAAAATGTTCAGGTGAAAATTGGATTTGTTAATGTTCTAATGTTTAGATGCCTAAATCCTCCTTTCCACCTTACATTCAAGGATCTAGGGTTGAGTGACGAGTACTATCATACCCTAGGTCACTTGTAGATGTAGGGAAACTTGGATTAGGGAATTCAATTATTAATTTTCTTTCTCTTATGTCCAATTAACCATTAAAACCCTAATTATGCAAATACGACAACAAATTGATGAAAGACGGGAAAAGATCTTGCAGACAGGAATAAAATATCAAATTATAGAATACCTATTTTTGGGGTTCCGAAGTGGAATAGTCAGGGACACTAGAGCTGGCGCCCAAGTCTAAGGTACCTACTTTTTCACGGAATCCAGACCTCCTTCTGACACTGATCAACCCTGTAACTTCTATTTTTAGAGATCTGTTTGCGGAGGACACTGGAGTGAGCACCCAAGTCCTGGAAGTGCTCCTTTGTCTGACTTTTCTTCAAATCCTGAATCCTTGATGCCTGCCAATCCTTCCTGCAACTCCACTTTTCCCAAATGCGACACCTGTAACTTGCAATCACAAGACTTGGTTTGGGGGTTGTGGTGTTTAGAGGCTTGCCTCAGTCAAGCCCTGGAGGACACTTAAGTCTCTGAACACCTAGTCTTTATACCTTATCGTAGTCTAGACCTAAGTCACCTAAACACCTAGATTATAGTTCTACCTAAGACACCTATTATGGTAGACCTAGTTGACATATAGTACCTACCTAAGGCACCTAGATTAAATTATACCTTATTCTAGTCTCTAGATAGGTAGTTGATATATAGTATCTACCTAGAAGACACCTAGATCATTCTAGATTATACCTTATTCTAGTCTCTAGACAAGTCGTTGATATATAGTATCTACCTAAGACACCTAGATTAGATTAAATACCTTTTTTCTAGTCTCTATCTACCTAGTTGACATATAGTATATACCTAAGACACAAGTAGAGACACCTATTATCTAGTTAGAAACCAAGACACCTAGAGACAACTAGATTTTATACATTACTCTCAGGATCAACTTCATCCATCACTTAGGTCTAACCCCATGAAGCATAACATGATGATGATGCAAACATCAAATGTATACCATAGCAAACAAATCAAGTTCATACCACTGCTTGTCAAGTTCATACCACTGCTTGTCAAGTTTATACCACTCTGTGCATCACATCACATACTCTATGAAGAAGCAAGTGTCTTTATATCACAAAACCCAACAACATATCCTGAAAGCATAATGGTATCATCAAACAATAGACAACCAATAGACCTGCACAATTATGTATTCCTTACACAATTACTAAGATCCAAGTACTTTGACATCAATGACAAACATATTCATCACAATATTCACTGTATATGTGTAAAAATGCAGCAGCAAATAAAAAAAGACAAACCTATGTAAACTTACAAATTAATGTGCATACTTGCAAGTCAATGTAACATGACTTTACAAAATCAATGTGAATACTTACAAATTAATCCAACAAACCATCCGAGTCTCCTCTACTCTTTATTGTGTCAAGTATTGCCTCATGGTCAGACTCACACACCTTCCACAAGGTCTTGTTCAAAGGTTTACCCCGATATTGTATCAAATGAACATTGGACGCCACGACAAGGTTTGAGTAATGAAGAATCTTCCGATGCGTGTCAAAGTCCTGAAATAGCCAAACATTAACACTCTTGTGTGGGTACCTTCTAAGCCATGTTCTAGTAACAACCACTGAGCCTGTAGGGTATTTGATATTTTCTCCATCTATAACTGGGGCCTCCAATTTCTTTTTGGCCTCAACACACCGACACAAGTAATATTCTGTTCCCTCTTCATTATCTTCATCTACAATAACTGCATAAACATGCCCTACATTGATATGTGTAGCAAATTAGATGAAATTAGTCAACATTACAAAAACACTACAAAGTAAGATAACATTAGGAATTTCAAAAACTATGCAAGTAGATATATTACCTGGTTGAACTAGATCTGATATGTGGTCAAATTCAACTGATGATTCCATCTTTGTCAGTTCCAGTGCCGTCGGGGGTTGATACGTGTCAAGTGGGTTAAGATAACTTAAGCACCATTTATCAACCCACTCCTTTGACTTGCACTCATTCCAGGCTTGAATTGTACATGAAAAAATCATGACATCTTCGGCGTATGGATACTCCATGAACCTGCAATTGAGCTTCTGAAAGAGTGTAGCTCACTTGATCAGGTCAGTGTACAACAGTCCTCATATGGTGCAATGTTAGTATCATCTATCAACCAAAAAAATCTACGAACTGAAGACTTACCTTCATTACCTGGACCCATCGAAGAATTACACCACTCGACGATTGATTTTGCATCTGTCAACTTTGCATTATCTTTATACTTTAACTCTTCTCGTGCTATGGCTCTTTTGATACATGCTCCTGCACCATCATGCTCCCCCTTTCCATGCCTGGCCTCACAAAAGTTCCACATATGCTGAACACCTGTAATATTATGCCTCCTGCTCAACCAATATAAATTTCACAAGTTCTTGAATTGTGATGCACAATTATCTGACCATATGATATGCTGACTGAACGATCTGCCCCTTCTAGCCAAATCATTGTAGAACACCTGAAAGCAACCTTGTGTGAACTTCGTAGAATGCGTACGATCATCACTAATATAAAAATGATACTCCTTTATGAGCTTTCTATCATCCTCTATACTATCATTTGCATGAATGAATGCGATGTGCACAAATATAGAAACCTGTGTGGAGTTGTAATATTTTGATTGCACCTTGTGTTGTGGATGTAGACTGTAGTTCTCTACAAAGTCAATGATTGAAACAATGCTACCAACTAGAAATGTGTCCTTGCATGACTTGAATTGCAAGTCCAACCATCGAGCTCTATGGGCATGTCTTGCATACTCATACACTATAGTGTCACGAAATATAGGCATAAACTGATATATTAGAATCTTTTCAATAACCAATTCACACCTCTTTGCTTCTTTACCATCTTTTGTATTGTATGCCAATGTTTTATACTTGCTGAACTCTACTAGTTCATTTCCAACTGCATGTGTTCTTTCCATATGTTCACATATTGGCATGCGTTGCAAGCCACCGCAATGCTGACATGTGCCATCCAAGCAAATTTCTTATAGAATATTTGACCTTCCTGTCTTTCACATAAAATTCTTGATATGAAGTCTCTTGAAGATGCTGGTGGGGCATGTATGCCACAATCCTACAAAACATTGTTAGTATGCAAATCTAAACATATAAACGATAAACATCAAAATGGTTAGAAAATTCAATATGCAATCTACAACAACAAGTAGTGCATGTGTGATTTATCTTGACATAGAAATGTTTTAGCATTTCAAAATATCTTTGACAAATTTTAATTTGAGGATACATCTCTAGAAATTTACCAAAAAACTGTGTTTGAGTCATATCCAAAAAATGCTTTGGATGTGGCTCACGGTTCTGACTACTGATTCTTCTTCTTACCACATCTCTTTTATTCAGAGATACCCTTGTGCAATTCTTCCAAAAGTCTTCAATTAGTGATCTCAATGCTTCAACAATTGGTTTATTTTTTCATGGTAGTCTCCTCGAGAACGCCCATAATTCATTGTCATTGGTGTCCTTAATTCTTTGGAACCTTCCAACGGCTCTTGATAAAGTTTTCCTATTAATTCTTAATGCTTGACTCATCTTTCTAATGAGATGAGCTTTCCTCATTTGACTACTTACTATAGTCGATGTAATGACACGTCGTGTTGCATTACTATCTTTTGTGCGTGAGGTGTTACCCACACTCTCATTAGATTCTTGATAATAGATTTTTCACTTGAAGCCTATGATGTTCTCAACCCAAGAATCTTCATGATGGACCTATACTTTATACTTTGCATCATTTCAATGAATAGTTGACATCTTGCGGTTTCATCTAACTTTTCAAAGAATAATCTCCAAATCTTATGAGCATATCTTCTACAAGTGCATTTTGGAATCTTACCTTCCATTGACTACAAAATATTCTCATCAATATCAATCAAATACTTTGGATTTCTATGCAAAATTATAGGTGGTGTTAAGATAGGTAAATTCATCTCAACATTAGAAATTTCATCAATATTTAAATGAGATGGGCTAGATGGCATACCTTCTATCGAATATGGAATAGATGACATACCTTGAGGTTGAGGTGGGAATGATGGCGTACCTCCTTCCTCACATGTGAGTGATGATGTACTCTCAACTTGAGATGTAGTAGATGGTGTCCCTACATGTTGACTTGCAGTAGAGGACGTGTCTCCAACTACGGTATTCAAATCTCTCATAGCACAAAGTTTTTGCATTCATTCCCTTTGTGCTGCTAATACCATATCTCTTTTTGATGGTTGCAGTTCCTCTGCAATTGGCATGTCTTCAATTATTGTGTCCAATTTCCTCTTCTCATGAAGTTTCCTCATAGCTGCTTCTTTCTTTGCATTCTTAGCTTTTATCTCTTCCTATGTTGGTTTAATTCTTGATTGTTTCCTCGGCATGATGGAGAATTTATCTGTAGCATGATAAAGAGACAAATATTAGTTCCTAAGAAATGAATCCATACAAATAACTAAAATATATGTCATTCAACCCTTCATACAAAATATACATATAATCATCATGTAGAAGAGTAAATGTCACTCAACCAAAATAGGTACAAAGCATTATGGTACAAAGTTCACTTCAGTCCTATGAGGATAAGGACAAAGGAGAGTCACCTATTGAGGCTACAAGTGAAGAGTACATGGGACTTCATGTTGACTACTGTTGCAAGTATGAGGTGAACCAGTGTTGTCATTGATGTCAACATACTCATATTGCATTAGTAAGAAGGTTTGGATGAGTTGTGTGCTGTTGTTATTAAGGAAATTAGTCTCCATCCAAAACAGTGAAGAATAGTGATGAGAAAAAGGCAAATGTACTGTATAGGTTAAGAACCAGAGAATGCGGATTAAAGGGTTTGTAGATATGAGTCTTGAGATGCTTCAGCTAAGATTTCAGAGGTCTGCATGAAGATCTGAAGAAGTTGTGGCTGTCTGTGTGGAACCAGTTCCAGCAAGTGTTCAGAGGTGACAGAGGATCACAGAAAGGTCCGGTGAAGTTCGGAATTGTATTATCCTAATCTGCGGATTGGAAGGAGTGTTTGGGATGTCCTTGTGATATATCATCTCGAGTTGTGTATGATTTTGAGGTCTGGAAGTACCTTTTGCATTGTGACAGTGGTGATAGACTATGTTCTTGAAGTACCGGATGATGAAGAGAAGAATTCCAGTAAGTTGATGAAGTGCGAATGTTTTTGATGATTCAAGGAAGGTTATGATGATCATTGGATCATTTCTAGTTCGTGTTGGTGGTCTGCATTGAAGTTAGAGTTAGATTTGATGTTATGGCTACCAGTTGTTGGTGTTCTTCCTGTAACAGGCCGACTGGATGTTCTACACGCCTTACGAATGTTATTGTGATGTTTGCCGACTTAGATGATTGTTCCTAAGTCAATGTCTTGTATAAATAAGTGTTTGTGAATTCATTTTGTAAAGAAGATTGTGGGGATGAGTGTGGCATAGCAAAGAGAAGTGTGAAAGGCAGAGCAAGGGTTTTGGGCTTAAATGGAACTGATCCGGACATGGTAGAGATGTCATTCTCCAGTTCAAGATTGTGATTCTTATCACTTTGTAGACAGTGTGTCTCCTTGTAGGCAATGTGCCTCTTTGTGAGTAGTGTGCTCGGGCAGTGAGCCCTAATTAGCATGTGCCATTCATTTTTCTTATTCTTCTAACAGAGAATAATCCTTGGGTTAATCACCCCGTGGTTTTTCCCTTAACCGGGTTTTCCACGTCAAAATCTTGGTGTTCAATGTGTTGATGTTTATCTACTCTTGTGTTTATGCATTTTGCTTTCATGGATGGTTAATTGATATGCTGTTAACTAACTAAGAAGAATCAAGTGTTTGACGTAAGAGCAAGTTTTCATACAACTGATTCACCCCCCCTCAGTTGTATGCCCTAGATCCAACAATTGGTATCAGAGCCAAGTTCCTCTGAAAGGAGCTTAACCGCTTGAGGAGATCCAGGATGTCGTCATACAAGAAGGATAGTCTGAAGTTCGATGGAACCAACTTCACTCTCTGGAAAGGTCGCATGAAATGTCACTTGGAGTGTATGGGAAAAGCATACTTGGCCATGGTCTCAAAACCATATGTACCTCCATAGGGTGGTCCGACAACTCTGAATGAAATCACAGATGCTGAAAACAATCTGCGGACCAAGGAAGCTCTTCTAAGTGCATTGAATGACTCAGATCTCTCAAATGTTATCGACCTACCAACTGCATATGAGATCTTGACTAAACTGGAACTTCTATATGAAGGAGATGAGTTTGTCAAAAGTGCAAGGTTGCAAAGTCTGAAAGGGAAATTTAAAAGATTAAAGATGAGAGAAGATGAAAACATCACTACCTTTATGCTAAGAGTGAATGAGCTGGTATGTGGAATTAGAAACGCTGGTGGAACTCTGGATGAAAATGAGATTGTTTGCAAAATTCTCAGATCCCTTCCTGCTGCCTACAAAATCAAGGTTGCTGCCATTGATGAATTCAGAGCCCACACAGCTGTCACAAGAGAACAATTGGCCGGCAAACTAGCTACATTTGAAATGACTGAGTTTGGAGATGAGCCACCCAAGACTGAATCTGCTTTCAAAGCCAGTGCCTATGTGAAAGGCAAACAAAGATTTGATCTAGGAGAAAACTCCTCAAGGAAGATGTCATGGTATGATCAAGCAAGAAGAGACATGAAAGAAGAGGAAGCAGAAACAGTTCAACTTGAAGCCCTCATTGCAAAGAGACTGCCAAGAGGATCCGGTAAGTATGAAGGAAAACTACCCTTTAAGTGTTTCAACTGCAATAAGATTGGTCATTTTGCTTCAAGATGTTCGGAAAGATTTGCAAGGTCTAATACTGACAGACAAAGGTTTCAAAAGAACTGCTATTATGTTCATGAAGAAGATGACAATGAAGGAGTAACAGATGATGAATCAGAACTAGGAAGCAAATCCAGAAATGAATGGGTGTTTATTGCCATCAAGGAAGAAGATTCAATATCCTCTGAATCTATCAATCACAAGGTTGTGGAAAAAGCTTTGGCTGCTCAAGTGGAAGAAAAGGATGATTGGGTTATTGACAGTGGATGCTCTCACCATATGACTGGTGACAAGAATAAGTTCTTAGATTTGGAAAGGTATGAAGGAGGAATGGTAAAGTTTGGTGACAATTTTGCTGGCAGAATCAGAGGTAGGGGAACTATTTCCTTTGATGGAAAGAGCAAAATAGGTAATGTACTATATGTTGAAGGATTGAAGCACAATCTTCTCAGTGTTGGTCAGTTAGTGGACAAAGGCTATGATCTCCGGTTCAAGAATGGAAAATGCAGAATCTTTGCAAGCTCCGGAACTGAAATTGCATCCGGTACTCAAACAAAAGGTAACATCTTACATCTGGTTGGTTCAAATAAAAGTTGTCTGTTTGTTCAAGTTGATCAGAGTTGGTTATGGCATAGAAGAATGTGTCATGTAAATTTTGATAACATCATCAAGATAAGCAATATTCAGACTGTAAGAGATCTTCCAAAATTGGTGAAACCTACAAATAGTTTGTGCAAAGAATGTCAGCTAGGTAAATAGAGCAGAGTTTCTTTCAAAAGCAAAGATCAGTCCTCTACTGGATTGTTGGAATTAGTACATACTAATCTCTGTGGTCCGACAAGAATCAAGAGTCTGCAAGGTGATAGATATTTCATGTTGCTAATTGATGACCATTCCTGGATGATGTGGGTTACCTTCCTAAAAGAGAAATCAGAAGCCCTTGAGAAGTTCAAAATCTTCAAAGCTATGGTAGAGAATCAAACCGGATTAAAACTGAAGTGTCTAAGGTCTGATAGAGGTGGTGAATTTACATCTGGTGAGTTCATTGACTTTTGTGAGAAACAGGGTATAATAAAACAGTTGTCTGCTCCTAGGACTCCATAGCAGAATGGAGTAGTTGAGAGAAAGAATTGGACCATCCAGGAAGCTGTCAGGACAATGATGTTGGAAGCAAATGTTCCTCAGATGTTTTGGAAAGATGCTATCAGCACTATAGTCTACACTCTCAATCGAGTTTAAATCAGAAACAATACCGGTAAGACCCCCTATGAACTTTGGTTTGGCATCACTCCTACTGTGAGATATTTTAGAGTATTTGGTAGCAAGTGTTATATTAAAAGAGATGAAGATCTAGGAAAGTTTGATGCTAGAAGTGATGAAGGAATTTTCTTGGGTTACTCCACTCAAAGCAAAGCATACTGGTGTTACAATAAGAGACTGAGGAAGATGATAGAAAGTACTAATGTAAAAGTTGATGAAGGAATTGAGAAGCCCTCAAGGTTCTATGAATGTGATGAAGATGATCAGAATGATCCTCTGGTGCAAGGAGCTCCTTCCTCCTCTGAAATTCGGATCCAGACTGATCCGGTAAATCAGGAAGAAGATTGTCTGAATGAGCCTAATCAAGAATTAGTAGTGCAATAAACTCCCAAAGTTCCAAGGTATGTAACTCTAAATCACTCTGAAGATCAGATCATAGGTGACAAAAGTAAAGGGGTACAAACAAGAAGAATAATTGCTCAAGATTCAAATGAATACTGTCTGATTTCAAAGATTGAACCTAAGACAGTAAATGAAGCTTGCAATGATGAAAACTGGACCAAAGCAATGGAGGAAGAATTGATGCAAATTGAGAAAAATCGTACTTGGGATCTTGTTCCCAGACCTAGAGACAGGAATGTGATTGGAACCAAATGGGTCTTTCGGAACAAACTGAATGAAGCTGGTGAAGTAATCAGAAACAAAGCTAGATTGGTTTGCAAAGGCTACTCTCAAATAGAAGGAATTGATTTTGAAGAGACCTTTGCTCCTATGACAAGATTTGAAGCAGTCAGATTGTTTCTTGCATTTGCTGCCTTCAAAGACTTCAAGGTATATCAGATGGATGTCAAGTCTACCTTCCTAAATGGTGATCTGGAAGAAGAAGTTTACATTGAACAACCAGATGGATTTCAATTGTCTGATAATCATGATATGGTCTGCAAGTTGAAAAAAGCATTGTATGGATTGAAGCAAGCCCCAAGAGCATGGTATGAAAGGTTGGATAAGCATCTTGTGTAGATTGGATTCAACAAAGGTACTACTGACAGTAACTTATATTTCAAAATTGATCATGAAAACATTTTGATTGTTGAAGTGTTTGTGGATGATATCATTTTTGGAGGAAGAGATAGTATGTGCAAAACTTTTGCAAATCAGATGAAAAGTGAGTTTGAAATGTCTATGCTTGGTGAAGCGAATTTCTTCTTGGGTCTGCAAATTACTCAAACAAAGAATGGGATCTTCATTTCTCAGACCAAATATGTGAAAGAATTGTTGAGGAAATTTGGTATGGAAGATTCAAAGCCAATGAACACTCCTATGGCAATCGGATGTAAGTTGAGCAAAGATGATGACTCTCCAAAGGCAGATCAGACAAAGTATAGATCAATGATTGGTGGATTGTTGTATCTCACTCAGACTAGACCAGATATAATGCAGGCTGTTGGTCTTGTGGCAAGATTCCAGGCTGATCCTAGAGAATCTCATGTTATGGCAATCAAAAGAATTTTTAGGTACTTGAAAGGAACAATTGAGTATGGTCTATGGTACCCTAGAGATCCGGATTTCTCTCTTCATGCTTACACAGATGCAGATTGGGCAGGAGATGTGGATGATCGGAAGAGCACTAGTGGTGGAGCATTCTTTTTGGGGAAGAGATTAGTTTCTTGGCTAAGCAAGAAACAAGATGCAATATCTCTGTCTACAACTGAAGCAGAATACATTGCAGCAGCAGGTAGTTGCACTCAAATCTTATGGATGAAGCAGATGCTAAGAGACATTAAAGTTGAATATGAGGAGCCTATCACAATTTTCTATGATAATTCAAGTGCAATTAATAATTCTAAGAATCCGGTATTGCATTCTAAGACTAAGCACATATCTATCAAGTTTCACTTTTTGAGAGAACAAGTGAACAAGGAAGAAGTCAGATTGGAGTATGTTCCCTCCAAGGATCAGATTGCAGATATCTTTACTAAACCTCTTCCCAAGGACTTTTTCGAATATCTCCAGGAGAAATTAGGGGTCATGGCCCCTCCGGTGATGAACTAAGATGCACTGATGTGCATCAGTCCATTGGATATCACAGTCATATCTTGTGATCCGGATTGATGATGGGGAGCTGCTACTAAGGGGGAGCAGCTGGTATGATTCTGATGTATTAGAATTGCAAGTATGAGCCCTTTGCCATTGATGTCAAAGGGGGAGAGAAGACATGTGAAAAACAAGTGGTTGATGATCAAAGGGGGAGCAGTAAAAGAAGAGAAGACATGTGAAAAGTTGTTGTTGATAGGGGGAGCTGTGACAGAAAGGAGAAGTTCTTGTCTTGATGGTTTTTCACATCATATGTTGCCATCAATGACAAAGGGGGAGATTGTTGCAAGTATGAGGTGAACCAGTGTTGTCATTGATGTCAACATACTCATATTGCATTAGTAAGAAGGTTTGGATGAGTTGTGTGCTGTTGTTATTGAGGAAATCAGTCTCCATCCAGAACAGTGAAGAACAGTGATGAGAAAAAGGCAAATGTACTGTATAGGTTAAGAACTAGAGAATGCGGATTAAAGGGTTTGTAGATATGAGTCTTGAGATGCTTCAGCTAAGATTTCAGAGCTCCGCATGAAGATCTGAAGAAGTTGTGGCTGTCTGTGTGGAACTGGTTCCGGCAAGCGTTCAGAGGTGATAGAGGATCACATAAAGGTCTGGTGAGGTTCGGAATTGTATTATCCTAATCTGTGGATTGGAAGGAGTGTTTGGGATGTCCTTGTGATATGTCATCTCGAGTTGTGTATGATTTTGAGGTCCGGAAGTACCTTTTGCATTGTGACAGTGGCGACAGACTGTGTTCTTGAAGTACCGGATGATGAAGAGAAGAATTCTGGTAAGCTGATGAAGTGCGGATGTTTTTGATGATTGAGGGAAGGTTATGATGATCATTGGATCATATCTAGTTCGTGTTGGCGGTCCGCATTGAAGTTAGAGTTGGATTTGATGTTATGGCTACCAGTTGTTGGTGTTCTTCCTGTAACAGGCCGACCGGATGTTCTACATGCCTTACGAATGTTATTGTGATGTTTGCCGACTTAGATGATTGTTCCTAAGTCGTGTCTTGTATAAATAAGTGTTTGTGAATTCATTTTGTAAAGAAGATTGTGGGGATGAGTGTGGCATAGCGAAGAGAAGTGCGAAAGGCAGAGCAAGGGTTTTGGGCTTAAATGGAACTGATCCGGACATGGTAGAGATGTCATTCTCCAGTTCAAGATTGTGATTCTTATCACTTTTTAGATAGTGTGTCTCCTTGTAGGCAGTGTGCCTCTTTGTGAGCAGTGTGCTCGGGCAGTGAGCCCTAATTGGCATGTGCCATTCATTTTTCTTATTCTTCTAACAGAGAATAATCCTTGGGTTAATCACCCCATGGTTTTTCCCTTAACTGGGTTTTCCACATCAAAATCTTGGTGTTTAATGTGTTGATGTTTATCTGCTCTTGTGTTTATGCATTTTGCTTTCATGGATGGTTAATTGATATGCTGTTAACTAACTAAGAAGAATCAAGTGTTTGAAGTAAGAGCAAGTTTTCATACAACTGATTCACCCCCCCAGTTGTATGCCCTAGATCCAATAGACTACAAGGTTGAAGATGTGGGGGAGGCCTTGGTGCTAGTGGCATCAAACTACCTACACTTACTTGCGGATAGAGATCATCTCCTCACACATGAAGATTGAGCTTGTAGCCATGGGACATAATTTAGGACACATGATACACTTGATTTTCACTTGCAGACGTCTTGTGGGCTAGCACTTGTTGATAACAATCTAGTCATGAAACGAGAGATGATTGAGATCGTGGGAAACATCATACTAGGGCATGAGGTAAGGACTGATTTTCCAATGTGTAACAACAATCCCTTATCTTCACATTATCATGTTATGACAACCAAGAGGATCATCATTAAGGCTTATTATTTTCATGGAGACACTCATGTTGAACTTTGTTGTGATTGAACTATCTTGAGACCCTATATCAATTCCATGGCAATGTGACTGATTTGTAGTATTTAACTTGGCACATTGTCATAGATATGGGAATGGAAACATTTGGTATACAAGGTTTGTATGAACCATCAACATGAAGAATAATGTAGCATAGCATGGATCATGATTGGATTAATCCTATTGGGATTTACTTGTATGATCTTGGCACCTATTCATTTGTATTTTAACTTGTTATGACAAGATAATAGTATTTCATTATGCTTAAGGGATTGTATATTTATATGTTGTAAGGATTTATTCTTGTATAGTTTGGCATCAGTCTATTTAATTCATTATTGCACATAATTATTAAAGAGCCCAAGTGTAGAAAATATACATGGCACCATGTGAGATTGTAGGTTGCTTTCTTGATCGTGATTGTGTCTATTTTAATTAATGTTGACCTTTGAGATATCTTTTATTATGCATACCATGAACTGATTTAAAACATAGTCTATTATAAGGACATTTGTGTGTGATGACTAAGCTCTTTGGGTAGTAAGCATTATGATGGACTATAAATGCAAAATGTAAGAAATGTATGCAAAATGTTGAAGCATAGACAAGGCAGATGAACTATAAAATCAAAAAAGTGAGACTGATATAAACACAAAATATGTAAACCATACAAGTGATATAAACATGTATGATAAATCATGATAAAGTAATTCAAATAAAATTAAGGAAAATGTTAAGAACATGCATGTAAAGACTTGACATACCTAAAAAATAGAGATTTGAATGGAGAGAGTACCCAATTATGTAGTGTATTTTCTTTTTGCATCAAACTCCTCAACAATTTGAATAACACTCAAATAGAATTAGTAACAACAATACTATTAACCAATCTATAATGTTAAATTCCTACAATTCAATCACAATTAACATTGCAACACTACAAAAATTGAAACTTGAATTGATATATATCAAATTTGATGTGAAAACTATGTTATTCCTCCTTCTTAAGTTGGCAAAGCAGAACAAAGGGTGGAAAGTTCATGCAAAGGTGGTAGAATGTGAAAAATATGCTTGTGAACTTCCCAACAACATGAAAATGCTTTTTTTTTTTGTCAGAACACGAGCATAAATAGAAGAAAATAGAGTATGTGGGTCTGGATCACGAGGGTCTAGGCCTTTTTACCATTTCTATAGCAATCCAAAAGCTATAGAAAAATCCATATTATTCATTTCTCCATGTATTTCTTCTATCTCTCATCTCTCTATCTCTCACCTATCTATCCCCTTCACCTCTCTACCTCTCCCTCAACCTTAAACCTTAATCCCTCAACCCTAATTCCTTATCCCTAAACCCTAAACCCTAATCCCTCAACCCTAAACCTTCAACCCTAAACCCTATCCCTAATCCCTCTATCCTCAACACTCTACCTTAACCCTAATCCCTCAACCCTAAATGCTATCCCTAAAGCCTCAACCCTAAATTGTAATCCCTCAAGGTCTTAAACCCTAATCCCTTATCCCTAAACTCTAAACCCTATCCCTAAATCCTTAACCCTAATCCCTTATCCCTAAACCCTAAACCCTAATCCCACAACCCTAAACCCTAAACACTATCCCTATTCCTAAACCCTCAACCCTCAACACTATACCTTAAACCCTAATCCCTTATCCCTAAGCCCTCAACCCTAAACCCTAATCCCTCAACCCTAAACCTTCAACCCTAAAGCCTATCCCTAATCCCTCTACCCTCAACACTCTATCTTAACCCTAATCCCTCAAACCTAAATGCTATCCATAAAGCCTCAACCCTAAACCCTAATCTCTCAAGGTCCTAAACCCTAATCCCTTATCCCTAAACTCCAAACCCTATCCCTAAACCCTCAACCCTCAACCCTCAACCTTAAACCTTAATCCCTCAACCCTAAACCTTAATCCATCAACCATCAACCCTAATTCCTTATCCCTAAACCCTAAACCCTAATCCCTCAAACCTAAACCCTAAATGCTATCCCTATTCCTAAACCCTCAGCCCTTGACACTATACCTTAAACACTAATCCCTTGTCCCTAAACCCTCAACCCTAAACCCTAATCCCTCAACCCTAAACCTTCAACCCTAAACTCTATCCGTAATCCCTCTACCCTCAACACTCTACCTTAACCCTAATCCCTCGACCCCTCAACCCTAAGCACTATGGACCTAAAGCCTCAACCCTAAACCCTAATCCCTCAAGGTCCTAAACCCTAATCCCTTATCCCTAAACTCTAAACCCTATCCCTAAACCCTCAACCCTCAACCTTAAACCTTAATCCCTCAACCCTAAACCCTAATCCCTCTTGACCTTAAACCCTCAACCCTTATCCACCCCTCTCCTCCCTTATCCACCTCACCCCCATTTCTACCCTCCTCTACCCTTGACACTATACCTTAAACCCTAATCCCTTAACCTCAACCCTCAACCCTCAATCATCAACCCTCTACCCTCTACCCTCAACCTATTACTTAATCCCTAATCCCTCAACCCTCAACCCTATACCTTAAACCCTAAACCTAAAAACATCAACCCTCAACCCTAAAAACTCTAGGGGCTCAGGTCCTTATATACCCTAAACCCAAAACCCTTACATACATACATACAAGCATACATACATACATACATACATGCATGCATACACACATACATACATACATGTACATACATACAAACATGCATACATATATACATACATACAAGCATGCATACATACATACAACCATAGATACACACATACATACATACATACATACATACAAGCATACATATATACATACAAGCATATATATAAGTATACATACATACATATAGGCACACATACATACATACATACATACATACATACATGCATGCTTAATAACCTTGAACATAAAACATTCCAAGGGAGATATAATGCGAGCGCGTTATAACATGCTCACATTATATAATGCGCTTGCATTATGTCAAACATGACAAACAATGGGCAAACTTTTGCGAAAAGGGAAAAAATGCAAAAGAAAACATAATGCGAGCACGTTATAATGCGCTTGCGTTATAGTTTGCTTTGGGAATCCCAAGCCTTAGTCTTGGGATTTGCTTTGGATTTCCAACCCAAAGGCTTAGAGTGCCTTTCCAATGTCCAGAGACGTGTTTTTGGATATTCTACAGGATTTCACATAATTTTGTTCATGCTAACCCTCAGATTTGTACGTGTTTCAAGGTCAAACAAATCGAACACCTAGGTAATGTTAGGCTTTCTCTTAGCTATTTAACGATGTATTTTTTTTCCACATTTTGACAATGTTAAGCCTTTCATCTTTAATTTCTTTTGTTTGTGTGTCCATTTTTGGGCAAAAACCAGTGTTTGGTCTTTTTTTCATTATAAATTAACCGTTCATTGAAATTTAAAAATAATTACATTTTTAGAAACTAGACTCCATTATACACATATTAAAAAAATGATTTTCAATTAGTTTTCAAAATTTATAGGGGAAACACGGCCAAAATTCTATTTTTTAGGATGTGTCCACTTTGAAAATTAGTAAAAAATTAAATATTCATTAAAAAATTATCAGAAAAATCAGGCATAAACTACATGCTATTAGCTAATTTCTCACTGAAGTGATTTTAAAAATACCAAAAAAAAGTTAACCTTTTGAGGGAGCCACAAAACATGCTATGTTATGTTTTTTTTGACAGAAACAACACCAATTCTATGGCTCCCTCTTTTGAACCCCTTAATTTATACCATTTAAAAAAAAAATTAGTAGTTTAGAAAGTAGACTCGGAGCACTACGAGTATTGTTTTTGTTGCATCTTAACATTTTGAGTGTAACTATGCTCAATTTCTCATCCAAGGCCAGCATTTCTTGATTTAAAAAAAAAAGTGGCCACTTAAGATCCCTTTTTGGCCCCCCATCTTCTTGCACTTACCCTTTTTCAAAGTGCATAATTTTTTGAGTACTTCTCAGATCTGTCATCAGTTTGATCCATTTTTGCTTAGAAATTGTACTTTCAGTTATAGCCCAATTTTGGCATTTGCATGCACTATGATCAAAAGACCACTTTGCTATTTTGGTTTGTGTTAATTGTAATTGCACTAATTCTAAAGTGCCACGATCATATTTTTCTTGGGGGGCTTCAATTTCAGTATTGATATATTAGGGAATTCATACTTTTAGTTGAAGGTTTCATGTCTTTGTAGTTTGGAGAGATCTATCTTAGTCGTTATGGGTTTTTCATTTCATCCTTCTCTAATCATCTTGCAAAAGGGGAACTATAAACAATGGAGAGATGGAATCTTGAAGCACTTACGTTGGCTTCATCTTTTTCCATATCTATATGGTCTTGTTCCTCAACTAGGTACTTATGGGAAGAAGTTTGCTTGGCATTCCAAAAAGGATCAAGTTCTAGGAGTAATTGGTTACCATGTTGATGATGATACATTGAGTTCAATCTTAGACATTGAGTGTCCTCATCTTGTGTTGACCAAACTTTGGGAGATGTATGGTGATCCTGATATTCTTCCATTCCTAGATGATCCTGTTTCAGATTGTCTTGTACCTCTTGATGATTCTAATAATATACCATATGACTATGATACATAGGAGGAGTTTTCTTCTTTGGAATACCTTGAACATTTGGATGATGAGGATGATGAGGTTTCCACTCCTTCTTCCCCTATAGAGACACTTGTTGATCCTTCACATTTATTTATTGATATTTCCCTTGATCTTGATCAGTAGGATGTTTATTATCTTTTAGATTCAACTTTGTGGGATGACTATTTGATAGGTATTTTTGCTTTGTTTTGTGAGTCCCATCTTGCAAATTTGGAGGACACCTTTGAGGGGTTGTCTCTCTTTGATGAAAGTTATAGCATGACTGTTGTCACATCATCTTTGTCTTTGGAGATCGATGATCTTGAGTTTTCTTATTGTCTTGATTTGTCACATTCTTCAGTTTGGCCTGGGACATCTGGTTTGGTTGTGGCATATCTTGGTTTTGACATGTGGACACTTGAGCCATTTTTAGAGACATCATACTTCATGAGACTTCCTTCCTCATCACTTGTTTTGAAGTTGGGGTTTCTTCTACATATACCAGTCGATTTTCTTCTTCCTAAGGGGAAAAATATTGTTTGCGGGAATCAGATCATGTTTTGTATTTGTGCATATGCCATTGGCATATGAACTACTTCATTATGGGGGGGACATCTTGTCTCATTCTATCCCTCTTATGGGGGGGTTATTGATTGTATATTCATGATGGATGTTATTTTTGGGGGCTTGTGTTGAGTCCTTCTTCCATCACTCCATCATTTGTCCATACTTAATTGTATGCATTCTCACTTTTGGGAAGGAGTTTTTCCCATGAGATTTCCTCCTTTACTCCACTTGAGATATTTTGTTCACATGGGTACCTAACATGGCCTTGTAGTTGGGACCCATCCTTGCATCTTTGCATTTGTCTACTTCTCCCTAAGTTGCACTTAAGGGGGGGTGTTGGTGTGAATGGGGTATATTACCTAACTAGTTCTATATTAGGACCTATTCATATGTTAAGTTTACTTAGGTGGTTATGACATTTAATATTTGTGTCATCTAGAAGGAATCTTATTATCCTCTAGTTGTCATTTAAATATTTGTGTCTATGTTAGCCTTGGATATTTTACTTTTTATGTCTATGTCAACCTTTGTCCTACCTCTCATCCTTGCCTATATAAGGAAGGTATCTCACTACATACATTTCATGCAATGTAGTGTGTATCATGTCAAGCTTTGCATCTTGTATATTTTATGCATCATTATTCTTGCCAATATAAATCGTTGTTATTACTTTTCTCTCTTGTTGTGGAAGGTTGTTTTGGTTGCAGGTGATTCTGGGCTGTCTTGAGTCCATTGACGACTCTTACACTATGAACATTGTGAAGTAGCATATGTATTAGTTATAATAATTTCCTTCCATGCTTTGTATCTTGCAACAAAAAATATCATTCCATCTTGTATCCATAAAAAAATCTTTCCAACACTTTAAACTAGATGAAAAGCAAAGTTCATCATATGGAAAAGTTACAACTATTTTTTAAAACCTAAAGGGTATTTTGGTAATTTGGTACAATTAGTGCACTTTTTTTGCACTTTGGTAGGTTGACACACTTTTTGGCACTTTGTACATGTTTTTGTGAAAATGCACAATGCCATTATTTTCTTTTTCTTCAACTTATTTTGTTAACTAGCACACCAATGAAACATTTCTAACACTTTGAGCATTGCCCATTTTCTTGAAATGTGATTGCACTAACATGTCTAGCTCAAAAAAATAACCATTCCCATAAGGTTTTCAATAATTTTGACACACTTGAGAATTTGGCCAAAAAGAGGGCCAACAAAGTTTAGTGGCACTTCATACAATTTTGATATTTTATACAAAAGTGTGGTTTTTCTCCTAAGACACTTCTTTTTTCTTCCTTTTTAATTTTCTTTCTTTGTTTGGCACACCGACAGAACTTTCTATACCATTTGAATCTCTATCAACTTCTCCAAAATCTAATTACTCTAGGAAACTTTGATAAGAAAAACTTATCTTGCATGTAGAATTTCATCAAAACTGGAGACGTATTTTTTGTCTAGCACACGTCTAGTGGAGTTTCATGGAAATTTGTATAACATGCCACTTAGGCACACTTTTGCATATGGTTGACTAGTACACTTTAGTGACTATTTGTATTGTTTCATTTTTTGAGCTCAAACTTCATCAATTTCCTTATTTTTATGTTATTTTCAATGTGTACCTACATTTTAATGATAATGATAATATTTTGTAGCACTTAGATAGTTGCGAACATAATCAGGATACAAAAATGACATAATCAACACTCAAAATGATTGAAATAAAGTGGAATGATGTCAATGAAAAGGGTGAATGAGGTAGTTTTGGTAGGAGTACGACAAATTAAGAGACTATGAAATTTGATATCAATCTACAATATCAAAAAATACCATGTCTATGTAAAATAGAGATTTCAAATACATAGAGTTTTCATTCTCCTATTAAAAATCTTATAAGTTAATTCTCCTAATAACTCCTTATAGACTCTTTAAATGGACAAATTGGAAAAGGTGTTCCAATAGACTACAACATGTACACTAGTGTATCTTCCTATGGCCCAAGACTACACCTTTAATCTAAAAAAGGGCCGTGACTTAACCCTTTTAAAATGCTCTTAGTGAGATAGATATTTCAATACATAGTTCTGTCAAAGGAAAATAAATCAATAAAAAGGAGAAAATTTAAAAATTAAAGTGGATTTCTAGAGGATTCTATATATGGTAACAATCTTCATATTTATTTTTCAAATAAACCAAGTAGGCTAAAAATAAAAGATAAAAGTACAGTTTCCATTAATAAAGAAACTGCATATTGTAATGACATAGACAATGCAATAGTGAAACATTGTAATTATTTATTAAGAGGAAAGAACCAACCGAAGAACTTATGCCTATAATTTTTTTTCCAAGCTCCACACATATGCAATAATTCAAACTCCAAGAAAAATATCAACGAGAAACACTTTTATGCTCCACCTAAATTTGGTTTCTTTTTACATTAAGTTGAGAGGAGATTCATTTAGCTTTGTTAATCTCTATGTTGAGAATCTATGAAATTATAGAGGAATTAATGACAACAAGAAAATAAAACTACTGTTAATTAATAATTTGAGAGTAAAATTTACCGTGAATTTACTTAGTTTCTATCCTCAATCTAGGTTTTGTAACTTATGTACTGGGATTCTCATAATTGTACAATATTGAACAATCATATTGGAATCTAAGTACAAAATCGTGAGAAAAATCACATGCGTTGATATTTCTAACTTGAATTCGACATATAGATTCAACTTTCTCATCTTGGTTTCCTACAACTAAACTTTTAGTGGAGAAAATTGTTATAGTTTTCAATAGCATGAAGTTGAGAACAAACAAAACTCATATTGAATCTTGACTCTTAAATGCACAAACATAATACAAGTAATGAAAAATATAACAATTTTTTTTATCTAAGGTTTTGAAATCCTTACATCTTTAGTTGTTTTCCTAATCTAACACGAGGTTGACATACTTGGTGTCCATTTTAATGAAAACTATTGAAATTTATTTCACTTTATACTCATCTTTTTTCATGCTAGTGAACACATTTCACTTCACAAGATCTAGCAAAGGATTATGTTTAGAAAACAAGGGAAAAACAAGACACCAAAACCATTACCCAAGAAAATCATTAGAACATTGTACTTTTTTCCAATGTGTAAGCTCCAAAAAGTGATATATATGAGAAAGAGATAGGTGCATTAGGCACAACACATGGTTGTAATGGAGTACATTGTAACTCAAAGTTAACATATGACAAGTGGTAGGATGCAATAGTAGAAAAGAAAGATAGTTGATGAGATTAAATTTAGGAAATATAGGAATAAATATATTTTAAACAAATAAAGCCACTTTGATTCTATATTTAAGAAACAAAATATAGTTTGTCATTTATTATTTTGTTCCTTTCAATACCAAATAGTGAAAAGATGCAATAGATTTACTCTACTATAAATTATTTTCAAAATATAATCTTAATTTACATTTGTTAATTGAAATTAAAATTAAAAATAATTAACATTATCTAAAAATAAATTTTAAGTATATAAATTAAATTTCAAAAGTAAATGCATGAATTAGCTAATTAAATTTGATTAAACAGTATAAAAAGTGAAAATAGTTAACCTCGAAACTAACAATCATCATGTCTACTCACCCTATCAAATAACCTATCATGATAACTTATAATTTAATTATATTATTAAACAAGAGGGACCTAATACATAAATAATTGCCATCATTAGTTTATATATTGGGGATTCTTTTTTATGATTTGTAAAATAATTACATAAATATGACATCTTTACCTTTAAATTGTTGGAGTACGGGAAACACTAAGAGGTGGGGGGGGGGGTGAATTAGTGTTTCAATAACCAAATTCAATTTATTTGCTTCTTTTTAAACTTATGCACATGCAATAATTTGGAAGCTCAAATGCAAAAAGTAATTTTATCAGATAAGCAAGATTAAATGCTTGGTCAACATAGAGGTTCACATACTAAAAGAAACACAAGACTGAATGTTTAAACATGAAGACCAAATAGACCACAAATAATGAGACACCATAACACAATAATTTTCATGAGTAGAAAACCCTCATAGTGATGAAAACCCACTCAAAAATGCCTCACTGGATTAATTAAAATTCACCAATTATAGAGCCTCACTGGCTATTTTATGCCTCACTGGCATGAGAACCTCACTAGCAAATACAACTGCTTCACTCGTAAATACAACTGCCTCACTGGCATTCCAATGTACAAAACTAATAGAATAAAAAATACAGAGGATTACTCTGTTTCTCTACTATTCATGGCAGTTTTTCTCTGCCGACTATACTATATGTCCTATAGATCTCATTAAACTTGAAACCTATAAGGCATAGAGTATGATGTTCCCTTTCAAGATCAAAAATATAGATTTTCAAGATAACAAATCACTGTCTTACAGACCACTTTCAAGAATCATTACAAAGCACTGTGTATTTCGCAACCAACCTTCAAGTATACTGAATACAATATTTTAAGAAGCACAAGAAGACATATTACTGTGGATTTTTCAACAACCTTTCAAGCATCTTAGAATGTAGTTTTTCAAACTTCAAAGAATATTAAACCAGTCACAGGTATTTCACAAGCACATGTTTGTTTTACTAAACTTGTCAAGAACCCCAAATGCCAACTTTCAAACTGAAAGAACAAACTGTCAACTCAAACAAAACATCACAATAAAGAAAATAACAATACGACCTTTTGCTGTTACTCTGTATTCCTTTTCCATAGTCTTTTTTCTTCACAAGCCTGAAAACCCTGAAAACTTCATATAAATAAACCCTTGGCTTCATAAACTACAAAACTTCCATACCTGGTCATTCCTAAAACAACAAAACAACTTATAAAACTGAAAGAAAGTCTCTTCAACTGTCACAACGAACTTCAAACCTCTTCAACCTCTTCATGCCATGATGGATGCCATCACAAGTCAAACCTTAAGTCTGTTGCCCTCATTCACCAAAGTCTAACTTTGCAAAAATGACCGATTAACATTGCTTTTTCTTCAATATACAACCTTAACTTGCTGTGCCAGTTAGCCCTAAAAGGGTCGGTGAAATAACAATGCAAGACAACAACTTTGACCTGCACTTTATGCCTGAGACTTGCTGATCAAGTCACATTTAAATCAAATCACAACTTAAACCTTTTGTGACCCATTGAAACCAAGGCATTTCATTAGTGCCTTATTCACTTTGCATGGTAAACAAAAACAAATACTATCAATATAACCTTGAAGAGAATAGTGCTGCCTTAGAAATAATCAATGAAACCATGATAAAGTTCCTTTTCACAAAGATGCATTGTGTCTACAAATGTATTAAAGACTAAGACAAGTCTCATGTAACAATGTTGTCCCAAAGAACTATATGCACATAGAGTATTTCTGCCACAATGAATTATCAATACTCATGCAAAGTCAACCAAACCAAGCTGTCTCATATCCTTTATAAAAGTGCCAAACTATCAAATTGTTTGACATCTATGCCAACACTGTCAATGCCAACAAGGGATCAACATAAATAGCTAGAACATATGGAGTAAATATGTATTTATAACAAAAGTCTCCTCTGATGATAAGAAATCTATTCCATCAAAGTCACAAACCTAACCCTCACTATATAGTCTAATACATCAAAATCATCACACTTATTCATATTAAAGTATTACAAAAGTATTTAAAGATTTAATATTCCTCTTAGAATTGTATTTTAGTCAAACAATGAGTGATGAAGTGGTTCATGACCATTCTACTTAAATATCATCCACTTTAATGGTTAAATAGTAATAACGATTTTACACCTCATTCATAAAAAAAAATCATAAATATTTGTCCTATTTTTATTAGCCAAAATTAACCTTCAACTATTGAAATGATTTACTTAACAATGTATAGATCAAAATTGATGGTAAGCTGGTTTAAATAAAAAGGCAAGGCTCACGTTTTTTGATAGAGTTGTTTCCACATCATGTCGTGTCTATGTATCGGACATGAGATCTTTGTCTCCAATGCCAACAAGCAAAGGAGGCAATTTGAATTTCTCCAATGGGGGAACTTGAGCTCCCATCAGATTCATTATTGGGTGACCCTTTATGCTCCCCACGGGCAACAATAGGCTCAGGGGCTCATCCACCATATCTATCATCAAAAACATTGAGTCGAGTGAAATTTCAGCCTCCAATTTATTGTGTAAGGCCATGCCGCCTTGCAGGCAAACAAGGCTTGGCCTTTGTTTGGACGTGCAAAGCCACTTGGTGGACCATGTTCTCTTTTATTTGCTCCCACATTATCACCAATCAATATGTTATGATATTAATCTGCAACAGCACAAAAGAAAACGTGGTCCAAGTGGCCCTGCTGCATGCAAACAAAAGCTAAGCGCTGTTTACCTGCATCATGGCGTGGCCTTACACCTGGTGTTTGTCTGATTGGACGCTGGAGATGGTGGATAAGTTCCTGCGACTGTCGCTGCCTGTGGGGAGCACAGAAGATCACCCAATAACGAATCCGATGGGAGCCCAGGCTCCTCTGCAAGATTCGAATTTGCGACCTCTCTTTCAAAAAGATAAGTTTTTCACCAACAAGAAAAACCAAAGCCTCGTTAGAAGGAAGCACGGCATTTCAAAAAGACAAGTTTTTCACCAACAAGAAAAACCAAAGCCTCGTTAGAATTAAGCACGGCATTTCAAAAAGACAAGTTTTTCACCAACAAGAAAAACCAAAACCTCATTAGAAGGAAGCAAGGCATGGTCAGGGCCTTCACGTCCTCTGCGCCACTCCAGATCTGTTCCACCTAGAAAAGTTGAAGCCATCCTGAGACCTCATCCACAACCTTCCCTTCCATTTCGCTTGGCATTCTGACGACACCGCACTAGGGATTTGGATTCATGGTGAAATGGAACACGAAGCTTGCAGTGCATTTATAGACTATCCGGTAACCAGAGTCGGGTAAAGCCCTACGATAACGGACTTGGAAAATATGACGTTCAAAGTGGTTAACAATTTTACTCAAGGAGCCGGGTCGACCGTCAAATTATTGTCTTAGGGGACGGTTTCCCCACCCGAAGTGTCGGCTAGAAATGTATTTGTGTGGAAGATTAAAGTAATGGGACAGTCCATTAAAAAATTCACCGTTCATGCAGTCTTTTAAAAAATTGCCTGTAGCTAACAGTCAAAAAACTTAAATACAGTCATACAGCCATTAACCTAAAGATGTGGATGAGATTATTTGGTCTTACCAGGGTCCCGGCCGGGTGGTGATATACAATTTTCATTAAGTACAAATGTCAATTCTACACCTTTTCCCACGAAATTAATGCTTGACTAAATATGACAGAATTCCGGTATTTACGATATTTCCGAATTGAACAGTCACTTTAACTCTACAGATCATGTTAAAATTTCCTGTGTCCTGTTACACTTGTGACTTTGGACTAATGTCGGTGAATGGAACGAGTATATAATATGGCAGACTTCCGATATTTTCGGATTGAACAGTCACTTTAAATCTACACTTTATGTCAAAATCCTGTTTGTCTTGTTACACTTTTGATTAAGGTCGGTGACTGGAATGAGCTAAATATGGCAGAATTTCGATATTTATGATATTTCGGATTGAACATTCAATTTAAATCTGCAGTTAATGTCAAAATTGTATTGCTATACTTTTGATTAATGTAATGGAATGAGCAAAGAAGGTAATACATGGGTTCATCTCTAAATCATGGTTACATCAAATGTAGTTGGACATTTTTTTTCTTTAAATTAATTTTTAAAAGTATTTAAAGGTATTATTAAATGGTTAATAAATATAAATATTTATAATTTTATTAGTTGTATTGTAAATTTATAGTTTTTAGTGTTATTAATATCTGTTATATTCAAGTTTCTCAATAATCATTTTGTTTTAATTTTCTCATCACTAAAATCAAATCAATAGATTATTCCCATACCCAAAGAACAAATAAAATCAAAGTACAAATTGCTAAAGTTAATAGAAAAATCAAATCTAATAAATACTACTCACACCTAAAATGAAATGAAATAGTATAAGTCAATAAATATTTATTACAATAAGACATTCCAAAGTGTAGAAAAGACATGTATTAAATATTTATTACAATAGTATGACATTCCAAAGTGTAGAAAAGACATGTATCGTAGCAAATCTTATCTTGAACACTAAAAAATCAAAGATAAAATTTGCATTGATTTTTTTTTTTTTGGCTTTTCCTTCCTTTTCCCACAATGACCAATTCTTGCTCCATCATTATTTTTTGTCCACATGTAGATCTACAATAAAAGATGACAAATATTTTTCTCCACTTTTTGAAATTAATGTTACAAATGTTGTTGGGCTTTATTGTGTTGGAGAGTGTGTAAGATGACTAGGAAATATGTAGCTACCAATTTACTTTTCAGGTAATTTGCTCTCGATATTTTTTGTTTTGTATTGTTCAAAGTTCATAGTATATATGAGCACAGAATTGCATTTTCTTGAAAATTTCTATAGCGTTCTCAACAAATCTACAATTAATGTCAAAATTGTATTGCTACACTTTTGATTAATGTAATGGAATGAACAAAGAAGGTTATGTAAGGGTTCATGTCTAAATCATGGTTACATCAAATGTAGTTGCACATTTCTTTCAATATGATTTAAAAGGTTATCTTTAAATTAATTTTTAAAAGTATTAGTAAAGGTATTATTAAATGGTTAATAGACATAAATATTTATAATTTTGTTAGTTGTATTGTAAATTTATATTTTTTAGTGTTATTAGTACATGCAATACCTCTTATTCCTGGCTTCACATTAATAGATGCAAGCATTATTTTGCCCATACCTAAAATCAAATCAATTGATTATTCTCATGCCCAAAGAACAAATAAAATCAAAGTAAAAATTGTTGAAGTCAATATAAAAACAAAATCTAATAAATACTACCCATACCTAAAATGCAATGAAATGGTATAAGTCAATAAATATTTATTACAATCATATGGCATTCTAAAGTGTAGAAAGGACATTTTCCTTCCTTCTTCCAACAATGACCAATTCTTGCTCCATCATTATTTTCTATCCACATGTAGATCTAGAATAGAAGATGACACATTTTTCCACACCTTTTGAAATTAATGTTACAAAAATTGTTGGGTTTTATTGTGTTGCAGAGTGTGTAAGCTGACTAGAAAATATGCAGCTAGCAATTTACTTTTTAGGTAATTTGTTTTTGACATTTTTTGTTTTGTATTGTTCAAACTTCATAGTATACATGAGCAAACAATTGCATTTTCTTGAAAATTTCTAGAGCATTTCAACAAATCTTGAAGACGCTCACAAATCTTTGTCATGCCCACCTACATACACGTACATATGGGCATAAGCACAATGCAACTATTTTTTTAAAACACTATAATACTAAGAGTTACATTACGCGTATTCCTAAGTGAAAGTGGTAACTTGTTGACACCTTGGGTGACTAGGCAAAAATTAAACGCAAATTTAATTTTAAGTTTTAAGTAAGAATCTAGATTTAATTTAATTAAAATAATTAATTAAATGCCTCTTTATCTCATTTTGCAATTAAATTTATATGATAAATTAAAATTTCATCCATAGTCAAAGGGCCCTTAGTCTACTGGTGAAGTTGAAAGGTTCTAAATGAGCCCACCAGAGATCGAGTCTGGTTGAGTGCAAGGCCCTAACACCATAAGGGATGAGCCCGGGATCATGCCTTGGGTGAATTTGGCAGAATGGATACCTCTTAGTCCTTGGCTATCAGTTGAAGGTTGAACTTAAGGCTCGTGCTCCCATATAAGGTAGCAAAAATGATCTTGTGGATGATCTCCATAAAAAAACATCTATAGAAAAGAATAAATTTAATAACCACCATGTAATTAATTTTTATTTTTAAAACAATATAAATTAACTTCCAATAAATAAATAAATAAATTGAAATGAATATTTATTATAAAGTTCATATCCACAATATTTTTCAAAAGGGGTAAATAAGTAAATAATGGTAATTAATTAATAATTATCTTTACACACTATATAATATTCACTAATTAATTAAATAATACTTGCTAACTAAATACTCTATTTAATTACCAATTGAATAATAGTTGCTAATTTTTATATTCTTATACTTAAAATTTGCAACAAAACAATCATGTCCACACCTAACAATTAAAACACGTCTAAATAAATCAACTAGCTATTTTATATGGATTGATTTCACACAATGGAAATAAAACTAGCATACCTATCTTTAGAAAATCTATGTAAAAGACATCGAGATATATCATTCTTGAGGCACCTATTCCATTTAAATAAAAAATCCAATAAAAAATATATAATCAAAAATCTAAATCTATATAAAAGACATTGAGTGATATCCTTCTTAAGGTGCCTATTCCATTTATATAGCATGGATTTATTTAATAATTGGTGTCAAGAAGGATATCTCTTGGTGTCTTTGGCATAGATTTATCTAAAATAGGTGTGTTAGTAATAATTTTAGTCTCTGTTCTTTAGCTTTTCAGTTGGTGGCTTGTTTTCCTTTTTTCATCTTTTCATAGCGGTCATATGTAAATGGTGGCATCATATGCATAGCTTACAATGATTTTAGACATGATATAGCTACAAATGTCAATCATGTTCTTTCTTTTTGTCCTATGTTAAATGTTATGATTTATGTATTGTCAATGCCCAAGCCAGTTGTAAGGGTATTTGGATTGTGTGGCCCCTTTGTATTGGTGTAATTAGAATTGTACACAAAGTTTCATTTTTAAATGCTATCTCTAACTAACTGTCAAACTCAACCATAACATATGTTGGTGGTTCTAGTGGTGCACTTCCATGTTTGTATATTATATTTCAAACATAGCATAGAGGTCCATCTACAAGACCTACTTCTATCTAGAGATTGGAAGTTGACATGACCCTTGAATCCTTAGAAATTAATAACTCAACGTTAAGTTCATCATTTGACCTCCTTTTGATGCATTGACATTGCCTACTTTTGTTGTAATGCTATGTGCGACAAATTTTTTCAATGAATACATTTTTTTTCCTGTTGTTGTTAGTGTGAGATATTATTTATCTTTCTTGTTTATTGTAGATTATTCCTAGGCACAGATTATGCATGGATCACTCCTACATTTGGAGTTAATCTTGCTTAGGTGTGCTAGTCACATGGAGTTAACATGCTAGTCTTGTGGAGTTCTCATGCCATCAGTCTTAGTTATTGGGAGTTATGTGCCTATTTTGTCATGCCCACATTCGCCATGTGGTTATGACATGATAACCACATGTCATGTCCACATTTTCCATGTGGTCACGACACAAATTACTAAAAATTTTCCCACCCGACTCTACAAACCCCCTCGCGCACAACATGCATGCTCGGTGACACATGCACGCAATGCAGTTGTCTCAACAACTAATGCCATGTGCATCACCTGAAGGTGGGGAAAGTCAATCACAATGGGATGAGGTGACACACACTTCGCCATCCCTACAAAATTTAAGCCACTAAAAGGGGGTGTATGTCGCAAGGAGCGACACAAAGAGGGTTAGATTTCATTTCAGATTCCAACCCTAGAGTCACCTAAATGAAGTGAGTCGATTTCAAAATAAATTGAAATCTAACCTTAGGTCCACTAAAGACCTAAGGGTCTAATCATTTAAATAAGAAAAATAACAATTACTGACTTATACAATAATCTAGCATTTATTGAGAAGGAATAAAAATAATCGACTTAGAAATAACAATTAACTCTAATGAATCTAGAATAATTTCAGCAGCATAATGGGGCATTATGGAATTAATTAGGGTAAATCCTATAGTGATTTCGACATCATAATGCCACCTCATCAATTATAGGAGGTTGCAAAAATAAAAATTAAAATAAATTCCCTAACCTAACCCCTTACAAATTAAAATAATTTAAATGCATATTTAGACTAGGAACCCTTCCCAACAATTTTGAAATAAAACAATTTAACATTTTCTATAGTTTAAAATTCAATTAATTTAGAGTCCCACAACTATAATTATAATTTCATCATGATATTTAAAATTGCAAAAGAGTTTATTGAACACTACCACTAGTAGGTTGATTCAAATACCTAAATGAATAAATTAAACACAGGAAAAACCAACACATTTAATAATTAAAGAAAATTAAATACATCCACACACTCAAATAAGACAATACTCTCCACCCACTAAGTGGGGTTTGCACACACAAAATAGGATTAAATCAAGTTAATCAATTCCTAACTCATAGGGCACCAAACCCTAGAGAAGCCTTATAAAAGCACTCAAACCTCTTATTTGTTCTCATAACAAGTTGAATAGTTTCTGGTTGGTTGCAGGTTTCAAAAGGGGATGCAAGTGGGAAGGTACCTTCCCAAGTGGAAGGTATCTTCCCAAGGAGAATTTCAAAAGGCTTAATTTGTTTAGTTTTCTAACGTGGATTTCTATAGGTTGAAAATTTGATTATTTTTTTCTAACATTTGAATTTCTATTTGCCTATCTAGTTTATCATATTACACAGGTTTAATTTGAGGAAGGAAATAGATTAATCTAATTTGTTTAAATAGGTTAATATCCAAGCACTCCTTTTCTAAGTTGTCATTGTTTTACTCACTGGTTTATTTTTCTCTTATTGTTGGAAGTTATTCTACACAGGGAAATTTAAAATGAGATTGTAACACAGTGATAATACCATATACATGAAAATATGTATACACACACACATGTAACATCCCGCACCGCAACCACGAAGGATAAGGGCCAAAAGAGGACAAGATAATTTTTTTTTGACATAAATAGATAACATACACAAGATACGGTTGTTGATTCAATATGTTGACAACATTCATGGCCAACTATGACCGAATGTACAACCCAAAGGAGAGGACTAATTCACCCCCTAGAAGAAAACATTAAAAAACTACATTCATTTTAAACACCAACCCAAATGTTCCTATAACCCATCCACTTTTAACACATAGAGCTATAATGATCAAAGTACAAGCGGGTCCGATACCCACATCAAAATCTATAAGTCAAATAAGAACAACATCCCATTTCTTCTCATTAAATTACATGATTACATCTATTCTCTAAAAAGAGTACAACTACATAAAATAATATACAAGAGCAATGGCATAGCCATGAATGTGGTACAATAACTAGATGAGTATAATAACTGATAAAGTAATAGAGAGGGAGAACATCTCCAACTGGTGCTCTGATAACCTGTCCACTGGTCTCCAATGGTGGTGGCAACGCCTCCCAACCATGTGGACTCATAAAAGACCACCCCACTGTGCTTGAAGGTAGTCACAAGGCCCAAACAAAAGTAACAAGGTAAGGGTATACATGATGGCCAACACTCACATCAATCACGGAGCAGACACGGAACACAATGCATAAAGCCAAGGTCAAAACATAGAGATGCTCATCAAATAGAATGTTGAGTACTACTCACGACTACCAAGGCACTAGACACTAGAGTGCAGATCGGATTGGGAGTCAACATGCGTGCACAAAGGAATGTCACCACATGGAAACAAGTACACTTCTCATTCATATGAGGAGACTTAATCATGCCCGAATCAACGCCCTGCAGATGGATAACTCGACGCCCCACAGACGGATAGGCCTTCTCGTATGCATCCTTAGCCTTTACAAGCACTCAAGGCCATGTATGAGGACTCAATATCCTAGACCTAAGCTCATCCCATTTAACCAAATGGGGCATACAAAACCTAATTAAAAATAGTCCAATAAAAATAGGTGACACGGTGAGTGTCCCATCTGCATCCCTAAGGTATTTGGAATAGCCACAGAGGGTGGGGACATGCCCCAAAGACACCACAGATATAAACTACAAAGGTCAACATCTACTATATAGGGTTAGAAAATATTATTTGATTATCTTTGTTATACTTCCTTCAGTAGACCATAGAGATTCTTAATGTAAGATGTTTTCCTTTGCGCTAGTCGTTGCTTAAGAATTTGCTTACTTTTGTGACAGTTTTATGTCCACTAGATTTTATAAGTTTTTGTTACATCTACAGTTTGCAAGACCAATCTGATTGGCTCCATTTGTAGACATTATATATTATCATGTTCATGTCTATTCCTATTAATTAATGTTCAGAGAAGAGATATCATACGGGGTATCCTACCTAATAGACCATAGTAATAACCCATATAAAACATACACTTAGATCTCTAGTATGCTCGTAATGATGTGTCTAGATCTAAAACTTCAAATTCCCCCAAAATATATTCCATTCAAATTCAATAGAAATCCATTCAATATATGTATATAAAATTAACCATTGACATGAATATCTCTTCATAACGAATAAATATTTGTTGATCTAGGGTAAGATTTAAACATGTATTTAGTATTGGCATATTCATAGACCTTTCCATTGTTAGAGAAGGTGATTACAGCCATAGACATCACACAACACTGAGAGATCGCACTCCCCTTCACCTCGTCTAACATCTTGCAACTTGATATGCTTGCCTGAGTTCTTCCTTTCCTCAAGGCGATGTCATCTCATGAGATGGACTGATTGTAGAATACACACCAAATGGAATTGTTGAAAATACTTTAGAAACTTTCAAGCAAATGCCCTTTGGCAGGCATAAAACCAAATTCCTAAACCTTTGCCAGAAACCTCGTTGCTTGCGCCAGAATGGGAGCTTCAAAATAGGGTATAGGCATCCATCAAAGCATGAAGGATAGAGGAATTTTTAATAGATCTTATAGTTGAGAAAGCTATAGTCTACATATCTGCAAACTGTGGAGGCATAGACCAAGCACGTGATCCCCAAAATGACAATTTTATTTTGCAGATGCCCTCCTCTCTATTATCCACAACAGATCCAACCATTTCAATGGCCTGAAAACCAAAACACCCACCTAAATCAAACCACGACCCATGCTGCCAACCAAGATTTGGTAGAGGGAAAACCCCAAACTATGCCAAAATTGATAACCACTATCAAAAAAAACTTTGAAACAATCAATGACTGTAACAACTCAACACCCATAACACTCAATCCCTCGTTTCTTCTATAGATTTACATCACAAAACTCTCAATTTCCCTCCAATCACTAACATAAGTTCAACACTAATTCTGTCAAAGCTCTGAAGAGAGATATCTTCCAGTTGTGGGATGGCAAGATACTTGGTGGATGAATCATCAAGTTGGGCACAATCTAATTTTAGACTTCTAAGAGCCACATTCGAAGGAATTAAATGCTGCAACATTTCAAGTGTTGAAGGAAGATCCAGAAGATGAAACAAGTGGAGGAAGGTGAGCATATGAGCTGCAGAGGTGTTGAGAAGCTTGCAGGATCCACCAGCTGTGCATATGGAAGGTACATCTAGCTTGCTCAATATGCTCCGCAACAAGGCCATGAGGAGCTAATCCAGTTCCCCATCTCCACCTCCTTCCATGCTCATGCTCTTCTTCCTCTTATCATCTGCCATAATGATCACGTTGAAGCAACAGAGAGATTTTTCCTTTCTTCCACAAACCCCCTGTCCTCTTTGCCAAGTGATTGACTTATCTCTTCACTCCTACATGCCCCACATATATTTTCTCGCTGACTTAAGTGAACTCACCCACTTCTCTCCCCAAGAGCCATCGCAAGCCCCATAAGAGTTAAAATCTACCTCTCTTTATGCCCAATTCCACCCTCATCCATACGCTCACCTACTACCCAGATATTTCTTTTCAGCATTAAAACATTTACCAACCTTTCCCCATACACCTCTCAATGCCAATAGGGAGGGTTGTTACATCCTACCCCATAGGACTAGGCTTACTCCTAGAAGCCTGCAAATGTTAAGATGTAGCCAAAGTACACACTAGACCAAGAAACGTGATATGATAAAAAAATTAGGTTATCACATTTACAATTACATGCAATCAGTCCCAGTACATGGGTAAGGAATAGCCACGGCACTCATTCCTACAAAATATACATTATCATAAGACAATTTTCTCCAATCAAAATAAAGAATGATGCCAAGGAAACCACATCGAACAATCAATGGAAACCAAGGAGAAAAGCCTCAACCACTACACTGGCAAACTACACATGACCATACGGGGCAATCCAGACATTACCGTTAGGAAACCAGATGATAAGACAATAACACGGGAACACTGCACTAGCAGGGTACAGTGGCTAGGGTAGGGAATAGGGCCTGTTACTATCTCTAGTAACCACCATCTGGGATAATAAGAGTATGCTCAGGCCTGTGAGTCCAGGCAAAGTCGATACCCAATACCTGCATCACTCCGATCACACGTCAAAGCACATGTGCATATAACATACATGATAGCCGAAGCAACGGTAAGCATGTAACCTAGCATGATAACCAATCATGTCAACATCATAATAATATCAGAATCCATCAAGGAAAAGCATCAACCATCAATTTGCACATATATACTAGCATAAATCACACAACTTTCTCATAAATTGTAGCAAAAGGCGCTTTTAATATACAAATTTTCCAGTTCTCTAACTTTTCATATGCAGCTATCTATAAAATGGAGCACACATACACACATATACATAATTTCAACCTCTGATTTCATAGCATGCATGACATCCCTTTACATATAATGCAATAGTTTGTCACTTTTCAAGGCATAATGATGCAAATTTTGTTCTCTTTTATATTTTAGTAAGCAACTACATACATGACAATTGTACCACCTACATATACATACATACTCATTCACTTCACAAAGCTACATTAGGGATTCACGTGGATGTCATAGTACCATCCATATCCAACATATCCAAAAGTCCATAACCAATAACCATGTCCAATATCCAAATCCATGTGTCTTGATGGCATTAACCCACCTAGTGAGCCCTTCCATACAAGCCACAATGACATATCTCTTGTTTGTGTAAGGGTTTTAACCTCCAAGAGATAGTCAAACAATAGGAAGGTAGTGAATTAGAGCTTAGAACAACTCACACATACCCCCATCCTTAAGGCAATTTCCTACGTCTGCTTCCTCATATACACTCAAACGGGTGGATCTCACCATACCCGATGAGGAATCACATCACAACACAAGACCATCATTTGAAAATAGACAAGTCAATGAGTTTAGCCACCAAAATATAAATAAGGAAGAGTAAATCTCAATTCCAACAATAAAGTAAGAAAAATGTGCATAATCTTCGACAATAAATCAAATGTAACCACAAGAGTTACATGCCAAGAAAATCATCCGTGGCTAAACCAATACAAGTAAGATAAACCAAAGTGCTGGTCCACACAAGCAAAGTACAAGTCACCAATAACTGAAAGAAGATTCACAAACTCTTAAATATACACATACAACACTACGTGACTATCGCTAGTCACCACACGAGGAAGGAGGAAAACAAGTGTGACTGTCTCCACAGTCCTTCATGTGGGAGCGACCAACTCACGCAACCTCACATGGAAAATTATTGTGCCAGAACTCCCAGGTCACAAACCTCATGCGGCACAATCGCGCATGGTATACGCCAAGCAGAGAAAGCGCACCATATACCGCATGGCAATGTCCTACTCATAGGAACATCCCACATAGTGTGTACCCATAGAGAAAGCACATGTTGTAACACATTGAGCCAAAGGTGCACATGGCTAGATTCCACTTGCATGCCAACCGATCAGAATTGAGGCCCTCTTGAGTGAACCCTCTACTCTATGCGAGCAACCACTCCTCTCTGCACAAGTAGGGACACAACATATATACTATGCCTTCACGCATCTAGGTACATGGCATCGTGTCCTTAAGCTTAGCTCTCTACAATCAGTGACACAACATCCTCACCAGCACTGTGTCGGAACACTAGTGGGGGGGTGGCATCATATCTAAAACAATCACATCAGGGTAAGATCATAGCTGTCATAGGTGCTCATGTCATAAACTAATGTCATCCCCAAGAACTAAGGGGATTAGGCTAACACTGTATGAACCAAGTATCTGGTCCATTAATAAGGGGAAGTAGTGAGTACTTTCCTGGGAGGTTGAAATGATCGTTGTTGTTTCACGCCGCCATTATACGTATACCGTGTAATTCCCTCCCAAGGAACTTTGTTGCTGCTACTACCCTCCACATATTGACCTATCAACAACCCTCAAGTTGGCAGTCAAAAGGATGACAACAGGAAAACACATAGATGGTATGGTTTTCTCCCATACACATAATCCATACATATCCTCCATGGATGGGTACACAGTATCACCATCCCATGGGCACACATCTCAAGCACTGGTTAATCACAACACTCAATAGGAATACATCAACGGATGTTCACATCATGTGGAATACAATCACAATTTCTCTTACCCAGGCATAACCATAGCCCACACATGACTATGCAACACGATGCAAAATATGTACAAATTTACACAATAATAAGTACTCCAAACATCCATACCAATTTTCTCTTTTCACAAGGGTAACTCATTTACCCATAACATCATAAATTCACTTTGCAATTCTTTCAACATAACACAATGGTGCATGAACATGTATAGCATCATCACTATCACTTTTACATCAATGCATAAACCTAAGTAACATTTTTCATAATCATTATTATAGTCACTTCTAAAATCACATAATGATATACATCTCATAATGACACATAATGCGACATCATGTCACAAGTCACAAAAATACCATTCATTCACAAGAGAATCGGATGCTAAAAACATAATGGAATAAGTTTTGTTTGAGGAACTCTAATCATTTCTCTACATTCACATCCATACATATAAGCATAAGTAACCATGGTCGTGTCAATGGCATGCAATTGTTCATCAAGCAGGATATGCAACGTTCCTATTACATTAAATAAGGGGTTACTCATAAACATGTAATCACTTTCAATTGCATAACCATAACAAACATAAGTTATTCTTCACTAATTCTTTTACTTATTGCATCTTTCACATGTTAATTAAATTCATAAGTCATCAATCTAACATCTTGACCAAAAAAAACAAGTGTTACATAAAGTAAGCACTAACAAACTTAATTGCACAACCATTGACAATTAAGAAAGGAGAGACAAATAGATTTCTCCTCAATCAAGATATTACATGCCATCTAATATTCATTATACAAACATGCAAATTCTACTAAGGGAAAGTTTAAGGCACCATTAGTATTCCAATGACTTCAATATGTTATCAAGGATGATAATTTGTAGCAACTCAAGCACATTAAGAGGTTATAAGAAAAATCAGTAATCATCCAACACTTACAAGAGAGTATGGAGCAATCAAACTAATATGTCTACGTTCGCAAAAAACTACATCCTATAATCCTTTACATCTATAATACAACGAGTTACAAGAGCAATTCATGACCAATTAGGGTCATTTCATTCACTAGCAACATAAAGGAAGACATGAGAAGAGCATATCCAAGCAAGGGTAATTAGGCAACCCAAGTTACCTTCAAGCCACAAACACACAAGGTAGAACATTCCTACCCTCGTCTTATAACATGGGAGAACTTGATCCCTCTTAACCATGGGAGACTCTCAACCAAGGTCAACACTCTAGTCCCATTGAGTAAGGTAAGGCAAAGGAGGCTATTTCCTCCACGATTTCTAAGAATGGGGTTGTAACTTAACCCACTAATGCCATGCTAAGGCATGAAAGCAATCAAGCCCATAAAAACAATATAACAAGCTCACGCCACACATGCCAAACACAGCAAAACATAGAAGGCTCAAGTACACCAGAGCTCCTAGTGTGTGAGCCTGGCTCTGATACCAGATGTAACATCCCGCCTCTCAACCCCGAAGGGTAAGGGCCAAAAGAGGACAAGATAATTTTTTTTGACATAAATAGATAACATACACAAGATATGGTTGCCGATTCGATATGTTGACAACATTCATGGCCAACTATGGCTGAATGTACAACCCAAAGGAGAGGACTAATTCACCCCCCATAAGAAAACATTAAAAAACTACATTCATTTTAAACACCAATCCAAATGTTCCTATAACCCATCCACTTTTAAACATAGATCCATAATGATCAAAGTACAAGCAGATCCGATACCCACACCGAAATCCGTAAGTCAAATAAGATCAACATCACATTTCTTCTCATTAAATTACATGATTACATCTATTCTCTTAAAAGAGTACAACTACATAAAAGAATATACAAGAGCAATGGCATAGCCATGAATGTGGTACAATAACTAGATGAGTACAATAACTGATAAAATAATGGAGAGAGAACATCTCCAACTGGTGCTTCGATAACCTGCCCATTGGTCCCCAATGGCAATGGCAACGCCTCCCAACCATGTGGACTCATAAGAGACCACCCCACCATGCTCGAAGGTAGTCACAAGGCCAAACATAAGTAACAAGGTAAGGGTATACATGATGGCCAACACTCACATCAATCATAGAGCAGACACGAAACACAATGCATAAAGCCAAGGTCAAGACATAGAGATGCTCATCAAATAGAATGTCAGGTACTACTCATGACTACCAAGGCACTAGACACTAGAGTGCAGATCGGATCGGGAGTCAACATGCATGCACAAAGGAATGGCACCACATGGAAACAAGTACACTTCTCATTTAGATAAGGAGACTCAATCATGCCCGAATCAATGCCTCGCAGATGGATAGGCCTTCTCGTATGCATCCTTAGCCTTTACAAGTGCTCAAGACCATGTACGAGGACTTAATATCCTAGACCTAAGCTCATCCTGTTTAACCAAACAGGGCATACAAAACCCAATTAAAAATAGTACAATAAAAATAGGTGACAGGGTGAGTGTCCTATCTACATCCCCAAGGTATTTGGAATAGCCACAGAGGGCAGGGGATGTTGATGTAGAGGCAAATTGGATGAGAAAGGATGGACAAACTTGACAAGGTTCAACTATACCTATTAGCCCAAAAACAAAGATCTTTATGCAAAAGTGGGAACAACAAAAAGAAACTCTAGTATCATCATGGAAATGTTGGTTTGGGATGTCAGGGGACCCATTCCATCCATTGGCCAAGGTAGATTGGGTATCGGGTTGGTACTTCCTTCACAAACCACTCAAAATGACTTGTAGCTCTTCAAAAAGACAACAGACCTAATAACTTTTGACTCAGACCTCCAAACCTAGATCTTAGACAATCATTAGATACCCATTATGGCATTCTATCACATATCCCAGACTTGGTATAGGTTGTTTTGGACGGACTATCTCAACCAATAACCCGTGTCAACGACCGAGTGCGCCAATTAGACCAAATTTACAAAGAGACTACCAAAGAATGCAAGCCCAGAACTCAAACAAAGGTTTGGACACTTAAAATACATTCTAAAACAAAGGAATTTGTGGGTTTTAGACTTCTACTAACTGCTATTCCCAAAAACACACCTTTGGTTCCTTCAATGTGCCTTAAAACTACACCTAACACATGGTTTTGTTAGGTCTCATCAATGCAAACTCTTTCTCTGCAAGTTCTCTGCCAAAAAAACATCACAAAATACTAGTATAGTCCTACCACCATCCATTCCACTAACAACAAGTGGATCAACTCAGTGGAATGGCAAGGAGATGCATATTCCTCTACCAAGACTCTAGAGAAGGGTTTCACAACCAAGTTTGAAATGAAACCTTATAATTCCCTTCAATATTCTTGTTAAGATGCCAAACTACATTCAAATTAAAGATGAATCAATGTAGTATCAAATCAGAACATGAAGAGATGATGACAAAACTGTACCTTCCTGTAGTATGGCCTGTAGAGGTAGATTTCTCAGAAAAAATAGAATTCTGTCCAAAGGGCAGTCCCAGAGTTTTGCTTGTAGAAAACTATTTATTGAATGTCAAGATGCCAAATAAGATTTATTTGGAAGTCAGTCCATCCCTCTATCCATCCCACATATTTGGGATTTTTGAAAATTTCCGTACAAATGAATAGTACGGCCTGTTGTTGCAGCAAACACAGAAAATTCAGAAAAATAGTCACAAGAGCAGCCCGAGGAAAAATAGAGATATCTCCCTTGAAATTTAGTGTCAAAACCTCTAACTAGGCTTGTTTGAAAGATACTTCAACCCCTCACATGTTCCATAGACTTTGGGGCCATTACTGTTCCGTATAGAAGTACAGTACGGACTTCTACAGTGAAAAATACAGAAAAATAGCAGAAACTGATATTTTTTGTTATTTCCTTCAATCAAAATGTCTCTCTGTCTACAATAATCCTTGGCAGGGCTTAAAGAAGCCTTCTACCATTCCCTTGGAGTAGTTAGAGGTGGTTGAAGGTCGATGGAACTGCATAACCATCTATTTTCCCTCTCTAAAACTACTCTGTGTTTAGGATAGCAACTGTCCTATTTTAGAATTAAAACTAATTACAAGTTTGGAATAATGTTATCGATGGGTTTGTGACTTTTCAACACTTTTGACAATGTCATAAACCTTTAATAAGACTTAACATCCCTTACAACACTTGGACATGCCTTTTACAAGGCTTACAATATGAAATATATGACTGCCCCTAAGATTTCATGACTGCCTTTTTATATGACAACAATATGTAGACATTTGGACATAGTCCTTATTACAATCAAGTGGATGGTCTTTTAGGACCTTATTAGGATCAACAAGACAAAATTAACATCAAAGCAAATCATGAAGTTGAATGCCTCATGGAGGCCACATTGTGTTAGGTGATCCTGCACCATACACCCCACCTAGAAAAGAACTCATGCCACATGAGTTGATCCTTTGTCTTACTCCACCTTCATCCTTTGCTGCCCCATGCCTTCTCCATGATCTCTTGACTACAACTTTCTTCCATGGAATCAAAAACTCATGCCTAGCGTTGTAGGCTCTACTCACACCTTGCCATAAGTGAGTGCTTGCAACCAAACCTATATTTTGTTTGCTATTCTTCCTTACTATCATCTCTGCCTGAACACCTGCATTCAAAACCTTGTTTGATGCTTTGTGTGCTGTTGCTATGGTAGAATATGTTTTCCTTTCAACTCTTGTTGGCTGTAGAGGACAAACAATGGTCCCTGCTATGATAGCATCTCCTTTCCAACCACCTTGTGGCTGCTTGTAGACTTGCTCCTTGACCTTCTACTGATTCATCACCATTCGATCTCCATCATTCAAAACTGAAATCACCTTCAAACTTGGATCTTTGGCAACCCCACTCCTTGAGGAATCCTCAACTTTCCTTGTCTCTTCTTCATTGATCTCTACAAACTCTTTCTTACCCACCAAAATGACCTTGGTTGCCTTCTTTGCTTCAACATCCTCCTGCAATGGTGTCATAAAAAAAGTCCTCCCATCGTTCTTGATGGTGTATGTGTTAGCATATCCATCATATAATGCTTGCCTATCAAATTGCCATGGCCTACCTAAAAGTAGGTGACAACATTCCATGGGCAAAATGTCACATAAAACTCTATCCTTATATTCTCCAATTTCAAAATCAACATATGCTTGTTCATCTACCAAAAGTGATTGACTATCACTCACCCAAGATGCTTTGTAAGGAGTTTGATGAGGAATCCTTTCTATGTTCAATTTATCCACCATTTCCCTAGATACCATATTATCTGTTGAACCAGAATCTATTACTACCTTGCATATTTTGCCTTTGCTTTTGCAATTGGTCCTGAAAAGTGCTCTCCTTTGTATCATCTCCTTGGATGTCTTCAAGAGTGTTCTCCTTAGCATCAATGCTTCTCCATCTTGAACCGGGGCTGCACTCCTAATTGGAGAGTCAACACTTTCATCTACCTCCTCTTCTTGCACATATTGAACCCTCTTTTCATTCCTCCTTTCATTATCACCGAATGTAGAACTTTGATTCATTGGGCACTTATATGCTGTATGACCAATCTCATTGCAATGATAACATCTCCCAGTGAAAACATTAGAGCTTCTACCTCCACCTCTTGTGCCTCTAAATTCCCCTCTAAAATCAGAAACTTGGTCCTTACCTCTGCTTGTGTCTCCTTGGTCTTCTTGGGACTGATTTTTGTCTTCAAAACTATCCCTACCTCTGAAATTTCTGCCACCTCTTCCTCTACTTTGCTGCTCACCTTTCCTCCTCAACTTCTCTTCAGCCCTTAGTGCTACTTGAAAGCACTTCTCCACGGTTTTAGGGGTCAACGAACTGATTTCATCTTGGATATTGTATCTCAAACCATTTAGATACCTTGCCACCTTGGCTTTTTCATCCTCTATGAACCCACAACGAAGAGTGTATTTATGAAACTCCTCAGTGTAAGTAGCCACATCCAAATCTCTTTGTTTGAGATTTTGCATCCTCTTGTAGATCTGCACCTCATAGTCTGATGGAAGGAATTGGGACTTGATCCTCTCCAACATTCTACTCCATGAAGAGATCATACTCTTCCCATTCTTTACCCTCTCACCTTGGGTATAATTCCACCATGTAAGGGCAGCACCTTTGAGTTTAGTTTTTGCAAACTTGACCCTCTTACTTTAAGGAATTTCCTTGTACTCAAAATAGTTGTTTAGAGCCTCAATCCACTCCATAACTTCATCAGCATTCATCTTCCCACTAAACATAGGAATCTCCACCTTAGCCTCTGAAGAGTCCTTGCCAATTGCCTTGATGGCCTCAAGGAAATGCCTTTGATCAGCCGGTATCTCTACCTCTTCTAGTTCTTGTTCTTCTTCCTCTTTCTCTTCCTCTTCATCTGAACCTTCATCTATCCTCTTTCCTATCCTCAATGCCTTCAACTCTGCTTGGAGTGCTTCCTTGACTCCACTTTTTATCTTCTCTTCCATCTCCTTGAACTTCTTGACCACTTCGGTGGTCATCCCCTTTGGAGGCATATTGCTAGCCTCTCCTTCACTCTCCTCTGCTGACATATACCAGACCTTATACCACCAACAACAGAACCTTTTATGGCTCTGATACCACTATGATGTAGAGGCAAATTGGATGGGAAAGGATGGACAAACTTGACAAGGTTCAACTATACCTATTAGCCCAAAAACAGAGATCTTTATGCAAAAGTGGGAACAACAGAAAGAAACTCTAGTATCATCATGGAAATGTTGGTTTGGAATGTCAGGGGACCCATTCCATCCATTGGCCAAGGTAGATTGGGTATCGGGTTGGTACTTCCTTCACAAACCACTCAAAATGACTTGTAGCTCTTCAAAAAGACAACAGACCTAATAACTTTTGACTCAGACCTCCAAACCCAGATCTTAGACAATCATTAGATATCCATTATGTCATTCTATCACATATCCCAAACTTGGCATAGGTTTTTTTGGACGGACTATCTCAACCAATAACCCCTGTCAACGACCGAGTGTGCCAATTAGGCCAAATTTACAAAGAGACTACCAAAGAATGCAAGCCCAGAACTCAAACAAAGGTTTGGACACTTAGAATACATTCTAAAACAAAGGAATTTGTGGGTTTTAGACTTCTACTAACTGCTGTTCCCAAAAACACACCTTTGGTTCCTTCAATGTGCCTTAAAACTACACCTAACACATGGTTTTGTTAGGTCTCATCAATGCAAACTCTTTCTCTGCAAGTTCTCTGCCAAAAAAACATCACAAAATACTAGTACAGTCCTACCACCATCCATTCCATTGACAACAAGTGGATCAAATCAGTGGAATGGCAAGGAGATGCATATTCCTCTACCAAGACTCTAGAGAAGGGTTTCACAACCAAGTTTGAAATGAAACCTTATAACTCCCTTCAATATTCTTGTTAAGATGCCAAACTACATTCAAATTAAAGATGACTCAATGTAGTATCAAATCAGAACATGAAGAGATGATGACAAAACTATACCTTCCTGTAGTATGGCCTGTAGAGGTAGATTTCTCAGAAAAAATAGAATTCTGTCCAAAGGGCAGTCCCAGAGTTTTGCTTGTAGAAAACTATTTATTGAATGTCAAGATGCCAAATAAGATTTATTTGGAAGTCAGTCCATCCCTCTATCCATCCCACATATTTGGGACTCTTGAAAATTTCATACAAATGAATAGTACGGCCTGTTGTTGCAGCAAACACAGAAAATTTAGAAAAACAGTCACAAGAGCAGCCTGAGGAAAAACAGAGATATCTCCCTTGAAATTTAGTGTCAAAACCTCTAACTAGGCTTGTTTGAAAGATACTTCAACCCCTCACATGTTCCATAGACTTTGGGGCCATTAGTGTTCTATACAGAAGTATAGTATGGACTTCTATAGTAAAAAATATAGAAAAATGGTAGAAACTGATGTTTTTTGTTATTTCCTTCAATCAAAATGTCTCTCTGTCTACAATAATCCTTGGCAGGGCTTAAAGAAGCCTTCTACCATTCCCTTGGAGTAGTTAGAGGTGGTTGAAGGTTGATGGAACTGCATAACCATCTATTTTCCCTCTCTAAAACTACTCTATGTTTAGGACAGCAACAGTCCTGTTTTAGAATTAAAACTAATTACAAGTTTGGAATAATGTTATTGATGGGTTTGTGACTTTTCAACACCTTTGACAATGTCATAAACCTTTAATAAGACTTAAAATCCCTTACAACACTTGGACATGGCTTTTACAAGGCTTACAATATGAAATATATGACTGCCCCTAGGATTTCATGACTGCCTTTTTATATGACAACAATATGTAGACATTTGGACATAGTCCTTATTACAATCAAGTGGATGGTCTTTTAAGACCTTATTAGGATCAACAAGACAAAATTAACATCAAAGCAAATCATGAAGTTGAATGCCTCATGGAGGCCACATTGTGTTAGGTGCTCCTGCACCAGACGTGTCCCAAGGACACCACAGATATAAACTACATAGCTTAACATCTACTATATAGGGTTAGAAAATATTCTTTGATTATCTTTGTTATACCTTCCTACAGTAGACCACATAGATTCTTAATGTAAGATGTTTTCCTTTGCGCTAGTCGTTGCTTAAGAATTTGCTTACTTTTGTGACATAGTTTTATGTCCACTTTATGTTTTTGCTACATCTACAGTTTGCAAGACCAATCTGATCGGCTCCATCTGTAGACATTATATCTTATCATGTTCATGTCTATTCCTATTAATTAATGTTCAAAGAAGAGATATCATACGGGGTATCCTATCTGATAGACCATAGTAATGACCTATATAAAACATACACTTAGATCTCTAGTATGCTCGTAATGGTGTGTCTAGATCTAAAACTTCAAATTCCCCCAAAATATATTCCATTCAAATTCAATAGAAATCCATTCAATATATGTATATAAAATTAACCATTGACATGAATATCTCTTCATAACTAATAAATATTTTTTGATCTAGGGTAAGGTTTAAACATGTACCTAGTATTGGCATATTCATAGACCTTTCCACTGTTAGAGAAGGTGATTACAACCACTTCTGGATCACACAGCACTGAGAGCTCGCACTCCCCTTCACCTCATCTAATCTTGTAACTTGATATGCTCACCTGAGTTCTTTCTTTCCTCAAGACAATGTCATCTCATGAGATGCACTGATTGTAGGATACGGACCAAATGGATTTATTGAAAAGAGTTTAGAAACTTTCAAGCAAATGCCCTTTGGCAGGCGTAAAACCAAATTCCCAAACCTTTTCCAGAAACCTCGCTGCCTATGCCAGAATGGGAGCTTCAAAATAGGGTATAGGCATCCGTCAAAACATGAAGGATAGAGGAATTTTTAATAGATCTTATAGTTGGGAAAGCTCTAGTTGACATATCTGCAAACTGTGGAGGCATAGACTAGGCACGTGATCCCCAAAATGATAATTTTATTTTGCAGATGCCCTCCTCTCTATTCTCCACACTAGATCCAACCATTTCAATGGCCTGAAAACCAAAACACCCACCTAAATCAAACCACGAGGCACGCGTCCAACCAAGATTTGGCAGAGGGAAAACCCCAAACTAGGCCAAAATTGATAACCACTGTAAAAAAATCTTTGAAACAATCAATGACTGTAACAACTCAACACCCATAACACTCAATCCCTCGTTTCTTCTCTAGATTTATATCACAAAACTCTCAATTTGCCTCCAATCTCTAACAGAAGTTTGACACTAATTCTATCACAGCTCTAAAGAGAGATCTTCCAGTTGTGGGATGGCAGGATACTTGATGGATGAATTGTCAAGTTGGGCACAATCTAATTTTAGACTTCTAAGAGCCACATTCAAAGGGATTAAATGCTACAACATTTCAAGTGTAGCAGAAAGTTCCAGAAGATGAAACAAGTGGAGGAAGGCGAGTGTATGAGCTACAGAGGTGTTGAGAAGCTTGCAGGATCCACCGGCTGTACATATGGAAGGTACATCCAGCTTGCTCAATATGCTTTGCAACAAGGCCATGAAGAGTTGATCCAATCCCCCATCTCCACCTCCTTCCATGCTCATGATCTTCTTCCTCTTACCATCCACCATAATGATCACGCTGAAGAAGCAGAGAGATTTTTCCTTTCTTCCACAAACCTCCCGTCCTCTTTGCCAAGCGATTGACTTATCTCTTCACTCCTACTTGCCCCACAGATATTTTCTTGCTGACTTAAATGAACTCACCCACTCCTCTCCCCAAGAGCCATCGCAAGCCCCGTAAGAGTTAAAATCTGCCTTTCTTTATGCCCAATTCCACCCTCATCCATACACTCACCTACTACCCAGATATTTCTTTTCAGCATTAAAACATTTACCAACCTTTCCCCACACACCTCTCAATGCCAATAGGGAGGGTTGTTACAACACACACACACATATAAATTAAGTAGTGAACAGTCAAACTGACATAGGATCGAATCGGCCGCAAGATACATTGCAAGTTTGAGATTTATGTTTAAGCACAGTCTTAAGGCCGTGGCATACATCGGCCGACGACATATAGAGCACAAGGTTAAAACATAGAGGGGGGGCGGGGTCTCCACCGCCCCACATAGTATATACTATGTGGGGGACGGGGTGCCCTCCCCTCCACTCACCATAAATCTATAGTGGTTCGGCCGTAGGGGCCTTGTCCCTTGCGGACCGCCCTTATCTCCATTCCCTCATGCGGACTGAGAAGCCTAATGCGTGAAATGCATAAGGAATACTTCGGTGCCCTAAAACAAAAAGCTTAAAATGCTTTTAATCCAATTTTGTTATAATATGAAATATATAATATGTTCTATATATATATGTATGTATGTATGTATTTATATAATATATACAATAAGATAATTCACTAGTAAAAATTTATCTGTCTGTCATAAAAAGACAGTGAGCTAATTAAATATAGCAACATCATTTTTTTTTAATATTTAAGGCATATATATTTATATATAATTCCATAACAATTTATTTTATAATTACAATACAAATAGATTAACATAGTGATAAGGAAAGAAAATAAAATTACAAGGTCATTGATATATTTAAATAAACATGCATGAGATAATTATTTCTTTTCTTTCTAAAGCAAATATAGTGTATTTTTTTGGTTTGTTTAAATCATATAACAAGGAGAGATAGGGCAGAGAGAGATAGAAGATTTGTTTATTCCATAACATAGGAAAAGAGATAAAAATCATTTTCATTAACATTTAAAATAATCACTCATTTACAAGGATAAACTTCATCCCATTATGAGAGCTCAAGTCCCAAACTATAACAATCTTAATACAAGCCCAAAATAGGGGATAGGCATCTCAATGCCTTCACTTTTACAACAATACTTAGAACCACCAATCTCATGGTTTCTTCACAAAACCAACTTGTCCATAGTCACCATAGCACCTACAAAACACAACAAAGGTTCACAATACCCATGAGAAGCTCTCCTCCCAACCTAGGCCTAATAATAGGCCACCCCCAAGCTAGGAGGCCTTCCAATAACCAAGGAGCAAACCACAAGGTAACAATACACTCACATCATGCACATTAACACCCATCCAAGGCCAAAACACATAACTAACCCATTTTAAAAATGGATTTGAAGGGTGAGAGAGTGGACTCTCTCTACTCAAGGAGACCCACACTCTTGATACTCAAAATGCTCAATAATCACTTGGCCTCTTGCCATACTTCTCTTTTCACAAAACAAGGCAGTCATGCCATAAAACCAAACTCCTCAAAACTCCAAATAAAGGCCCTTGGGCATAAAACCATACCAAAACGAAGAGGGGAAACGAAGGAGGTTCACATCCTCTCTCACCCAAGACTAAGGTGAGCTCTCTCACATGGAGAGATCACCCAACAACCCTTTAACCCATAAACACAAAACTACAACAAAATACATGAACAAAATATCATCACATACATAGTTCATAAGAAAAATAAGCAAGTAAAAAGGCTTGAAGCCTTGAGGAATACCTCTCAAGCTTCAAGGATGGAGGATGTTGGTGAAGAGCTTTCCACAAGTCCTCCCAACTCTTTCCAAGATCTCCAAGTCCTCTCCCAACACAAGAATAAAATTTCCCAAAATAAAAGAACAAAAGAAACCTCATCCCATCAAAATGAGAGAGATAAATAGATAAGTCTCTCAAACCCTAATGGATGAGAATGTGACACTTGTCACCCTCTCCTCCATCAACATAACCCTCCTCACAACCCCACAAGAATGTGGAGGTAACACTTGTCACCTCCCCATTCCACAAAGCTACACACTCTCTCACAAATGCTCTCACACATGTGTGAGAGCATAGGGAGATGTGAGCACACAAGGGAAGCTTCTTATGAATGAGGAGGTGACACTTGTCACCTTCTTATTCATCTAAGCTACACTCTTCCCCACAAGTGCTCTCACACATGTGTGAGAGCATAGGGAAGAGGTCTCACACATGTGAGAAGCTTCTAAAGCATGTGAAGCAAGGGTAACCTTACCCAAGTGGGTGAGGTTAAGGTTAAGTGAGATGGTGACCTTCCAACCACCTCTCACACTTCCAAAACTCGTCACTTGACTCAAGGTTCAAGTTTGGGTGACCATATTAGGTCCAAAACAGGTTTAAAGATGTTAGGAATGGTCCTAGACCCTAGGGGTATGTCCTAGGGTCAATATTTGACCATTAGAAACAATTAGAAAGACATAAAATCACTTAAAAAGGGCTCCAAACATTTAGCACTACAAATTGTGCAAACCCAACATTACACTTTTTTACAACATATCAAAAGATAAATTAAAAGGGGTAAACCTCACAAATGCCATAAATCAAATACAACATAATCAACATTCTCAAACACATATGACCTTAGTCCTACTTAGGACTAGGTTGGTTTAACAGGGGTATAACATATGGTTATAGTTCGACCTCCGATTTTGCATGGGTATGGAAAGTAACCTGCACACTTCCACAAACCCATTAATGGCACATGGTAAAATAGCTGACGCAAAGTGAACAACATACGTCACACACATGATGGCATAATGATATATAATCAACATTAATAAACACATGCTAACAAATATATATATGTCTCTCAAGTCATTCTCATTCACCACTATAATCAAGATCTCATAATGTAAGATAAATCATCAATTTCACCATCAATATATATATCGATAATCATCAAATGAAATCATAGCATCTAAACAACATATTATCAAATGAAATCTAACATGAGATCTAATCATCCACAAAGTATAAACCATCTATCTAAACAACATAAGATAAAGTAATGAAGGTCTAAGTATGGGATCCATAGTCCCCAATAACTACATGTCCATCATAAGATCCATCAAATAAGTACTGTAAGAAAAAATAAAAGGCAAGGCAAAGGTAGGCCTCACATCCTCCCCCTAAGACTAAACTTCCTTCTGGAAGTTAACACAGGGGTACCATAGAGCAACCCACCTACCAGCCATACCAACACGACAGTGAACTCAGATGGATTTTGAAATAAAAGAACGAGACAATTAGGAACTTAATAATCAACTCACATAGCAATACTCCCAAGGATACCCTCCTAAGACTAGGAGGGGTCAAGAATCTAAAAACTACACATACCCAAACACTTTACGAGCAATAAAAGACACAAGGGCATTAGATGCCCTAAGGTAGACCTCTTTGACATTCAAGGTCAAGAAGGATGGGGACACACCAAGATGGTTAGCACTATGAGAGGCCTTTCAAACACTAACTTAATTGAATCGTAATCCAAGCCTCTTTTAATCATCCAAAACCTATCTAACATAAAGCAACCCCAAGGAAGCCTAGCCAAACAACTAGCCATAGATCCACCGATCAAGCCTCAAACACACACCTAACACTACTTAGCACCGATGCTAAGTAAAAACCATAAGACTCCAAACAAAAAACACAAGACTCTTAGGTCTCAGCTGCCCTTTCAATCAACAGGTCCCCACTAGACTACCTAGATCAAACTTGCAGAATAGGGAGGAACCAAACATGTTGAGTGCCCCTAGCATCAAGGAATGAATTAAATACCTATGCCACCAAAAATCTTGCGGGTCAACTTTGAAAGATTGGAGCTAAACAAAGTCTCTTTAAATGAGGGAGCCAATATCACAAGGACAGTGGGCCCACACAACAAATGGAGGATCTCAAGGTTTTCACAACTTGTTTACTCCTTTGAACCTCTCTAGCACTCATCTCGTGCTACTAAAAGATTTAGCCTCCCAAAAGGGATGACACCAAAGCAACACTCAATAGGACACAAGGTTAACAAGAAATTTCTGAACCACCACTATCGATTCTCTAAACAAATTCAACTTACAACTCCAAACCAAGACTGACTATTCCCATTCTCCTCTCACTAGGTACCCTTTATGGGTAGGTTAGGTTACATAAGTCACATTACTACACATGTACTAGCAGTACCAACAATAAGAAAATCCTCAAAATAAAAAGCTTGCAAAGGATAAGTCTTAAATAAGCTTTAACGAAATAAAATTCAAAGGATTAAGATCCAAGAGAGATAAATATTAAAAGATAAGTCCAATTCAAAAATGGCGCCAAAGTGTAACATTCAAAATTTTAAGTCAAAATATGATTAAACAAGTCCTCTAAGAGGACTATAAGAAAATAAGTGTAAGAGGACTATAAGAAAATAAGTCAGCTAAGTAGCCCAATTAAAGAACTCAATACTACTGGGTTTGTAAAATAAACAAAATTCAAACAATAATTAAATAATTATCAACATTTGCACATTACAACATCGTATATATATAACAAGGTCACAAAAAGAGAGAAGAGGAATTGTGGTCACATTCTCAACTAAAGTCAGGATCAACTCAACTAATGATTCCCCACATACTCAAGGCAACCTAGGACATGCTTGGAATGATTACCAAGATTCATGTATCCCATGAGTCACCTTCGTAGTGTGGCCCCTTCATGTTTCCTAGCAAGGAACACATACCAACAACTTCATGGATACTACCAAGGCCAACTGAAAAACACTATCATCCATAGACTTATAACCACACTAGGCAATTCATAAATACAACAATGATCAGCTCAAGGTTCCAAGATACTAGAGTGGGGCTTAAGCCAACCGACCCTAGTCGTGACTAATATCACGTCACTATCCTAGCACAAAGTTTAGCATAGCAAGGTTGGAGAATTCCAACCCAAGCATTCACAAACCAATTCAAGTTTAAAGCCATTGCCTTAATAACACCCAAAAATGACCCAATAGAAGCTTCTATGTCGATCACATGTGTCGTTCACAACACAACCATTAACGACCAAAAGGTATCACCACCAACTTACTATTCCTTCCAAAACAAACTCAACTTCCCAATGCATCCTTACAATCCCAAATGTTTTCAAGATGCCCATGTAAGTGACTATCCACCTACATTACCCTATAGCAAGGTGTGTGAGTCCTTAATCAAGTCAACATCTATAATTATTACATTCTTTAAGATAAAATCTTTCTAATCGTTAGGGTCATCTTCGTGGGGTTTGTGCAAATCGCTACACAAGGGACTCACCTCAAGAATTACCAAGGTCCAACAACCAAAATGTTTCACGACAGGAGAGTTGACACTCTAACTATCCCGTCACATCAACTTAGCATTAACTTGAAGCACCTCATGCGTCCTATCCTACTAAAAGATAAAAAGGCACCACAAGAGGGTTTTCACAATAACCCAAGAGGACAAGTATACAAACTTAACTTTCTTCTCTACAACCTGACACAAGGCTCCACTATAGCCTTCTATGCACAAAGACATATGTTACTTCCAAGGGGAACTCGTCACCCTATCAAGATATAATAGTAATCAAACTCCGAAGAAACAAGGCGGCAAGGAAAGGATCAAGTTGCACTAAGGTTCATATTAGTAACAACTAGTGAAATACACCTACAACTAGATCTCACTCTTTAACTATTACAAAAGGTTTCAACAACAAGTGCTTACACCACCCTTAAGCCCTCAGACAATGAGGTACTATACCATAAGTGAACAAATCACATTACCAATTAATGTGAAGGCAGTGCAAGGCCCTAATACCCACTAGACACCAACAAGATGTAAGAGATCGACTTGACATGCCACAACAAGTGTCACAAGATTCACAAACGCGAAGTGGTCCATGAAGCCATTACCTATCCATTCGTCTAACCAAAGGCTCACATAAGAAGATAACCTAGATAGGCGTTACTCGCCAACTCTTTTAATGTTCTCTACTCCATCTTCAAGATGAGGGTACCAAGTGACCCTAACAAGAGAATATACCAGTTTATCCTCTTTTCACTCTTCAGATGACAACTACCCATCAAGGTAACTTAATCTTATAACCAGGCGAAGGATAACTATATATCTATAACTCCTTCGCATCTTGACCTTGAAGGGTCTTCTAAGCCAAACACAACTTACCCCATGAAACAAAGGTTAATTGAGAGACACACAATGAAGAATAAATGAAATAGGGTACATAAGTGTTTGTCCAATATTAGCGTACCACTATAATACATTTCTTTCCTTCAACATGGTAGGATATACACAACTCAACATTCTCAGAAAAAGGACAAGTCTCAAACAACACAATGGCACTCATGACCCATAATGTGCCTCTTAACATTCACTAGGGCAAACCTACAAGGTAGCCAAAAGAGAATAACTTTACCACAATATCGCATTTCCAAGGCAAAACAGCACCTAACCCATTTCGAAAATGAGTTTAAGGGTGAGAGAGTGGACTACTCTCAACTAAAAGTTAACCCAACTCATAAAACTCATAAATCTCATAATGCTCATAATCCCATGGCCTCTTGCCATAAACTTTCCATATTACCATCACAAGGCACTCTTGCCATAAAACTTACACTTCTCTAACTTTCATACAAGGCCCATGGCCATAAAAAAAAATATACCAAAACAATGAGGGGAACCAAGGAGGTTCGCACCTCTCTCACCCATAACAAAGGTGAGCTCTCTCACATGGAGAGCTCACCAAAACAACCCTTCAAACCCACATCACAAAACTAAAACATCATAAGCAAAACAAACATAAAGCATACATAATGCATAAGCAAAAACAAGTAAAAAGATAGGCTTGAAGCCTTGAGAGCTTACCTCTCAAGCTTCAAGGGTAGAGGATATTGGTGAAGAGCTTTCCACAAGTCCTTCCCAAACTCCAAAATTCCTCCAAATCCTTCTCTCCAACCCCAACACAGCACAAAAAAATGGTATTGGTGTAATTAGAATTGTACACAAAGTTTCATTTTAAAATGGTATCTCTAACTAACTGTCAAACTCAACCATAACATATGTTGGTGGTTCTAGTGGTGCACTTCCATGTTTGTATATTATATTTCAAACATAGCATGGAGGTCTACAAGACCTACTTCTATCCAAAGATTGGAAGTTGACATGACCCTTGAATCCTTAGCAATTAATAACTCAACGTTAATTTCATCATTTGACCTCCTTTTGATGCATTGACATTGCCTACTTTTGTTGCAATGTTATGTGCAACAAGTTTTTTCAATGAATACATTTTTTTTTCCTATTATTGTTAGTGTGAGATATTATTTATCTTTATTGTTTATTGTAGATTATTCCTAGGCACAGATTATGCATGGATCGCTCCTACATTTGGAGTTAATCTTGCTTAGGTGTGCTAGTCACATGGAGTTAACATGCTAGTCTTGTGGAGTTCGCATGCCATCAGTCTTAGTTAGTTGGAGTTACGTGCATATTCTTAGACTCCTTCACCACTATTCTAGGTGGCAGTTGCACTTCCTTTCTCCTATATATGTACATCTCCATTTCATGAGTTAATATCAATTCATTAAATTGGATCCATTTCGTGTTCATGTTCTTATTTTTGTATTTTTCTTTCTATGTTTAATATAACTTGTAGTAAAGAGCATGTGATTGCTTGATGCTCGTGGCTCAAACTGGTATAAGCATTTGATCCAAAAGATCTTGGCACACTCCTATATGATAATAGAGCTAATCTAGTATTCTATTTCTTGGTTCGACAATGAGCACATTTTGTAAAAAGAGTTGTCGAAATAGTAGGGCGTGACTACTTTCCTTGTAGGTTGAATTTGAATTTGCATTAGATTTGCATCTTCTGCATGTCGAGAAGAAAAATGCTTTTTGGGTTTATTTGCACTATCAAAAAAAATTGTGGGTATCTATTAGCTTTGGCATCCAGTAAGTGGATCTTATGAAAACTACATAAAAATCTTTTCAATAGGCCATTATTGCTAGAAAAGTAATATTGTAATAACTTTTGAATGGTAACTCGAAATTGAGTGTCATTTTATTCAAAAGTTCATATTTTTCATTTCTAATCAATTGGATCTACTTGCATTGTAAATAACACTAAATTATAAAGTGCCAAAATCTGGGGGTTCAAAACACTAGATTAATAGGGGGTAATTTTGTGAGTTTTTGATCTCTAATCACTTGAGGAGATATCATGGGTTTTTGTACTCATCCTTCTGTGATAAATTTGAAAAAGGATAATTACGAGTCTTAGCAAAAATGCATCTTCACACATTGTAAGTGGCTCAATATTTTGCCTATCTTTATAGACTCATACCTGAACTAGATACACCTTAGAAGAAAAATGATGGACAAATAATAATGACTGTAGACACCTAAAATCAACCTTATCTTTTTGAAAACTTTACTAGCACCACCTAGACACCCACCTTGTGCCACTTTCATCCTAGGACCCTTTCATTCCCTTTCATTAGCTAATTAATTAAATAAATTATCTTTATTTATTTAGTTAATTTTAGTCCATTTTATTCATTTCCTAAATTAATTAAATTAATTTTATTTATTTAATTAATTTAGTCCATGTTGTCCAAGGGGTTGAGATTAATTGGTTGAAACATTGGGTTCTTGTTGAGGAGACCCTTGAAGTTCAAATCCCCATAGGGACATCTAATGTGGAATTCTAAGTTGTGACTCTTGGTCTTCCATAGTTGGCTTCTAATGTGGATGTGTTCAAATTACTAAGTTTTCATGCTTGGGGATGAGGACTCCCATGTTGTGGCCTCACTGGTTCATAGCTCCAGTCAAAAGCATTCAATGATTAAAAAACAAAAAAAAAATAGTCAATGCTTCCCTTTAGCCACAAATTAATTAAATAGATTTTATTTATTTAATTAATTTATTTCTCCCACCTTGTCCTATAATTAATTAAATAATTAGATTATCTAATTAGTTATTTTTCACTTATTCTAATCCTTATACACTTTTACCTATAGTCTTAGTCAACCTCATGAAAATAGGTCCTATCCTTCCCACATCCAAGATCATATAAATGTCACTATAGTTTTGAGTAATCAAGTACTGTTATGCTTCTAGTGTGAGTAATCAACATTATTCATTATCAACATGATCAAGAACTTAAAATAAGATTAGGAGGCATGAGAAGCCCTCCACATAGCTTGTGAAATTGAAAGATCTATGACACATCAATTATCATCAAGAATATTAAACTAGGGGGCAACCCAAAACCCCTCTCACCTAAATTTCCATTCCTACAACACAAGTAGTGAATAATTCATGCCTCCTTTGTTGTAAGTATGGGCCTAACTGGTGTTGTCATTGATGTCAACATACTCCTATTGCATTGATGTTAAGGATTGGATGAGTTGTGTGCTGAGGATATTGAGAAAATTAGTCCTATTAGAAACAGAGAAGAACAATGAAGACAGTGAAGCTCTATAAAGTGAAGATCCCAGATAAGATGAAGATCAGAGGATGCACATCAAAGGGTTTGTAGATATGTGTCTAAAGGTGATCTAGTAAAGGTTTGAGAGGTCCACATGAAGATTTGAAGAAGTTATGGCCATATGAGTAAAACTAATTTTGGCAGATGTTCAGAGGTGACAAAGTGACACAAATAGGTCCGGTGAGATCCAGAAATGCAATATCTTGTTTTGCGGATTTGGTGGAGTGTTTAGGAAGTCAATGTGAATTGACAACTCAATTGGTTCATGGTCTGGAGGTCTGTAAGCATCTATTTCAATATGACAGTGATGACAGACTATGTTCTTAAGATTCTGGATGAAGAAGAGAATGATTTCAGTTATCAAAAATGGTGTGGATGTTCTTGGTGAATCAGGCAAGCTTGTGGGGGTCTCTAGATTGTGTCTAGTTTGTGTTGGTGGTCTGCATTGAAGATTGAGCTTGTAATTGAAGAATTACTTCCGGATGATGATGTTCTTCCTCAACTTGGCTGATCGGATGATTTACACATCTTGCGGATGATCTTGAAGATGTTCTGAGAAGGTTGGTGTGTTCCTCAAAAAAGATTGAAGTCCCAGATATGTGTGGCCGATAGAGTGGTGATTCACATGAAGTCTTTTGTAATAAGTCAAGTTGTATTTGTGTATTTTCTCTGTAATAAAATAAAGTGTACCGACTTTGATGATTATCCCAAAGTTGATGTCTTGTATAAATAAGAGTTGTGAAGTCATTTCAAAACCATCAGATAGAAGATGAGAGTGTGGTAGAAAGGAGAAAAGCGAAAGGCAGAGCAGAAGTATTGAGCTTAAATAGAACTGACTCAAGCATGGTGAAGATGCTATTCTTTAGTTCAAGTATGTAATATTTATTATTCTGTAGACAGTGTGTCTCTTGTAGGCATTGGGCCTCTTGTGAGCAGTGTGCTCGGGCAGTGAGCCCTAATTGGCATGTGCCATTTTGTTCTTATTCTTTTAACAGAGAATACAATCTTGGGATAGTCACCCCGTGGTTTTTCCCTTAACTAGGTTTTCCACGTTAAAATATTAGTGTTACATGTGTTAATGTATTTCTACTCTTGAATTGATGCATTGTGTTTTCATGATTAATTTATTATGTTGCTAAATAACAAGAAGGATTTAAGTGGTTAATAAAAGGAAAGTTTTGGGACAACTGATTCACCCGCCCTCTCAATTGTCTGTCTTGAAACTAACAATTGGTATCAGAGCTAAGTTCCTCTAGAAGAAGCTTAACTGCTTGAGGAGATCCAGAATGTCGACCTACAAGAAGGATAGTCCAAGGTTTGATGGTTCAAACTTCACTACCTGGAAAAGCTGCATTGAATGTCACATATAATGCATGGGATATCAGTATTGAAACATAACCTCAATTAAATATGTTCCCCCAACAAATGGCCCTACAACTCTAAATAAAATCAGAGATGCAGAGAATAATCTTCGAGCTAAAGAAGCCCTACTGAGTGCCTTGTCTGATTTAGAGTTGAGAAATGTTATGGGTTTGAAGACTGCCTATGAAATTTAGACAAAGCTTGAAAATCTATATGAAGGAGACAAATATGTTAAATGTAAAGTCTGAAAGGAAAGTTTGAAAACTTAAAGATGAGTGAAGATGAGAATATCACTTCTTACATGACAAAAGTAAATGAGCTTGTTTGTGGCATCAGATGTGCTGGTGGAGTTCTAGATGAAGATGAAATTGTTGCTAAAGTTCTCAGATCCTTACCTCCTGCTTATAAACACAAAGTTGCTGCTATTGAGGAAATAAGATCCTTAACAACTATCACAAGGGATCAATTGGTTGGTAAGATATCTGCATTCAAGTTAGCTAAGTTTGGTGATGCACTTCCCAAGACTAAATCTGCATTCAAAGCTAGTGCCTCTACAAAAGGCAAACATAGATATGATCCAGGAGAAAGTTACTCAAGAAAATCATCTTGGTATGAGAAAGCAAGAAAAGATCTAGAAGAGGATGAATTAGAAGCTGAACAACTTGAGGCCCTCATTGCAAAGAGACTACCAAGAGGATCCGGTAAGTGTGAAGGAAAATTGCCTTTCAAATGTTTTAACTGCAACAAGATTGGTCATTTTGCCTCAAGGTGTCTGGAAAGATTTTCTAGTCCAAACCCTAATAGATCAAGATTTCAAAATAAGTGTTACTATGTTCATGAAGATGATGATGATGGAGTAATAGATGATGAATTAGAGACATGAAACAAATCTGGAAGTGACTGGGTGTTTATTGCCATCAAGGAAGAAGATCCAATGCCCTCTAAATCTGCCAATCATAAAATGATAGAAAGAGCTCTGGCTGCCCAAGTTGAAGAAAAGGATGATTGGACCATTGACAGTGGATGCTCCCACCATATGAATGGTGACAAAAATAAGTTCATAAATTTGGAAAGCTATGAAGGAGTTGTAAAATTTGGTGATAATTCTGTTGGTAGAATCAGAGGTAGAGGAACTATTTCTTTTGATGGAAAGAACAAAACCAGTGATGTACTATATGTTGAAGGTCTAAAGCACAATCTTCTTAGTGTTGGATAGTTGGTGGACAAAGAATATGATCTCTTATTCAAAAATGGAAAATGTAAGATCTTTGAAAGTTCTGGAACAGAGATTGTATCCGGTACTCAAACAAAAGGTAACATCTTCCACTTGGTTAGTACTGGCAAAAGTTGTTTATTTGTTCAAATTGATCAGAGTTTGTTGTGGCATAGGAGAATGTGTCATGTGAATTTTGATAATATCATTAAGATAAGCAACACTCAGGCTATAAGAGATCTTCCAAGACTAGTGAAACCTACTAATAGTTTGTGCAAAGAATGTCAGTTGCGTAAGCAGAGCAGAGTCACATTCAAAAGTAAGGAAAAATCTTCTACCAGATTGTTGGACTTAGTACATACTGATCTATGTGGACCGGTAAGAATCAAGAGTTTGCAAGGTGATAGATACTTCATGTTATTAATTGATGACCACTCCCAGATGATGTGGGTGACTTTTCTGAAAGAAAAATCTGAGGCTCTTGATAAATTCAAAATATTCAAAGCTATGGTAGAGAATGAAACCTGATTAAACATAAAATGTCTCAGGTTTGATAGAGGTGGAGAATTCACATCCGAAGAGTTCATAGAATTATTTGAGAAACATGGGATAAAAAGACAATTATCTGCTCCAAGGACTCCACAACAGAATGGAGTAGTGGAGAGCAAGAACCAGACCATCCAGGAAGCATCTAGAACCATGATGATGGAAGTAAATGTTCCTCAGATCTATTGGAGAGAAGCTGTAAGCACTGCTGTCTATACTCTTAATCAAGTACAAATCAGAAACAATACTGGTAAGACCCCTTATGAACTCTAGTTTGTCATCACTCCCACTGTGAAGTATTTCAGAGTCTTTGGTAGCAAATGTTACATTAAAATAGATGAAGACCTTGGCAAATTTGATGCTAGAAGTGATGAAGGAATATTCTTGGGTTATTCTACTCAAAGCAAAGCATACTGGTGTTATAACAAGAGATTGAGGAAGATTATAGAAAGTACAAATGTGAAGGTTGATGAAGGTATTGAAAAACCCTCAAGGTTTTATGAATATGAAGAAGATGATCAGAATAATGTTTTGGTCCAAGAAGTTCTGAAATTTAGATCTAGACTGATCCGGAGAATCAGGAAGAAGAGATAAGTTTGAATGACCCTGTCCAAGAAATAGAATTGCAAGAAATTCCCAAAACTCCTAGGTATGTAAGTTTGAATCACTCTGAAGATTAGATCATAGGTGATAAAAGAAAAGGTGTTCAAACAAGAAGAAAGATTGCTCAAGACTCAAAAAAGTATTGTCTGGTTTCAAAATTTGAACCAAAAACAGTAAGTGAAGCATGCAATGATGAAAGCTGGACTAAAGCACTAAAGGAAGAGTTGATGTAGATTGAGAAAAATCACACCTAGGATCTTGTTCCCAGACCTAGAAACAAAAATGTGATTGGAACCAAATGGGTCTTCTAGAATAAACTGGATGAAAATGGTGAAGTAGTTAGAAATAAAGCCAGATTGGTCTGCAAGGGTTACTCCCAAGTAGAAGGAGTTGATTTTGAAGAAACTTTTGTTCCAGTGGCAAGAATTGAAGCAGTCAGATTATTTCTTGTCTTTGCTACCTTCAAGGATTTTAAAGTATATCAGATGGATGTCAAGTCTGCCTTCCTGAATGGTGACTTGGAAGAAGTATACATTAAGCAACTGGATGGATTTCAATTGTCTAATCATGGTGATATGGTCTGTAAATTGAAGAATGCACTGTATGGACTCAAACAAGCCCCGAAGAGCCTGGTATGAAAGACTGGATAAGCATCTTTTAAAGATTTGTTTCAATAAAGGTACTGCTGACAGTAACTTGTACTTCAAAATTGATCCTGAAAATATCTTGATTGTTGAAGTATTTGTTGATGATAGCATTTTTGGAGGAAGAGATAGTATGTGCAAAACTTTTGCAAATCAAATGAAAAGTGAATATGAGATGTCCATGTTTGGGGAAATGAATTTCTTCTTGGGTTTGCAAATCACTAAAACAAAGAAAGGAATCTTCATTTCACAGAACAAATATGTGAAAGAATTGTTGAAGAAATTTGGGATGGAAGACTCAAAACCAATGAATACTCCCATGGCAACCAGATGTAAACTGAGCAAAGATGATGACTCTCCTAGGGCTGATCAGAAAATGTACAGGTCAATGATTGGAGGACTACTGTATCTTACTCAAACTAGACCTGACATTATGAATGCTGTTGGTCTTGTTCTAGATTCCAAGATGATCCCAGAGAATCTCATGTCATGGCAATCAAGAGGATTCTTATATATCTAAAAGGAACAGTTGAGTATGGTTTATGGTATCCTAGAGATCATGATTTTTCTCTTCATGCATATACAGATGCAGATTGGGCAGGAGATGTGGATGACCGGAAGAGTACTAGTGGTGGTGCATTCTTTTTAGGGAAAATATTGGTTTCTTGGCTAAGCAAGAAACAAGAGGCAATATCTCTATCCACTGCAGAAGCAGAATATATTGCAGTAGCAAGCAATTGCACTCAAGTATTGTGGATGAAGCAAATGCTAAGAGACATCAAAGTGGAGTATGAGGAACCTATCACAATCTTCTGTGATAATTCAAGTGCGATAAATATATAGAAAAATTGAGTGTTGCATTCAAAGACAAAACATATATCCATCAAGTTTCACTTTTTGAGAGAGCAGGTGAACAAGAGTGAAGTCAGATTGGATTTTGTGCCCTCTAAAGATCAGATTGCAGACATCTTTATTAAACCTCTACCTAAGGACTCTTTTGAGTATCTCAGGGAGAAGTTAGGGGTTATTACCCCTCCAGTTCTGAATTAAGGTGTATTGATGTGCGTCAGTCTGGTGGATCTCATAGTCATATCTTATGGTCTAGATTGATGATAGGAAGCTGCTACTTAGGGGGAGCAGCCTGTATGATTCAGAAGATTGATGCAAGTATGTGCCCTTTACCATTGATGTTAAAGGAGAAGAGAAGAAATGTGAAAAACAAAAACTAGTTGATGATCAAAGGGGGGGCAGTAAAAGAAGAGAAGACATGTGAATGGTTGTTGTTGATAGGGGGAGCTATGTCAGTCAGTAAGGAGAAGTTCTTGTCTTGATGGTTAAAATAATTTTTCACATCATATGTTGCCATCAATGACAAAGGGAGAGATTGTTGCAAGTATGGGCCTAACCATTGTTGTCATTGATGTCAACATACTCCTGTTGCATTAATGTCAAGGATTGGATGAGTTGTGTGCTAAGGATATTGAGAAAATTAGTCCTATCAGAAACATAGAAGAACAGTGAAGATAGTGAAGCTCTATAAAGTGAAGATCCTAGATAAGATGAAGATCAGAGGATGCACATCAAAGGGTTTGTAGATATGTGTCTAAAGGTGATCCAGTAAAGATTTGAGAGGTTCACATGAAGATTTGAAGAAGTTATGGCCATATGAGTAAAACCAATTTTGGCAGATATTCAGAGGTGATAGAGTGACACAAATAGGTCCAGTGAGATCTAGAAATGCAATATCTTGTTTTGTGGATTTGGTGGAGTGTTTAGGAAGTTAATGTGAATTGACAACTCAATTGGTTTGTGGTCTGGAGGTCCGCAAGCATCTATTTCAATATGACAGTGATGATAGACTATGTTCTTAAGATTCCAGATGCAGAAGAGAATGATTTTAGTTATCAGAAATGGTGTGGATGTTCTTGGTGAATCAGACAAGCTTGTGGGGGTCTCTAGATTGTGTCTAGTTTGTGTTGGTGGTCCGCATTGAAGATTGAGCTGGTAATTGAAGAATTACTTCCAGATGATGATGTTCTTCCTCAACTTGCCCAACTGGATGATTTACACATCTTGCAGATGATCTTGAAGATGTTCTGAGAAGGATGGTGTGTTCCTCAAAAAAGATTGAAGTCCCAGATATGTGTGGCTGACAGAGTGGTGATTCACATGAAGTCTTTTGTAATAAGTCAAGTTGTGTTTGTGTATTTGCTCTGTAATAAAATCAAGTGTGCCAACTTTGATGATTATTCCAAAGTCTATGTCTTGTATAAATAAGAGTTGTGAAGTCATTTCAAAACCATCAGAGAGAAGATGAGAGTGTGGTAGAAAGGAGAAAAGCGAAAGGTAGAGTAGAAGTATTGAGCTTAAATGGAACTGACTCAAGCATGGTGAAGATGCTATTATTCAGTTCAAGTATGTAATATTTATTATTCTGTAGACAGTGTGTCTCTTGTAGGCAGTGGGCCTCTTGTGAGTAGTGTGCTCGGGTAGTGAGCCCTAATTGGCATGTGCAATTTTGTTCTTCTTATTCTTTTAACAGAGAATACAATCTTGGGTTAGTCACCCCATGGTTTTTCCCTTAACCGGGTTTTCCATGTTAAAATATTGGTGTCACATGTGTTAATGTATTTCTGCTCTTGAATTGATGCATTGTGTTTTCATGATTAATTTATTATGCTGCTGAATAACAAGAAGGATTTAAGTGGTTAATAAAAGGAAAGTTTTGGGACAACTGATTCACCCCCCCTCTCAGTTGTCTGTCTTGAAACTAACATCCTTTACCTTCATCATTCAAAATGGAAAGTTTTAATCAAATAGGTGGGATTCTTATGATGCAAAATCAACCACAAATAATCCCACCCAATTTTCAAAACATAAACATGACACCATCTAGTTATCCAACCCTCTCTAGATATCAATAAACTAACATACATTTTAAAGTCAACAAGTACAAAAACCTCCACCTGTAGGACTAAGGTTTGGAAGAATAAGACCCTCTACACATAATCCCCTCTTAGGAACACGCCTCAAGTATTTAAAGGAGCCTCTTGATTATGACATTCATCACATCATACTACCACATCCTCTCCCTGAGCTTCTAGAATTCAAAGGAGAGGGTGACCCCAAATCGCATATCAAGGCTTACATTACAGTAGTGCAAGAACTCCTTCCTTGAGATGGGGTGGTAGAAAAGAGTTTTTCAAAGACTTTGGAGGGTATTTCTCTAGATTGGTCCTTTTCCTTCAACTCTAATAGCAAGGATGGTAGTGATGAAAAAAAGCTAAGTTCTGGTATTTAGTTTGCTTGTTGATGTATGAAGCAATACCAATTTATAGGTATAGTTATTACTGATAATAATTGCCTATAGGATTTAAATGAAATGTGGAGTGCTTCCCTTTATGGGATTTTTTTTATGTCAAAGCCCTCCATTCATGGAACAGCTCATTGTAATGGTTTTTTGATACAATTAATATATGAGTATGGCCCCCTTAGGCTAAATTAACTGATCAAAAAATAATAGAAATAAGGGTTTTTCTACTACATGGTGATGGAAGTAGCAATAAGCTCCCATAGCCTTAATTGGATCCATTGCAGCCACCACTAGAGGCACAACAAATGCTCCCATTTTCTCTTCCTATTTTCCTTCAATTCACACACCACAAGAAATCAAGGGTAAAAAACTATATTTTTTTATTAAAATTTATTATTTGGAACTTTCAAATCTCATTTGTTTATAGTAAATGAATAAGCAATTTAGGAAATACACATTGTGGTTTCTTATGTATCAATCATTCCAATTTTCCTTTTAAAGGAGCAAACAAACCTAATTATCTTTTGTCCTTAGTTTAAAGATGATGTTTGATTAAAACCTACTAATTGCTTATTCCTAGAAGGCTAATAAGGATATTGGATATAGAAAGAGTCTTTTTATTAAGTTGTAATAATGGATATAGAATTTTTTTTTTTAGACTTTTTCTATATCCAATATTACATCTTAATATCCTTATTCTCTTTTTTAGGAATAAGTAATTATTATGCTTTACTCAAGTGTCATCCTTAAATTTTAGACAAAGGATAAGTAAGCTTCTATGCTCCTTCAAAAGTAAAATTGGAATGATTGATATATAAGGAACTACCACATACATTTCTTAAATCACTCATCTATTTATTATAAACAAATAAGATTTTGAAGCTTCAAATAATAAATTCCAATAAAAATAAAAAAATTTTGCCCTAGGTTTCCTTGTGGTGTGTGAATTGAGGGAAAAGAGGAAAATAAAATTACAACAATTGCTGTGCCTTTGTTGGTCACAATGGGTACATTGCAATCGTTAAAGATTATTATTGCTTCCATTGCCATGTAATAGCAAAACCCTTATTTTTAGTATTTTAAAATGAAAATAAACTAGTATATATATCTTAAATACATCTATCTAAAATTGCCAAGATATATCAATTTATGAGGTGCCTATATTAAATTTTTTATTTAGAATGGATAAACACCTCAAAAATATATCTCTCAACATATTTTAGATAGATATATTTACTAGCAATCTCACTTGGTGTGCAATGGGTATGTTGATGATGGTTGTATTCATTGAGTGATTTACTTCATACATCATAGAGTCTATGTTTGTGTCTAGGGAAATCATTGCACATGTTTAGTTTGTCTAGCTATTAATGAATGAAATGAAAAACAACTAGGACTATTTTAATCATCTTGCATCCTTCCTAAGCAGTGTTAACTATTGATTCAAGAGCTTATATTGTCCCTCTCTTAGAGGGGAACACCTTTAAAGTGAATACAAAGTGGGACATGAATCATGTGATGGATTTCTATACAAATTTCCATATTTGTCATTTCAACTAATTTTTCCACCACAAAAGCATGACTCTCTCTCTCTCTCTCTCTCTCTCCCCCTTTATATCTCTTATCTCTATCTCTCTATCATGCTCTAGATCTCTCTTTCTTTCTCATCTATCTCTATCAATCTCCCTTTATCTCTAATCTCTATCTCTCTCTCTCCCTCTTTATCTCTCTATCTCTTAACCTCTCTATATTTCTCTTTATCTCCCTTTATCTATCCCTTCATGTCTATTTCTCTATATTCTTCCCCCCTCTCTATCTATCCTTGCCTCTCTTCCTCCATCTCTATGTTTGTAACAACTTCCAAAGTGCAACCTGAAAATTTCTTAAGTATTAACCAAAACAAACAACCCAATGCTAATAAAAGGGTACAAAATAACTTCCAACAACTTCCATTAACTTCCATGATACAATATTATGTAACAATGTGCAAAACATGCAAGTGATATCCAATAAGATCAACATAATATATAACTCCCACTCATTAAATATAATAAGGAAGTATAACAATGAGTACATCTCAATAATATGAAAGTCTCACAGGTACATATCTAGTACTCATCAATGAAGATAACATCATTACATAACCAAGATATATAAGGGGTAAAATACTACAACCCTCATTAATGATAATGAATACAATAAGCCATGAATCAACCATCATAAATACAAGTGGCCATATACAATGTACATCATGAACAATATCTGAAGAACTCCGAGCTTAACTCTACAAGCTAATCCTCTAAACTCCCAATCTCTTGTTGCTAGTTGGGGAAGGGGTTGAACACAATGAGTATGTCCCTTTCCTCCCCATCTATTATTCAAGGTGAATAATAACCATCCATAATCCAAAGGTGTAGTACAATACTGTAGACACCTAAAATTGACTTGCTTTGCAAACCAATTTCCCGTATCTCTACACCACCAATTATCCCTCCTATTAATTAAATAAATTCATTTTATTTAATTAATTTCTCCCTAATCACCTACCCTTAGCCATTTATCCAAACTTTGTGATCAATTAATTCATTTAATTTATCACTTTACCTTACAACACTATCCTCATTGATTAAATAAATATTCCTAATATTTATTTAGCTAATTTGTGCATCTCCCTAATCCCTATTAATTAGATAAATCATGCTTATCTAATTAATCTACCCTACTAATCAACCTAAACCTAGCCTAGTTGATTAAATAACAATTATTTAATTAATCTACCCTAGCCTACCTATCCCCTAGACCTAAATTAATTAAGCTAAACACTTAATTAACCTTGCTTAGCCCATCCTCCCACACACCTTTGAATAAAAAATCAAATTTTTATTCAAAGGGGTCAAATCTTCCTTACAACTCATTTATCACCCTCTTACACATGTAAGTGTACATGTGTCCTTCAACCTTCACATCTCCACATAAAAGTGAATTTTTAATTCACACTCCCCCATAAGTTGAATTTTTAATTCACTTGTCATATCCACTCTTCCCAAAAATAAATTTTTAATTCATTTTTATCCTCAACACCTTTCCCATGTGAATTTAAAATTCACAAATAATGAGAGCCCTCCAATCCCATTGACCAAATCTCAACCATTGATCTCTCTCATCCACTCCTCTTGTGATACTTGTCACAAGGCTATGACTCCAATCCAAACCCTAACTCTCAATCATTCCTAGCCCTTGATCTCAACTTTTAATCCTCACCCTCCATCCCTTTTCCAAAAATCTATAAATGAAGCCCTCACACAAGCCATTCATAAGAACTTCTTCTTGCATCAAGTCCATGCCCAAATTTCTCTCAAATCTTCTCATCATACCATCATAATGCCAAAATCACTCTAGCCTCTCTATCCAATCTATCAATCTATCATCCAAATCCCTCATATACATTGTGTTGAATGCATTGAGCAACCCACATTTCCACATTTCATCTATTTGGGTAAATCTAAGGAGTTTGGGTGCAACTCCTTCCACCCTATCAAGGAGAGGGATAAACATTTGAAGGTATAAATTTGTGTGTTTATGCATTTGGTTTATATTTTGAACTTCATTTGTCTTCCTTGTCTTCAAATACAATACTGGTGATTATCTTATTTAGTTAATTTTCCTTACTAACACATAAGCATACACATGAAACTATAGATCCAAAACATATCAAATACATGGAAATAGATTTCTCAATACACATCAACACATATTTTCTAACATTTAATTACACATATGAATGCAAAGACATGAACAAGACAAATATGACCATCAATAAGAACCACAAGTCATTGTAACCCTACAAGGTTTGACTTAGAACTATATATCCAAGACCATATCCAACATCCACATGAATTGCTACTCGCATACTATGAAAGCTCTCTTCACATGATGTTATATATCTTACTAAGAACACATGCCCAAGGTAGAACTACATGTATCTCATACTACATGCATCCTAATCTTAGTACAATACAAATATCAAAACATACATAAAACACAAATTCAAATACACAAACACACACAAGAAATAATGAGCTACAATGTATACAATCCAAACATTCAAAACTCAAATACACAAGTCACACACATAAAGCAATTACATAAAGCAAATATAAAGTACAAGAACATAATATATTGCAAGATCACAACAACAAGGGCAATCATATAAGATAAAAGAACACAAAGAGTCCATAACCATGACACACACACTTGGTCCTCAAAACCCATCAAGAGGGCATCTCCCAACTGTGCAATGTACCCAAGTACCACTACCTCACATAAGACAAGAAGATTAACTATACCACTATAGAGCACCCTACCCCAACCCCTCAAGGTAGAACAACATCCATGCTAATAAATAGGCCACAAATCTTATCCTTAGAGATCTCTTAGCTACTAGTGATGGATGGAAAAAATAATGCATAAATATCCTATAGACCTTCTTCCGACAAGAGCACTAGAGATTCACATGATGTGGTTCCTATAGCAAGAAAGAACAACCTCAATTCCTTAGCCAACATTCTTAAGGGGATGATGTCTCAATTTGTTGGGATTGAAGGAGAGAAGATGATTCCAAGATGTATCCACCCATGACGAGGACATCCGACCTATCCTACTCCTTTTTAATCTTGTCACCTCCAATGTAAGTCAAGATATCAACCATCCTAGCCCTTAGGATAATTAGGTGTCAAGAAGCTATGGGATAACTCTCATAAACTGCTTACTCATGTATGACCACCACCCTACTCCCATGAGTAGAACCATGACACAATAGATGTCACATAAATATAATCAACCATGATGCAAAGGATACTATATAACTATAATCTACCATGATAGAAAGGATTTCACATAACTATAATCAGCTCCCCAAGGAGATAATACATTACCAACCCAAGTTGGATTTACATGAGCATAAACAAGAGAATCTCATCTTATACATACAATACATAAATCATTATATAACATATTAACACTATCCCAATACAGAAATTATCTCCATCCAAACTAAGTTAGGAAAATAAATAAAAATAACAATGGAAGCCAAACATTCCAACCATGACACCAAAATTGTCATACACAAATCCACTAAGGACTCTCAAATACAAGATAACTATACTTACGTGTCTAGGTAGCATAGGGAATAAATTCAAACTCATGCTCACACCCTCATAAATAGTGTCCACATAATAATTTTAACATACTCAATAAGAATTACAAACTCACCAAACCATGTTGGGAGATCACACACCAAATATAACTTTCATGCTAGCAATTTCTATCTAAATTACATTAAAATAGTTTTGACTAAAAAATCATAAATTTCTCAAAACATAACATTTTTATAACTTTTAAAATGTGTTGGAAAGATAATATAGAGATCTATAAAAATAAAAAAATATTTCTACAATAAATTTTTTTAATATAATTTTATATAATGATAATATAATCACTAGTAAAACATAATTCTAAAAAGTAGTAGTAGAGATAGACAATCATTAATTCATACATAGCATAGAATTGGAAAACTCGGTATGGATGATTTCTTGTGAGCATTTAAACAACATAGTTTTGTAAATTCCATATAATTTTAAGAGAAATCCAGTTCCTAAAACTAATGTTATTCAAGACATAAAATACTAGTTTTTCTCCTCGTGACAATTTTACTACTTTACAACTTTTTCTAAAACCTGGTTTTGAAATAGAGTTTCAATAAAAAAAGAGCATCATGTAAAACATAATTTGAATCCTCCTAACATATAGGTTCAATACAAATCAAATATGTGTTTGAATTTCATAAATCACACAATTCTCCTAAATTTCATTAGGTTTCTTCTTTTCCAAGCAACCCTAGATTTCAATCTACAACTAGTTTCTTTCCAAGTTGAACAATGTGAAACCTAATTGTCTGATTCATATTTTTATTTAAAAAAAATATAATATGATTAACAAATAAAATCATGTTCATCAAAAAATTCTAAATTCATAGATTAACCAATGTAAATATTTATTAAAGCCTTCCATAATAAGAATCCTACCTCAATCCTTATACCAATTTGGTAATCAATGGAGAGGAATTCAAAAACAGTCCACAAACAATAACAATTCTTCAATTCTTCACAAAAAATACTTCCAAATTCTTAAGCTTCAATAACCTATTTTTTCTCTTTTTCTAAATTGCATATTAAAATTGAAAGTAAAAAGAATGAAAATAAAATTAATTATCTTCTTTTAATAGTTCTTCCTTTTCTTTATAAAATCTAAAAAGAAAAAATATATTATATTTTTTTTTTTATAAAAGTTTAAATAATATTATAATATCTTTATTTATCTTCATGTAAATTCTTTTTGAAAAGGAATAATATTAAAATATATTATCTTTTCTAATTCTATCCAAATAAAAAAATTTACTTAAAACTAATATTAGAAAATTATATTTTCTAATTTACAATAAAATTTAAATAAAATAATTTATTTTTTAAATTCTTAAAATAAACTTGCTCATTAAATAATAGTTTTCTAATTAAAAACAAGATAATAAGTCTTTTATTCTTTTCGTTTTCTAAATTGAAATAAAATATAATTATTTATCTAAATTATAAAATAAGGACTTGCACATAAAAAAATATTTCAATTATAATAATTAATAATTGAAATACAAATTCACATTAATTCTATTTCTAAAAATATTAGAAATTATAAATATCTATTTAGATAAGTAATTTAAAATAAAATCTAAACATCAAATAAATAGTTAAAACAATATTAATGCTTTATGTATTTATTTCATTTTCTAATTAACCTTCAAAATAGGACTAAGCCACTAATTAATTTATTTTCAATTAATTATTTATATTAATTTAATTTAATATTAAATTACCCACACAATTGGATTATTTTAGGATACTCTGGCACCGAGAGTTAGTTCACCTTCCCAATACCTATCACACATCATGATCTTGCTACACATATCTTAGTAGCATTGCTAGGAATAATATAATTATATAATCACCTTTAAACAATTAACAATGGCAATGCAATCACACAATATGCACAAAATGTATTAAATCAACACTTTTCACTCAACATAAGTCAATAGAGCTTATCCAACTTTACCACAAAATTGGAACATCATAGACTTACAAAGAAACTAGAAATGAGGGATGTTGTACAATCTCTCTCTCTCTCTACACACACGTGCACATACATAACTTTTTCTCTCATGCTCTATTTCCCTATCTCTCTTTGTCACTTCTCTTTCTCTTTGTTGTTCCTCTATCTCTCTCTAGCTCTTTCTCCCTCCCTCTCTCTACTTCCTCTTTCTTTCTCACCGACTCTCTTTCTCCCCCTCTCTTTCTCTCTCTCTCTCTCTCTCTCATCATATTATAAATATATAATTATATATCTATTTATAATAAACATACTAGATATTTAATATTTATATTTATTTATTATTTAATTATAAATCTATTGTAGAAAATATAAATTGTAGTTATGTTTATAACTATATATTATATTATATAAATAGTGCTCTTTGATAGCAATGGTGACAAATATTATTGCCAACAATGGCTTAGAATTGAATCAAAACTGTGCAAGGGATACACTTTACTCAAAATATGCCTCTTTCTACTCTCTCTCTCTCTCTCTCTCTCTCCACCCCTCTTCTTCCCATCTTTCTCTATCTTCCTCACTTTCTCCATCTCTTTGTTATGTATATTCTAATAATTTTATGTTAATTTAAATAAATTATATTATAATATAAAAATTTACTTCAATCCAATTCCATCTAAGCCTACTTTCTATCCACACTTCCTTCATTATCTTCCTCATGTTTTCATCATCATCCCACCTTCTACCCACTACATACATACATACATGTTTGGTAGAAGCACCTAAGGTCCAACAATTTTGGGTTCTAATTCAAAAAGATGAGCAACAACCCATTCTTCTAAAATCCATATTTTTTTTGTATTCTACAGGGGGCAAGCAATGATCTACACATAGTTGCTTCAACTCATATTGGCATTTTATTGATGAACTCTTTTGCAGGTCATCAAGTTGTCTTACACATATGAGAAGATCAATAATGTAGGCATGGTGCTGCATTTTAGGTGTGACATTATAGCCTCTACTTATACAATCAAAGTATCATTTTCCTTCACTCACTAAGCCAACATGGAAACAAGTAGACAAAATACAAATGAAAGTGGCATGGCTAGGGATTATACTTGATTGTTGTTGCATTTGTTCAAAGAGCTTAATAGCCTCTTCGGCAGGGTTGTGCCATGCATACCCTTAAATTGTTGTAGTCTAGAAGACCACGTCTCTTTCAAACATTTTGCCAAAGACTTTACAAGCTTTCTCCAAGTTGCCACATGTTGCATACATGTGAACAAGTGCACTCTCCACAAACATGGCAAACCGAAATCCAAATCTAATTATCTCTTTGTGAATTTTGATACCTTGCTCCAATGAAGGCAAATTGGCACATGCACAAAGATCATTGGAGAAGGTATTTACATCTAGCCATGTGTATGTTGCTAATTGGAGTTCTCTATAAAGCTCCAAAGCCTATATGCTCCATCTACTCTGCCATTCCTACAATCATCATAGTTCAAGAAGCCACATCTCGTTCAGACATTACAACAAAAAGCTACAAAGCCTCATCAACCTATCCATTTGGCACAAGCCTAGCAACCATGGCTATCTTTAAGATGTGACGTCTCATTCAAGAATATCCCAAAACAACCCTAGCACCTAATACACAATCCCCTTCTGTGCATATCTTGTGAACATGGTAGTCTGGGACAATGCATTTTTCTATGACATTCAGTTAAACACTTTATGTGCATCCTTTAAACTCTTACATTTTACATACATCTCATTCAGGCATTACAACAAAAAGCTACAAAGCCTCACCAACCTGTCCATTTGGCACAAGCCTAGCAACCATGGCTATCTTTAAGATGTGACGTCTCATTCAAGAATATCCCAAAACAACCCTAGCACCTCATACACAATCCCCTTTTGTGCATATCTTGTGAACATGGTAGTCTGGGACACTACATTTTTCTATGACATTCAGTTAAACACTTTATGTGCATCCTTTAAACTCTTGCATTTTACATGCATATCGACTAGGGCATTCACCATAGTGACATTAGACTCGTAACCACATGCAACTATGCCTTATGAATTTCCATGCCTTGTCCCAAGGTTGTTGGTTTGGCAGAGGCAAAAAATCACACTAGCAAATGTGAACTCATTGGCTTGAAAGAGGGAACATGGCATTTCTCCATATAATTACAAACCTTGTTTGGCCTAAGCAAAACCATGTCTAGAATAGGCTGCAATAGTTACACTCTAGTAGCAAATGTCTCGTTCGATCATTTGATTAAACACTTTGCGTGCATCCTCCACATTGCCTTTTCCTTAAGTAGGCTTATCTCACACACTCTAAACTTTGACTGTATGTGGGCCCGCTTAACCTATTAACGTCCATTTTCATTTGCCTAAATAGTCACCGTTACAGTGAGCAGTCAACAGTCAGCAGTTCCCGCTCATAAACAAAAGCAAACTCAAGTGGGCTGTTCCTGCGCTGCGGAGGTTTGAAGATGCCCATGAAGTGTTTGATCAAATAAAGAAGCAGATAGCCTCCCACGGAATATGGTTATTGCAGCATATAGAAGACATGGGTATCCTCACGCGGCAGTCACTGTTTCACCATATACAACAAACAGGTCTCCAACCCGATCAGATTACATTTGCCAGTGTACTCCCAGCTTGTGCCAAAATGGGAGCTTTGGAACACGGTATGGACATCTACCATAGCATAATGGAAGGGAGATTTTTGTCAAATGTTGTAGTTGAAATGCTCGGGTGGACATGCATGCAAAATGTGGAAGCATAAACAAGGCACGCGAACTGTTTGACAGAATGCCTCAAAGAGATGCCATCTCATGGAATGCCATGATTGTAGGATATGGAAAATATGGAAGCATGGACAAGGCACGTGAAGTTTAGGACATAATGCCTCAAAGAAATGTGTTTTCATGGAATGCCCTGATTACAGGATATTCACAAAATGGATTTGTTGAAAAGGCTTTAGAAACTTTCAAGCAAATGCAATTGGCAGGTGTAAAGCCAGACACTTGAACCTTTGCCACCATCCTCCTAGCCTGTACCAAATGGGAGCTTTGGAACAGGGTATGGACATCCACCAAAGCATTAAGCATAGAGAAATGTTGTCAGATAGTGTGGTTGAAACTTCTCTTGTAGACATGCATGCGAAATGTGGAAACAGAGACAAGGCACGTGAACTGTTTGACAAATTGCCTCAAAGAAATGTGGTCTCATGGAGTGCCGTGATTACAGGATATGCACAAAATGGATTTGTTGACAAGGCTTTAGAAAGTTTCAAGAAAATGAAATTGGCAGTTATAAAGCCGACATCCTCCCCGCCTGTACCAAAATGGGAGCTTTGAAGCAGGGTATGAGCATCCATCAAAGCTTAATAGAAGGGGGGATTTTGTCAGATATTATGGTTGGAATCTATAATATTAACTTATGTCAATCTTGCAAATTAAGGATCTGAATTGAAACTGGAAATGGATATTGAGGATCCGAACAAGTTCCTAAGAATGATTTCATATAGGATTAGGTAAGCCTAGGGTTAATTAAAGGACAATGGGTTAAATTGAGCCCAAAAGAAGGGGAAAAGGGCAAGGTATGCAATTTTCACCATTACAAAAAATAAATTTACAAAGATAGGAAGGATTAAATGAGGTTACATGGTCATTCAAGAAATTTATTTTATTTCTAAGAGGAGATTAAGAGGAGAGAAGACATTTCAAGGTTTTGCAGTGCTATGTGAACAATATCAAGATTAAGATAGTGCACAACTTGAAATTGATATGCTCCCCATTTAAACATGTAACTTCTACTTGTTCTACAAAACAATACCACACCCCATCTAAAACACACAAAAGCATAAGTAGGTGTAACAAGTTCCTCATTGCAGATCACCCACAAATTTAATCTTGTGCACTTCACTTAGTCCATTAATGCCCTCTGTAAATCAAGTAAGACAAACAAGGCTTGAGACCTCCTTTATTTAGCCCTAACTAAATGCCTTCGTCTTGATGTCATAACCTTCATTGTACTTTTGGATGGTCTAGGAAATGATGGTGATCTTTGTAGAATCAACTTGCTACAGCCCTAACCTAGACTATGTTTTATTTTTAATTTTGAACTAATTAGTAGATGATTACGCATGATTCAATGATTTGACGTTTAATTAAATGTTAGGAAAAATCAATGTTTTCATGAGTTATGTATATTTGACTATAATTGACATGTGTTTATAAGCTGTCAAGATATTATGATTGCATAAGGATTATGACATAATTATTGATACACTAGTCTTGAGTTGGTGATTGCAAGTTGCATATTGGGAACAGGTTTCCACCCCTCTATGAAAGGGAGGGAGAGCATCATTGGAGGAAAGGGAATAGATATAAGGAAAGGAACATTTTGTCATCATCTAAGCCATGTGTTAGTGCAAATTAGTGAACCCATGTCGATTGAGGTAATTCATGTTATTAAAATGGTTTTATCTTGTTGATCGACTCGACAAGTTGTCGATGTCGTTTAGTATCTTTTGATGTCTTGAAAATGACAACCTTGTTGTTTTGTGAAGTCGATGTCGTCAAGGTTGAACGTTAGTCATTTGCGACTAACACAACTTTCTGTCAAACATGTCATTCCTTGCGTCGTAACTGAGACTGTGTTTATGTCTTCAACGGCGTAACTGTTATAATTGATAATATGTTTCTTGTTAGTAGTTTTATGACGAAGTTCGTATTCTGTTTAAATCATAATCAACGTGATTTTTCTTCTCTTCGTGAAGGGGAGAATATCTCGACCCAGTCACATGTTGTGCGTAAGTTTGTCACATTAATGTAAACCCTATTGGTATTAATACATGTAAGTTTTACGACACAATATTATATTGTTTCTATAATGATTAATTATGTAACTTAAGGCTATTATTACGCCTTCATTTTATCAAATGATATTATAGAAAGATAATTTTACGTAGGGAAACTTTTTAATCATCGAGATAATTTAAAAAAAAAAATGGTAGGATTAATGTTTATGCTCAAGGGTCGCGGGTATAAGTGGTTTATGAAAAGGAGATCACGTCTCCTATTTTCTCTGCATGCTCATTTAAAAGAGCGAATGTCGGCCTATGATAGGGAGGCCATGATGGATTAGGAGCGCAGTAACTAATTCTTGAGTGGGATCACCGTTTTGGAAAAAAATGGAGAGTATATCATAGCACAGAGTAAGGCCGTGTGGAGAAAACGTGGAGTTGTACACAAAACCCATATCTAGAGCAAACACAATGACTGTTGAAAGATATCTAACTTCAAGAACTTGATCAGACGCTACATAAATATATCGGCAATTCTACACCAAGAGATATAGACATACAGAAAGGATTGTATCGCAGGACGAAGGATTATAAACGTCATCTTCTATCAAGGGATAGATATTAGGTAGTGAGATTCATAGAGAGAGAACGAAGGTATGTTATCCATTTGTTGTAGTTTATAGTTTTCTTGAAAGTCTTAAAGACAGAGGGTGATAGAAGTTTTAGAAGAGAATCGCGACTTGTATGGGTAGAGCTAAACCTTTGTAGAGATTATTCCTGCAAGACTTCTCTCATCTTGAGCAGAGAAGCTACGGAATTCTACAAAAGAAATTGCAAAGGCCGATTTCTTGGTGAGGAGATCTCAACTCATTGGAGTTTCTCTTACTCAAAGTTGCCTTCTTGTAAAGGAAGCAGTCAAATGTCAAAGGCATTCAAAGCGAACTATTTGATTACTGAGGATGTGGATAGTGCACTCAGTCTCAGAAATGTGGAGGTACACGAAGGGGCCGTGCACCGTTTCTCAGTCTTTAGCACTCAAGATCTCTTCCAAAGCTCAAGCAGCAATGCATGGAAAAACATAGGGACATGGAATGAGATGAAGTTTTGGTGAACCGCTGCTTTATATATCCTGACAATGACTGATCAACCTTCAGAGTGGAAGAAGGAGAATCGTAATATACCCCTCAAATTTATCAGGTTCACTCTTGCCTTCAAAGCCTTAAGATAGAAAAGAATATATTTGAGTATTTATTGGGCACAAGTAAATATAACTATTTTAAATGGTCGATAGAAATGAGTTATAGTCCTGCTCTTTGGCCAAAAAGCATTAATGTCTCTAGGATATCAATGGATAAGTTGTGCTATCATTGTTTAAGCTTCGACATCTAGATTTAAATACTGGAAAACTCAAGATTTGAATGTAATCTTAACTAAGTTTGTAGAATGACATGGTTTAGTTTGTTGGTGGAAACGGTTACATACACCTTATTTCTGGAAAGATGCATTCCTAACATGCTATACATAAATAAATAGGGATAAGTCTCCTCATGGTCATTTGTTTGATATCCATTCCTCGTTGAAAGTATTAAGCTTCTTACAACAAAGAGATGTCTTTCTCCTTATGTATTTGGTCTCAACCAATTACTTTTCCTTCTTAATTCTTTGAAAATTATTAAACTATAGATCTTAAACATTCTTTTCCCATCAATTGCATCAGAGGGCCCTGAGCATTGAAAGGTCTTTTGATATTTGTTGCATGCAAGATCGTTACTATTTTAAGTTAGATGATGGGTCTGCCATAGGTTGTCACCATTTACAATATGAACTATTAATTATAATCATTATTATTTTGGCTTAGCATTACTCCTTGTGTTTGATAGGACTAATATATCAAAGCCCCGATAATCCCTGAGCAGGGTACTTCAGTCCCGAGACACTAGATAAGTCACTTTCATTGTTGTGCTTCATTATCGACTAGTTGAACTTTCATTCTAGTTTTATTGTGGAATTCCCAGATAGGAAAATCTAGAGGGAAGATAAAATGTGTTACCTGCTGCTAGGATGAGGACGACCTAGTTAATATTTATAAATTACCACTTTTGTTGCGGAAGAGTGGCATAGCATTTTATTATGTCATGGATACATCATTGAGCTATAGTATTGGGTTGTATGTTGTTATATATGATTTACTACAAGTGTAGTCTATCCTTTAAGGTGAGAAGTATGTTAAAAGATTCTTTGGAAGTTATATGTTTTTATACTTGTATGGATCCATAAGGATTAGTTAGGATCCCCATGGTGTCTTATATCTTTGTTTCACCAAGACAATTTAATTGAGAGAGTTAATGCTTTATTTATAATATTAGCATAATGTTGAAATGTCATAATATTTTGAGGGTATAGATTCTCATTAGAGAAATATAGTTATTACATAAATGATCCAAAAGCCAAATCTAAGGTAATAGGTGATTTCAAAGAAATGGAAACCTAGGTAACCTTATGATTAACTTCTATTTTATATGTTAAACTGTCTCAGAAATGAGTATGTTATGTGACACACCTAACTTTTCTTATGTTTCGAGATTGAAACGAGTAAACCATCTCAAGGGTATAGGCGTATTAGGAGATGGCCTGAAGTTATAAATATTAATATATATGTCTATAGAACTTATTCTAGAACTATATGCATAGAAGACATAGTTATCCCAATGCTCAACATCATTATTATAACCTAATCCGAGGAGAGTATCTTGGGAGGTTCGAAACTCAAGCATTCATGATTGCTATAATTATGATTGTCAATAAAAGCTTATGTGGCATATATTCAAAGGATGTTATTTATATGAGTTCATAACCTATCTTTAATTGGAATTCGGTAGACTTAAGTAGACCAAGAGGTTGAGAGTATTTTATTATCTTTAATGGCTCAAAACTATTCGAGTTGATATAATCAAAAGACTGGTTTTTGAAAAGCGTAAGTATCCATCAAGATTATTTATGGATGATGTCATACCTTGTATACTATGCTTATTCATATTGTGTGAATTGTGTATCCAAACAATACTAAGTGGTCTAGGGAAGACTAGAGGTATTTGTTCTCATGTTTAATAATATTTAAGTTATTATCTTTGGAAAAATGAGGATGTTTGATGTCTGAGTCAGAAAGAAGAGCATTAGATAGTCATAGACCCTAGCGATTGCATGTATGTAAGGATGGAATCTCTGAAAGGTTAGAATTACCTAAATGTACATTATTGTACATAAATCCTAGGTTAAGATTAGTTCTAAGTCAGATTGACTAGAATGGTTTTGCAGTATAGACAAGATTATGTCTAGAGTTTCAAAATAATGAAATTCAAACTGTAGGGTGAAATAGTCCTTAAGTCGAGTTAGAGGTGTGTGTCTAGATGGCATGACCAATCAGTATGATCATACTTAGCTAGAAGGGATCTAGAGTTGTATGGTCGATTGAAGTTATGTAGGACACAACACTAGGACTCAGATGGCAAGCACTTATTGATTCCTTATATCTATACCCTTTGTGAAGGGTAGGGCCACTTCCAGAAAGGAAGGTGAGCGAGGGACGGCCGGTCTGTGGTTGGAGGTAAAGCACTCGGATGATGCTCTCCCTCTGAAGCAGAAGACTCGCCAAGGCTCGTGATGATAGATATCAACATTCTAGATGAAGTGAACTCCATGTTATGGTTTATGACAGTCAAAATTATGAGGTAAAACTATTCTTTGCCAAGTGCATTTTAAGTAATGTAAATAAAAATTGAAAAGAATTCCATATGATTCTAACTTTGAGTATGTTATGATTTCAAGGTTGAAGTTATTTAGAAAGCTGTACTTTATTTCTTGTGATTATGCAAATGTTATTTAATATATATATATATATTTCTCTCTCATGATTATCTTGTAAATTCTTGAGTTTATTCAAATAATATAGAAGTTATGTTACATACGGTATCAGATCAAACTAGGTTCAACACTTGGACCTATGAGCTCACTACGAGAAAAAAAACTCATTAAACATTTAGCTGATTGGCTAAGATTTAAAATTGGTTTGATGCCAGAATGGCATAGAGAAAAACCAAATGATATCCTCATCAGTCAGTGTGCAGTAGTACAAGAGATGGACATAAAAGTTAATTCTTTTGAATGAATTCTTGCTGAGAAGGGTGATAAACTAGACTACATGACTTCATTGTGTCGTGTTGCGCTTAATTAAAAACCTTGGCCAAGGTGATGCTACTACCTGATAGCGTCAGTCTGTTTTCTTGTCCTAGATACGCACCCAGTTAGAGGTCATACGAGTTAGGAGTTGCCTATAGTGTATGACCGACTAGGGATTGTGTAGGGTCAAACACCAGTTTCATATGGCATTAGACTTTCCTTCCATTACTTCTGTATGAAGGACCAAGCCTTTCCAGTAGGAAAGGCGCGAGGGACTAGTAAGTTCGTGAATGGGCATAAAAAGGCCTGATGATATTTTTCCTCCTTTTTCATTTCTTGAAACAGTAAAGGATGATTAAAGCTCCATATGGATAAAATGAATTTCAAAAAAAAGAACTGTAATCTCAAACCATCTATAACTATGAAATGGAAGTTTTGCATTTTCTGAGATCAAGGGTTTACAAAAAAAAAATTAAAAAAATAAATTAGGGATATAGCATGAACTTATTTCTGTTTGAATTATATAATGTGGTCTTACAAAAAAAATCTGGCTTACGGTGACAAGTATCTTTATGTTGGTAACATTATTTGGTGATGCTTTCAGTTTTGAGTAGATTTATAATATGTTCATTGTTTTGAGGCAGTTGTATTTACTAGTGAGGCATCTTTGTAACTAGTGAGGTTCTCATGCCAGTGAGGCAATTGTGATATTGAATAGACAGTGAGGATCTGTAATGGATGAACAAATCAAAATGATCAGAACAGATTGGTAGAAGATAATAATAGATAGAAAAGTTAAATAGATGCCAACCATACACTAAGGCGACTCTTAGTTAGAGAAGAAAAGTTCTTTTGAGGATCAATCCCCAAAGAAAAGTTTCATAAAATAAGAAATGTATTTCGAACCAGTTCCTAGATATAAAGGACTCTTCAAAATTCTCGAAGTTATTAATTCAATAGATTACAGAATCATTCCATTATCAGCTATTACGAGGAGGAATAATGCTTTTTATGATTTATATTTGAAAAGCATATAACAGATGATAATCATATTCTTTGAATGTTTTATAAGTACAGGACCGAGGAGTGGTCATGATCAACCTTCTCAAATGCTTCAAGTTCACAAGCTCTGCTTGCATGATAGAGAGGTTATTCAATGCAAGGTCCAGTGGGACAAGTATCCAGAGGGTAATACGACATGGAAAAATTTACCATGGTTATATATCAAATTTTTGTAGGATAATTTTTTTTTTTATCTTATTAAGGTTTCGAGTACATTGGATCATCGAGGATGATGACTCTTACGGGGAGAGATATGTTACATCCCTAACCTAGACTATGTTTTATTTTTAATTTTGAAGTAATTAGTAGATGATTACACATGATTTAATGATTTGACGTTTAATTAAATGTCAGGAGAAATCAATGTTTTCATGAGTTATGTATATTTGACTATAATTGACATGTGTTTATAAGCTGTCAAGATATTATGATTGCATAAGGATTATGAAATAATTATTGATACAGTAATCTTGAGTTGGTGATTGCAAGTTGCATATTGGGAACATGTTTCCGCCCCTCTGTGAAAGGGAGGGAGAGCATCATTAGAGGAAAGGGAATAGATATAAGGAAAGGAACAGTTTGTCATCATCTAAGCCATATGTTAGTGCAAATTAGTGAACCCATGTCGATTGAGGTAATTCACATTATTAAAGTGGTTTTATCTTATTGATCAACTCGACAAGTTGTCGATGTCATTTAGTATCTTTTGATGTCTTGAAAATGACAACCTTTTCATTTTGTGAAGTCAATGTCGTTAAGGTTGAACGTTAGTCATTTGCGACTGACACAACTTTCTGTCAAACATGTCATTCCTTGCACCGTAACTGAGACTATGTTTATGTACCTTCAATGGCATAACTGTTATAATTGATAATATGTTTCTTGTTAGTAGTTTTATGACGAAGTTCGTATTCTGTTTAAATCAGAATCAACATGATTTTTCTTCTTTTCGTGAAGGGGAGAATATCTTGACCCAGTCACATGTTGTGCATAAGTTTGTCACATTAATGTAAATCCTATTGGTATTAATACATGTAAGTTTTACGTCACAATATTATATTGTTTCTATAATGATTAATTACGTAACTTAAGGCTATTATTACACCTTCATTTTATCAAATGATATTATGGAAAGATAATTTTACGTAGGGAAACATTTTTATTATCAAGGTAATTATTTCCTCATTGTTGTGAAAGGTTTGAATCATGAGAAGTCATGACGAAGGGATAATGGTTTAAAAACTTAAAAAAAAATGGTAGGATTAATGTTTATGCTCGAGGGTCGCGGGTGTAAGTGGTTTATGAAAAGGAGATCATGTCTCCTATTTTTTCTGCATGCTCATTTAAAAGAGTGAATGGCAGCCTATGATAGGGAGGCCATGATGGATTGGGAGCGCAGTAACTACTTCTTGAGTGGGATCACCTTTTTGGAAAAAAATGGAGAGTATGTCATAGCACAGAGTAAGGCCTTGTGGAGAAAATGCGGAGTTGTACACAAAACCCATATCTAGAGCAAACACAGTGACTGTTGAAAGATATCTAACTTCAAGAACTTGATCAGACGCTACATAAATATATCGACAATTCTGCACCAAGAGATATAGACATACATAAAGGATGGTATCGTAGAAGGAAGGATTATAAATGCCGTCTTCTATCAAGGGATAGATATTAGGTAGTGAGATTCATAGAGAGAGAACGAAGGTATGTTATCCATTTGTTGTAGTTTATAGTTTTCTTGAAAGTCTTAAGACAGAGGGTGATAGAAGTTTTAGAAGAGAATCATGACTTGTATGGGTAGAGCTAAACCTTTGTAGAGATTATTCCTGCAAGACTTCTCTCATCTTGAGCAGAGAAGCTATGGAATTCTACAGAAGAAATTGCAAAGGCTGATTTCTTGGTGAGGAGATCTCAACTCATTAGAGTTTCTCTTACTCAAAGATGCCTTCTTGTAAAGGAAGCAGTCAAATGTCAAAGGCATTCAAAGCGAACTATTTGATTACTGAGGATGTGGATAGTGCACTCAGTCTCAGAAATGTGGAGGTAGATGAAGGGGTCATGGACCATTTCTCAGTCTTTAGCACTTAATATCTCTTCCAAAGCTCAAGCAATGCATGGAAAAACATAGGGACATGGAATGAGATGAAGTTTTGGTGAACCAATGCTTTATATATCCTGACAATGACTGATCAACCTTCATAGAGGAAGAAGGAGAATCGTAATATACCCCTCAAATTTATCAGGTTCACTCTTGCCTTCAACAGTCTACAAATGCTTACAGATGATACCAAGGTGTTTGAACTGGTGAACAACATCTATACATGCAAGAATTCAGTTCCGGTTAGGCACAGTATACTGATCTGGCACATTTCATTCTTCCTCTACTCAATATTACTTTCCTGTCACATTCTAGGCTTGAATTACTGTCTTCGCACTTGTCTCTGCTTTTCTTCACACTTAATAATTCATACTATCACACACACACCCACACAAGCTTGAATCCATCGGGTATATATACCGCATCAAGGATTTCCAACAACTTCTTAGTTGACAACAAGAATACTTGAGATATTTGTAAGTTATTGATCTGTCGGCTAAATCCATTCTTGATTAGTGATGCACATCAAAAACGTAGGCATAGAAGTCATTAATTATGTTGGCCAATGATGTGTAATGCCATAAATTACTTTATCAATGCCTTTTACACATCCAGATTGAGGTCTGATACTCTGCCGGTCAGTTCTTCCTCTGTCTGCTCTACCTGACTAGAACCCAACACTCAGATGCTCATATCTTTTTCATGCTTTATCACCGGAGGCTAAATATCTGGAATACAATGGTCATGATACCCCTCTTGACTTGTCCAAGTCTGTAACTTACTGAGTTACACCATCTAAGAGACCTGGACCTGATTGTCAGACCTTGTTACATACTCTGTTATTGTTCACCAAACCAAAACAATTTCCATCAATGATAACACTTATGAAGCCACACAGTGTGTCTTTCCAACAATCTCCCCCTTGGGCATTGATGGCAACACTTGGTGAAAAATGGCTAAGTGTCGCAGTGACTCCCCCTTTGCTTGTGCTCTGTTTCTTTGCACCATTTTACTGGAGCTCCCCCTTTGCTGGATTCCTCATTTTTCACTGCTCTTTACTCCCCCTTTGACATCAATGGCGAAGGGTGGAATCCGCATACCAAAACTATGCAAAAATTATCATATACATGGCCGCATATGTATAAACAAATCATATGTTATACTTACATATACTTAAATATTTTCGGAGAGGTTGTCTTCAACTGTACAATTTCTGTGGCCCAACTCCTCTTCATTCTATCCAAAATGGAGATGTGTCCACTTAACAAAAACACATATGCTTCTACCCTCTTCAAATCTATCAGATTACTGGTCTAGGCTATACTTTGAGCATCTGTTAAAGCATCATGCAATACTTCTAACTTAGGAAGGATTATTCCCCTGAGTTCACCCATTCTATCCATCAGATTCCTCTTCTCCTTAACCAGTTTCTTTATCTCATTTATGATAACAACTGCCTGACATTCTTGGTTTACCAGAGAGATGGTAAAAGGATTAAAATTCTGGGATAGGCTTAACAAATTTTTGTCTTATTCTTTCAGCTTCTTTTCAATGTCCACTGAAACTTTAGGCCAAGATAAACAAAATTTATATATATCTCCTCCATCCTTAAGGGCATTTTCAATGCTCTTTATTCCAATGTCTAAGGTTCTTCTATCATTGTTAATTAGTCCTTGTACCTCACTGAACCTTTTTTCAGAGAACTCTTTCTGGACCTTAGTTTCTGCCAATTTTTCAAGAGATTCAAAGTGAGAATTGACAGAATTAACCAAGTTTTTCAAGTTACCGGATGGAGAGGCAGATGCATCCTTTTGATATGTAGGCATGATCTTCTCTAGTACACCGGATGCAATGTTCAACTGTTCATTGTCCTCTATGTGTGATTTTAGAAGTTTCTCTTTTGCTTTGGCCTGAGCAAAAGATGCTACTTTCATTATCTGAACTAGAGAGAGAGAGTCAAAATTTAATGGCCCTTGAATCAACTCAGGTTCATCCAGCTCCATCATTTCTTTGTCGAGGAAATTCTAAACTGTCTTTGCAGTGTCTCTTGCTGGTGATTCAGACTTCTTCCTTTAGAGATATCATGGCTGATTGGTTTGGGTAAGTCATCACCAACCTTATCTACTTGTTCTTCTTCTTTTGCCTTACTCTCTTTCTCTTGATTCTCCTTTTCTTCTCTTCTTCCTTCCCCTTCTTCTTTAGTGCCCGGAAGATTTGTCTTGACAACTGTGGGATCCAGAGGAGTAACATTACCAGAGTTTACTATTTTGTGAACTTCCTCTTCCAGAATAGAGGAGTCTAAGTCTTCAGATTTTTCTTCATCTATTTTCTTTAATCCTTCGACGTCCTTGTCAGAGAATTCTTCATTGATTACTTTTAATCCTTCAACATCCATGGTAGAAGGCTCTTCATTTGTTTCCTCTATAGTAGGAAGATTAAATCTCTTCAAGGCTTTCTAGAGAATTTCTTTTGTTTCATCAACTATTTGATCAGTTTCTCCAATCATGAGTTTATTCATCCAGGACTTGCTCCAGAAATCATCTTTACAATGCTTGAACACCATGTCCATTTGTTTTGGAGTGATAGAAGGACATAGCTGTATCACTATCTGCTCCCAGATCTCCAAGTCTTTTGCCTTTGCATTCTCTTTTCTTTGCTCCAATACTTCCTCTAGGCTCTTTGGAATTAAAGAAATTATTTCAATGAATGCTTTGTTATAGACATTCAAATACCTGACAGTTGCCTCCTCTAGTATTCTCTTGTCTGCATCATTGTATTCATCATAAAATTCTATTACTAGCTGCAGGTTTCCATCCACAGTGACTACCTTAATGATGTCTTCAATTGAGAGAGTGGGTTTCTCAACAAAATCCTCTGTCTTCTCTTACTCATTTCTGCTATCAGAAGACTTCCCGGACGTTCTTTTCTTCTTCAATTTCTTAATTTCCTTATCTAATTCTATTTCTTCATCATCCTTTTGGCTCATATATGTCCTTGTGGCTTTGGTCTTCATTCTCTTTTCTCCTTTCCCAGATGACTTGACTTCCGGTTTCATAGTCTTTGAGCTTTTGGAAGTGACAGGAACAGAACTCTTGGAAGATCTAGTTCGGGATGAGGCTTGCACCGGAATGCTTTCTTTCTTTGCTTCTTGTCTTTCTTTTTCTGCCTTCTCCATTTTCTCTCTATTGGCATCTACTGCCTCCTTTGATATGCCAAATCTTTTGGCAAGTTCTTCAACTTCCTTTCTTACTTTTCTCTTTATCTCAGGCTGCCTGAATTCAACATGTATTTTTATGTTTAGCTCTTCAAAAGTGCCAAACCTTTTTGCTTCAGTGTCCTTAGGTTGGCTCAGCAGGTGTTGAATATGTACCTCTAAAATATTTTCATCAACCTCATATCCCATAGGCATTATCCACACAGTTCTTGGCTCAACTGCCTCCATTAGGCATTGGTCAGTGTCAACCATGAAGCAGACTGTGTCTTTGTATTTCTCAACTATTGATTATGGTATTCTCTCTCTGGCATGCATCATGCTTTGGAAATTCTTGAAGTAACCCCAGAGAGTTGAGTTTTGGGCTTGAGCATTGCTAAGTCCATACATGTGATCTCTAATTTGAATTGCAATTGGTTTATCATTTTGCTAGACCCAACCCTTTGATCCAGGCAACTCATTCATAAAGTAGAAAAATAGACACAATATTAGACTGCCATATTTGAAGGAGTTTTTCTTATCTCTCTTGATCTTCTGCAAGTTTTCCATCAGTTGACTCAGTAGAAGCTCACACAGATCATAACCTGCATCTTCCTTCAGCATTTGATATGCATAATAGATTGTTGTACCAGACACAAAATTTTCCCTACTTGAGTGGTGGATTTTGTAGCTGTTGGTAAATAGATTTGTCACTGCGAAATAACCTTTGAAAATGACCTGTTGCCCTTAGAGCAGTGACTAAATTGTCCCAACAGTTGGAGAGATCGCGACAGATCAATGATCTTCCTCTACATTTGAGAGGGGCAGCTCCCTCGTATGATGGGGGTATTTGTGGTTTTTGTGTACTTTTAACCTGAAAGTACATAAAGGAGGAAAAGGAAAACTAACAATAAATATTAATAGAAACCCTAACAGTAGACATACGAATACTGGTTCAAATTTCACAAACTCAGGACAAATTATGAGGGGATTTCACCAAAGAAGTTAGAAACTATGTTCTTGAACCTATATGATGAATTGCATAATAATAAGTTTAATATGCAATGATAATGAAAAGAAGATGATGGATCTCAACATATGAAGAGATAGGTTTCTCCAGTACATTCAAATCAAGATACCAAGATATGATCGTATTTTATTACATCAATTGCACTGTTTATATATGCTTTAAAAGATGACCAATAATTCACACAATGACACAGAGGTATTACTCATTTAACATACGAGAAATGAGTAATAATAACTTAGAGGTACAATGGAACACACGAACCAAATGCTCTCTTTATTATCTTTGTAAAATTATACAATTTCAAAAGCCTTTATGTACAAAGTATAAGATGAGAGGTCTCTAAAGCTTCTCCATAAGTTCCCCTATAAAAGTCTATTGAAAAAGCCCCCCCCTTTACATTTCAAATAGCCTTGTATTTATAGGCTTCTTCCCAGTAACCACCTTGTAACCAATTGATAACTACTTTATAACTACCTTTTTGAAATATAATAACTTAAAAATAAGCTTTTATTCCAGTTAGATTTTACCTAACTTTTCTGGAAACTAAGCTCATTTTCTAACCCTCAATTACAACATGTGACAAAAGTCACTTTTACAAAAAGGTAACATTACACTTGCAATTTACAAGTTATGGACTTTGTTGAGTCTTTTCCATCACATCTGCTCCATTTTGACAATCAAAACCTCACCAAATCTTGAAAAATTCTCTAAATACCTGAATCTTAGACTCCTTTAGAAGGATAAATGGCACTGCAGTCATTCCTCAATGCTTGATCTTCGTATCTAAGAAATACATCTTTTGTTTCTACCAGACTTTTAGTCCCCCTAGCTTATCACCAAAGTTGTGGATCTGACCATGCCTTGAATTGAGATTGCCAATAACATCTCCTAAATGCTCCTCAAGTGTCATAACTTCCACTTTCATTATAGGTTCCAACAACTTTGGACTTACCTTTGTCATTCCTTCCCTGAAAGCACCACGAGTTGCAAGATAGGATGCAAGTAAGTTAGAGTCCACATCATGATATGATCCATCTATAAGGATAGTCTGCACAACATCAATAGGGAAGCCTTTTAGAGCACCATTTCTCATACACTCTTCCAACCTCTTCATCACACCTAGTATATTCTCCTTAGGTACAATTCCACCTTTAATTGCATTCTTGAATTCATACCCACTGCCAGCTTCAATAAGCTCAAATCTTATAATTATGTCTGTGAATTAACTTTGAGGTGATTGTTTCTTGTGCACATATTTAACTTCTGTTGTCTTTGAGATACTTTCTTGATAGTTCAATTTAGGTGTACCCATATTAACCTCAACCTTGAATTCTTTCTTGCAAACGATCAACAATGATTGTCACATGCAACTCCCCCTTTTCTTCTATAACAGTTTGGTTGTCCTCTTTATCCCTCGAGAAATGAAAAAAAAAGATCAACTTTTGTTTTAGGTTCAATTGTAACTTTAAGAACAGGGTTAGGAAAGTTCATCCTTTCTAGCCAGCTTAAACTCTCTTGTATTTGTTTGATTGATATCAAATTGTTCAGATTCCAATTTTTTTTTTGTGAACTTGTACACCAAAATATGCTCCTCACTTTCCTCACTGAATCATTCAAACCTCATAAGATAGTAGTGATGTAATCTACTAAGAATGACCATTTCATTATGAAACTCCTTGTGACCTTGAATGTTTGAAGGGGACACCCTTTTCATGGCCACCATCCAATATTAATAGCTTTGAAAGCACCCCTTCCATAATACTTGAGATCAGGGTAGTGCAAGTCATATTTGGTGTGGAAGTGAAGTTCCATTCCAGTAGTTTGTATGAGATGGCATGTTCCCTGCCATATAACCCTTTTCACAAGTATTAAAGGATTGATTCTCCATAGCTAATGAAAATGGTACATTTATTTCTGAAGAGTTTACCATGGAGTGACCTATCTTTTCATTGGCATACTCATTTGGGGATCTCGGTGAGACATCATTCTAAGAAACTGCATTCACATCTAGCTTCCCTATTTTTCATACATGTTTACATTATCATCTACAAATATAATATCTTTTAAGAATCCCCATCTTCATTACGCTTTGATGAAGGCATAAGGCATTTTTGAAGGTTGCCTTTTTGGCATAGAACAGGAGGATACTTGCAAAGGTTTTGACATGGATTTTACAACAACTTCTAAAGTCATTTCCATATAATAATTTTGTGTATTTCCTGTGGCCATCGAATTCCATGAGACCATATTTCTCTGAGACATTTTCTCAAATGGTGCACATGCCTTTCATATGCCCTCATGCTTAGTATACCTGTCTGCCAAAGCATTTCAGACTTATAACATTTTGAACAAAAATATTGCTTCCATTTCCTTGCGGGTTGGTGAGCACATTGGTCTAGGTTATGGAGCTTGGCTTCGTAACAATCACTACATATGCTACATAGTTTCTAAAACCCTTTCAACAAATTTGTTTTTGTCCATATCTGACAGTCTTCGCATACCATGAGATTTCATCTCTTTAAGGCGTTGTGTCAAACAGTTTATATGCCTTTTTCTTGCTTCCATTGTAGTCTACGAGACAACATTTCTCTGAGTTTCTTTCAAACCATGCATGCATTGAATTTGCGGAGGCTACATTGCTTTGGAGCATTCTCTCAAACTGTTCGCGTGCTTTGTTTGGTTTTACAATGTTTTGCATGCATTATCTGCCAGGGTTCTGGTAACCACATTTGACAAAAGTCCACTTTCAACTATGTTTTTATGAATGTCCATACCATCCTCAAAAGCTCCCATTTTGGCACGGATTGGGAGGAAGTTGGTGAAGGTCATGTAGTCTGGTTTTACACCTACAACTTGCATTTGCTTGAGAGTTTCAAAGGCCTTTATTAAACCCATTTTCTGAGTATCCTGTCATTATCACATTGTATGGGAATGCATTTTTTTGAGGCCAACTGTCAAACAATTTGTGTGCCTTTGTCTCCGTACTTGAACATTTCACATGCATGTCTTAATAGAGCATTTCCAGCTATAAGAATCTAGTAAAAACCTTTCTTCCATTTTTAGTTATTACCTAACTTCTTGATTTGGTGCATGCAGGGATGATGCAAGAAAATAGCCGCTAAGTTTGGCTTTATAACTGCCAATTGCATTTTCTTTGAAAGTTTGGAAAGCCTTGTTCGATAAAATCATTATGTACATATTCTGCAATTATTGCATTCCGGGAGAAGATTTCTTCAAAGATGATTGTCAAAAACCTTCCAACTCTACTATCAGACAAAAATCCTCTTTCAATTATTCTTTGATGGATGCGTATATCCTTATGCTGGTGCAGGCCAAAAGGATTCTGGTAAAGGTTGTGAGTTTTAACTATACAACTGCCAAGTGCATTTTCTTGAAGAATTCTAAAAACCTTTTCAACAGATTAATTTGTTGCATACTCTATAATCACTGCATGCGGTGGGATGAAACCTGTATCAAACCATTCATGAACATTGTCTATGCCTCTACATTTTGTATCAATGGCATCTAAATACATGTCTACCAGAGCAATGACATTTAAAATATCTGATAAAAATCCTTCAAAGTTAGCTCAAAAACTTCTATTCCGGGTAGAGAGTATAGCGACGAAGGTGGTGGATTTTTGATTCCTACAACAATGCACTCCCTGAGACCAGACTTCATTGAAAAAACTCATTCAAACAATTCATGGCATTGTATATGTTTTCTCATTTTGCATACATATATGCCAATGCATTTCAAACTATGATATCTGACAAATATCTCTTTTTCATTACACTGATGGGCATGGACAAGGATGAGAAAACTGTTATATGAAAAAATAGTTCCTTAACTGCCTTTTATTATGTCCCATATCATATGCAGGATAAAGAGGACGACTAAAACTATTTCCTTGATTATAGGAAAATTTAATGGATGTGGAGGAGTGAACTTATTCCTGTTCGTAAAAAGTGAAAGTGAATTTCATTCTTTTTATCTCTCCAAACTTGAAAAATTACACCCTTTGGTTTTGGTTAGTCAAAAGTCAAAATGCTCGTGAACTTAGCCAAATTCCAAAGTTAACACAAACTTAGTGGAAAGCAAAAGTTAATGCACGGTTTACGGAAAAATTAGAATTGACGTGAACTTTGTGGAAAATAGAAGTTGGCGCAAGCTTAGCAAAAAATGAAAGTTGGCGCAAAAATAATGTTTCTAAGCCAATTCCATTTAAATTTTGACTCAGAATAATATTGGTATACAAATTTTCAATGGAGAGAGGTAATATGAACAAGACAAAATATGATGTCTCGTTAATAAGTTATTGACATGATTGACATAGGAAGTATAACACTGATGAATTGCAACCAAAAGGATGACTTGACAAAAGGTTTCGATGCAAAAGTTTAAAATTTGGCGATTTGAAAATGATATTATTGAAGCAAACTTGACATCCGGATCCATGATGTCATCTATAGTCATTGCTCTTTTGTCAAATTTTGATCTGGTGGCTTCAGTTACCGTTTGGTTCCTTACAGTTTTGAGTGTGGGTAACCCACCTGTTGAATGCAGTTTGGTCACAACCCTGATGGCATCTTTGGTTATCTTGAATGACCTTATTAGCCACATAAAATTATCATGCATCCTACTTAGAACATACCTGACCCATTCGTCTTCTACAAAGCACGGAAAATGTATGCAATGTTCGAAGTGTTTATCCCTTAGGGTCTTGAATTCAAGTTTGAGTTCAAAATTCTCATCTATTAACTATTTTCGATAGATGTCGGATAATTTTGAGTCTCCAAAATCTTCTATGTTTGCATATATATAAGCCCTAATATCTTCTATATGTAAGACACCGTGCGGAATACTGGAAAATGCACCCAAGGGACCAACTTCTAGTGACTTGTAAGGGTATTTCTTGAATTTTGGTCTCGGCCTTTCAGAAATATTAACAACCATTGGAGTAGCCATTCTAGCAAAGAAATCTGGAGAGAATTTGCAAAAGGGAAGTACCTTTTCATGCCTTAGGGTTTGATGCAGATGTCAGAATGATTTTTTGTTTGAATTCAATCTTCAATAGTAAACTGTAGGATCTCTTCTCAGAGCTCTTCTTTCTTCTTCATGAGTGCAAGTGTGTAAATAATGACTGAAAAAGCCTTTTTATCCTTGCACAAAACCTAATTCCCTTTTGTAACAAATGCACAAACTTTTAAGTCATCCGGTCACCCTGCTTCTTAAGTGAGCTTTTCATGAATTGTCTTGCGGATCTTGAAACTAGTACCCTAGTGTGTTGATAACACCTAGGTGCCTTAAAGACTTTCCTCTGGATCCACAGGTCAGAGTATTATATTTTCAGATCATACCAGATCAATTTGTATTCTTCTGTTAATACTGGATGATTGCCAGAACTGGATCTACTCAAGTGGTCATAAACCTTGCGAAACTTCATACGGACCTCTCACATTCTGACTTAAAGTTCTTTGGAGGATTTTATAGGAACCCTTTAATCTGCAACATCAGATGTTCACTCAATGTGTTGAATTCAGGCACTTACCAGCTGACTGGGGGAAAAGATTTTTCTGTAGCTCCCCCTGAGCTAGAGCTCACTTTTTAGTTTTCAAAAGGATTATCAACATCGGATTCTGGTGTGGATCCATCTCTAATATTCATTGTACTCTTCTTTACCCAAATCTTGCTCATTTCCTCTTGAACTTCATCCGCATTTAATTTACCTTTGCCTTTATCTTGTTTCTGATCATGTTTTACTGGACCCCTTTTATCATGATTTCTGCTTTTGCAGAATCTAGCTATATGACCAGATTTATTGAAATTGTAACACACAACATTTCTTTGTTTATTTGGTTGATATCCTTTTGATCTGCACTGATTAGCCATATACCCCATTCTATTGCATGTAAAGCATCTACCATTGAAAGAATTGTTCATTTGCATATTTCTGCATTCATGAGATTTGTGACCATACCTTTTGCAACTAAAACATTGACCGGAGAAGGATGAATTGTTCTGATTCATTCTGTTCCCGCACTGAGTTTCTTTATGATCAAATTTGTTGCAATTAAAGCAATTTCCATTGAAAGATGGATATCTTTGGGCATTTGGTTGCCTTACCAGAGGTCTTCTAGGCTTGTTTCTTTGACTTCTTGATCCAAAGTTCCTTTGACCAGATCCAGAGCTCTCACCTTTCTCATACCCCAAGCCATGCTTATCATCTACCCTCTTTTGACTTGCAAGAAGGACTTCAAGTTGGGCTGAGCTTATCTTGAATTTTTCTTTGTATTCATTTGCAGATTGAAGATCTTGTTTAAGAGTGTCTATCTGGCTCTCAAGTTGTTCTTCATCGTCTCTGGCTTCTTCAAGATTAGATTCAAGATGTCTGATTATTTTGTCCATTTTGTGGTAGTCCTTTGTTCTCTCTTTGAGGGATTGTTTTAGATTATCTTCAGTATTTCTCTTCTCTTCAATTTCTTGGGTGAATTTCATAACCCCTGGTTCCATCTCATGTCTTATCATAATGACTTCTTTTGGCAGCTTCTCACATAGCTTAGTTTTCTCATTCAGATCCTCATCAGTATTATTGGCTTCATTCTAATTTGCTAATTACTGAGTTTTTCTTTCAACTCATTGATGAAATCATCAGCTTCCTTAAGTCTTTCTCTCAAATTATTGACCTCAGAGTGGGATTGTTCAAGATCATCTAGGGTAGACTGAAGTTGTTCTTTCATACCATATGCATCCATTGAGATTCCCAAATCTTCCTCAAGCTGTTAGGCTTGTTCAGAGGAACTTAGCTTTGATACCAATTGTTGGAAACAAGGTAGATAACTGAGGGGGGGTGAATCAGTTATCCTTAAATTTTACTTTCTTTTCTTATCTCAATATTTAAAACATAAAAGCATAAGCAACCATAAGAACAGAAGTAAAATTAATACACACAACACAAGGATTTTTACGTGGAAACCCTGTTAAGGGAAAAACCTCGGGGTGACTAACCCAAGATTGTATTCTCCATTAAAAGAATAGAAGAGTACAAATTTGGCACTTACCAATTAGGGCTCACTGCCCGAGCACATTGCTCACAAGAGGCCCACTACCTACAAGAGACTTACAGTCTACAAATGCTTACAGATGATATCAAGGTGTTTGAACTGGGGAACAACATCTATACATGCAGGAATTTAGTTTCGGTTAGGCACAGTATACTAATCTGGCATATTTCATTCTTCCTCTGCTTAATATTACTTTCCTGTCACATTCTGGGCTTGAATTACTGTCTTCGCACTTGTCTATTCTTTTCTTTGCACTTAATCATTCATACTATCACACACACACACCCACACAAGCTTGAATCCATTGGGTATATATATCCGCATCAAGGATTTCCAACAACTTCTTAGTCGGCAACAAGAATACCTGAGATATTTGCAAGTTATTGATCTGTCGGCTGAATCCATGCTTGATTAGTGATGCGCATAAAAATGTACGCATAGAAGTCATTAATCATGTCGGCCAATGATGTGTAATGCCACAAATTTCTTGATCAACGCCTTTTGCACATCCAGATTGAGGTTTGATACTCTGCCGATCAGTTCTTCCTCTGTCTGCTCTACCTGACTGGAACCCAACACTCAGATGCTCATATATTTTTCATGCTTTATCACTGGAGGCTAAATCTCTGGAATACAATGGTCATGATACCCCTCTTGACTTGTCCAAGTTCACAACTTACTGAGTTACACCATCTAAGAGATCCGGACCTGATTGTCAGACCTTATTACATACTCTGTTCTTGTTCACTAGACCAAAACAATTTCCATCCTGACTTCCGGTATAGGCATATTATGTATTGCGGATGTGTATAATAGAGTTTGTTGCCATCAATGACAACACTTATGAAGCCACACAGTGTCTCTTGCTAACAAGATGAAGTTCTAAGGCTAGTAGTTGGAATGAGACATGGTTATTACTTTCTAGATATTATTGTAATTAACACCCTCAATGATGGCCTCTACAAAGTAGAAAGAGTAGTTGAAGCACTAGACTAATAGCTAAAATGATATAAGATGGGTAATCAATTGAGCCCAAAACAAAGGGGAAAAGTGCAAGGTATGCAATTTTCACCATTACAAAAAATAAATTTACAAAGATAGGCTAGACTAAATATGGTCATTCAAGATTTTTATTTTATTTTATTTTATTTCTAAGAGGAGATTAAGAGGAGAGAAGATATTTGAAGGTTTTGCACTGTTACGTGAATAATATCAAGATGAAGATAATGCATAGCTTGAAATTGATATGCTCCCAATTTAAACATGTAACTTCTACTCATTCTACAAAACAATACCACATCCGATCTAAAAATGCGCACAAGCATAAGTAGGTGTAACAAGTCCCTCATTGCATCACCCACAAATTTAATCTTGTGTATTTTGCTTAGTCCATTAATGCCTTCTGTAAATCGGGCAAAACAAATAAGGCATGAGACCTCTATTTAGACCTAATTAAATGCCTTCTTGATGTCATAACCTTCACTGTACTTTTGGATAGTCTCGGAAATGATGGTGATCTTTGTAAAATCAACTCCCTTCTTACTGAAATGAAAGAGATGGAAATACATCCAAATGTTATCACTTATACAATCCAAATTAAGGCTTTGTGTAAATAGGATCAAGTTGAGGAAGCGATGAGCTTTTGCGTAGTCTAAGGCATGCTCATAATGTTTTTAGCAATGTTAATAACTGCAATGCCCTCCCTATGAGTTGTCATTGCAAAAAAAATAGCAATTGATATTTTGGTTCAGATTCCTCCCTAAAATAGGCCCCCTAATTATAACTCCTTACATGTTCTCACATAATTTTTCTAGGCCGACAAAGATACTCCACTGACTTCACCCAAATAATTAATATATCATGATCCCCTTATAAATAATATTTCCATAGCACTTACCCCTTGCCCATTGGGAAATATAGAAATGGGCATGCGAACTCATAAGATGACTTAATAAGAAGGGGACATGACAATCACTACCCAACCTATCAACATGTGGTGAAGGAGAGTAGTAAAGGTAGCAAAGCACAAAGCAATGCAAGTGAACAAAATATTCAGATGCCTCCAATGGTTACCCAAGTGCTCGCAATATTAGCCAGAACAAGGCAATTGTACTAAAGGTGATACATGAGCATCCAGTGGTGTAAGGGCAATCTTGCATCACCCAAAAATATTTGAAGTTGTTTTGAATTTATTTGTTTTTGTAGGTCTCTTTAGTTGTGTTGGAGTCCATGTTGACACTTCAATGGTTTGGGACTATTAGAAGTTCAGAAAGGCTAAAAATAGTAACCTAATATTTTTAGTAAGTTGGCCTATTTGGGTACGTGTGGGCCTAAAAATTTACCCCAAGAAGAAGAATTGTAAAAATAAGAAAATGGTGAAGAAATCATCTGAATATCATTTATAGTTTGAGAGATATTAAAGTTCCTGCCTTGGAAACTTGCTCCTGATGAACTTAAGATTTAAATTTGAGGCTTTTAGAGGCCTCGTTGGGGTTTGAAAAGTGGGCAAAATGATCTTTAGATCATTTTGGGTGTCATAGATCTCTTCACAAGATTTTCAACGCTTGGTTCTGTTTGTCAATTGGATGCCTGGTTCAAAAGTTATGGCCCTCATAAACTATGTTACAAAATTTCAAAAACTTTAAAAATTTCAAATTTTCAATTTCTTGGGCAAGAAAATGGACAGCTAGACTTGGCGCCTAAAAAGGGGAGTTACACATTCTAGAACATTCGGGAAGGTAGTGGAGAATTGGCGTGGAAGTTATTTGTGCCAAATACAAAGGGGAAATGGAAAGGTTACAAAGGATAGTTCCATATGTGCAATTGCGGCTCTGGATTGTAGAAATCTTTGATAGAGTAGGAATTTTTCCTGTTGTGAAAGAGCCCATGTTGTTGTAGCAGGTAATACTGGATTTCGTACTCCATTTTACTAAAGAAATAAAAGTTGCTTGATTTCATTCCTCACATTTTTGGTGAGAATCTTTGTTGTTGTTTCATGTGTGAGTGTTGGGTGGAGTATCCCTTCATCAAAAGGACAAGATTATCCCCTACAAATGTTGAGGAATGCAACTTTCCAACATCTAATGAACTTCATACGTTCAATGTGGAGCACAAGCAATTGCTAGTGAGTGAAGTAACCCAAAGAGAGAAGAAAGTAGAGAGCACTAAGGAGATGGGCACAAAGAATAGAAAGAAAGAAGAAAACTAACTAGAAGCAACATTTACACATGTAGAAATCACTATAAATGTTACTTCTATTCCCTTTTCTTCTCTTCTTCTACACCCACTGGTTCTACAATAGTGGGTTTGGCCCCTACTGGTTTCACTATACCTGTCACATCCATTACTACCATTTTTTTTGTTAGATGCACATATCCTCAATCCTTATCTTCCCAATTTTCCTCTCCAACCCAACATCCTTCCATTGGAGTGACATGCCCTCAAATCTTGGGTTTAACCCCACCACTATACACAACCCCCTTCTAATCCAAAATCCCCATTATATTCCCAACCTCTCACATCCTCCCATTAGATGATTTGACACCATTCTTCACCCTTGCTTCTAGTGTTTGACTTGTCATTGCCCCTACTTTAATCAATGATCCAACAACCTATGCTCAAATCATGCAATGATTAAAAGATGAGGCTAATGAGAAGAAGAAAATGGACAAAGAGATTGATGGAAAACAACCTACAAGAAAGAGGACAACGATATTTGATGAGTAGAGACAAACCTTGATGTTCACACATCTCACTCCCATAGTGGTCAAGCCTATGGAACAAATGCAAATGATATACTACCAAGTATTAGACCTAGGAATTGGCATGGAGCATGCTAGGGAGTGGACAAAGTAGATTTGATGCAATAAAGGTCCAAGATAGTGACCACACATTATTTGGCTATGGAGAAATGACTATAGAAGGTAGAAGTTGAGTTACAATTGGTAACTCGAAATTTTTAAAATGTAGATGTAAGAGTCAAGTCCTTGAAAAAAGATTTGAATAGCATGTAGAAAAGCACGTGGGCTAGGTCCTTAGGTCATGGTTAGTAAAGAAAAGGAGAAGGCAAAGGGGATGGAGCTTAGGGCCCATAGGGTCGAAGCAAAAATTGAAGAGTTAAAGAAGGAAGTTACAACTCTATGAGCCTAGCTAATTGATGACAAGAAAAAGAATTTAACCCTAGAGCTCACAAACATAGCCTCAAAACATAAAGAAGATGCACTAAAACTACTCATAGCCTCTTAAAAGGAGAAAAATAATTCAGAGACTAGAGACTAGAAGTTCAAATAAAACCAACTTAGTCCTCAAGTCAATCAGCTATAGGGCAAGATGGTAGAAATGCAAAATTTAGTGGTGAAACACCAACAAAAGGCTCAAGCAAGAGATGCCAATGAAGAGAATACTAAGAAAGAAGTCACCTTGAAGTCAAAGGTTCACAAACTGGGAAATAAAATGAATGAATTATAGGGGAGAAAAGGATGTAAAATGGAAATACAAGATGACACCCAAATTGAAAAGATTAAGGTTAGAGAGCAATGTGAATGATGACCTAGATGCAACTAGACAAAAAATGTCAGCTTAGGACTATACCTTGGCTCAAATCAGTAAGTAGATTGCAAAGCTAAAAGTAATAGAGGAGTTGAAGGCCAAGGTAGAGATTGGAGCGGTGGACACATGGTCATTATTCTTGGACTTAGTGAAGGAATTTTGCAAATTCTTTTGGGACAACGTCACTTAGGACACTAGTAGATTGAGACATGCTGTAAAATTTGTTGGTGCCACTCATGCAAGCATAGGAGATTCAAATAGAAGTTGATGGCATCACAACCACTTTGGCCCCCATGATTGCAAATGTGGAAGCATTCAAGCACAAGATTTCCACCTTGCCAATTGACACATTAACTAATGCAGGTATAATCAATAGAAGGAAGGTAGATAGGAAGGTGTTCAATATAGGCTAAGGGGATATGATAGTGCAAAGGTGAAAAGCCCAGTTAACATCATTACAATGGATGGTTTCAAGTGTGCTGAGTCTTATTGACCAATTGGTGCAACACAAATTGTTTTCCCCATTCGATGGGGACAATAGAAAATTGTCTATGTAGAGGTTTTGGAGTAAATTGATGAGAATAAGAATGAAACTACATTCAAAAATTGGCCTTTGGTTCCAATTAGGGTCATCCCACAATAATGGGTTACATTTTTTGGCCAAACTTGACATTAAAACCAACATTTTGAACTAAAGCTTCACTTTCTGACACCTATAGCTGCTAAACTGTTAGGAATTTGAAGATGATGCGAACTAGTGATTTGTGAGATTTTGTTTGTAGATTCTAAATATATTTTTTAAAAAAATTGGAGTTAAATTGTAATTTTTTTGCGTCTCCTTTGATAACTAGTTTTTAATAGTAAACAACATTTTTTAAAGTGATGTGTATTCTATAGCACATAACTTTTTTTCTACAAAGGATAAAATTCTGATTCTTTTGAATTTAGATTGGTAACACCGATATATAGGGCATGCAATTGGTTTTATAATGTTTTGTTGAATATTTTTTTAATTAAGTTTTGAAGTCAAACCAATTATAATTTAGACATAGGCGTATTCCGTAAAACATAACTTTTTTCTGTATGTATCGAAATTTAATTTTTTTTTGTTGAAACAAGGACATCAATACCTAGGGCATAGATATTTTTTAGAATTTATTTCACTAATTTACTAATTTTCCATGTGTGTAGAATAGAGAACTTGATGTTCGGTGAAAAACCTACATTCACAAGAAATAAAAAATAAATATAATAATCAAATTAAAAATATTTAAAATTATACTTTTTGGGAAGCTTATAATAAGGACTACATACTTACTAAACATAAAATTTAAATGAATTCATTTGATCCCCCAAAAGGTAAATCAAAAGTGGTTTTTTATCAGCGTTTTGATAGGTGTAGAGGAGACTCCATTATACTAGGTATGGTTTAAAACTAGCGGGGTTCTATCCAAGGGGGTTTGAATCTAAGGGGGTTTGATCAAATCCTCTTCAATTAAAATCCATTAAATGGAACCTTTCAAGGATTAAATCATTATATTTTCTAAAAATATGTGATTTTAGCAAAAATTAGGATGTCCTAGAAAGTGTAACCCATTATTGTGGCAGCGCCCATTATGGAAGAATCCTATAGGGTAATCAAACCACCAACTGAGTTGGAAGGCCAAGTGTATAATGTAGTAACAAAGGTGTAGGGCTTCTTCTATGACTTGTTTGAATTGGATTGTAGATTCTCACTATTCAACATGCTTGAAGTTAATTTAAGAGATGAATGGGGTAGATCAAAGTTACCCTTGATAGTTTCTAGTTGTTTTTTGTGGAGTTGTGCCTTGAAATTTTGAAGTAGGGTGACTTTGTGCCCAATGGATTTTTGGGTTCATCCCTTTCCTTAGTCAAAAAGTCATTGGTGAGTTGCTAGAAACTATTGATTTCTCTCTACATTTCAAAAAAGTTGTAGTTTTTACTTGGTTTTGGTGAGGGATGCCTTATTCTCCATGTTTTAAGTTAGCACAAGTAGAGGAATATTTTTATTGAATTTGGGGCTCCTATGAACCATTGATTTCATTTATCTAATGACTCGTAGAGACTGTATTTATTTATTTATTTTTATGCCAGGAGCTTATGTTGACCTTCCATCTCAATGATCCAAGGGTCCGTGAAGAGTCTTAAGAAAAGTGAAGCCCCATTGGCACCAACTTTCACTATGGTTCATTTTTCAAGCATTATGCAATTCAAAAACTAGAATAATAATATTTGGAGGGTTAGTAGAATCCATACATCATAAAACACCTTTAGGACAAACTTGTGAGATTGTTTCTTCAAAGGTGCCATTGTTTGCTCTAATCCCTACCAATTTGGCATCAACAACTGAAGGGAAAGGTTTAGACACCATAAATAGAGCCAGTTGAAACTAAGGGAAAGAAATCCTAAAATATTCCACGATAAATATAGGTAAGATAAAAAATCATGCTACAATATTGCTAAGCATTATGATAAAAATCAAAGCAAGGAAATAAGCATTCAAACCAAACTAGCCTCACTTGCTCTTCAATCAATTCCTCACCATTCTTCTATTATTAGAAGTCATTTTAGTTTTGCAAACTCATATTTACAAAGTTAATATAGAGTAAGATATCATCCACAAAAGAAATCTTAAAACACAAGATTATTAGATAATTGATAGTTAGGGATTGCCACAACTCATATTTTTTCTTTGATAAGAGTTTATGGGTTGGTTATGAGAAAACACTATAGATGCCTCATTTTGAAATATCAAAATATTAATGAACTAAATGTGACATAAACCCTTACAACTATCTCTATAAGTTAACATTTGTTATACTAACCTTAAAATATTTCATACTATGTGTAATCGAGAAATTTGAACAAATGAAGATAAAACAAATTAAATGCAATTACCTATGCCCAAACTCTTTGAATACCTCAAAGTGATGCATGCATGATTGATCGCTTGTATGATCGGATGTTGATTGCACACAATCGCAGCATAACGTTGATAGGATATGATGGAGAAAGGTTGCGGAGATAACTCGACATAATAAAGATACTTAAAACTCAATCATATCTCTCAAATGACTTGTGAGAAGTCATATTTATAGACAAGGGATGATTTTTGATGTGGAGGGAAGAAGATAAGATAAGGATTGGATTTTTTCTTTATTAGACAAAAGAGGAAATAAAACAAGATAAGATAGGATTTTAAAAAGATAGAAAGATATTTTTTTTGCTTTAAAGGAAATAAATCCTAAAAAGATGAAAGGAATTATCTAATTAAATAAATTAATTAGATATGCATGAGTTGCAAATTTTTAGAAAGAAAGCAAGAGGATATGTTTAAGATTTTATTAATTAAATAAATATTTGATTTATTTCATTAATTTTGGATTTGTGATGAGAGATGATGTGAAAAGATAATTAAATAAATAAAAATTTATTTAATTATAGGAAATATAGATAAGTGATTAATTAAATAATTAAAAATAATTATTTAGCTAGAGAGGATTAATGGCCATGAATAATTAAATAAATACAAATTTATTTAATTATAGAAGTTAGGATTATGGGATTGAAAGGGGATAAAATAAATTAGTCAAATAAATAAAATTTATTTAACTAATTAGGTGATGACATGGGTATCTAGGGCAAAACATGCTAATGACAAGGTGTTGGACATTTTTAGGTGTCTACATTTTTCCCCTCTTTGAGATGATGTTCGAGATGATGAGATTTGTGTCGAGTAACATCATTTCAAAGAAGCTAAGGTATGGATAGAGGAAAAAAGTGGTAATGGAAAGATAGGATGAGGATGCTACCTCGAGAGGATAGGCAGGTTGGACAAACACGGGTAGGCTCTCGACATGAAAGTGGTTGGTCAAGGAAGAAAGATAAGGAAATGGATAGAAGAAAGGATGATGCATTATGCTGCAATGAAAGTGAGCAATCATGATGTTTGATATAACACTAACTGTTATGCACCAGGGTATGAGGACCAAGGTGACGACGTGTCTCGTACCCCAGCATAATACAACCTTGTCTAGACATATGAGGAAGAAAACTTAGAGCATTAAAGTCCTAACACACAAAAGGTATGATGTGACCTTAGATGCAAAGGATAATGCAAAAAACTATTTCTAACATACACAAGATATGAATATTAGTTGGAATGATACATATGTGATACAAATGCAAGATAAAAAGGTAACACACACAAGCAAGCATGCACAAATGATACAAAAACAAACAAGGATTGCCCCTGTCAAGCTGTAAGCCAATGATTAATTGTTGATTGATTGATTGATGATGATAGTGTTGTCATGGCGGGGAACGATATATCCCTAGAACAATACAAGGATGCGGGAACGATATATCCCATTGATGATGATGATTGATTAATTGATTTGGTTTAAAACAAGATTAGGATCAAGACCAAGAATGTGATTGGATAATTTGACAAGCTTGATTAACTTAATTGGTATGGATAAAGGGTGACTGGCATTTGGATCTATTGCTTGGATTGAGATTGATTGGAAGAAGTGATGGATTGATGATTTGGAGAAGTGGTTGATTGGAAGAATTATTGTGAAAGATTGATGAATTAATGAGGATAGATGATAGAAGAAGATGAGAGATGGAAGAAAGAGAAGATGATAGGGGGATGGAAGAATGAATCATTGGTACTTGCGTACTGGATACTTCCTTCATATTCTAGACTGCCTACATACCCGTATCCATGGGATCAAAGCACCACATGATGATGATGAGACATGATAAATATGTAATTCTAGGTGTTTATTGATGATGTGGGAGATAGATGATAGAACAAAATGAGATGAATGAAGAGAAAGAAGATTAGAGGAAATATGAAAGATAGAGGAGGGGTATTGTCTTGTGCCTGAATCTGGGTACCTTCTTTGTACTCTAGATCGCCTACATACTTGTATCCACGAGATCAAGGCACTTAACGATAGAGATGAGATGTAGTTCTGATTTTGTTTGATGATGATGGTGGATAGATTGATCGAGCTATGGATTGATTGAGATTGATTTTCTTTGATTTGATAGGTTTGATTGGATTTGTTTTGATGGGTTTGATGTGATTTGTTTTAATGATGATTGATTTTATTGCTTGGATTTTTGTTGGATATTTGATTTTTTTGGAATTTTTTCAGGACATTTAATGATTTTTCTTTTTGGAATTTTTCAGGACATTTAATGATTTTTCTTTTTGGAATTTTTCAGGACATTTTATGATGTTTTGGTATTTTTTCAGGATAGTTTATGATGTTTTTGGATTTTTTCAGGATAGTTTATGATGTTTTTGGTTTTTTTCAGGACAATTTATGATTTTTTTGGATTTTTTAGGATAGTTTATGATTTTTTTTGGATTTTTTTTAGGACAATTTATGATGTTTTTGGATTTTTTCAGGATAGTTTATGATTTTTTTGGATTTTTTAGGACAGTTTATGATTTTTTTGGATTTTTTAGGAATCGCTATACAAAAGAGCATACAAGGATCTTGTCTCTGGGATTTTAGTTTTGGGTGATGCTATGAAGGATGGGATAACAAGGCTAAATGCGGAAAACTCCAAGCTATGAAATGTGAATAATGCAAATGACTGTGAATGGATGCAAGGATTTATTAGATGGTAGAACCGCTCGCTACACATGGTTCCTAAAACAGGTTTTCACCATGGTACTTATCCAAGGCATCATCAAAGTGATTTTCACCATTGGAAGGCTTTATTGCACTCAATTTTTTTTGGAGATATGCGATGGGTCATGCATAGAATCTTTTCAGGTGCATGTTGTTCATTGGTTCTTCTAGAGGCTACCCCTTTGTTGTTGAAAGATGATAAGCTCCTAATCCATAGCTAGCCGTGATGATAAAGGGGCCTAACCACTTAGGCTCAAATTTTCCCTTCTTAGGATGGTCTTGCATGTTTTTTTGATTCTCCAAAAGGACAAGGTCGCCTACCTCAAATCTCTGGCTCTTGATCTTCTTATTATATCTTCTCCATAAGTGATTTTGATAAGCCTGAAGATGGTTCAGAGTGTTTAAACACTTTTCATCTAGCAACTCTAGTTCATTCAACCGTGCAACTCGGTATTCCTCCTTAGTGATGATATTCTTCAGTGAGATACAAAGAGAAGGGAGCTCAACCTCAATAGGTAAGATGACTTCAGAACCAAACACTAATGAATAGGGTGTGGCTCCTGTGGGGGTACGAATGCTAGTGCGATATGCCCATAGGGAGGGATTGAGCTGCAAATGCTAGTTGTTCATTGACTGTTTTCTTCAAGATGCACAAAATGGTTTTTTTCAAAGCTTTAGCCTGACCATTACCTTGTGGATAATATGGCATGGAGAAGCAATGTTGGATATGGAATTTATCGCATAGAGTGTGAACCTCTTAGTTTTTGAAAGGCTTTCCATTATCCGTAATGATGGAATGAGGGATGCTATATCGGTAGATTATATAGTGTAGGATGAATTTGGAAATTTGGATACCGGTGGTAAAGGTAAGTGGAAGGGCCTCTACCCACTTAGTGAAGTATTTAGTGGCAGTGATGATGAATTTATGGCCATTAGAAGATGGTGGGTGAATCTTACCTATAAGGTCGAGCCCCCATTATGAAAAAGGCCATGGAGTTGTAATCGGTTGCAATTATTGTGATGGCGCGTGTATAAGATCTCCGTGTTGTTGACAAGGTAGGCACTTCTTTATAAATTCATGCGCATCTTTCTCCATAGTCAGCCAATAATATCCTATGCGAAGAATCTTTTTAGCTAAGGTTGGTCCACTGGAATGCATCCCACAGATACCCTCATGTACTTCTTTCAAGGCAACTTTAACCTCCCTAGAATCAAGACATCTCAAAAAAGTACCATCGAGATCCCTTTGATATAAGGTGTCACTGATAATGGTGCAATGAGATGCTTGGCAAATGAAGTTTTTTCGTTGTGCAGATGTCAGGTTGGGTGGAAGGATGTTGTCATGAAGGTACATATAGGTTTGTTGATACCACAGGGATAAAGGACCAATGATGTTGCATACAAGCTCAGATTGTGGGACATCATAAGTAGGTATAGGAAGTTCTTCTATCAGGAATTCGCACCTCTTGCTATCTTTTTTCATGTCAACTAATGACCCTATGGTGGCCATTGCATCAGATGTTTTATTGTTGAGCCTTGGAACCTGCTCAAAGTGGATGTCATGAAAATAATCCTTGAAGTTATCTACCATCCTCTTGTAAGGTAGGAGCTTGTCATCTTTTGTTTTATACTCATTATTCACCTATTGGATGACCAATTGGGAATCACCATATACTATCAGTTTCTCAATTTTCCACTTGATTGCCATGCGGAGTCCTGTGATGAGAGCCTCATATTTAGCTACATTGTTAGTACGTGGAAATGTGATCTTGTATGACTTAGGGATTGTGTCTCCTTGAGGAGTTACAAATAAAAGACCTGTCCCCAAGCCGCGGTGTTTATAAGACCCATCAAAGTACATTTTCCATGTGTTTTTGACTAGTACAACTATCAGTATGGACTCATCTAGAAACTCAGATAATAATGGATGCTTTGCTGGGATGGGAGCGTCTGCTAACTAATCTGCAATGACTTGTCCTTTGATGGCTTTTCTTTCCATATACTCAATATCAAATTCTCTCAAGATCATTACCCATTTTGTTGTCCTTCCTGTAAGAGCTGCTTTGCTTAACAGATATTTCAATGGATTATTTTTGTGATGAGCTTCATTTTGTGGTTAAGCATGTAGTGTCTTAACTTTTGAGAAGTAAAGACCACTTCCAGACATGCTCGCTCTATCGGTGTGTAGTTAAGCTCATAACCTACCAATGTGCGGCTGATATAATAAATAGCCCTCTACTTTCCTCATTCGTCATGTTGTGCCAATAAAGCCCCAACTGCTATTTGTGTTGCTGATATATAAAGGAGAAGAGGCTATCTTGATCTTGGTGGCATGAGGACTGGTGGTTTAACAAGGTACTTCTTTAATTGTTCGAAGGCCCATTGATAGTTGTTATCCCATTGAAAAGCTGTATTTTTCTTGAGAAGATGCTGAAATGGTTGACACTTATCGGCAAGTTGTGCTATGAATTAGCAGATAGACTGTAACTTCCCTTAAAGGCTTCTAAGCTGCTTAAGTGTTGTAGGAGAAGGCATTTCCATTATAGCTTTAACATTATTAGGATCTACTTCTATTCCCCTCCTTGACACTATGTATCCTAGGAGTTTCTTGGAGGTTACTCTAAAGACACACTTCTTGGGGTTCAGTCTTACATTGTATTGTTCCAATCGGTCAAAGATCTTTGCTAGCACATCTAAATGTTCTTCTCTTGTCTTTGATTTTCCCAATAAGTCATCTACATAGTCTTCCATTATTTTGTGAAAGAAGTCATGGAAGATAACTGTCATGGCTCTTTGGTATGCCGCTCCTACATTCTTCAAATTGAATGACATCATGACTCAATAATAGGTTCCCCATGGTGCTATGAATGATGTCTTATGCTGATCCTCCTCTGCTATTCTAATTTGGTTATATCCAGAAAATCCATCCATGAGTGAGAGAATTTCATGTCCAGCAGTAAGATCTACAATGATGTCAATGTTAGGAAGAGGGAAATCATCCTTAGGGCAAGCTTTGTTGAGGTCTCGAATGTCTGTATAGCAATGGATGCCCCCAGTCACTTTCTTAATTGGTACCAGATTTGACACCCATTGAAGGTAATATATCGGTTGAATGAACCCCACATCTAACAATTTCTTTAATTCTACTTTAACAAGTAATGCTACCTACGGATTCATCTTTCTCAATTTCTGCCTCACTAGTTTTGCATCTGGATGTACTGTAAGGTGGTGAACCACGAGTGCAGGATCTAGCCCAGGCATGTCAGCATAGGTCCACGCAAAGTTAATGCTTCTTTTTTTGAAGAAATTTAAGAAGGCCTCTTGTTCTTTGGATGTCAATGATTTAGCTTGGTGTGTAATTTTAGGTTCGTCCTCTGTTCCAAGATTCATTTCATGTGACTCTTCCACCAATATGGGTGATCTTTCTTGATAAAACTCAGACACTTTAGTGAGGTCCAATCTCTCATCCTCTAGCACCTCAGAGAGGTTTTCAACAGAAGATACGTCCTTTATTTTTACCTTTTTAATCGTCTGAAAGCGCCACAAAGTGGTTTTCGCTAGGGGACGTTATTTTTATTTTCATCATTTTGCGGCTAAGAGATTGGGTGGTCTCCCTAAAGTAAATAGAAGTGTTAAGCTCCATGATGTATCCTGCTTTATGATCTCTCAAGGGGAAATGATTTCTCACTCCCATGAATTCAGCTAGAGCCTCGTTGTTTTGTACAACATCAAGGACAGTGGTCCTTGTTGGTCCCAATCGATTAGTTGAGGATATATAAGAGGTAGGTCATTAGAGGTGGATGGCATGGAGGATAATGTGAAGATGGTACAAATAGATGATTCGAATAACTCGGCAAGGTCAGTGAAGGAGTCATGATGGTACTCTTCATTGATGTCATTGATTACCGAGGCCTTAGCATCTTCGATAAAAGTACACTCACGTTCCATAGGGTTTGGTTCTAATTTTCCATACCCTAACCCATGGTAGTAGTAGTTTCTTGTTGCTTGTATTGGTTCCATGGTCCCTTGTTCATGCAAGCCCATGCCCCCTTGTCCTTTAATCCCATGTTCTTAACAATTTGGAGTCCTTTACCATAAATTTTTATTGGCAAAGTTGGTACTTCTTCATCTTCTTCATCCTTGTATAGCCATGAAGAAATGTCCTTGAGATCATCCTACTCCAAGAGATGTTTCTTTTCAAAAGTAGGTGTCAGTTTGCATTTGATCACTATGGTAGAAACTTCATTCTCCCTAGGAGTGCCATATGTTCTGGGGGATGGTGGTAAGTGGCCAACACAAAAGAAAGTGCCATGTAAATCATACTCACCACATCCCTTGTCACTTGCCTTGATCTTGATTTTGGGATAAGGAGATGATTGTGATGTTGATGGCAAATCAACAGGATCAATGTAGGTGGAGGATGATAGGGCCTTTTGTTTAGGCTTAGAAGGGGTCATGACAAGATGATTATATGGACATAAGGTATGGTCATGTCCTTCCAAAAAACTATAGTATTGAAAGGGACGAGGATCGGCGTAGATGGTAACTTTTGTACCGTTATGTAGAAACTTTAGGCATTGATGGAAGGTGGAAGGGACAGCTTGCATGGCATGAATCCATGATCAGCCGAGAAGAATGTTGTAGGGAAGATCAAGGTCAAGGACCTAACACTTTGTTTCCAAAATCTTTTGTCCTACCTAAATAGGGAGCTTGATAGTTCCTTCGGACAATCTCTCTGTGTCATCATATCCTTTGATGGTAAGGGATTCATTAGCATCTACGACCACATCAGAATATCCCAAGTGTTTTAATAGCTTTAGAGTGCACAGATTTAGGCCAGAACAACCATCTATTAAAACCCTTTTTATGATATGTTTATGGACGATAACTTCGATGTGAAGTGCTTCATTGTGGGAGGCATCAACTATGGGAAGATCTTTTTTGAGAAAGTGAGGTGATGGGGTGCAGCGATATGGGCTAACATAGTTTGGAATTGTTCCACATTTAGATTGGTGGGGACTTACGTCTCTATCAAGGCTTTATCAAGAATTTGTTAGTGGAGTGGAGATGTACAGAGAAGCTTGAGAATGGATATTTAGGCAGGTGTCTTTCCTAGATGATCCGGGAGATTATATTTATGGTTTAGGAGGAACGAATGATGGAGGTTGGTTGGATGTGGATGGTTGATTAGTAGGAGTGGCACCACGAATGGTAACACGACTACATTGGGTTGTGACCACACAATCTAGGGCTTTAACCTGAATAGTGATGGTATTAACATGGCTGAAAGATTTCTTTATCCGACCCACCACAGAATTGAAAGAGTTTGGAGGGGGGACAATGTGATATGTTTGGTTGGATGATGAAGAAGCCTTGCCTTTGTTATGATCAGGGAGGGGATCCTTGTATGCTCCCAAGTTTGTGTTTGGGGATGGATTAGAAGAGTCTTGGAGGGTGACTTTCCCTGATTCTATGAGATCCTGTATGCGATGTTTTAATCTCATGTAGTTCAATGTTGTGTGTCCTTTAACATGATGGTACTCATAGAATGTATTCTCATCGAACCACAAAGGTTTGAACTGATTCTCATCATATGACCGAACATGGGGAAGATTGATCAAGTTCTCTTTCACACATCTATCCAAAACATCTTCAATAGGTTCCCTTAAAGGCGTAAATCTCCTTCTAGGATTATTGTTTTGTCTAGGTGGCCCTCTTGGTATGTTTACATTGTTGCTCAAGGTAGTAGGTGGGGCATTATTTTGAATGTTTTGGATAGCTTTCACATCTGTGACACCGTCATTGAGAGTGTTTTTATTCTTACCCCAGAAGTGGGGTTTATCACTTGTTTGAGGATTGTTGTTGTTATTGTTACCGTTCTTGTTGTTGTCATACAATTTTATCAAGCCTTTGGCGATAAGAGCTCTCTCAATGGTCATTCCTTTGTCAATAACCTCTTCGAAGGTAGAAGCGTATAGCACTTCAAATGGAATCCCATTTTTGGGTTCAGGTTGGTGACAAACATGGTCACGAGTTGCTTTTCATGAATAGGCCATGATAGCTTGCTTGCCAAGGCTCTCCACCTCTATAAAAGGTGGCAAATGATTCCCCATTCCTTTGTTTTGTGTTACAAAGGTCAGTCATTGAGACCTCATGCTTGAAATTGTGAGAGAAATGGTTTATAAATTTCTCTGCAAGTTCTTGGAATGTTTTGATGCCAAGGGGAAGATGTATGAACCATTCAATGGCTTGTCCACCAAGGATTCAAGGGAAAAGTCTCATAAAATAAGTGTTTTTGTAAGAGACTTCAAGGCAAGCGATGTAAAATTCTCTTAAATGTTCTCGAGGATCTCCCCTTCCTTTGTATTTGTCAAATTTTGGCATTTCAAAATGTTTAGGAAAGGGGGGCATGTATAGAGTCCTATCAAAGGGATAAGGACATATATCCTCAAGGGAATACTGTTTCTTTTTGTGTTTTGGTTGAATTTCTTCAAGCTTTTGTAGAACAATGCTCAAGGAATCCGGTATTGGAGGTGGTTGCGGTGTGGAATTTGTTTGCACTTGAAGCAGTTGTTGAAGATATGGCAGTACTTGTGTGTTTTGGTTCAACTGTGGGGGATTTTGTTGTTTTTGGTTTTGTTGTTGGGCCATGTATTTTTGAACAACAATGAGTTGTTGGATATGTGGTGGAATTTGTAGATTTGTGTTTGGGTTAGCTTGTGATGTTTGGACATTTACGGTATTTGAAGTGTTGGTGGTGTTAGAGGGTTGTTCAGAAAATAGTTGCGTTATGAAGGAAATAGTGTTAGGATCAATTGATGGTACGCTGGTTGAGGCATTCACATGCATGGTATTTGTGGGAATATTAAGGGTGATTTGGGGCATGTACGTGGTGGCATTAATGTTTGTGGGATTTGTGGATGATGCAGTGACCATAGGTAAGGAAGCTCCATGTTGAATAAGATACTCCACATACTTATTTGGATCCGATTGGAGAACCCTATTAAGTACATCCATGTTGTCAGGATCTTGCATGAAACCTAGGACATCTTGATCAATTGTGGGTGTGTTGGATGATAGCAAAGGTGGAAGTGAATTGTCATAGGGCATGTTATTTTGATCAGTTTGGGGCATTCTGATGTTCGTGTTTAACCCAAGGGGTATGTTATTTTGATCAGTTTGGGGCATTCTGACGTTCATGTTTAACCCAAAGGATCCCATCTCTTGAATTTTCTTGGCTTGTGATCTTGTCAAGGGCATGCAATAATCTTGGGATGAACTTGGTTATGGGATGAAATGGATGGATGTTTTGAGAATGACCTTAGAGATTAATTAGAAATTGGTTGGACCCAAAGGTGGTGATATTTTCTTGGAAATGAATAAGATGGGGTTATTTGACCTCAAGAATTTTAAAAGGATGATGTTTTAGGGTTGAATTTGGCTAGAGAAGCTAAAGATGTGATGATTGGTTTGGATGATAGTTTAAAATCAAAAGGATGAGCTTGGACAAAACCTAGATCTTTTGGATTTGTTTCAAGGATGATTCCTTCTACTCAAGGTAGACTAATGACCTTAAGCCAAAAGGATGGATAACTATTTCACTTGAAAGACAGACTAATGACCCTCAAATAAAATAAGGATGATGGAGGATAAGATCTAGATTAAATCTTTTGCACAAGATTGATTTTTGGATATGTTTGGGTTGATCAATGTTGATTGATTTTGGATAGGTTGGTGAGGTGTTTCCTAAGGTCAAATGCTAAATGTCTTGTGGGAAATTCGAGATTTGGATCTATGTTGGTAAAAAAAATGATTTTGGAATAAAATGGCTAAGGGGTCCAACAAATTAAAATGTTTTATCCAAGGTCAAGGTAAAAAGTGGATGGATGTACTCTAGAGTGAAAGTGGACAATGAGGTGAAAGGTTGGGATATGATTTGGATGGACTACAGATTATACTTAGACAAGTTGCAGGGTATTTTTGGATATGAAAGGATGAAGTTTGATTGGGAAGTGATTAGGATGAAGTTATCTCGTGAAATGGAGTTTTTTTTACAGCTTTTTTTTAGCAATTTTATGGCAAGAAGACAAGATAGCAAACACTCATGCACAAGCCGTTCACAAACATTTACCACCTAGGTTGGATGAGATGATACCTATTGGGTTCCCACTTGGTTTTACCCAGTCGTACCTACTTATGGTGTATAGCTCTAGAACTTGGGGCATGGGCTCCCCCTTACAATGCACTCACTTCTCAGGCACACCAAGTTCCAGATCCTCAAGATGCACAGATCTTGAGGTACCTTGCTATCTCTGCCATAAGCTACAAAAATGTGGGACGGCTATCAGAGTTTCCTCCTGTACCAACAAATAGGGGTTTTGGGCCACTACACAAAGGTTTCTAATAAGGGCTTCTGTTCGGGTGGCTATACATGCAGTGGTTCGCTTCGTTAATGGAGGCTTCCCAGCCTAGAAAGGTTATGCTCCACAGGTTTTTGGGGGAAACATTCATCGGTATAGTGCAACAACACCTGTCGTTTGTGACTTTCGGCACAAACACGTTATTTATATAGCGGCTTGGAAGGGCTTGGCTTTAGCATGTTTTTTCTTGGGTCATACCCCTTCTCACAATGGGAAGGCAGGCCCTCTAGAGTTAGAAATATTTTCTCTTGCACCCCAGATCCATTTGATAGGCAGGGGGAGAGGATACCTCTATTGTTAAATCGGGTTACACATAGATAATACAAGCAAGCTTAAAAAAGATAAAGCAGACACAGAGAAGGCAGATTGTTCATTTTAAGAGCACCAAAACCAAGTGTGCCTATTTTAGTATGAAAAATTTCTTATGTCTTGGACCGATTGAGACTGCAAAAGATATGTTAGTATGTTTTGTCCTCCGTTCTTTGACAAGTGTTTATGACAAGCTACACAGAGAAAATATTAGTTTTCTAAACAAGAATAAACATGCAATCTGCTAAAAATCTGAAATAAATTGTCTGATATAGAAAAATGGATTGCACAAACAGAAAGTATATGAAATTATATGCACTTTTAAAAAACAATTTGTTAAAGTTGGATAAGTTTTGCTCAAAATATGTGCATTTTAAGTTTGAATGGAAGCTGAAGTTTACCTGCAAAAATACATAATGAAATGATGAGATCACCTGATGAACCCTTTACGGATGTGAAGTTCATCTTCTTACCTTTCCGATGAGTCCTTCCACACGCAATTTTGACCCCGTATGCTCCTGTTATGGCAAAAAGAAAAATCTCCCCCTTATGGCATATTTGAAGAACCAGGTTGACTAGTTGAGAAAAGGTTGATTTTCGTTGATTGTTTGACTTTTTGGATATTGATTGGTTTGCAAAGCTTTACTTTCTTTGTTTCACATGCTGTTATGCTATGGTGATTGACAATTTGTTTTAAATAAATCGCACCCCCTTTTAAAAAAAAAAAAAAATTAAAGCCCCAAAGTATCAACCTTGAACTTGAAACCTAAATATTGAAACCTAGAATTGCTTTAATGTTCGACTAAAGCTATAGGGACTGTGATAATTTCAATAGAGGGTTTTGAAACTGCGACCTGATTGATTTTGACTGCTGACCATATGACTAAGACTGTGACTCAAACTATGGATCTCGACCTAGACCTAGGATTCTGACTAAGGGTTTAGAGTACGATGGGTCGAATGGTGACAATTATCTTAAACGAAATGGAATAGAATTAGACTTAATCAACAAAGGTATGATAGCAACTTAAAACATTTTACATCACCTAATGGACACAGTCGACAGTTAATAATCAATAGTCAATGGAAGAAGCGACCACAGTCTATAAGGGGCAGTCTAAGGATATGTCGACTGGGAGGTTGACGGAAGTGATGGAGGATGGTAAGGCACGAGTGGTGAATGAGAAGTCTTAGGGCAGCGACCGAAGGCCTGCAGGAGGCAACAAAGACTTACATAGGTGGCAGTGTGCTTGAGGAAGAGCGGCGGTGATGGGCAAGAAAATAGAAGAAGGTGACAAGCAGATTCAAAGGAGCGGTGACCAAATGAATAGTGGTGGCGACCATAAAAACCTAGGGTGGCAACGACTTATGGTGGCTTCGACCGACAGAAACAATGGTGGTGGAGTGGGGATACACTGGGGTCGAAAAAAGGATATGCAGCGTCGACTGTGATCTTAAAAGATGGGAGATTTAAAAGCAGATGTATGGAGTGTCGACTAGGCCAATGATAGTGGTGATAGGGAAGAGTGAAATGCTGACAGAGGGAACAACAAGGTTTTCAAAGTATCGACAGGAGATTTAAGTAAGCAGATAAGGTTTTGACAAAGGTTTAGAAAGCCATTAAGAGCACCAAGCCTAACCCTTGACTGAAATTTAGTCCTGCAACACCAAATTTCAATCTGCAACAAATATTTTGAAACCCGCAACAATATCAATCATGCAACTAGTAATATCAACCTACAATAAAAATTATCAGTCACCAAAGCAAGCAAAAGAGATCAGCAATGAATAGATAAAGCTTCTACACAGGTGCCATATAGATCCGTATGGTACAGCCCTGCGAAGGGGCTAAAACTAAAAAAAAAATCAATTTTTTTCCAGTAACGCAAATATATCAAATTTTATGTCTATTTTTACCAAAATGGCCTTCCGGATGCGATGATGAGGTCATTTTTTGTCCTGGAGATTACCTGTGACAGGTCCTCTACAAAACTTGACAATGGTGATTAAAAAACACACAAAATTTTACTACAAAACTTGCAAAAACAATCAAATGAAGTAGGTCCCACTGGGCGTGCCAGAATATAATCGAGAAATTTGAACAAATGAAGATAAAATAAATTAAATGCAATTACCTATGCCCAAACTCTTCGAATACCTCAAAGTGATGCATGCATGATTGATCGCTTGTATGATTGAATTGATTGCACATAATAGCAGCATAACGTTGATAGGATATGATGGAGAAAAGTTGAAGAGATAACTCGACAGAATAAGGATACTTAAAACTCAATCATATCTCTCAAATGGCTTGTGAGAAGCCATATTTATAGACAAGGGATGATTTTTGATGTGGAGGGAAGAAGATAAGACAAGGATTGGATTTTTGCTTTATTAGACAAAAGAGGAAATAAAACAAGATAAGATAGGATTTTAAAAAGATAGGAAGATATTATTTTTTGCTTTAAAGGAAATAAATCTAAAAAGATGAGAGAAATTATCTAATTACATAAATTAATTAGATATGCATGAGTTGCAAATTTTTAGAAAGAAAGCAAGAGGATATGTTTAAGATTTTATTAATTAAATAAATATTTGATTTATTTAATTAATTTTGGATTTGTGATGAGAGATGATGTGGAAAGATAATTAAATAAATAAAAATTTATTTAATTATAGGAAAAATAGATAAGTGATTAATTAAATAATTAAAAATAATTATTTAACTAGAGAGGATTAATGGCCATGAGTAATTAAATAAATAAAAATTTATTTAATTATAGAATATAGGATTATGGGATTGAAAGGGGATAAAATAAATTAGTCAAATAAATAAAATTTATTTAACTAATTAGGTGATGACATGGGTACCTAGGGCAAAACATTCTAATGACAAGGTGTTGGACATTCTTAGGTGTCTACACTATGTATAAAGCTATAAAAATGTTTTAACATTGATAATTTTTAAGTACAATTTTGAAATTGCTTACTATTGTAAGCTGTTGACAAAGGGTTATCTTCAATAATGGGAAGGAACAATCCAATTATGCTTCAATACAATGTATCATATATTATTAGAGTTTGTGAAGCTAGAAAATAATACAACTAACATTATCAAATTAACTTTCCCATCATTGTAAAAAAGTATGGTTCTATACATGAGTGGCACCGAAATGAGTGCATAAATATCAATTTCTAGACCTGGGAAAATATATCTAACAACAATTTTGATATGTCTAGCACTTACCAAGGCATAAACGTTGTGCTCCCCTAGAAATAATAAAAGAATTGCCATTTTATAAAGTCTTAGTTTTTTCATTTGACCAACATGAACTAGCTAATTAGGTATTCAGACAATTGCATTACTTGGAGCACATAATTCTTTCTTCATTTGATCCATCAACAAAATGTTTTTTCAAGGTTGTGTCTTGGGTAGAAGGTGTATAACATCTAGAACCAAATCCTTTGCTCTTATCTCTTTAAACAATGAGAAAGCCATATCAAGTTTGTTTTCCTTGCAAAAAAGTGATCAATATACTATAGGTTACGAGAATTAGAGCAATGCCAGTGACTTCCATGTTTACAAAATAATTTAATGCCTTATCTATTTCAATAATTTAGTAATGGACTTTTATCATAAAATTATAATTGACTATAATCCTTCATTTATCTCATCTTAGTCATCATTGAATGTGCTTTAAAAAGATCTCCTACCTTGCACAAACCATCAATGACTGTCTTATATGTCACTTCATTAAGTTTTAAATCCCTCGTTGCTATTTTATCTAACATGCTTCCCACCATGTTCAAGTCCATTATCCTTCAAAATACAATAATGAGAATAGTATATATCACTACATTAGGAACACAACCCCTATTTTCCATCTCAGAAAGAAATGTAAATGCTTCTTTTCCCCTATTAATTTGAAATAAACTAGAAATCAAAATGTTATAGGTACAACAACATTTAGGAAGTAGCCTTTTCATAACATCTCTTTATATAACTTTTGAGCCTTTTCCACCTCATGTAATTCATAGAGGCTACATATCAAAGAATTATAATTGATCACATCTAGCTACAAATGCTTTCTAGACATGTTATAAAAACAATTCCAAGCCATGTCTATCCTACCATCTTTGTAGAATCCATCAATAACTACATTAAATGTCACTTCATCAAGTCAAGGACCAAACTCCGTCATTTGTGCCAATAGATCATAGCCTTTGCCTATTTTTCCAATCTTGTAAAAGCTATCTTTTAGGCTAATATAAGTGTAGGTGCTAGGAAAATAGCCATCTTATATCATTTTAGCTACTAACCTATTGCTTCAACTAATATTTCTACTTTGTAGAGGCCATCATTTTGGGGGTTAGTTACAACAATATCTAGAAAGTAGTAACCATGTCCCATTCCAACTACTAGCCTTAGAACTTCATCTCGCTATCCACCTTGGAGAGATCATTAATTAGGGAATTGTATGTTATAATATATAGAGAAAGACTAGCATGTGTCATTTTAAGAGATTCATTTATTTTACCAATCTTGTAGGTTCCATATATGAGAGTTATATATGTAAAAAAATTAATAAAACAATGACCATGCCTTAGACTATGCAAAAGATCATCATTTCCTCAATTTGATCTTATTTACACAAAACCTTTATTGAAAGGAAGCTAGGTGTGTGGAAAACACTCCCTACACTAATCTAATGAGGGGACGATATTAAAATTCAATTTTATCTTTATAATGACAACTATGTTAATCCACTAATAGAGATATTGCAGCAAACACATACATAAGAAAGTGAGATAGAAGAAGAGAGACACAAGATATACGTGGGGAAAACCCTTACGGGTGAAAAACCCCACACTCCAAAACAGAGCTCAAATGTATTCCGTTAACAATGAAGGTTACAATACAACACAAAGCCAACGCTCTTATAGGAGTCTTTGACACTCGTATTTGGAGATGTTCTGACAGCATAACAGTACCTGTCAAACCTGTAGTACTTCACCTCTCAAAAGCCCCTGTTTATATAACAAATACAAGGCAAAAATGGCTCCACATTGGGATGGGCATCCAACATGGCCTCATGGCCCAAAACCCATGCCTATGGACACTTGTCCAACACTGTAGGATGTTCTTGACACTTGTCAAGTCACCCCATTCCAAGGAGGTTGCCTATTTCCAAAATGGGCTATGACAGATGCTCTTATGACTCTTAATACTGTCATAGAATCTGTCATAGTTGTCATAATTTACAGCTGTAAGAGAATATGTCATACATAGGCTATAAATAACATATTCTCTTACAACATGTCATAGTCCACCTTGGGCACCCAAAGATGCCTTTTTCAAAGATGCTCTTTGACACATGTCTTCACCTATCATAGAATCTCCTATTTCTAACTCTTACATGTCATAACTTTGTCATAGGAATCTGTCATGACCGTTTCGGTCAATATTCCCTTACACAACATCCAAGATGCTGACACTGTTGCAAGTATGGGCCTAACCGGTGTTGTCATTGATGTCAACATACTCATGTTGCATTAATGAGAAGGATTAGATGAGTTGTGTGCTGAGGATATTGAGAAAATTAGTCTCAATCAGGAACAGTGAAGAACAGTGATGACAAGAAGGTAAAAGTCCTCAATAGGTTGAGGATCAGAGGATGCGGTTTAAAGGGTTTGTAGATATAAGTCTTAAGATGCTCCAATCAAGTTTTTAGAGGTCCGCATGAAGATCTGAAGAAGTTATGGTTGCTCAAGTAGAACTAGTTTCGACAGGTGTTCAGAGGTGACATAGTGTCACAGATAGGTCCGGTGAGATCCAGAAATTCATTATCCCATTCTACGGATTTGAGGAAGTGTTGAGGACGTCCCTGTGAAGTATCAACTAGATTGGTTCATGATTTGAAGGTCCAGAAGAGCCTATTTCTTTGTGACAGTGATGACAGACTGTGTTCTTGAAGCTCCGGATGAAGGAGAGAAGAATTCCAGTAGGCTGATGAAGTGCAGATGTTCTTGGTGATTCAGGGAAGGTTATGATGATCGTTGGATCATGTCCAGTTCATGTTGGTGGTCCGCATTGAAGTTAGAGTTTGTATTTGAAGAATAACCACTGGATATTAGTGTTCTTCTTGAGACTAGCTGACAGAATGTATTACACGTCTTGCGGATGTTCTTGTAGGTGTTTGCCGACTTAGATGATTGTTCCTAAGTCAATGCCTTGTATAAATAAGGGATTGTGAAGTCATTTTGAAGTGTGTCTTGTGGAGATGAGTGAGTGGTAGCGAAGAAGAGAGCGAAAGGTAGAGCAAAAGTAGTGAGCTTAGATGCTATTCTCCAGTTCATGTATGTGATACTTATTTCTTTGTAGACAGTGTGTCTCTTGTAGGCAGTGAGCCTCTTGTGAGTAGTGTGCTTGGGCGGTGAGCCCTAATTGGCATGTGCCATTTTGTTCTTTCTATTCTTCTAACAGAGAATACATTCTTAGGTTAATCACCTCGTGGTTTTTCCCTTAACCAGGTTTTCCACATCAAGATCTTGGTGTCTCATGTGTTGATAAGTTTCTGCTTTTGATTTGAATGCATTATGTTTCATGTTTAATATACTACTAATCACTAAGAGGATTTAAGTGTGTAAATTGGAGAAAGTTTTGCACAACTGATTCACCCCCCCTCTCAGTTGTGTGCCCTAAGTCTAACAATTGGTATCAGAGCTAAGTTCCTCTAAAAGGAGCTTAACCACTTAAGGAGATCCAGGATGTTGTCATACAAGAAGGATAGTCTGAAGTTTGATGGAACCAACTTTGCTCTTTGGAAAGGTCGCATGAAATGTCACTTGCAGTGTATGGGAATGGCGTACTAGTCCATGGTTACAAAAGCGTATGTACCTCCACAGGGTGGTCCGACAACCCTAAATGAAATCATAGATGCTGAAAATAATCTGCGGACCAAAGAGGGTCTTCTAAGCGCATTATCTGACTCAGGGCTCTCAAATGTTATTGACCTACCAACTGCCTTTGAGATTTGGAATAAATTGGAACTTTTGCATGAAGGAGATCAGTATGTTAAATGTACAAGGTTACAGAGTCTAAAAGGGAAATTTGAAAGATTGAAGATGAGAGATGATGAAAATATTACCACTTTTATGCCAAGATTGAATGAGCTGGTTTGTGGAATTAGAAATGCTGGTGGAGTCTTGGATTAAAATGAGATTGTTGGTAAAATTCTCAGATCCCTTTCTGCCTCTTACAAAATCAAGGTTGCTGCCATTGATGAATTCAGAGCCCATACAACTGTCACAAGAGACTAATTGGCTGGCAAACTGGCTGCTTTTGAAATGACCAAGTTTGGAGATGATCCCCCCAAGACTGAATCTGCATTCAAAGCCAGTGCCTCTGTGAAAGGTAAACAAAGATTTGATCCGGGAGAGAACTCATCAAGGAAACTGTCATGGTATGAAAAAGCAAGAAAAGACCTGGAAGAAGAAGTAGAAACTGCTCAACTTGAAGCCCTCATTGCAAAGAGATTGCCAAGAGGATCCGGTAAGTATGAAGGAAAATTGCCTTTTAAGTGTTTCAACTGCAATAAGATTGGTCATTTTACCTCAAGATGTCTGGAAAGATTTTCAAAGCCAAACCCTAACAGATCAAGGTTCTAAAAGAATTGTTACTATGTTCATGAAGAAGATGATAATGAAGGAGTAACAGATGATGACTCAGAGATAGGAAACAAATCCGGAAGTGAATGAGTGTTTATTGCCATCAAGGAAGAAGAGCCAATATCCTCTGTATCTATCAATCATAAAGTTGTAGAAAGAGCTCTGGCTGCCCAAGTTGAAGAAAAGAATGATTGGGTCATTGACAGTGGTTGCTCTCACCACATGACAGGGGACAAGAATAAGTTCATAGATTTGGAAAGGTATGAAGGAGGAGTGGTGAAGTTTGGTGATAATTCTGCTGGTAGAATTAGAGGAAGAGGAACTATTTCTTTTGATGGAAGAAACAAAACTGGTAATGTACTCTATGTTGAAGGTTTGAAGCACAATCTTCTCAGTGTTGGACAGTTGGTGGACAAAGGCTATGATTTCCGATTCAAGGATGGAAAATGTAAAATCTTTGAAAGTTCCAGAACAGAGATTGCATCCACTGCTCAAACTAAAGGTAATATCTTCCACTTGGTTGGTACTGGTAAAAGCTGCTTATTTGCTCAAATTGATCAGAGTTGGTTATGGCATAGAAGGACGTGTCATGTGAATTTTGATAATATCATCAAGATAAGCAATACTCAGGCTGTAAGAGATCTTCCAAAATTGGTGAAACCTACTAACAACTTGTGCAAGGAATGTCAGTTGGGTAAGCTGAGTAGGGTCACATTCAAAAGAAAGGAACTATCTTCTACTAGATTATTGGACTTAGTTCACACTGATCTCTGTGGTCCGGCAAGAACCAGGAGTATTCAAGGTGACAGATACTTCATGCTATTAATAGATGACTATTCCCGGATGATGTGGGTAACTTTTCTGAAAGAGAAATCAGAAGCTTTTGAGAAATTCAAAATATTCAAGGCTATGGTAGAGAATGAAACCGGATTGAAGTTGAAATGTCTGAGGTCTGATAGAGGTGGAGAATTCACATCCGGTGAGTTCATAGAGTTCTGTGAGAAACATGGAATAAAGAGACAGTTGTCTGCTCCTAGGACTCCATAGTAGAATGGAGTAGTGGAGAGAAAGAACCAGACCATCCAGGAAGCATCTAGGACCATGATGATGGAAGTAAATGTTCCTCAGATCTATTGGAGAGAAGTTGTCAGCACTGCAGTCTATACTCTTAATCGAGTTCAAATCATGGTAAGACCCTTTATGAACTCTGGTTTGGCATTACTTCTACTGTAAGATATTTCAGAGTCTTTGGTAGCAAATTTTACATCAAAAGAGATGAAGACTTAGGCAAGTTTGATGCTAGAAGTGATGAAGGAATATTCTTGGGTTACTCTACTCAAAGCAAAGCATACCGATGTTATAACAAGAGACTAAGAAAGATGATAGAAAGTACAAATGTGAAGGTTGATAGGGAATAGAGAAACCCTCAAGCTTTTATGAATATGATGAAGATGATCCGAATGGTGTTCTGGTTCAAGGAGTTCAATCCTCTTCTGAAAGTTAGATTCAGACTGATTCGGTAAATCAGGAAGAAGAGATAGGTCTGAATGAGCCTGATCAAGAAGCAAAAGTGCAAGAAACTCCCAAAGTTCTAAGGTATGTAAGACTAAACCACTCTGAAGATCAGATCATAGGTGACAAAAGCAAAGGTGTGCAAACGAGAAGGAAAATTGCTCAAAATTCAGATGAATATTATTTGATTTCAAAGATTGAACCTAAGACAATAAATGAAGCCTGCAATGATGAAAACTGGACCAAAGCAATGGAGGAAAAGTTGATGCAAATTGAGAAAAATCACACTTGGGATCTTGTTCCCAGATCTAGAAACAAGAATGTGATTGGAACCAAATGGGTCTTCTGGAACAAACTAAATGAAGTTGGTGAAGTAATCCGAAATAAAGCCAGATTGGTCTGCAAAGGCTACTCTCAAATAGAAGGAATTGATTTTGAAGAAACTTTTGCTCTGGTGGCAAGAATTGAAGTAGTCAGATTATTTCTTGCATTTGCTGCCTTCAAGGATTTCAAGGTGTATCAGATGGATGTTAAATTTGCCTTCCTAAATAGTGACTTAGAAGAAGAAGTGTACATTGAACAACCGGATGGATTTCAATTATTTGAGCATGGTGATATGGTCTGCAAATTAAAGAAGGCACTGTATGGACTAAAGCAAGCCCCAAAAGCATGGTATGAAAGATTGGACAAACATCTTTTGAAGATTGGTTTCAATAAAGGTACTACTGACAGTAACTTATATTTCAAAATTAACCATGAAAACATCTTGATTGTTGAAGTATTTGTTGATGATATCATGTTTGGAGGAAGAGACAATATGTTTAAAACTTTTGCAAATCAAATGAAAAGTGAGTTTGAGATGTCAATGCTCGGTGAAATAAATTTCTTCTTGGGTCTGCAAATTACTCAGACAAAGAAAGGAATCTTTATTTCTCAGACCAAATATGTGAAAGAATTGTTGAGAAAATTTGGAATGGAAGATTCAAAGCCAATGAACACTCCCATGGCAACCGGATATAAGTTGAGCAAAGATGATGACTCCCCTAAGGCAGATCAGACAAAGTACAGATCAATGATTGGAGGATTATTGTATCTCACTCAAAGTAGACTAGATATAATGCAGGCTATTGGTCTTGTTGCGAGATTCCAAGCTGATCCCAGAGAATCTCATGTCATGGCAATCAAAAAGATTTTTAGGTACCTAAAAGGAATAGTAGAGTATGGTTTGTGGTATCCTAGAGATCATAATTTCTCTCTTCATGCATATATAGATACAGATTGGGCAGGAGATGTGGATGACAGGAAGAGTACCAGTGGTGGAGCATTCTTTTTGGGGAAAAGATTGGTTTCTTGGCTAAGCAAGAAATAAGAGGCAATATCCCTGTCTACAACTGAAGCAAAATACATTGCAGCAGCATGTAGTTGCACTCAAGTTTTGTGGATGAAGCAGATGCTAAGATATATTAAAGTAGAATATGAGGAGCCTATCACAATTTTCTGTGATAATTCAAGTACAATAAATATTTCTAAGAATCCAGTGTTGCATTCTAAGACTAAGCATATATCTATCAAGTTTCACTTTCTAAGAGAGCAAGTGAACAAGGATGAAGTCAGATTGAAGTATGTGCCCTCCAAGGATCAGATTGCAGATATCTTTACTAAACCTCTTCCCAAGGACTCTTTTGAGTATCTCAGGGAGAAGTTAGGGGTTATTTCCCCTCCGGTGATGAACTAGGATGCACTGATGTGCATCAATCCGGTGGATATCATAGTCATATCTTGTGATTTGGATTGATGATAGGGAGCTGCTACTCAGGGGGAGCAATTGGTATGTTATGAAGTGATGGAGTTGTAAGTATGAGCCCTTTGCCATTGATGTCAAAGGGGGAGAGAAGACATGTGAAAAACAAGTGGTTGCTGATCAAAGGGGGAGCAATAAAGGAAGAGAAGACATGTGAATAGTTGCTGCTGTTAGGGGGAGTTGTCACAGTAAGGAGAAGTTCTTGTCTTGATGGTTTTTCACATCATATGTTGCCATCAATGACAAAGGGGGAGATTGTTGCAAGTATGGGCCTAACTGGTTTTGTCATTAATGTCAACATACTCATGTTGCATTAATGAGAAGGATTAGATGAGCTGTGTGCTGAGGATATTAAGAAAATTAGTCTCAATTAGGAATAGTGAAGAACAATGATGACAAGAAAGTAAAAATCCTCAATAGGTTGAAGATCAGAGGATGCGGTTTAAAGGGTTTGTAGATATAAGTCTTGCGATGCTCCAGCCAAGTTTTTAGAGGTCCGTATGAAGATCTGAAGAAGTTATGGTCGCTCAAGTAGAACCGGTTCCGGCAGGTGTTCAGAGGTGACAGAGTGTCACAGATAGGTCCGGTGAGATCCAGAAATTCATTATCCCGTTCTGTGGATTTGAGGGAGTGTTGAGGACATCCCTGTGAAGTATCAACTAGATTGGTTCATGGTTTGAAGGTCCGGAAGAGCCTATTCCTTTGTGATAGTGATGACAGACTGTGTTATTGAAGCTCCGGATAAAGGAGAGAAGAATTCCAGTAGGCTGATGAAGTGCAGATGTTCTTGGTGATTCAAGGAAGGTAATGATGATTGTTGGATCATGTCCAGTTCATGTTGGTGGTCCACATTGAAGTTAGAGTTTGCATTTGAAGAATAACCACCAGATATTAGTGTTCTTCTTGAGACTGGCCAATCGGATGTATTACACGTCTTGCGAATGTTCTTGTAGGTGTTTAGCGACTTAGATGATTGTTCCTAAGTCGATGCCTTGTATAAATAAGGGATTGTGAAGTCATTTTGAAGTGTGTCTTGTGGAGATGAGCGAGTGGTAGCGAAGAAGAGAGTAAAAGGCAGAGCAGAAGTATTGAGCTTAATGGAACTGATTCAATCATGGTGAAGATGCTATTCTCCAGTTCATGTATGTGATGCTTATTTCTTTGTAGACAATGTGTCTCTTGTAGGCAGTAAGTCTCTTGTGAGCAGTGTGCTCGGGTAGTGAGCCCTAATTGGCATGTGCCATTTTATTCTTTCTATTCTTCTAACAAAGAATACATTCTTGGGTTAATCACCCCATGGTTTTTCCCTTAACCGGGTTTTCCACATCAAAATCTTGGTGTCTCATGTGTTGATAAGTTTTTGCTTTTGATTTGAATGCATTATGTTTCATGTTTAATATACTTCTAATCACTAAGAGGATTTAAGTGTGTAAATTAGAGAAAGTTTTGCACAATTGATTCACCCCCCCTCTCAGTTGTGTGCCCTAAGTCTAACAGACACATGGCAAAATATTCCTACCACTAAATGGGATGCCTATCTCCTCATGTGAGGACAAAATTACATGTGGTCATATTCCATGTAGGATGACACATCACCGTGCCAACTCCCACAATATGACAACATAGGATTTGCATCCAATTAATACAATAGGCAATAAATAAATAAATACAATGTAGAAATACATGGAATTACCAAGGTTGAGACAGCTTAATTCCCAACATTCTCCCACTTGTCAAATATTAGTGTAGGTTTTTATTTCCTAGTTGGGTTATTTATTTTTTCCTATATTCCTAGGTTTTTCCTACACTTATATTAATCTCGCTTAGGTTAATAAAGCATGTCTTATTAGGTGAGTGGTTGCGAGGTGTCACCTTCCTACATGTGAGCATCCATTAGCTATCTTGGGAAGATACTTTGCTATCTTTAGTCTGATAGATGGTTGCTCCTCATTGGTCAGTGTTGCCACCTTCTCCCTCTTCCTAGTCTATATAAGCATGCTATTTGGCTTGTATTTTGTATCTTTTGTTTTTGCATCCTCTTAATGGTATTTTGCTTCTAGCATTTGTATTACTCTCTTGGAGACTAACTCTGTGTTGCTATTTTAATTTCGTATCATTTGCATTCATAGTTTAGATATCTATTCTTTGCACTAGTTTTATGGGTTATTAATCTTTTTAGATTCTAACATGGTATCAGAGCTTTTTTATGTGCAAGAATAGATTTTAGTTTCCATATTTGAGAGATTCAGAGGGGGGCTAATAAATCTTATTATAATTTTTTGAAAAACCCAGTATGCTCTTCTCTTGCATCTTTGGATGATCTTGAGAATCAGAAAAGTTTGACGGAAACTTTTTTAATCTCTGGGGTTTGCACATGTATTTTATGAAATTTGGGTGATTGCAACATTTATGGTTATATTGGCAGTATTTTTGGCTATTCCAACGCGTCCAGGAGGCTTGAGAAAGTTATATTTGGTTTTCATTTCACCAAAATCAGAGATCGTCATACACAGTTACAGAACTGGGGTTTCGAGCTCAAATCTGACAACCAACTTGCATATTTGGTGTTTTCAATCAATATTACAAGTTCCAACATGCCATTGCTTGTCTTAGGTAGCTAATTCAGCCTTTGCATGTCATTTTTTGGTTGATGGGGTTATTTTTTGTAGCTAAAGGCGTTCTGTTTACATTGGTTCAACATCTTCTATACATCAACAAGAACAACGCCTTCTGGGTTTTGTTTGCAGCACAGAAAAACCATCTGGGTATCTTTTTGTTTTGTACGTAGTCTATATATTTTGTAGAAACGTGCTTAGAAAGCTATAGCAGGACCCCTCTCCATTGGCAGTTGCAGTTTTAAAGGCAGTTTTGAAATGCTTCGTTCTTGTTCATATGGACTCCTTTTCCCACAATTTTTTTTGATTTTGGCTATTTTTTCGTGCTCTATGCACTAGTGCCGACATTTTTTGATTTTGATGATGAGATTTTTCAAAAATTGCAGATTCTCAGTCATGACATTGCACAATTCTCATTTTGGAAATTTTGGAGGATCATAACTTTCACATACGACCTCATATCGAGGCGATTCTTGTTTTGAAAGTGCATGATTTTTTGAGTAGATCGCAGTGGTGCTGTTTATTTCTTTGAGTATTGTGCCAAAGTTGTATTGTAATGCATTAAAATCAAGACCACTTAGTATTTCTTGCTAGTGGTAGTTGTAAACGCACTAATATAAAGTGCCAAATCATATTTTCTTGGAGGGGTTCTTTGATTGAGTGAAAATGGGGGGTTGTCTTGTTGTGTTTTTTTATTTTCAACATTTCTTCTCTGCATTTCTTCATCATGGATCAAACAAATTTGCCCATCCTAACTCCATACAATTACTTTGAGTGGAAATCATGCATGACAATTCACTTAAGGAAAGCTGGATTAAATAGGATAACTATGGGACTTGAAACTGAACCTGCTAAATATGAAGATAAGCCTAAGTGGTTTAACAAATGTGATGAGGCATATGGAACATTGTGTTTGTATGTTTCTCCTGATTTACTCTTTCACATTGAGTCTTTGAATACACCAAATGAAATCTAGACAAAGCTAGAAACACTATTTGGCACACAAGATTCAATGAGGGGTCATATGTTGGAAAATGAACTAATTAGTTTAAGTCCAGGCAATTTCAACACAATCCAGGATTTCTTCACTAAATTGAAATCACTAAGGCTGCAGTTAAAACAATGTAGAATTGAAAAGAAAGATGAACAACTGATTCTTAGTATTCTCTCTAAGCTAAGTTTAGAATATTCTGTGTTTGTTTCTACCTTCTATGCTACTAAGGGTGCACTTGGTACTCAATTCACCATGTCATCTTTAGATGATTTTACATTCAATCTCACTCGGGAATAGGATAAGCTAATCCAAATGGGCACTCTTAAGTCCTCTAAGTCACATGCCTTGGCTACCAACCAAGGAACAAAAGAACAAAAATGACAAAGTAGTAACAACAATAGTAAGGATAAGAAACAGAAGAATAGCAAGGAGAAGAAGGATCAGATACCGGTTGCTTCAAAAGCAATTAATGAGACCTAATTTTCCAAAGGCAACAAGCCTAAGAAAGGGAGGGTCCAATGTGCCTATGTAAAAGACCCGGTCATGATGAACATAAATGTCTGAAGAAACAAATTGATCACTTGACACACATTCTTGAGAAGAATAATATCAATGTTCCTGAGGCTATCAAATAGAGTTCTAATGAGGGGTCTAATAAGGCAAAAGAAAACAACAAGGGGAAAGGAAAGGGCAAGGCCCTTGTTGTAGTTGCTTCTTCACCATCCACTTGGGTTCTTGATTCAGGTGCTTCGCACCACATGGCTTCATCTAAGGAAGAACTTACATCTTTGGAACAGTGTACTATGCCTTCTATTTTGATGGGTGATGACACACCTGTTGAGGTGTGTGGGTGAGGGTCTATTGATATGGGGGATGGCACATTCCATGATGTTCTTTGTGTGCCCTCATTATCAACTAATCTCCTATCGGTATACCAGATCACTCACACAGGTTCAGGCAAGCAGGTTGAGTTCACTCCTGATTCAGTAGAGATTCGTGAGTTGCATAGTGGTTTTACAGTTGCAGTTGGGAGAGCAGATCATCAGTCACAGCTCTATCTATTTTCTCACTTTGTTCTTGATCCTCCTTTGACTGTTTTGCTCACTCATTCTAATGATGTGAGTAGATTATGGCATGAGCGGTTTAACCATCTTAACTTCCGCTACTTGCAGCAGCTCAACCAACAGAGCATGGTCATAGGGTTGCCTTTAGTTCAGTTTTCAGGTGGTGTTTGCCAAGGTTGCATTCTTGGTAAGCATCCTAAGGAAAATTTTGACAAAGGTAAGGCATGGAGAGATTCATAGATACTGGAGTTAGTTCACAGTGATTTGGCTGGTCCATTTCAGTATCCTTCTTTCAGCAGGGCTAGATATGTCCTCACATTCATTGATGATTTTTCTCGATATACTTGGGTGTACTTTCTCAAACAAAAGTGTGAGGTATTTGATCACTTTCAAGACTTCAAGACTTTTGTAGAGAAGCAATTTGGGAAAGCCATCAAAGTTTTGCGCACTAACAATGGTGGTGAGTATTTCAACCATCAGTTTAAGAGGTTTTGCACTTCAGAGGGGATTGATTTGCAACATTCAATTCCATACAATCCTCAGCAAAATGATGTTGTAGAATGGAAGAATAGATCCTTGAAGGAAATGACGAACTACATGATTCACTCCAGATTTCTTGCACCATAGTATTGGGAAGAGGCCATTGACTGTGCTTGTTATATCCAGAACCGTATTCCTCACCGAGCCTTAAAGGGAGTCACGCATTTTGAAGCTTGGAGCGGTCGGAAACCATCAGTTAAGCACTTTCAATTTTTTGGTTCTCCTGCATCGGCCCACATTCATGCAGAGAAATGCAAGGCCTTGGATCTGTAGAGCAGACCTTGCATATTTGTAGGTTATCTTGATGGTGTGAAGGGTTCTCGGTTGCTCCACCCTACTTCACATGAGTTGTTCATTGAGAGGAGTGTTTAGTTTGAGGAGAGCTCTTCGAGCTCACTTTCTATCACTTCTCCAACTCCTACTTTGACATTGGAGTCACTTGGGATACATGACAGATCTTCTGATGAGTCAAATTCACCTGAGTAGTCTTCTACGTCCATTTCTGATGCAGAGAGCGATTCAGAGGACTCACCTCCTTCCTCTGCTAGTCATCATTCAAAGGTTGATGATTCTCCATCTTCCTGTCCACTTTGGGCTAGACAGACCTTGCAGTCTGCAGGTGATTGGGTTGGGGATCCATCAGACACCAGGCGGACTCATTCATAGTTCTAGGATGCTCCACATGTCTTCATTACTACTGCCTCAGATCCATAGTCTTTTCATGAGGCTTATGATATTCCTGAGTGGGATACAGCTATGTAGGAGTATAGTTCCTTGGTGAGGAACCACACTTGGGATCTTGTCCCTCTTCCTAAGGGAAGAAAACTTGTTTGATGTAAGTGGATCTATCAGACAAAATTTGCAACAGATGGGTCGGTTGATAAGCATAAGGCTTGCTTGGTCACCAAAGGATTCTCCCAGGTTCTTGGGATTGACTAGTCTGAGACTTTTGCGCCAATTTCCTGAATGAATTCCATCTGACTTGTTCTTGCCATTGCTGTAGCTAATTGTTGGGAAGTACACCAGATGGATGTGAAGAGTGTTTTTCTTCACGGTGACCTTTAGGAGGAGATCTACATGGAGCAACCACAGGGGTTCCTTCAGGATTCTTCACTTGTGTGCCATCTTCGAAAGTCTCTCTATGGCCTCAAATAGGCTCCTTGGGCCTGGTATGCCAAGATGGACTCCTTCCTTCTATCAGTTGGGTTCACTTGGTGCCATTCTGATCCCAATGTCTACATTCTACAGCAGGATGATTCACTCCTATTTTTGGTTCTGTATGTTGATGACTTGCTGATCACAAGGAGTTCTTCATCCACCATTGGGGCTGTTAAAATTGCCCTTCATGACAGGTTTTTGATGATTGACTTGGGCTTGTTGCATTACTTTCTTAGAATTGATATCTACCAGTCTCCTTCTGGGATCACCATTAACCAGTCCAAGTATGCTCTAGATTTTCTCTCAAGGTTTCATATGGCTGACAGCAAGCCTGCTCTGACTCCCTTTCTTTCTAGAGTCAAACTTGAGGCTCAGTGTTCTTCTCCACTTGTTGATGGCACTTTGTACCGACAACTTGTTAGGAGTCTCATTTATCTGACTCATACGAGACCTGACATTTTATATGCTATAGGCATGGTCTCTCGATTCATGCAGGAGCCTCATGAGTTGCACTGGAAAGCAGCCAAGCGGATCCTTCACTACATTCAGGGTTCTCATAGTTTTGGGATTCACTATGCAGCGGGTATTGAGCTTGACTTGGTGGGCTACATAGATTCAGATTGGACGGGCGATTCTCAGGATCTCAAGTCTACTTCAGGTTACAGCTTCTCACTTGGTTCAGGTCCTGTTTGTTGGTCGAGAAAGAAGCAGTCTGCTATTGCTCTATCTTCTACTGAGGCCGAGTATTGGGGGGCTGTGAATGCCGCCACTGAGGCCATTTGGCTTCAAAATCTTCTCATTGAGTTTGGTATCTAGATCAGGCAGCCATCAGTCATATTTTGTGACAACCAAAGTGCCATTCAGATCTCATAGAATCTGGTCCATCATCAGCGGACCAAACACATAGAGGTCCACATGCACTACATCTGGGAGCTCATCCATGGCCATGTCATCGACTTTCGCTACTGTCTAACTTCCGAGCAGGTTACTGACATCTTCACCAAACCCTTCACTGAGAGCAAGCTCCTTCATTTGTGAGCTTTGCTAGGGGTACGAGATGCTTCATCTTCTGGGGGGCTTCTTCCTCTCACTCAGAGTCCTGACTCTCTACTTCTGGGGGGGTCTCTTCTCTCTCTATTTTGGGGGGGGGCTTTTCTGTCTCTTTGGGGGGGAATTTTATGTACATGGGAACCTCATCAGGCTTGATTTGCTGAGACCCATTTCTACATGCACCTAAGCTTCGCTTATGGGGGGTGTTAGTGTAGGTTTTTATTTCCTAGTTGGGTTATTTATTTTTCCCTATATTCCTAAGTTTTTCCTACACTTCTATTAATCTCGCTTAGGTTAATAAAGCATGTCTTATTAGGTGAGTGGTTACGAGGTGTCACCTTCCTACATGTGAGCATCCATTAGCTATCTTGGGAAGATACTTTACTATCTTTAGTCTGATAGATGGTTGCTCCTCATTGGTCGGTGTTGCCACCTCCTCCCTCTTCCTAGTCTATATAAGCATGCTACATGGATTGTATTTTGTATCTTTTGCTTTTGCATCCTCTTAATGCTATTTTGCTTCTAGCATTTGCATTACTCTCTTGGAGACTAACTTTGTGTTGCTATTTTAATTTCGTATCATTTGCATTTATAGTTTAGATATCTATTCTTTGCACTAGTTTTCTAGGTTATTAATCTTTTTAGATTCTAACATCGAACACCTTGAAAGAGCTAATAGAATTAACAGGATTTAACTGCTATAGGCCGAGAGGCCCATAGACTCCAGACACCATCTGAACTTCTCTGTGCCCACTGGCTTCATCAATGCATTTGCAACATTCTTCAACATATCTACCTTCTCCAAATTTACCTTTCCATCCTCTACCATGTCTCGCACGAAGTGAAACTGTACATCAATATGCTTTGTTCTGGCATAGAAAGTTGGATTCTTTGCAAGGCAAATCACACTCTGACTGTTATAATAAATCATAATCTGTCTTGCATCAACACCAATATCTGAACACAATCTCTTAAGACAAATGGCTTCTTTGCAAGCATGAGTTGTTGCCATGTACTCAGCTTTTGTCATGGACAAAGAAACCACAGGTTGTCGCTTACTCATCCAAGTAATTGCACCACCAAACATAGTGAACACAGGCACCGATGGATCTCCTGCTGTCAATGTCACCTACCCAATCATAATCCACAAATCCATGAATACAAACTGAATGAGGAGGTCCTGTAACATTACCATGATAGCATATGGAATACTCGGAAGTACCCCTCAGATATCTGAACACTTGCTTAACTGCATCCCAATGTACCCGTCCAGGATTAGCCATAAATTGACTAAGGACTCCCACTACTTGGGCAATGCCTGGTCTTGTGCAGACCATAGCATACATCAAACTACCAACAACACTAGCATAAGGTACTCTGCTCATGTCCTCCACCTCACTAGGAGATTTTGGACAATCATTAACAGACAACTTTGTCCCCAATAAAATAGGAACACATAATGGCCTACAATCTGCCATACTGAACCTATCCAACACGGTCTTCACATACTTACTCTAGCTTAACCAAAATTTTCTGTTAGCTCTGTCTCTTCTGATTTCCATTCCCAGAATGTACCTGGCTGCCCCAAGATTTTTCATCTCAAACTAGGCTGAGAACTTTCTCTATGTAATGCTTTGGCCGTGACATGTAAATCTCTTCCTCCAAAGCACCATGACAGAAAGCTGTCTTCACATCCATCTGTTCTACTTCTAAGTCATAAACAGCTGCAAGAGACAACATGAATCGAATGGATGTCAGCTTTGCAACGGGAGAGAAAATTTCACCATAATCAATTCCCTCCACTTTTGAGTACCCCTTCACAACCAATCTAGCCTTGTACTTTTCAACACTACCATCTGCACCGAATTTCTTCTTGAACACCCATTTGCATCCAATGGGTTTCCATCCATCAGGCAAAGGCACCAATTCCCATGTTTTATTCTTTTCCAAAGAAGCCATCTCATCTTCCATGGCCTCCTTCCAAGAACTTGCATCTTTCATGCCCATAGCCTCTTTCATAGTTTTAGGCTCATTAGTGTTAGTAAGTAAAGCAAAAGCACAACTAGAATCAAACAATGAATAACCAAACCTATCAGGTTGCTTTCTTGTTCGTGTAGACCTCCTCAATGGCTGAGGTTCTACTTCTTCTTCTGAGATTTCAGAGCTACTAGAGCTCTCCTCATCATGAGGTCTCATAGGGTCTGTATGTTCAGTCTTCTCAGGGGTAGAAGGAAACTGAATTGCATCCTCTTTCTTTTCTGTCTATTCTGGCTGTAGAACAACGAAAGGAGGTGTTAGCTCTCTAAAGATAACACTTCTGCTATACAACACTTTTTCAGCCATAGGATCCCAAAGTTTGTATCCTTTCACACTGACACCATAGCCAATGAAGATACACTTATCAACCTTGTTCTCCAATTTAGACCGTTTCTCCCTAGGCACATGTGCATATGCCTCACAACTAAAAACATGAAGATGTCTAACTGAAGGCTTTTTACCAGACCACACCTCCATAGGTGTCTTACCAACAAGAGCTAATGTAGGAGATCTGTTTACCAGATAGCAAGCAGTGGCAATAGCTTCAGCCCAAAACTTTTGTTCAAGGCTTTCTCCATTAAGCATACTCCTAGCCTTCTCCATCAGTATCCTGTTCATCCTCTCTGCAACTCCATTTTACTATGGGGTATATGGATTTGTCTTATGTCTTTCAATCCCTTGCTCTTTACAGAACTTATTGAACTCTGCCGAACAAAACTCACCACCGTTGTCAGTTCTCAAACACTTAATCTTTTTACTAGTCTGATTTTTAGCAAAGGCTTTAAACTCCTTAAACCGCCTAAAGACTTCAGTCTTGATTCTGATAAAATAAACCCATGTCCTTCTACTGTAATCATCTATGAAAGATACAAAATATACAAATTTTGAAATCAAAGGAACATTAACAAGACCAAACACATCAGAATGAATAAGATCCAATACACCAAAAGACTTGTGAGAACTAGAGTAAAACTGAACATGGATTTGCTTTCCATAAATGCAACATTCACAAAAGTCAAACTCGAGATTACAATCATTTAACCCCTCAACAAGGTTTTTATTTTTTAGGGTACGCAGACCCTTCTCATCAATGTGGCCATATCTCAAATGCCATAACATAGTCTTTTCAGCAGGAAGTTTAACTTCCAAAGCATGTGCACTACCATCAGAATGTGTTACAACAGATTTCTTCACTGCTCGTTTAGATGGTGGGGATGAAGTGACTGCAGCTCTTTTCTTTGAGTCAGAAGAACTATTGCACTATGAAGTGTAGGCCTCTAGTTGAAACAGAGTACCTCTCTAAGTACCCTTCGCAAGAACCATAGATCCTCTAGTCATCTTGCATCCATCCTTCGAAAAGACAACCTGCACACTTGCATCATTCAACATACTTACAGAAAGCAAGTTCCATGCTAGGCCTGTGATGTGCATAACCCCAGTGATCCCCTTCACTCATCCATGAGGGAATCGGATTGAGACTGTTCCATAACCAACAATCTTCAGATGAGAATCGTCACCTAGGTACATTCTTCCACCATCAAACTCTTCATATTTCATAAACCAATCTCGATGTGAGGTCATGTGGAATGATGCACTCGAATCAATCAACCACACATCATCAGATGCATGGGTGGCCAGGGCTGCGATGAAGGCATCACCATCATCTTGTGACTTGTCATAATCTGAATCAGGAGCATTCTTGTTCTTCTTTTTCTTCTCCTCTTTGCATTCCTTTCAGAAATGCCTAGTTTTTCCACAGTTCCAACAGAGAGCCTTGGACTTTCCAGGAGATTTGGATCTCCCACGGGGTTTGGATCTGCCCTTTTCACCTTTCTTGTCCTTCTTCTTCCCTTTCTCTTTAGGTCTTCCATGAACCGCAAGAGCTTCTTTGGCTGACTTGGATGTGTTTCTCTGCATTTCTTCAGATAACAGTGAAGATACTACTTCATCCATCGTGAAGGTGGTTGTAGTGCTTCCGATAGCCATGACAAGATGATCCCACAAATTTGGCAAAGAACAAAGCAGGGTCATACATTGATCCTCCTCCATTTTCACACCCATGAATGTTAATTGTGCAACAATCATTTAAAAGCATTCAAATGGTTTGCAACAGATCCTCTGTTTTCCATCTTTAGAGAAAACAACTTCTTTTTTAGAAAGAGCTTGTTCACCAGGGACTTGGCCTGATTAATAGATCCCAGCTTCTTCCAATGTTCTTTAGCAGTCTTCTCCTCATGGATATTCAACAGGACAAAGTTAGCTAGACAGAGTCTCATGAGACCCTTAGCCTTCTGATCTTTGAGGTCCTAATCAACTTGTGACATTGTCATTGGTTTTGTTCCATTAACGGTTTCCCATAGGTCACGATCAACAAGTAGGTCTTCCATCTTGAGTTTCCACAACTTGAAATTAGTGCCATTAAATTTCTCCACCTCTAATCTTCTGGATGTGGTTGCCATCTCCTTGCTACAACAAGATACAGAATGCTCTGCACAACACTCCCACTCAGCCTAAGATTAGCTCAAAAAACCCCTACCAAGCAGCTAGAACCAAAACTGGCCAGGATTTGATACCAACTGAAAGGAAGCTAGGTGTGCAAAAAATGCTTCCTACAGTAATCTAATTAGGGGAGGATAGTGAAAATTCAATTTTATCTTTACAATTACAACTATGTTAACCCACTAATAGAGATATTGCAGCAAACACATACACAAGAAAGTGAGACAGAAGAAGAGAGACACAAGATATACGTGGGGAAAACCCTTACGGGTGAAAAACCCCACACTCCAAAACATAGCTCAAATGTATTTTGTAAACAATGAAGGTTACAATACAACATAGAGCCAATGCTCTTGCAGGAGTCTTTGATACTCGTATCTGGAGATGTTTCGGTAGCATAACAGCACCTGTCAAACCTATAGTACTTCACCTCTCAAAAGCACCTGTTTATATAACAAATACAAGGCAAAAATGGCTCCACATTGGGATGGGCGTCCAACATGGCCTCATGGCCCAAAACCCATGCCTATGGACACTTGTCCAACATTGTAGGATGTTCCTGACACTTGTCAAGTCACCCCATGCCAAGGAGGTCACCTATTTCCAAAATGGGCTATGACAGATGCTCTTATGACTCTTACAACTGTCATAGCTGTCATAACTTACAGCTGTAAGAGAATCTGTCATACACAGGCTATAAATAGCATATTCTCTTACAACATGTCATAGTCCACCTTGGGGTGCCCAAAGATGCCTTTTTCAAAGATGCTCTTCGACACATGTCTTCACCTGTCATAGAATCTCCTATTTCTGACTCTTACATGTCATAACTTTGTCATAGGAATCTGTCATAACTGTTTCAGTCAATATTCCCTTACACAACATCCAAGATGCCGACACATGGTAAAATATTCCTACCACTAAGTGGGACACCTATCTCCTCATGTGAGGACAAAATTTCATGTGGTCATATGCCACGTAGGATGACACATCACCATGCCAACTCCCACAATATGACAACATAGGATTTGCATCCAATTAATACAATAGGCAATAAATAAATAAATACAATGTAAAAATACAAGGAATTACCAAGGTTGAGACACCTTAATTCCCAACATTTATGAGGGTTGTATAAGTGATTACATTTGGATTTATTTCCAACTCTTTCATTTTAGAAAGAAGGTAGTTGAATCTACAGAGATCACCATAATTTCCAAGACCATCCAAAAGTACAATGAAGGTTATTACATCAAGAAGACGACATTTAATTAGGGCTAAATAGAGGTCTCAGGCCTTGTTTATTTTACCTAATTTATATAGGGCATTAATGTACTAAGTGAAGTGCATGAGATTAAATTTATGTGTGATGTGACGAGGGACTTATTACACCTACATATGTTTGTGTGTGTTTTTAGATGGGGTGTGGTATTGTTTTGTAGAACAAGTAGAAGTTACATGTTTAAATGGGAAGCATATCAATTTCAAGTTGTGCACTATCTTAATCTTGATATTGTTCACATTGCAGTGCAAAACCTTGAAATATCTTCTCTCCTCTTGATCTCCTCTTAAAAAGAAATAAAATTCTTGAATGACCATGTAACCTCATTTAATCCATCCCGTATTTGTAAATTTGTTTTTTGTAATGGTGAAAATTGCACAACTTGCACTTTTCCCCTTCTTTTGGGCCCAATTTAACCCCATTGTCCTTTAAGTAACCTTAGCTTTACCAAATCTTATATGAAATCATTCTTAGGAACTTGTTTCCAATATCCTCATTTTATCCATTTCAGTCTCCATTTAGATCCTTAATTTGCAAGATTGACATAAGTTAATATTATAGGTTCCAACCATAAAATATAACAAAAATACCCCTTCAATTACGCTTTGATGGATGTCCATACCTTCTCCAAAGCTCCCATTTTGGCATAGGTAGGGAGGATGTTGGCTTTACACCTACTAATTGCATTTTCTTGAAACTTTCTAAGGCCTTGTCAATAAATCCATTTTGTACATATCCTGCAATTATGGCACTCCATGAGACCACATTTCTTTGAGGCATTCAGTCAAACAGTTCATGTGCCTTGTCTATGCTTCCACATTTTACATACATTTCTACCAGAGCATTTCCAACTACAACATCTGACAAAAATCTCCCTTCCATTATGCTTTGATAGATGTCCATACCTTGTTCCAAAGATCCCATTTTGGCACAGGCTGGGAGTATGTTGGCAAATGTAAATTCATTGGGTTGAAGACCTGTTTGTTGCATATGGTGAAATAGTGATTGCCTCGTGAGGACACCCATGTCTTCTGTACGTTGCAGTAACCATATTCTGTGAGAGGCTATCTAGTTCTTTCATGCAATCAAACACTTTACAGACATCCTTCAAACCTCCACAGTGTGAGAACAACCCATCTGAGTTTGCTTTTGTTTATGAGCGGGAACTGTTGACTGCGGACTTCTCATTGTAACGATGACTGTTTAGGCAAAAATGGACATTAACAGATTAAACGGGCCCTACATGCCACCTAAGCAGTCAAAGCTTAGAGTACATGTGAGATAAGCCCAACCCTTTTCCTTGCCTATGTTTGGCATATACATTAAGGAGGTTGTTGGCCACAAGTCTGTGAGAAGTGAATCTTGTGTAAGTGATGTGAGTGTGCACTAGCTTGACTTGTGAGAGCTTATTGTTGCACTTGCTCTTGCTGCACCCTTACAAAATACATGAAGATGTGGAGCATTGTATATCCTATCACTTCATCTTGTTTAACACATCCAATGCCTCTTTTAATCACCCCTGTGTACACAAAATTTTTATGGAATCATTCTTGCAATTCTTGTATTGAGTTGTAAGACTGGCCAAGTTTGTTGATGGCACCTATTGCATAGCCTCAAAGGAAACTAATGAATGAAAGAAAAATGGTGAATTAAAAAAGTAATTTAATTTACATGTAAGGTGACAATGCATTTCATTGTCTTGCTTGCTTTTACTAAACTCTGCGCCATCGATCCCCCAAAGCAAGCTGCTCCCTCTCGTAGAGGGAACTTTGGCATATATATATATATATTTTAATATTATAATAATTTTAAAGAATATTATTAATTAACTTAAAATCCTTTTATAGGATATTGGCATAAATGTCCAACTATATTTTGTTAGAAAATATAATCTTGCCCCTCAAGATTTTATTATACAAATATAATCAAATTAGAGACTTGAGTACAAGTCAAGTCAAGTTCAAGTTAGAAACTTGTTGCACTGTAAGTCAAGAGTATAAGTCAAGATTATGGGTTGTCATATTGTACAAGTCAAGACTATGGAACTTGCGAAGCAAGTGAAGAAGTCTATAAAATATGTAATATTTTAATACTTTACGTTCTTTGCCCTTTCCATTGACCGGTAGTAGTCAAGTGTATAACAGGACAGATGAAAAACTGACATAAACTGTAGATTGAAAGTGACTGTAAACCCCGAAATTGACGCAGGACTTGACCCGACCCGAGTGACCGGAAGTCTATACATGCGCTGCAAGCTCCGTGTTCCACTTCAACATGAATCCAAATCCCCAGTGCGGTGTCGTCAGAATGCCGAGCGAAATGGAAAGGAAGGTTGTGGATGAGGTGTCGGGATGGCTTCAACTTTTCTCCGACGGCTCGGTGGAGCGGGTCTGGAGCGGCGCAGAGGAGGTGAAACCCCTCACCATGCCCGTGCCTCCTTCCAACGACACTTTCGTCGACGGCGTGGCCACCAAACATGTTGTTGTGGACGAGGAAAATGGAGTGTGGATCCGCATTTATTTGCCTCGCACAGCGCTTCACAGCAAAGAGCATAAATTGGGCGTGGTGATCCATTTTAAAGGCGGCGGTTTCTGCGTGAGCCACGCGGATTGGCAAATGTACAATAATTTTTACTCGCGACTCGTCACGTCATCCAACGTGATATGCATCTCCGTGGACTACAGGCTCGCTCCCGAGCACCGCCTCCCGGCGGCGATCGACGACTGCTTCGCCGCCGTTGCGTGGCTAAGTAAAGTCGGGCGCGGGGAAAAAGAGGAACCGTGGCTCGCTCGACATGCGGATTTGAAGCGGTGCGTGTTGATCGGTGACAGCGCGGGAGGGAACGTGGTCCACCAACTGGCGCTACGCGTGAGGGCGTGCGAACAAGAGCTAAGCCCTGTTTGCGTGCGAGGCGGCGTGGCCTTACACCCGGGTTTTGTTCGATCCGAGCGTAGCAAATCGGAGACCCAAATTCCGCCTGACTCATCGCTTTTGACGCTGGAGATGGTGGATAAGTTCCTCAGCCTCGCACTGCCCGTAGGGAGCACAAAAGATCACCCCATAACGAATCCGATGGGAGCCTGGGCTTCCCCATTGGAGAAGCTCAAATTGCCTCCGTTGCTTGTGGGCATTGCGGACAGAGATCTGATGCGCGATACGCAGATGGAATATTGCCAAGCCATGAGAAACGCAGGGCATGACGTGGAAATGGTTGTATCGGAGAACATGGGTCACTGCTTTTATCTCAACCAGCTTGCCATCAATTTCGATCCACACGTTGCTAAGGAGACCACTAAACTTGTGCAGGTCATCGACCACTTCATCACTCGCTGTTTGGCGGAATAACGTGTCCAAGCGCCCTGTAATCTTCAGTCATTTCTGTAGTATTTGGCACCGTAGTAGTTCAAAGTTGGCGTCCAATTACCCGTTTTTGGTATTATTAGTTCCTGCCGTAGGAAGAATGCTGGAATATTTATGCATCGTTTTTCACCTATTTAGTCAATCATCCTATATAATTACAAACTATTTAGTCAATATTATGGTCAACAATGTTATAGTCTATAACTAGTAATGGGCACTAGTAGGCATGAGCTTTCCACAACCCATAGAATTTAGAAGAAGTGCTTTTGGATTTGATTGTGTATGTTTCTTTGTATCGACGTTTCGGATCACACTAAGTGATCCGTAATTATGGGCACGCCGATAATTATTTGTAATGAGTGTAATTCTTAATTAATCTGGAAATTATAAAGAAGTTTTTTTTTTGCACATAATAGGAGCCATTTTACACAATGTTCCATGCTAGGCATGGAGTGTATCATTGATTGGTCATTTTACACAATGTTCCACGCTAGGCGTGGAGTGTATCATTGATTGAATTATCTAGTAATTTGAGGTTCATATTGTATGTAGACAATCCTACTCCTTTCTCTAGAGAGAGAGACATATGTATTATGTTGCTACGAGGCATCTTGTTGGTAGTTGAAGCTCAAGAAGATACGTGTAGACATGCCAAATGTGACACCTACAAGAATGTAGTAATTGGGAGACCCTAACAACCAAGACTACAAAATAATAAACTTTAGCCCTCTAACCAAAATATGTGAAAGGGAAATGTTTGAAAATATGTCAAAACAAAGTGAAGCAAGTGATCCATTCATTTGATGTAATACCATAGTTGTGAGGCTAGTATTTATGAAGACAATTTTCCAATTGTGAAGGAAGCAACTGAATATCCAACATAGTTACTTGTATCAATTATATAACTGTTATGTATAAAAGTGGGAAGAAGGTAGATAGTGTTAAGATTTATCAAATCAAACCCTTCTTTCATATTAACACTCAAGGACAATGTAACCAAGCCAAGTCACTACAAATGAGTGAGGACTTAGCTACAGGTTGGTGCACACAGGAATGATATGGAAAGATTGATTAGATTGAGAGATTTGTCAAACCCTAATTCGAATAAGCCTTAAACCCTAATTATAATGAAATCAGGTACAGACAAACATAATGCTATAGAAAACCAGACAGGAAGACACTCGGGAAGGATCAGAAATATACCAGAAGTTGGATTTCTGGAATTGAAGACTTTGCAGACTACGGGGCAGGCACCCAAGTTTGATAGGGCAGTTTTTCTATAGATCTGAAGAAATGAGCAGTGTCAAACTATAACCTGTTCCTGAGTTCGGGGAAAATCCTATCAGGAGGACTACGAAGTGGGCACCCTAGTCCAATAGCGTAAAACATCAGCAAGTTTCTTTCAGATCTCAAATCCTTATCTTTTGAATTGCTTCTCTACACCTGCACTTTTCCAAATCCTGCACTTGTAACCTGTGCAATCACAAAGAGAGGGGTTTGGGGGTTGTGGTGTTTAGGAGCTTGCCTCGGTCAAGCCCCGAAAGGACATTCAAGTCTTCCAACACTGTTGTTAGATAGAGTGCATGCCCAAGGAGCGCAAAGGCCAAATCCAATGATGAAATAGAATGATTGAAATGCAAATAGATGCCACCTTAGAGGTGAAGCCTTCACGGAGATGAAGATCCTTCAAATCATGAGGAGATGGATTGATGAAGCCAAATCTGCAACAAACAAATATAATAACAACACAATTCTACTTTGCAACACAATGAATGCCTTGAAATCCCTTAGCTCAATATCACAAGTTCGCATTATCCATCTAGGTGTAAAATGAAGACATAAACTTACTTATATATGCATTCCCGCTGAAATATACCAAGCCAATTTTTTTCACTTTTCTAATTACAACAAGCAGAGCAATACACAATCGTTGAAGTTAGCAATTAAACCAGACGATGCGGAATTCAACTCTAACCAAGAATGTACACCAGGATGGCATGATCATATGGTTAGAGGATCTCTATGCAATGCTGATAAAGGAACTCTAACCAAGAATGCACCAGATGTCGACGAGCAGATGGTCAGAGGGTCTTGATGCAATGCTGATATAAAGAACTCTAACCAAGAATGCGCTTGATGATGACGAGCATATGGTCAGAGGATCCCTACCAACTATTATGCTGAAATAACTCGACGTCAAGAATGTGCTTTCCAACCCGAAGTGGAATTGGAGCTACCATATGACGGAGATGCAAAGTATTATAAAGCAAATATGAGAAGAAGTATGAAGTGCTGACAGTACTACTGTTCAGCTTACAATAATTAGAGACTTCCAACCCAACTCAAATGATAGAAGTTAGCAAATTGAAATGACGGATCAGCAACTTTGAAAAACTAAACCAGCAACATAAAACCCTACAAAAATGCTCACACCTCACTCATTTCTCAACTAAATGACCTCAAATCTGATGCAATGCACTCCTATGACAATGGCAACCAAGCTACACACTATAGACCACTCTTAAACCCAAGTATTTATTTAGCATGCTTTTTAATGCACTCCAAGGAGGGGCGGCCAGCAAGAAGGGCGATTTCCTTCTAGAAAATCAGATTCTTCATAATAAATTCTGTAAATTGGCACAATGGAGCACCCAACATAGACAAAGGGAAATATGAAATACCCAGAACAAATGCCTTTTTATTTTCAGATTTATGAATGAAACTACAGATTCAGCCCTGTTATCAGCAACTCTAAAAAATGACATAAAATGCAAATAACTGAACTACAAACAAAACTCAAGCTACAATGCAAACCTCACTACAAAATCACTACTATCAGCAAACCTCTCCCTAGGTGCTATCTCTCAAGCACGAAGTGAGCCCAGGCTAGGAGGCATTCATTCCTCGAAGCAGTCCCAAAACCATTACGGCAGCATAACATTATCAAGATTTCGGATGCCCAAATGAGAGCACTCTTCCTCCTTTTATACTTTTCCAACTGGGAGTCTCTAAAATCCTCTTGCATATGGGATAAAACATGAGAGGGAAAATAATATAATCCTCTTCAATTCTTTTTCATCCTCAACCTTAAAGTCCCCTCTTTTAAAACAACATTAATATTAAATAATAATATTTAATTTACGGACTTTAAAACGGAGGCTAAGATGATGTCAGAAATCAATGATCTATAGCTCATTGGAAAGGTCTTGACAAGACGAATCCAACCCCACTCTCAAAATCCTGTTCTGGTGCCAATTCTGAACTTACTAAAAATAGCCGTAACCAACAGGGACTAAGGAGAACAAACCCGGAAAGAAACTCCCAACCAAACCACAATCCACGAACAAAAGCAACCGCTAAAACGTGAAACCCCAATTTCAACCTCCGAGTAGCCTACGGGTCTCTGGAATAGGCCAACGGTCAACTGTAAAAGATCAGTCAAGAAAACGGGACATTACAGTCCGCCCTTCCCAAGATTGCTTGTCCTCAAGCAATTGTAAGCTTGGATGCTGCAGAATCTCATCATTCTCCCAAGTAGCATCCTCCATAGGCAAGTTCTTCCACTTCACCAAATACTCTCTGATAGTTCTTTTCCTCAAGGAACGCTCCCTGGAATCAAGAATCTCTTCTGGAATCAAAACTAACTGTCCTTCTTCATCCAAGGGTGGCATCTGTGATGAAGCAACAACATTGTGTCCAAGTGCCTTCTTGAGGCGAGACACGTGGAATACATTGTGCACTCTGCTATCTGAAGGTAGCTCCAACTCATAAGCTACTGCCCCCACCTTCCTAGTGACCTTGAACGGCCCATAAAAACGTGGTTTGAGCTTCTCCGCTCCACTTTTCTTGAGAGTGGACTGTCTATAAGGTTGTAGTCGAAGATAAACCATATCTCCAACTTCAAAAGAGCGCTCAACACGCCGCTGATTAGCATACATCTTCTGCTGATTCTGTGCAATTTGTAGATTGTTCTTCAATGAGTTCAAGATATCTTGACTCTGTTGTAACAAATCTTTGGCCTGAGGGGCTTTGCTATCACCAAACCCCAAATCAGCAAAGCTAGGAGCCTCATAATCGTAAAGAGCCATGAAAGGTGACATCCTTATTGACATGTGAAAAGTAGAATTATAACAATACTCGCCCATGTGAAGCCACTTCACCCAAGCTCTTTGTTGCTCCGAAACATAGTTTCTCAGGTAACCTTCCAACCACTTGTTCACAATCTCTGTCTGTCCATCGGTTTGAGGGTGATAACTAGTGCTTGGAGTAAGCACTGTACGACTCATTCTGAAAACCTCTTGCCAAAAAGTGCTTAGGAACTTGCTGTCCCTATCACTCACAATATTTTTTTGGCAACCCATGTAATCTAAACACCTCATGAAAAAACAAATCTGCAACTTGGGCTGCTGAAAAAGAGCTGGCAATGGCGAAGAAGTGAGCAAATTTTGTTAATCTATCCACTACAACATAGATACAGTCTTTACCTTGAACCTTGGGCAACCCTGTGATGAAGTCCATTTATATGCTTTCCCATTTTTGATTGGGAATGGGAAGAGGTTGCAAAAGACCAGCTGGTAAAGTATGCTCATTCTTGTTCATCTGACAAGTGGGACACTCCTGAATGTAACGTTGAACCTCCCCTTTCAGCCCTTTCCAAGAAAATCTTTCCCTGATCTGCCTATATGTCTTGAAGAACCCTTGATGACCAGCAAGTGGAATGTCATGAAAGGTCAACAAAATCTTCTTTTTGAGCTTAGAATTAGCCACCACAAAGATTCTACCCTTGTAGTGTATCAGCCCTTCGACCACTTTGTACCTTTCATCAAGAAAAGTACCCTCAATGATGCTGGTTGCAAACTAATTTTTGGCATAATCAGCAAGCAACATGTCCCTCCAATCAGCTGTAAGCTCACACAATGAGCTCAAATGATGTCTCCTAGAAAGAGCATCAGCCACAATATTATTTTTTCCTTTGACATATTCGATGTCAAAATCGTAAGCTTGAAGCTTACTCACCCACTTTTGTTGCCTCTCGTTCAAATCTTTTTGATGCATGAAGTGCTTGAGGCTATTGTGATCAGTCTTGACCACAAACTTGCTCCCCACCAAGTACTGTCTGAACTTAGCTAATGCATGCATAATGGCAAGCATCTCCTTGTCGTAGATGGAGTAGGTCCTTTCAACACCTCTTAATCTTCTGCTTTCAAACACAATGGGATGTTTGTCTTGCATCAAAACAGCCCCAACTCCTTCACCAGATGCATCACACTGTAGCTCGAATGGCTTGGAGAAGTTTGGGATAGCTAAAACCGGACAAGAGCTCATGATCCCCTTAAATTTATCAAAAGTAGTTTGAGCCCTTTCTGACCAACAAAAAGCAACCTTTTTCATGAGGTCAGTAAGAGGAGCAGCATTTTGAGAGTAGCCCTTCACAAATCTTCTGTAAAATCCACAAAAACTCAAAAATCCTTTCAGATGAGTCAAATTCTCAGGAGGTGGCCAATCAACAATTGCCTTGATCTTTTCAGGATCAACCTTCACTCCTTCAGCACTGATTATATGGCCAAGGTAAAGTAACTCCTTCATTCCAAATTCACATTTAGATTCTTTGGCAAACAAACTCTCTGATTCCAGGATGCTAAGCACTTCCTCCAAGTGCTTGAGATGTTCTTCCCATGTCTTGCTGTAGATCAGGATATCATCAAAAAATATCAATACAAACTTCCTCAACTGCTTCTGAAAGATTTTGTTCATACATCACTGGAAGGTAGCAGGAGCATTAGTCAACCCAAATGGCATGACTAGAAACTCGAAGTGGCCATAGTGACATCTAAATGCTATCTTCTCAACATCGGATCCTCTCATCTGAATCTGGTAATAACCCGATCTCAAATCGATCTTTGAAAAGAACTTGGCTCCATGTAGCTCATCAATGAGCTCATCTATCCTCGGGATGGGATATCAATTTTTGATAGTGCTTTGATTTAAAGCACGATAGTCCACACACATGCGGATGGTACCATCCTTCTTCTTCACCAGGACAACTGCCGAAGCAAAGGGGCTCTTGCTTGGATGAATGAAGCCCATCTCCAAGAGTTCCCAAATGTTTTTCTCAATCTCGTCCTTTTACTTCTTAGGATACCGATAAGGAGTTGTAATAACTAGTTTAGCTCCTTCCTTGAGCTCTATGACATGCTCTGAACCTCGATCAGGAGGTGGTCCAGGAGGTAAATCAGCAAACGCCTTGCTCTTCTTTTTGAGTAAAGACTGAATATCAGGAGGGTAGTCTCTCTTTGTTTCAACCGGACTAGCAGGAAGAATCATACACTCTGCAGCCCACTCAACTTAATCATGACGAATCAACCTCGCCATCCTCTTGAATGACACAATCCGAGGACCACCATTGGACATTCCTCTTATCACTACATTCTTTCCTTCAGATTGAAACTTGAGCTCCATGGTTTGTAGACTTAGAGTGATCTCCCCGAGTGAATGCAGCCATTGAATGCCTAGGACAGCATCCGTATCTCCAATTTTGACTACATAGAAGTTGTCCTTGACCTCATAGTTTCCCACTGGCATGGTCATGTTTGAGATCTTCTTGGTGCAGGTGATGTGAAAACCATCAGCAACCATAACCTTGAAGCCTTCAAACTCTTCTGTTTGCAGCCCCTTCTTTGCCACCATAGCTTCGTCAATGAAGTTATGCGTTGCTCCAGTGTCAATCAAAGCAACTATGCGTTGCCCCTTAATCATCCCTCGAACTTTGAAGGATTCATTCCTTTGAAAGCTCGAAAGTTGAGCCAAAGTGCCTCCACTTCCCTTTTCATCTTCAGATTCCTCTGGGACTTTTTCCACTTCACTGTCTTCAGAATCAGACTGCTGGCCTGACAAATCAGAATTACTTTCTTCAGCTGAATAGTATTCAATTTGATGAAATTTGCCTCCTTTTGGGCAAACATGATCTTGGGACCATTTTTCTCTACACCGGAAACATAACCCTTTTCTTCTGAGTTCATTAAGTGTCTCAGGATCCAACCTTGTGACATGAGGTTGATGCTGTTTGAACTCCTTATGCTGAGGTCTTTTTCCTTTATCTCTTTTGTGAAATGATGGCTTGGGTTGAAACTTTGCTTTAGGAGCAGCCCACTCCATGTTTCTTGCCTTCTTCATTACCTCTTGTAGAGAGGGTGGATCAAAAGCTTTAATCCAACCCTTGAGTGGCTCCGTCAATCCTTCACTGAATAGGATCACCAAGCGCCTCTCAGTGACTCCTGTGACCATGACTGAAAGCCTTTGAAACTCAGCTATGTAGGCATCAACTGTACCATATTGCTTAAGTTGTGCCAATTCTCTGAAATGCACTTCTGGATCTTTTTTCTCAAATCTCTCTATGAGCTTATTGGTAAACTCATCATAGGTAGTGATAGACCGATGACCCAAGGTGACTAGACCATGGTACCACCACTCGTGCGCCACCCCATCCAGGTGTAGCGTAGCGAACTTAATCGCCTCCTCCTCCTCCATGGGTCTGAGAGCTAGATAGTTGTCTAACTTCTGTATCCAAGCTCTGGCTGAACTATTGTCACTCCCATCAAAATGTGGAAGCATAACCTTGTTGATAGCTTGATGCAAATCCCCATGAACTATTGTCCTCCTTTGTTCATAATGTCTTCCTTGTCCTCTATCCTTCCTTTTATGATCCATAAAATCATTATAAGACATATCTACCTTAATTTCATCAGGTAGAGAATCATACTTAGCGCGGCCGAGTCTCAACTGTTCAACAAAGGACACATTTTCTTCTGGATCAAGATGAGGTTTTACTGGTGCTAAGAAAGTGGGTTTGAATGGCCTGGAAGAAATGTATGTGCTATTTGAAGCAGGCTGAGCAGCATGTCCATTATGCTGGTTGGTGGCACTGTGTTCTCCACTATGTCCTGAATTGTTTAGTGGAGGTTGGTTCTAACCCATTCTCCCCATCATGAGAGATATCATATCCATTAAGGTATCCATCTTCCTCTCGAACCTCTTTGCCGGACTTAATGATCTTTCTCTTCCTTTCCCACTATCATCTCTGTTACTTCTCGACGTCCTCTCATTATCCCCCATTTCTCCTTCAGGAGAAGACTCACAATTGGCTCTTAATACCTCTGAAGCTGTCTGACCTTCTAGGACCTGATGCCAATGAAATTGACTGGTAGCCTTCTTGTATTCTCTTGCTAAGTACCTCTGTTCTCTGTCACTCATAGAAGGTTTGTTTTCACAGGATGGCAGGATGCGTGGCTCTGATACCACTGAAATATACCAAGCCAATTTTTTTCACTTTTCCAATTACAACAAGCAGAGCAATACACAATCGTTGAAGTTAGCAATTAAACCAAACAATGCGGAATTCAACTCTAACCAAGAATGTACACCAGGATGGCGTGATCATATGGTCAGAGGATCTCTATGCAATGCTGATAAAGGAACTCTAACCAAGAATGCGCCGGATGTCGACGAGCATATGGTCAGAGGGTCTTGATGCAATGCTGATATAAAGAACTCTAACCAAGAATGTGCCTGATGATGACGAGAATATGGTTAGAGGATCCCTACCAACTATTATGCTGAAATAACTCGACGTCAAGAATGTGCTTTCCAACCCGAAGTGGAATTGGAGCTACCATATGACGGAGATGCAAAGTATTATAAAGCAAATATGAGAAGAAGTATGAAGTGCTGACAGTACTACTATTCAGCTTACAATAATTAGAGACTTCCAACCCAACTCAAATGATAGAAGTTAGCAAACTGAAATGACGGATCAGCAACTTTGAAAAACTAAACCAGCAACATAAAACCTTACAAAAATGCTCACACCTCACTCATTTCTCAACTAAATGACCTCAAATCTGATGCAATGCACTCCTATGACAATGGCAACCAAGCTACACACTATAGACCACTCTTAAACCCAAGTATTTATTTAGCATGCTTTTTAATGCACTCTAAAGAGGGGCGGCCAGCAAGAAGGGTGATTTCCTTCTAGAAAATCAGATTCTTCATAATAAATTCTGTAAATTGGCACAATGGAGCACCCAACATAGACAAAGGGAAATATGAAATACCTAGAACAAATGCCTTTTTATTTTCAGATTTATGAATGAAACTACAGATTCAGCCCTGTTATCAGCAACTCCTAAAAATGACATAAAATGAAAATAACTGAACTACAAACAAAACTCAAGCTACAATGCAAACCTCACTACAAAATCACTACTATCAGCAAACCTCTCCCTAGGTGCTATCTCTCAAGCACGAAGTGAGCCCAGGCTAGGAGGCATTCATTCCTCGAAGCAGTCCCAAAACCATTACGGCAGCATAACATTATCAAGATTTCGGATGCCCAAATGAGAGCACTCTTCCTCCTTTTATACTTTTCTAACTGGGAGTCTCTAAAATCCTCTTGCATATGGGATAAAACATGAGAGGGAAAATAATATAATCCTCTTCAATTCTTTTTCATCCTCAACCTTAAAGTCCCCTCTTTTAAAACAACATTAATATTAAATAATAATATTTAATTTACGGACTTTAAAACAGAGGCTAAGATGATGTCAGAAATCAATGATCTATAGCTCATTGGAAAGGTCTTGACAAGACGAATCCAACCCCTCTCAAAATCCTATTCTGGTGCCAATTCTGAACTTACTAAAAATAGCCGTAACCAACAGGGACTAAGGAGAACAAACCCGGAAAGAAACTGCCAACCAAACCACAATCCACGAACAAAAGCAACCGCCAAAACATAAAACCCCAATTTCAACCTCCGAGTAGCCTACGGGTCTCTGGAATAGGCCAACGGTCAACTGTAAAAGATCAATCTAGAAAACGGGACATTACACCCGCTATCTTTCGTAATTTAAATTGAAAAGGCCGACAGAGGGAAACCTTTTTAAAGGTCCTATGCCAACAGATTAAAATTTGGATCCTGACAAAATAGGCCAGACTTGGGCGTGAGTGCCCAAGTCCCAAGGCCACTTTAGGTCTTGATTTAAAAGCATTTAGAACTGGCCCCTAAGTCCCATTTGACATGGGTTTCGGGGTAAATTGCTCCGGGATATGTATTAAGCTTGTAAAGTGTAAACACAGGGTTCTAGGAGCTAAACTAGGAGGTAAAAAGGCATAGGAATACTATTTACTCCATAACATTTAGCCCCCACTTTAATGTATGTATGATCTTACGATTCCATACATGCATTAAACTACAGTCAAAGCACATCAAATACATCAAACACGCCAAGCACATAGAGCTAAGGCATACCCAAAGGTTGGAGGACTATTTCTAGCCCCCATCTTAGGTAGGCACTAGAAAACACATGGAAGACACACAAGGCATGGAGAAGATAGTAAGAAGCATGCAAAACACGGAGGATACAGTGGAAGCACACAATACACGAAGAAGACATGAGAGAAGTCATGCAATTTACATGAAGAATACATTGATTTAGTCAACTAAAAAAAATCCTAAACTAGGGGGTGGAGGGAGCTCAACGCTACGTGCCTTTAGACCACTAAAAACATGCAAAACAAAACCCAAAGTGTGGAGGGAGCTCATCGCTATGCATCTTTAGACCACACTAGGGGGAAGACACGCCAAACAAAGACTCGAATGTGGAGGGAGCTCATCGCTATGCGCCTTTAGACCACACTTGGGGGAAGACACAACAAACACATAAGGAAGACACACGAAATAAATGAGTGCCGCATAGCATGCCATAGACATACTATATGTCTTATACACGACAAACATGAGCGATGGGAAGGAGCTTATTGCTAAGTCCCACCATCTAAAACACACCAAACACACATGACGGTTGAGCTACGCTACCAAAACCACCAAAGACAAGCTTAAGGGTGGATGACTCAAGATCCAACCCCGCCTCCGTAGAGGACTTTGTATAATTTAAGGATGTGCACTACACTAGTACAGAAACAACAATATATGATTAAAAAACTACTAAAAACTACATATAAATGATCAAACATGATCATGTGACCATTAGTAGTTTATTACTAGTCATTTATAATGCGACCAAATTGATGACTAAACCATTTTTAGTCATTTATTGGTTGTTTTGATTGATCAATTTGGTAGTATATTTAGTCATTGATTGGTGTAATCTGGTCACTTATTTAGTCATTTTTTATTCACTGATATATTTAGTTGTTAATTTAGTCATTGATTGTTGTTAACTGGTCACTTATTTAGTCATTTTTATTCACTAATTTCTGTCCATTGGTAGTGTATTTAGTCATTAATTTTAATCCTCATTTTGATCAATTTGGTAGTATATTTAGTCATTTTTATTCACTGTTCACTGATTTCTATCAATTGGTAGTATATTTAGTCAATTTAATTATTAATTGACGTTAATTAGTAGTATATTTAGTCATTTTAATTGATTGATATTTGAGGATTTAAACATAAAACACAGAAATACACATCAATCATCAATTGCATACAATAAGATAGCCATTGAGAAGGCAAAATCGCTGAACTTTATTAAAAGAAAGGTGTTCTTACAGCTTGCAGAAGTCTGAAATATCTATCTTGCTTGAAAAATACTTAGAAATAGAATATTACAATGTTTATTTTCAGTCACAAGACTGAAAATCTGAGTTATAATGCACATAAATGACAAGAAAGAAACTTCTCCAAGTTTACAATGCTTTGCCAAAAAGTGAATTGTCAGTAACTGATTCTCAACTAACCTAACTACTACCACAGATCATCTAATCTGCCCCATCAGTCTAGCACTTGTCCTTCTTGACTGCGACCAAAGGAAATGCAGTCATATGTAGTTAGGTCTATGATAGGATCATAATGTGAAACATGGACTAGATCAGGCTTCCTTAATGAAACATCACTGTATTCTTGTGTCTTGTACTATCATCAGCACTACTTATGGGACATGTTTTTATTGAGTTTGAAGATATCGGGTCCTCTTAGGGCATGGAATCAGATTCTTCCTTCAATGCATCTTCAAAAGCCTCTTTATGAGTTTAAACCATTCACTTACCCTGCCTCTATTACATTGGACACTTGGTAGGTAGTCATATTTAGTGTCCTTGGTCTTCACTCATTGTGGTGACTGAACTATGCATACTTGCTTTCTAGATGATTGCCCTGCAACTTTCATATACTTGCCTTTTAATGCTAACACTACAGTCCTCTATTCCTTTGCTCATGCCACTAAAACCATGCTTACTATGCCTGTATCCCTAGGAACCATTGACCATTGCCACTCACCATGAACATCTTACCTCTATGCACTCATTATCTCTCTGTTATAGAATAGTCACCCATAAGTATACAAAATTTAGACTTTCATTTGTAGACTGTCATAGGTTTATGAAAGTGTCATATTCCTACAACTATACTACCATGTAGAATATATGCCTTGTAATAATAGCATTATTAGTGGTTGTATGTTTTGCTATTTAAGACTTCTATAAATTTGTCTACAGGTTGCTTCCAAAGTCTTGATGAAATGCTAACATCATCACTTTATGACTGTAATCTTCCTCATTGATCTTTGTGCATTGCCAACTGCCCTTCCTTTCTCAAAAACTAACACACCACCCTTGATCACAGCAGCTTAAGACTCATCTCACTTTGTCTATGGCATGAATTGTGTACTTTATCTCTTTCTCACTGTCATTTATGCTCCTTGAGTCTTCATGACATCTCATATATGAAGCTCTCTCCTTTATGAAGCTCTCTCATTTATGCTCCTTGAGTCTTCATGACTGAGTGTTGATCGTGTCTCATATATGAAGCTCTCTCCTTCAATGCAGCCAACAATAACCCTAGAATCTTTTCTCCTTTATATGCAACGTGCCATTTGATATGCACAATAGTGTGCTGCCTTTTCTGCCATGAATGAAGCTATGCCTTGATACAACCAACAAAATTACTATTAGTCTCAATTTAAAAATAATAAAAGTGCATTGTATATTGCAAGTTTACAAAAGTAAGTCCAAACACAGCAAAAAGATAAATTAATTAAAAAATAATGCACTTTAGCATTCATGTTCTAAGAATTTCATAGCTTGTACTAGGAATGCCAAATTAAATGAACAGAATGGAAGATGTCTTAAGACTGGTTACAAGTTCTTTCTAGGCAGAGTTCAATAACCATGTCCATTTGTAAATCTCCTAATGATAGAGAAACTCTCCTAATATAGCCTTGGAATACAGTGATGACCCTGTCCAAGATTGTAGTGCTTCCTTAATGTTTTTTAGGGTTTCATAGTCCATTCATAGTCCTCTTCACCATGTGTCAACTTAGGTAACACCAATCTAGTAGCTGGCTGATTGAGTTGTTGAATGGAAGAGTGCCAATGGCCTAGAGTGTTGCCATTGAGGTTTGAGTTTAGTGCCATGAAGTTTGTGCTAGCAATATGTTGTCTAGTGTCAGTTTGTGCAAGTCTATAGGTCTACCTAACTAAAGTGAGAGTGTGGACTATCATGGCTTAGGTCATAACACTTAGTCTTTTAGTAATATAACCATGTTGGAATTCTTGATTTCTGCTTGTGCATTCAAAAAATTACAATTGTAAAAGCACAAGAGGTGCTACCAATTTATCTCTATTTAATTATATGCAAATAGTGGTGAGAAACATGACATTTGACAGCATAATTTACAAAAAAGAATGAGTAAGCTCAAATACCTTATTGCTTCTATGACTATACATTAGCATATTTCTTGGCAAGGAGATCTGACACCTTATTTGTGTAAAAGTCAGGTTGAATACCGTTCTTAGGGTTTTCAAGCATGGATAATGTAGTCACCCCTGTATCATAATAATTAGAAACAAGTTGAATATGATAAATGTGAATGATATATAAATGTAATTTCCCAGAAATGTGCATATAATCACAGACAAAATCGTATCTGTAGTATATAGCATCATATAATTGTAAGAAAATAGAGGTATCAATACAAATCTCTATAATATATCAGTATAGTGCTTATGAATTCTTCCATCAAAGCATAAAGGATAGAGAAATTTTGTCAGATGTTGTAGTGGCAACTACCTTGGTAGGCATGAATGTAAAACGTGGAAACATAGACAAAGCACATGAACTATTTGACAAAATGCCTCAAAGAAATGAGGTCTCATGGACTGCAATGATTGTAGGATATCCACAAATTGAGCTTTTTGAGAAGATTTTAGAAACTTTCAAGCAAATGCAATTGGTAGGTGTAAAGCTAGACTCCACAACCTTTGCCAACATCCTCCTTGCTTGTGCTAAAATGGGAGCTTTGGAATAGGGTATGGACATCTATCAAAGCATGAAGGATAGATGAATTTTCTTAGATGTTGTAGTTGCAACTACCCTGGTAGACATCTATGCAAAATGTGGAACCATGGACAAGGCACATGAATTGTTTGATAGAATGCCTCAAAAAAATGTGGTCTCATGGACTGCAATGATTTTAGGATACACACAAATTGGATTTTTTGAAAAAGCTCTAGAAACTTTCAAGAAAATGTAATTGGAAGGTGTAAAGCCAGACTACACAACCTTTGCTAGCATCCTCCCTGCCTGTTCCAAAATGGAAACTTTGAAACAGGGAATGGGCATCCATCAAAGCATTAATGGATGGGGTATTTTTGTCAGATATTACAGTTGGACATAATGCCTCAAAGAGATGTCATCTCTTGGACTACAATTATTGCCGGATATGCACAAAATGGATTTGTTGGAAAGGCTTTACAAACTTTCAGGCAAATGCAATTGGCAGGTGTAAGGCCAAATTCCACAACCTTTGCCAGCATCCTTCCTACCTGCACCAAAATAGGAGCATTGGAACAAGGTATGGACATCCATCAAAAAGTAATGGATAGAGGAATTTTGTAAGATATTGTAGTTTCAACTGCCCTGTAGACATGTATGAAAAATGTGGAAGCATTCACAAGGCATGTGAACTATTTGGCAGAATGCCTCAAAGAGATGTCATCTCATGGAATGCAATGGTTGCGGGATATGCACAAAATGAATTTGTTGAAAAGGCTTTAGAAACATTCAAGCAAATGCAATTAGCAGGTGTAAAGACAAATTCGACAACCCTTGCCAGCATACTCCCTGCTTGTGCCAAAATGGGAGCTTTGGAACAGGGTGGCGGTATGGTGGTATGACCCACATATCCGCAAGCCATCTCACGGGCTGTCGCGGGGTGGTGGTATGACCTGCACACCCGCAAGACATCTCACGGGCTGTTGCGGGGTGTTTGTATGACCTGCACACCCGCCAGCCTCTCTGGAGTCACCATCGTAGGGTGGTGGGGTAACTCCCGCTCTATCGCCAACACCTTCCGTGGATCACTGCGGGGTTGTGGGTTAGAACTGCTCTTGCTCTATGCAATCATGAATGAATGATAGTGAAAATAGAGATTCATGTTATGGTAAAAAGAATCTTTTAACCTCTTAGAGAGAGCTCATATGATTGAGAAGGCGGCATGAAACTTTCATGGTATGTACAATGATTTGAATGGTAGTGTGTTCATATTGTTAGCCTCCTGATCGACTACAATATAAAGGAGGAAAGAAGAATGAAGAGAGGTGTAAGTAATGCAGCCGTGCAGGATGAACCTGCTTAGAAATTTAGGGAAGACAGGGTATTTCATTTGGCGTGATTGCTGCCTCACCTACTTATCTCTACCCCCCTCTCTTTAACTTATTAAAGAAGGAGGCTATTGGTGAACATTAATGATGTTCCTTCAACAACCACCTTCTCTTTCTCACATACAACAGTGTATTCTTCTACAATTATCATTCTTCCTCAGCCAAATAAATATGTACATTAAGTAACATACTCCAACTCTATAACGCAACCATATTGTTATGCCTTTGATTGTAAATGTTATTAAACTATTAGATTTATTATTTTTATTACTACCAAGATGTAAAATCTATGGGTGTTGATAGTAGATGTGATTTTTCCATGATCTTTGAAGATGTTTAAAAGTGTTTTTGGATTTTATTGTATTTTTTTCTTGCATCATGTCTTAGATCATAAAAAAGTAAAAAGTTAAAACATACAATTAAATCCAAAAATACTCTTAAACAAATTTATGAGGATTTCAATCCATTTTGGGTACAACTTCTTGAAGAGCCACTGCTTGGTTCCTGTTTTTGATTTTTGTGAAGTTCAAGTCGTAAAACCTTTTTCCCAAAGCTTTACAACTTAAATTTATGGATTGAAACCTATATATATATGCATACAAAATGGATTTATTGAAAGGGCTCTAGAAACTTTCAAGCAAATGCAATTGGTGGGCTCAAAGCCAAATTCCATGACCTCGTCCTCCCTCCCTGTGCCAAAATGGGAGCTGTAAAATAGGGTATGGACATCCATCAAAGCATGAAGGATAGAGGATTTTTATCAGATGCAGTTGCAACTGCCGTGGTAGACATGTTTGCATAATGTGGAAGCATAGACAAGTCACATGAACTATTTTTAGGCATTACAATTATATAGATTCATATATATGTACATATATGTATGTATCTATCTATATATAGACATTTATGTGTGTATGTACGTGTCTATATATGTATGTATGAATAGGCATGTTTGTATATATATATATATATATGTCTATATATATACATATTTACATATATACATATATTGTATATATGTCTATATAGACACACACACACATATATATCCGTATAGACATATAGACACACACACAGATATATATATTGTATATATGCATATATACATATAGACATATATTGTGTGTGTATATATACACACACATATATACACACATACGTCTCTCTCTCTCTATGTCTATATATATATTATATATATACACAAATTTATGAGGATTTCAATCCATTTTGGGAACAACTTCTTGAAGAGCCATTGCTTGGTTCCTGCTTTTGATTTTTGTGAAGTTTAAGTTGTAAAACCTTTTTCCCAAAGATTTACAACTGAAATTTATATACTGAAACCTATAGGTATTTATTATTAGGTATATGTATGTGTACATGCATACAAAATGGTAAATATTCAAAAGGCTCTAGAAACTTTCAAGAAAATGCAATTGGTAGGCTCAAAGACAAATTCCACAACCTTTTCCAGCACCCTCCCTGCCTGTGCCAAAATAGGAGCTCTAAAATAGGGCATGGACATCCATCAAAGCATGAAGGATAGAGGAATTCTGTCAGATGCAGTTGCAACTGCCATGGTAGACATGTATGCATAATCTGGAAGCATAGACAAGTCACATGAACTGTTATCAGGCATATATATATATATCCAAAATGGAGAGGAAAAGGTATCCAATTTTCACCATTACTATTATATATATTCATATACATACATACATACATACATGTATGTATGTATCTATATATAGACATGTTTGTATGTCTCTCTCTTCTCTCTCAAAAGGTATCCAATTTTCACCATTACAATTATATAGATTCATATACATTACATACATACATGTATGTATATATCTATATATAGACATGTTTGTATGTATATATCTCTCTCTCTGTATACATGTATGTATGTATCTATATATAGACATGTTTGTATGGCTCTCCCTCTCTCTCTCTCTCTATATATATGTGTGTGTGTGTGTATATCTACACACACACACATATATATACACACACACATATATATATACACATATATATATACATATATATATACATATATATATATATATACATATATACATATATACGTATATACATATATACATATATACGTATATACGTATATACGTATATATATATGTATATATAAATACATATATATATACTAGCCATGACTTATAAGTAACTAATCGAGATATATGAGCCAGGACTGAAATAATTATGTACTGAAACTAAATGTAGAATCTTTATATTCACATTTAATTTCAGTATTTAATTATTTCAATATCCAGATTTAGTATTCCAGTCCTAGCTCTTATATACATATCAAAGTGGGTTAAAAACAGAGAGGAAAAGTTCATGGAATGTAATTTTCACCATTACAAATACACACATATTTGCAAGGGAAAATAAACCACTTACATGATAGCTATTCTTGTTACCAATATTGGCCACACCAAATGCATATATGCCTGTAATGATGATAGATGCAGTTGAAACTTCTGTGGTAGACATGTATGCATAATGTGGAAGCATAGACGAGTCACATGAATTGTTTTTAGGCATTATATATATCCAAAATGGAGAGGAAAAATAATCCAATTTTCACCATTACAATTATATAGATTTATATACAATGATGACACCCAATATAGAATCTCTAATTTTGAAGCCAGGTGTTTTACATATGTTATTATTAGACTCACAATTTTAAAATTAACAAGAAAATGCATCAAATAATTCATGCATCACCTCCTCATTGCCAACATATTCATCATCCATCTCCAACTGCTTCAGCACCCGACGGGCTAACAAGAGACTAGTACAGTATGTTGCAAAAGCAAACAAGAGATGCATAAATATCCACTGTAACAAACATAAAGAATAGATTGTTTAAGTCCTTACTACAACATCAACAAGTAGTAGCAGCAGAAGATTTAGAAAAAAATCCAACAGTAAACAAATTATGTAAAGCAATACAAGTCAAATGGGCATAAAACTATCCAACAAGCAAGGATAGTAGGATAAATTTCACATTCCAGTGCATTCAATGTTAAGGTTCACAAAAGTTTGAATAGTCCAGATCACTAGATGTGAAGATCCAAAGGTAATTTGTACATTCCAATGCATTAGATGTGAATGAACATGTGCAAATAGATGTTTATAAGATGCGAAAATGAGCATCACTGTGACTGAGTAAAATTTGTGGCCTAGACTAGCAAAAAGTACACCCAAGCAAACCAGGAACTAAAGATAAATTACATGTTTGAGTGCATTAAATGTTAAGGTTCAAAGATAAATTGCATATTCTTGTAAATTAGATATCAAGGTCCAAAGATAATTTGTATATTTCATTGCACCCGATGTGAATGAGCAGTGAGAACAGATGTTTATAAGATGGAAAAATGAGTATCATTGCGATTTGAGTAAAAGTTGTGGAGAAGACTTAAAAAAAGCATACCCAACTTACAGAATTACACATTTAAATGCATTTATTAGTCCTTGTGTCAACCCCACAAAAACCACTTATTCAAGCATGTTTACACCTATACTCCAATTAATGTATTGTGTAAAGAAATGTAAAGTGCCACTGAAAATACAAATGTGCACCTCACCAAAAAAACTCAATGTGTACTTAGTTAATATTTAGCATTATAGGATAACTTTATACTTTCTTGTAAATTTGCAACAGACCGAGAGGGAGATATGTTTACTACAAATAATTGTACAAAAAGCTAGTATTGGAAGTTAAAATTGTGTATAAGCTTTCTATGAACTAATAAGGAATATGCACTTGAATTACAAATAGAACACAATCCTTCAATCACCCAATGCCTATTGCAAGTTCATGAACTAATATATAATGCGATATTATAAAATAATGGTGCCACTTGATGTAGACCTTAATTATAGAATAGGAAACATTATTGTTAACATTGAAAACAATATACAACAAAATAGTTAAAATGTTTTTGTTCTAGCTAACACACCAATGTCAATCAACAAATATGACTAGAGAATAGGGTTATTTGAATGTACCCGCAACATAGTTTGTGAGGCTGACTTCCAGGCCATATCGAGGCAGCTCATGAGAGTAAGCAATTGCCATTGTAACATCTCCAACAAGTGTTGCATATGCGATCTGTGCAACAATATCCTTGTTGCTCTTTTGTTTGAAAACCAATCAAGGATCATACAAATTAACATACCCTAACCCTTATCATTGTATTACTGATTGAAATAGCAGTACTTATCATACAATGCTTTTTATGACATTAATAATGACATAAACTTTGAAGTTTGGACTTGCTTCAATTTTTACCCAATTCAAGGCTATTTTTAATGATTAATGTATTCTACCCTTCAGGCTTCCAAGCCTAGAATTTCTGAGTGTGCATTACTGTAAATAACATCAATTATATTTCTGATCTTAATGACAATGATGATTCATATTTTATCTGATAGCTGAAAATAATTGCTGACACATTTTATCAAAAAGGCACTACTTATCTGTCTATGTTTTGTAATCAGACGCTTCTATAATTTTCTAGTCAGTTTAGGGTTGCAGTGAGTAATGAGCATATTCTTGAGGAATTATGTAAATTAAATTTTGGGCCTTTGGCTATCCATGCACATTAACATAATTTAGCTCTCTTGTTTCTTTTAAAAAGTATTTTCCCACAAACCAAGAATTAAGGGGACTATAACATATTTGCATTAAATATGTCTGATTTGACAACAATCTGATGTTATATATGTGGGACTATGGCCTATGCCTTTTCAGTTTTGTTTGCAGCATTGCGATCTATTGCTCTGCATTGTGGCTAACACAAAGGTCAAGGGTTCATTGGATTATGATGGGATACTCTGGAGTGATTGTAAGTGAGCTAAGGAAAGCCTCTAAATTTAGAGGCACCCGTGCCCTGGGCTTTGCCCTTGTAGAAACACAATTATTTAGATTTAAAAAAACACATTTTCAATAAATACATATGCACATAAATACATTCTAAATTTTTTTAAATGGAATGAGTTCAAGTGGTAAAATAAAATCATCATGCTTTCACAAGGGAGGCCCTGGTTCAAATCCAACGTAATACATTACTGAAATTGATTAAGGCATACCCCAACAGGCGAGGTTGGGATCAAGTACACAGTGAATTGGAGTAGCACTAGAGTTGATGCTTACTACAAATAAGATTTTTAACAACATTCTACACATATAAGTGGTATTCTCACAGTGTATCAAATTATGTGATGATTACCACGATTCAACATGGATGCACACACCGTATCCTTGAGACATTGTATATATTAATAAATGTTGAAGTTTATACTGTCAGCAATCCATAGGCATGAACATTATTTATTTTCAGAAAAACTTCTCAAAAAAATAAAAAATTCATGCCAGATCGTAACAAATTTGCAATAAACAAATACACAAGAAATCATTAAATTTAGCCAAAACTGCATTGGGCGGATGGGGCAAAATGAGAGGACAAATAAAAGGAGAAAATGGGCGGTTACCTGGTGGGGCTGATCGACACGCGAGAGCAACTCCACAGAGTGCTCAAGAAGGAGAGCCAACAAGTTATTAAGCGCATTTTGTGATTGCGTAGGCGACATTCTTCGCATAAGATCCATCGCTGCCTCCATTAAACCCTTGACCTCTGATTCCAACTGGAAAACCCTTTTTAGAGCATAACTCTACCTCACCATATTTCAAAAACTCTTCTCTGTCACACGATGATATAGGGGTTTCTTTTGTTTGAATTATTTTTCATTGAAAAAATTTCCCTCTTTCCAATTGGAAATATATTTTTTAATTACCCACTTTAATATCATATTGTCTAATTTTTATTTGTGTGACTGTTTATTTAGTTATTTTTATTTGTGTGACTAATTATTTAGTTGTGTTTTTTACCCGATGATCAAATTAGTCATTAATTAGTCATTTATAGCTGTGTTGCAAAAAATTAGTAGAATTTATTCATTTTTAGTTGTCATGACTAAAAGTTTTAGTCACGTAGTCATTTATTTGTCAAATTCTACTAGTGCTAGCTCAAGAGATACACCATCCCACCTTCCACATAAGGGCTTTGTATAAAAGGATATGCACTAGCTCAAGAGATATGTCATCCTGCCTCGCGATGAGGGATTTTTGCTTGTTTTTTAAAAGGATGTGCACTAGCTCAAGAGATACACCATCCTGCCTTGTGGTGAGGGCTTTCAAACATGCATTGCCAGTGTAAAAGATAATTAGACAGATACCATTATATATGCCCCCACCTTAGGTGGTTGATACCACTTGCCAGTATCAAACACATTAAGGTAGAGTGAAAACACACAAGGGAACAAGAGCTCTCGCAAAGCCCATGCCCCCAAAGGTGAAATGTGTCATGACTACCGAATGTTCCCACAAACACACTGATAATCAACAAGAGATAAGGTTAGAACATCTTACTCTAAGATAATAACCAAATCAAATCATGAAAGATATGCATAAATCATATATTAGATCACATCAAAGACCAAGGCTACACTTGCGGGTTTGGAACCGAGTATAGCCATTGGGCTTACACTGCAGGTATCTCAGAATTGAGTGTAACAACAAGGTGAGATACAAAACAATCCAAAGTACGTAGGAGCAGATTGAGAGTATTGCAGAAGTTTGTTACAAGATATATGACAACACGATAGATCACACGAAGTGATTCTACTAGTCAAGTGTCGGATATATATATATCAACCCTATCTTCATATATGGACTAGGTACATTTTTACTTACTTGCTGAAGGGACACATAGTCCTTATCAGTATTTGTTTATTTTCTTCATCCACTGACTAGGTAGAATCATTGAAGAATGTAAACAATAAAAATGAGAGAGGAGAACCACGTGCCTTAGGAACACCACGTAGGAGGATGCCCCCAAGACATCTTCCACAATGCTATGCCCCAAAGGCATGACACACAACAATAAAATAGAGGAGGAACGAGTAGAAGAATGTAGAAACAACTAGAAGAATGGTGACAACAGAGCTAGTCTCTCAGTATCCTTGACCTTACAAGACTATTAAGGGTCATCCAAGGAGACCTAAACAACATAACACAACATGGGGGAACACAACACGACACAATATCATAGCATATATATCTAAGAGGAGTTCATACTTGCGAGCATATTAGAAAGGTGCTCTATCAAGTGTGTTAAAAAGTGTGAGTAGTTCATACTTGAATGATGCTTATTTATATAACGGTCATGCGGTGCTTGTTTCTCAAGATCCTGTATGTTTAAAATATTTTGTTGCTTATGAGGAGGGGAACCATTGCTATTTCCCACTGATGAAAGTTGCCTTGTTCTTTTCCAATCCTTTTCTTTTTTGTTCTAATTTCCCTGATGAAGGAGTCTTTCACAATGAAATGGGATACTTTCCATCGTGACAACTTTTTCTTGCTTAATGTTATCTTTTCGAGGTTGCTGAATTTGTGTATCTAGTGCATTCTAGTTGTCTCCCGATCCTTGAAGGGATAATGGTGGAGGAACCTTAACATAGATACCTTTCCCTCGTGCACAAGGTGAGTCTTCAGTCTTTTCCTTATCCACTTCTATCATACTAATTATTTCATCATAGTCAAGGTAGTCATCTTCCTGCTCTATTGTATTTTTCTCTACCATATTGTTGTACTTAAGCTTAGGAAAGGGATAAATGTAAATATCTATAAATTGTGATTCAGAGGGGCAACTGACTTATTTCCATTGTAATTCACACTAGTTACCTGTATTATTAGAAATCATTGATCGACTAAGGTGATTTCTCTCACCACCCATCAATTCTCAACTGTCGATTTATAGTGACTTTTGCATAGACAATCCAACACGATATGAAATAGTAGAGTTACATGCTAAGGTATATGTTCATTGGTTTGACATGAATGATAGAGATGGATTCAATGGTTATTCGTGTACCTATGCTGGCACATAGACCATTGATGATAACCTACAACTCCATGGAGCTCAACTCACTTTGCGAGTGAAACGCTTATTGGTGTATTTAATTTTCTTATCCAATAATTTAGAAAATGTCATCTATCTATTTTACATTCATGTTGTGAACAATCAATGCATAAATAAAATTATTATTTAAATTTTATTGGATTTTTAATGTATTAAATTCTTGTGATAAAATTTCAACTATATTAATAATATAAGTCATTCAAATATTAATGCAAGGCTCAAATTTCAAATCTATAGATTCATATTTGGTTGTTGCTTGAATGGAATTAAACACTATTATAGCCATCATAATAGTCCTATATTATGAGGTGGCAGAGTAATTAATATGAAAATTAATTTTACCTTCTATATGGAAGATTTCTTGACAAAAGTTTAAATCAATACTGTGGGTATTTTATTGACCAATTTGCCAAGCGTCTCCCACTTATGATCCATAGTCTAGACTTATTCCTTCTATTATATACTAGAAGTATCAAGAATGTTTTTCATCAATCTTCCTACCAATATTTTTCATCCATCATCATTAAGCTAATCACCATTATTTTGTTCATGAGGGGATTGACAAAAAAAGATGTCAACAACCCCTTTAGGTAGGTTGCTAAAATACATGCTCAAAGGCATCCTTTCCGTCTAGCAGTGCTATGAGACAAACAAATATTTCAAGAATATGCCTCTATGTCACCACGTAACCAAATTTGGCACTATAGTTTAGAGATAGGGTTGAGTTTGGTTAGTGTGTATATCACAAATTACACTTTCAACTTAGATCTTAGCAAATTCATGTGCCTCTATGCTCCAAAAAGTGACTTAAGAACAATGTGAATGAGTCAGCCTTAGTATCACACATGAACCCCTCTCCTTGCTATGGATGGCCTCCAAGTCACTCTAATTAGAGTATTATATAGTTGAGCAAAAGCCTCTAACTAGTGGGATATGTCATTTAGCCACATGTAATAACTATTAGAGAAATTTATTAATGTATGACTTGAAACCTCAAGGTGATACTATTAGAGAGGTGGATTCTAATGAATCAATTAAAAAAATATTTTAAAATTATTGTTTTTTAATTGGTAAAGTTTCTGGTAGCAACAATTTTTTATAAACTTAAATGTCTTAATTATTGGTCAACCAACAAATGTAATATAGAGTACATAATCACATAGTTAAATATATGGGGTTTCCAAACTTATTATAAATTTTTTTTAAATATTTATAGTGTAAGTGAGTGTTGATTCAACACTTGGTGATCAACATTAATAATATTAAGGAAATTTTCATTTAAAAAGAATTTGGAGCACATTCAAAGGTTCTATAATAAGGATTGCTAACCAAATGACAAATTAGGGAGTCAAACTTGAAGAGAGATCACTCTGCATTTCGTACATTCAAGATTAAGTCTTCAATTATTGACAAGTCTTACAACTAGTTGTAGACTTTCCATTATATCTTTAGAACAAATTAAAAGTTATAAAAAGTTAGAGGCTCCTTTGTTGCAGTAAAGCCTTAATTTTGCTCTTGTGTCTAAAATGCAAATGTTGCCCCTTATGTTCTTGCTCTTGTAATTTTTTTATTTTAATCAATAAAGTTATATTTTTAAAAAATAATTTCTTATAAATAACATCTTTCTTACAATTGTTGTACACATGAGATGATTAACATAACTAACTCAAACAATTAAAATTCAATTATTATAATTGAATATATTCCTTAATGATATATGTAGTTTAATTGTTAATGGATTTCTCTCTCTTGAATGAGCCACGTCTCATTATAAGAAATTGAAGTACAAGGGATACCATTACATTCTAGCATAGTGATAAATATAAATGTCTTCATTATTGGTCAACTAGAAATTATAGTGGTGATGAACTTCAATATGTTTGGTTTTGGCATGCTACTTTGGATTCTTCACCATCTTGAGCACACTTTGGCTATAAAACAAGTGAGGTTGGTGTTATTTGGTCAAGTTAGAGATTTGCCAATTTCCTCTACAAAGCAATGAAAATAAAATGATGACCATTCAAATCTAATATTAAAAACCAGAAAATTAAAGGTACTAGATTTGAAAAACCAGAGAAGGACCCAAACCTTAGGTGAAAACTAGAGCGGTTCAATGAGTTTGCTTCAACAAAATGAAGAGAAATAAAATGACACTCTCTTCAAAAATTATATTAATCTAAGGCGTAAAAGATTGATTAAATACTCTAATTAGACCCTAGACTAATATAATTGAGTTGAGGCACTAACATGACAAGTAAATGAACAATAAAATGGGATGTTAGCATGTAGAAAGTAGTTTTAAAAAAAATCAAATTTGTTGCATCTAGAACTCAAAATTTAAAGCTAAATACTAAAAAATTTGCCTATTTTTAAAGATTTCACTTTATTCTATTTTGTAATTATATTATTAAAAGAATAATCAATATAAATTATTTTGTAATTCTTATAAAGTTTAGATTGGAAGATAAAATAAATTGAATAATATAATAATATTGCTACTTGGATCTTCTCCCATGTATAAGTTAAACTTATAATTATATTATAAATTTATATGTGGTCATGATGCTCTTCATAATGCAATTTTTCCCTAGCATAATTTGAACTTGGTAATACCTTTGCTAGTGCAATATTTGGTTAAATTGTATTTTAAATTGGTAGATTTAGATCACATTTGATAAATGTTTCATTGAATAGAAAGTAGAAATCAATGCCAAATATGTGTGTTTATGGCTTGGTCTCCACTGTCTCCACCTCAAATCCAATAGGAATGACCTTTAAAAGTTGCATGATAAATGGATTCACCCATGGTGAAAAAGCGTATTTTACAAGTAATTGTTATCTTGATATTTTTATCATGATGTGAATGTCATGAAAACTACATTAATGATGCATAACATTACTACTTTAAATTTAAATAGGGAAATTTAAATTTTATTTTTAAGTTTTTCATTAGTATTTTAATTTTATTTTTTATGAATAGTTTATTTATTTTGTGACATCCCTACAAAAAAGTGGTAAGTAATGAAGTCCATTTATTTCTTAAATATTGAACAAACTAGTGTTCACTAAAGGAGTACAAATTACTAAATAATGTATAGGTGTAGATTCATTCCCAAGAGCTTGGAGTGTATGTACATAGCCATGTATAAGAATTATTTGAGCCATTTTAGGCATTTTTACATAGATTTTAATTTTAATTATTTTTTTGTTGCTTTGGGATAAGGATTTTATTTGTTTCTATAAGGAATTATAGGTACAACAATGAGAATATTAGATACATTGACATTTGAACTTAGAACCTACTTGTGGTTAGTGAGATTTTCCACCACCAAGATGCTTGCCTTTTCATGATGGAAATTTTCAAATTCTATCAAAAGTATTTCAATTCTACCACACCCTCTAAATAATCCAACCATAGTTACCAAAAGAGATCAAACAAAAGCTAGTGTAGACAACATATAGCCAACAACAACAACAATAAAATAATCCAAACATGTTAAAACTCTACAAGATACTTCTAACAAATTTTATAGCTTCTTTTAAAAATTATCAGCGTACCCATTGAACCCATGGATCCAATTGCTAGTTTTAGCCTCGTGGACATTAAAAGTTATTGATTCATTCATTCATATAATAGTAGTTGAACACCTCTCAAAATCATTCGTGGCAATTTCAAGTTTTTTCAAAAATTTTACAATAGCTTACTTGGTAAGGTCCCTACTTATAACTAAGGCGTCAGGTCCACATCATCAAATATGATGCCAAATCAGCATGCTTTTTGTCAAGGTTTGCAAAAAGATGTAACAAATGATTGGACCAGTAGTTGTGCATTAAGTGATGTTTAGTTGGTGCATTGATGTGGCATCACATGATTTGTTGCTTTTTAGAAATTTCGTTCAATTATAAGCACTTATGTTCAACATTTGGTCATTTTTTGATTTACATGTAGAATAATCATTGACAATATATAATATATAGAGTGTTCAACTATTGGCTTCTATACCCACAAGTACTATAACAACAATTAGAACTCATTCAACTATTGACTCCTCTCCCCTATTTTAGATTTTAATGTTGTTTTCCCTCTTGGGCCTCTACCTACTTGTTTGGCCGATAGGCCATTCTATTTATGCACACATCTTATAATTGCCAAAAATTTGGTAGTCCTAGAAAAAAAAAATTGGTGGTCCATTTTTCCATCATCCAAAAAAAATAATCACAATACACAGAAAAACCAAAAATAATAACTATATATTTAAAAAGAGAAAACCCAAACATAGACCATGGAAGGAGGTGGAGCAAGAATGAAACGCTGGCTGTAGGGAAATAAATCACAAAATGAAATGCCCATTGTAGAGAAATAAATTAGCGAATGAAATGCCATGAGCTATTAATTGAGAATGGGGCATTCGTTCTTATGAAAATCTTAAAATAGTTTGCAAAGCCTTCCATGAGTGAAACCATGCGCAAAGATTTTTTCCATTTATCAAGGGTTGGAGTATTGAATTTTATAGCATAATCATTCTTTCAAAAAGATTTTGCATACACTCCATTCTTTTGTAGAGCACAAGCAAGTAAAATTCCTCTTGTACAAGGCTAGGTCAGTGGCTTCTAACTCCCATGATGGACTGCATGATGTTGGGTGAATGGCTTCATCCATGATTTGTAGCCAAGCATTTTTGGCAAAGAGTGAAATATGACACTTTATGTAGCAATAACACAAAGGCTTGGTTGAATGTTAGATGAATAGAAACACAATCTAGGGTTTTTAATTTTTTTGTTCTCTATAAATTTAGTTTGGTTTGATTAGATTACAAAGTTAGAAGTACTTGCTATAAAACTTTGAAGAGGAGAAATTATGCTTGGCTTGTTAGGGCATGCGATAAAAAATGTTTGTTGATGCTAAAGATTAGTTAGCTTTGAAAATATATGTCATTGTATGTATTACAATCAAATTAATCACATTCCATTTGTGTTTGATGTACGAGGAAAAATTGGCTGGCCAAATCTTGAGCTATTTGAGACTTTTCTTTTGCATGTCTTCTTTTCTTTATCCAGCTGTGTTGGAGGCATTTAATATTTTTCCTTGGCTCACATATGATCCAAACCTGGGCATCTTATTTTATGTTGTAGGAGTGGTGAGGTATTTTTGGAAACCTCATGCTGGTGTTTCCCTATTATTAGCATATGCTTTGTCTTTTCTATCTCTAGAGGCTATTACAGGGTGGCTCCTTTATTTCAACATATGCGTGCTTTCTTTTTATAGCCTTGGCCTAGTGGAGATTTAATGTGGCAGCTCCAATCTTGGACCTAGGGCATTTTCCTCTTTGCAATGGTAGAATTTCAAATTCCTTTTTGGCAATAAATAGGGACATGGGGAAGTTAAAAAGGAAGAAAATTCATAGGTTTTTGGGATTAGTGGTTAATTTAGTCTGAGTTGGATATTAGAGTGGAGATAGTTTTGTTTTGAGTGTGGAAAATAAGAGTAGGCTGCAAATGTCCCAGACTGTTCATATAGGGAAATTGTTTAGATCTAGAATTTCATATATTCCAAGGGGAGTTTGTGTTAAGATTATTCTATAGGAGGTTTTCACTCTTATTCATGTAATCACAAAGTGCTATGAATGTTTTGATCCATTCTAGTGGTTATATTATATCAATAAAAAAAGAGTTTGATGTACGTTCATATTGTTTACTTGACTTAATTTTATGTTATGTCTTGGTGCTCTGCTTGGATCAGTAGCTCTTCATTAGGTTCATGATTCTCGTCAGCATTAGTGTTTTTTATGGATAGGCTATGTTTATTTTTATTAGTAATATCTAGACCTATTTCATCAAAAAATAATTATTGGTTTCAATTTTTTAATGTCTATTTCTATTTGGTAATGTATTAGAAGGGAGATTGGGCAATGTGGCTACAAATCCTAAAAGACCCAATGCTTGAACCCTCATACCCTTTTCTTGACATGTTAGGAATGAAATTTCTCTTGTGCAAATTTTGATGGTTTTTGCTTTGTCAGGTAAGTTGAGTTAAAGTATTTAGTGCACATGAGACGTAAAAAATCTCAACCTTGACCTTGGGGTTCATCATTTAAATGTTATGGTGTAGAACTCATGCTCATTTGTGTAGTAGTAGATGCTAAAGAACCACTTCGTAGGTGCATGTTGTTGTCATTAAGAAGAGACTGGTAACTGCTTTTCTTTAAATTGATGATAATGGACTTGTGATTTTTGTTGGAATTCATCATCTCTAAAGTAGTGTGTTTTGCTAGTTGAGTAGTTCCTTAACTGCTTGTTGCAGGTCTTTCAAATTTTCTCATGCAATAATCTTGTAGAAATGGTCAATAGTAGACATGAAAAATGTTTTGTTTAAAATTTTGAAAGGAATGCAAGATTATTGTAAGTTTGATAATCATCTTGTTAATCTAAGTTCTACTTTTTATGTTTTGTTTTTCAATTTGGTATTGTGTCAGATTTAAAGCTAACTAATGAACATAAATTTCCTAGGTATTTAAGAGATTCAGACCCTCAACAATGAAACGAAAATCTTAAGATCAGTAGCCTATTTGCAAGACTCTCATACACTTATTAGATGATGAATGTGCATGCATAAGAGGGAATGTAGATTTGACATTCTTGAGATTAATCATAACACACACATGATGTTTGTTTTTTCTATTTATACAATTCAGTTGAAGAAATGATTTGAACCAAGACTTAGATCTTCCATGTTTAATTGAAGACAGATTCAGGTTAATTTCCTATCTTTACATGATGGCAGCAATGCCAATTTAACATCATATGGAGGAATTTGTAGAGATTTTATCAAAGGGTATCCAACCCCGGGGAAGTTAGTTTTAGGTTGCAGAGACACTTTTTATGTTCTCTTTACATCTCAATAGTATCATGTTAAACAAAGAGCCACATTGTGTTTGGGGTATCCAACCCTGGCTAAGTCAGCTTGATGTTGTAGAGACACTTTTTATGTTCTCTAAGGCACCTCAATAGTATCATGCTAGACAAAGAGCCACATTGTGTTTAATAATATTATAGATTAGTTTAAATAAGAAATGGTTTGTTGGATTATATTGAAATGCTTTGAGATAAGATCTATAAAATAGGTAGTAATGTATGTCAACAAAAGCAATAAGTAGTTAAAGTTGTATGTAATTATTCTCGATATCAGTTGGTGTTTAGTTTTAAAAATTTATGCAGATATATTGTAATTTATTTGAAGTGCAATTGTGGAGAAATTTTTTTCAATAGCCTCTTTTGTGTTTCTCAGGTTTTCTCACAAAATTTTATGTTTAGAAACATGACTTGATTTAAAAAAATTCTCCTTGCTTTTTTTTTTACTTTGACTGTTCTTCATAATGTCATAATCACCATACTCATTTAACCCTACTTTCATTTTAGCATATTATTAGTTGCAAGCTACAATTGGATGGCAAAGATCCTTTAATCATATTAACTTAAATATTTTGGCTCTTTGGGTAAAAATGTCTAGATTAAGATCCCATCATCCTACACACAGACTTCTTGGGAAGTGCTAGATTACTAACATATAGTGGTAACAAGAAAGGGCCATATGTGCAAGGACCGACCTTCATTATAAGTGTAATTATGATAAATTCTCTTGTAGGATCAGACTTCTACTATTTTTATTCTACTTAATAAGTTCTATTGAAATAATTCAAATTGAGTTGTTTTACATACAGTTATGGAGACAATATAAATTATTTGCATGAACCTTTCTTTTATGATCTATGTGTATATATACATGTGACGAGATCAGCCTATTCATAGTTAAGACAAGAACAAGAAGTTGTCCATTGCTTCCATTGAATCAATGAGGGAAGTCATTCTGAATGTTAAGAAGGTGACATGTCAACAAAAAACTGATTATGTTAGATTAGGTTATTTCAGATGAACTAGAGTTGAAGGAATTTGGGAGGTTGCAAGCTGGAAAAAAAGTAGATAAGTATTCCATATGATGGTGAATTAAGGTGGTTTTATTATGCTTTAGTTTTTTGGCACTTGTAGCTACTTTCATCATCTGGGGAATGCCAATTTTAATTGATTAGGTTTTGAAATGTTTTCGTATTCTTTCATTTGGAGATTTTAAAAATAACTTGTAATGTTACTTTTCATCATTGATAAATTTAACATCTAGTCGAGCTTAATGAGATGGCATTATGGTGAGAGTGTGTGTTATGGTAGTTTTTTGACATATCTATTGCAATTGGATGGAAAATTTTGACATATCTTAGATATAGATGGAAAATAACATGAGAATGGGTGGGAGGGATGGAGGCATTGACATTTATGTGTGTTATCGTGCATGGGCACACACGTGCATGTGTGCTTGTAGTTGTTTCTGGCTATCTGGCTAGAAATGATTGTGATTCATAACATTGTCCATGTGGTTTGGGATATGTTTGCAAGTGTCAGGGAAGTAATGTGACACAAAAAACTCTTGTGAATGAAGATGTAGGATATCTATATTTTTAGAGTATTCTAGATCTTTTACTAGATTTTATGATCATTTGTTTCTAAATAGTCAGATTGGAATTGGTTTTGTTCTTGCATTGGAAGTTGGAAGACAAATTGCATGGATGTTGCCTTCCATTGCTCTAAAAAGTAGTTTTATTCTCATAAAGATCTCATTCTTTTCCTTTTTGATAGGTGACTATAGTAGTTGTGGATTGGGAAGAAACAACTTTTAGTGTGAATGCACTTGTATTTGTGCTTATTAGGTCTACAGGCTTGTGTCTTGTTTTTCTGCTACCATCGACACCTTCAATGTGGTTGGCTGGATTGACATTTGGATACATATTAGATTTCTCATAATAATGGTAGGAGCTAGTATTGGCATGTCCTTGCCTTAGTTCATTGGGTCACTCTTTCACAACCAAATACAAGTAAATTTTTACTCATCGTCTTGTAGTTCCATGTTGATAAAATTCAACTGATTGTAATTTGTAAGATACCCTATAATGGTAAATATTTCTTTTCTGATGCAGAAATGTCTTGAAAGGTGGCCTCAAAAATCTATGTTGATAAAGCTAGCAGGAGAAGGAAACTAGTCCCATTAATTATGAGTTATTTCTCTTTTTATAATCTCACCATTTTCTTACATTATTTTCAACTATGCTAATGTTGTAACAAATGCCAAATATAGTCCATACATAATCAGCTCACTTGCTAAAACAATTCCTGAAGTTCTAGTTACTATCTATAGGTACTTTCCCCACCATGAAAACTATCTATTTGTAGCAAGAGGCTAGAAGCACACTTTTTGAGATCTAGAGTTCCATCCCTATGCATCTTACATAATTGATCAAATTATATTGTTCTTTGGTGAGCCTCTCATTTAATTACATCCAATGTGTTGTATGAAACACTTGATTCTAAAATAGATGAGGATCATGAGCCTAGTGAAGGGCAGATGACCCAAGCAGCATAATAGGGCATGATAAAAAAGTTGGATAAACTAGTAGAAAGGAAGAACAACAGTTTTGTTTCTATTAAAGAGATAAGTAGCCTGAATAGTTCAATACATCCTCCACATCGAGAAATTACATGATTTAACCATTTTTATTAACATTGATAGCATAAATAAAGAGTAAAGTCCACACCTATAGGAAAATCTTAATATGATGACACCTATAGGAAAATCTTAATATGATGACACCTAAAGGAATTTAAGAATTCTCACAACAAAAACTCCAAGACAGAAAGAACCACAACTTGCTACTACTTTCACACTCCAAAAAGCTCTATATACATACACCAAATATTATTGTTCTTACAATGACTCATCCCCAAAAATATCAACACCAAAAATCTTCCAATCCCCTTTCCTCTGTTCCTCTATGCCTCTCTCCACTGTCTCTCCTTTTCAATTATTCTTGCCTCTCCAATTTCTGCCAAGAGAAAGAAATAAAATGCTAGGTTGCAAGACATTTCCAAATTTCAAGGTACATAAATCTCACTGTCTTCACCAATTAGCATTTATTCTTTGATTATAAACTTAAAAAATATCTCTTCATTTATTACTATTTATGAATTTGATGCACTTTAATAATTTCTACATTTAATTAATTATCCTAAATTACCCAATTAAAAATGAAAAAAACTCATGTAATAGTGCCTATTTATAAGATATAGCATGTGGTATGACCATGTAACTTTTCATCCAAACAAGCCCTCTTTCCGCTATTTGAAGAGAGTATGGTCCCTCATGCATCTCTACTAATTAACACAAATGTTATGGAAACCTTGTCCAAGTAAGAAACTATTCTTGACCACAAGACGAATTGAAAATAAGAAATTAATCGAGGGTATTATTACCCAAAAATAGAAATAATGTATTCAAAATTACCAATCCCAATCCCAATCCCAATCAATAGGTGGGGGTGGGGGTGGTTAGTTCGGTTTGGACGAGTATATAGTAATAGTATAGGTTGGGACCTGGATCGAGGGGGTAATTGTCTAGTGGTGCAATCCCTATCACCCCATCTATATATGGACTGGACTGACTACCTCTCCAACTGATGCCCAACATCTCATCCATAGGGAGGCCAAGGGCCCCTCGCACCGACCCCTATCTATCTAGGAAAGAACATGCAAGGAATAAATTACAGTGATAAATCTTGAGGCTCATTATTTTGGGTTTAAATGTCTAATAAATTTAGAAACTTATACAACTATGTGAAATCCCCAAGTTCGTAGTGAGAAGGCACAGAGCTTTGCCATTTATTGTTTTGTTTGTAGCCCTACCTCCAATTTAGGTTGTAATGTTATACTAATTGGAACAATCTTAAGAGTGTGATCCAAATTAAAATCCCCCTTACTATAATAAGGTGGCCCACAACTCAAGGGAACATGTGGCAAGGTTTGTGTAACAATTACGAGGTGGATTCAAGTGTGACCCAAGTTACAAATCTTAAGAATGGGCTCAAGTCTACACATCACCACATTAAAGGTACTCATTAACATCACTAAAAATTTACCAATTTAAATTAAAAACCCAAATAAAAAACTAACTCCAAGAGTATCAATGTAGAAGTCTAAGATGATGCCATGAAAATTTTAACAAAACTCTAAACAATATTCTCCATATTATGGATTCCATCTAGGTTAAAAATTTTAATATGTACTTTTGAGACCACCATGTGACAGTCATTAAATCATTTAAAAATTCAAATGTTTTTTAATTTATTTTTTTATATGCCCATTTTGTACCAAACCCAATCCTACACATCAATTCTTTGATTTTTCTTCAAAACTAATGAAAAAATAATCAAGATTTTTTCATTTGATTTTTTTCTATGTCTAATTACAACATAGAGCATGTGGTAGGACCTGTATGCTCAAAATCCTGACTCTGATTGCCTGGGGCTGTCGGGTTAGATTTCAGCACGAACACAGACCCTTCCCTCCTTACCACGGGGTGATCCGCCACATCACTCTCACTCATGTGGAAGTAGCCAGTCGAGAGGAGGCAAGACACGACGGGGGTCTGGCTCGTTGGAGAGCTAGACTTCGCAGAGAGGGGTTGGCAAGTTCTGTGGCCTTTGTTGTTGTGTTCTTAGTTGTATGTTTCATTCAATTGTTGTTGTAGTTGAGATAACCCTATGACTCGAAGGGTCACTAGTTTCTCTTCTTTTGTTTGGGTTCCTTAGATTCCACCTCTATGTGGGTAAGTGATTGTTTTCATTGATGGCTTCTGCTATTTCAATATCTCGAAGGAATTATTGTTGTAGTTCTAATTGTCTAGTTTATTCTAGTAACAAGAGGACAAATGGGTCTCTTTGTGGTAGAACAAACATTTCTTGAACATGTGGTCATGGATGTAACTCCTTGATCTCATCACGGATAGCCCTCACCCACTCTCCTTTCACTCCTAAGCACATTCGTGAATCAAGATAGAGGTAGATGTGTGATTTACTAACCTTAACTAGATCTAAGGGTTTTGACCTAGGGTTTAGTTGACCTAGGGTTTGACTTGTGTTCTACCTTGTGATGAAATCAAGGATTTGATTGGATCATTTAATTGTGGTTACCTCGTGATGGAATCGAGGGTTTGCAATTTTGTCTATTCTAGGGTTTCTATATGCATGCAAGCTAAATGATATGCAAAATAATTTTTTTGGTATTTCTTAGAGTATTTTGGAAATAAAAGTGCTTCTAATCTATGAAAAGGAAATATGTATGCAATCCTATATGAATTTTCTAATGCAGAGTCAACCTATGTTTTTTGGGTTTTCGATGATTTTGATGTAACCTAATCTAAAGAAAAGGGAAAATGCTTCTTCTAATAATCTAGATCTAGAAATATGAAAGCAATTAATCTAACATGCTAGATCTAATTATCAAGGAAAAAGCAATGTTTTACTATTCCCAAGAGCAAATTTGATTCTCTAATTACTATGAATTGAACAAAAACAATGAAGGAACCTAGAAGAAATGAAGATTTGTTGACTCCACTACCCTCAGTAATCCTTGTAATTTGGCAACCTCGAATCCTTTTGTGGCAGTGGGTGATCCTCTTGACAACAAAATGACACAAAGAAGCAGAAAGAAGCTTTGATGAAGCTTTTATGAGCTCAATGAGAGCTTGGATTGAGCACAATGGCATAGAATGAAGTAGTGTAGCATTACTTGGTTGAACAAATAAAGCAAAAGGCACCTTCGTCCTGTGAGAGCATTTGAATGCTAAGATGGAGAGAAAAAACTGGCAAGAGTTGTGTGTACAATGAATTTGCCTCCCTTTGCACTTGAGGGAGGGGGCGTATTTATAGGTTTAGAAGAAGGGATTGATTGAAGAGTTAACTCATTTGATTGATGAGTTAACAAGGATGATTGGGGAGTTAACAAGGTTGATTACCTGGTGAACTCAGCTAACTAGAGAGTGATGAAGCAATGATAGCTTATCACTGGAGAGGAAATGGAGGTGAGGGAATGCATGAGATTGATTGAAGAGTTAATTTGAGATCAAATAGAGCTAATTATGCATGTGTGGGTGCATGAAATAGTTAACTCTATATTAGGGATCAAAAATCATGCATACTAGAAGAAAAACGGGTAAAAACAGAGCAAAAACAAGTGAGAAACTTGAGTTTTTCCATGGCTGCAAAAATGGTAGGGTCACCCAGAGGATGACCTTGGGTCACCTGGGGGAGATCCAGGCTGGACAAGGTCAGATGCAGAAAAATAGGCTAGGAGATGCAAGAAGAGAAGAAAAGGAGGGGTTCCGCATCAAGAAACAGGTTAGTCATGTGGAAGAATCCAAATCTCCACTTGCATCTGTAAGATCTCCCAAGGGAGGTCTGGAAATAATAAGGGGAGATTTGGATTAGTTGAACAGAATTGAAAACTGAAAGTGGGAGATGGATAGGGAGACCTCTAGAAGGCTTCTAGGAGGTGTATAAGACGCAAAACAAAGGGGAAAGGTGAAAACTCACCTACAAGACACTCACAAGGCTTAGGAGCAAGGTCAAAAGCTCAAAAAATGCAAGTCAACAAGTGTCGCAACAAGTGTTGAAAAGTGTCGCAAACAGGGAGAGAAAGAAATCGACAAAGAGGAAACAACACAAGACAAAAAAAGAGGACATGTCATCAAGAGGCTCGCTACTTAAAGGACATTATTTCATGCTTGCATGTACATGACAAGGATTTGAATCATCATAGGGGTCCTTGTGGAGGCTGTGCGTGATTTTTGTGCTTACATATTTGCCCCCTTTGGGACGGTAATCTACATGAAAGGTAGGTACCGTTCCCGAACTAGGCCTTACCTATTGTTGATTTCCTGCAATTTGTACCTGTAATAACTAGTATTAGTTTGACATTTAAATATATCAAAATGACTAATGAAAACTGAAATGACGAACTTACCATGGATCATTTGAGTTTGACTAGTTGTTTGCCTTTGTCAGTTTGGACCTGTAGGAATGAGAGCACGCAAAATAATGCACAAAATGGATGCATAAAAGCAAAGAACTAATCTAAAATACATAAATAAAACTAAGCTAAGGGAAAACAAAGCAAGCCAATTCACGAGATCAGAGAAAAATGGCTACATAATCATTCGTGTGAGTAGTCGTTAGAAAGGTATTGTCGAGGACATTGCAGAGATGGCTGCCTCTTCCTCAGCCATGGAGAATCGGGTATGCAATCAGTGAAAAACTCTTCTCTAAACCCTAGTTTGAATTTTGTGAAAAATCTCTTAAAATTGTTTGTTTTCGATGATTTTTTCTGTTGCATTGCGTTTGTCTCGTCGTTTAGAGTAAGATTGCTCTTTCATTTTCTGAAATCAATCAAAAAATGAGGTTTTTAGAGCATTCTCTTGGTTGAGGGACTTGGTCCTAGGGTCACCCCTTTTGTCAGGCAAGGTCACTTGGGGGAGATCCTATCTGACAGCAGGGTCGCCTAGGGGAGATCTTGAAAAGTAGTAGGGTCACCCGGGGGAGATCCTGAAAAACACCTGGGTTGCTCGGGACCGACCCTGTTGAATTGATTTTTGACTTCCTTAGATGTTGTTTAATGCTCATTTCACTCTGATCTAACATGATTTGGTCACTGTATTTACCTGTTTATTGCAATTTTGAAGGTTTATATGATTTTTTTATGTAAGGTTTTTTTGTAGTTTTATGATTTTTAGGGATTTTATGAGTTTATGAGATCTAATCTAAAGTTCTCTTCTAATTTTACAGGACATGTCTGATGGAATGCTTGCTAAGAATAGAGATGGCTCTCAGGGATGTTCACTTCGTTGAGTACTGAGGATCATGCTATATTGAAGAGGGCAGGCCTAGCTAGAGTTTGTCATGTACCTATGATTCATCATGTATCTCGCATATGCTGTGACATCTTGACTTACTAGGATGCAAACAAAAACACATTCAGGTTCCCATAAATCTCTGGAGAGTGGACTATCACTCTATATGATGTGTATCACATACTTGGGGTTCCTGTGAGAGGACAACCTTTATCTCTTCCAGCTAGCGAGTGTTATGAGGACAAGGCTTCTTGGGCTACATTTATGGGGGTTAATCACCCTGGGGACCAGACAAGAGTTCATCTTACCTCTGTGCCATGACTCCATATCCCACTCTTAAGGAGGTTCCTGATTGGTTTGATTGCTTTGAGGTTGTCAGGAGACAAGGCATCGGCTCGTCTGAGAGAGTGTTGGGCACCCATCATTTGTGAGATTGAGGAGGGCACAATTTTTGCTTGGGGACCGGATATCCTGGCTATGGTTTACAAAGACTTCTATCAGATTTCATAGTGAGGGGCTCTATCTTTTAGCCACTCTTATTTGATTATGACCTGGATATTTGAGCATATGAGGCCTTACCATAAGCTTATTCCACTCCTAGATAGACGACATTATCGAGAGCAGCAAGGTGGATGCATGTTGGTCACTTTGGTGCTACTCTACCCACCGTTGCTACTCTTACTAATGAGGACATGATCTTTGATCCTTATCATGACATGGAGGGGGCTTGGGCCCAAGATGGTGAGATTAGAGAGTATTGTTGCGAGGTCTCGAAGATCACAGACCGTAATGGTCTGGTTGAGGCTCATCGGGTTGACCATGTCTTACAGCAATTTGGTGAGGATGTCCCTAAGGACTTGCCCCCAGTGTCTACTTGTTATAGGACCATTCAGGAGATGGGTGAGATTGGATAGAGAAATGTCATTTGGACTCCTTTGACTCCAAGCATCTTCATTACTAGGATCTCTAGAGGAGGATAGAGGGGAAGGAGAGGGACTTCTTCCTGATCTTTGATTGTGACTATTGATTCAGAGTCCATTGACAAGGACTATGTTCTAGATAGTAATGATTCATTAGATGAGGCTTTTCCTGAGGATTTCAACGACATTGATGATTAGATGATATTCCTGATATCCCCGAGGGTCCTCCTATTATTCCTTGACCTCCTCATTCAGATGAGGTGATGCATTAGTTGGACCCTAATTGGCAACCTGGTGATCCACGCAAGTTTTTATCTATTTGTCTTTATTTATCTTTGTCCTTTCTCTTTTCATGTGGAACTGACTTGGTCCTCTTTCGATTTGCTATTTCAGGCAATGTCAGAGAGTGGAGAGACTTCGTTTGTGAGGTTAATGTTGATTAGCTTCTCCCTTCACTAGGATGACTCATGATCCTCTTTTAGATGATCCTAGTGTGCCCCCTGTTGCGGGGTGACACATTGACATTTTTGCTCCTGTCTACCATGGGTACCAGATAACTACAGAGTTGAAGACCTAGGTTGACATGCTCAAGGGTGAGAATCAGGTACTCCAAGATATGGCTCACCTTAACTTTGGACGACGCGATGCTAGCATGGTAGGGCCCTCATAGTCACATGCTCACAGTAGAGCACCTCACTCTCACAGGTCTCATGGGGTGACTAGTGGTACTCATAGATGGAGGAGCCAAATTCTTGAGGGTTCCATTGGAGGGAATTGCCCTTGATTTGCTTTTCTTGAAATTGTGCCCCCTTGCATGGGGAGCCTCTACTTCTCTCGAGAGCATTTTGTCTTAGCTCTTTGATACCTTTGTACATGTAAAGTTTGGATGTATCTTATAAAAGTTCATCCTCTTATGGTTTTTCTCTTATCGAATTTGTACTCATCTCTTGTGCATGTTTGGAGGTTTTGAGAACTTTTTGATTATGTTTGACCTTTTCAACTCTTTTAACAATGCAAGTATGATAACAATGACATATTTTTGTAGTTTTTTATGACATATATATGATATGCAGTTTACAATATGATAATGCAAGAACACAAGAAATGTTGTAAACGAAACTTTTACACTTACTGATTGTCATGAGATATGACATTTAACTTAATTGCTTTGAGACTCTTTTTCTGATTTTTGGCATGGATGCAATGTGGAACGAACAATGTCATTGCTCTTAAATACGATTTTCAATTCAGGGGATTGCGAGTTGTCTTGATATAAGAGACCTATTCAAGGCTGCGAGATAGGATTATGAAAAACTCAATGGGGAGTAGAAATAAATATGGAGTGCTTTTGATTTTTAGACATCACTAAAGGCTAAAAACTGATCCTTATCTAGGTAAGACAAATTGATAAGATTTCAACTTTAGACAAGTAGCAAGTTTTATAGGCGTTTGCTATACTTAGATCATAGATGGCAAGCAAAGTAGACCTGAGGTAAAGGATAAATGGGAAAGAACAAGGGTCCCTAGATAGAAGATGATCCTAGAGACTACTAGACTCTTTGGTTTTGCTCAGCTAGTGTGTGTGTGTGCTTTGTACCTCTCTTTCTCTGTTAGAATGTCACCCTTGAGGCTTTGAGCTTAGACTGATCTCCACCTGAGTACAGACATTCAACAATCTTCTCTCTTTCACTCTTTTTTTGTATCTCTCTTTTTTTTCTTTTTTTCTTTTTTTGTATTTTCCTCACTTGATTTTTCTCATTTCTTTTTGGATTTTGACTTTTCAAGAAATGAATGCTTTTTGGAAATTTTGCTATGCAATAGTTTGGTCTCTCAATTCTTACTTTTCAACATTCTTATTTGATCACTCATTTTTTTTATTCACTCGTATCTTAGATTGCTTCCTTCAGAGTTTTGATCTTCCTGACATTTTTGGCCAGGGAAGATAAGGGGCTGAGCGCCACCTAATGTTTTTATAATCTGGTTGGACTTCTTTACTACTAGGGAAGAATTGGGAAGGTCTACTTGCAAGCTTCCTTTGAAAACTGTAGGTTTGAATACTGACTTTGTTTAGACCTAACACCTTGACTCATTAAGACTGGGATCAGTGTAAAGCTGAGATCTCAGTTTTGATTAGAATCACTGGGAGTGAAGGGGGATAATGGCGATTGTGAAAAATGGGAAATCTCTAGGTCCTAAAAGGATGACGTATATCCAGGCAACATTAGACTCCTTACTAAAATAAAAATAGTACAAGAGCAAGTCACTTACTATAATGCAAGATGAACAGAATGATACAAAAATGCAAGAAACAAATTGTTTTTGACATTTTTTTGAATTTTTGATTTTTTTTTTGTTTTATGATTTTTTGGTTTTTAAGACATAATATTTCTTGAGGTGAAAGACATTGACTTTTTCGCCAAATTCCTCTCCCTCCATTGTGCACAAGAGATAAGCACCGTTTCTGACATCTTCTTTAACCATGTAAGGACCTTTCCAGTCTTTTGAGAAAGCTCTTTTTTGTCTTCTTTTCTTGTTCTTCATGCTACCTCTTCTTAGGACAAGTTATCCTATTCTGTAGGGTTTATCATTCAAATCTATTGCTGTCAATTTGGAGGCTTCTTTTGGCATGGTTAGATGAAGTAAGTCTCAAAAGGCATGTTGGTGAGAGGGAGTCCAATACAGGACTCTGTCGCAGTTTAGTAGTTCTGCTAATAGGTCGAATTGTTCTTGCATGTAGATCTTTACCTCTAGTCTCTCTTGGATTCTTTGCAAGAATTGGACTAACTCAAGGGGAGTTTGGGGCTCCCTTTGTTCATTAGGAGGGACAAAGCTTATGCTTGTTCTCCCATTGGGTTCTAGTCTCAAGTCCATGGCCTATCCGATATAAATTTTTGGGAGCTCAAAAATTATAGGGTCATCAACACCAACTGTCACTCTCATCTTCCACTCTCAATGAAAGATACCTTCACTTTCTTCTTCTTCGTCAGGTAGTCTCTCAACCATTTCTATTTGAACTGGAGGTGCCTCCCACTCGCTGAGTTCATTTGATTGAATTAAGGCAGAAGTGGTTGGCTTTTCCTAGGGTTTGGACACCATGAACATCCTAGGTAGCATTCCTATGACATTAGTTGATTTGATGTCAATTGAATGTGCCTCTTCCATGGGTACCTCTGGTTGATGTGAACTCTCTGTTGGCGTGAGAGGCTCATAATATTCTGTCTCTTTTGGTGTCTCAGGGACACGTGAATCACTTAGTGGTGACAATGGTGTATAACCTTCCATTATGTCTTCCTCTACATCTGAGAAAGCATGTGGGACTGCATTTCTTAGATCTAATTTGGTGGTTTGAAACATTGGTCCTTCAGTTCTATGAGGCTTCTCCCCTATGCAAGGGAAGAGTTTGTAGACCTCTTCGATGTTGATCATGAGTATCTCTAGGGGGAATTGGAGTGGTCCATCTTGCTCGATCAACTCCATAATCTCAATAGTTCTATCCTTGGGAACCATTTCCCTTTGTTTTGATAGTGGCTCATTCTCTAAGGTTTTTATCTCTGCAATGTTTATGGTCTTTTCTAGGATTTCCATTCGTTTGATGCATATCAACTGAGGTGTAGGATTTGGGACGGTTAACTTGTTGGTAGGGAGTTCATAGTCTATGGGAATACCTATGTGTTTGTCTGATGTATTTGACTTTAACATGCCAAAAGGTTCTAGATCTCCTGTGCGACATATACTTTCCCTAGGTGTAAAAACCAAACCTCTTGGAACAAAGTGGATGGTACAGCCTTCATTCTATGTATCCATGGCCTTCCAAGAATCAAGTTATATCCTATGTCCTTATCTATGACATAGAAAGTGGTTGGATTGGTTTTGGGTCCCAAATTCACTAGAAGGGTAATTTTGCCTATGGTCATAGCTTTTAGATTATCATATCCACTTAGAGTATCTCATGAGATGGTGATATTGGTGTGCCCATAGCCCATCCTCTCTATAAGTGAGAAGGGAACTATATTCACTACAGCCCCATCGTTGATTAATGTTCATTTGATGCATGTGTCATAGATCCACACTTGAAGATATAGTGCGGGGTCCCCTTTTTTGTCAACTCTGCCTCAGAAGGCATCTGTTGTAAGTTGAAGAAAAACCTTGGATCCTCGATTTCTGAGTTGAGTGGGCTGAGATAGTATTCCACGTGATTGATTTTCTCACTAGGTGGTGGCATAATTTGGTCGAGGTATTTTAGACCTATTGCTTTCAGTAATGCTGAGCGATGTGAAGGGGAGTTCCTGAGTAAATCAATGAACAAAATGTGAGCATACATTTTCTTTAGATCTTCTATGAGCTCATAAGGTCCGATTGCAGCTTGTATCAGTTCTACTACCGAAATTATACCTTCATATGCTTCTATTCGCTCACTTTCTTCCTCATGGCCTTCCTCTTCGTCTTCATTGTGCATAATCTTGACTAACCCCATCAACCTAGTTTCTCCTTTTTGTCCTAGTTGTGGTGGGATTTCGGGGTTACTACTCTGTCTTGTTTTGTTTTGGTTTTCCATTTCTATATATTTGTGTGCGGGGGATGGGTCCTGATAAATTCTCATGTTTGTGTTTTGTGGTGCTATTGGAGCTTGATTTTGTCTTGTTTCTTTATTATCTAGTGTGACCTCTTGTGGGTTTAAGAACATTTCTATGAATAGACATTGTTGGTCTTTCAGAAGTCTTTCTATGAATTTGTTATACTCCCTACAAGATTCTTTTCTATGCCCCCTTGTTCTATGGAAAGAACAAAATTGGTTAAACTCATATGGGGGTCTCTCATATCTTCCATCATTTCTATTCCCGTTTTCATTGCAGTTCCAACTTTGGTAGTTGTCTCAAGGATAGTACTTGTTGTTTCTAGATCAATCTATGGCATTTACATTAGGAGGATAGTAATCTCTCCCATTGTAATCATCTTTTATCTTCTTGATTGGGGGTTGATCCATCACCCCATCTGTGGTTGCACTCCTATTGTTTTTAAGGATTCTAACGATAGAGGTATTGTTTCCAATGTCTTCCTTTATTAGCTTTTTGTTTGAACCGTAGACTTTTCTACCATTGTCGATGGTAGCTTGGTCAATCCTCAAAGCATTTTCCAATGCCTCTTCATAGGATTTGTATGGCAAATTTTTAACATCTTCTCTCATGTCTTTGTTAAGGGCATGCAAAAAGAGATCACACAGTTCTCTATGATCCATGTTCGGAGCACTGGTTGAAGAATAGAGGATTTGCCTCCATTAGGTGACAAAGTGTGCTACAGATTCGTTTGATTCTTGTTTCATTGTGAGGAATTCTCTGATCCCTATCTTAATGAGTTTGTTCATGTCAAATGCCATGCCAAAATCTCTGATTAATTATCTGAATGAATGGATTGAAGCTTCTGGGAGACGATAATACTAATCAAAAGTAATGCCTTCAAGCATTTTTGGAAAGATTTTTGCTACAACCCCATCCTAAGGGAGGAGTTCTCTTATGGCCGTGGTGTAGGCCTTAATGTGCAAATTTGGGTCTCCTTCTCCTTTGAACTTTGGGAGATTTGGTAATGGCTGAGGTAGTTGCACATTTCTTATATTTTGGTCCAAAGGTTCTTTAAAATATTCAAGATACGTTCCTAAAAAAGCACTTTGAGATTGTGGGGTTGTTAGTAATAACCCTGTGGGTGGGTTTTGATAACCCATTGTCAGATTTGTTGGATTGTTCCGAATAGGAGGATTCCCATTCAAACAAGTATCATTACTAGCATGTCGCGAATAATAATTAAGGTAGGGGGATTTTGAGATGCCCCCTGGTCCTGTTCATGAGACTTATTTCTTCTTTATGGAGCAGCTTGTTCTGCTTCTAAGATTCTGATTCTCTGCACTAGAGTTGCGATTAAATCTGTAGGGGTGGCAGCTCTAGGGGTTTCTTCATTTCTAGGATGTTCTCTTCAAATATTTTCATAGTGATGTGCTTCCTCACATGCGGCGTTTTCTTTTTGTTCTTCTTGTAAGGCAATTCTCAGTGCCTCTTGAGCATCTTTGGTTTCTTGTAGACATTTTTCCAACCTTTTAACCTCCTCATCAAGGTGAGTACTCGATGTGCTTGTGGAAGGTTGTTTGGGTAGATGTATCTCTGACCTTATCCTTCTAGCTTTATGTGGCTCATTGGGTATGGCCGGGTTATTCTTCCAAGCTGGGTTATTGAAAGATAAAGAATGCCTGGTTTCTCTTTGATCTTGTTCATAATCAGAGTCTTCGTAGTTGTAACAATTGGTGATTGGTGCACTAGGATGCGGTAGCACATACCTATCAAAGGAAGGAGTTTCTAGTTATGTTGAGGGAATGTTCCCTTGGTTTAAGTAAGGTTTCGTCATATTCGGGGGTACCATAGACACCACAGAATAAATGGATGGATGATGGCGTAAGTGATGGAAGTCAAAGCAGCTATGAAGAGCAGTGAAAGAATGTTTTGAAGTTTTTAAGTGTTTTTGAAATATTTGAGATGGGAATGCAAAATCACTCATCCTAGAAGGATTTGCAATTTCACATTGGGTTCACCAAAATATGTATGCTAAAAATCATGACTCTAGTTTCTTGGGGTTGTCAGGTTGGATTTCAACACACACACAGACCTTTCCCTCCTTGCCATGGGGTGATCCACCATGTCACTCTCACTCACATGGAAGTAGCTAGTCGAGAGGAGGTGAGACACGGCGGGGGTCTAGCTCATTGGAGAGTTGGACTTCGTGGAGAGGGGTCATTAAGTTCTGTGGCCTTTGTTGTTGTGTGCTTAGTTGTATGTTTTGTTCAATTGTTGTTGTAGTTGAGATAACCCTATGACGCCAAGGGTCACTAGTTTCTCTTCTTCTGTTTGGATTCCTTAGATTCCACCTCTATGTGGGTAAATGATTGTTTTCGTTAATGGCTTCTGCTATTTCAATATCTCGAAGGAATTCTTGTTGTAGTTGTAATTGTCTAGTTTCTTCTAACAACAAGAGGACAAATGGATCTCTTTGTGGTAGAACAAACGTTTCTTGTTGTGGTCGTGGATGTAACTCCTCGATCTCATCACAGATAGCCCTCACCCACTCTAATTTCACTCCTAAGCACATTTGTGAATCAGGATAGAGGTAGATGTGTGATTTACTAACCTTAACCAGATCTAAGGGTTTTGACCTAGTGTTTAACTTGTGTTCTACCTTGTGATGAAATCAAGGATTTGATTGGATCATTTAACTGTGGTTACCTCATGATGGAATCGAGGGTTTGCAATTTTGTCTATTCTAGGGTTTCTATATGCATGCAAGCTAAATGATATGCAAAATGATTCTTTTGGTATTTTTTAGAGTATTTTGGAAATAAAAGTGCTTCTAATCTATGAAAAGGAAATATGTATGCAATCCTATATGACTTTTCTAATGCAGAGTCAACCTATGTTTTTGGGTTTTCAATGATTTTGATGTAATCTAATCTAAAGAAAATGGAAAATGCTTCTTCTAATAATCTAGATCTAGAAATATGAAAGCAATTAATCTAACATGCAAGATGATCTAATTATCAAGGAAAAAGCAATGTTTTACTATTCCCAAGAGCAAATTTGATTCTCTAATTACTATGAATTGGACAAAAACAATGAAGGAACCTAGAAGAAATAAAGATTTGTTGACTCCACTACCCTCAGTAATCCTTGTAATTTGGCAACCTCAAATCCTTTTGTGGTAGTGGGTGATCCTCTTGACAACAAAATGACACAAAGAAGCAGAAAGAAGCTTTGATGAAGCAAGTGTATGAGCTTAATGAGAGCTTGGATTGAGCACAATGGCATAGAATGAAGCAGCATAGCATTGCTTGGTTGAACAAATAAAGCAAAAGGCACCTTCGTCCTGTGAGAGCATTTGAATGCTAAGTTGGAGAGCAAAAACCAGTAAGAGCTGTACACTACACGATGAATTTGCCTCCATTTGTGCTTGAGGGAGGGGGTATTTATAGGTTTAGAAGAAGGGATTGTTTGAAGAGTTAACTCATTTGATTGATGAGTTAACAAGGATGATTGGGGAGTTAACAAGGTTGATTACCTAGTGAACTTAGCTAACTGGAGAGTGATGAAGTAATGATAGCTTATCATTGGAGAGGAAATGGAGGTGAGGGAATGCATGAGATTGATTGAAGAGTTAATTTGAGATCAAATAAAGCTAATCATGTATGTGTGGGTGCATGAAATAGTTAACTCTATATTAGGGATCAAAAATCATGCAAACTAGAAGAAAAATGGGCGAAAACAGAGCAAAAATGAGTGAGAAACTTGAGTTTTTCTGTGGCTGTAAAAATGATAGGGTCACCCCTTTTACCAGTAGGGTTGCGCCTGGGTGATCATGGGTTGCCTGGGGGAGATCCAGGCTGGACGTGGTCAGATGAGGAAAAATAGGAGATGCAAGAAGAGAAGAAAAGGAGGGGTTCTGCATCAAGAAACATGTCAGTCATGTGGAAGAATCCAAATCTCCACTTGTGTCTACAAGATCTCCTGAGGGAGATCTAGAAATAATAGGGGGAGATTTGGATTGGTTGAGTGGAACTAAAAACTGAAAGTGGGAGATGGATATGGAGACTTCTATAAGGCTTCTAGGAGGTGCACAAGATGAAAAATAAAGGGGAAAGGTGAAAAATCACCTACAAGACACTCACAAGGCTTAGGACCAAGGTCGAAAGCTCAGAAATGGAAGTTGACAAGTGTCACAACAAGTGTTGAAAAGCGTCACAAATGGGGAGAGAGAGAAATCAACAAAGAGGAAACAACACAAGACAAGAAAAGAGGACATGCCATCAAGAGGCTCGCTGCTTAAAGGACATTATTTCACGCTTAAATGTATGTGACAAGGATTTGAATCATCATAGGGGTCCTCATGGAGGCTGTGCGTGATTTTTGTGCTTATAGGACCATGTAATTTTTTGTCCAAATAAACCCTCTTTCCACTATTTGAAGAGAGTATGGTCCCTTGTGCATCTCTATTTATTAACACAAACATAAAGAAAAGCTTATCCATACTAGATGCACATATGGGACACATATATGACATTTTTTTTGCTTCAATTTGCATCACTCTAATGTCATGTTTTTCAATCATTTATCACTATTATTTTTATATAATGATTTAGTTGATGTGTTAGTGTCAATTACTAATGCTCAAGAGATGATAAAAGTTATAATAAATCATAAAAATAAATGAAAACAAATAAAACAATAATAATAATTTGAAGATTTATTTAAAGTTATATTAAATTTATATTAAATTTGTTTTATTTTATTGTAAGAGGGAAATTAGTAACATGGATTTTTTATTTATCTTGCATTATTTAGGTACTATTGTTCACCTAATGTCTTGATTGCTTGGAATTTATTTACTAGATGACTTTGGGGCACTAATAGATATGCCACTTCTTATTGATTGAATGGGAGGCCATAGTTCTATGATGGTTTCTTTATGATTTAGTTTTCTAATGGTTCATTCACAATTTAGTTCATGTGCTTATTCATTTAATACCATTCCATTATTTTTATTTGCAAAAAAGAAATTGAATTTCTTATAGTAGTTATAATCTTTTCTACCAACAACTATATGTAATAACTTTCCATAAAAATATAATTTTTTTTTAATAATAGAACCCTGATTTTGCAGGATCAAGAACCTGAAAAGAATAAAACAAGCACAGAGGTGCCCCAGCTACAAGAAGCAGCAAGAAAACAAAAACTATAGTCTAAAACGAATACAAAGATACTAATTCAACCTATCGCATGATAGCAATTGCTTAACGTCATAATGGAGATGTTTGATCCATTCCTTAGACATCCCACCATCATTTGTTCTGAGACAAGCGCCAACATTCACTGCCCAATCTACGACCATATTACCAGCTCTGCCTATATGCGTTATCATGACACCGTCCAGTTCTCCAATTAAACTTTTGGCTACATCAATGACCACCTCCAGTTTCCAATTATTGATGTTTCCTCCCTTCAGAGCACCAATTTTACAAGCTTGGAATCGCCTTCAATCCAAAGCTTTCTCCAACCTTTCTCCCTAGCAATCATCAAGCCCTAGAGCATGATTGTCATGGGGCCAACCTTTCGAGTCTAGGAACTCACTCGACACTACCGTGTGGCACCGCTAATCCTAACAACAAGAACTTCAGAATACGCCTTCAGTGTTACTTGCACTAGAACACACACAATCTAGCATTCAACCATAACATGGGTTAGCGGAAACATATATAACAAACTAGCAATGAAGGAAACAATACCTAGCCCACACTAAGTACACATACAATGCCAGCACAAAATAAGAACGTATTTCTTCTTATTCACACTATACAGGGACAAACCCAATGTTTACAATAAGCTAGACACATCTAGAACACAATGAACCACTGAGTCAAGCACAATTGATAATGCTCGGTGACTACTCAAATGATTACAATGCAACAATCTCCTCCCAGGCTATGACAACTCAACTATCTAGAAAACAAACCTTTGAGAGCACCACCTATAGGACTGAACACTAGGACTCCGACAAACTACACCGGGAGAGCCCACTGCCCCAATTCGGAACAGAAGCTCACTTCACACACCCCAATACTAATGGTTCCCCAAATCTGAGAACTCTCACTAGCACACCATCATCTTTGCTCTTCTCACAGTATAGACTTGCACTCACTCAAATCACTGGTAAAAGAAAGCTCGTAGATATGATCACTTGGAAATAATAGAAATCTTGGAAAGTGTAGGTAAGGAAGTAGATGATATACTCCCTACATAGTAGTCATAAGTCTAAACGTAGCACAATGGAAGGCTAAACTTCCAATCCACAATCAACTCACAACCCGGCCTGACAATTACCTCACAACCCGGCATGGAATTTACCACACAATCCGGTATGCGAATTGCCAACTATTGACCAACTCGGTTTTAGAGAAACCTCACTTTATTCAGCATCTCCTGACACAGCTCGGTAGCTGGTAAGCAACTTTCCAGGTTGTGGCAATCTCCCCCACTTGAATTCGGCGATGACCTCGGTGCCTTGAAGACCCGCCATACAAGTGTACTGAGGAGGTTCCCTCTTCAGATTCAATTTTGAACCAAGGAACCACGGATTTTGTTCCTCACAAGGAACTCCATGATCATGCCTTTGTAATTCCATAGGCTCTCTTCTCATTCCTAGCTAATTGTGTCATCTCCGACCCAACACACGAGAAAAGCCCGAAACCACCGATTACCCAGACCTTCTGTTTTCACCTCAAGTATCTGCTTCACCTACCGATTCGGCTTGTCCATCATGTTTGCTGGTGGCCAATTAGGCTAACTTTGATCTAGCTCAGCTTCATCGGTGATGAAAGGTTTCAACTGACTGACATGAAAAACATCATGCACCTTCAGGTGAGACGATAAACTTAGCTTGTAGGCAACTTTGCCCACCCGAGCCAATATAACATATGGCCCATCAAATATGTGAACCAAGGATCTTGCTGTGCCAGAAGGAGACTTAAAAATTCTTGGCTCCATCTTCAACATTACCTTTTGTCTGACTTCAAAATCTACAGGTTGTTGAGACTGATCAGCATACTTCTTCATGCGCTCGCCTACCTTCAACAGGTGCAGTTTTGCAAGATCTACTCGTTCTTGCCAACCCTTTAGGTACTCTGTGGTTGTTGGACAATGTCCAAAGTATCTAGCAATCACTATGTGAGGTAGCAAAGGTTGTTGGCTTATCACCAACTCAAACGGTGAATGCAAACTCGAAACACTCTTCTGGCAATTGTAGGAGAACTGAGCAATGTCGAGAAGCTCCGGCCAATTCTTTTGGTCACTTCGCACATAGTGTCGTAGGTAAACCTCCAGAATAGCATGACTCGCTCCGTCTACCCATCCGTTTCTGGATGAAACCTACTTGATATTAACAACTTAGTTCCCACCAATTTAAACAACTCCTGCTAGAAGTGACTAGTAAACCGAACATCGCGATCTGACATGATGCTCAAAGGTATACCCCAATACTTCACCACATTCCGAAAGAACAACCCTGCAACATCTTCTGTAGTGGATGTAAGTTTACACGGGGTGAAAGTAGCATACTTTGAAAACCTATCCACCGCTACCATGATGGACATGAAACCTTGCACATTCGGCAATCCTGTGATAAAGTCCATACTCACACTTGCCCAAGGCCTCTCTGGAACAGGCAACAGTTGTAGAAGTCCTCTCAGTAACCATTGCTCTGGCTTGTCCTGTTGACAGATTAAACAAGAGTGAACAAACTCATTCACATCATCCTGCATCTTCAGCCAATAGAACCCACACTCCAAAAGCGCCAATGTGCATTTCTATCCTGGGTGACCTGCCCAAATTGAATCATGACATTCCTTTATCAATTCTTTGCGCAGGCTCACCCACTTAGGGACATAAACATGACTCTAACCAAACCACATCATCCCATCCAAAATCCTGAACTTGTTCTGCTGTCGCAACTGAGTCTGATTTTCCACGGTCTTAACCAATGCCACAGCTTGAGGATCTAAGCCTAAGCCATCTTTGATCTTCATCGTCAGCTCATCCGACAGTTCTACCTAGCTCTCGCCATGAGTAGAAACTGGACTTACTGAAGCTGTAGCAAGAACCACCAACTGCTGTTTTCAGTTGAGTGCATCTGCCCCTACATTTTGTGTTCCTGCGGTATGCATAATCTCTACATCGAATTCAGCCAAAAACTCTTGCCATCTTGCTTGTTTTGGCATCAACTTACTCTGAGTCAGGAGAAATAAATTGCACACATTGTCTATCTTGACGACGAAGTGTGCACCCAACAAATAGTGCCTCCACCGCCTCAAACAATCTACCACTGCTGTCATCTCCTTGTCATGGACAGGGTATCTCCTCTCTGCATCCTTGAGCTTCCTGGACTCAAAAGCAACTGGATGCTTATCTTGTATAAGCACCCTCCCAATTGCAAAATCAGATGCATCTGTATGCACCTCAAAAGGTCTGATGAAGTCCACTAAGGCCAATACTAGGGATGAAGTCAGTTTCTCTTTCAAAAGATCAAATGTCATTTGGTACTGGCTTGACCAATCCCACTTTACCTCCTTTTTCAACAACTCGGACAGTGGGCTCGCAAGCTTGGAGAACCGACTAACAAACCTTCTGTAATAACTTGCCAAACCCAAAAACTTACGCACTCCATGTACATCCCTAGGTGGCTCCCAATCTCGGATTGCTTCAAGTTTCTTTGGGTCAGGCTTGATCTTGCCCTTCCCAACTATGTGCCTGAGGAAATGAACTTCCTCTTGCGCAAAAGAACACTTTTCCTTTTTCACAAACAAGTTGTGCTCTCTCAGAAGTCTGAATACATATGCCAAATGTTGCTTGTGCTCCTCCAAATTCTTTGAATACACCAAGATGTCGTCGAGGTAGACCACTACACACTTATCCAATAGCAGTCGGAACATGTCATTCATGAGAGTGCAAAACGTTGCTAGCGCTTTGTACAACCCAAAGGGCATGACTAGAAAGTCATACGCACCATATCTAGTGACAACGACTGTCTTCTCTTCATCTCCTGGAGCAATCTGAACCTGGTAGTATCCCGATCACAAATCCAACTTTGTGAAAACCTTCACCCCCGATAGGCAATTAAAGCAATCTTTGATCAATGGAAGAGGGTACTTATTCTTGATGGTAAGCTTATTCAAGGCTCTGAAGTCACAACATAGCCTAAGCATCCCATTTGCCTTTTTTTGAAACAATACTGGTGCACCATACGGAGACCATGAAGGTCGAAGATATCCAGAAGTTAGTAACTCTTCTAACTGCTTCTTTAGCTCAACCATTTCTAGACCAAACAAATGATACGGAGCCCCTACGGGCGGTCTCGCGCCTGAAACTAGGTCAATCCTATGGTCTATTGCTCTCTGTGGAGGTAATTCTACTGGTAGTTCTTTGGGCATGAGATCTTTGTACTCGAGGAGAACCTTCTCCATGCTGGCTGGAATAGGAACCTTCTGTTCTTCATCATCGTCCCAACCACCAACAAGCGCTACTAGCAACATTGGTTCTTTGCTATTTTTCCTTGTAGCCTTACGCATGCTCATTGCCGAGCAAACCTGAATTTTTCCCGTCTGCCTCCTCTGCACCATCTTGACCATGCACAACTGTGCCGGATCCATGATGAACAAAGTGTCGAGGTGAGGGAACAAAGCCACTTTTGCTTTTCTTATGAATTCTTGTCCTAGTACTAGATCAAAATCATCCATGTTGATTATGGACATATCCATCTTACCATTCCATTGTCCAACCCGCACTTCTACATTCTGTGCAAATCCTGTCGTATCCATGGTGGGTGAGTTTATGGCCTTAAATTTGCCTACATCCTTTGTTGGCCTAAGACCCAACTCCTTAGCTCTGCGAGTTGTAATGTAGTTGTGAGTGGCACTTGTATCCACAAGTGCAATGGTTCTTTGTCCACTGATCACTACCTCTACATAATTCAATGCATGCACATTCTCACCACCCCCATTCAACCTAGGCTCAACTATTGCATTGAGACCTTAGAGCATACAAATTTGCTACTCATCATCCACGTCCATCGGCTCTGCCGAGTGGATGGCTGACACTCTAGACCGTTGCGGGCAATCTCTGTTGTAGTGGGGTCCACTACAAGTCCAATATTTCAATGTGAAAGGCTTTCCACCTGAATCTCCACTCTGAAACTTCTTACTAGCTGGCTTGGAAGTCTTCGTTGATTTCTGAGACTCCTCTGATCTAACTATCTTTGTCTTGCTCCTTGATAAACTACTCTGTGGCTTCCCTGAAGACTTCTTCTGGCCCTTATCAAATGACTTACCTTTCGGTTGTTGATTTGGATCCTTTGGGCTGTTCTTTGCCCCTTCCTCCTTATAATCATAGAGGCGATCTGCTATAGCTATAGCGTCGGACACATTACCAGGTTCATGTCACCGTAACTCGGCCTTCGCCCAAGGTTGCAGTCCATTCAAGAAGGTGAAGAGATTCTCCACCTCAGACATGTCTTTGATCTCCAACACCAAATTCTGAAAAGTCTTGATGTAATCTCTAACCTTCCCACTCTGCCTCAGTTGAACAATCTTCACTCTAGCCAACCATGTAGAATTCTTGGACGAAATTATTCTCCAAGAACCTTTTTCAATGCATCCCATGAGTCCAAATCCTTCGTGGATCTCTCGGTGGCGATATCGTCCGCCAAGGTCCTCCACTAGACCTTTGTAGTACTGGTCAAGTACCGGGCAACCATATGCACCTCCTACACTAGTAAGGTACTCACTCATATCCCAAAAGAAGTTATCCAGGAGCTTGTCATCTCTAGCTCCGTCGTAACATTCTGGTTCCTTGACTTTCACTTTTGTCGCGGGAGCGCTAGAACTGGAACCACTAGGTGCTTTTGCCAAACTCAGAATCGTTGTTCGGCACATTGTCACTTCATCTTGTAACAAAACCTGTGATGCCCAGAACTCATCGAGACTTCGAGTAAGGCTCACAATCGTCGACTCCGTGTCCACAAACTTGTCGTCGAGCTTGCCAAATCTTGTACCCACTTGCTGCTCCATATCCAGGAACTGGGCCTTGACTTGCTCTGCAAGAGTAGATATGTTGTCGGCTTTGGACTTACTCTGACAATGATCTCCATCACCGCCTTTCTCTTTTCTTCCCCGACTGGACTGGTCGGGTGGATCTACCGATCCAGACCCTGCCAACATCCTAACCTACCTAGGATAGACGCGACCTACACTACTGACGGTGAACAAAATAGTCAGCGTAGCGCAACTCACTAAAAACAGCAACACTCAACCTAGAGACACAAACTAGGCTTTGATACCAACTATCACGGTGCCAGCCTTCCAAGTCTAGGAACTCGCTCGACACCACCATGCGGCACCGCTAATCCTAACAACAAGAACTTCAGAATACGCCTTCAGTGTTACCTGAACTAGAACACACACAATCTAGCATTCAACCATAACATGGGTTAGCGGAAACATATATAACAAACTAGCAATGAAGGAAACAATACCTAGCCCACACTAAGTACACATACAATGCCAACACAAAATAGGGAGAATGTGTTTCTTCTTATTCACACTATACAGGGACAAACCCAATGTTTACAATAAGCTGGACGCATCCAGAACACAACGAACCACCGAGTCGGGCACAACCGATAATGCTCGGTGACTACTCAAATGATTACAATGCAACAATCCCCTCCCAAGCTATGACAACTCAACTATCTAGAAACCCAACCTTTTGAGAGCACCACCTATAGGACTGAACACTAGGACTCCGACAAACTACATCGAGAGAGCCCACTGCCCCAATTCAGAACAGAAGTTCGCTTCACACCTCAGCACTAATGGTTCCCCAAATCTGAGAACTCTCACTAGCACACCATCATCTTTGCTCTTCTCACAGTATAGACTTGCGCTCACTCAAATCATTGGTAAAAGAAAGCTCGTAGATATGATCACTTGGAAAATATAGAAAGCTTGGAAAGCGTAGGTAAGGAAGTAGATGATATACTCCCTACATAGTAGTCATAAGTCTGAACGCGGCACAACAGAAGGCTGAACTTCCAATCCACAATCAACTCACAACCTGGCCTGACAATTACCTCACAACCCGGCATGGAATTTACCACACAATCTGGTATGCGAATTGTCAACTATCAACCAACACGGTTTTAGAGCAACCTCACTTTATTCAGCGTCTCCTGACACAGCCCGGTAGCTAGGAAGCAGCTTTCTAGGTCGTGACAATGACTTTGGCGTCAGCCTAATTGTTGGTATCAATCCCAAAGTTCACAGCATAAATTAATAAAGACCTGCTCGTAGAATCTTTGAAGACCCCACCGCCTCCTACTTTGCCTGGATTACCCTAAATGACTCCGTTAAAGTTGAATTTGACCCACCCCTAATATAAATATAAACTATTTAGCGATAGGCCTATAAATATTTGTGCCTATCAAATGGTCAATAGCACTTTTGGTGCTTTTACTAGTTCTAACCATGATTTAGAGCGGCTTTTACTCGTTGCTTGTTGCTTTAACCGATAGTAGTCAAAAGTATAACAAGACCGATGGAATTCTGACATAAACCGTAGATTTAAAGTGACTGTAGACCCCGACATTGTCGCAGGACTTGACCCGACCATGGACTTAACCCGACCCTGGTGACCGGAAGTCTATATATGCTTGGTGTTCCACTTCAACATTCAACATGAACCCCAATCCCGAGTGCTGTGTCTTTAGAATTTCAAGCGAAATGGAAAGGATGGTTGTGGATGAGGTTTCAGGATGGCTTCAACTTTTCTCCGACGGCTCGGTGGAGCGGGGCTGGGGCGGCTCAGAGGAGATGAAAGCCCTGAGCATGCCCGTGCCTCCTTCCAACGACGCTTTCGTCGACGGCGTGGCCACCAAACACGTCGTTGTGGACGAGGAAAATGGAGTGTGGATCCGCATTTATTTGCCTCGCACGGCGCTTCACACCGAAGATCATAAATTGGGCGTGCTCATCCATTTTAAAGGCGGCGGTTTCTGCGTGAGCCACGCGGACTGGCAAATGTACAATAATTTCTACTCGCGACTCGTCACGTCATCCAACGTCATCTGCGTCTCCGTGGACTACAGACTCGCTCCCGAGCACCGCCTCCCGGCGGCGATTGACGACTGCTTCGCCGCCGTTGCGTGGCTAAGTAAAATCGGGCGCGGGGAAAAAGAGGAAGCGTGGCTCGCTCGACATGCGGATTTGAAGCGGTGCGTGTTGATCGGCGACAGCGCGGGAGGGAACGTGGTGCACCAACTGGCCCTGCGCGCCCGGGCGTGCGAACAAGAGCTGAGCCCTGTTTGCCTGCGAGGCTGTGTGGCCTTACACCCGGATTTTGTCAGATCCGAGCGCAGCAGATCGGAGGTCGAGATTTCGCATGGCTCATCGCTTTTGACACGGGAGATGGCGGATAAGTTCCTCAGCCTTGCGCTGCCCGTAGGGAGCACAAAAGATCACCCGATAACGAATCCGGTTGGATCCCAGGCTCCTCCACTGGAGAAGCTCAAATTGCCTCCTTTGCTTGTGAGCATTGCTAACAGAGATCTACTTTGCGATACAGAGATGGAATATTGCCAAGCCATGAGAAGCGCAGGGCATGACGTGGAAACGTTTGTATCGGAGAACGTAGGCCACGGCTTTTATCTGAAGCAGCTTGCCATCAATTCCGATCCGCACGTTGCCAAGGAGACCACTAAACTTGTGCAGGTCATCGATCACTTCATCACTCGCTGTTTGGCTGAATAACCTGTCCAAGTGCCACTCAATCTTGAACAGTACACTAGTGTAGTATTTGGTACCCTAGTACTTCAAAGTTGGCGACCAGTTAGCCGTTTTTAGTATTATTAAAAAATATAATATTTAGATATTTAGTGGAGTGATTGATAGCTGTCGACGTACATCTAGATATAGAATTAGGGAGGAGGGCCCCGTTGGACCTATATGTGAATACTGCGTTGTGTTGTTATGTCTGTGCTGTAAATGAATGAAAATTGGTGTTATAATGTAAGCTTTACATTGAGTGTATCTACATATGGATTGTTGGGTTTATATAAACATGTTTTAGGAAGTGTGAATTCTTCTATGCATGTGTGAAAATGTTTAATGATCATGCAATTCTATTATAGGTTGAATTTTAATTAGTAGAACGTATTTTTGTGAAAATAATTATGTTTTTATGGCATTCAATTTACTATGCTTTATATTCTAGAATGTTTATTCTAGTGAGTACCTCTATATCACATGTGTTATTTTCTATTTTATGGGTGTTTGGCATGATGCTTCCCTTATTTGGTATGAAGTAGTTTTGGTGTGGTGCTTCTATCCTTATCTTGATGACAAACAATTATGCTTTTATGACATTCAATTTACCATGCTTTATATTCTAGAATGCTTATTCCAGTGAGTACCTCTGTATCACGTGTTATTTTCCATTTTATGGGTGTTTGGCATGATGCTTCCCTTGTTTGGTATGAAGTAGTTTTGGTGTGATGCTTCTATCCTTATCTTGATGACAAACAATTATGCTTTTATGATATTCAATTTACCATGCTTTATATTCTAGTATGCTTATTCTAGTGAGTAGCTCTATATCACATGTGTTATTTTCCATTTTATGGGTGTTTGGCATGATGCTTCCCTTGTTTGGTATGAAGTAGTTTTGGTGTGATGCTTCTATCCTTACCTTGATGACAAACAATTATGCTTTTATGGCATTCAATTTACCATGCTTTATAATCTAGTATGCTTATTCTAGTGAGTAGATCTATATCACGTGTTGTTTTCCATTTTATGGGTGTTTGGCATGATGGTTCCCTTGTTTGGCATGAAGTAGTTTTGGTGTGGTGCTTCTATCCTTATCTTGATGACTTCTAGAACTAAGTTAATCTCTAAGGGAGAGGATGAGGACGTAAGTCTAGATATAGATATTGATATAGAATTATTCATTTTTAGTCTTATTACTTCCTCATATCTAAACTTCTTTGAAGTTTGTAACAAATTAATTATTAATTAAAGAGTTGAATTAAAACATTATGTTTAAATTTTTTTAATGTTTTTTTCCTTAAATTTCTAAAATTAATTGTATCCTTAATTTTTTGATATTATTAAAAATTGATATTAAATTAATATAAAAATTAATTACATCCTTAACTTTTATAATATTATGATTTTATTATTTTTAAAAATTAATATAAAAATTAATTGCATCTTGACTTTTCTGATATTATAGTCATTATAGAAGAAAGTTTGGTAAATTTTGTAAAATATATCTATAAAATCTTAGCCTAATTGATACAAATCAAAATTGGAGATTTTATCAAATTACCCAATCAAGCAGCTAAAGTCAAATACACAAACTAATTCAATTTCAGAAGAATAAATAACTTATTATACAAATTTGACAAGAAATTTTTCTATTATTTAATCTTATCAAATCTACATGAGACATCTGCATTTTATTTTCTAGCTCTGTTGGTAGCTCAATCTGGAACTTTGTTTCGGCAACCTTGATTACTTTGCCTTGTTAATCTTCTTACTCTGGGGGTCAAACCTAACTCATTTTTGAATTTTCCCTTTTATACAATCACTGTATGTTGTTTCTTTCCACTGTGGCCTCTCTTCTACTCGATGCCTTTTATTTTCTTCTGTATCCACATTCCATGACTCTTCTTGTTGGCTATGTGTGAAGCCAAGTTCATTTGTAACGGTTGGCTGGAGTTTATCAGAGAATATGTTGTGTAAGACTGTTGCGTCAGTCCTTCTTTGTAACTATAGTTTCTTGAAACCGTTAGACTTCCACGGTAAAGGCCAAAACTATTGGCATCTTCTTTGTAGAAAGAAACAAATGAAGTTTGAAGTGGTATTGGAGAGTCTGTCTATATATATGATGTATGCATATGTAAAAATAGTGAATTTAATAAGAGATTATCCCTATGAATGTGGACGTAGTCTTTTTGGGTGAACCACTATAAAAACCTGTGTTATCTTATCTGTGAAATCTCTTTAGTTTCTCATTCTGTTATTTTTGTTTTTTCTTTCATTGTTCTGCTTTTGTTTAATCAACAATTGGTATCAGAGCTTGGTTCGAACCAAGGAGGAGTTGTGGAGAAAGTTCAACAGATAAGAGAGCCCCAACTGGGATGATTGGGTTCAAGCTCTCATGCCTGTGTGTCATGGCCATGAAGAGAGTCATGATGAAATGGGAGCTATTCATCAGATATTTTTGGATGAATTAAATGATGAAGTTGATTCTATTATTGAGGAGTTTCTTGGTATGTTGGAACTTGACAGTGACATGGAGTAGATGCAAGAAATAAAAAGTGTTGTGGCTCAGTCTGGAGTGAGGAAAAAGGTTAGATTTAATGATGCACCTGTCTATTTGGCTGTTGTAGAGGATTTACATGTTTTGGTAGAGGCTAAGAATCAGGATGCTTTGGGTGATGAGGATGTGATTTCGCAGTATCACATGCACGATGTGCTAGCGGAGCATTGCTTGTCGATGGTGCCAGATGTGGAGGCCAGAGAAGTAAAGCTGGTCGAGGCGGTGGAAGAAGTTAAGGTAGTGCCTAAGGAACAAGTTCCTCCGGCAGAGTCGGTGGAAGAAGTTAAGCTGGCGGCGGAGGAATCTGTCCCTCAAGCCGAGCCGGAGGAGGTTTACCTCTAGGGTGTGCCTTTACTCGAAGAGGAAGGGCAGAGTGTTATGAGCGCCACCAAGGTAAAGGATATTGGTTACCTGATGCATTTGTTGTATTTGTTGATTTCCTAGGCAGTTTGTAGGAATGAGAAGGGCTTGCTTAATGAAGAGGTGGGTGGTTTGAATGTCGAGATGCTGCCCACATGCCCCCAAGAGAGGAGCGCTGTAGAGGAGGGGAAGAGTGTGAAGAATTATTTGTCTTTGAGAAGGTTGATGCTGTGGTTTGTTGAGCCCACTGTGAGGGTGAGATTGATTAAGCATGTCCATTGTTTGGAGGTTGTTAAAACTGATGTACTTTGGAGGAGATTCATCCAGAGTTTTCTTGAACATAATTTTGCGAACCTAAAATCTTTGTTGCGGATGATGTAATGATAGGAGTGGAAATGTAGGGGATATCTTTGGGCACTTCTCTTTTTGATATAACTTGTCTTCAAGTGGGAGATTGTTGGCTACGTGTGAAGCCAAATTCATTTGTAACGGTTGGCTAGAGTTTATCAGAGAATATGTTGTGTAAGACTGCTGTGTAAGTCCTTCTTTGTAACTGTAGTTTTTTGAAACTGTTAGACTTCCATGGTAAAGGCCAAAACTATTGGCATCTTCTTTGTAGAAAGAAACATATGAAGTTTGAAGTGGTATTGGAGAGTGTGTTTATATATATGCTATATGCATATGTGAAAATAGTGAATTTAATAAGATATAATCCCTGTGAATGTGGATGTAGCCTTTTTGGGTGAACCACTATAAAAACCTGTGTTATCTTGTCTGTGAAGTCTCTTTAGTTTCTCATTCTGTTATTTCTATTTTTTCTTTCATTGTTCTGCTTTTGTTTAATCAACACTTCTGTGGCATTGAAACATGAGCAGTGTCTATGGTTACTTAATAGTTTAAGCCAACAAAGTCAAATGAGCCTTTCACTATAAGAGATTGAGCTTACTAAACTTGGGCAAACATAAACCAACAAGCTTTCTCATATTTGAAAGGTAATCTCGTTTTATAATCAAATCCATAAACCAACCAAACATAAAATCTATGATCCTATTCCTTCAATTCTCCACATTTACTTGAAACATCTTATCAAATAGCACGGCTTTCCTTCATTGATATTATGTCAAACAATTTGTTTGCAAACCCTGTGATTTTTTAATATGGTTGTATCATTTTGGAGACAATTTTATTTCTTTAGTTTTAGTAGTTTTCATGGGCTATTCTTAAATATCATCCACTTCAACAACAAAGTTCAATTTTAGCTAATAAAAATAGGACAAATATTTACCACTTTTTGTTGTAAATGAAGTGTAAAATTACTATTGACTGTTTGACCATTAAAATGAATAATATTTAAATAGAGTGTATTAATTGTATATGTTCATGAATTTTGTGTCCAGTCACTTCAAACTCATTGTATATATTCTTTAAAAAGAATCTTGTCAGTCAGCTTCCAGCACCGAAATAATGAAATGTCATATATATAGATACAGATGTCATGTCTGAATGGCTAGATATCTTTGTGAAAGGAAGAGCGTATCATCTTTGTACATATAGGGATCATCTGTCATTTGCATAGAAACTCTCCATCTCAACCACTGGACCGTAACTAGAAATCTCCTATCACGAACAATATAATATACTATGTATGCCTGCTTTGAAATTAATAATTTCACTTGTGTTCTATTCAGAAGAAAGAAAAACAGACTATCAGATGATTCCATGATTAAAGTGGTCCGGGCTGTATGTTAAAGTAAGAGATGTTGAAGTTTGTACTTGAAAAAGTTAACCATATCTGGGTCAGAGATTTCATTCTTTTTATTACAGATATGGGTCAGAGATTTCATTTTTTCGTAGTATTCTAAAAGTCGCTGAGCCATTTGATAACCATATCTGCAGAAAGTATTTATTTACAATTAATCTCTGAATTTCTTTTTTCAAACTTTACCATCAAGGAATCTCAGAACAAAGAAGATTACAAAATCATGAAGATATGCAATGCAGAGGTAAACAAGTCTAATCTCCCAAGAAAGCTCTTGTCAAGTTTGAAAATATCTACCTAACCTAACTAATTATGTAGATGATGTTGAGAGCTGGCAGGAATAAGGAACCCTAAGCTACAATACAATGTTTTTAGTGGTAGATTACAAAAACTTCCAAGGATAGCTAAAAGCAAATCTCAGTCATGGAAGTTAAACTATAAACATTATTTCTTTTAGATTCTTGATATCACCCTTACAGAAACCTAGCCAAAAAATAATTAGCACCCATGTCTGTTTAGGGAAGATGTAGGCTTTTGTTCATTGAAATGCTCATGAAGAATTGACATGTTCAGGTTCAACTTTAGATTTTCTTGATTTTGTTTCCCTATTAAAGCAAATTCATTGAAACTTGAGGGGTTGCAGTGTATTTTTGTTTACCAAGAATGCATTGCTTTCCTCAGCTATTTTTGAGACTTGAATTTAATTTGGAATGAGATCAAAGGTTTTTCTTTAGCTTTTTTGTTGGTGTACTTCTAATTTTCGTCATTAGAATTTATCTCATCAATAATATATGATTCATCTTTAGCAAATTTTTGTTATCTATTTGATTTGAAGTTTGAAGAGTGATTGTTGGGGTTCAATTGAGGATAATACCACCTTAGCCCAGTGTGGAGTTTGGTAGTAAAGGAACACCTTAACATTATTTATAGGCATATCAATAGAGAGGAAGTTACAATTTCCTGAAAGTGTGATATGCTCAATGTTGTACACGGAGAAAGAAACTTTGCTTGGAATAATCATAGAAAAGGAACATCATTTATAATTTAATTGACAAAAGATTAGATACTTTTTAACTTGAAGAGAGCTATCTTTGAGGGGGTAGCACTGGATACCTCTAAAGTACAACATGGAAAAAGTTGAGATTATTAGAAGACATTTTAAACTGGAAAGAATTTGTGAGGAAATAAAAGTAGATCTGATTGATTTATATCTAGTATGATACTCTTCCCCATTAGGTTTTTGATATGTGTCCAAAAGAAACTTCGGGAAAAAAATAAAATAGCTAAAAGTAGATCTGATTGATTTATATCTAGTATGATACTCTTCCCTATTAAGTTTTTGATATGTGTCCAAAAGAAACCTCGGGAAAAAAATTAAATAGCTTTGATGTCTCTTGATTGAAGGTGTAAGCCTTTTTCATTGATATGTTCATGATGAATCTTAGATATATGTGCACCTTGAGGTCTCTTTATTTTAATTGTTGAGGATTTTTCTTGTTACAAGACCAACAAACTATTCTAAAGTTAAGATTTATTATCATTTTGACATCCCATAGAAGTGGAGCTGTTACACTACAAAGTGACTAGAGGTACCTAAGGTGCTATTTAAGGTCCTATATCCAAATAGGTATGTCTCTACCAATCCTTAAAGAAAATTTGGCAATAATGTTGTACCTTTGAGATTTTCTCAATTTATCCTTAAATCTAATGTTTCTAATCTCACAATCTTGTAGTACATTTTGGATTTGCTACATAAAAACATGTAATAAAACAATATGTGAAATATTATCTCTTCTCGTACATCTCTGTAGTAATTGTATGGGTAAAGATTACAGTAAATTTGTAATAATCTACTAATAGGTCATTAAATTCTAACCCCTAGTTGTCTAATCAAGAGTCACTTGGTTAAAAATTAGACTTTCAATTTCATGGACCATAAGATTCAAAACAAAAATACACAATAACACAAAAATGAATAGTAAAATTTTACTAAATCAATGAGTGGGATATTATGCCCAGCAAATGACTTGTAAATGGACTTGTGTGTCCCTCCTACCATCTTTAGACCTATTTTATCATAGACCACAAATGCCCTAAATTAATCCATTTTCAATTAACAAATGCATAGTTTAATTATATTTGCTTTGTGTAGTGTTCAATTATATTTTTTAATGTATAATTTAATTATATTTGTGTTATGTCATGATTAAAAATGCTTTTGAGAATAACTTAAATTAATATTATTAGAAACATTTTAAATCATTTATATGGACCTTGGAAATATCATCACTATCTATTGTGTAATCAATTGTCTTTGCAATGTTTTGTAGGAAAACATAATTAAAAGCAAAGGGGAAAGTTGAGGTCAAAACAAATGGCGTATAAGGAGTACGAAGTCACCAAGGATTTTAGGTGAGGTCAATTTTGACTTCATTAAGGCAATGAACCATATTTTTCATTTTAAGATTTCTCATTTCATATATTGTTTTTATATTTTCCAAGCATCGGGTTAAAAGACACAAAATGTATTGATATATATTATATTGTGTATTTGTATGTATATGTATGCATGCGAGTATATGTATGTACTTGTATGTACATATTTATATGCCAATACACATAAATATACATATCATTTATATGCATATACATAAAAATATAAATATGTATATGTTTATACACGTGTATGTATACCATACATACATATGTAGATGTACATACATATATACATATGTATGTACATATATATTGTATGTGTGTACTACAACAAATACAAGTAATGTCATACAATATAAAGATACAAACTTCAATCAAACCATGTGTATGTATAAAATATAAAGATTACAGTAAATGTATGTATGTATTTGTATGTCTATATCTTTATGCATATACACATAAAAATACATACATTTATATGCATATACATAAAAATATACATACATATATGTTTACACACATGTATGTGTGTAAATATGTATGAATACCATACATACATATGTAAATGTACTTACATATATACATATATATGTACATACATATGTATATATATATATATATATATATATATATATATTATATATGTACATACATATGTATGTATATATATTATATATGTGTGTGTATTTATTACAACAAATACAAGTCATGTCATACAATATAAAGAGAAAAACTTGGATCAAACCATGTATGTATAAAATATAAAGATTACAACAAATATGGATTCACACATGAAGTTTTCCAAAATACGTCGTAATAGCTATTACATTTGATTAGATCAATCCATAATTTGTTCACAAAATTACATCATGATGACAAGGTGAATTTGAACAAAATACCATGGCATGATGTATAACCCACTTAAAAAAAATTGAATTTCATGGAACAAGTCTCACTTGGGGATTAGTTTTGCCTTTATGTATTTCAAAATATTCACAGAACAAGTCTCACTTGGGGATTAGTTTTTCCTTCACATATTTCAAAATATTCATGGAACAAGTCTCACTTGGGGATTAGTTTTGCCTTCATGTATTTCAAAATATTCAAATTTCACAAAACAATGTTCACTTGGGAATTATATTACCTTCCATATGATTTCTCACTACACCATCCATGGAGGAATTAAGGAGCAATGGCCATCATTACCTGTGGTTGGTGTGCTACCTAGACTCAATCTTGTATTTGCATGTTACTTGGTAGGGGTTATTGGCATTTGCAGTTGGCTTGTAGAAACTTGATTATTGATTGGATAGTTGGCTAAAGATGAAAAAGAAGGGGTGTAAATGTTAATCATGTCGCTAAGAATGTTATGTTCTAGAACTCATCAATTATAGCTAAATTATTATTATTATTTTTGTTTTTCATTATTTATTTTTTGTTTTTTTGTTCTAAGCCATCCACCACATGATGTAAATTTTAGGGTTGTTGAATGTAACATCCAATGTGGCAAAATTAAAAAAGGAAGGAAGTATAAAGTATTCCCATTTATATAGGGAAAGTAGTGACTTCTCTTTTTCTTTTTGCCAACTTTCACATATCACTCTTGCCTCCACGTCAGCATAGTTAAAATATAAAATAATTGTCATATAATAGATTCCTCATTCTTTTGATTAGTTATCAATTATAGCTAAAATCATTACAATACGTATGCCCTCATTCTTAAATTGTATTATATTTTTTGTCCCTCTCTTTCTATAGCAAAGTCAAAGAAAGGGATTTGGAATTACAAAAGGTAATATAAAGGTCGTGCCTAGTGTTTGGAAGATAGTTTTAGTAGAACCTACACCTCTCTCTCTCCCTCCCTCTCCCTCTCCCTCTCCCTCTCCCTTTGTAATAATATTACATTAAAATATATATAAATATACTTTATTATATTTATATTTAATAATCAATATAATATATAATAATAAATATAAATATAATTATAATTATATATATATATATATATATATATAAATTTAGATAACAAATATATAATATTATATATAATATTTAATAAACTATAATATTAAATAAATCATATTAAATGTATATAAATATTAAATATAAATATCCAATATATAATATTAAATATATATTAATTAATATATAATATGTATTTATTTATTTATTTATATAATATATAATAAATATAAATATAATATAGATTTTATATAACAAATATATATTTTTAGCACACTTTAAACCTCATTCCATCTATTTTAATTGCTCTTTACTTAAAAGCATCAGTATTATGAGGAAAAATTTCTACTAAATCAACACATGATTAACCCACATGTTAGATCTTGCTTATCTTTTTTGATTCCTTATGTCTTAAAAATGTAACTATCTCATATATATTCCACCAACTTTAAGCAGATCAGCATGCTTTAAATCTCACTCCATCTATTTTAATTGCTCTTCATTTAAAAACATTTCTATTATGAAGAAAAATGTCTACTAAATCAACACATGATTAACCTACATGTCAGATCTTGCTTTTTTTTTTTGATTCCTTATATCTTAAAAGTGTAACTATCTCATATATATTCCAGAAACTTTAAACCTCACTCCATCTATTTTAATTGCTCTTTACTTAAAATGCATCTGTATCATGAGGACTGAATCCATAATGAACAATGGGAAATAGTAACAAAAGAAAGGCGGCAAATGCTACGTACAAATCTTGGAAATTTACCACCCAAATACCTTTTTCAGATTCATGAACGTTCAGATTCAGCGTATGAATGAAGAACTGAAAGAGGAAGAAAAGGAATTATAGTCAAATAAAACGGCTTAAGTCTGGAAACAATTACAGGAATCCAACGACGTGGAAAATCACACGTTTCGTGTTCATTCTTTAATCAAATACGCTCTCGGACTTCAAATGTACTTGACGCTTGTATCGATTTGGATCCCGGGTGTTGTCGCTTTTCATTCAAAATTTGTCCAGTCAAGCAGTTTTTAATGGCTAAAAAAGTTGTAGACGTGTAAGGCAAAGATTCAATCGAGAGAGCTTGGCATTCCACAGAGCTCGGAGTGCATGTACACCGTTCCTTACAATTTTTTTGACACGAAATTTGCGATTTCTAATGTTGGCGAGTTACCAAATTTGGGACGTACACAGAGAATCTACCTATTACCTAACAAGGAAGGTAAAAACGCCAATAAACTATATTTGGCATTTCTCGCAGCAGCGTCAAAAAACGTGCTCCCGGAGGGAAAAGATGCCCGTGAGCACGGCCTCAATTTGATGGCCGTATGCCCATATTTGGGCATTTTTGCCGTAAAATAGAATCAAAATTTAAAGATTGTATCGTACGAAAGGAGAGATTTCGGATAGACTCAAAATTTATATGGAATTGTGATGATAGGTATATTTTTGGTTTATATATAATTTTACTATATTAAGGTATGTCATAGTATTTTAAAGGCACCTTTGAATGGATAACAGTCATAAAAAAATTGTTTGATAGGTAGGGTTAACTGTCAAATTTAGGCCCCGCGGGTCATGAGTGCGACGCAATGGTGACAAGTACAGGTCACAAGAGGAATAGATAAGGTTGATGTCCAATCATGTCTTTTGAAAACGTAGCACGGGAAATTGACAAGTAAAAAAAGACAGCGAAGGAAAGAAAAACCAGCGAATGGAAAAAAAATGGCAATGGAAATCGGATGGCCAAAACCTTTTCAATTGTCTTGCATGTATGTAAATGACTATAGACCGTTGATCCACCAAACCAAGGCTCTGTTTGCCATAGGGAACGCCTTCATCATAATTATATATATTTAATTAATTAAGATTACCATAATTCCAAAATTAATTAAATAAATTATAATTATTTAATTAATTTAAATCCCTTCGTCCATCACCAAAAATTAATTAAATAAATTTTATTTAATTATTTAATTTAGTCCATTTTCTCCTTTGAGCCAAATTAATTAAATAAATTTTATTTAATTAATTAATTTAATTTTCCCATCATCACCCTTGTCCAATAATTAATTAATTTTTTATTTGGTTAATTATTGAGAGTCACATAACTAACTAAAGGTTGTCTAATCTTATCCATCCATCTTCCATCCTTATCCCTAATTTGCTTCATAAAATCTTATCCATCCATTACACCTCTTATTCCTAGCCATTCATTGCACCTCTTAATCTCAACCATCCATCACACCTCTTAATCCTAGCCCTCCATTCCTCATGTCATGAACCTATAAATTAATAACATGAATAATGAGTCCACGAGAATAACATCTTTTGTTTTTATCCATCCTCCATTATACCAAGATTATACTGGTTTATCATTGAGCAATCCACATTCAAGAAAGCAAGTGTTTGAAAGAGCAATTCAAGTGGAGCAAGGGTGCACTCTACTTCCACTCTATCGGAAGAGCAAGGTGATTTGAGGTAAAAGGTATTGTTTATTTGCATTATCTTTGTGTTATTTGTCTCATTTCATTTTCTTGTCTTTAGATAATACATTTGTACAATTGTCTTTGATTACATTATTTAAGTTATTCATCTCTCCTAATATATTAGTTAATGGCAATAAGATCCCTTAATCCTAACAATTAAAAACAATATATTTTTCATATAGTTAACTAGTTTTGAATATTTAACAAAGTCAAAATAAATATATTATAAACCTCAAAAAAATCACATATCAATACTAGACAAAAATACAATTATTAAATATCATATTAATATATCATTTAACTTTGCCCATAATTATTACATTTTCTATTTATACTAAATACTAAATTTTAATTACTAAATTCTAATAAAAATAATACTATACATCCCTCCTACTTGTTAGGAGATACACACTAAAGTAATTAATGGGATATTATCCTTAGAAAATAATTTCATAAATCTATTACATATACATAATATCAATATAATAGCTCCTCTTATTAAAACATTCATGCCCTTTATAATTTTAATATTATTTTAAGATTTATATTAGATAAGACTTCTCACATTTATTCTCTTAAGGTTTTGAAAGTTGGATATATGGCATTTGTTTGACTTGTGCTCATAAAGCAATATCTAGTGGCCTACAAGTTAAAAATGGATGGATATTCAAACTACGATAAGGTGATTTTAAGTCATAGACATTAAGGAATACAACAGAGATACAACACCCTCTAACAAGTGAAAAGCTATAATATACTTGATTCAAGACTGAGCATAACTCATCAAGACAATGGTTATGAATCATTTAGTGAATAAAGAAATTGAAAAAGAAAACTATACAAATGGATTGTTATTTTTCTCCCTGAACATGAGGAAACCCATATTTTTGCTCTACTTTGCATAAAATGGCTTATAAAGAACTACAAATCTTCACCATGACTTGTATAGAAATGACACTACTAAGCATGAAGATCGGTAGTAATAAAACTATAATGGAAACAATATTGATTAGCAAGGCCTCCTCCTCTAGAGAGCTTAGGGGAAATCAAATTGGCTTCACAGATCTCGAGCCCCCATCTCACAAAGATCTGTGGTTCAATCCTTGCTCCTCATTTCCAAGGAATTAGACTTGTTAGAGAAACCAAAACTAGGAAATCATACTTAGCATGTGGATTGCATGGGAGGTACTACATACATGAGTTGGAGGAGGTCATGCCAAAGCTGAAGAGTAAGGATAAATACGTGTTTGGAAAATGTGGAGAGGTTGAGGGGTTTGTTCTTTAACTTTGGTCTTGATAATCTCTTGAAATGTAGAAGCAAGATCAAAAAATTAGAGGACCAGATCCAATGTAGGTCAATACTGATGTCTCTCCTTATAATATGGTATATCATGGAGCTTGAAATGAAATGTATTAATTATGAGTAGCAGCACTAGATATGATTCTATTTTTAATTGTCAATGTCATGAATTGTTAATAGAGTTCAAATTTTAATCATCAATTAATATTTAAATATCATGTTTGTATATTATAACATAAAATCAATATTTATCATTTATAGTGGGTATAGTAGGAAATCATTTACTATATAGATTTTTTTATTGACAAAAAAAAGTGATATGATTGGTCTTTTAAAATAATGAAATAAAGTTCAATGAAAAATAGATCCAAGAGAAATAAAATAAAACTAGCAATCACACCTTGGTGTGCAATGGGTATGTCTAAAAGTTGTGGAAGTTCAATTGCTATATCTTTAAGTGAATGATGATTGTCTTGTATCCCTATGGCCCGTGTCATTTTTTTGTTTTCTCAAGTGTGGTGAATTAATTTGCATAATCTTAATGGATTTCAAGATCCCCATGTGTTTCTTAGTAGGTACTTCAAATGTGTGTGCTTTCATGTTTATTTTCTAGTCTCTAGTTGCATGCATTGCCTTTCAAGATTCTTGTTCATGTATTGCACTTGGGTTCACTTGCATTCCATTAGTCGTCACCTTAGTTTAATAGGAATTGTCTTGCAAATATAAGTATGACCACCACCTACATCATGTTCATTTGTCATCTAGCCTACCATCATGCATCCTCTCATGGGGACATCACACGATACAAAGATCGATCAAACTTAGTGACCCTCATTAGTTTTATAATTTTACACCCTTGCATAATTTGGAGGTGAAATGGATTAAAATTAAATTTAGACATGCTATAATGTTTAGATTGAGAATTCCTAATTGTTTAAAATATTAAATTTCAAGGGAAAAACTTTTTGATTTATTTGAATTTGTAGATGATATGGGAATAATCTTGAGACCTCAAAAATGGTGTGCATTGTATGTCATGGGAGCCCGTTGTGTTCAATATCACTCTAGCAAAACTTCTGTAAAAGCAAGATGACATAGAATGTGTGCATCATGAAGTATGTTAGTTGGAACTTCATACAAATTTACACATTTCTCTTTAAAAGTCTTTTTACTCAATATTGTTGCTCCCTTTGCTCATAGATACATTCACAAGACAATCCAATTTATTGTCATATTTTAGATCGTGTCAATAGATGGTGAAAGGAGCAGGCTATCATGCACAAAACACTACCTATAGATGAGAAATGAATATATATCTTTATATCTCCATCTTTCCCCTTCTCTCTCTCTATTTTCCCCTCTCTTTCTTCACTACAACAAAAGAGGCAATTAGCGCCTAAAATAGCACCTGAATTTAGTGCATTTGAGTTCATGAATTGGACACTTCTACCAGTGCAAAAATCGGCACCAAATTGCATTTCACTTTAGCACTAGATTTAGCACCAGATTTAGCCCCAAATTTTGTTGCTTCTAGTTTGACTTCCGATTTTGCTTCTGGTTTTGCTTCTTGTGTTGCTTCTAGGTTTGCTTCCAAGTTTGCTTCTGGTTTTGCTTCCGGTTTTACTTCTAGTTTTGCTTCCACTTTTGCTTCCAATTTTGCTTTCAGTTTTGCTTCCAATTTTACTTCCAATTTTGCTTTCAATTTTTCTTCTGATATAAGGTGGCTTGTTGCATCCAAGTTTGCTTCCGGTTTTGCTTCCAAATTTGCTTTTAGTTTTGCTTCCAATTTTGCTTCCACTTTTGCTTCCAATTTTGCTTTCGATTTTGCTTCCGGTTTTACTTCTAGTTTTGCTTCTAATTTTTCTTCCGATATAACATCACTTGTTGCTTCCAATTTTGCTTCCATTTTTATGTCTTTTGTTGCTTCTAATATGGCTTCTATTATTGCTTCTTTTGTTGCTTCTAAAATTGCTTCCATTAAATTACTTCTTTGTTTGCTACCTGAATTGCTTTTGTTTTTGCTTCCTAGATAACGCCAAGTTTTGCTTCCATTGTTGCTTCTTTTTTTCCTTCTAAAAATGCTTCTTGTTTTGCTTACATTTATTAATTTAATATGTTTTATTTCAATTTAATTAGTTAAATATATCATGCCTCTTAAATAACTCATATGATTATAGAGTAAGGTATTTATTTATTTAACTCATATGATTAAATAACAAGATAATTATTATAACATGATCATCATCTATAATTAAAACAAGTGAGTCAAATATCTATAATTTAATTGAATTTGACAACATCCATCTTGAGCAGTAAATTAAAATCATCATACGTAATAAATATGCATCCAAAAATTATTGACCACTTTCAATATATATAAATTGACAAGTCAATACTAATAAGATCATCATCATATATAACTAAAACAAGTGAAAGTTAGATATGCTAGTAGATCAATAACATGTCAAACTGATACATGTCCAATAGTCAACATAAGTCAAAATGATACATGTACAAATGATATAAGTAAAAATGATAAATTATGTAACTCAAAATGATACAAGTCAAGATGATACATGTCCAAATGATATAAGTCAAAATGATACATGTCAAAATGACACAACTCAATAATATGGTACTGTAGGCCATGAAAATGATACATATGATAGTAACCATGAAAAGAGGCATCATAACAATATATCAGCAATGATCCATGATGCAGTCTATATGATCATGAATGTCACTAGCTACTATAGCAATTGCCTCATCATCATCATCACCATCATGATCATCATCATCATCATCCTTGGTGTCTTCTGTATCTACATCATCATCATCCTCTACCATGTGATCTGTACCAGAACCAACATAATCTAGATCTATATCATGAGGATCATCTTGATCTTCTAGAAGACTCGTGTTCTACAAAAAAAAATATTTAAAATGAAAAGTTATTATTTATTTCATGCAATAATTTATTTTTCTATTATATATCTAATATTACAACATATGAAATGAAACCATAATTATATTAGATCATATCAAAGTGCACATACCATAATAAAATTTCAAAAAAGTTACAGCTAATATGTCATTCCAATGATGTAAAACATGCAACAATTCTAATAAACGTTAGTAAAGATCATAAAAAAAATTGTTATACAATTTAACTATCAACTGTAAATTCTATTACATAACCTTAAGTGCCACAAATTGCTTGGTCCATGTATGTTCTTTTTCACTATTAATCTAATAACCTGCATTAGATAGAAACATTAAAGAGTTTTTAAGTAGTAGTTGATTAAATTCTCTTACATGTCATTAAGGAATGCACATTTTTTTTCAATAATTATTTATCTTAAGGTTCATGAGTAACCTTAAGATAAAGGTCTATTTTGTTTGAAAAAAAATGAAGTTAGCAATATGTTATCTGGCTGATTTTAGAAAAAAAAAATGTTAGCCCTATTCCCGCTCATAGGTCTTCAATGTGGGCGGGAATAGGGCAAATTTGGAGATTTAGAAAGAAAGATAAAGTTTAGGGTGTCTTCAAGATAGCCAGCACGGGCAAGGAGGTCAACCATGCACACATAATGATCAACTGTAGGTGTAATGCAAATAAGGGTTACAAATGTGATTGAAGTATGTACAACTCTCATCCACTAAATATGCATGGCTACATGCACCTAGAATACAAGCAAAGATTACAATGTTAGGGTATGTTCCAGAGTGCTTAATTAATTTAAAGATTTTGAGAGCGTCCTTGCAAAATCTATTTTGTGCATATCCTGCAATCATTGCATTCCATGAGATGACATCTCTTTGAGGAATTCTGTCAAACAGTTCACATTTTTTTGTCTATGATTCCATTTTTTGTGCATATCCTGCAATCATTGCAGTCCATGAGACCACATTTCTTTGAGGCATTCTGTCAAACAGTTCATATGCCTTGTCTATGCTTCCACATTTTGCATACATGTCTAACAGGGTAGTTGCAACTACAACATCTGACAAAATTCCTCTATCCTTTATGTATTGATGGATGTCCATACCCTATTCCAAAGCTCCCATTTTGACACAAGCAGGGAGGATGCTGGCAAAGGTTGTGGAATTTGGATTTACACTAGCTAATTTCATTTTCTTTAAAATTTCTAAAGCCTTTTCAACAAATCCATTTTATGCATGTCCTACAGTCATTGTAGTCCATGGGACCACATTTCTTTGAGGCATTCTGTCAAACAGTTCACATGCCTTGTCTATGCTTCCACATTTTGCATACATGTCTAATAGGGTAGTTGCAACTACAACATCTGACAAAGGAGGACTTAAGCATTTAGAAACCTGACCATGCCACCTTGTGTCGATTTGATGAATGGCTTGTAGCCATCAAATCCAATGAATTCTTAAACCATGTCTTCCTTAATCTGGACCAGCAATGTAGAGACAGTCCTCTAAAATAGAAGAATATAAAGTGGTCTTATTTTCTGTCTGCATTTGTATCATCATTACTGTCTCCTTTGGGACATTATTTTTTACCATCGAGGGATGGATGATCGAGACTAGTCAACACAGACCTTATGGTTACCATCAATTCCATCTCTTTGGTATTGAAAACTATAGTTGCATTAATTCAAGGATGGCAATGAGAGGATACAATGACTACCCTAGATTTTTTGTAATGACAACAATCTTATTTAACACTGAATTATGATTCATTCCCATAGTGGGATCTCCTCAGAGGAGTTTCAAACAACTCATACTCATAGAGTCATGGTTTTAGGTCACATATGTTATGGTAACAACAAGGGATTCCAACTATGGTTACAATAGCTAAGATTGTCCTCATTTGTGACCATAACAAGGTTCTTGGACAACACTCTTCACACTGGGTACTATATAGGCCAAGATTGGGTTGAAGAAATCACTTGATGGTTACCTATATAGTGATACCACACCCTAATACCCCCGTACATTCTAAATAGCTTGAGATTTATACAATACTCAACCAAGATGAAATTGTATCACTGTACCACACTTAACTATGGCAGTCCCTTCTTGACAACAATTTGCAATCTTTAGATTATTGAGGTCCTTGCCACAAATAAATATTAGGTCAATGACACAAGGATTTTAAACAAAAACCATAATCCCAACTCTATATCCATCCCCTTGGCAGTCTCGAGGGCCACCTTGAGACAAAAAATGCTAATGTACTATTATGACAATTATGATTGTCCTCCATCATTTCATTGTGCATTTGAAACTTGAGATGAGGATTGGGGAGGTCTCCATTGGTATTTTGTCATAGAGAATTTGGGAATAGCAGACCCCCATCTTATCAATATGGAAGATTATATAAATCTTGAATAAAACAAGAAAAAACCTCATGACTATCTTGCATGTTAGCAAATTGACTGTGATAGTTGTAAGGTTAGTCAATAATTTCCACACCTTTATATTCAATCTTTGGATCATTAGGGGGGTTAAAACCATGGAAAATACTCGTGGCAAGATCTTTAAAATAGGCATATTCAACTTCAGGCATTTTTGCAGACCCTAGGAAGGTGGATGTAAACTTAGTGACTATAATTACCACCACAAAGACTATCCCCTTTGTGACTATGACAAGGTAACACTATCATGCTCTTTATGGCAATCCCTTCTCCAATGGGTGATGGCCTAATAACATTTATCTCCTTTGTGATTTCAATGCCTCTCTAATGCACTATCATAGGAGTCTTGACAGTCCTTATGTATCAGTGAAGAAGGCTTCCAACAAATCCAAAAGGAGGGCTTAAGATTACATACAAAGTCATAGCCTTCATACCCTAGTCACATATCACCCCTCTAAGAAGACCTCGAGACTTTATGGGTTCCAAACATAACACAAACCCAATCCTATATGACTGTCACTACCCTAGGTCCCTTAAAATTCTTATATCAACCATCCCTTGGCTGGCAAGGGTCTTGAAACTCCATTGTCCTTGCTAGTCCAAAATTGGAATGGTCAATATAATGATTCTACTACAATGCATAGTTAGGGCTACACTAAGGAAGTCCCACCTACCCTAAGGAAGTCCTACCCACACCTAAACTATGATGTATCCATGATCTTATCAAGCATGATCTTATGATAGTGTTTGGACTGAACATGCATAGTTTTAGGGCATTCACACATCTTAGTTACAGTGTGGTGTGTGAGGAATTATTACTAAATGGTTGCTACCATGCACATAAACTATACACATATTTGAAGACTGTAATATGACATTATTGTGATGGAAGCCTAGGTTGGAACGAAAGCTAGGCCTCAGACCATTTTAAATTGATTCCTTGCAAAAAAATCTGATATGAGAGCCATTGTGTCCTTGAATACCATCCCACCAGCCTGCGGACCTAGTGCAAGGTGTGCAACAAGTCTAAGAAGCAACAACATCCTTCTTTCTGTCATACTGAGAACCACAAAATAATGGATTTAAATCATGGAACATATATAATTGATACCTTTAATGCTTCTTCCATGCAAGTGAGTTTAAAACTGAAGATTTGGTTGTAGGAAAGGGCTTCTGAATAAATGTTCATTATAAAAGAAAGAAAACAAATAGTTTTGAAATGGAAAAAACAAAAATCACAAAATCTAAAGGTTTCCATATTCCGCTAAGCCCTTCTTTATCCACACATCTACTTGGAGTGTAACTTTGATCTTCCTTCAAATCACCCTAACTTCATAAGGAATCCAAAATGGGATCAGTCATAAGAAGGAGGCAAGCAAACAAGGGTTTGCTATTCATTATTATCCCATCAAACTTAAGCATATGAGATAGCATGGCACACACAAAATGTTGTGGATAATTACCACAAGATTAGGTTAATTGCAACCACTTTTTGTAAGCAATCACAAGACTAGTATACTCATTATGATCCTAATGGCACCAAGAATGATCTTGGTAAACTACTAAGAGATTTCCTTCCCAATTTCAATTTGAAGAGACTTAATGTCTCAAGTTATTGCTTTGAACCTCATTCATTCGTTGGTTTTGTTCATCATTCATCGGCAAAGTTTGAATTGTCGGTGAACTCTTGAACTTCACTCGTCAGGTTCAATGGTTCAACCGATATGCATTGGTTACTTCGATGAAGGTTTGAACTTCGTTCGTCAGGTTCAATGGTTCAACCGATATGCATTGGTTACTTCAATGAAGGTTTGAACTTCACCTAGCAGGTTTAATGGTTCATCAGGTTCAATGGTTCAAGGGTTCATTGAACCATTCAAGAGTTCATCAGGGAACCGGTCAAGAGTTCATCGAGTTTAATGGTTCAACAAGAATAGTCATCATTGTGACAGAACACTATCGATGTATCTTTGTTTGGCTTTACCGATGACTTGTGTTTCATCGACGATCGATGAGAAATTGTTCATCGGGACAGTGTAAAGTGTTTGGACCGATGGCGGAGGTCTTTCCAATGAAGGATGGAGGACTTGGGCATTGCAGAGACATTGATCTATCGGTGCAGGAAGTGAAGCGCTCAACGATGGAGTAGGTTATTCTGATGAGGCTATAGTTTGGCATCGTCGACAACAAAATTGCCGACGATGGTATTACTGAGTGTTTGGGGATATAAGCTGGGATGTCCAATGTGACCTGATGCATGTGGGACTAATGGTCTCGCTGGAATGTAAACAGTTGCGATGGTTGGAAGGCAGTGACACTGGGAAGATAGATCGATCAGTTAGGGCAAAAGTGGTATAACTAGTTTTTGCTCTTGAAGACTGATAATATAATCTGATCTACTGGCATTGTTGATGGATGATGAAACGATTCAAATTATACAGTTTATTCTGTAGATGTGTAGATGAAATAAATGACTTTGTATAATTGTAAAAGAATCGATACCTGAACAAAAAGAGCTGGGATCTTTATTGTAATTTTTTAGTTTACTGTAATAAAGATAGCTTCTATTGTGGTGGTGGGTTTTTTACTTGAAAGGGTTTTCCCATGTAAAATTGGTGTCATTCTATGTTGTCTTAATTGTTTATTTTGTTTTTCTGGTGTATTCATCTGTGGTTTTTTGAATTGAAAGTTACCTGTCTACATTATCCCCTTAGAATTATCATTAGGGAAGCTGTATTCCGCACCTGTGTTTTCCTTACAAGTGGTATCAGAGCTTGGCCAGTTGTGTTATCCTTGTTGGTAGGTTAGGTGTTTTTTGTTAGTTCTATGAGTGGGAGTTCCGCAGAGGTCTATTTTGTTAAATAAGATGGTAAGTACATCAGGAAAAATAGACATTAAAAAGTTCAATGACACAAACTTTGAGTTGTGGAAGCGTAAAGTTGAAGATATGCTGGTTGACAGAGATCTTTGGTTTGCTGTGTCTACAACTAAACCTGCAGCCATGAAGCAAGAAGACTGGGACCTAGGAAAGCCAGAGGACTGATAAGATTAAGTTTAGCGGATTCTGTTCTATTGAACATTCATGAAGAGAAAACTGCAAACCTTTTGTGGAAGAAGTTGGGAGATATTTATCAGGGCCAATCCTTGGTGAATAAACTTTTCCTTAGAAAGAAGTTGTACTCTAAAGATGGATGAAGGAGCATCTGTAGCAGACCATCTGAACTCATTTAATTTGATTGTTGCACAGTTGATGTCTATAGGTGTAAAAATAGAAGAGGAGGACTGCTGTATGCTTCTGTTGTGTTCTTTACCTGACTCTTGGGATCATCTTGTGATGGCTATTAGAAGTACAACAACCACATTTAAAACTAAAGTTGTTGTTGCCTCGTTATCTGAAGAGATGCAGAGGAAATCTTCTGAGATGGCCAAAGAGGCCCTGTCTGTTCGACGTAGATCAAAGGAAAGAGGCAAGAAGAAAGAAAAGAAGTTTAAGTCCAAATCAGAGGGGAGATCAAAATCTCTTGGCCCAAAGTCCAAGGTGAAGTGTTGGAATTGTGGGCAGAAAGGACACATTAGAAGAGACTGCAAAGAGGAGAAAAAGAAGAAGAAAAAGAACTTCTCTGACACTGATTCTTCTCAGAGTGATGTTGATGCCTTTATTGCTACCTTGGCAATGCCTACATCTAAAGATGTATGGCTGGTGGATTCAGGAGCATCTTTTCATATGACATCTCACAGAGAATGGTTCACAAAGTATGAACCGTATGCTAGTGGGAAGGTGTTCCTGGCAAGTGATTCGACACTAGAAATTATTAGCCGAGGAAGAGTCAGAATCTAGTTCCTGGATGGCAGAATAAAGGGAATGAATGGAGTTTTACACATACTAGGTCTGGCTTGAAATTTACTTTCTGTTAGTAAGCGTAATGATGTTGGAATGCAAGTTACTTTTGTGAATGGTGGCTGTAAGATGACTAGAGGTTCTATTGTACTACCAAAGGGTGAACGCATTGGAACTCTGTATAGGTTAGATGCTAAACTAGTGTGCTATAATAGTGTCTCTATAAAATTCAAAAAAGATACTATTGTAACACATGATGCAAACTCTATGGAAGTTAAACTTCCTGCAGAGAAAACAATGCTCTGGCATCATAGACTTGGTCACATAGGTGAAAAAGGTTTAAAAACCTTAAAAAAAACCCTGGTAGATGGGCTGATTGATTGTAATCTGGAGTTTGATTTCTATGAACATTGTATATATGGAAAATAGAACCGTGTTTCTTTTTACTCTAGTTCTCATAAATCTTTTGATGTTCTGGACTATGTACATTCTGATGTTTTTGGTCCAGTTGATCTGTTCCTTCTTTATCTAAATCAAGATACTATGTGTCATTTATTGATGATTATTCAAGGAGAGTATTTGTATATTTTTTGAAAAATAAATCAGAAGTGTTCAGTTGGTTTAAAGAATTTAAAACTCTTGTGGAAAATTAGACTGGTAGAAAAATAAAATGCTTGAGAACAGATAATGGTGGTGAATATTGCAATGCAGATTTTGATTAGTATTGCATAGACCATGGAATTAAAAGGCATAAGACTACACCTTATACTCCACAGCAAAATGGAGTTGCTGAAAGGTTAAATCAATTGTTGATGGAGAAAGAAAGAAGTATATTGAGTTATGCTGGTCTTGAACAAAGGTTCTGGGCTGAGGCAGTTGCTACAGCTTGTTACTTGTTGAATCGTTCTCCTACTTTGGCATTGGTTGATAAGATGCCTATGGAAGCGTGGTCTAGAAAGAAGCCCTCTCTAAGACATCTTCATGTCTTTGGCTGTGAGGCATATGCTCATATTCATGAGGTAAAAAGATCTAAGTTAGATTACAAGGAAGTCAAATGTATCTTTATTGGCTATGGAGTCGGTGTTAAAGGGTACAAGCTTTGGAATCCTGAAACTGAAAAAGTAATTTACAGTAGGAATGTAATTTTTAGAGAGCTGAAACCTTTGGTTATTGATCCTTAGCTGAAGAAGACAGAAAAGAAGAAAGAAAAGAGTGTTGTTAATATTCCTCTGACCCCTATACAAGAGGAACAACAAACACCAAGTGTAGATGATTCTAAAGTGAGTTCGAGTAGCTCTGAAGATTCAGATCCAGAGTAAGAACCTGAACCTGCATCTCAACCATTGAGACGGTCTACACGTGAAAGAAGACAACTAGATAGGTATGGATTTTCAGTACTTGATTCAAGTTGTGCCTATGATTTGCTTACTGATACTGATGAACCTAGGACTGTGAAAGAAGCTATTAGTTTATCTGATTCAGATTCTTGGTTGGAAGCCATGGATAATGAAATGTCATCATTGGAGAAAAATGGAACTTGGGATCTGGTGTCCTTGCCTGAAGGTAGAAAACCTGTGGGCTGTAAGTGGGTATTTAAAAAGAAATATGGTCCAGATGGTAGTATTGACAAGTACAAGGCAAGATTGGTCGCTAAGGGGAATTCTCAAAAAGAAGGTATAGATTATGGAGAAATCTTTTCTCCTGTAGCTAAGCTAACATCCATTAGATTTCTGTTGTCACTTGCAGTAGCATATGACTTTGAAATTGAGTAGATGGATGTGACAACAACATTTCTTCATGGGGACCTTGAAGAAGAAATTTATATGTCCCAGCTAGAGCATTTTATAGTAAAAGGTAAAGAACATCTGCTATGTAAACTTAAGAAGTCTCTTTATGGTTTGAAGCAATCTCCCAGAATGTGGTATCAAAAATTTGATATGTATGTTGTATCTTTGGGATATGTGAGATCTAAATCTGATCATTGTGTCTATTATAAAACTGAAGGTGATCGGATTCTTATAATTGCACTGTATGTGGATGACATGTTATTCATTAGCAATGGTAAGGGGATGATCTCAGATTTAAAATCTCAGTTGTCCTTGAAATTTGAAATGAAGAATCTGGGGGCAGTGAAGTACATTCTGGGAATGGAAATCAAAAGGGATAGATCTAAGAGAAATCTTTGGCTCAGCCAGAGCAAGTATATTACCAATGTTCTTGATAAGTTTAATATGCCTGATTCTAAACAGTTAGTTGTTCCAGTTTTGCAGGGAATGAAACTATTTGTTGAAGATTGTCCAGAATCTTCGAATGAAATTGATGATATGAAAAAAGTGCCTTATGCAAGTGTTGTTGGCAGTTTGATATACGCAATGGTCCATACCAGGCCAGACATTGCCCCAAGCAGTGGGAGTTTTGAGCCGATTTATGGCGAATCTAGGTAGATCACATTGGGATGCTGTGAAAAGAGTTATGAGGTATTTGAAAGGGACATCTAACCTTGCTATTTGCTATCATGGAAACTCAGTTGGATCTCAAAGATCTATCAGCATTCAGGGATATGTTGATTCTGATTGGGCAGGGGACATTGACAGTAGAAGATCCACCAGTGGATATGTATTCACGTTGAATGGTGGTGCTATCAGTTGGATAAGCAAGTGGCAGGCTGTAGTCACTTTGTCCACAACAGAGGCAGAGTACATGGCAGCTAAATGTGCATGCCAAGAAGTCATTTGGTTAAAGAGGTTGTGTTCTGATGTTGGTTTTGATGCAGGGCAGTTACAAATTCACTGTGACAGTCAAAGTGTTATATGTTTGGTGAAGAACCCTACATTTCATGCTAGGACAAAACATATTGATGTCCAATATCACTTTGTTCGTGATATTGTGGAAGATATAAAGGTGAAGTTGGAAAAGATTGACACTTTGGAAAATGTCGCTAATGCCTTAACTAAACCAGTGAGCACAGCCAAGTTCAAATGGTGTTCAGATGAAATGGGTCTTTGGACCCATAGTTCTCAATAATTGAATGAGGATTAAGAGGTAGCAGTAATCTCTTCGACAAGTGGGAGATTGAAGAGACTTAAAGTCTCAAGTTACTACTTTGAACCTCAATCATTCATTGGTTTTGTTCATCGTTCATCGATAAAGTTTGAATTGTCGGTGACCTCTTGAACTTCGCTCGTTGGGTTCAATGGTTCATCGGGGTTCAATGGTTCAACCGATATGCATTGGTTACTTCGATGAAGGTTTGAACTTCATTCATCAGGTTCAATGGTTCATCGGGTTCAATGGTTCAACTGATATGCATTGGTTACTTCGATGAAGGTTTGAACTTCGCCCGACAGGTTCAATGGTTCAAGGGTTCATTGAACCATTTAGGAGTTCATCGGGGAACCGGTCAAGAGTTCATCGGGTTCAATGGTTCAACGAGAACAATCATCGTTGTGACAGAACACTATCGGCGTATCTTTGTTTGGCTCTACCGATGACTTATGTTTCACTGATGATTGGCAAGAAATTGTTCATCAGGACAGTGTAAAGTGTTTGGACCGATGGCGGAGGTCTTTCCGATGAAGGATGGAGGACTTGGGCATCGCGGAGACATTGATCTATCAGTGCAGGAAGTGAAGCGCTCACCGATGGAGCAGGTTATTCCAATGAGGCTATAGTTTGGCATCGTCGGCAACAAAATTACTGACGATCATATTACTGAGCGTTCGGGGATATAAGCTGGGATGTCCAATGCGACCTAATGCATGTGGGACTAATGGTCTTGCTAGAATGTAAATAGTTGCGACGGTTGGAAGGCAGCGACACTGGGAAGTTAGATCGATCAGTTAGGGCAAAAGTGGTATAACTAGTTTTTGCTCTTGAAGACTGATAATATAATCTGATCTACTGGCATAGTTGATGGATGATGAAATGATTCGAATTATACAGTTTATTCTGTAGATGTGCAGATGAAATAAACAACTTTGTATAATTGTAAAAGAATCGATACCTGAACAAAAAGAGCTGGGATCTTTATTGTAATTTTTTAGTTTACTGTAATAAAGATAGCTTCTATTGTGGTGGTGGGTTTTTTACCTGAAAGGGATTTCCCATGTAAAACTAGTGTCGTTCTATGTTGTCTTAATTGTTTATTTTATTTTTCTGGTGTATTCATCTGTGGTTTTTTGAATTGAAAGTTACCTATTTGCATTATCCCCTTAGAATTATCATTAGGGAAGTTGTATTCTGCACCTGTGTTTTCCTTACACAATTGCCCTATGATGGTGCATCATAATATTGTGGCATTAAAGGAAATAAGACAACAATCGGGAGAGATTGTGTGTAGGTATGATCAACGCTCTAAGGAATTGGTGTTAAAGATTGACCCGACTATAAAATGTTGAAATTTAGAAGGAATGATTATTGGTAGGCTAATTGCACATATCCAACATTAACTAGTTTAGCTCACTCTCCCTAATTAAAAAGTTGCCTTAAAAGTTGTGTTGAGATTATAAGAATTAGGGGATCCCCTGACATATGATTCTACTACATGCCTAAAAGAACAAATGGAAAAATGGTCACACAAATAGCACAACTTGCAAGTGAAACTCTTAATTAATGTGGTTTATGATGAACAACGTACCACACTAAGGGGCATACAACTACAAACTATCTAGTGGTGGGAGCTCAAGCTATTAATGCCACATAGTTCCCTCTTGCTCAATACATACCTAATTGCACCATATGTCATGAGACTCATGAAATTGTCCACTACTACAAAAGTGAAAGGATGTTCCTATCAATTACTAGTGCAAGGTTTGTCACACATCCACTCATGACACTACCACCTACAAAGTAGTACAAGTCCTCCAAAAGACAAGAGGAAAACAAAATTAAACACAACCACGCAACCCCAGTCACAACCACAATAGATGGTGGTGTGCTATTAGGAGCCATAATATATGGAGCATGGAGGAAATCAAGGAGGCCATGGTAGAGTATGCAATAGAGGAATCTATTGCTACTAGTGTGGAGAACCTGGACATACCTTGTGTAGTTGCAAAAAGTTTCCAATGTATACTTATTATGATGTTGATCACAAGATAAAGGATTGCCCTACATTGTTGCAATTGTTGGAATATTCAATGATGTGCCTTTGATAAAGATATCAATGATGTGCCTTTGATAAGGGACTCATCATTTTCATAAGTTCTATCACCACCTAATGATGCAATAAAGGATTTGTTGTCTATACATTAATTCAATATAAACAAATGTGTGGATGATTCAGTGGCCTGTTCACATAACTCATGTTTGTATATAAGTGATTGCCCTTACAATTGTCGAGATTTGTGGATTAAAATTATTGTGAAAAATGTCCAAGGATTATTCTGTAAAGGCAAAAAGGTGCATTCATGATGAGAGTGACTAAAGTTCAAATCTCAACACTACAATAAGGTAACTAAGAGGACATGTGCACATGTCCAAGACTACAAATAATGGGACAATTGAGTGGGATCTAGGGCCAACAAAGAAGCACTTTTAAACTCATCCTACGCATCAATAAACAACTCAACACAAGAAAAGCAAATTGACATATTAACATAATAATATCCAACTAAGTTATTGAAAGTCAACTATTGATACCTCATTCTCCATCCAGATTACAAATCAGTCCATTTTTTTCTTTGTAACATTTCTTTTTCAAATTACGTTGGATGCCAGCCATATTTCTCCCCCTGTCAAAACATGGCACATAGACTAGTTAAACTAATTAATATGCAATCATTTCCTTTTTCCTAGGAAATTAAAAAAATATCATTTAACATATTAAATATACTTACAAATGTACAGATCAAGGCCTGTAAACCTTTCTGGCCACTGTGATGCGTGGCACAAAGTTTGTCAAGCCTAGCATTGGAGGTCTTGTCCTGAAACATATACTAATTCAATTTAACTATAGACAAATAAAATTTAAAAATTGTTTAATAAATTTGATATAATCTTATGAGCAAATTCAAATACCTACGTACTCTCCTCACTGGACTTCCTTCATGCATCAGACTTCTCATATGCTTTTACAAGCTCTTTCCATACTTTCAAACTTACATCAATTGGCCTTTTTTTGAGCCTTAGCTTAGGAGGGATTTTTTTTATCTTCTTTGTTTGGTTGCACCAAAATCTCTTGCAGTTTTGAGATATTCGTAGCTTTATCTTCTTTACAGACCAAACTGTGCCAAATTCAGTCTCCATGTCATGGATAACTTCTTTTTACAGGTGCATGGGTATCTTTGAGAATGGAAAATGTAGATGGTATTTGAACCATTGAAAGCATGATTCCTTCAGCCTATTCACAAACATTTTTCCAGCATCTGTCATTTGGACTTCCCTTGAAACCACATCGTATTCTATCTTGGTATCGTAGGTACCAATGCAAGATGCAAAACATGGCGTGGTGGTCGAAGAATTCTGTGTCCCAGGAGTGGCTGGGACATTGGATGTCTCTGCTCCTTATTCCACATTCTTAGAGGTTATTGTTATTGATTTCCTCCTAGATCTTTTACTCGATCCAGAACTGGATGGGGAATCAATTGATTCCCTTTGGCATGGTTGATTTGGTTGCAATGTTTTAGGGGCTTTACTAGATCATTTTTCTATGTATCTAGCAAGCATTGTCAAGTCCACACCATCCAATTTGTTCACTGCCTCTACCCCCAATATGGAAGCCAATGCCTCTTTATCTTTGTCAATCTCATGTCCCTATATATATATAATTTCTTATTTTAAATTTAGAAATAAAAAACTAAAAACTAAAAATCAAAGAAACAATGGAAACATTTACAAATCTATAAATTGACAATGAAATAACCTCATTGTGGCCAGAGTCTGCTCCCTTTGCTCTCTTCCCTTTATTGCTTGACATTTTGAGGTGACCTAGGGCAAATTATTTTTGTCCATTCTGTGGAGGCAAACGAAGTACAAACTGCTAGGTATGAAACAATTGCCTATGTATCAATTGCTGCCTTGGGAGAGAATCTATAGTTTCAGGCCTAATTTTGGTTCGCTCACCCTCATCTCAAAAGCCCTATCTCCTCGTATTGTCTCAACCAACCTTTGTTCCCACGAGACCTGGCTGCAGTGGGGCAGATGTAGTTTAATGACTTGTCTTGAAAGCACTTAACTACTTTTTTAGGAAGGAAGCGATGGATGGGAATGCTAAGCAAATTGGGGCATTGGCATTTCAAAAACGTGTTCATTGCTCTCAAATGCGGAGAAAATAATGCATTGTCTACAATTTTACCCTCCTCCTTTGCAACCACATGAGACTTGAACGATTCACCTGTAAACAAAACAATATTCACAACCCTTTCTTCACAATCCTCTCCATTTAATCCAAACCAAAATATTTGTGGGAACGAAAAAAAATTGTAACCTTACCTATGGTGTTGCAAACTAAATCAAATTTCTCATCTACTTGCTCGTAGTCGATCCCTCAAAGGGCGCCCTCCTCTCATCTCTTCCTTCACATGACATTTTTCTCTTGTCTTCCTTCGCGCGACATTTTTCTTCTCTCATCTCTAAATTCATGCGGGAAGTTTTTATTTTTTGTTTTTTGATTCAGTAGTCAACAGTATAGTCGGTGTAGTTAACGCCGACTTTAGCGCCAACTTTTAGCTCTAAATGTAATATTTTTGGGGCGCAAAAAGAAACACAAAGTGTGCCTAATTTAGTGCCTGTCAGTGCAAAATGATGTATTTTGCTTGGAAGTTGATAAATAAATTGAACCTAAATTGACTTCATCTTCATATGTTCCAAGGGAGCAATCATGGTTCCCTATTTTATCTATTCCTTATCCCTTATCTATTAGATCTCATCATTCCATCCTAAAGTAGGTTTCAATCAAGAATAAGGAATCCAATCTCTAGTTTTCAAAGAGAAAATATCTACGATTTTAATGAATTTGTGGAAGAAGTGTAAGGTAGAGAACCAACTAAAATTATTAGTAATAGTTTTTCTTTCATCTAGGATAGCAAAGGACCATGGAAGGGGTGTTCAGCTAAGATTATTAGTAATAGGTTTTATTTGTAGTCATCTTGTAAATAAATGTCTTTTTGATGTGAATTTGTAGTCATCTTGTAATCATAAGATTTGAGCTCTAGTTGTCAAGAATCCATGTGTAAACTTCTTGTGAAGAGCAAAATGTTGCAATGTCCTATTTTGTTTTTCATAGTGCGTCTTAATGAAAAGCGAGTGTATTAACAAGATAATTTCAACAATTCTCTTGGTGCACAGTTGTTATGTGACTATTGTTATTGTTGTGTATTACAGGATCCAGAGGAGGTCATGGAGAGAGGACATGGACATCGTAAATCGTAGAGAGGAAAGTGGGTGGAAATAGATATGACAATGGAATCTGCAGATACAATAGAGGTAAGAAGAGAAAGCAACCTCAACCAAAGGAGGAAAGTGTTTATGAATTCACAAATGCTACAACATAGAGGAGATAAAGTCATTTTTCTATCCGCGAGGCCTTGAAGTCAAACTTATTGGTTGAAAATGCACAGGAATGGTGATTAAATGTGATTCTATGATCAAGGGAAAAGTTTGAAAATTAGGATGGCCAAAACATGATATCGATATGTCAAATATATGACTAAAGTGACGTTTTGTCTTGGATAACATATTCGTTGAAATGATATAATTGGTGTACTAAACATTATTTACTATGTTGTGTATTATAGGGGTCAAACGAGGCCATGGCAACAGATCGTGTCATATCAAATGAGGACACAATGGATGAAGTGGGACATCAGGTACTCAAATTTTGACTTAACTTAGGAAGAAATGATCTGATGCCATTTTGTGATATGTCCATCTTTTTTCACAATATTATTGAAATTTATAATGTATTATCCAATCTTGACATAAATTAATGCATGTTGTTGATTATTTTAGACAGAGATTGGAGCAAATGCAGAGCCTGAGCATTCAACTAGCAAAAGAAAAAGATATGTACCTAGACGTGGACCTAAAACTATTAAATCATGTAGAAGATAGTGGGTGGAAGATGATATGACAATGGATCTTGTAGACACAACAAATGATTGCACTGAACAAGAGGTTGGTCAGGACTATAGTACATGGGATGAATACTTTGAGGAAATTATTGTTTGTAGATGTTCTGTATGTCATGGAAGAAACAATTTAAATGAACGATTGTACAAAGACATTACATATATGATGAGCTTCCAGTCAGTAGTATGTCTCCTACAATCGATTCAAATCTAATAGGAATTGTGGTAAGGAATTTTCCAATTTGATATAAATAACATGTATACTTCATTTAAACATTGTTTTATATTATTTAAATAACTAATTTTCTTCTTAATGGATACTTGCAGGATAAAGTTCTTGGTTTAAAGTTTCCTGGATCATCGACTTCTAGCCTAGAGGGCAATGACCATTTATCAAATGATACATCTAACAAAAATATGTGCCAATATACTAGATCAGAAGATGAGGAATTGATGAAAACAAGAACCAGTTTAAAGATGCATAATTTGCTTAAAGACAAGGGGAAGGTGGACTACATACCCTATGAGAATGAATGCGATGGAGATGATGACTTGCCCTTGAGTTTGAGATCAATTTACAAAGAGACATTTGATTGTCGACTATATTGTGCTTGGCCTAGTGATCAACAACTACCTAGAGTGTACGAGGTGTTTCAATTTTGGCGATATAGCTACATGATACGACCCTCCAATATTCATGGAGCAAATCTAGGCCTCTTTATTGTCCAAAATGTACATGTGGGATCTAAACATAGAAACAATTCAGAACAAACCACTAGCAGATTAATGCCATATTATGGTCCATCATATTACAATGGTGAATGGAGAAGGCTAGCAGAATATAAGCCTAGTATGTCAACATATGGTCTAAATTTGAATATGTATACACATCATCTCCAATTGGAAAGTGGAAAGGAAATGAATAGAGGTCATCTTATGTATATAGATGGACATGCATACACACACAAAAATATTGCAAGATTTATAAATAGTAGTAAGGGAAGGGACCCTACTGTAAGACCGAATTGTCAATTTGTTGAGGTTATAAATGATAAAGATGGAGATATGGAAAGAGAGGTTGATAGATTGATAATGGTTGAGCCTATTATTGACCTTATCATTGGGGATGAGTTATTGATTGATTACCCCTTCTTAAAACGTACTCCTATGTGAAAGAAGTGGGAAGAACAACCTTCTCCCTAAGGATGTTCTTAAGGGCAGAAAACCAAAGAATAATAAATGAGTGTGGACTGATGTTTTATAAACTATATTGTCAAAATTGTGTTTTATTTAAATTATTGTATAAAAAAGGTAGTCTATAAAATAATGTTTCATTATTCAATTGATGTATATATGTTCATACAACTTATATTTTTATTTTTTAAGCCATATTTGATTATATTTCTTTGACATTGATACATTTATGATTTATCTAGTTGTTTCCAAACATTAAATAATGCTTGCATTTGTTGATAGGTAGAAGATGTTGATGAAACACATAGTAATACCCAAGATCCAACTAGGTTATTAAGATTTGGACGGGATGATTGAAACCATCCTTTAAACAATACCAGGGTGAAAAGAGAAAGATTGAAGAGAATACTACCAGCTGAGAAATTTGAAGAGCTGATGAGATTTGCATACACTAATGACATGAAACCTAGCCTTAATGATGATGATCATGATGTAGTGAAAATGTAGTGCATGAAGAAGGATTGAATGAAATGCTTACATGTTTCTTTGGAGATGGAAATAATGATGACAATATTAATCATATGGTTGACAGTAACGATGATTGCAGGCATAATTACCACAAACATAATGTTGATTATAACAACCTAAAAGACTCCATCAAGCAAGTAGCGAAGACACCCATGTTCAAATCGGGTGCAAGTAGACCTCAAACTGGCATGCACATTAATATTATTAGAAATCAAGTCACTATTTGGGTTGTCAGACAATGGATTCACTACTCTACTAAAGTGAGTTGAAATCTATTTCTTACTTTGCATTGTCAATTGGTGTACATAATAATTTATAAACATTCATTAACTTTGTTTATATTTCTTTAAGGGGATTTTAAAACGATATATTGTATATAAACAGTCCTAGTATAGATTAACATATCAAACATGTTCATCATAAGTCAAACATTCAATTGATTTAACCTCTGGCAATCTTACAGGGCACTAAAAACTAAAATATTCCCTGAAGAGAATGTGTTGCCATCAACTTGTAGAGAGGCGCGTCTATTGTTGGTTGATTTGGGGATTGAATATAAGCAAATTCATTCATGTAAAAATGATTGCATTTTATACAAAGATGAATATCAAAACAAGGTAGAATGCCCTGTATACAAAGAGAAGAGATATCATACAGATGTACAAGGTCCTACAGTTCCAAAGAAGGTTTTACATCACATGCCAATTATACCTAGACTTCAACGAATGTTTTTTGCAAGTCACTTGCACAATTGATGGACTGACATGCAAAGAATAGGAGTAAAGATGGATTCATCTAAATTCTAACCGACTCCAAAGCAATGAAATACATAGAGGAAAAATGGCCAAGAAAATTCAAAGATGAACCCCGTAGTATCAGGTTTGGTCTTGTAATTAATGGAGTGTGCCCATTCTCTTTCTAGAGCTCAAATTATAGTGTTTGGCTAGTCAGATTGATAGTATACAATATTCCCCCATGGATGAGTGTTAGAAAGGAGCACCTTATGCTGATTCTCATTATTCCAAGAAAACATCAAGTTAAAACATGGATGTTTATCTTGCGCCTTTTATTGATGAGATGCAACTGCTATGGAAAGGCATAAGAATGTATGCCATATCACATCCCCCATCAAATAGGTCCTTCATGTTGTATGGTGTGCTATGTTGGACTATTCATAATATCCTAGGACTTGGTGTTTGTTCTGGTGAGATAAAATATTTATGTATTTACACTTAATTTATTTTCATCCCAACTTTCATACTTAGTTTTATACTTTTTTTTAATGTTACTAACATTACTTATTGAATTGTAGGGCTTAAAACAAAGGGGATATTTGCATGTCCAAGATGTGCAGAACAAATTCAAGGGCAGTATTCTAAAGATCTACATATATTATTTACGCAAATAATAGAGTTTTTCTACCACTAGATCATAAGTTTAGAAATTGCCTAAAGAATCAATTTGATGGAAAAGTTGAAAATAGAGGCCCTCCCATGATTATGGGTCTAGGTGATTGGCTTAAGAAGTATGAAGATGTTGAATTGAAAGCTTGGGATGATTTTTTTGATCGGGGTGATTCAATTGAAGAACCAGAACAAGTTGTAGTTAATACGCCAGAAGGAATGAAAAGGAAATCCATATTTTATGAGATCCCTTACTAGAAGGATCTATTAATATCTCACCTATTAGATCCTATGCACATCTTCAAAAATGTCCTAGATTCTATAGTTTGACATATATCATGCAAAAAGGACACCTTGTCTTCAAGGAGAGGTATTGCTCTTTTGCGTACCAAAATTGATAGAAAACATTTGTGGCCAAACAGGGAAAATGAAACATATGCAGAAGCTCCATGGATTTTGAGAAAAAAAGAGCCAGATCAACTAAAAAATGTCATCCATTCAATAAGGACACCTGCTAGCTATGGGTCATCATTGGCTAAAGATTTTATAGTTGATGGAAATATCACAGGATTTAAAACACATGATTTTCATAATTTTATGAAGGTATTATATATCATCATTTAACATTTACTGGTAACACTAATTAAGTACTAAATATATTTTGATATTTTGTTGTGTAAGAAAAAATTACTAATGACCTTTTCATAAATGTGTTTGATAGCATATCATGCCATTGGTAATTGGGGGGATTCCTGTCTTACATTTGACTTAAGGAATGCCATAAGTCAATTTTCAGCATTTACAATGTATGTGGTTATATGAAATGTTCATGTGTGAGAGACATAGAGTTATTATATTGCATTTTAATTTTTGACTAAAGGTTTATACTAATTTACTATTCTTATATTAGGTGGGTGACCTCCAAGGAGATCCATGAATGTGAAGTGCCAAAATGGAAGAAGGAAATTGCAGAAATTGTATGTGTATTTTAGAAGGAGCTCCCTACAAGTTTCATGGACCTACAAGTCCATTTACTTATACACCTAATCGATGACATTGAATTGGTGGGTGTCGTATCAACGAGGTGGATGTTTTTCTTTGAGAGGTATATGAAAACTCTAAAAAGATATGTCTGACAAAAGGCACATCCAGAGGGTTGCATGGCTGAAGGGTATGTATTGAATGAAGCATTTTTCTTCCTATGTGAATTCCTTGGTAAGGATTTTGAAGATGGTCCATGCTTCTAGGATGAAGAACGATCATCAGATATTATTGATGGAGAAAAACCACAATCTAATGGTGTTCAAGTAGAAATTAGTAAGTAAATTCATGATCAGTGTGGTTGTTTTTCTTGCAATCATTAATTTACTCTATAATTTATTTATCAAATTAACAGCATGACATTTGGAGTTTGAAATAAACATGTTGACATGTAATAGGTGTAGATGAAAGTACTATACTTGACAAGTTCATTCTGTACCACATGGACTTTATGAACAAATGGATTGATCTGTATGATAAAAAGAGAGAAGAAGTGTTAGAAGCAAGGAGAAAGTTTAAGAGATTGAACCCAAGGAATACTCCACTTCCCACTGATCTGCTTGGGGAATGGGGCAAAGATTGCACACTAGAATGGGTTACTGAACAAATTCAAAATCAAATAGAAGATGCAAGTATAGATTCAAACATAACAGAAGATGAAATCAACATGTCTAGAGGATGTGAAAGAAAGGTACAGTTGGAATTTTACAAAATGTTGTTTCCTTATAGTTTTGACGCTATCAACTATTTTAATATTTGTCATTATATTTGTTTTCACTGAAATAAATGGTCTTTCATAGGTGAGGAAATATCCAGCAATGTGGGCATCTGGTCGACATTATCGTGTAGAAAGTGTAGATGTAAAGAGATGATCCTTCGATTGTGGCATCATGGTTGACTTCAAGCAATCCAGTCAATCAAGTTCAAAAGATAAGAATATAATTGAAGGGAATCTACAATATGTTGGGAAAATACAAGAAATTATTGAGTTGGATTACTGCTCTTTTAAATGTTGTATTTTTAAGTGTAGATGGTATGAAGCATTTGAGAGGACACGAAGACATGATACCCATAGTGGATTGTTTTCTATAGATTCCTCATGTTTCCTACCGGAGGATAAGGAGCCTTATGTTCTAACAATTCATTATGAGCAGGTATTTCTTTAACTCAAACAAGAAGAGGTAGTGATCATTAATCTATTAATTCATAGTTTATTGCAAATATATACATGTGTTTATTAATCAATAAAATTGTTATACCATACGTCTAATATATGTATGTCATTCATGTGCAGGTATTTTTCTATGAAGATATTTTGGACCCAAAATGGATATTTGTCATATATTATGATCCAATATTAAGGCATGTATTTGAGGATGCATTAGTGGATACTGAGCAAAACAATGATGGCCAACAAAATGGGAGAGAAGGATTAGAGAACATCGAAGAAATTGACATCCATGATGATGTTGAAGATGGTTATGTTCAGGCACAAGAAGACAACAATCCAGAGTTAGATGATGTTATGGAAGACAACAATATGGATGGTATAGAAAATGATAATCCAAATACATTTGGTAATAATATAGATGGTCTACAATCAAATTTCAATGATGATGAAGATGATGTAGGTCAAGATGAGGATGATGATTATATTAAATACTTGAAAGAACATATGAACATTGACATTGATACACTGGATGACATTGTAGCAGACAATAATGTTAATGACCAAGGCTTCTAAATTTTCAGAATTATTTGCAATCCATGTTTAAAAAATGATGATTCTTATGGCCTAAACTTTGAAATGCTTTAGTAATATTATTTGTGTTGATACAAATTACCTATTGCAATATCTTTAAATTGTTCAATATTTGGTATGAATTGTTGGCCGAAAAAATTAGGATTACTTGGATGCAATTTCCTTTTCATTGCTTTATATTTTGCTTGAATGTCAAGGTCTCAACCTAATCCTCATTTTGGACTAAGAAGAAACCTTAGGCTTAACTCTACAATGGCCTCCATTCATTGTGAGGAAGTTATGATTGAGCATTTGAGGACTACTACATATTTTAATGGGGAAGATGTTTTTCATCATGATGCACATGTTGCACATATGGATAGAAAAGACATGAATCTTACTACACAAATAGTTATATTAGACATTTACGAATTTGACCAATAATGTTAATTATTCAAATTTGATTGATGTTCTTCATAACTTGTTAATGGATAATCCTTATGTGATGGAAGTATTAAGTGATATAGGTCAAAGGATAAGCTCATCAAGTTCCTTAAATAGTGTGTCTCCTCCCCTTCCTTCACAAGCCTCTTTGTCTATGTGCCTCCTTCCACATCTTCTCCTGCATTAGCCATGCCACATATTTCTTCTCTTCTCTTATTGCTTATCAATTTTTCATAGCTCATATCATTGATCCTCTCATTGTACCTACTTCTCATATTGTACCTTCCACTGATCCCCTGATTGTGTTTACTTCTCACCCACTACTCATGTTCCCACTTCTAGTATTATCATTCCAACTTCATTCTTTGTCCCCCAATCAACCTACACTCTACTTATTATCTCATGTTGCCACTTCCACTCCCATTTCAATCGTAACTCCTAATGTTCATCCTTCCAACATGGATGTCATCCTTAAAAGAATTGATGAGATGCAAAGTAAAGTTGATGCATTACCCCTAGTAATCAAAGGATATCATAGGAGAAATCAAGCATAATCCACTTTCATTTGAGTTATTTCTTATCCATTTCTAGTTTGTTTAGTGGCCCCTAGTTTTGTAATGTATAGTGGTAAAGAGGACCTTATGACACAATTGGGAGTTTGTTTTGATTATGTTTATGATGATAAACTTTTTACAAAGCTCTTCCCTAGAAACTAAAAGGATTATGCAATTGAAAGGCTTTATTCTCTTCCTCATAGTTCTATTCATTCTTTCAATGATTTGGCCAATGCTTTTGTACATCACTTTAATGTCAATATTGGTTTTGTTGGTACTCAAATTTGCAAATTATAAAACCCTAAATATATGCCAAATCTTATGATGAGGTTTTATATGTGAATTTGGCCAACTAACATAATTGATCAAATTAATCAAAATTCTCTGCACTTTAGGCTCTATTCAAGCCTAGGTGGGTGTTACCTTGTTTCACCAATGACAATTTACTTTCAAGTTTGCTGGTGACTTCAGAACAGATTAAGGAGCTTATGTAATTTTGTCAATTAAATCATCCACTTCACTTAACCCAATCTGGCATATGATATGGATTTATGTTTTCTATAAATCTTTAAACCCTACTCCTAAAACAGAAAAATAAAATTGGACTTTGAAAACATATAAAAGGGAATGATTTTCAAAAGAGAATGATCGGTGCTTGCCTTTGGGTTACGGATTTTTCACTCTAAGAAGAATATGTGCTTCCCTTTTAGCCACAACTTGATTTGTTTGGCAATTCTAGGTCTATGACTTGCATAGACATGCAAATATGTAAGTTATTAGGTTCTTCTTTAGCAATCCAATTTAACTTTCCAAAGTTACTATGATTCACCTATAGGATTTTAATCCTTTCTTTAAGGACCCCAATAAACAAACCACACAAGAAACATCAAATGTGTTCTGACAAATGAACAAGATACTTGATAGGTTGATTTGAATAACAAAGAAAAAGTAAATTGGAGACAACCAGATAAATTATTAGCAATCCAATTCAACAAACAAATGAGATACAAAAGTTGAGCACCAAAGAATAGCAACTTTTATATTGATTTGCTTCAAAGTACAGGCAGTGCAATGTCTCTTTCAAAAAATCAAAATCCCAGATAGATTCCAAGCCATAAGGTCTTGGTTTCCTTTTATAAAGGAAGCAACAAGCTTCAAACCTTTCACATTCAAAATGGCTCTTTTTATTCCTAACCCTTGATATTACAATATTTGCCTTTTATAAGTCCAATTTAGATTTTCAAATATATTTGAATACATTTTGAAAACATGAAGAAAACATAAAGAGACAAAAGGAGAGTTCAAGATGTGGTGGTGTTATTTAATGCCAGCATATAGCTCATTGATCCTCTGCACCTAAACATGTGCTGTTGATGATTCATCTATAAGATATTTCTCCTCCCATTGATATATTGTAAAATCACCAGGCCATTGGTAAGCCTAAATCTAAAGCAAGTTCTCCTGGTGATCTTTCCATCTGTTATCAAAAAAAGCTCTAACATCCATCACAAATTTTCCATACCCAGCATCCAAGACAATTACTTGGTCCAATATCATGTTGAAACTAAGAATGTTGACATCTCCATCCTTCTTCAAAAATCCATAACTTGGAATACTGTTTGGCTGAATTCCATCTTCCATGTGTCAAGACTTTTGATTTTCTCTTCTTCTGCCAATATGAAAGAAATAAATTTATGCTTGAATGTAGTAAAACATTCAATGTTTTCTTGCATCTTCTAGCTTTCCCCATTCACATACTGGTATTCCTCAATGATCAATTTGACCATTTGCTCAGTGGGCTTCAAAGCTATAGGTGCATCAAGATTCCTCTGCACTACTTTGCACATAATAACCAAAGTGTGATGATAGGGTTGCCATTTTTTATACAACAAATCTAAAATAGAAAAGTTTATCTTCAATTGCTCAATGTCCTAAGATAAAGAAGAGTAGCAATCATGCACACTTCCAAGCTTATCCACAACCAATTTTACTCTATGCTTCAAAATTTTCCCAAAAATTTCAAAAACTTTCATCTTTGCCTCATTCTTTGTCATTTCATTTTGTTTATTCAAACTTTCAATTTCCTTTTCAAATTACAATCTTAATGCATTAAATTATTTAGTAGACACTGTGACATCACTAGTTGTTTGTGGCACAGGGGGCTAATAGGGTACAATGGCTTGACCTTGAGAAGAATTCACAGCTTGCAATTGTTTCTTTAATTTCACATTTTCAAAATACAATTTGTTTACTTCATCATTCATTACTTTCTGAGTTTGCTCATAATCTTGCAACCTTTGTTCTAACTTCTTCACAATAGCATGAGTAAACATAGCAGTATGAACATTGAGAGCAGCTGCTTTTGTTGTTGATGTATCTTGAAAAGTCTTTACCACAACTGTATCCCTCATTTCTTGAACAATATCAAGCAATCTTGGTTTGCTTGTATTCTTTTGAGTAGTCCAAATTGTAAGGGTCTTTGTCTTTGGATTAAAACCACATCCACTTATGCCATCTTCATAATCAAATTCTGAAACAAGTTGTGGATCATCCTGACTTCTAACTTGGTCAAGCAAAAATACCTTTTACAATTCAAGGCCAGGGATGATGAGCATATTACTTTTCAAGACCATTTGTCTTGCCTCCTCTGGACTCACATCAATTTCATCTACTTTCAAATCTTTGAAATTTTGTGTAATGATTTGATCATGTTGTTCTTCATCAACACCCATTTTATTTATTGCCACTTTTTCATTATATTCTTTCATTTTCATTTTCAACCAAAAATCCTTAAACTCTGGAGTTTTGATGAAGTCATCATCTTCTATGAACCTCATGGATGCTATATCCTTTCATCCTCCTCCAACTTTGGTTCAGCTTGGGTTTGCTCACCCATCCTAGCCTCAGGCTTATGTGCATCAATGGCTTGACCAGCCAATGGCTGATCAACCTCTTGTTCATCTCCCATGTGCCTCAAGATGTTAGCCACCTCATCAGTATCCCCCACCTCTTTAGTCATTTCATAGGGGACAAGCAGAGATACCTCTTCTGTCCTCTGCTTCTTTGTTGGTGGTGATTCTGGGACTTGTGGATCTTGCGCCGACAAAACATCATGAGAAGACTCATGAATCTCAATCCCTGTAGACCTTTTCAATGAAAGTTTAGTAGCCTTAGGAGGCTGCTTCTCAGATTTACCATAAATACTTTCAAAATTATCAATGATTGCATCAATTCTCTTCAGACGGTCTTTTTCTTCAACAAAGAATCTAAGAAATAGGGGATTCTACTTTTTCTTTTCATCTTCAATATTTTTCAAGATATCCCATTTTCTCTTCCTATTGTATACCTCATCAAAAGTGACAAGATTTCTTATCACATCCTCATCAAATAGAACCTGATGGGATACTCCCATTTTAGTCAGAATTGATTGTCTCACAAGATTCATATGACCCTCAGGGTCACAATTCCTCTCGATGCCCAATTTCAAAGAATATTTCACCTTTAAAAAGGATTGCAAATTTTCAAAAGTGTTAGAGATAATAGACCAATCACAAAAAATTGTAGCATCAAGTAGAAATGTACCTTTTTTTTGTCTTTTCATTACCTCCTTTTCCATCCACATCATTTGCCACATAAACTCCATGAATACAATTTTGTTTGATACAAATTTTGGCAATATGTGAGGTGGTTGGGGGCAACCATACACTCTAATTATAGTATGATCTAGCATAAAAAACCAATCAACAAAATTATGTATGTGGCCCTTCTCTGGTTTATGTGCAAGCAGCCTCAGCATTACCATGACTTCCTTAGTCAACCTAGGAAACCAAGTACCAAGAGAATTCAATATCTTGACAACAAATAAATCATGAAATACAATGTAGTTACTATTCCGACAACAGGAATCCCACTTATAACACCAAAACTGAGTCGGCAATCTTTGTCCTTTCTCATCAACCATACTCACATCTAGTTTGCTTGACCATCTCCCTCTATTCTGATACAAAATCAAGTGACACAATAAAGAATAGAATTTGAAATCTAAGGTTGCTTGTTCTCCTTCACACACAAGAATCCTTCATGCAGTTTTTTCTCAATATGAGATGCAAAGTTGTATTCAATGTTCACCTCTGGATGTTGTATTTTCATAGCCATCATCATTAGGCTAGTTGGCATTCTTCCTTGTGCATCAATTCCCGAGACCTGGCATAGTGCAAAATAGGTTCTCTTGAAATATACAACAAATTCTTCCACAGAGAAAGGCTTAATAGCATTTGATGGAATATCAATATTTCTGTTGTTGGCCCCCCTTCTCATATATATTGGCAATTCATCTGTCCTAAGTGTTTTCCTCAGGCTTGTGTATTCTCGTTCACTTCTCTGCAAATCCACTTGAGTGAGAGCTTTCTTGTTCAACATAAAATAGTCAACAATTGCATTCCTGTCTATTGTCACCAATGGCAATCCATTTGGCATTTTGATTGTTTTAGTGGTAGGATGGTAATATTGTGCTAGTGCTCTAATTAATTCCACATCCACAAATACATTGGGCATCACCAACTTTGCCAAATCTAATTTCCATGGATTTCCCACTGGTCCCTCGCCATCCTTTTTTGCACAAAAATACCAAAACAAATCCCACCCGGAGATAGGGATTGTAGCATCTCGACACCCTTCTGCTGTGTCTCTGAACATCTTCTTTGGACCCTTGTCTATGGACTAAGGCAATATACTTCTAGCAGAGATTATTGAAGTGGTCTTTTCTTGGGAACTACAGGCTCATTACCTTTACTAGCAAACTCAGACCTCTTGCGTGCCATGTTTAATGACTCGAACAGGCTAGGGTTTTTCAAAATTCAACTTACTATACTAGCAACTAAAAAATAGAGCAAAATATATGCCAACTTCTAATCAGAGAGTGTAGGAATGAACTTACCTAGTCAATTGCAGTTTGCAGGAAACACACTAAGTTGAGTTGCACCTTCTCCAAGTTACACCTGAATTCTCTGAAATGAGCAAATGCCAAGAAATCTTCAAATCTTATTCAGCGGAGGAGTTCATCATATCACCATTACTCTGGTCCATGCCATGAGATCATGAAATCTCAACATTTAATTCCTTTCAAATATTGGCCATTGATTTGATTTGATTTGACGACTGGGTATGCATATCAAGATTTGATAGGAATTCCTTATAACTGTGACCCTGCATTGAATGTGCTTGCCATTTATTTCTTTTGTCGCGTCGCTGCAAGGCTCGTCTAGACCGGCTGCAAGATAGTAGAGGCTTACAGCCACTACACTTCTATTTCATCCTTTACCGCCAGACCACAAATGCTTAGATTGACCCTTGCGGGACTGCGGGAAATTATTACCTAATGTCCTTCTATTTACTACCTACCCACAAATGTTATGAATGACCGTTGCGGGATGGCAGGACAAAAACCCATTACATTCTCCTCTTGCCACTCTACCACAGGCCTCGGTTGAAACTGTTGTGGGGATGTGGTAAGTGATACCTCCTAATGTTAATACCGCAATGCCACCGGTTACTTTTCAAACCTCCGCGGGACTACGGGAAGACTATCTGCACCCAAACACTACCAAGCCACAAGCGTGAGATGAACCATCCATGGGGTAGCGATAGCTTCTTCATATCAACCACTTCCTACTGCCAAGATGCAACCTATTCTTTTATTATCTGTGGGAATGCGATATGTGCCATATTTCATTCCTCTTGTTCTCGTATAATCACAAAAGATATTCAATTAACCTGTGGGATAGCGGTAATAAACAAAAACACTCATACAGTAAAAAAAATAGTCAAGATTGTTTCACAATGGCCATGATATATATTCCAAAGATTGGATGTTAGAGCATTTTGGCAAAAGTATAGGTTCCAAGATAGATTGAAGGAAAAGGAGAGCATCGAACCGAATAGGATCAAGCAAATTCAGGGAGGTCCTAATAGGTTTAAAGGTTACAATTTTAGATTTAGTAGGATGTAAACAAGGATCAAATGAGTGCAATCATGATTATGTTATTGGATTTCAAACTTTGTCAGCAAAGATACACTATCAAATTCCTAATGATGAATTTCAAAGAATATTTGTTAAGGGCTTATTACCTACTATCCAAGAGATAATGTACCTAAACAACTATTATTCTCCCATGGATTTGTGTGCAAATGTAAGAAACATTGAATTGAAACTTCTTAAGTCTAATGCACTTAAATATGGATCTCATCCTTCAAAATTTCAATAGGAAAATTTAGTTTTCAAAAGGGTGAAAATAAGCAAGAAAATCAACAAAATGCTCACCATGTTGTTAATTTACAGTTAACTTCTGATGTTATTAATTCCCAAGGCGAACTGAGGGATAATCCTATATTATCTATTAATGTAATAAGATCATAGAATACATAAAGGAAAATAAATATGTAAACTAAAACACATTCAATAATAGAAGGGTTCTAACATATATGTCACTTCTACTCAAAATGAACAAAGGAAATATACAGAGAGATAAGATGAAAATTTGTTATACCTCTTTTACTCTACAAAATATACAAAGTAGGCATTTGTTCAAGAATACCATCAGTTAGGCTTGATGTAGATGTTGACAAGTATCCAACATGTATGGTGCATTTCTTATGTGGATGGGATGAGAACAAATTCCAAACTTGTATGGTGCCAACTAGATCATTGTGGCATGTGGCATGGACATCACCATGTGTCAAACACATACAGTGCCAATTATATGATCATGTTTTGCAGTACAAATGTGATTAGGTGGCACATGTGTATGGAAGCATAACATGTGGTTGTTGATGTTCCATGTGTCTAACTAGACACCAACATGTGTAGCAATGTGTATAGCCACACTATCTAGAACCTTGAAGCTTGTCCACATTGGAACACATGTTGGATGTGCTGCATAAACTTTTATGCCTTGTTGATTTCCTATTCCTATGTACATGACTCTAATGTGGATGGTGTGCAATAGGATATGTCAAGGGATTCTTTCTATTGGAACCCAAGACATGTCTAGAAAGGACTATGCCTCATAGAGTTGTGTAGAGCATTTTTGTAGGAATGTTAAATGCAAAGGATGTTGTCATCTCAAGTGTGTAGGTGTGCACTATTATAGATGCACAACAATGCAGTTGACCACTTCTATTTAGTTGCATATCTAACACTGTCCACAAAATTTACCAAAAGTGACTAACAAAATGATGGTCATAGTAGAATATAATGGATGTGGGTAAGTTAAAATGGACCCAAACATGGGTGAATAAAAGTGGCACAATATTTGGCATGGTGAGACTTTTCTTGCAAGCTATCATGATGGTCATCTTGGAGAATTCGTCTACCACAAGAAACATGGAGTTACACCAGTGCTTCGTCTTAGGTAGTCTTCTTAATAAATCCATGTTAATGATTCCCAAGGTGGTGTCAAAACTAAGAGAGGGGAGTAGAGTCCAAGCTTTCTATTTGCAATATTTTGCAATGCTACAAAGAATGAGAGACTTGATGTGGTTCTCAATGTTTGCACATATGTGAGGCCACTAGAAGTGTTGTTCAGGTGTTGCTAGTGTTTTAGTAATGTTGAAGTGTTGAGTTATTTTGGCATAGTATGCTTCCTAGATGAGTCTCTAGTGTGGTGTGGTGTCTAAAACATAGAGCTACTTGAGCTTGTAGAGAAGCTTGTTAGACATGTAAAATTCACCAACCTATTTTCCTTGTTTGAGCTTGGTGTAGATCTATGCAAAGTCCAAGTCTAGTGGGTAGAGAGGTTCCCGGTCAAAGAAGTTGTGACCACATGAGTCCAACATTGTGGTGAGTGCATGAACTAGCTATTAGCTTAGGTAGTCAAATACATTTTTGTCTTTTCCCTTCTCGTGATTGATAACTAGATGGAATTGTTGTAGACATGTCATCCATTTCATGTGGTGCACATTTTCCAATTTGTTCTGAGTTTGTAAGAATTGGAGTGGCTTGTGATCAAAGTGGATGATTGGACCTCCTTTCCCAAGATGTAGTGAGATCATTGCTTGATGGCTTGCATGATGGTATACAACTCCTTTACATGGGTGGAATAACATTGAACCATGTCATTTAAAAGTCATAGAGTGGTACAAAAATCTCTAACTACATATTTTCTCTCAGAGGATTCCAAACCTCTGACATTCCAACTAAAACATCTCAAACAATCCATAGAGACTTAGAGGTATGGCACTAAATTAGGCACTAAACTAGGTGTTAAATTAGGTGCGAATTTGGGTGCTAATTTGCACCTAATTTAGCACCTACTTGTTCTGATTGGCACAAAAAATGCCAAAAATAGTGCCATCCCAATAAAGAGTGCCAACTTTTTCAAATAATTGGAGAAAAATACATTAAAATAGTGGGTGGAAGCAAAAAACAGAGCAAAAAAGGGAGCTAATCACAGGGATTTGTTGTAGTGCTTTTGCACTTTGTTGCTATGTTTATGCAGTTAAGGTTAGTTTTGTAATCCCATGATGTCTAATGATTTTGTGTTTTAGGAAATGTCTCTTCAATTGTCATAGGTGGTAAAGTTTAAATCTAAAAATAAATTTTCATAAGAAGGTTATGCATGTAGTCATGTTTTCTATTTGAAATTGAAAAGTACTTTGAATCCACAAATTTTAGTTCAACACCTTACATAAATAAGGATATGGCTTGCCCATGCACCCTTTGGCAAACTATACACATGTTCAAATTAAAAGTACAGCCAACCCTTTAACATGTTATGGTAAACAAAAAATTATATGAGTTATTTTCTATTGACAAACCTATGGAAGACATACTTTCTTTGAGCTTTATCTTTTGAAATGGTTTCTTCTGATGGGTTTCATACTAAGCCTTTTGTAAATCTAAGTGATTTATTTTATCAAAGCACTTGCACATCCTCTAAGATTTCATTCAATCCTTACGAAAGGAAACCATGGCTAATAACCATAAGATTATGTGGACAAATTCGTTCCATATAATCAAAATAATGTCCATAATTTCCAATACTTGTTTTTCCTAACCTCTTCAATTTGGGGGAACATGACTATGAAAAACAAGAAATTACTAATCTATTTAAGTGTAAGCAAGTTCAAAATGAAAAATTCATTACTAGCATACCATACAGGTCTACAATTGGCAACATCCATACATGCAATTAGTCCCATGCTGATTATGCAAACAAATTTGCCACATAGAATCAAAATAATTTAATAATGTCCATAACTTTCAATACTTGTTTTTGGTAGCCTCTTCAATCTATGTGAGAACTTGGTTATGAAAAATAAGGAATTTATAATCTATTGAAGTCTAGACTAGTACAAAATGAAAGTTATATTATTCGGTCAAGTTATAGTTTAATGCATTGCATGCCTTACATAATTCACAATTTGTGGAAATTCATAGAATGTAGAGGAATGCTTCCCCTCTATCCCATCCCTTGTGCTCCTGTTGTTGCCTGTCAAGTTATTATAGGGGTTTCCAGCTATTATCAAATCAAAACCTCCAATTGAAATTTCATCAAGTCTTTCTTTTGTCAAATTCTGCACATCTTCTACCTTAATCAATTTACCTTTTTGATGTATTTTTCCCACCTAAATTTTGAGGATAAGCTCATTTTGTTTATGACTTTTTGTAGATACAACATAACTGATTGGTATACCCAAACAATGCAAAGCAACTTCCACACCCCCAATTCTAGAGAACAAAGAAAGCATATTGATCCCCTTTAGATAAAAAGGCTTCAAAATAGAAATATGGTATCCTAATTGAACAAGTCAAAGCAATAAATTTTTCCTCTTCTTCCATTTTTACATCTATGGAAGCTAGTTTACTCACTATTACAGGAAAAAAAAATAAATGTTTGGTTACAAAGTCTCCTTAATGCATCTTTAAAGAATGCAAATTTCTTTTAAAAAATAGCTTATTTATAAGACACTTAGTTTGATATAATGCAATAATTTTACCTCATAAACTCTTAGCAATATTTTTAACTAAAACATTCATCAAGACTAAATTAGAAAGACACAACCTAATAGTATATCTATCCATTTCTCTTTATCTCTCTCATCTCCCTCTATCTCTATCTCTCTTTATTTCTTCCTCTATGTTATGTTCTAATGTCATTATAGAAACGCAATGCTAAATCAACACATAAAGCGACTAATAAGAGGGCACACTCACACAAGGTAACTAAGCCATTGGTCCTACCTAAAGGAGAGAGAGGCAAGGAAACTCATCATGTAACACTAAGAGATATAATAGGATTCCTATACCTTCAATTTTAACCTATGGACATTTATGAAAATAAATTCCTAGGTTCCTTAAGATCAACCTTATTTGTATTAAAAGGCCATCAAAACTATGTTTTCTTGTTGTAAAGTTTGCATTAATGTTGTAGTCAACAAATTGTTTGTATAACTACGCAAGTATGTAACCTTTATAATTAATTTTTTCTCTTAAAATCTTTAATTATATAAATTCATTTTTAATTGTTTATATTATTGTTTCTCTAAACTTCTTCGTAACCTTTTTGGCTACTCATTTAATTTTAAAAAATTTGATCACTATTGGTGGATACTTCCATGGAAACTTCTTGAGAATTTCATCTCTCATGTGATATCAAAGGTACCATTTTAAATATTTAAGTCCTATGTTTTTTTGGCTTCGTTTGATGGAATTGAAAAATACAAATCATATTTTTGGATGCTTCTAAAACGTAACTTGGTGGGATAGTTTAACTTGTTACATTGAGGGCTTGACCGGTTAAGGGCACTATCACTTGCCAATAATTGACCAAAACAAAAAAAAACTTTAGTTGCAAACCTACTTTTATCCACTACTATTCAAAAATAAATTAACCTTCATGCATGCCAACATATTTAATTTACTCCATTTCTTTTCTAATAAGGACAACAACACATATCACTACATTCTTTCAATGTTCAAATAATGGATGGACAACAACCATTCACCAACAACAAAAATGTATTCCATCTTCTTGAGAAATTTCAATTTGTTCAATGTGTAATTATAAAGGAACCACTAATTACTTTTATCTACATGCTATCTTGACATACCCATTACACAATAATGTAAAAAAAATATGCATAGTATTTATCATTGCATTCCCACTTATGGTGGCATGGAATATTTTGAATTTTTAAATCCTCTTAAGCCTTCCAATGGTATGTACATGGCCAAGAATAATGTTTATTAAAATAGTAGACCTTGGCTTCAGTACTATACTTTGACTTTTATAAATAAGTATCACATTTCAAAAGGAATGTTAATATGGTTTAATGCATCACATGCTATTCTATTATATTATTCCTTTATATTATTGTTTAAACCTGACATAATGAGATGTAGCACACAATTTAAAACCATCTATAATTATCAAATATAATATTTAATATAATTTAATATTCATATATTTATCTATTTATAAATGTCCCACTTAATACAATATTAATAAAAGATATTAATTCACATTTGAAGTAGCTACTAACCAAAACAAGGGGATCTTGAGATCCATTAAGATAATTCACACACTTCCTCTCTTTGAGATCTCTTTCTCTCTCTTTCTCTCCCTATGTTTCTCTCTTCTCTTTCTTTCTGTCTCTCTACCTCTCTCTTTTTCTCTATCTCTTTCTCTCTTCATCTCTACCTCTCTCTTTTCCTCCATCTCTCTCCCTCTTTATCTCTCTAGGTCTCGACCTGTCTATATATATCTCTATCTCCCTCTCTAGCTCTCTATTTCTCTTTATCTCTCTGTCTGTCTCTTTTCCCCTTCTCTCTCACACACTTCCTCTCCCTCTCTAGGTCTCTACCTCTATATATCTATCTCCCTCTCTAGCTCTTTGTCCTCTTTATCTCTCTCTATCTTTGTTTCCCTCCCCCTTCTCTCTCACACACTTGCTCTATTTGAGATTTCTCTCTCCTTATGTTTCTCACTTCTCTCTCTTTCTCACTCTACCTCGCACTTTTGCTCTATCTCTTTCTCTCATCCCCTGTCTGTTTCTCTTTCTCTTCTCTCTCTATCTCTTTCTCTCTTCCTCTCTCTTTTTCTCTATCCCCTCTCTCTCTCTCTCTCTTACTTGGCTTCTCTTTCTCACTTTAGAAGTAGCAGTAGTCTCATCAATTTTCACCTCTTTCACTAACTCTATGTAATTGCTATCTTATTTGCCCTCTATATAGTATGCTCTTCATGACCATTCCAATCTTGCTCTAGCAACCCATCTCAAACAACAACCACAACTTTATAGATCTTTATCTCTCGAGCTCTCTCTTTGAGATCTCTATGTTGCCAATTACAATCTTACAACTGAATTGAGTGTATTGTCAATGAACCAAAGATGGATAATTCCAATTTTAGTTTCATAGAGCTTTCATTCTACTCATAGAATTTGGAAAAGATGTGCTTTAAAATGATAAATTAGCTATGCTTTGACTCTCCTTTTATTTCTTTAGATATTTGTTCCTTTTGGTTTTCTATTTGTGTGTGGTGCTAGAGCAATGTTCAGGCTCTATGGAGTGCTTTACAGTCTCAATTGGTATTCATTGTTCTGGTATCTATTATTACTTGTCCACTTCTACTTCTTGTTTTGTATAGTTTGTAAAATTTTTACTATCTATCCAATCATCTGTTAGGTCACTAATATTAGTATCTTATTATAGATGTCAATATCTATGTAATTTAATTGTTTTTGTTGAAGATAAGTTAGAAGAACGGTTAATTGCTTTTCACATTAGAAAAATTAGTAAAGAGTGTATAAATTTAAAAATTTAGATAATTATGAAGGAAATGAGTTTTTTTTTTTGAACAAAGGTTGTAATGATTTTCTCCCTTACTTCAATATTTGCTAAATATGTTGAAAGGGTAAGGATAAGGTAAGGTCAAGACAAAGACATAAAGATAAAGAGAAATAGAGAGTTAGAGGAGGAGAGAAAGAGATATAGAGAGAGGTGGAGTGATATAGAAATAAAGAGATAGAGAGGGGGGAGAGATAAAAGATATAGAGAGCTAGGAAAATTAAACATATTATATATTTATATTTATATTTACTTATAACTTAATTATATTTTATATATATATATAATATATAACATCTAATATAATTAATGTTGATAGGCATTCTACAATGTGGAGTGTAATGGTGTGAGTGTGTTAAAAAAAATTATTATCTTTTGCCTTAAAATTGACAGCCATTTACATGTCAAATTATTAATATTTAGTAATAAATATAATATAAATCCAAAATAAGATACTTCTCATCAATAGACAACTTTGCATAATCATCATTCTTCTCATTTTCAAAGTGTAGTAAGAAAGTAAAATAAAATTCAAAGAAAAATGTTAGAAAATTTAAATGAATCAATTTTTTTTTTAAGTTTATGGATTAAGAAAGAAAATATTTTGATTTATTAGAAAAAGGAACATTGCTTTGTATTATTAAATCTATAATTTTTTTTGGGTACTGTTAGAAATAATTTCAACCAAAATTTTATACATTTTTTAGATTTGAAACTTAATTAATTTATATAAAAAATGTAATAGTGTAATTTAATCAATAAAAAGTTTAAATTTGATTTGTTAATTAATTTGATGGGTAAGATATAAACCTTAAATAATTAAACAATTAACAAAAAATTATGTATGTAGTAAATAAAATGGTTCTAATGTAAAGTAAATAAAATAGTTCTAATGTGAAGTAAATAAAATAACTTCAAATTGATATCTCTTGTATTTTTTTAGATAGATGTATTTAAGATATCTATACTAGTTATAGTTATTATTATATAATATATTTAATATAATATCAATTATTTAGTACATTTTGAAAATAATATTAAAATTTAAAATCATATATTTGTATTAAATATTAATTAGGTTGAAAGCCTTCCCTATGTGAGCATCACATGCTGAATTATATAGATGAAGGGCCTAGATTAAAAAGACTGCCATGAAATCAATCTTATCCATTGATTGTTTTTCAAAATGTCATAAATGATAAAAAATAAAAAAGTTCCCTTTACCTTTATCACTTTGACAATTGATAAATTATTAATTTTTTTATTTTATTTTTCTACAAAATGTCATAAATGATAAAAAACAAAAAATTCCCTTTACCTTGACAATTGATAAATTGTTAATTTTTTATTTTATTTTTCTACAAAATGTCATGATTAAAAAACAGAAAAGTTCCCTTTACCTTTGACAATTGATAAACTGTGAATTTTTTATTTTATTTTTCTCTAGTATTATTGCAATGATTTTTTTAATCTAGTGATTACCAGTCAAAACAAAGTATTATTTTACATGAGAAATTTTTTAGGAAATATTATTTTGAATAAAACAAACACACTAAAATCAAGTAAAAAAATAAGACACGAATTTAGTTATTCAACAAATAATATTTATTTTAATGTTAAACAAATAATATTTTTTCTTTAAATTTATGCAAATATTATAACAAAATTGTAATATTTATATTAATATGATTATATAATTTTGATTCGGTTGGTGCCCATTTTGGCCTAGAGGTTGAACTTGCATGTTGGAGGGTTTCTTCATTTAAACCCTAGGTCTTCTTGTCCATCGGCAAGAGCTTGGCCTATTGGTGAGCTTTTTTTGTTCCCTCCGATGTGTTTGGTTTGGCCGATGGAAATGCCATCGGTGTGATATTCATCGTCGGTAGGCTTCATTTGTGTTTGGCCGATGGATGTTATCGGCGTGTGTTGTATTGTCGGTGTGAGTGTTTTGAGTTGTGTCGACGATGGGGGGCTTGGCCGATGGGACCAAGGAGGATGTGTCTATCGAGGTGACAAGTTCTATCGGTGTAGGCATTTTGTTGTTCGCCGATGGCTTTGGTCATACCGACAGGTGAGGAATGTGGAGACTTCATCGGTGAGAGTTTGGTCCATCGGCTGGGGAGCTTTGGGTTTGGCCGATAGTGTTGATATCGCCGATGGAGGGATTTGGAACGAGCATCGGTGTGACTTTGTGTGATTGGCCGAAGAGTTTTTGACTTACCCGATGGTGTATGTCACACCGACGGAAGGAGGAGGCCAGGGTCCATCGGCGTGAGTTGTGTTGTCGGTGAGCATCTTTTCTGTTATGCCGATGGTCTATGTCTTAGCGACGGGCGTGTTTGGAGTGGACCATCGGGATGACTTAGTATGTCGGCGAGGGAATTTTGGGCTAGCCCGACGGTTGTTGTCTGGCCGACAAAGTATGTTTTGGTGGCCATCGCGGAGACACGTATTGTCAGTGGGAGTCTGGAGAGTTAGCCTGATGGTCAGTCTCTGGCCGATGAGGGGAATGTAGTGAAACAGTCGGCGAGACTGTTGAGGTCGGCCAGAGGATTTTTGGATGCTCCAATGGAGGGAGTCATGCCGACGGGGGTGCAGAGTGTAGTTTGTGGTCATCGGCCAGACTATTGATGTCAGGATGAGTTTTGTGGAGTTGGCCGATGGTTCTTCTCTGGCCGATATGGAAGTTGTAGGCTTTCAGGAGGTGTCGTCGGCGAGACTTGATAGATCGGCAGGAGGATTTGGGAGTGTGCCGATGGCTCAGGTCTTGGCGATAGGCTTTGGACAAAGGCTTATGCGTTGAGCGTGGCAAAAGCGCTTGACATTTGTTATACATGTGGCCGTGTTTTTAAAATGATAAAGTTGTCTCCGTGGCACTAATGTGGGATTAATCTCCCTACATTTTTTGAACCTGTGGTAAACGCGTTTTGGCAGGAATTTCTTTTTTGAAGTGCTGCGATGGTTTTCAAGCAGCCACGGGTGGTTGAGCCATCAATGGCGACTGTAGCAGGGGCATGGGCGAGTTGTTGAACAGTCATGTACCTGATTTTTGGCATGAGGACTTCCAGATGGTGGCATAGGGCTCGAGGCCACCATTGTCTACTTTCTGTCTCTGCAGCAATAAATTCTGAGCGCCATTCCTTTGAAGGATCTGTATCTGGCAGATTTTTGTAAAAGCCTTGTAATTAATTGCTGTGGTACATTTTCTGGCTGATATAAGCAGACTGTGTTACCATCATTTGTTGTTGTTGAAAGTTGAACATTTGGCTCTGTAATACAATACAGCTGATTTGGTTGCTATGTACAGCAAAACCTGTGAGTTTATGTATCTCTTGTTGTACGTTTTTGCATGAATCCACTGATTTCATGGTTAATTCTATATGAGAAATGCTATGTTAGCATGTGTTTTGTTAATTCTGTCTCCAGTATTGCATGTATCTTTCTTCTGAGTCTAGATATTTAAGCAATGTTTGAGACTCTAGAACATAGAATTCCTGTGTTGAATGTCTGATCTCTTAACTTCTGCTCAAGGGGTAGATTAAACTATTTTCAGATTGAATATTGGGAAGGATATACTACAATAGGGATGCCATAAGTATAGACAGCTTAACACTCTGTATTGGGAGATATCTGTAAGGCAGGTATCATATGTATCCCCCTGAAATCTAGTTTTAGTTGTTCATGCATATCATTCACAGGTGTATGTCTACTGACTCCAGGCCCTGGATAGGCACCGATCTAGCTTTGTGTTTGTGTTATATACCATGTCCAGCTTTGCATCCAAATATAAAATTAAAATCGAAACTCTAAAACAACCATTAGGACAGTAGAATTAGTTTTAGGATCCAAGTCCTCTGTCTACAACTGCAAATAGGCCCAAAGCTAGCCCCTTTGCTCTTATCTTACAGTTTTGGTCTACTTACAGGAGGACTTATCTACTTTCTGTCAGCATCCCAGCGTTGTATGTATATCCTCATGGATGTTGAGTAGGGAATACCCCCTTAGGTTTTACAGAGCTTGAAGAAGAAGAGGAGATAAAATATAGAGTCTATCTCCTACACTGTTGGCCCCTGGCCCAGAGATCCTGTTGATCATTGATGGCTACCTTGTAGGGAAATCTAGGAATAAGCATCCAATCTGGGAAAAAACCAACAGATTCATTGTATATATATTATTTATAAATTTGATATTTTAAATATTAATGAAATAATATAATTAATTATGTATTAATAATAGAATGTATATTAAATTATTGATTATACAAATTAGTAGAATTAATATGTGATAAATATTATAAAAGTTCATATATCAAATACATACTTTCATAGTATGTATTTAATAGAAAAATATAGTTATGCCTTATGTGCATAATATTAGATATAAGTTGTAGAACATAAATGTATTGTACCCTCACATAATTATTTTTAAAATAATTATATGATTAAATATGCATTTGTTTCTATGGCGTATTATATAAAAATCAATAAGAGATTCAATTAATTTACTACATTTACCCAACTATGTTTGTTCATCTCAATATGTTTCATCTCAGTATATGTAAAAATAAATTTACTAATATAAGTGTGAGAAGACAATAGTTAATGTGATTCAATTAATTTACTACATTTACCCAACTATGTTTGTTCATCTCAATATGTTTCATCTCAGTATGTAATGTAAAAAGAAATTTACTAATATAAGTGCGAGAAGACAATAGTTAATGTGATGAAATTTAGTAGATTAAATAACTTATAGAATTTAGTGGATTAGATAATAAAAATATCTAACAAATTCTATAATTTCTTCATAAAGTTTTTAGCCTGGCCATTAAACCTATAGGTCTAATTGCTAGTTTTTATTTAATTATATTTTATATATAATATCTAATATAATGCAATTACATTAGATATTATAAATTATTTAATATATAAAAAGAGAATAAACAACCACAAATAAAATTAATTCAATACCCTCACCATACCCGTGCCTCCTTCCAACGACGCTTTCGTTGATGGCGTGGCCACCAAACACGTTGTTGTGGACGAGGAAAATGGAGTGTGGATCCGCATTTATTTGCCTCGCACGGCCATAAATTGGGCGTGCTCATGCATTTTAAAGGCGGCAGTTTCTGCGTGAGCCACGCAGACTGGCAAATGTACAATAATTTTTACTCGTGCCTCGTCACGTCATCCCACGTGATATGTGTCTCCGTGGACTACAGGGTCGCTCCCTACGTCTAAATATAGATATTAGTTCCTGCCTACCTGAGGTTCTTTTGAAGTTTGGAAAGTTGCACAGTAGACTATTAGTAATGGAAGAAATAAATTGTGAAATAAAATATAGAAATATAAATTCATAGTTATATTTACAAATCAACAAAAAAAAATGTTACTTATATTGTAAGATGAGACAATGACTGGTGTTTTGGTTTTTTGTAATGTACAATAAGCATTTTTAATTTACATTTAAAATATATGGTATTTATAGTAAATGTTCCTTGTATGAATGGGAGTAATACAATGTTTATAGTAGCTTCAAAATACATTTTAGGAAATAAGGTAGGAATTTGTGTTTTCATCACTAACATAGGTGTTCTCTTGTATTATAATATTTAGGGTAGTATCAAATGCAAGTGTATTGAAGGATGAAACATTAGTATGATGTTGTAGATGAGTACATAAGGTAGATATATTTTCACATTTTTAATGCAGTAAAAGCCATTTGAAGTTGTATAGTGAGTTATCCAGGGTGATGTGACAAAGTAAGCAGATTATATAGCTAAAAGCAACACAATGCTTGGTGTTAGTAACCACATCAAGCACAAAAGGATGCAAAGAATATCAATCATGTAGTTTTTTCTTCAAAAAGATATTTTTAATATTACCAATTGCTTAACTGCTAACATTACATATTGATCATCTTATAATACTAAAGGTTATAGCTAATTGTAGGAGTGATCAACTCCTTCCCAAGATCCTCAGTATGCAAAACAACACCCTCACAGATACATGAGAGAAGCAAAGTGCTCTTCCACCAAATATCAATGAATTGATATTGAGAAAATGAGATATATTACACAATGTACAAGTGCCTATTTAAAGGCAAGAAAAAAACATAACCAGTGAAACTCCCAGATAACCAAAAATACGGGTAACCAATATTAAATATTGGCAACTACCTATTATGCTAAACCTAAGTTAAACTTAAGAAACCTTGTAAGGGTAAAAACTCATTTACACTAACACTAATACAATCTTCTAGATCACATCTTAAGACAAGCAACTATAATTGTATAAATAATGAGAAATAAGAGATCGACAACACAATCACTAAAGTTAATTTTCTAAGAGATCCTCTCATTCATGAAACATTTGGAGACTTAACATTCTAAAGCTCATTTAACTTTGAAGAGAACAAATCAACAAGGGGAATGCTTAAAAAAAACAAATGAAATTATAGATGTGAAGCAGCAACAACTGTTCCCAACTGTCGCTGCTCTTTAAAAAAAATGGATTTGTTATTTGTTCAAGTTCTAAAGAATGAAAACACATAGCTAGATCATGTAACACAAAATTAACCATTGTCATTATGGGCTTGAAGTGGATAGACTCCTAGGATTCTCTAGTTTGTTTTGATACTTTTTAAAACTTGTGTAGATTGCGAAAATATCATGTAGTTGTATGGAACTTGTGATTGACATGTACTTCCAAGTTCAAGTGCTTAAAAGTGGAAGGAGATTCTCTTTTCATTATTAATGGCCCGAAACATGAGCTTAGTTATGTAATCCCATGATGGCTAGGTAAAGGTAAAATTTGAAAATGATTATCTAAAGGAGGGTCATGCATGTAGCCACATTTTCTAATTGAAACTAAAAAATACTTTGAATAAACAAATTTTGGTTCAATATCATACAAAGATAAGGATATGGTTTCCCATACACTCTTTGTGCACTATACACATTTTCAAAGTAAAAGCATAGTGGGCCTTCCACAAACTCTTTAAGTTTCCACCACTGACCCACAAGGTCATCCGGAACTCCAAATACAACCAATCGTTTAACCTGGCATGGTAAAGGAAATCCCCTAAGTGAGGGTATAATCCCAATAAATCAATGAAACTTATAATGTCAATATTTCCTCTTTCACAATTCCTCGAATCTACCTGCTATAAGATGCAATTCTTGTAGTGCTCTTGGCAAATGGTGTGTATCACCTACTGGTGAACATCTTCATAATTGAGCTTGAACTTCTTATCTTATTTAATTTGGATTAGTGTTAGTCCAGTGCTATGAGAATAAAATTTTGTATCTCTAATTGCATGCACATATCTATTTTTATGAACTTATGCCTTGTGCAAATTTAAATTTTCCCTAATTGGGATTCTAAAAAAGTCAACTCCAAGGCAAGGGGCTTGATTTTCCTGATTTCTAATGAAAAATTATCTTTCATTTTGTACTTTTGGCATGCTTTGTTTGATGTGATCATTTACTTTATGCTTCTATGCAACTTACTTTAATGATGCACAATGTCAAGCAACTAAGGATGCATGTGTGATTTCTAGGTTGAATGTTGCTCAAAACTATCTACCTACAGTTCTTAATACTATTGTACCTTCAACCTATCAACAAATTCAAGTGTATATAATTTGTAGGGTCTTCATTATCTAATGTTAAGCAAGATATCAATGGCCTAAAAGAAACACAATGCTTGTTGGTGTTATTAACCACATTAAGCATATAAGGATGTAAAGAATATGGATCATTTTGTTTTTTTGGATTGAAGAGAAATTACCAATATATTCAATAAAATAGTAACTTACAAAATAGTGGTCAAGAAGGCCACTTCAAAGATTGATGAGTACTGTACCTTCCAATCCAAAAATGTTGGACCTATTACATAATATCTACCTTGACCATACTAGGACCAATATACAAAATATAACATAATAGAGTATCAACATATATAATTATAAACCATATTTTAGCTTTGATTACAAAAAACTAGATTTATCTTTCTGAAATTCCTACTTTTTCCATATCCCTATTGCTCCATATCATCATTCTTTGTACTTGTTGCATTTGTGTCCTCCCTATTTGTATCCTCCATATAAATCTGCATCCCTGATATCTTATTCCGCTGTTCCTCTACTCCCTGTTGTTCCTTCTCATATCTCTCTTCTTCCTCATAGCTATCATCTTTATCTATTCTGACATATTCTTCATCTGTCTTCATCTCACCTTTACCATCCTTCAGTTGATCCTCTTGCTGTCACTTGCCATGTGACATTACATAGATCCTATTATCATTGTTTTTGTACGAATATATTCCTTTGAAGCTACCAATAGGAAGAGAGATCCTTAACTAACTATTGTTCACACAGTAATTTTGAAAGGTAATCTCAAGATACTTCTATGTCTCATTCCTCAGTTTTTCAGTTTGATGTTGTTTGTAATAGAGATTCTGAAAATCAAGATGTTTACCATGAAATTTCTCATTTACCTTAGATCCTATGGCCAAAAGTCAACTTTCTTAATGTCTTCCCTGTATATAATTGTACCTCCATCCATGATCTCCATAAACTTGTCAACTGGAAGCTCCAATGTCATAACAACCTATTCAATCATTTTAAATCATTTTGTTTTTTTCTTCAAAAAGTCATTTTTTATATCACCAACCACTTAATTGCTAACATTACATATTGATCATCTTATAATACTAAATGCTATAGCTAACACAATCTCCCAAAGCTCATCTTAAACCAATAAATTATAATTGCATAAATAATAAGAAATAGGAAATCGACAACACAACCACTCATATTTGGAGACTTAACATTGTAGAGCTAATCCAACTTTAAAGAGAACAACTCAATAGGGGGAATGCTTAGGAAAAAATAAATGAAATTATAGATGCAGAGCAACAGTTGATGGTTCCCAGTTGTCACTTCCCTATTAAAAATAAATTGGATTTGTTATTTGTTCAAGTTCTGAAGAAGAAGAAAAACATGTAGCTAGACCACATAGTTTTTCTTAACCAATACCATCATGGGCTCGAAGTGGATAGAATCTTAGACAATTTTAGTTTGTTTCCATATATTTTTCTAAAACTTGTGTAGATTGCAAAAATTAAAGGCCCACTCTATTTTTTTCTATTTTCTTCAATATTTTTATAAATCTTTAATGTTTATAATTGGCACAAATATTTTTTGAAAGCATTTTCAATTTTTAGTTTGTATTTTTTAAATGGATTATGTTTGGAAGATTAAATAATAACTACATGGGAGCTAAATGCCATTGATTTTGTTGTTTTTTATATGATTCATAAGACTCTAGAATCTCCTAGGGGCACTCAAACATACATCAAAATTGTTAATTTATCTCCATCGGTAAATAACAATACTCCCATAAAGTGTTTGAAAAAAAAGGTGTGATTTCATTATTGCAAATTTCATAACTTATTTCGTATATAGTTCATTACCTCTCTTTTCCAAAAAAATGGTCAACATTTCAACCTTGATCATTAAAATGCATTTTGTTGGTTGTTTGATAAATGTTGCATATCATCATTCCTTTGGCTTGTGTCATATTTGGATATCCATGTGCCAATCTTATTTGATTGCTCCATGTTACAATCTATGCTAGCTTTTGATTTATGACATACTTTTGCTTGTGTCGTATTTTGATATCCACACGCTAATCTTATCCTCTCACCTCTAACCAAGATAAATATTAGCAAATGGTTGATGAACATTATATTAATAAATTCTCATTCCTATGAATAGGTTTTATCCCTATTGTAGATCCATCAAAATTAGGACACATCGTTTGATATGATAAATAATATCTATGTATCAATTAATCTATCGATAGATTGATATCTATTTATTTATCTATTTATCCATCCATCTATTGACCAATTCATCTATCTATTTATCTACTTATTTATCCAACTATCTATATATTGTTCTATCTATCATTCTATTTAAAATAATAAAAGTCTATGTAGAATTTAGAATAGAAGATATTATTAAATCTCTCTCTTTTTTCTTTTCTTTTTTTAAGTAGCCAAAACAACAAATTTTAATGCCTATATCAAAATTAACCCCTCATCATTCCTAGAATTAAATACATCTTTCCATTAATTTGATTTTTAAATAACATTTCATATTCTATACTTTACCCTCACTCTAAACAACTTAATAAAAGTTTGTTTTCCCTTACAATATTATTGTTCCCTAATAATTAAAATTAATCTATTGAGACTATTGCAAGAAAAATATATTTTATTTAGAAGTTTGTAAGACAAAAAGAAAAGCACAATAAATTCGTTTACGGCCTGTCATCATGTGCTTGAAATCATGGAAGTTGACGACTCCATCCTCAGCCACAGAAGCAAGAGCACTGTGGAGCTCCACCCACGATATTTTTCCATCTCCGTCGGCATCGAGGTATCTGAAAACATCACGCAACTCTTCCACCATGCCGTCGTGAGTTCCAAAAAACGATTTTGGCGGTGAAGAGTGGAAAGAAAGAGTAGTAGGAGAAGCACGCCTGCGAGGGGACAAGTTATTGAATAGAGGCCACCACAGTCACAAAAACATTAACATTCAACAATTTGAAAAACAAATTACTTTCAAAATACAAACATAATCCTTTCTGAAGAAACTTCTACATTCTTCTAGAAATAAAAAACACCAGAATCAAAACCTACACTTATCAAGATGTAAATATGATAACTAGCACTTCACTCATAGGAGGTTCAAGGAATAAGCTGATAGGAACAATCGGAGAGTTTAGAAAATTTTCCGGTGTGAATTTTTTTTTTATGGCATGAGACAATTTCAAGCACTATAATGTTCACATATAAAAGCCTATCGACTAATTATTGTTTTCAAATATCAATGTAACCTATTGGGTTCTATTAATTGCCTGGCATTGGCTCCAGGCTGGAGGGAGGATGTTGGCCAGTAGAGATGCCGCATTATAATGGTCCATGGATACCATTCGTGATTCCCATGGCTGGAGGATTTGAGCACGATAGGCGTAATGAGGCTTGATGGGGGTTGCCTTTTTGAAGACAGTGGTGGGCCTTGCAAACGGTGTTGGTGTGGATTGGTTGGACATGGTGGTCTCTGATGATATAGGGGAGGACTCGAGTGCTACAGGGATGCGAAGATGTTGCTATCGGTGGTTGAAGTACATAAATCTATACTATGCTATAGATATAGATATAGTATGATGTAAATCCAGAAATATATTATATAGCTAGAATGTAAAGTTCATGGTTTGAATCATAGTTGATAATATATAATGACCCTCATTCACTGAGTAGCCAAATTTTGGTTATCTTTTGTTCTATCTATATATGGGTTCTAGATTCCTATACAAAATGGCAAGGGTAATTGTGAGCCCTCCTCTCCCATTTCCTACTGCTCAAGCATCTTTCCATTTACTTGAAGTGTTCCTCACCTTTTATTTTCACTCTTTCTCCACCACCTCCTCCATCTTTTCATTTCACACATATGTAGGTTTTATGAAAACAATTTAATTAAACATCCATGTTATCATAAAATAAGTCTTTGAAAGATACCCCAATAGTGTATATAAGTAGTGATCTCCACTGCACTCTATGCATCTAATTTCATGAAGCCAACATCACAGTCTAGATTGCCAAATACTCAAAACAAAAACAAAACCATTATTTTTCCTAGTAACTGAAAATACAACCTTGTTATTTCATTATTATTGCAGGTCTAACATGGTGCACATTATTATAGTGTAAGCCTAGATCTTTCAAATCACTTCATTTAGCATCACCAATAATCTCCACAAGAACATTCTCCTAGCCTTAAATGATGCAAACAATTCACATCTCTCACAACAATTTCTCTTGCAACAATCTTGGAGATAAACTTCATTGCATTGTGACAATCAACACATACTTGAAGGTTCTTAACAACTCTAATAGTTGTTCTAGCGAGGGTGTCTAACAAACCAAAAGCAATTGCCATTTTTTCACTATGGTGGTAGATAAATAATTATTTTTCCTCCTTTTCCACATCACTAAGTAAATGTCTGCATGTGCAACTCTCATCTACTAAACCTGCACGGCTGCATGCACATAGAACACAAGCAAAGCTTGTAATGTCAAGATATGTTCCAGAGTGCTTCGTTAATTCAATAATTTTGAGAACATCCTTGCAAAATCCATTTTGTGCATATCCTAGAATCATTGCATTCCATGAGACCACATTTCTTGAGGCATTTTGTCAAATAGTTCACGTTCCTTGTCTATGCTTCCACATTTTCCATACATGTCTACCAGAGCATTTCCAACTATAGTATCTGACAAAAATTCCCCTTCCATTATACTTTGATGGATGTTCATACCCTGTTCTAAAGCTCCCATTTTGACACAGGCAGGGAGGATGCTGGGTTTACAACTACCAATTTCATTTGCTTGAAAGTTTCTAAAGCCTTGTCAACAAATCCATTTTTTTCATATCCTACAATAATGGCATTCCATGAGACCACATTTCTTTGTGGCATTCTGTCAAACAATTCACGTGCCTTGTCTATGCTTCCACATTTTGCATACATGTCTACCAAAGCAGTAGCAACCATAATATGTGACAAAATTCATCTATCCTTTACGCTTTGATGGATGTCCATATCCTGTTCCAAAGCTCCCACTTGGCACAGGGTAGGAGGATGCTGGCAAAGGTTTTTGGCTTTACACCATCCAATTACATTTGCTTGAAAGTTTCTAGAGCCTTTTCAACAAATCCATTTTGTGAATATCCTGCAATCAGGGGATTCCATGAGAACACATTTCTTTGAGGCATCATGTCAAATAGTTCATGTGCCTTGTCTACACTTACATATTTTGCATATCCTGCAATCATGGCATTCTATGATATGACATCTCTTTGAGGTATCCTGTCAAATAGTTCACATACCTTGTCTGTGCTTCCACATCATTTTGCATACATGTCTGCCAGGGCAGTTACAACTACAATATCTGACAAAATTCCTCCATCCTTTATCATTCGATGGATGTCCATACACTGTTCCAAAGCTCCCATTTTGGCACAGGCAGGGAGGATGCTGGCAAAGGTTGCAGAGTTTGGCTTTACACCTGCCAATTACATTTGCTTGAAAGTTTCTAAAGCCTTTTCAACAAATACATTTTATGCATATCCTGTGGTCATGGTATTTCATGAGACCACATTTCTTTGTGGCATTCGGTTAAATAGTTCTAAAGCTGGGAGCAGGCTGGTAGTACACTGACAAATGTTAACTGATGGAGTTGGAGATCTGTTTGTTGTATATGGTGAAACAATGCGACTGCCTACACCTTGCTCCTGCAGAAAGAACATCCACATAAACGTAGCCCCTGAGATTGGAATTAATTGAGCGGGAGGGAGAGAGATTCAAATTAAACTTATCCTCAATTTAAAGCTAACTGCAGGCGGCAACAGGTGGGGCAGTCACGGTTTGTTGAAACGCGCGATTGATGTATTAACGAAATTTGTTTTGGACAGAAACGGAGTTGGAGAAGGCCCACCAACACATGTCTAAGTCAAAGCTTAGATTGTGATGTTTAAGCCCGGCCCTATTAACGCTGATTTCATTTTGTTGAACCTTTTGCTTATATGACTGCAGCAACAACCTTTTGCTTGGATGAATCAAAAGCCACTTGGTGTAGATGTCAATATTAGTGAATACTAATTAATGGGATGCCAAATCTAGGTTTATTAGACAACTTATTTTGAAGTATGTGTTTTTATATATCAACAAGTGGGTATTTCGGATAGTCAATCTTTGAATATGATTAAATGCCGAAAATTTTGTCTGTTCGTGTTACTTCAGCTTATGAGGAAAGTAGGGATGAAAATGATGCAAGTACATTGTTGGTTCTGAGCATGTTTTAAAAATAATGCAGAGTCAGTCAGCCTCCAATGACAAAGGTGCATTGTTGGTTCTGACCATGTTCTATCACAATTATGTCTTTTGTGTTGTCACTTTAGTGTCTAATTTGGAAGCTATATCTATAAGAGTACTTTCGCAAAATACTCTTTGTTGTCATCTTATTAAGCATGAGAGATAGTCCGAGCATAGGCTGATCTTGGTTTTATTTTTTTATTTTTTTCCCTATGGGTATGCAACTGGTACATTTTATTAGGCTACATTTTAGTTGGTTGCTAATTTGTGCAGCCACTTAAAGAATCCTTATAGAGAAATTTATTTGATGGTTAAATCGACCATTGAAATTAGCAGTTCCAACTACTTGTATATGGTATAGTGTGGACTTCTGTTCATAATCTATTCTCTTATTATGAATCTAAAATGTCTTTGCATTTGGCGCTCTACTTAAATATCATCCACTTCAATGGTCAAACAGTCAATAGCAGTTTTACATCTCATTCACAACAAAAAGTGGTAAATATTTGTCCTATTTTTATTGCCCAAAATTAACCTTTGACTGTTGAAGTGGATGATATTTAAAAATAGCCCTATTTAAGGTCAAAGTTACTATTGTATTTGCCCATGTAACATCTACTTTATGCAGTTCATGATGGACAATTTGAATCCATACTGTTGTATTCATGCTGGCCTTTGTATGCATTATATTTGCATCAAGGCTTGTTTGTAATTGTTTGATTTATGCCCGATTCGATAAATTTAATACAGGTCTTTAAATTGATTAAGTTGTCTATTCAATGCACAAGGTATTAAAATGCAATGTACATACTGCAGTAATTGATGTTTCCCTACAGTTATTTATTCTTTACCATGTGCTTGTGGCCAAGCTATTGGATTCTATTACTTGGAATGAAATTCAGATGCAATATGCTGATGCATATTCTACCGTATCAAAACCATAGATGTTCATGCTATATTATACTGTGCACAATGCGGGAATTCTTGTATTTATAGATATGAATGCTGAAATGATTTGCTATTCTACCATAGATAGCACATGCACATGTACATTCCAGGAAACAGACAAAGCACTACATCACTACCACGTCTAACAACTTCATATGTTGTTTCAAATTAAAAGCATTGACAAAGCACTACACCTCCCAGCACATACAATGGTGAACTTGTTTCTTGAGTTCATCCTACATATCACGAAACACAAAGCTTGTCTTGGAACAAACTCTACACCCTCCTCCTGCCCAGCCAATGTCTTCAGCACTGCATAGATTTCTTCCATTTGTGGCTGTAACCCATCCTCCGACATGAATGCATGGAATCTGTTCTTGACATTACACAATTAGGACTCTGTCAATTTTTACTTTAGTGCAATAATAATGCAAGTTACTTTATAGAACGGGAGAAACGGAAATTAAGAGGGCCCCACATTGTCACAACAACAGTCAACGCTCAGAGTGTGTTGATTACATTAAGAGGGCCCCGCATTTTCACGACAAGTCAACGTTTAAAGTGTGTTGATTAAGGCAACGTCTATCCAACCCTCTGGATGCACATTTGACCGTATTTATTAATTAATTGAAATTCACAATATTGTGAATTTCAATTAATTAAATGTGCATTGTGAATTTCAATTAATTAATAAATATGGTCAAATGTGCATCTAGAGGGTTGGATAGACAATTCGGTTGATGAAGCTGGGTCTTAAGTATTACTGTACTAGTACAGTAGTACTAGATGGGAATCTATTTTTTAATTGTCAATATCATGAATTGTTAATAGAGTTGAAATTTTAATCTTCAATTAATATTTAAATAAAATGTTTGTATATGATAACATAAAATCAATATTTGTCATTTATAGTCATTTACAGTGAGTATAGTAAGAAATCATAACTATATAGATTTTGTGGTTAACCAAAAAAAAAAGTGATATGATTGATCTTTTAAAATAATGAAAATAAAATTAAAAAAACAGATTGAAGAGAAATAAAATAAAATAAATATTTAACAATAAAATAAAATAAAAAGTCAATTTTAACTGATAAAAACAAAATAAATATTTACCATTATTGCTATGGTATTTAACTAAATTGGCACTAGTGACCGGAAGACTATATATGCACAGCAAGCTTGGTGTTCCACTTCAACAGAACCCAAATCCCGAGTGTTGTGTCGTTAGAATTTCAAGCGAAATGGAAATGAAGGTTGTGGATGAGGTCTTAGGATGGCTTCAACTTTTCTCTGATGGCTCTGTGGAGTGAGGCTGGGGCAGCTCAAAGGAGATGAAAGCCCTGAGCATGCCTTAATAGACCACAATATTATTTACTATTTACTTTTGCATGATTAGAAGTTAATTTTATGGATAAATGTTTAGATGTTATGTTATAATGTCAGAGTAAATAATTGATTTCTTAAATATTAGTTCATGTGATTAAGTATAATACATGTGATTGAATAATTCAGAAATTTATGTTATGAGGTTTTGATTTGTTATTCATAAGATTTATGAATGGACTAAGGATGCACTAATCCCGTTTTGGTGAATTGCAAGTTGTATTCAAGAAAACAAGTTTTGACCACTCTCCAAGAAAGAGAGAGTATCTTTCGAGGAGAAGAGAATAGACATTTGGTTTTAACAGTTCATTTGTCGTCTGAGTATAGTGTATCTTTAGTTAGCGAACCTTTGTTGATTAAGGTAAGTTGTGCTTAATCAAGTTGGTTTAAGTTTATTTTTTGACTCGATAAGTTGTTGATGTCACTTAGAGTCTCTTTAACGTGTTTTTAACGTCAACCTAGTCATTTTTGAGAATTCGAAGTCATCAAGGTTGAACGTTAGTCGTTTTTCAACTAAGGTGATCTTTTTTGTCAAAAAAATCATCCTTCGCATCGTAAACAAGAATATGTTACATTTGCGTTGACGTAGTTGGAAGAAATTAAAATTGTGTTTCTTGCAGATAGCTTTTAATGTTGAATTTTTGCATTTTGTCAAATAGAAATTGTTGGGAATTAACATGTCTCAACCTTTGCAAGTTCCTAATGTTGTATTTATTTATTCAACACTATGTTGTAAGATGCCATGTTGAGTTGGCATAGTCAGCACCTTGTGTACATGCAGCAGGATAAATTTTGGTGACTTTGGCAACTGCAGTTTCCCCCTTGAATAATTAATGGGGGTCTGGGGGCAGTGCCCCTTGTGGGGTCCAGGGGAAGCTCGGGGGTAGCGCCCCCAAAACCTCAAACGACTTTTATTTAATAAATGCATCGGTGGTTAATTTTGTTAACCGACAAAATGAAAAATGACATTGTAAAGCCCTAATTTTTGGAAGCTTCTAAAATCTTGTTATAAGTGGTTGGAGAGTGCAAAAGGTCACGAGATGTGAATGAGAATCGACAGTGTGTACTCCTGAAAGAACTTGCATTGCAAGTGTGTTGTAATCATCTTTTTGATTTGATAATACATTGTGTATGTTTTGGAGTGTGGGGTTTTTCACCTGAAAGGGTTTTCCCCATGTATATCTTGTGTTGTGAGTTTTGTTTGTATTTGAATGTTGTTATTACCTTCATGTTAATGTGCATCTTAATTTGTAACTGTAAAAGGTTAAAATTTGCATAAATCTTTCCTTAGTAGATCAGTGTAGGAAGTGTTTTCTGCGTACCTTGCTTCATTTCAGAAATTGACTTGATTTTCTCTTATTCGTGAAAGGGGAGATTTTCTTGACCCAATCACATACTGTGCTTAATGTGTGAGGCAATGTAAGTATACGCTGCATTCTCATAGTCATTATTGTTATTAATATTTATCTTTTTAGATTACAATAAGTAAATATCTTAGAGTGGAGTTCAAAGATAGTGGGTTTTAAAAGATAACAACCTTCTTTAATGAAGAAGCAATCCCTCTTAACCATTTCGATATCATAGGATACTTTAAGGGACGTTGTTGAGTGGAGAGAGTGGTGTTTAATGACCACATTTCCCCTCGACTTGCATGCTCTATCAAAGAGAGAAATTAGGATTACTTAAAGGAGAAACCTATGGCTAGTGGGGAGTCTCATATTCAACTTATATCATGAGTCAATACAAGGAAAAGGAGTTGGTTATTTAAATAAAAAGGAGTTTTTAGAGTGGGTGCTAAGATCAAAGGCTTGGAAGGTCTGAGCAGAGGAAGATTAGGCCGCAGGGAGGAGATTCTTAACTATGCAGAATAGACATGAAGGTTAGTGCTCTTTACATTAGTCTATGATCCTTACATTGATGCACAATGATAGTATCTACACATAGTTTGGAATGAGATCCACAACTGTTTATTTAAAAATAGTATATGTGTAGAACAATGCATAGATACTGTGTATCTACGTAAAGTTTAAATAGTGAACTTGGTTATATATATGGTCGTATGATAAGTTTAGACTAAGATAATAAGAATGCATATGCCATAAGGTTGCCATGAAGATACAGTATAGTTATATGCTCTTATAGAAAATATCAATGACAATGGAGTTACTTCCATTCAAATGTTGTCTACTATTATAATGCATACACAAAAATATTCATTTATAATTTTAGATGTCCCTTGGGACCTCTGGTGTGATACTATTAGTGATAGTTACAAAGTGATGTAGCTTTTATAAGAATAGAAGCTGCTTCATAACAAATCCCCTTCTTCTATTGTAAACATTAAAAATACACTCATTATAAAGACTTATAATAACTTAGAAATGTATGTTTTGTTATAATCACGAAGTTGTCAAATGCATTTGCATGAGATGAAGAATTAAAGTTCATCATTCTAGATTCTTTCAAAAAAAAAACTATTTTTCTTGCTTTCATTGTATGCAAACATATATGCTTATGATAACATTCCATTTTTAAATCAACTAAACAAAAATTATTAGCCACAACTCATAAGTCCTTGGACATTATGGAATGAATCCCTCATTATTAAATTGACATGAATCAAGTACAAGAATTCAAGATTCTTAATGCAGTTTTGATTAAGGATTGTAAACAAAAATTAGATGTGGCATATGGAATTTAGTCTTCACTAGCATTTGCTAGATATGTGACTAATGCAAAATTATTCAATTCCTATCTTACCAAATGGAATTTAACTTTACTATCATTTGTTAGGTTTGCACAAGTGAATAAAGTAGTCAATTTGACCATATTATGAATATAATTATAATATTCCTTTCAAACCTATGATGTATTCCATTGTGTTTCTCTAAAATTCCCCTCATCCCTTTGAGTTCCTCTTGTTTTAAATCCTCTCCAAACACTTATGAAATTTCCTATTTAGATCTCTCCTAACCACCTTCAAACCCTCATCTCATTAGTATTAATTTATAAATCTTATCATGCACAATTTTGTAATGCCACGAATGTGCAATTACAATGTGATATAAATCATTATTTTATTTTTCCATATACAAAAGTTATTCTTTTCAAGTGCCATGCATAACCACTAATTACAACATAAAACACACTTGTAATTTTTCTTTTTCTTCTTCATATAAATTATAGTGGTTTCTTTCTAATTGAAACCAAACAAATTGAAATCAAATCAAATTAAAAAATATCCATGAATTCACAAATCTATTAGTTATCTCATCAATCAAAGGGATGCAAAACAACATTAGAAATATCTAACCATAAATGACACAAAATCTACATACACTTATAAAAAATTACATATTGAATCTAGAATGTGTAATTAAATGCTTAACCTAACATAGGCAAAAGACCCCCCCGTTCAAGGTGTTTCGAGGGTTCATCCTTTCGGTGGTAGAGATGAGGTGAGATGGAGGGCCCTTGACAACAGATGGTATAAGTTAAATTTTGATGGGGCTTCCAGGGGAAACCCTGGGCAAGCATCAATAGGATGTGTGATTAGAGATAATGAAGGAAGGTTTTGTGGGGTAGTTTTGAAGCGTCTTGGGTTCATGACAAATAACGAGGTAGAAATGTAGGCCTTTGTTATCGGTATGCAGCTTGGTCTATCACTAGGTTTCAAAGAGGTGCATGTGGAAGGGGATTCTCAGATAATCATCAATGCAATCTAGAATAAACAAACACCGAATAGGAGACTAAACAATTCTCTTATCAGAGGGTTGGCTCTACTGTGGAATTTTATGGCATACAAAATAAATCATGTTTTAGGGAGTCAAATAGAGTAGCCAATAGGTTAGCAAACTTAACATTTGATTAAAGGAAGAAATGATGGTTAGTCATTCTTTAGCAAATTGGATTAAGGTGGACCCTGAATTTAAAATGCTTCTTCAAGAAGACAGTGAGGTGGGAACTTCCGAATAAGGAGCAGCAGTGATAGTCATATGACCATGACTTGAAGCTTAACCAGTGTGATGCAAAGGGGGAAGTTCGGGTGTTAGAAGTATGATGAAAAGGATGAAAGGTGGTAGCTGGAAAATGTTGGACAGGAGGGTTGACATGGTTTTTGCAGAGAGGAGAGGATTTGAGGTGGTGGTGATGCAAGTAGGAGTACTGCTATGTGTGGGAGATAGATGATGATTGATGGATAATTATGATGAATTTATTACAAAGTGTGTTGAAGGTCGATTGAGAGATTTTAAATCAAGGTGTTTGGAGACCATATGCATTGGATTTTCTTTCTGCAATTGAGTCGACGGTGCTACTCACAGGCAAGAAGAGACAAATGGCCTTCCGAGGCCCACTCACAGATAAGAGGTTGAAGGGAATCTTCAAGATGAACTCGACAATTGGGTTACATGTTGTTGGAATGATTCTTGGTGAGGCATTTATGAATCTGAATGTGAAGTATCGGGTTAACACAGATGTTCCTAGGATGTTCGTAGGCATCCTCCTCGATTTGGGGGAATCGAAGGATGTTGTGAGAGAGATGTCTAGAGCTCTCATTCAAGCAAATTGGCGTGGGGATTTGGACAGAGTGTTGGAACTGGCAATACCTAGCATTGGCTTCAGGCTGGAGGGAGGATGCTAGCTAGTAGTGATGCCACATTATAATGGTCCATGGATACCATTCGTGATTCCCATGGCTGGAGGATCTGAGCATGATAGGCGTAATGAGGCTCAATGGGGGTTGCCTTTCTGAAGACAGTGGTGGGCCTTGCAGACGGTGTTGGTGTGGATTGGTCAGACATGGTGGTCTCTAATGATATAGGGGAGGACTCGAGTGCTACATGGATGCAAAGATGTTGCTATCGGTGGTTGAAGTACATACATCTACACTCTGCTATAGATATAGATATAGTATGATGTAAATCTAGAAATATATTATATAGCTAGAATGTAAAGTTCATGGTTTGAATCGTAGTTATTAATATATAATGACCCTCATTCATTGAGCAACCAAATTTTGGTTATCTTTTGTTCTATCTATATATGGGTTTTGGATCCCTATACAAAATGGCAAGGGTAATTGTGAGCCCTCCTCTCCCATTTCCTACTGATCAAGCATCTTTCCGTTTACTTGAAGTGTTCCTCACCTTTTATTTTTCACTCTTTCTCCACCACCACCTGCATCTTTTCATTTCACACATATGTAGGTTTTATGAAAATAGTTCAATTAAATGTCCATGTTATCATAAAAGAAGTCTTTGACAGATGCCAGGCCAATAGTGTATATAAGTAGTGATCTCTATTGCACTCTATGCATCCAATTTTATGAAGCGAACATCATAGTCTAGATTGCCAAATACTCCAAACAAAAACAAAACCATTTTTTTCCTAGTAACTGAAAATACAACCTTGTTCCTTCATTATTAGTGCAGGTTTGACATGGTGCACATTATTATAGTGTGAGCCTATCTTTCAAATCACTTCATTTAGCGTCACCAATAATCTCCACAAGAACATTCTCCTAGCCTTAAATGATGCAAACAATTCACATCTCTCACAACAATTTCTCTTGCAACAATCTTGGAGATAAATTTCATTGCATTGTGACAATCAACACATACTTGAAGGTTCTTAACAACTCTAATAGTTGTTCTAGCGGGGGTGTCTAACAAACCAAAAGCAATTGCCATTTTTTCACTATGGTGGTAGATAAATAATTATTTTTCCTCCTTTTCCACATCACTAAGTAAATGTTTGCATGTGCAGCTCTCATCCACTAAACCTGCATGGCTGCATGCACATAGAACCCAAGCAAAGCTTGTAATGTCAGGATATGTTCTAGAGTGCTTCGTTAATTCAATGATTTTGAGAACATCCTTGCAAAATCCATTTTGTGCATATCCCGGAATCATTGCATTCCATGAGACCGCATTTCTTTGAGGCATTTTGTCAAACAGTTCGCATTCCTAGTCTATGCTTCCACATTTTCCATACATGTCTACCAGAGCATTTCCAACTATTTTCCAGCTATAATATCTGACAAAAATTCCCCTTCCATTATACTTTGATGGATGTTCATACCCTGTTCCAAATCTCCTATTTTGGCAGATGCAGGGAGGATGCTGGCTTTACAACTGCCAATTTCATTTGCTTGAAAGTTTCTAAAGCCTTGTCGACAAATCCATTTTCTGCATATCCTACAATAATGGCATTCCATGAGACCGCATTTCTTTGAGGCATTCTGTCAAACAGTTCACGTGCCTTGTCTATGCTTCCACATTTTGCATACATGTCTACCAAAGCAGTAGCAACCATAATATCTGACAAAATTAATCTATCCTTTACGCTTTGATGGATGTCCATATCCTGTTCCAAAGCTTCCACTTCGCACATTGTAGGAGGATGCTGGCAAAGGTTTATGGCTTTACACCATCCAATTGCTTTTGCTTGAAAGTTTCTAGAGCCTTTTCAACAAATCCATTTTGTGAATATCCTGCAATCAGGGGATTCCATGAGAACACATTTCTTTGAGGCATTCTGTCAAACAGTTCATGTGCCTTGTCTACAGTTACATATTTTTGCATATCCTGCAATATGGCATTCTATGAGATGACATCTCTTTGAGGTATCCTAGGTATCCTGTCAAATAGTTCACATACCTTGTCTGTGCTTCCACATTTTGCATACATGTCTGCCAGGGCAGTTACAATTACAATATCTGACAAAATTCCTCCATCCTTATCCTTCGATGGATGTCCATACGCTGTTCCAAAGCTCCAATTTTGGCACAGGCAGGGAGGATGCTGGCAAAGGTTGTAGAGTTTGGCTTTATACCTGCCAATTGCATTTGCTTGAAAGTTTCTAAAGCCTTTTCAACAAATACATTTTATGAATATCCTGTGGTCATGGTATTTCATGAGACTACATTTCTTTGTGCCATTCGGTTAAACAGTTCTAAAGGTGGGAGCAAGCTGGTAGGAGATCTGTTTGTTGTATATGGTGAAACAATGCGACTGCCTACATCTTGCTCCTGCAGAAAGAGCAACCACATAAACAGAGCCCCTGAGATTGGAATTAATTGAGTGGGAGGGAGTACCCCAATTTAAAGCTAACCGCGGGCGGCAGCAGGTGGGGCAGTCACGGTTTGTTGAAACGCACGGGTGATGTATTAACGGAATTTATTTTGGACAAAAACAGAATTGGAGAGAGCCCACCAGCACACGTCTAAATCAAAGCCTAGAGTGTGCTGTTTAAACCCAGCCCTGTTAATGCTGATTTCATTTTGTTGAACCTTTTGCTTAAATGACTGCAGCAACAACCTTCTGCTTGGATGAATCAAAGGCCACTTGGTGTAGATGTCAATATTAGTGAATACTAATTAATGGGATGCCAAATCTGAGTTTATTAGACATTTATCTTGAAGTGTGTGTTCATGGATAGTAAATCTTTGAATATGATTAAATGCCAAAATTTTTGTCTGTTTGTGTTACTTCAGCTTATGAGGAAAGTAGGGATGAAAATGATGCAAGTACATTGTTGGTTCTGAGCATGTTTTAAAAATGATGCAGGAGTCAGTCAGCCTCCAATGACAAAGGTGCATTGTTGGTTTTGACCATGTTCTATCACAATTATGTCTTTTGTGTTGTCACTTTAGTGTCTAATTTGGAAGCTATATCTGTAAGAGTACTTTCGCAAAATACTCTTTGTTGTCATCTTATTGAGCATGAGAGATAGTCCGAGCATAGGCTGATCTTGGTTTTACTTGTTTTTTCCCTATGGGTATGCAACTGGTACATTTTATTTGGCTACATTTTAATTGGTTGCTAATTTGTGCGGCCACTTAAAGAATCCTCATAGAGAAATTTATTTGATGGTTAAATCGACCACTGAAATTAGCTATAGGTTATGGATCATGTATATTTTTCTAGGATGTTCATCTTATTATTAGGAATGGGAGAACTTATTACCTAAAGTTCCAACTACCTGTATATGGTATAGTGTGGACTTCTGTTCATATTCTACTCTCCTATCATGAATCTAAAATGGCTTTGCATTTGGTGTTTTATTTAAATATCATCCACTTCAATGGTCAAACAGTCAATAGCAGTTTTACATCTCATTCACAACAAAAAGTGGTAAATATTTGTCCTATTTTTATTGCCCAAAATTAACCTTTGACTATTGAAGTGGATGATATTTAAAAATAGCCCTATTTAAGGTCAAAGTTACTATTGTATTTGCCCATGTAACATCTACTTTATGCAGTTCATGATGGACAATTTGAATCCATACTGTTGTATTCATGCTGGCCTTTGTATGCATTATATTTGCATCAAGGCTTGTTTGTAATTGTTTGATTTATGCCCGATTCGATAAATTTAATACAGGTCTTTAAATTGATTAAGTTGTCTATTCAATGCACAAGGTATTAAAATGCAATGTACATACTGCAGAAATTGATGTTTCCCTACAGTTATTCATTCTTTACCATGTGCTTGTGGCCAAGCTATTGGATTCTATTACTTGGAGTGAAATTCAGATGCAATATGCTGATGCATATTCTACCGTATCAAAACCATAGATGTTCATGCTATATTATACTGTGCACAATGCGGGAATTCTTGTATTTACAGCTATGAATGCTGAAATGATTTGCTATTCGACCATAGATAGCACATGCACATGCACATTCCACGAAACAGACAAAGCACTACATCACTACCACGTCTACTAACTTCATATGTTGTTTCAAATCAAAAGCATTGACAAAGCACTACACCTCCCACCACATACAATGGTGAACTTGTTTCTTGAGTTCATCCTACCTATCACGTAGCACAAAGCTTGTCTTGGAACAAACTCTGCATCCTCCTCCTGCCCAGCCAATGTCTTCAGCACTGCATAGATTTCTTCCATTTGTGGCTGTAACCTATCCTCCGACATGAATGCATGCATTCTGTTCTAGACATTACACAATTAGGACTCTGTCAATTTTTACTTCAGTGCAATAATAATGCAAGTTACTTTATAGAACGGGAGAAACGGAAATTAAGTGGGCCCCACGTTGTCACGACAACAGACAACGCTCAGAGTGTGTTGATTTAATTAAGAGGGCCCCACATTTTTACTACAAGTCAACGTTTAAAGTGTGTTGATTAAGGCAACGTCCATCTAACCTTCTGATGCACATTTGAGCGTATTTATTAATTAATTGAAATTCACAATACAATATTTGATCGTATTTATTAATTAATTGAAATTCACGATGCACATTTGACTGTATTTATTAATTAATTGAAATTCACAATACAATATTTGATCGTATTTATTAATTAATTGAAATTCACGATGGATATTTGACCGTATTTATTAATTAATTGAAATTCACAATACAACAGTCATAAACAATGAAGCGGGGTCTTAAGTATTACTGTACTAGCACAGTAGTACTAGATGGGAATCTATTTTTTAATTGTCAATATCATGAATTGTTAATAGAGTTGAAATTTTAATCTTCAATTAATATTTAAATAAAATGTTTGTATATGATAACATAAAATCAATATTTGTCATTTATAGTCATTTACAGTAAGTATAGTAAGAAATCATGACTATATAGATTTTGTGGTTGACCAAAACAAAAGTGATATGATTGATCTTTTAAAATAATGAAAATACAATTAAAAAAACAGATTGAAAAGAAATAAAATAAAATAAATAGTTAACAACAAAATAAAATAAAAAGTCAATTTTAACTAATAAAAACAAAATAAATATTTACCATTATTGCTATGATATTTAACTAAAACTAGTGATCGGAAGTCTATATATGCACAGCAAGCTTGGTGTTCCACTTCAACAGAACCCAAATCCCGAGTGCTGTGTCGTTAGAATTTCAAGCGAAATGGAAAGGAAGGTTGTGGATGAGGTCTCAGGATGGCTTCAACTTTTCTCCGACGGCTCTGTGGAGCGGGGCTGGGGCGGCTCGGAGGAGATGAAAGCTCTGAGCATGCCGGTGCTTCCTTCCAACGACGCTTTCGTCGACGGCGTGGCCACCAAACACGTCGTTGTGGACGAGGAAAATGGAGTGTGGATCCGCATTTATTTGCCTCGCACGGCGCTTCACACCGAAGACAATAAATTAGGCGTGGTGATCCATTTCAAAGGCGGCGGTTTCTGCGTGAGCCACGCGGACTGGCAAATGTACAATAATTTCTACTCGAGACTCGTGACGTCATCCAACGTGATTTGCGTCTCCGTGGACTACAGGCTGGCTCCCGAGCACCGTCTTCCGGCGGCGATCGACGACTGCTTCACCGCCGTTGCGTGGCTAAGTAAAATCGGGCGCGGGGAAAAAGAGGAACCGTGGCTCGCCCGACATGCGGATTTGAAGCGGTGTGTGTTGATCGGTGACAGCGCGGGAGGCAACGTGGTCCACCAACTGGCCCTGCGCGAACAAGAGCTGAGCCCTGTTTGCCTGCGAGGCTGCGTGGCTTTACACCCGGATTTTGTCCGATCCGAGCGCAGCAGATCGGAGATCGAGATTTCGCATGACTCATCGATTTTAACGGTGGAGATGGCGGATAAGTTCCTTCGCCTTGCGCTGCCCGTAGGGAGCACAAAAGATCACCCGATAATGAATCCGATTGGATCCCAGGCTCCCCCACTGGAGAAGCTCAAATTACCTCCTTTTCTTCTAGGCATTGCTGACAGAGATCTACTTTACGATACAGAGATGGAATATTGCCAAGCCATGAGAAGCGCAGGACATGACGTGGAAACGTTTGTATCGGAGAACGTAGGCCACGGCTTTTATCTGAAGCAGCTTGCCATCAATTCCGATCCGCACGTTGCTAAGGAGACCACTAAACTTGTGCAAGTCATCGAACACTTTATCACTCGCTGTTTGGCTGAATAACCTGTCCAAGCGTCACTCAATCTTGAACAGTACTGTAGTATTTGGTACCCTAGTAGTTCAAAGTTGGCGACCAGTTAGCCGTTTTTAGTATTATTAAAAAATAAAATATTTAGATATTTAGTGGAGTGATTGATAGCTGTCGACTTACGTCTAAATATAGATATTTATTTATGTGATTGATATAGAATTACCCGTTCCTGCCTGCCTAAGGTTCTTTGAAGCTTGATAGCAATTGGACTTATAGGTTCAGTGGGCACGCCAATAGTTTTGTGATTGCAGAAAAACTTTGTTAGAGATAGGTAATTTACCCATAGCCAAATCTTCAATGACAAAAGGGACAATATACATGTTTGTAAGTTTGCCTATAAGTTTTATTGATTTACCTTTGAAATTTTCAAAGTTTGTCTGTTTGTAGAGATTGTATAAAAACAATAAACTTAAAAATATAATACTTGAAAGTTCCTTAAGGACTTGTTTACAAATAGCTTTAATCGTGGTTTGACTCTAGGTTAGTTAACTTGACTATATCGATGCCACTTGGTTGGTTATTCTCGTTTTACTTGTATGTTACTCCTAATAGAACGATGGTGTTGATATGTTGACATGTGTGAAGATCCTAATGTATATTGCTTTTTAAGTTTGTTAGTGCTATTGTTGTATTTTTTATTCCTATGCTAATTGACTAAAACATTGATATATGACTATACACAAAAAATAACATACATAGCCCATAAAAATTGGGATCATAAGAGGAAGTTATATGAACATTATGGAGCTATTCTTTGGAGGGGCTAAGTGATCATGTAGCCTTTTAACTAAGTCGATGAACAATATGGCATTACCAATATCCAAACACAAATCCATATATCCATTTACTATAAACATAATTGCCATGTTAAAGTTGTTATACAAATATATTCAACTTATCTTTTTTCATGTAATGGACTTACATAATATCATATGCATAGTATATGTGAAACAATGGATTTCCTCGAATGTGCGTGGAAGAAACAAAAGAATTGCATTAGGGGAGAGGATCCAATTGCTGAGCATGTTCCAATAGGTGTGATAATATTTGTGTATTTAAGGCTCAATATTTTTAAAAATTTAATACTAGTAGTTGTGACATCCTGCTTGCTTCTATCAATGAAGTTTATTGCGACATCTAGGTGGTATAGTTTGTGAAGAGTTTGATCTCTGGTACATGGAGGCATACTTAAGAAGTTTTAGGTATTTTGATTCTTTCATTAACAATGGTTTTGAGTTTGACTGCTCTTAGATTTGGATTCTAACATTTATTAATAGTTACAACTTATGGAAATAATCCCACATAATACTAGAAGCATACAAACTACATTATACTACTAAGTACTGCTCTATAAGTAGAGCTTGTATTGCAACTTTTCCTCAATGACCTTGCTCATATAAGTGGTTCCATACTCTTTAGATATAGTAGATTGATACAATCTAGGATGAGTTTCATCAATCAATTCAAGAGTTGGAGCAATCAACACATCCTCTTATGGCTTAAAAAACATGACAACTAACATCATGTACTGATTTGTGTTTACTACTACTCTATGCTCTTGATCTAAATTGTTCTAAGAATTCAGAGGACAATACCCAACAAGGGGCTGGTAGTATTGTAAAACACACAAAAAACAATGTGCGAAGCATATTTTTATTTAGAATATGAAGAGTTCAAACAATGTGGGCAATCTTGGCAGATGAGATGTATGCCCTAAACAATTTGGGCAATCTCGTGGGAGAGATGTTCCCTGGAGACTCCATTTGGGAGAGTTCATACAATTAAGAAAACTTAGTGGATGAGATGTATGCCTCGAACTCCCCCCATTATTACTTTGAATTGAGCCCATTTATACATTTTCAAAGAATTTGAAAGGTCACCACACCTTGTCTTCCTTGGAAGTCGAAATGGATAGCCAAAAGCTGAAAGGTCACCACACCCATTTCCTCCTTTTAAAATTAACACTTGTTGGAAAATATAATATATTATTTAATTTAGATACCCAACTTATTGGGATTAACTCTACACTCTTGTATTTTCTATTCCTTATTATCTACCACTGTAGAACCCAAAATTCATCTTTAGAAATCTCAATGACTCAAGAGTACGATATCTTGCATGTAAACTACCAAACAACAATGTTCAAAATCTATTCCTAGTCTAGCTTTGATATCAAAATAACATGTTTGTGATTAGTATGAACAACTTAATCCAGAGCACCTTAGCAAGTTAATGGGAGGTCTTGGGCTCGAGTCAGAGTTTATCCATAGAAAGCCGATCAGATAGACTAAATTAAGACTTGTCTCCAAGTTTCTAACTTTGAAGTATAATAGATGTGACAATATCCTAAATGCAATCAATGTCATGTGTACTTCATGAAGATTGACTCAATATTTTAATAGTCAAGTAATTCTCCTAAAATGTATATAATGATACATTGTAGAAACTTTGAATGCTTATAAACAAGATTACAAGGACAAAAGAAAATTGAACAAATTTACTTACCTGCAATAAATCACCAATGTTGACAAGCTCTCCAAGGACAGGAGGTAAAGTAAACCATTCACCACCTGTCCAAACTTGGAGACCCTCAACCTAGTCATCTAGCAAGATAGTGAGCAAATTCCAATCTAAATGGGGTCTAAGTCCATTCACCAAATCTAGCTGAGGGTGAGGAGGGTAATAATTGATTTGGAGCTAGAGTATGGGTTCCTTCATAAGGGTTTGAGGATAATTAAGGTCCAACTCCAAGCTCTCAGAAAGCAGATCCAACATTTGTAAACTTGAGTACCTCTTCTCCATATTTTTCAAAGGTTTCCCTTGATGATCCACCCATCAATCAATCAACATCAATACATGCTTCAAATTTCAAAGTGGTTGTGTATGTTGTAATTAACTTTATTTCCTTGTATGTGAGGGGTGTTCTTAGCCACTTTTCTACCACCTTAGCAGATGATAGGGAGATGTAATGAATAAGGGCATCAACCCAGTCCAAGAATGTGTCATCCAACATGTCAAAGAAGATGCCACAACCTTCAAGAATATGAGTATTAGGCCTTACTGGACACTATCTTCTTTTTTCTTCTAGAGAAAGATCAAAAAATTCTCAAGACACCTCTTTAATACTTTCTATACATATCAATACATGGCCATCCATTATATCAAAAGTGAGATGTTTCTTAAAGCATGTCATATTCATGAAATATCTTCTTGATGTTAAAATTTATCCTTCCATGGTTTACCTTGAAATATATGATATACCTTCAAATCTATGGTGTAAAATATGATAGCTAATCTGTGGAATGTTTTATCTTCTGTGAGATTTTTCATTACAAGATCTTCATCTTTATTTGAGTTTCAACATATGCTATTGAAGATCTAGTCTTCAATGAGGTCCTATTGCAAGGTTTTCGTCTTCTATGGGATTTTTTTTAGTTAGATCTCACCTTCTTCTAGGTCCACTAATTCCATCTAGATAGACTACTGAGCTATTTGTGAGGTTTGTAGAGTAACTTCATTTGTCTCCAAAAAATACTAACCCAATTTTTATTATTCTTAATCTTGGTATGAATTTTTGGTCTTGCAGAGTATTTCTAATTCTCCAAGGTCATCCACCCTTATTGTTGCTTTTTGGTTGAATTAAACTAGTTCTCTACTTTCTTTTCCTATCATTTTTGTCTTTATGTATAACTCCACTATATTTGGGATCAAACCCTTATTACTTTCAGTGTTGGCTTTCTGCTACACTTTATGGATTGCCCTTCGTGATTTTTGTTTTCCTTATTCACCTGTATTTGGGATCCAATTCAATATTACTTTCACTATTAGCTTTCTGCTACACTTTATGGATTTTTCTTTGCGATCTTTGTTTTCTTAAAATTCTTTATTGTTTTTTAATTTGTTTATTCTGTTTACAACCAAATCTTAACTTCCTCCAACTATAGTGTTTTCAAACTTTCAATTTTACTTGCTAGCTTTGATTTTGGTTTCAAATATCATTTTCCTGCACATTTCCTAATTTCTGACTAGTCTCTAATAATTCACATTATTCTAAATTTGATATAAAATAAACCTCTAATTTTATACCATATAATTTCATTAGCTATTTACGATGTGGTACGACTATTTTCTTTCCAGTCCTACTTTGACGTGGAAACATGGAATCAATTTTGTTTCAATAACCTACCTTTGCATTGCTAACTACAACCAGAGGGATCAATCCTTGGTAGGATTTTTGTGTACATTTTTCTCGCCAAATTGGCTCCATCCTTGTGACCAAGATAGATCCTGAAAATCCATTAATAGTTGGCATGAAACTCCAATTATCCAACTTCCATTTCCAGTTTCCATAATAAAAAATAGCACTATTCTAAAATAAAATTTTGTTAATTGGATTTAAAAATATTTATTGTAGGCTTCATAATCGACTTTGCTAGGGATCGAACCCAGATCTATGGTTTCATAAATTGGAGACAAAAAAATATTTAAAATACCTAAATTGGGTATGTAAATTTTTAATGGTGTTTGTGTACAAACCTAGAAGAATCCTTAGTCTTGGGATGCACGGGCTACCTAGGTTACTATTTTTGAGTGGTGAGATACTAGATTGATGATAGGAATAGATTATGGAGCTTCAACATCAAGCAATGGCCTTTGATCAAATGGAAGAATATATCAAGTAGGGACCTCTCTAAGTTGGTGGTCATGGAGGGTTTACACCGGATCTATTGGCTCAAATTGCTTCAAAAGAGCTCATCCATCGCTAGTGATGTTCAAAATACATCAAGCACAATCAATTTTACTTCAAGAGGATGTGATCACAAAATTGATGCGCTAAATATATTTAGTGATGGCATTGGATATTTTTGCAATATTATCACAATCTGATTTGACTTTGTCTCTCAAATTGCTAGACGTGGAACATGTAGATTATTCCCTTGTAGTACAAATAGATGTGTAACTTGCAAATTCATTCTAGAGTTTAGAGTGCATGACAGAGAACACATCGTCTAAAAATAATGGTTACACCATCTACAAAAATTGTGGAATACAAAATATCAATCAAATCCTTAATTACAGTTAATATATGTTGGTATAACATGGGCCTTGTGGAACCCGCCACTTGGCTCATTGAAGAAATATCATTTCAAAAATTTCGCTCCTCAAATTGTTGATTCTAGTCATGGGGATTAGTACAATCCACATAACCCATTGGTATAGCAGTTGATTCATTATTCACCACAATCCACTCAACAACTATGAACTAGATCCAACTAGTGATGAAGTCAAAATGTTGTTTTGATGTGTAATAAATGTAAGTTTTTATGAGTATTTAAGAAATTGTTTAAAAAAATTTAAGGTCAAGATCTGTTTGATGGTAGTCCTTTTAATCTAGACCATCTATCTATATATTTCATTTAATCATCCTCACTAAGGGAACGCTTATCAACATAATTAATTAAAGAGTTGAATATATATATATATATATAATTTTTAAATTTTTTTTAATGTTTTTTTCCTTAAATTTTTCTAAAATAATAAATATGAACAATTTTATTGTTAAAAGTTGATATTAAATTAATATAAAAATTAATTGCATCCTTAATTTTTTTGATATTATAATTTTATTATTATTATATATTCATATTAAATTAATATAAAAATTAAGTACATCCTTGACTTTTATGATATTATAATTTTATTGTTTTGTAAAGATTAATATTAAATTAATATAAAAATTGATTGCATCCTAACTTTTGTGATATTATAGTCATTCTATAGAAGAAAGTTTGGTACATTTTGTAAAACATATCTATAAAATCTTGCCTAATGGATCTTCAACAAAATTGTCAATGAAATCTGATTTCTGTTTTAATATGAGAAGACAGTTTCACGGTTCAACAGAATTTATTTGTAGATTTCATACCCCATATTAACTGTACTTCTGATTCTACGTGTTCCTTGAATTTTGTTTGTCAACGATATCAGTCACTTCAAACTCATTAAGTGTATACATTCTTTTAAAAAAATCTTGTCAGTCAGCTTCCACCACCCAAATAATGAAATGCCATATATATAGCTACAGATGACATGACTGAATGGCTAGATTGATCTCTTCATATCTTTGTGGGATCAGGGAAGAGCGTATCATCTGTCATTTGCATAGAAACTCTCCATCTCAACTACTAGACTGTAGCTAGAAATCTCCTGTCATGAACAATATAATATACTATGTATGTCTGCTTTGAAATTAACAACTTCACTTGTGTTCTGTTTAGAAGTAAGAAAAATAGCCTATCAGATGATTCCATGATTAAAGTGCTTCGGGCTGTATATTAAAGTAAGATCGTAGATATTAAAGTTTGTACTTGAAAAAGTTAACCATGTATAGAAGAAACAACATTTCTATTACAAATATGGGTCAGAGATTTCAATTTTTCTTGGTATTCTAAAAATCGTTGAGCTATTTGATAACCATATCTGCAGAAAGTATTTATTTACAATTATTCTTTTAATTTATTTTTTCAGACTTTACCATCAAATACATAAACCTCAATTTGTCACCTTTATCTCTAAGCTTATAAAAAGCCTCAATGGCCTTTTCTACAGGGGCATGGTATTGAACAGAGGCCACCACAGTCACAAAAACATTATCCTGCAACAATTTGAAAAACAAATTACTCCACTAGTGGGTCATTAAATTCTAACCGCTGGTTGTCTAATGGAGTCACCTGGTTCGGTTAAAAATTGGACTTTCAATTTCACTAACCATAAGATTAAAAAAACAAAAAATACACAATAGCACAAAAATGAACAATAAAATTTTACTAAATCACTACGTGGGATATTATGCCCAGCAAATGACTTGTAAAGTCCCCCTACCATATTTAGACCTATTTTATCATAGATCACCAATGCCCTGAATTAAACCATTTTTAATTAATAAATGCATAATTCAATTAAATTTGCTTTGTGTAGTGTTCGATTATATATTCTGTATGTATAGTTTAATTATATTTGTGTTATGTCATGATTAAAAATGCTTATGAGAATAACTTAAATTAATATTATTAGAAACATTTTAAATCATTTATATGGACTTTGGAAATATCACCACTATATTGTGTAAGCAATTGTCTTTGCAATGTTTTGCAAGAAAACATAGTTCAAAGCAAAGGGGAAAGTTGAGGTCAAAACAACTAGCGTATAAGGAGTATGGGGTTACCAAGGATTTCATGTGAAGTCAATTTTGATCTCATTAAGGCAATGAACCATATTTTTCATTTTAAAATTACTCATTTTGTATTTTGTTTTTATATTTTCCAAGCATCATGTTAAAAGACACAAAATGTGTTGATATATATTATATTGTGTATTTGTATGTATATGTATGCATGTTAGTATATATATGTATTTGTATGTCTATATTTATATGCCAATACACAAATATACATACCATTTATATGCATATGTATATGTTTATACACATGTATAACATACATACATATGTAGATGTATATATATCTGTGTGTGTGTGTGTGTGTGTGTGTGTGTATTACAACAAATATAAGTCATGGCATACAATATAAAGATACAAACATCAATCTTGAATGATGTATGTATAAAATATAAAGATTATAATAAATCTATGTATTTATTTGTATGTCTATATTTTTATGCATATACACTTAAATATACATACATTTATATGCATATACACAAAAATATACATACATATATGTTTACACACATGTATGTGTATAAATATGTATGCATACCATACATACATATGTAAATGTACATACATATATACATATATATGCACATACATATGTATGTACATGCATATATGTCTATACATATATATGTGTGTATATATATTATATGTGTGTGTGTTTATTACAACAAATACAAGTCATGTCATACAATATATTGAGACAAACTTGGATCAAACCATGTATGTATAAAAATATAAAGATTACAACAAATATGGATTCATGCATGAAGTTGGCTAAAATACTTCATAATAGATATTACATTTGATTAGATCAATCCATAATTTGCTCACAAGATTACATCATGATGACAAGGTGATTTGAACAAAATGTCATGACATGATGAATGATGTACCCACCTTCCAAAAAAATTGAATTTCATGGAACAAGTCTCACTTGGGGATTAGTTTTTCCTTCATGTATTTCAAAATATTCAAATTTCATAAAACAACGTTCACTTGGGAATCATATTACCTTCCATATGATTTCCCACTACACCATCCATGAAGGAAGCAAGGAGCAATGACTTGAATTACTTTTGGTTGGTGTGCTAGGACTCAATCATCCATTTGCATGTTCCTTGGCAGGTGTGTTGGGTCAATATTTTGTCGTCAACTAATTGAAGACAAAATGGTTATATCAACCATAGTGTAATGAGATTAAATATCTCCTCTCAGAAAGGGGAGGCTCCCTTCTTATTGCTAACTAATATCAACCAATAACTAACTAGACTTATTTACACTAAAAACTATCCTTGGGGTGGTTCCATATCATTCTATTCTCTTATTTTAGAATAGATGTTTACAATTCAAGATAACAAACCCACGAAGCTTATAATATGCAAAGAACTACAAATTACTAACTTGGAGCAATAATAACCAATATCCAATCAAGCTACACAAAAGAATAACTAAACGATACCAACGTGTGTTAATCAACAAGAAACCCACGAAAGTTCACAAAGTTTCTTGTTGCTTCTTATGCCAATTGAAAATAAAGGAGTTCAGAGTAGAGTGCAGCCTAAAGTCTTCACTAAATGCCGAGATAAGATAACATGATCGTAGACAATAAATTGCAACCCAAAGTCTTCAAGTTAATTCTCATTCACAAACATAAACACAAATCTCAAAGATGATATCGCAACACAAAGTCTACAAAATTAGATTTGAATTATCTTCTAAATACTTGATTTCCACACTTACATTTCAACCATGCATACAAGATAACGTAATAGAAAGGACATAAGAACAATTCTATAACATCACAAACTTGATCCAAGACAACGATTGGATGCCAACTTGCTTTCTTTATATTTATTGAAAATTGATTTACAAAATAAGCTCAAAGTCTCAAATTGCTCTTCAAAATGGCAGTGCTTCACTTCAATAGATAATAGATAATATTTACATAAAAGGCCCTCTTTATTTATAGGGAGACACTGAGAGAAAAAATAGTAAATCTGCAACTACTTTGACTTATTCAAAGATCGAGTCCAAATTGAATTAGGACTTCTCTATTTTTACATGTAATTACATATTTGAAAATAGCATGTAAATATGTCCAGAACAAAAAACATAAAGCATGGAAATATTTATAAAAATAAACTAAGGCATGTTCAACTTTCTCCACCATCTTTCTCCATGAAATCTTCATACTTCTTCATGATTGATTGCACTTCATCAGTATCTGGTCCTAAAGTATGTTTATAGATAACAAGGACCCTTGTTATGGAATCCTTCATGGTGTTGCAAGCTTTCTCGTGCCTACCCAAGAACACTTTGAGGTTGTCCAAAGTCAACTAAATATCCAACAATTTGTCCATTGAAGTCTCTGAAAAGGCTTGATCTTTGAATTCCTTCTGGATCATGTTGTTAAATTCTTGTATCATTGCATCTAAAGAAAGAAACTTTTGTTGTCATCAAGCAATTTGCAAGGAAATTCTTCAATCTTGTTAACAAGATTCACATCATTATCTTCACTAACTTTATGAGCACTATGCAAATCTTTAATTAATTCCTTGATGACACTTATTCTATGTATGATAGTTTCTTTGACTTCTACAAACATCTCTCTCTTGGGAATGATCCCAATTTCCACCAATGTACTCAATTTGAGTTTCTTCATTTTGGTCCAAGCTGACAAACTGTCTTCAATATCCTGCTGCTCTTGAGATAAAGTATCAACAACTTTATCCAACTCTGCTCTTATACTTTCCATCTTCTCCATTCTTTCCATATAGGTTTTTAAAAGTTGTGATCCTTGTGCAATCATCCTGTCCAAGAACTCACCGACTACTCTGCCTCTTGTATGAACTATTTCAACCTTTTGAATAATTGGATCTTTGATGGTTATAGCCACAAGTCCAACTATTTCAGAAGATAAGGTAATATTTTGGAGCACCGAAGTCAATTGTTTTGCTTTAGCTTTATACTGATCTTTCATCTTTTTCACTTTATCAAATTTCACAATAAGAGAATTCAATGTAGACTGAGCATCAGTCTTGGCGCTTTCATGAGTTATCTTTCCCAATTCAACCCTTGAGATTGAATAATCAGTGATATCAACCTCTTCACTAGATTTGTCAGGAGGAGGCTGAGCTACATCTGCATACCTATAACCCTTGTTGTCAAACAACTTGGAAAGAGTCTTTGGCTTTTTCTTAGTCTTGGTCTTTGTAGGTGCCAATTGCTCAAAGTCAAAGTCATCTAGAGAGACGGCTTGTTTCTTCCTCTTTGGTGTATGAGATGAGAGCCAAGGGGGAAGTGTAGGCAAATTTCCATCTAGACCAGTAGTCATGGTTTGTGTAGTAGAGACTGCACTCGCAAAATTTGATGTTACAATGGGTGAAGTATTAGTAAAAACAACACTAGGAATATCTACATTTGGAATTTTCCCAAACCCAGTTATGAGTTTCTCTAAATTAGATTGAGTGTTTATATCAAATGAAGGGGATGACAAACTTAGCAAAGATGAAGAAGAACCAAAAATAGTTTCCAACACCTATTTAGGACTATCAAAATTTGTCCTAGAAGGAGATGAATGAACAGACTAAATTGACCTAGAGGATGGAATATGAATTGGGACAACATCAATTATTGTGGTAGTAAGAGTGGCAATAGAAACTGGCAAAGTATTTAGGGAAGAAGAAGCATGTGGTTCCTCTAAAATGTTCTCATGAGGAGATATTTCTGATTCTTCATGTTGTTCCTACTCTTCTCGCCATTCATCTCAAACAATCTCTTCTTGCTCTTCACCTCGAATAATCTCTTCTTGCTCTTCACCTTGAACAATCTCTTCTTGTTCTTTAGTAGATGGTTCTTCAATAGATGGCCCTTCAACAACTATCTTGGCCTTCCCACCTTTTGAAACAAACTTGATTTTAGGCTTGGCGATTTTGCTGGAACTTGACACATCACTCTTATACTTTGTTCTCAACTTAGCCTTCTTACCAATGGGATCTTGGGTTTCCTCCTCTGGTCTAGTTACAAAGTCTTTCAAATGAATTCCCTTTTCTTCCAACCATACATTTGTGTTGAAACCTTTGTCAGATAGAAGTTACCTCTTTCTTTGACCATTGTATGGCTGGTAAAGGAGAGTCTGCAACATTATTCGTCACATAGGTGGGATCCAAGATATTACCATCATCTTCTATACCCTCAGGAATACCTGCCAAGTCAAGTTCTTCAATCTAAATCAAAGTCAACCAATAGTGATCCATTTTCCTTTTCTCTTCCACTGTCCTCAAATCTGCCCACATGTCCTCAATTCTGTGCACATGAGTTAAAGATCTCTTAATTTTATCTTTTAACCCTCTGTAATCAAAATTGGATCTTTTCTTGTAAGATTTCATTGTGACCCATTGCATTTTAGACTCTATAGCTTTAGCCTTTGGGGATGTTGAAATAGAGTACTAGCCAATTTCAATAGGAAACTCGAAACTTGACTTCTTAGATTTCATTTGTTTACTGTGCACTACCATGATCTGTCTACACAACTCCATCAACACAATCTTATCACTGGGGTACCTTGGAAGCATGTAAGGATACCCCATGAAACATCCAATCCTCAAATAGGTAAATGTAGGAAACTATAGGTACAAGCAACTATATTTATTCACCACTAACCATGCTTCATCAGAAATCCTTTTCTTTTCCAACTGAGGATCAAACAAACACAAGAAAGTAGCAAAGAAAGCATCATTAACTCTTTTGAAATGATGAATACCTCCATCAAGAGTTATTTGAGGATAATATTGGTAAACTAGAACTACTCTCCTATCTCCTTCTAATGTCAACCCAGGAAAACTTCTCATTGAAGCAGCAACATAGACAAGGTATGATGTCATATAGAGCCTAAATGAATTGCGCAACTTTATGAGTTGATCATGAATTGCATCATTGATGTGGACTCCCCAAAAGATCTGTTTCTTCCTTCTTATTATGATCTTGATGTATAAATACATCCATTCATGGAAGATAGAAGATGTAAGCAGACCTCTCACTCTACTAAGAAGAGTGATCAAATCACTGACTTCTTCAATGAAGTCACTGTGAGGAAAGTTCTTAGGCCATCTTGAAAGAATTAGCCTTGCAGTCCTCAACCACCTATTGTTGATCACCATTTTAGCAATCTCAGGATCTTTATCATATTCCTTTTGTACATCATCAAAATTAATATCAAAATATGCATTAATGCTAGGACACATGAAATCTTTGTCAAAGAATTATGCATCCAACCTCATAATCACATTTCCATTGGAGTCTCTAACACTCCGATCATCCCTGTTGTAATGTTCTGCCACTTGGAGAACAAATTTAAGATTGTGTGCAACTACAAGAAATGCAGCTACCATTTGAATGTTACTCTCCACTATGTACTTCATGCCATGATTGAGTGGTTGTTGTTTAGTCCTTTCCACAAACTCAGCCATATCAACATGACCAATCTCAATATCTTTTATTTCACCAATATTGAAGGTTACCGATGTCACTAAAAAGACTCCTTGGTATTTGTACTTCATGGCTTTTGACTTCCTCAGGGAGGGATCTATCATTTGAAGAAAAGCTTATCCTTTGGAATGCAGATCGCAGAAATACATGCACAAGAGACTGCAACACAAAATTTAGGGTTTTCCAATGTTAGAAAAACTTGCTTAACTGGAAATTACAATGGTGGGAAAATTCTGAACAATTGCATGAGCTTTGGGGGGCTAGAGTGCGATGGAGGCGAAAAATAGAGCGAAAGCAGGAAATTGGGAAAAAGTGAGAAAATTTCCTAGTGTTAGAGAAATTTTACAAAATTGGGTGTAATGGTGCTAAAATTTAGTGACCCTGCATAGTGGAAGGCTATTACAAGGTTTGTACAAAGTCGACAAACTTTTCTGAATTTGCAAGGGAATTATTTTGCAAAGTGCGAGTTCAGCAAATTTTGCCGATACTGCAAGCTAAGAAAATCACAAGGGTTTGCAGGTTCGGTAAATTTTGCCAATTGTGCAAAGGAAATACTTGCCAAGTCACACATCATTGGAAAAATCACCGACCATGCAAAGTGGTAGAACTTAGAAGGAAAAAACTTGTTTTATTACTCACGCAAAGTGTAAGGTCGGTGAAATTCGTTGACCATACATGGGAGGTAGAACTCAAATGTTTCACAAGGTTTAAAGCCTAAGTATTTTGGTGTAAGATTGGTGTAAGGTCGGCAGAATTTTTTGACCATACATGAGGAAGAAAACCCAACATAGTGGTGGCGAATTTTTGTTGATCAATAGGTAAAGTTAGAACACAGGAGGAAAAACCTTGTTGTCCCTACAGAAATTTGACAACAATTTAAGGTTTGAGTCCCTCCTCCCTGTGGGTAAGTGGAATGACAACAAACCAAAAACAAGAGCCTAGGATTACCTTAAACTAGGGTTTAGTTGTTTACGAGAAGACGGGAAAAAACATGAACTTTCCAAGATTTTAAATAGACAAACTCCATATCTCAATAAACCCTAGTTTAAAATAGAACAAAAGAAAAGAAAAACAATACGACATAAAAGAAAAAGCATTTACAATGTAAACAATGAAGAAGTATAAAAGGAAAGAACAAACATGGCGAAGACAGAGAAAAATGATGAAAACTCTAGCTAAATGCTTTGTTAGATCTGTTCAAGGTCACTCACTAGAAAACACGGGAGCTTATCAAGGACATGGAGGAATTATGAGGGTGAGAGGAGAAAAATAAGAATAAAAATAAAACAACAAAACCACTTTAAAAACCCTCATACACCATTAAAATGCAACATTTATGACACTATGTGTGAACTAAAGTTGTAAGGCCGACAAATTTTGCTGACTATACAACTTGGAAGAATGACATGTAGGGTTGGAAAAATTTGCCGACATTACAACAAAAAAATTTCCTTTAAGATGTGAAGGCGGCAAAAAATGTCGACCGTGCACCAACAAAAAAATTTCTAACTCTCAAAAGTGAAATCCGCAACTCGATTTATTTTGCAAATTCTGTGGAATCAACATAGGTCAATGCTTGGAAGGACATTCTGAAGCTAGGGGGACCACACACGAGGGAAAATGTGATTCTCCTCGTTTTGCATGCTTAGAGTGTGTGGGCTACGAAATGTACAAGTTTTGTAGGGGTCAGCCCACAAATTAAGCTTAGCTAAATTTGAGGATAACAAGGTGTTACTGGCATTTGTAGTTGGCTTGTAGCAACCTGATTATTGATTGGATAGTTGGCTACAAATGAAAAAGAAGGGGTGTATTTATGTTAATCATGTTACTAAGAATGTCATTTTATGGAATAGGATTCAAGGGGTTACTTAAACAACTCTGTCTAACTAGCTCCTTTTCTTTTTCAAACTCCCTCATCCTTTTTACCCATTCCTTTTTGTTCTCTTTCTCTTTCCTTTGTATTATCTTTAGTTGTTCTTTCTTCTACTTCTTCATTGCATTCTTAAGTTTTTTTTGTTCCTTCATCTCCCTCTTAATAGCTCTATTGTCCTCTCTCATATGCCTGTACTTTTTCCCTTGCCTTTATATTTGTAATCTCTTTCTTTCATGCTTATTGATCCATTTATATTTGCATGTACTATCTCCAATGAATATTTGAGACTGTCGGCTCAAACTTATTATACCACCACTCTCTTGAGAATATTTCTCATTTAGCCTTGCATTTGGAAGCTATAGAAAAGATGATAACAATTGCATTTGGTTGCCTTCTGGTTGGATGCAATATGGATCTGTAATGTTTTATTACACCATGTTGTCAATTTCTCCTTGTGAAATTCCTTAGTCTTCTACGCCAAGCTCTCCAACTATTTCATAGTAATGAACTACTATGTTTTTTTGGAAGAGATGGAAGAGGGGATGACATTGAGAGTCCTACATCCTTATTATCAAAGTCAAGGTTGACACCAAGGTTTCTAGCACCTTCCATTATGTAATTTGGTATGCTTACTTGAGTAGGAATACTTAAACCTACCATATCTTGCACAGTAGTCAACAATAGTAGAATCATGATGTACTTGTTCACCAATGGTAGGATCATGTTCTAGTTATTCCTCAATTATATCATTTTCTTTTTAAAATCTTTCTGCACTCTCTTGAATATTAGACTTAGCAATTCCTGCAAATCTTAGAATAATCTCAATTGCAATTGCTTCATTTTCATCATGAACATCAAATGCTTTGCTTGAATTCATATCATTAGTAACTATTGTTGGGTTGAGTGTCCAAATACCAATTCTTTTAAATCCTTTTGATGTTATTTTTTTAGGGTCTTTTTAAATGTTGTGTTGCATAGATGGACTAACTTAGATCTATTAATTTCTAATTTATGATGTTTTTCCATCCACTCTAACCTCTCAGTTTTAAATTAGTTCTTGAAAGGAGAAAACACACTTACATCCAAGGGTTGTCTAGAGCTTGTGGCTTGTGTGAGCTAGCAATGTAAGAAGAACAATTCCTAAAATTCTCATCGCTTGAATTGTGGGAAGTACCACATGGCTACCATGGCCATCAAAACTAAGCAAATGTCTCCTGATAGGTGAAACTCCATTGGGTACAGATCTTACAAAGTGATATAACCAATTGAGCTTGAATAATTCTTTGGTCATCCATGCATTAGGTTGGGCTAGCATACAATCCCTTATCTTACAACCTGTAATGTAATTTTTCAATTTTCTTTGACTTTTGAAAAGCTAGAATCCAAGGATGCTTTGACCTACAATATTAACACAACACAATATAGTAATCCATTATCTACTTTTTGACATAATATATGGCACACTTCTTGCACCCTTTTCAGCTATTACCCTCATACCACAATTTCTTCTAGCTTCAACATCACAATTCCAAATTTGTTGTGGCCCATATTAGTTTTCCTTGTAAATTGTAGCTAAGATTTCATAAAATATAACTACAATGGAGGTTTTAAGCACGGTAGTTCTATCTTTGTCTATGCCCATTTTAGTTCTTAGTGTCAACTCAGGATGTCTTCTTTTAAACCCTGTCCACCATGATTTTCTAAGGAGTCAATTCTTAAAAGGATTTGGCCTAATCTCACAAATGTGAGAAACCTATGTTTTCAATTGTATGATTTCAGGACCATATCCTAGCTCTGCCATGTCTTGACACCATTGCACAATGTTTGATTCTTCTTCATTAGATAATATGGTGGGTGGCCCTCTCTTTGTTGTAGTTGTGAGACCTTGCAACCAATATGAAAGGGTTGTTAAAGGAATACCCCACTTCTTGGTAGCATCTCGGATAGAGTACTCATTATCCTGAACATTTTTTATTGCATGGCCCATGGTCCATGTGTGATCCACATCTCTGTGGATCACTAGTACAAAAAGAGCAAAATATTACTAAAAAACTACTAAAAATGCTTATAAATGACCAAACATGGTCACGTGACCATTAGTAGTTTATTTCCAGTCATTTATAACGTGACCAAATTGATGACTAAACTATTTTTAGTCATTTATTGGTTGTTTTGATTGATCAGTTTGGTAGTATATTTAGTTATTGATTGTTGTAATTTGGTCACTTATTTAGTCATTTTTATTCACTGATATATTTAATCACTAATTTAGTCATTGATTGTTGTTAACTGGTCACTTATTTAATCATTTTTATTGACTGGTTTTTGTCCATTGGTAGTGTATTTAGTCATTAATTTTAATCATCATTTTGATCAATTTGGTAGTATATTTAGTCATTTTTATTCACTAATTTAACACTAGTCATATATTTAGTCATATTTATTCACTGTTCATTGATTTCTATCAATTGGCAGTATATTTAGTTAATTTAATTGTTAATTGACGTCAATTAGTAGTATATTTAGTCATTTTGAAGCTTGCAATCTATGTAGATTTCCATCTGACATTAATTATTTGCTTCACATGTGTCTCTTTGATTATATTCATTGAATGCTCTATAAGAGGAGTGTTGTGACTGAGCAATATATTCCACATTTAGATCTCATCTGCCTTGGTTTTAATTCCCCAGGTCGGCTTGAATAACTTCAATTCATTATGCTGGCTCGTGCGATCCTCTTTTTATGCAAGAGACCACAGGTATCTGTGTCATTATTTCATTCTTGCCTCTTCATTTTGCTCTTGCTATGTATCTACAATGTCTATCTATCCCCGCAATTGTCGACTTCATTTGCCTGTTCAACCATGGGAACAACCAATGCATGGAAGCATCAACTCAGATTTCATGGCTAGGGCCTTCAAACTACTCGATGAAGAGGTGGAGTATGCTTTGATAGATGGATGTGATAGAGATTTTCTGCTGCAATCCAGGGTATGTTATGCTTCACATCTGGTATCTCATTTTCTCTCAAATGTGATGGACTTATTTCATTAGGTTGATAAGGTTAAAAGGATAGCATCAATTTTTGTTCATGACTATCTAATCCCAGATGTCAAGCTATTTGAAGCTTTTGATACTTATAATCTCCATGATGGCTCAACCTTAGTAGGGGGACTCATCCTCCATGAAGATATCATTAATAAACCCAGTTTTAACTGTGTTTATGAAGCGATGATTTCAAGTTTGCAATTAGGTAACAGAGAGCTCTTTGATAATTCATTGCGGGCTCACAATTCTGCATTTAGAAGGTCAAAGAGGGAAATGATAGAGAAAGTATTCAATGCATGGAGGTTCTTGTCAAATTTCCAACCACCGGTAGCTCCCTTCACCAATGATGTTGACACAGTCCTTTCTGCAGAGAATCCACCTAGGGGTTCATGGATTTAGGGTTGTGGATTTAAATATGGATAGCATGTGAACCACTCTTTCTGTTTTAAGTTTTTGGGTTCACTGTAACTTTGGTTTCCTTTTTGACTAGAAAGGGCCTTTTAGATCAGTAGCTTTGTTCAGGGCTCTTAGTTAAAATTCTCTGTTATGTTATCTTTTTGGATAGGAAGGGCCTTTTTGGTAATCTTTAAAAACATTTTTATTAATACTAATATATTATGATGCTCTAAGCATCCTTACCGATTCAAAAAAGAATGTCAACCCTAGTTCATGTGTTGTCTCAGTGAAGACCTACACCATGAAAGAATCCATTAATTATACATAAATTCCAAATTAAGTTGATGAGAAAAGATCTTTGATATCCACCTAGGAAGCCTTAACATCCAAAAATTACTAACTTGATGTTTCACAACAAGTTTCCCAACTATGACATCATCTTTACTTAAGAAACCGAATATTGATCCACTACCATATTGGATCTCACAGGATTCTCCTTCGCAAACAACAAATGATATATATTAATTATTTAGCAACTTCCTTAATATCCCCATGTAAGCAGACTAAACTAAGTGAGGTTGAGGGTTTGAAGTAGAGTACCATCTTCTTGGTATGTGCTTGACTTTGATGACTTGTATCTTGAATGAAAATAGCAAACTAGTTGCACTGTAAAATCATTATTAGTCATTGTTACAAAAATAACCACAAAATCCTCTTTAATTAAAATAATCCTTCTAGATATTTCAAGACAAGATATTTCAGTTAATTTCTAAGAAAGCTAATTTCACTGTCCAAACAACCATCGATCTATTTACTATATATAATTTCCTAGAATTCAGAATTTGAATGTAATGAAACTAACCATAATTACCAAATATTTGACATTGAAGCATTCTAGAACACTGACATTGTAAGCTTTGCTTGTGGTCTAGATGCATGTAGTCATGCAGGTTTAGTGGATGAGGGTTGCACATACTTCACATGTTAGTAACCCTTATTGCATTACATATATAGTTGATCATTAGGTGTGCATGGTTGACCTTCGTGCCTGTGCTGGCTATCTTGAGGACACCCTAAATATTATTACTAAGATGCCAGTTAAACCTTTGGTGCATGTGGATCATAACGAAGGGACATCCATCAAAGCATGACAATAGGGTTTTTTTTTATCATATGTTGTAGTTACAAGTGCCCTGCTAGACATACATGAAAATGTGGAAGCATAGACAAGGCAAGTGAACTGTTTCAAAAAATGCCTCAAAGAAATGTGATATCATGGAATGTCATGATTAAAGGATATGTTTAAAATGGGTTTTTCTAAAAATTCCTTAGAAAATTTGAAGAAAATGCAACTAGTGGGTGTAAAGTCTAACTCCCAACTAAGACTTAGATTCAGCTACATATATACAAGATCCCCAACCCAATAATCAAATCCATAAGATTTTGAATTGATTTTCCCAAACTCAAGCTTTTAGCCTAGACCCTGGGCTACAAACTCGACAAAAGCACTCAACCCAAAAGAAACGGCCTAAATTTTTAAAAAATACTTCATTGCTTCAGCAAGCATGCACTGCTTTTGTTGGATACTAATTCAACCAAAAGACACAGACCAAAAACAACTAAGGCCTTATATTTAACTCCAATCTTTCAATAATTATATAAGTTACAGATTAGCCCATAATGTTTCATTTAGGATTTAAAATTTTACCTTTGAATAGCATGACAAACTTACGTATGTATGGTTTCATAATAGGTTAAATACAACTAAAAGTTCACCATCAACAAGAAGATTATTTACCTAGAGCAGCAACTAGATAAGCCATGAAGAGTCTTTGAATCTATTAAAAGGTCTACCAAACATTTCTAGGTCTCTCAAACTTTTATGAAGGGTTTGTGAAGCATTTGGTGTATGTGATTATCTTTGGAGTACTTGTGGCATCATATGGAGAAATAAATGTCAACTAGGCAGAGAGTGACCATACAAAGGGATCAAAGATAGTGGAAGGGTAAAGCATAGGATGTTGTACCAAAAGCTTATCAAGTGAGAAGTAATGAAGAAAAATCAATCACCAAATGATCTTCATTCCCAAAAATAATGGGTAATGTTGGCAATGCATAAAGGGGTAAGATCCCCATCACCATGAGGTATTTCAAGCATTCAAAGTTTTTATAGCCCTAAGAAGGTTTGTCAAGAGTTTTAGGGATATGTATAACCTAGGAAGGTCTGCATAATATTTTCAAGGTCTTTGTGAACCCTAAGAGCTCTATTAAACCCTAATATGGTCTATCAAACCCTAAAGTCCCATCATTTTTATCAAATCTAGTGTTTACAGTAGTATCGTTGAGTGTAGATAAGAGAGGTACAGGCTGGCAGTGTTAATCGCCATCCCGTGGGAATCTTTTGATAGTGTTTACTACAGTACGCTGAGTGCAGATAAGAGAGGTGCAGGCTGGTAGTGTTAACTATCGTCCCACGATTGTCAATGGATGGCCAAGTGCGGTAGTGTGGTATACATATCGTCATCCCACGATGGTCAATGGAATGGCCTTGTGGTAGTGCGGTATACATACCTCTGTCCCGCGATGTCAATGGAATGGCCTTGCGATAGTGCGATATACATACCACCATCCCGCGATGGTCAATGGAATGGCCTTGGGGTAGTGTAGTATACATACCATCGTCCCGTGATGGTCAATGGAATGGCCTTGCAATGGTACGGTGTATAACCTGCAACACTAGGATAGTCATGCAATGGGGTCTGCGATATGGCAATTAAGCCTGGGAATGACAGACAAAGACAGAACCATGAGAAAGGTCAATGGTGATTGATTGATGAGTAAGGTGTTGACATATGGCATGAGGCTGCTTCTTGATCTAAGCCATCAAAGTACCTATAGCACACATTTCTGGCTATGTAAATATCCAACATCTTATGAGGTACTTTGTAGTACTAATTCAATGTCATGTTAAAATCTTCACACAAGACTTTTAGTTTCATGAGCTTGCCAATTGATGCTGCCTTAAATTTTGACTCTTTAGATGATTCCTCCTTTATGACCTTTTCTAATTGTTCTCTCAAGACATCTACTGAGCTGATTGAATTGTTTTCACCATAAAACTTGCATGGAATCTTTTCAATGAATTCATGAAAATCATCTAAAGTATTTGGGGCTAAAGCATAAGCCTCCTTGAATCTATCTTTTCCTCCTAAGTTTTTAATCTTGTATTTATAAGCCTCTTTCCATTCTTTATGAAAATGGAGATCTTTCCCATTAATAATTTCTTCTAAGACAAGAGTGTTGAAATCAACTTTGACCATCTCCAACATTTCCTCTATATAGTCAAGCATGATCTGATGGACTATTTGGTTTGAAGAGTTCCTAATTTACCTAGTATCTTGATTATAAAAGTTTGCAAAAGTCATGACAAGCTCCAAGGATTGAACACAAATGGGAAAGGCAGCTACTTGTATGATACCATTTTCTGCGAGGTGTCTACCCATGCACTTTGTTTTCTTCATTTGCTCTATCCTTTTGTGGAATTCTTCTAGGCTCATGCATGACCTAAATCTATATCTGAAATTTGTGCAAGTTTTGAGATGATCTTAAAAGGAGGAACTGCCTCTTTGAATTCATATTTCATCTTGGCTAGAGATGACATATGCCCCAAATTCCCTTGGTTTTGAAAAGACGAGAGAAAAATAGTTGAAAATATGCTTTAGCGGGCTTTTAGACTATTGATGTAAGTTTGTAATTACCAAGAAGGCCAAAACATTTGGATCTTAGCCTATGATGAAGTTTCATACTTTTCATGTAATGATCTAACAATTACAAGAGTGCTTTGAAAGCTCACAATTCCATAGAGGATTTTAGTAAGCGAAGTTTCAGGTTTTTGATGTAAGGATGTAGGATTACAAACAAATCCAAAAAGTCTAAAACTAGAACAAGGCAGGGTTCTAGGGTTTGATTATAAAGATGTAAAATTTACAACAATGCAAGAAAAATCTAGAATACCAGAATGGTGAACTAACACAAGGTTTCAGTGTTTGTTTGTAACTTAATAAAAGTTACAAAGGCAACATGAAATTTCAAAAACCTAAAGACTTAAGCATAGGCAGAGTTTTATGACCAATGCCATCTCATTTCCTATTTCTTATTTCTAGCAGCATAGATTAGAGGACAAATGTGGCCAATGTTGAACAGTAATAGCACAAAGTGCAAATATGTAACTAATCTTGAATAATCCAAAATGTGAGAAGATAATGATCAAAACCTTAAAAGATGGAAAACCTCACAAACTTGATAAATCAAATCTTATGAACTCAATTCATACCATGAAAATCAATTCATAAAGAAACATTAAATTAGAAAATAAAACGATTTGAGTATTGCCTATGCAAATTGTTGCAAACATACTAAGATTATGGGGTAAGCCACATGCTGATCAACATAGAGGAGCACATAGAACCCATGCGATTATTGTAATAGTAGCCATGTAGTTTGCATCTTGGTTTCTCTGGGATTATTATTGCTTGGATTCTACCACTGTAGAAGAAGCAATGTAGGTAGAAGAAGCCATATAGCAAGGAAAATTAATGGATCCTCAAAAAATCCCAATAATGGAAATATATCAAGGCAACCCAGTGAGAATGGTAGCCCAGATTTGAGGAAAACTCTATCATCAGATCACATCAATCCTCCTATCCCTGCCATCCGTGTTATAACACACAAAGAAGCCCAGGTGTTCACTTACAGAAAGCTTCGATTTGCTACAAACAATTTTAACCCTGCCAATGTTATTGGAAATGGAGGATTTGGGTTAGTGTATAGAAGCATCTTGCCTGATGGCAGAATAGTGGCCATCAAACAACTTGATAGTGGTGGAAAGCAAGGAGAACGTGAATTTAGAGTTGAGGTGGACCTTCTGAGCTATTTGCATTCTCTCTATCTGCTTGAGATGATTGGCTACTGTGAATGAATTTGTAGATTTCACATCTTATTAAAGCAGTTTTGAAAAAAAAAATAGTGCAATGGGATGAATTACTTTATGGATGAAGCTAATGAGAAAAAAAAAACTACCCTTTATTTATTGTCATTGCAATCTATGATAATATATAATAGAGGGTTTGGGCTCCTAATTTTACTCTCAGGACAATCCCATGGAAATATGTAATTGCACTTACACGTAGTCATGTAATTGCACTTACATGACTACGTGACTTATTCTTTTTTTTAAAAAGAAGCCTACTTCTCGTGGGATATAAGCTAGATGTTATTGCACAAGGGAAATTTATGGAATATGGAATAAAAACAAAACCAAATATCAGAATGCCATTGCAAAATTGATAAAGATGAACATTCTTTTGAATGTATTCCATGAATTGCACTCTGTAAATCATAGTTAGAAAAATAGCTACTAATCACACGTACAAACAAAACCCTAGAAACTAAAAAAATGAAAAGAATTATAGTATTTTTTTAAAGTACAATGAATGTGTACCTATCTCCACCCTCGCCGCTAGCACCCATGAGCTTGTGAGAATCGAGGAGCATTATTTTGTCCTCAGCCATCTTCTGTACTACAATGCTCTGCATGACAAACGTATCAGCCACAACTAGAGAAAACCCATCCCCAACCAGTCCAAACACACTCCATTACACAACCACTAAAAACCCTCTTCCCTTTTCACTACTTGCAAATGCTTCTTCACCAAGTAACACACAGACTATATACCAAAACTATTGAACCTGTCCTCTTCTTGTTCCCTTTCTTACTTCAGATTTTTCTCGCGTCCCTTTTACTGTATAAAGAAAATTAACGTTTTGACTCTCTACCTAGTCCCTTTTTCATGACGCAGGAAAATCTTAAATTTGGATTTCATTTTCCTAGGTTTTTAGTTTGTAAGGGTAAAAGTATATCTTATTTGTGTGACTAATTATGTAGTCATTTATTTAGTCATTTATAGCTGTGATTTTACTCGATGATCAAATTAGTCATTTATTTAGTCATTTATAGCTGTGTTGCAAAAAAATAGTAGAATTTAGTCATTTTTAGTTGTTGTGACTAAAATTTTTAGTCACGTAGTCATTTATTTTCCAAAATCCTACTAGTGGATTACAAGCTTGTATGGAATCCTTAAACCTAATTCAAGGAGGTAATATCTCTAAATTACCTTTTGACAATGTTTTTAAGATTTATAGGAATTATTCAAGATCCAAAGATCTTATCTAGGAAGAGGAGTCCAAGTTATCTTAACCTCATCAATAGGTATCACCAAACATGAATTAGGTAATTTTTTGGATGATTTTAAAGATTGGTCTTTTAAATTATATGGGTAACTAGTTAGAAATTTTATATTCACATAAGAAACATGAGGATGTTAAGAATGCTTTAGCAGTATTTTTTCCTACTAACTAGAAGTGGCATTTGAATCTAAGAAGTGTCCTCTCAATAGGTCAAAGATCTCCTATCTTGATGAGATCAATCTAACTACTACATTGAAGCCCTTATGTTCTATGGTTGATTTAGAAGATCATGATGAACACATGTATTTTATGGCCCAAAGATTCCTTGGAAGCCTTGGTAAACCCCATTAGGTATGCCTCCTAATGATTTTAATTTTAATTATAATCAAGGAAATATGGGACAATATGAACCTACACCTAACTAGTGTGAGAACTCTAGGATCTTTTGGAAGAATGTCTGCATTGGTCGAGCCACCTAAGTCAAGCAAAGGCACACTCTGCAAGAGTTCAACAAACAAGAATGAAAGCAAAGAATTGCAATGAAGGAGATAATCAATTAGCTTCCAAGAGATAGTACATATATGGCATAATCAACTAAGAATAGTTGAGCCAATAATAGGAAAAGCTCACTAAGAATAGTGGTGCTCCAAGAATAGGAAAAGAAACTACTTAACTTAGACAAAGTTGTTGGAGTACAGGACCACTGAGAGGGGGGTGAATTAGTGGTCTATAAAGTTTAAAACTTTTTGTACCTTTTAATCCACTAGATAGAGAATGAGAGAGACTTCAAATATTCATCAAACACATATACAAGTATAATGATAAGAATTATGTTCAAAATCTTGACTAAAAGTAAGACATTAGGACACAAACACAGAGGCAATCAACAAGGACCATAAAACATGATTTATGAGTGGAAAACCCTTAAAAAGGGATAAAAAACCACTCTAAATATTTACACTTTATTATGCCTCACTGAGAAATATAAAAAACCTTCACTAGGTACAATTAGTGTCTCATTGGCATAGCCTCACTAGAAAATCAATAGTGTCTCATTGACATAGCCTCACTAACAAAACAATAGTGTCTCACCGACATAGCCTCACTAGCAAAACAATAATATCTATCTCACTGACATAACATTGATTGCATCAAGGGTTAAAACAAATTCAGAGGGATACTCTGATTCTGTACTACACATTACACTTCATAATCTTATATCTCCTTCTACAACCAATACAACCTTCTTCAAACACAAGCCTCTCAAACACAATTTATCAAAGATAACTTAACACATAAAGCTTCAATATCTCCTGCAGACAAAATCATACAAACATCCATTTCAAACTGCAAATGCCACACTCACAATTCCCTGCTACTTTAATTTCATATATCTTTGTCAAAACCCTCTTTGATACATTGAAAAGTATACTTCAACTTTTCTGCATACTCAAGTTTTTACCTCTCTTAACTCATCAAAACATGTTAGAACTTAATCTATACATACATGAATATGTAGCTATCTCTATTATCAACACAGAACATCAACTAACATCTCAAAATTCATTGTACAGAGCCTTAAAACTAATTTCCTGGCCTTCTCAGTCAATTGCATACCCGAACAAGGAAGTTGGAGAGCCTTCTTTGAAAACTACCTATCAAATTAAATAAAGGGAGGTATTCGTTGAAGTTTGAATTAACTCTAAATCGGCACCATCGGATCGTGACTTGGTGCCCCTCCATATTTAAATCCTATCCTTCAATTTTCCTTTGGCACTCGGGCTTCTTTTAGGTTACTTGTTTCACCAGTTGACTAGGTATGAGGGTCCAGTGGCCCAACGAGTTTAAATGCCTCAAGTATTCACTTAAGTGAACTGTAACTTTCGATCACCAGTCAACTTCCAAATAGAATAAAAGGTGCATATGGTTAAACAAAGTTTTTAAGCCTTAAACGCTTTTAAGGGTTTTGATATAGTTTTAGGGTTTTAATTGTCTTTAGGACATTACAACTTCAGGAATTAGGTCTGCAACCCTAAATCACACCTTACTAAGCCACTGTGTTTTGATCTCTGCCTTTTACCAATGCAAACACATGCAGGACTCTGAGATAGGAAAGAAACTTTTCTTTAGAAAGAATAAACCATTGCCACTCACTTTTAGGTTTTCAAAACAATTTGACAATACCCTAATCTTTATCACATAAGACTGAATACTCTTTGACTCTTTGGTATCAACTCCTTGACTTTATCAAACATCAAGCTTCAACTTGCAAGAACTGAATTCCATTACCTGTATCATGAACTCCATATTGATACTCAAGGCACTAACTTTTGAACAACACCACCAACATGAATAACACATTTCCTATTATCAATATCTTGAGATCCTATTCCACAAAGCATGAAGTATCATCTTGAATCTTATCAATGATAAACATGACTTATAATGACAAACTCGTCTTACATCCTTGAAGCATCATCCTTTGCTACCTCAACACATGATCTCTGAAACACCTTTGCTATATCAATATAAGATCCCTGAAGCACCTTATGAAAATGAAGACCATAGTTAGATCATAACAAATCATAATCATCTTTCCCCTGTCAACATTGTAACTTTGACATCAATCACCAGAAGATGAACCACGGTGATCTCTTAACACCAAAAGCATGAAAACATGAAGACCTGAAGCATCTGATCAGCTCAACAACAAAACCTTTGAGCCATGAACACTATAAGGTGACCCTATATAAGTAACACAACTCAACCTTTACCTTTGACATCAATGACAAACAATGCCAATGAAAACAAAAGCTAATCTAGGCATGCCAAGTATAGCTCGAGGCTAAACATAGACTAATGTGCACACCTAAGTAAACTTAATATACACCAACACCCCCTTAAGAAAATATTAGGTGAGGAAATGAAGATGTGTCCCGGCAACTAGGCCTAATCAGGTACCGATGTACAATGCAATCTCTCACAACAATGGAGAAATAGAGAAAACCATGTGGGAAAAAACTCCCCTCCAAAAAGAGAAAAAGATAAAATAAGAGGACTAGGAAGCCTCCTCAAAGATGATAACTCTACAACAAGCCTGAAATCATGTTGCTCTAACTGTGATGATCCAAATAGCTACCCCCCATAGGAGAGAGAAAGAGACTATGTAGCGCCCCCACAATGAAGTCGCCCCTATGCCAAAAGAGAATGCTCATGTATGAATGCTAAAAATGATCTATTTGTGGCAAATGACATTTCTCTCCTTAGGAAGAAACATTTCTAATGGTGAATGATCAAAGAAAGGAGGTGAAGTGGTGAATCTCATGATGTACCCTGTCTCAGAATACTACTCAAATGTCGTCATGCTAATATTGAAATGAGTCACAATCAAATCAAGAGGCTCATGCCTAACTAAAACAAGTGACCTCTCAAAATCATGTGTAGATTGATGAAGAGAAAGATCCAAAGAACTGATATATGGATGTGGAATGTCAATGCATGCCATGTGACTAGAAAGCAAATCCCATGAGATGTCCTATGAAGAATCACTGGAAAACCTCAGTGAAGCCTCTCTAAACTCTATAGTAATAGCAAGTGTATGTATAATGTCATCAAATAGTAAGATGACATCCTCCAAGGTGTCATCAAGATCTGATATGTGAGACTCTACAAACAACCAAGAGATGTCTAGTAGAAGTGTGTCCCAATGAAGTGAATCCTGAATATGACCCTACTGTAATGAATCATTGGAAACTCTCAAAGGAGTAACACTGAACTCAGAAGTGAAGGCATAGAAATCATGTGTCCTATAATGTTACAATATAGACATAAGCTCATGCAAATACAACATGTGGTATTGTAATACCATTTTCCCCAAAACCATGTGTCTATGAAACCATTAACCCCACATTTTATTATTGGTACTAAGTTTTCCCAAATAATCAAATAATTACAAATAAAGTAATTAACTCAATGTTACATACAACAATTACAAGTGGTGTCCAAATAAATATCCAATGTGGCTAAACACATCACATGATGCACCACAATTAAATATTTATTTTACATAATAAAATAATATCAATGTTATGCAAGGTGTACAACACACCTACTCCAACAAAAGGTTACACCTCCCAAATTTGATGGGACTATGAGCAGAGATGCTGCGGAGGAATGACTCACAGAAATGGAGAAATACTTTGAAATAAGAAACTATTCTAAAATAACCAAAGCGGTATGGGGAACATACCAATTGGCAGGTGAAGCATCCACCTGGTGGATGAACAAGAAGATGGAGCTAAGATTGAGCTCCTTGAGTCTAACCTGGGAAAGGTTTGTGGAACTCTTCAAGCAAAGATGGTTGCCACAGTTATATTTCAATCAAAAGCTCATAGATTTTCAAAACTTGAGACACTTGGTGACTCATCTGTGAGTGAGTAGTGGGAGAAATTCACTCGTATCCTTAAATATGTTCCTCAATACTAGCAGGATGAGAGGTTTCACATCTAAAATTTTATCATGGGCTTGAATTATCAAATTGGAGGTGAAGTTGATATGCATGGTCCCACTACAATGGACCAAGTTTATGAGAAAGCTATTAAATAGGAACAAAAGTTAAAATCCATATCTGCATACTGGGAAAAGAACCGTAAAAAGTTTAGTTGCTCACAATCCTCCTAGTCATTTAAGAAAAAGGGCAATAAACAAAATTTCAAAAAGAAAGGTGACAAAGGATTCAAGGATAATTAGAAAGAATCTAGGGGTGATAAGAAAAACAATAATAACTCCAAGAAAAATGGAGATAATTTAGGAAAACCCTATGAAAGGTGAGGACTCACGGGAGGGTGTTTTTCATGTGGCAGTGACCATTATGCCAATTAGTGTCCCAATAAAACACAAGGGACTCAACTACGAGGAAATCCTTTACCCTCACAATAGGCATCCTTCCAACAATGTATACATGCAACCTTGGATGACTAGAAAGTGAAGTATCAGATTACTCCAATTGAAACCACAAGTATTTTATTTGGTATTCCAATTTTAATTTTGATAGATACTAGTGCTACAAAATGTTTTATTTCTCCAAAAGTTTTAAATAAGATATCTAGAAATGCTGGTTACATGGAAAGTACATGGTCAGTTGAATATGCTAACCAGACAAGAGCTCAAGTTGAGCAATGTTTGTTCGAAGCCAAGGTTGAACTCCTGAGTTTTTCCACTGAAGTAAACCTTTATTTAGCCCCATTAGGCTCATATGATGTCATCCTTGGAATAAATTGGTTATGAAGACATAGGGCTAAGGTGGATTATTTTGCTAAAATAGTAAAATGCCTAGATGACTTTGGAAATAAAGTTTTTCTGCAAGGTACTGCTAGAGAGGTCAAATTGAGGCAAATATCCTCACTACAGATGAAGAGAGCCCAAAGGAAAGGGTGCCAACTCTTTGCTATTAAAATGGAGAAAATAAATAATCACAAAGAATTTGTTTTTCAAGATGATTTGATGTATTATGAATCTCAGACACTACAAGGAGTTGAAGGAAGAGAATCCATAGATCAAGAGAGATTGGATATGGATAGGTATCCCTTTCTTCTTGATTTTGAGGATGTATTTCTAGATGAATTACATGGATTACCTCGTAATAGAGCTTTTGATTTCTCAATAGATATAATTCCAGGATCGGAACCTATATCTAAAGCTCCTTATAGAATGACCACAATAGAGTTAATGGGGCTAAAGGCTCAGTTGCAAGAATGGATAGAAAAGGGATTGATAAGATCTAGTGTTTCACCTTGGGGAGCACCAGTAATTTTTGTTAAAAAGAAAGATGGCACATTGCACCTATATAAACTATTGTATGCTAAATAAAGAAAAAATAAAGAACAAGTATCCATTGCCTTGTATTAATGATCTATTTGATCAAATGCGAGGGCCGACTATATTTTCAAAGATCGATCTTCGATCAGGATACCATCAATTGAGGCTAAAAGATGAACATATTCATAAGAAAACCTTTAGAACAAGGTAGGGGCACTATGAGATCACTGGCATACCTTTTGGATTAATGAATGTACCTGCAACATTCATCAACTTAATGAACAGTGTGTTCAGAGATTATTTAGACAAGTTTGTCCTTGTTTTTCTTGATGATATTTTGATTTACTCCAAAAATGAGGAAGAACATCTTCAGCATTTGTGGATTGTTCTTCAATGATTGAGAGAGCATAAACTTTATGGCAAGCTCTCAAAGTGTACTTTCTTTGAAAAATAAGTACAATACTTGGGTCATATAATTTTAGCTAAGGAAATTGTAGTGGATCTAACAAAGATTAGAGCCATTCTGGAATGGCCCTGACACCAAAAAATGTGCATGAAGTCCATAGTTTTATGGGCCTAGCATGATATTATAGAAAATTTGTGGCTAATTTTTCAGAAATTTCCTATCCCATTACTTTTCTACAAAGGAAAGGAAAAAGATTTGATTGGTCAAAGAAATGCCAAGAGGCATTTGACCAACTAAAAGAAAAGTTGACTGCTGCACCAATTTTTAAGGTACCTAACTCAGAAGGTCATTTTGTAGTCATCACCGATGCCTCAGGAGAAGGATTAGGTGGTGTACTTGTCCAGGATGGGCAAGTTATTGCTTATGAATCCAGAAAGTTGAAATCATATGAATAGAATTATGCTCTCATTACCTTGAGTTGGTAGCAATTGTTCATGCACTGTAAATGTGGAGACATTATTTGCTTGGGAAACCTTTTGAATTAAAAATAGACCATCAAGGGATCAAATATTTGTTTTCTCAACCCCATCTTAATGCTCACCAGAGAAGGTTGTTAGAGCTAATATCTGATTATGATTTTGAGATTAAATACATTCAGGGAAAGGAAAACTGAGTGGTAGATGCCTTAAGTAGGAGAAGACATATCTCCTCGATGATCTCCCTACATTCAGATTTTAGAAATCAAGTGCTTCAAAAGTCCAAGGGAGATGAATACTATGAGTAGGTAAAACAAGCTCTCATGAACAATCCTCATGATTCTAGGTCTGATGGATTCCACTTTGAACTAGATGGACTATTGAGGTTTAAAGGAAGAATGTACGTTCCAAACTCTGAGGAGTTAAGGAATATCATGTGGAAGGAGGTTCATTCTGCACCATATTTAGGACATCCTGGAGTGACGAAATTGCTAGCTGATGTAAAACCATTATATTTCTAGAAAGGAATGAAGAGGGATGTTGCAAGGTTTGTATCTGGATGTCTAGAATGCCAAAGGGTGGAGGTAGAACACCATCACCCGGCAGGACTTCTATACCCTCATGAGATTCTGGAATGGAAATGGCATATCATTAGCATGAATTTTGTACAAGGACTTCCTCTGTCTAGAAATAGACACAATGCTATTCTGGTAGTGGTGGATAGACTCACTATGGTAGCACATTTCATAGCTAGGAATTTGACAGATGGAGTACTAGTCATAGCCCACAAATTTGTGCAAGTATTTAGATTGCATGACATTCCTAAGAAGATTATCTCAGATAGGGATGCCCGTATGACATCAAGGTTTTGGAAAACCTTATTTTCTTCACTTGGAACTCAATTAAACATAAGATCATCTTATCATCCAAAAATGGATGGCCATATGGAAAGAGTGAACCAAGTGTTGGAAGATCTATTGAGAATGTATTGCATGGACTAGCAATACAAGTGGGAAGATTATCTTCCTCTTGTGGAATTTGCTTACAATAATTCCTATCATTTCACTATTAAGATGGCTCCATTTGAAGCCTTATATGGAAGAAAGTGCCGAACTCCTATAAGATAGAATAAGCTACAAGATAGGATTAGCTTTGGTCTAGAGATGCTATAAAAAAATGGAAGAACAAGTCCATCTGATTAAGAAAAAGGTTAGCGGAAGAGAATGATAGGTAGAAAATCTATGTAGATGCTATGTGCATCACAAGAAATTTCTCATTAGGAGATAAAGTCCTATTAAGAGTCAAACCACAAAAGAGTTCCATTAAGTTTGGAAAGTCATCCAAACTAGCTCCTAGGTATGTGGGTCCCTTTTACATTCTCGAAGAGGTGAACCCAATTGTATACAAGATTGCTCTACCACCATCTCTTGCCATGATGCATAATATTTTCCATGTTTCTTATTTGAAAAATTATGTTGCAGGTGATAATCATATTCCCATTCTTGATTAGAATGCCATACAGGGTGAAGGACCCAGGGGTGGTAATGATTGATCCCATCAAGGTGCTCGAAATAGGTTAGCTATGCTTGTGTAATAAAGAAATTACTCAATGCAAGTTCTAGTGCGACCAGTATGCAAAAAAGAATGCCACCTGGGAGAATTATGATGATATTTATCAAAGATTCCCTTATCTATTTTAATCCTTTTATTATGATGAACAAAACCCTTTTTATGTTATAAACTTTGGATACATTAAATCATCGGGGATGATGATTCTTATGGGGGGAGATATGTTACATCCCCAAACTTTGATTTTGTTTTACTTTTAATTTCATGTGATTATTAAATGGATAAGTAATCATAGATTAATGATTTGACATTAAGGGAAAATGTCAGGATAAATCATTGATTTTATGAATTATGATTAATGCTTAGAATTAGATATGAGATTACATGTTATTGAGATCATTTAAGCATGATGTATAATGATTATTGATGATACATTGATCATAGTTTATATGACTATGAGTGTCACAAGGAAAAGATTTCCACCTCCAGAATGGAAGGAGAGTATCACCAAAGAGAAGGGAATGGATGTTCTAGAAAAGTTAGGTTTGTCATTTGAAGTGTCAAGTCATCTAGTTAGTGATCCATCTCAAGATGGGGTATGTAATAGTTATCTATTCTTATTTAGTCATCTCAAAATTGACCATTATCAATTTGATGTGAGGAAAAGATTTTCCAACGTCAAACTTTGTTTGATTTGGTCGAAAGAGTTTTCCAATATATTTCTTTGTCTTGTACAATTGTTGATGCTAACGTCAGCATAAGGTTGCAAAGGGGGAGAAGGTCTCAACCCACTCTTGCACCTTATCAAGTGATTAATATCAACCTTCATAGAAATGGTAATGTTACCATTATGTGGATATAATAATAATTATTTATTTGTTTAAATACTATTATATTGATATAGAAAATCTATTTCATTAATTCATTGTGAAGCAGATTCTCCATAACCCACGTAAAGTGGAGTGGGAAGGAATAACCCACTATGGGCACGAGATTGTTATGGGACAGGAGAACAACTGGAGAGTTGCATGCTCCCTTTGAAGAGATTTCAGTGGAGAAGGATTATGGTTACTCCGTAAAGTGGGAAAGAGAGTCATTTGCTCTCGATTATTTTTTTTGGATATTGATTCTCTCAATAATCATTTCGGGGGGGGGGGGGGGGGATAGTCATTCTCTAGAGAGTCTTCTTGGTTTTTGTAAGAGAAAAATGATAGGAAGGAAAAGAATACAGTCTCACCATAGAGAGAGAGATGGCTATTATCTATGAAAAGAGAAAGGCTAAATTACTCAACAAAGATTGATAGACCTGTGAACTGTAGAGGCAATGTAGTATATTTATACATAAATTATACTCAAGGTTTGAAGGGCACATGAGTGCCAACTCAAACAAAATTGCAATGACTCATAGCATCTCAGACTATCATTATTATTATTGTTTGCTCATCCAAACCATTAAACAGGTATGTTTAAGTCTTATTGTTGTTAACAATGTTTCTCTAAGTATCATGTAACTAGTTTGTAAACTGGTGTTATTTATGGCATAGCCCCATATACTATTGTATATTATTGTGGATAGTCCTTTAAATAAGTAGAACTAATGCATTTAAACATAGTACTGAAATAGAGAGCTGAAAGGCTTAGAAAATTAAACCTATCCATTGGTCGATTGAATTATCATCACTATGTGTATAACTTGTAGCCTCTATAAAGACTGTATACCCTATTGTCTTATAAAATGAAATCTTTTGAGTTATTATGACTGAGCAAGAATATGTGAAATTAATTATTTGTTTTATTTAGAGCCATGTTGAAAAAGATTCATACATCTCGATGAGCTGAAGGCTCATTATAACTAGTCTTTCTTAAGAAAAGATATTATTGTCATCATTGTAGGTGACACGAGATACCAAATTATTTCATACTCTACATCATGATAAGAAACATCATGAAAGATGTAGGAGCTAAAACTTTATTTATTTTAATTCCTTCCTTATGGAAAGATATAGGACCCAAGATGCCCAAGAGGTCAGGAATATAAATATGGGTTGTAAATTTGAAAACTAATTGAGTTGATAGATTGAAATTTACAAAAAGATTAGTTATGAGAAAACAAGAAATCCCATTAAGTTATTGCATGGATGAGGATATACTTAGTAGATGATGTCTACTCTTATTGTATAAAATGAAAAGTCAACATGACCAAATGGTCGAAGTAAACTAGAGACATCTATTATGATATATCTATTATATCAAAGAACAAGAGTGTTCATTATTTAATGTTATGGGTTAGAAAAATTAACCCTAGAGTTAAACTAGAAGAGTTATGAAAACTAAAAATCTTAAATCAGTAATGAATTTATATAAATATATTTGATTGACATTAAAGTGATCAAGAAAACCCTAGAATGAGACAAAACAATTCTAAAGGGTAATTTCAATAAATCTAAATTAATCTAGTTCAAATGAAACTTGTTTTAATGAATAAGACTGATGGATATTTGTATCAGAGAGTAGAATGACAGGAAGTCATAGACCCTAGAAATTGCAAGGATGCAAAAGAGGGACTCTCTGAAAAAGGTAGAAATACCTAATCTTATGTACAATGTATGTATATCCTAGACTAAGGATTGATACCAAGTCAGATTGACTGGAAAAGAAATAATGAATAGATGAGTTATGTCTGAAATCACTGTAGGATGAGATAGCTTCTAGGTCAAGTTAGAAGTGTGTGAACAATCGACTACATTCATTGAGAAATGTCTATGTATATTAAATCTTTAGCCAAAGTAATGCATCCTCTCTGCATGTATTAGTCAGTTCACTATGTTCTAGATGGAATAATCATCCAGTAGTGTCATACATAGTTAGAGGGGATCTAGATAGTTGTATGACCATGATGAGTTATGTAGGACACAACACTAGAGACTCAGATGGAAAACCTAATGGTTCTTTAGCTATTCCCTTCATGAAGGGTAGGGCCACTTCCAGGAAGGAAGGTGTGTGGGGGACCACCGGTCTGTGGTTGGAGGAAAAGCACTCAGGTGATGCTCTCCTTCCCAAGCAGATGACAAGCCAGGTCTTATGAAGACAGATATCAAAACTCCAAATGCAGTATATTCAAAATTATATGACTTGATAGTCAAATTTTTTGTAAATTTATCTTTATTTCCATGAGCAAGACATAGTGATTGTAAAGTGAAGGATTTTGAACACTAACATGCTATCTTTGAATATGTTGTAATTTTTAGTTTGAAAATATTCAGAAAAGATATGCTTTTTATGTAGTGATTATGCAAATGTTTAATGTTTTATTTAAAACAAATGTTTATGATCTGATCATGATTATTTACTTGGTAGTAAATTGGGGATGTAAATTTGCGTAATATGAGATGACATGTTACATCTAGCCTAATGGATCTTCAACAAAATTGCCAATGAAATCTAAATTTTATTTTAACATGAAAAGACAAGGTTCCCGCAAGAAATTGGGTCCACATATAGGGGAAGCCGCGGGAAAAGAAAAATCCTGACAAAAATGGGTACCCGTTTCAAAAGAAATAGGTACGTATTTAGAAACGAGCACGCCCGAGCCTAAATGGGTACCCATTTCTAAATAGGTATTTGAATTTAAAAAAATCCTTGTGCACCTTTTCCCACACAAAAGCAACTAGTACCCATTTTAAAATAGATATTCATTCCTAAAAGCTTAGGCTCAAGAAAGGCATGGTAAGCCAGCGCCTTGCCTTGGACCTGCAAGTACAAGTCCATGTTTAGAGGCAAGAGAAAAGACCAACTTTACCAATATGGTTGACGATGTTTTTTTTTGAATTTTTTTACAAAGTTAAAGCCCGTTACAGATGACGATGTGTAGTTTTCAAATATATATTTTTTTATGAATGACTTGTTTTTCTATTTATTAATTAATTTATGAGAAAACTGTTCCAAATACTTGAAATGATAGGTGTTTGCATTTTTTAATAACTTTTAATTTTTAAAGTTTTTTTATAAAAAAATTATGTCATTAATCTACACATCATTATTTACACAATGAAAAAAGGAATTTCATTTTATGATTAGTTAAATGGTTAAACTATGTTGTTCATACACGAAGGGTTTTTAAAAACAACAATTATGGCCAATAAAAAATTAATAAAAAAATATTTGGAAAAAAATTGTAAAAAAATATTCTCATCAAACTTCACTATACTACACATCTTTCCCCAAAAGGATTTAGAAAAATACTTTTATTTAGTTCAAATTATGTTGGTTGTACACATGCATGGTATGGTCCTAAAAAAGTGACTTTTAAAAAGTGGTTTTTGTTCAAGCCTATGAAAAATTAATTTGTATCATCTAGGTATTAGAATAAATTACATATTTGAAAACTAGATTAAAAATACTAGATTTCATATTAGTAGACTTTCTTAAGATTTTATGTGTAAGTGCTTCAAATTTTGACTCCAACTGGGAGAAATTTTAATTTTTAGGGAAAACACTTCCACTTTTTAGCCAAAAAGTGGACTCAACTTCTTGCACTGACTCAACAGTTTCAGGGTGCCATGGGATTTATTTGTAGATTTCATACCCCATATTAACTATACTTCTTATTCTATGTGTTCCTTAAATTTTATTTGTTAGCAATACCAGTCACTTCAAACTCATTAAGTGTATACATTCTTTAAAAAGAATCTTGTCAATTAGCTTCCACCACCGAAATAATAAAATGTCATACATATATAGATATAGATGTCATTTCTGAATGACTAGATTTATCTCTTCATATCTTTGTGAGAGTAGCGAAGAGCATATCATCTTTGTACATATAGGGATCATCTGTCATTTGGATAGAAACTCTCCATCTCGACCACTAGACTATAGCTAGAAATCCCCTGTAATGAACAATATACTAGAAATTGGACCCATAAGTTCAATGGGCATGCCGATAGTTTTGTGATCATAGTAAATTTTTGTTAACATGAGTAATTTACAAAGTCAAATCTTCAATAATATGAAAGATGATACAAAGTGTATGAGCATTAGTGAACAAGGTCATGGTTACTAGAGTTTCAGTCAATATAACCATAAAAGATGTTGAAGATGAATCTAATAACACAAGGATTATATAATACCCCTCTAAGCTTTCACATCCATCACAATTAAACATAATAAGTCTAAAATGGAACAAATTGAAAGTTGCATCTTTTTTAGATGAATAGTGAAACACATAATAATTGACAGATTTAATGCATGTCTAGTGAACATAATATGTTTTTATATCATGGTATTTGAAGACATTCATTGTGCTCTTAAACGTATGTTGTAATGCAAGAGGAATTGATAAGGAAAATCACTAAAACACACTCTACCCCACAAAACCCCCTCAAACTACATTAAAATATATACACCACAAATAAAATTACACATGAAATAGTGGGATTAGAGTTAGATTTGTATTGAATAAGGTGAGATCATCATTTTGAATGGAAAGAACATGTATAAGATGGTTGCATCAACAAACCAAATGGTCAATAATGAAAATGTATGAAAGAGAGAAAGTAAGTGATTTTGCTAAAAATACGAATGCTTTTGGATACAATTGTGTAAAAAAAATTAACATCATATTTATTTTCATTAATATGGATTGTGGAAATCTTATGTCTATTAAGTGAGTTTGATGTTTGTCTACTTACATTGAGAGTGAGGAAATGATGTAGCTTGTGGCCACCTGTTAAGGAGTCCACTGGGAGGAATTCATAATTGGCTTCCTTCTCATGAAAGGAGGCCAAAACTTTTGTTGTTCACGTGGAGAGGGGATGAATGTGTACATTGATTGTTGTAGGGTACTCCACTTCTTGGATGAGATCAAGAGATTAAAGGGGAGATCAAAGAGAAGAATTGTGTTTTAGTTATTCGGAAAGATGTTAGTTTATAGGCCTCAAGTTTAGATGGTCAATCATGCAATCCTTGTGGGTGGTCCAAAGTTAGATTGCAACGCATTTTCTTAGCTAAAATTAATGGTGGTAAGGCCTAGAAAATGACTAAATTTGGAAAATATCCCTCTTAGGAGTCACTAAGGACATGGGGTAGGATATTATTTGCATGCACTTGGCTAGTAGGGTAAATGTTTGATATGGATTGTGGAAATATTATGTCTATTAAGTGAGTTTAAAGTTTGTCTACGTACATTGAGAGTGAGGAAATGATGTAGCTTGTGGCCACCTATTAAGGAGTCCACTGGGAGGAATTCATAATCAACTTCCTTCTCATGAAAGGAGGCCAAAACTTTTGTTGTTCATGTGGAGAGGGGATGAATGTGTACATTGATTGTTGTAGGGTACTCCACTTCTTGGATGAGATCAAGAGATTAAAGAGGAGATCAAAGAGAAGAATTGTGTTTTAGTTATTTGGAAAGATGTTAGTTTATAGGCCTCAATTTTAGATGGTCAATCATGCAATCCTTGTGGGTGGTCCAAAGTTAGATTGCAACTCATTTTCTTAGCTAAAATTAATGGTGGTAAGGCCTAGAAAATGACTAAATTTGGAAAATATCCCTCTTAGAAGTTACTAAGGACAAGGGGTAGGATATTATTTGCATGCACTTGGCTGGTAGGGCAAATGTTTCTTATTAACTTTATTTTGTGTCACTGAACCAATATTTCCTTCTCTATTTAAATTTATATCTTGTTGGAACTAAAATGATTGTAAATAAGATTGTATTGACCGAGAGTTAAAAAGATTGTATTGACAAAAAAAATGTAAATATAAGATTTGACTAGAAAATCAACTATATTATGTATTGGAAAAAAAAATTGTAAATAAGATTGTATTGAAAAGGTTATGATGATTTACATGGCAGTCCTTTTAATTTCAACCATTGATCAATCATCTGTTCAAGTGCTCCTCACTATACTTGAACACCTATCAATATAAACATATGATAATAGAGGAAAAAAGAGATAATGTACGAAGAATTAAAAGATATAAAAAATTGAATAGATAATTGTGAGGGTGAAAATGGGAAAATCAATTTAAGAATATAAACCCAAACATCAATGAAATCTAAAGGAAAGAAGGAAATAACAATAACAAAGTGTGATACTTACAACCTCTTACCTTTCGTCTTCCATGGCTCGCCTTTTCTGTCTTGATCTTGATGGAGATGAATGTTGGCCCTCAGGAAGCTTGCTTCCTTGCTTCAAAGTCCTCAAGATGACAAGATGAAGTTGGCTAGGATACTTTGTGTGATTGAAGATGAGCTTCAACAACACTATTGATGGATGATATGATATGAAGTGGTGATAGTAGTGGTGCCAAAGGTGCGCTTGTGTTTTTGCAGCATAAGTTTGCTCAAATGATGGATGATGAAATGAAGAAGAAGAGGGTTGTATTTATAGAGTTGTGTGGGAGAAGATCAATGGTTGAGAAGAAATGAGAAGATCAATGGAGGAGGATATTTGAGGAATCTGCAACAAATGGAAGACAGACATGTGTCATTCAAAAAAGAAAATTTGTTGAGGTAATTGCTATGTTGATGAGAATGAGTTTTCATTTTCTTAAATTAGAATTTATTTTTCTAATTTAAGAGCACAGTTGCTTTAAAATTGCTTTAACTCAGCTTTTTCTTTTTGTATGACAAGAAGAATATATTTTTAGAAGATAAGAAGGATTTTTGAAGATAAGAAAGCATAATTAAATAAATAGATTTATTTAATTATTTGTAGATAATTTGGAGGAACAAAATAAAATATTGAATACATTTTATTTTTGTGGAGATTTAAGATTTTAATTTAAATAAAATTGCATTTTATTTAAATTTGGAAGAATAAAAGATTTTAATTAAATAATTAAAATTATTTAATTATTTAGAAGAATGAAGTTGATGTAGATGAATTTAATTAATTAAATAAATGTAATTTATTTAATAATATGAGAAGAGATGAATCAAATAAATAAATAAATTTATTTATTTATTGATAGAGGAATGTGAAGATAAAATAAATATTTAAAATATTTATTTAAGTAGAGTCATGTCATTTTTAGGTGTATACATTTTGCCCCTCTTTGATGCAATGCGTTCTATCACATTGTTTCAAAGAATAAGAATTTTTGATAGTGATACCTGCCCCAGTTTGTGCCCTTGGTACAAGTTTAACGATAGGATGCCCCCTCGGGAGATTGGACGGGAAGAAGGCAAAAGACGTGAGACAGACAATCTCACGAAGAAGAAGGTGAAAAGAGGGTTAGGATGGAGAAAAGTGGGATACAGTTTAGAGAAACAGACATGGGAAGTAGTCACAGTTGTCATACAGTCAGATATGGTTCACTTGCTATAAATAGGAGCTAGGTCCACAAGTTATATTCATTTGCACACTTATCCTTAGTTGATTGGTCTTTTGAGAGCTTAGGAGAGCATGGTAGCTAGAGAGATGGATATTCCGCGCGAGGAGCACCGGTTTGAGTGAATCTGACAGTTCGATCAGCCAGTGGAGGCAGGACCCCCATATGTAGTTCGTCAAAACTCACAAAAAGTCATTTATTAGGCTCATTAATGGTTAGGGAAAAATACTAGGACAGATTGCGCCAAACTGTCGTTTGGCACATATGTGTTCTGAAATGGCGCATATGCTGAGATGTGGCGCATTTGATACATCTTACAGCGCATATGATGGTTTGGCACATGTATGGTCTGAATTAGCGCATCTATTGCTAAGCTACGAATGTGACATGAGAAGTAGTGAATGTGCCAGAATGGTACATACACGTCAAAGGGCGGCGCATTCACGGTGAAGCGGCGCATATGATATGGATCAGCGCACTTGCCACCTGGATTGGCACATTTACACTAGGAAAATTAGTTGACTTAACGAAATTAACCCAATTGGCACCTTGATCGATGCATCAATTGATAAGCGATCTCTGAGATTGCTGAGAATCTAGTCAAGAGATGATATGTTGTTTTGATTAATTTGATATGTTAAGTCATTGATAGGATAGTTTGATTGCTTTGAGTAGGCTTTTCTTGGATATGGATTTCTTTGACGTTACGCTTGGTTTGGTTGCAGGAGGATATTCAGGATGTCCTTACGTCACGAGAGCAATTCCTGTTGCCGTTGTTGCAGTAGTATATGTTGACTGAGATAGATCGTGAGGCTCTAGGTGCGATGGGTTTGCATTATGTTTGCTTCATGCCTGAGGTTTGCGCGAACCGAGCTATGTTGATGGCAGTGGTGGAGCGATTCCATAGTGAGGATGATACATTCCATCTTCCGACGGGGGAGATGACGGTCACTCTTGAGGATGTGTACCAAATTCTGCACCTCCCTATTCAGGGAGAGTTGGTTGAGTATGAGTCACAACGGGATGCTGGATTAGCTAAGTGCAGATGAGTGTTCGATGACCTAGAGTTGGTGGAGCAGGTGATTTTGTGGCAGGACATACATGACTGCTAGACTACTTCCCAGGCATAGTGGCAGGACTGATCGATGGCGTAGTATGCCGTGATAGGAGGTCACACGGCTTCCCGATTGGCTGGGGGAGGGTGTTAGAGAGCATGATCACAGATGGGACGCGGTATGCATGGGGTGTGTGTGTGTGCTTGCACACTTATATAGAGATATGCACCAGGTGGTGTACTATAAAGGAGCTAGTTTGTCAGCAGGTGTGTCTCTCTTGCAATTTTGGTTGTGGGAGCATATAGCTATCACACGGCCAGAGTGTCTATTTCACAGGCAGAGGGGTGAGCCCTACAGTTATGGTTATGTAGGTGTGATTTCCTAGCACAAGCTAGGGAAGCTGGAGTACTGGAGACATGCGTTTGATAATGTAGATCTAGTTGTCTGGCGTCCATACTTAGACTGTGAGGTATGGGATGATGAGGCAGACGAGCTTCCATATTGTTTCCAGACTTGGTGGCTCATTGGCAAGACTAGGTATATTTTGGAGAGGCAGATTGTTAGCAGGGTTCAAAGACAGTTTGCCAGAGTATAGGGCAGACTGCAGGGACAGGCCTGATTTGTGAGGACCCATGCAGAGAGATACAGGTGGGGGTCCATGGCGTCATATGAGGAGGCGTTGGCAGATTTTTAGTAGATTCCTTATGCAGCTTGGCCCATGAGGAGGGACATAGTGGATGTAGGTATGATGCCAGACTATGAGGAGTGGTTTGTAGGGCATCCATTCCCTAGATACTTAGGGCCTAGAGAGTTAGCTCCTTGTATAGACGAGGATGATTCAGATGACGAGGGTGTAGTCGGCAGGAGGGGAGGACGGAGGAGGAGGAGAGGAGATCAGGGGGATGATGGAGGAGATAGAGGAGGGGGTGGTAGATCGAGATAGAGGAGGGGGTGGTAGATCGAGATAGAGGAGGAGGAGGTCTGGGGAGGGGCCTTCAGGTCAGTAGGCAATTGTGCAGCCATAGGCTGCAGGACAGGCACATGCACTAGCACAGCAGGTGGCAGCACAATAGAGGTAGATGTCGCCACCATAGCAGGTGGCACAATAGCAGGTATAGGGGTAGGTGCCAGCACAGCAGGCTCTACAACCTGATTTACAGCAGCAAGCTATTGCGACGCTATAGGGTCAAATTAGGCATCTGAGAGCAGCGAAGTCTCAGAGAGATGCAGACGTAGGATGGATATTAGAGATATCTAGAGAGAGACACAACCTTGGCCAGTGTGAGGGTGATGAGGGCAGAGAGGGATGCAGCGGTGATAGCTATGGGTATAGATGGTACCTCTAGCTTTTTGGTATCATAGGTGTAGCATGCCTAGACATAGTTAGCCCAAGTTCAAAGTGAGCTTGTCAGAGCTCAGGCTCAGGCTCAGTACTATATAGGGTTATACCATGGGGCAGTGGCAGCGGATCAGTGGGCACCCAGTTTTAGGAGCTAGTCTATGGAATCTTAGAGGGCAGGTGGGTCTTGATCTGTAGGATTAGTGAGGGGTCCTTAGCAGTCAGGGGGAGATAGAGGAGAGGGCAGCGTAGGGATCAGTGCTCCACGACACTAGGGTTAGTCAAACCTGGACACTTTGTACCATTTTTGAGTTGATACACACATTTTTGATGGTTGAGATAGCCTGTATATGTATTATTTTTACCCCGAGACATGTATCACTATCTTTTGGTACCTTGTATACTTTGTATGACATGACACTGAGAGATGGACAGATTTTTGATATATTGTACATTTGGACATGTTTTGATGGTTATACGATGATGCAGTTTATTGATGTTCGACATGCACATGTTTTTATGTTTATATGCTATGGATGCAATCTATCTTATGATGCTTTATATGTGTGATGCACACTAGATGGATTGTAGGATGATTTTATTTATGTAAATGTAAATGTGACATGTTATGGATATGATTATGCAGCTTTATATGTATTTTGCCTATGTTTTTGAGTTTTTTTGATATGATATACTGATACAAATGCATGTGGATGACCTAATACACTTGTGATGTATGTAAAATGGTTTAATCATGTGGATGACTATTTCATGTGATATGAGATGTTACCTATGCTATGTTTTTGATATGTCCAAATGTACTCAATCGACACAAGGATGAGATAGATATGCGGAATAGAAAAGAAGAAGAAATACAGGCTTTCACTTGATATACTATAGGATTTATTTATTGCATGGTTGATATGGATTTTGGGATATTGGATGGATACAGATTGTCATCTTGATATTGCAAGTCTTTTGCTTTCATCATTGGGCACTTTTTGGTATTTTTCACTTTTTGAAATGTTGTAAGGAAATACAAGCATCTAGGTATAATTAGACTGAGATGACCTAAGTATTTCTTACATGGATTTTGATATAGCAAGTTGATACAAGCATCTAGTCAAACTTGAATCTAGATGACCTAAGTACTTCTTGCATTTCAACAGACAAGGATTGCCCTTGTTCATGTTTAGATCTCAGAGTCCTTGATGATCTTTTGCTGATCACATCGTTAGACAGAAGTCGTCACATTACTAAAGTTTAATCCACAAGCAGCAGACAAAGAAAAAGATTATGCCCCCATTATAGCATCTCTAGCTTTTGGCATCCTTGAGTAGCATAGGAAGACATAATAACAAAATTCAAGACCTTGTAAGTTAACCTGTTCACAGAAGCATTCTTGCATTAGGTGTGTCTTTTTGCCATAATTGATATAGAATTAGTTGGAGTGTTTCAGTATAGTGAGCTTCTTTTTCTATGGACAGGTTGATGTTTTGGGTCGAGAGTTTTGTTTGGGGAAGCTTGTTTTTGCTTTACTTGCTTGTCTAGTGAAAGGTATCGCAATCCTTTATTGGTATCCTCTTAGAACATGTGGCATTCAAGAATCCATATCTGCAACCAGGTCAAGGAGTTGCCCCCAGTTTAGGCAAGGATCAACTTATTATGGGTGAGAGGACAACAGACATGGAGAGATGGACCCTAAGGGACTGACCTAGTGCCTCGAGGGCTCATTGCTAAATGGCCTTGTCTACGTTACGATGTAGAGGCAATGTAGTTCGGGGTGAACCCTGATGGACCTAAGACCTAGGTGATGGCAAAGGATGTAGAAATAGCATGGACTCAGATTGATAGAAGGACCAGATATGGGACAGACGGGATAGTGGAGTGGAGTGAAGGGGAGCCTCGGGGGTGCATTAAGAATGGCTTTGCCTACATGATAACTCAAAGGCGACGTAGTTCGACAATGGTTCAAGGACTAGTTCAAGATGAATGCTAGGGACACAAGAGACACGAAGTCACAACAGATGGAGGGAGTGGTTTGTTGTGAATAGCGCATGTTTACCAGGTTTTCACCACTTGCTTTTATTTGCACGAGAGCTAAAAGTACACATGAGGCTTGTTTGCCAGGTTTTCATCATGGTACCTATCCAAGGCGCCTATTTACTAGGTTTTCACCAGAGGACGATTTTTTTGTTATTTTTCCATTTTTTTGTGATTTTTTTGTTCTGTTTTTTTATCACTTTTTGAAATTTTTTTTGGATTTTTTTAGGACTCTCTTACATTGGGGTTTTCAGGTATAGAACTTGCGAAGATGCATGTTGTTGATAGGATCATCGAACATTCACCTTCAGATGTAGCTAATTGATATGCCCCTGATTCGTAAGCTGCGATGACGACATAGGGACCTAGCCAGTTAGGTTCAAACTTTCCTTTCTTTTCTCTATCTTGCTGGTTTCTGGGATTTTCTCTGAGGACTAGATCACCAACTTGGAAGACTCAGGGCTTTACCCTATGGTTATAGCTTCTGGACATCTATTGCTGATATGCTTTTAGGTGGTTAAAGGCCTGTTGCCTTCTCTCTTCGAGAAACTCTAATTCTTGAAGTCTAGATACTCTGTACTCTTCATCAGGTATGAGGCCTTTTAACGAAACTCACAAGGATGGGATCTCGACTTCAATGGGCAAGATAGATTCAGATCCATAGACTAGGGAGTATGGTGTTGCACCTATGGGTGTGCGGATACTGGTGCAGTATCCCCACAGTGCGGGATTCAGTTGGACATGCCAATCTCGGCTGGCATCATTGACAGTCTTCTTTAGGATTTTCAAAATGGTTTTATTTGATGCCTCCACCTGGCCATTGCCTTGGGGGTAGTAGGGGGTTGAAAAGTAGTGTTGGATATAGAATTTCTCGCATAATTCCCTGACATCTTGATTTTTGAAAGGTCATCCATTATCTGTGACAATGGAAGAAGGGATACCATAGTGACAAATGATATAGTTCAAGATAAATGAGGCAATTTGCTTGCTTGTGATATTGGCTAGAGGCACTACTTCAATCCACTTCGTGAAGTACTCGGTGGCAGTGATTATGAATTTATGGTCGTTGGAGGAAGAAGGGTGAATCTTGCCCACTAAGTTGAGTCCCCACTGACAGAAAGGCCAAGGAGTCGTTAACAGTTGTAGCTCCTGTGTTGGTGCATGTATCAGGTTCCCATGGATTTGGTACTTTTTGTACTTCTTTACAAAATGATAGGAATCTTGTTCCATAGTTAGCCAGTAGTATCCCATGCGTATGAGTTTCTTGGCTAGGGTAGGGCCACTAGAGTGGGTCTTGCATATACCGTCATGTACTTCGCTCAAGGCGGTTTGATATTCCTCACTATCGAGACATCTAAGGAGAGTACCATCGAGACCTCTGCGATATAGGGTATTGGCGACAATGGCATACCGGGATGCCTGACGGATGAAGATTCATTTTTGGTTACTAGAGAGATCAGGTGGGAGGGTATTCTCTTTAAGATAGGCAAATATCTTTCCACAAAGGGGGGAATCAGTTCCAACGATGTGACAAATGATATGGGATTCAGGGGTGTCATAAGAAAGACAAAACACTGGCTCTACCAAGAACTCGTAACGTGATTGATTATCCAGAATATCAAGGAGAGATGCGATCATTGCCATGGCATCTGCAGCTTTGTTCTCAATCCTTGGTATCTGCTCAAAAGAGATCTTGATGAAGTATTCTTTGAAATCATCTACCATCCGTTTGTAAGGGATTAATTTCTCATTTTTTGTCTGGTAGTCGTCATTTACCTGATTTATGACCAACTGTGAATCGCCATATACCTGAAGTTCTTTGATATTCCATTCAACTGCTAGCTTTATGCCAATGACTAGGGCTTCATATTCAGTGACGTTGTTAGTGCAGGGAAACATTAATCTGTATGATTTTGGAATGGTGTCGCCATTAGGTGTGATCAATAAGATACCTGCCCCTAATCCATGCTGAGTATATGAGCCATCAAAGTACATTTTCTAGGTTGTTGTGTTTATGTGAAAGATAGATTCGTCTAGAAATCTAAAACTCAGAGGGCTATCATCTGTTAGAGGTGCATCTGCTAGTTGATCTACAAGTACCTGGCCCTTTATTGCTTTCCTGTCTACATATTCAATATCAAACTCACTGAGAAGCATGACCCATTTCGACAATCTACCTGTTAGGGCTGCCTTGTTGAGTAGATACTTGAGTGGATCAATTTTTTCTAGCAGTTGGACAGAATGTGATAACATGTAATGTCTCCACTTTTGTGAGGCGAATACCACAGTGATACATGCTCTTTCGATTGGCGTGTATTGTAGTTCATACCCAACAAGTGTTCAACTGATATAATATATGGCTTGTTCTTTCCCATCATAGTTTTGATGTACAAGGAGAGCTCCCACAGTTGTTGGTGTGGCCAAGATATACAGTAGCAAAGGTTTACCCTGAATCAGTGGCATCAATACAGGTGGCTTCATGAGATATTCTTTTAACTGCTGAAATGCCTGCTCACATGACTCATTCCATTTGAAAGGGACATTACATAAGATGGGAAAATGGGTGGCACTTGTCTGCCAATTGAGAAATGAACCTTCTAATAGATTGTAGTTTTCCTTGTAGTGACCTTAGCTATGTGAGATTCTTAGGAGGTGGCATTTCCATGATGGCCTTCACTTTAGCTGGGTCAACTTCGATTCCATTAGCAGACACTATGTATCCAAGTAACTTTCCTGAGGTTACTCCAAATACGCACTTCTTTGGATTGAGGCGCATGTTAAACTTTTCCAGTCTATTGAAGATTTTATCTAGTACTGCCAGGTGTCCTTCTCTTGTGAGTGATTTTAGCAGAATGTCGTCAACATAGTCTTCCATTATAGTGTACATCATGTCGTGGAAGATTGTGGTCATACCTCTCTGATATGTTGCACCGGCATATTTCAAACCAAATGGCATGACACACCAACAATAGGTGCCCCAAGGACATGTGAATGCAGTCTTGTGTTGGTCTTTAGGTGTAATTTTTATCTAGTTATATCCAAAAAAACCATCCATTAGTGACAACATGGTGTGCCCTGTCGTGAGATCTACAATCATGTTAATGTTTGGTAGGGGAAAGTCATCTTTCAGACAAGCTTTGTTCAGGTCCTTGAAGTCATTACATATTTGGACTCTGCCATCTGGTTTGGTGACTGGTACTATGTTTGAAACCCATTCAGGATAGTCTATAGGTCTGATGAATCTGACATCCAATAGTTTCTTCAGCTCTTCTTTTACCATGAGGGCTACATGTGGGTGCATCTTTCTGAGTTTTTGCTTTACTGGCTTAGCTCTTGGAGCTAGAAATAAGTGATGCATGATGAGATTTAGATCTAGCCCTAGCATGTCTACATATGTCCAAGCAAAGTTGATTTGTTTTCTCTTGAAGAAATCTGTGAATGTTGGTTTTTCTTGTTATGTTAAAGCTTTTGCCATGTGGACCATTCTGGGATTATCACATGTGTTGACGTTGATTGCTTCTACGGGTTCTATCAAGATTGAGTATCTCTCCTAATGTGTAAGATTGGGTAGAGGGTCAAACCTTTCATCCTTCGGTGCCTCAGAGAGGTTTTCACCGTTGGATACATCTTTATTTTTACTATTTTCATGATCTAACACTGCCCCAGAGTAGTTTTCACCATTAGATCTTTCTTTTACTTTAATATTTTTGAGACTAAAAGGCTTAGCACTCTCTCCAAAATAGGACTTCTCATTGAGTTCTATAGCATAGCCAGCTCTGTGGTCCCCTACGGGTATATGATCTCTAAGCTCAAGATAGTCTATGATGGCTTCATCATTCTCAAAGGTATCAAGCTCAAGGGTAGTGCCTTCTAGGTCCCAATCTATGAGTTCAAGGTGAACCAAAGGTAAGGGATCATTGGGTTGGTCCGATTCAATGGCGTTGATGGTTAGGATAGAGTTATTAAAAGCACGGATGAAATCTGTGATGGTACTCTCTGTTAGTGGATCTGTCAAGGGAGGTATCATTCTTTCCTCATGATTTTCACTATCGTTATTATGCGGGTTGGACTCTAGCGGCCTAGCCCTTGGACCTTGTCTCTCATTAGCATGGGTTGGTCATACTCATGGACAACATCGATGCCCTTTTTGTCACAAGATAGCTCAGAGAGGCTATCCCATTCATATTCATTAGAATCGGTCTCACTATTCAGTTGCAGTTGTTGAATTTGCTCAACCAGATTACTAGTAGACGTTTTTGGTTGTTTTCCTTTATTTTTATTTGCTCTGTTGGTTCTCGATGCTCCAGTGTAACCTAGCCTTATAGTGTCTTAGGCTGTCAAGGTATGGGGTTGGATGGGTTCAGTGATACCATCCTTTCTTGAACTGAGTGGACTGTGTCCTTCATACCCCATTCTTTGTAGCATTTGGAAATCTTGACCATATTGTTCAGTTGGTATAGTGTGATGGTCATGTTGTGTGGATGAACTGCCTTCATCCTTGTATAGCCATTGTAGGATATCCTTTTCATCACTTTCATCTTCAAGGCTCCCCCACTTTACAAATGGACCTTTGGTAGCTTTGTCTACTTTAGGTTTGTTCAGAGTAGGTCTCCCATACGATCTTGGAGATAGGGGGAGTTGTGCTAAGCAGAGGGATTGGAAGATTGTGTATTCACCCAAACCCTTATCTTTGAGGTTGAGTTTGGGTTGAGAAGCTTATGAAGTGGAAGCAAGTGAATCTGGGTCAATATGAGATGAAGATGAAGCAGAAGCATGATTATTGGGTATCACAACTTCAGGTTTAGGCTAAATGGAGTTGCAATACTGAAACAGATTGGGGTCGCCTTGTATAGTGATCTCTTGATCTTCATATGGGAACTTGATACACTGATGGTATGTTGAAGGAACTGCTTTCAGAGTGTGTATCCATGGTCTCCCAAGGAGAATGTTATATTCTAGCTCCATATCAAGGACTTGACATGCTACATCTTTTACTACAGGTCCCACTCTGATTGGTAAAGTAATAATTCCCTTGGAAGTTCTCTCCTCCTCATCGTAGGCTTTGACAGTGATTTTCTTTTTTGGATCTATAGCCTTCTCTAAAAACCCTAATGTAAGGATTAGCTTCAAGGTGCAAATATTCAAACCAACCCCTCCATTGATTAGGACTCTCTTTATCTTGTGCTTGTGAATGAAAGCTTCGATATGAAGAGAGGCATTATGGGGTTGGGTGATTGACATATCATCCTTTTCAGTGAATGATAGGGAATGAGGTGAGGTAATGTGACCTACCATGGTTTGGAACTATTCTTCAACTAGGTTTGTAGGGACGAAGGCTTCCACTAAAGCTTTGTCAAGAATGGCCCTATGAGACGGGGATAGACGGATAAGTTCAAGGATGGAGATATGTACAGATGTCTTATGTAACTGATCCAAGATACTGTACTGATTAGCCAGAGTGGCGGAGGCTCCTCTAAGAGTGACTCTATTACTGCGGGTGGTAACATTGCAATCCGGATCTTTATTTATAGTGATCACATTGATGTGTGAATCACCTTCCAATATATGGTTAACAACATAGTCAAAGCCGACGTTTGTGTAATTTGCATTGTTAGAGCCACTGTTGTTTCTGTTGGAAGGTCTTCCTTGTTCATAGTTGGGAAGAGGATCCTTGAATGCCTGATGATCATTGTTAGAGGTATGTCCGTCAATGGATATCTTGTTTTGTTCGATCAAGTCTTGGATCATGTGTTTGAGTGCTATACAATCATTGGTTTTGTGCCCTCTATTACAATGAAACTCACAGAAGTCGTTGTCATTCCACCAATGAGGTTTGACCTTTGGTTCATATTCCCGCATAGTTGGAAGCGTTATGATCTTGTTTGTGATTAGCTTCCTTAGGGCAGTTTCCAATGATTCTCCCAAGGGTGTAAACTTTCTCCTAGGTTGAAAGTTGGTAAACCATGATTTAGTGTTCCTTGGTTTGTTTTGAGGAGCCGACAAATTAAAGATTGGTTGTTTGGGAGCCGCATTCTTGGCATCCACCACCCCATCATTCACAATGTTTTTGTTTTTTGTCTAGAATCTTGGTTTATCATTGTTGGTGTTGGTACTAGGAGTGTCTTTATATAGCTTGATTTGACCTTTGGCAATTAGAGCTTTTTCAATGATGAGACCCATCTCAATGACCTTGCTAAAGGAAGTAGGACATTGGATTTGAATCTGATAGCTCCAATCAGTTTGTAAGTTGTGCACAAACATTTCTAACATTTGTTTTTCAGGCATTTGGTACAAACACTTACTTGCTAACTGTCTCCATCTCTGTAAGAAGGCAGCGAAAGATTGTCCATCTTTTTGTTTGGTGTTACAAAGATCCAATATTGAGGTGTCGTGCTCAATATTGTAAGAGAAGTGGGTGACAAATTTGTCGACAAGTTCGTTGAATGTTTTAATGCCAGGTGGTAGTCTAGAAAACCACTCCATGGCTTGTCCTCCCAAGCTTCTTGGAAATAGTCACATAAGGTAAGTGTCATTATGTGTGACCTCAAGGCATGCAGCATTGAACTCCCTAATGTGGTCCCTTGGATCACCCTTTCCTCGATATTTATCAAATTTTGGTACCTCAAATTTAGAGGGGAAAGGTATCATGATCAAGGTCCTATCAAAAGGATATGGTGAAATATCCTCTAGGGTGTAATGTTTGGTCGAAGCTCCCATTTTCATGTCTGTGAACTATTGTTGTAAAGATTGGATTTGTTGGTTCACTAGACTTAGGGCATCCGTAGCATCAGTGGTTGTTTTGCTTTTGTTTGAAGGTGTTCCCTCCTCATGTCTACTTCCTTTAGGGTTTCTTTCTTCCTTAGTTTCTTTGAGAGTCTCTATGTCAAAATCTTTAGGGAGCTTGACTCCTAGATGTGCTAGATGTAAAAAGAATTTGGTAGGGTCTTGAACAAGTACCTTTTCCAATAGGCGTTGATGCTGGGTTTGAAGGATCTTTTCCATAGAAATTTCTTCATCACTTTCGTGACCGTTTGGAACAATTTTCTTAGCCATTTCAATCTTCTTTTGTTTTTGTAATCTTGTTAAGACCATGCAAGTGGCAACTAGAGATGGGATGAAGTGAACTTTGAGCAAGGTGCTAGAATGCACGGCAAGATTTTAGCAAGGTTCTTCTTAGATCTAGTTGGTGTCAAACAAAGTTGGGTGTGCAAAATGATAGTCGAAGTAAGGATGATAGAAATCCATTTACTTGATGTTGACTAGTCTAGCACAATCCACTAGTAGAGTTCCGAAGAAAATGACAAGTGATCCTTGATAGGGGATACTCACTAGGTTTGTTTAAGATGTGATAGGATCAAGAATAACTTGGTTTTAACCTTGTTGGATTTTGGAAGAATTTTGGTGAGATTTTGGATGAAAAGTAGTTATGACGTGGAAGAAGAGAGAAATGTTTGACTTGCACGATTTTAGCTAGATTTTAGAAAACTGAGATAGATTTGAAAAGGTCTTTGAAAAGTTGAAGATTTTATTTTTTGGAAGGTACAGATTTTGCTCTCTGAGTTGTATGCACAGCAGTTAAATGCACCGCAACAAATCGTGAATGTGCCACAAGTTGGATCAAATGCGCAACACTGGTGATTTTTCAAAAGCACTGCAACAAAGTTTAAATGCGCTGAATGTCAGATCAAATGTGCCACAGGTCGTGGCAAATGCGAAACTATGGTTTTTGTCTTAGTTTTGCAAAATTTTGGAACTATTTTTCAAGTTTTTCTCTATTTTGGTTTGAAAACTTGGTGTTTTTGAGAAATTGATTTCAATTATGGCAAAGACACAGCAAACACACAGAAGTTTTCATGACTTTTATCTTTTGTTCTTTTTTTGTACTTTTGGACTATTTTAACTCAAAAACAAGTACACCCTAGGCTGGATAGGACAATATTCGTTGAATCCTCTAGCTGTGCATACTCAAAGCATGTAGCTCCAGGATCTGGTAGCACCGGCTCCCCTCCACGGTACTCAATTCTCACGCATACCAGATCTAGGTTTCCTTAGGCTCATACTCCCACCAAACCTTAGGATTGTCCTTGCTACCTCTACTAAGAGTCACATGAATCGAGGCCGCTTCAAGAGCTCTGCCCTTTGCATCAACAAATAGGGGTTTTTGGCTTACCAAACAATTGGTTCGTAGTCAGGGCAACCGTTCAAGTGGTTACACGTGCGGCGGCACTACTGTCTGTTATGGAGCCTTAGAGGGTTTTGGCGGAGGTTGGCCATTGGTGTAACATAGCAACACTTGTTGTAGGAGGTTTTCACCTCAAGCACAATTTATTTTAAGTGGCTTGGTAGGGCTTGGCTTTAGCCTATTACCACTCAGGGTCATTCCCACTTGGATAGGTGTGCATCCAAGGGCAGGCCTCTCTAAAGGTTAAACAAATGGAATGACAAGTATGGCATTCTGGTCACCCAGTTAAGGGGAGAGGATAAGCCTATTGTCATTCACAGTCACAGAATACACTGATTAATCCAAACCTAGTTAAAAGTAGAAAATCTAAATGGGCTATTCTACTTGTGCACTCACGCGATTGTTAACTTTGAAGTGTTTAAGACATAGCAATGTTCATTCTCATTTGTTGAGATAGCAATGATCTAATCTAGAAAAGAAATCAACAATGCAAAGATGGCAGTGGTTTAGTTACTCTCCTTCCTAGTTAAAGACTATGTGGACTTTGCATGCATACATTTTTTTGTTACTTTTTCCCCTAATTAGTCTAAATGAACTAATCAATGTAGCTAAAATGATCTAATCCATCCTCTAATCCTGCAAAACAAATGTTAGCTCAAACACAAAAATTAGATGAAACCCTAAAATAATAGTGCAGAACAGAAGCGATGCTATGCAGTCTGAATGCACAGAAACAAAACTTGCATGTGTCATTGTACAAAAGCGCTAAGACAGGTGTCAAAAGCACTAGAATGAGATGCAAATGTGTTATTTTATTAAATGCACCGTAAAAATGTGTAAAAGCGTCGTTATAGAGTGTATATGCGTCAGATGACTGCAAGCACCGGAACAGAAGGTAGGAGCGCTATCTCAGAGTATGGATGCGCCAGATGACCGTAGGTGCTGGAGTAGAAGACAAAAGCACCGTCTCAGAGTATGGATGCGCCAAATGATCGTAGGCACCGAAGCAGAGGACAAAAGCACCAGTTTAGAGGTTGAATGCATCAAACTTCTGCATGCATCAAAATAGAGAGTAGAAGCACCGTGGAATTGTTTAGATGCACTGGATTGACCAGTCAGAAGCCTGTGCGACACCTGTACGGAACCTATCTACAAGAAAACTTAGATTTTGATTACAAAAAGGGGCAAGGGCCCCACGGTGGGCACCAAAATGTGAGGGTGAAAATGGGAAAATCAATTTAAGAATATAAACCCAAACATCAATGAAATTTGAAGGAAAGAAGGAAATAACAATAACAAAGTGTGATACTTACAACCTCTTACCTTTCGTCTTCCATTGCTCACCTTTTCTATCTTGATCTTGATGGAGATGAATGTTGGCCCTCAGGAAGCTTGCTTCCTTGCTTCAAAGTCTTCAAGATGACAAGTTGAAGTTGGCTAGGATACTTTGTGTGATTGAAGATGAGCTTCAACAACACTATTGATGGATGATATGATATGAAGTGGTGATAGTAGTGGTGCCAAAGGCGCGCTTGTGTTTCTGCAGCATAAGTTTGCTCAAACGATGGATAATGAAATGAAGAAGAAGAGGGTTGTATTTATAGAGTTGTGTGGGAGAAGATCAATGGTTGAGAAGAAATGAGAAGATCAACGAAGGAGGATATTTGAGGAATGTGCAACAAATGGAAGAAAGACATGTGTCATTCAAAAAAGAAGCTTTGTTGAGTTAACTGCTCTGTTGATGAGAATGAGTTTTCATTTTCTTAAATTAGAATTTATTTTTCTAATTTAAGAGCACAGTTCCTTATAATTGCTTTAACTTAGCTTTTTCTTTTTGTATGACAAGAAGAATATATTTTTAGAAGATAAGAAGGATTTTTGAAGATAAGAAAGCATAATTAAATAAATAGATTTATTTAATTATTTGTAGATAATTTGGAGGAATAAAATAAAATATTGAATATATTTTATTTTTGTAGAGATTTAAGATTTTAATTTAAATAAAATTGCATTTTATTTAAATTTGGAAGAATAAAAGATTTTAATTAAATAATTAAAATTATTTAATTATTTAGAAGAATGAAGTTGATGTAGATGAATTTAATTAATTAAATAAATGTAATTTATTTAATAATATGAGAAGAGATGAATCAAATAAATAAATAAATATATTTATTTATTGATAGAGAAATGTGAAGATGAAATAAATATTTAAAATATTTATTTAAGTAGAGTCATGTCATTTTTAGGTGTATACAATAATAACAACAAAAATAATTCTAATAGTATTGTCAAGTGAATAATCTATTTAGTATATATTATATTATATAAAATTTTAAAAATAAATAATAGTTTTGAGGTAGGAAATGATTAGCGTTTTAGTTGGGCCAAAACCAAAATCAATTTTATTAAAGTGAATTTCATTATAATTGTCCAAAGGAAACTAATTATGAAACTTTTAATTGAGATGGTTCGATCATTTTCCACAACCATATCTACTAATGTGTGCATTCTATATTTTTAATGTTGAAAGCTTAAGAAGCCCCAATAGATGGACTTCCTTCATAACACCTTAAGTATTGAAAAAAAAAATTCCACTACACCAAACTTAAACATATATTTGAGATAAATTTAATATAAGAACATAAATATTGTATTATTTTTTATGGATATGTTAGGTTTACACAATATTGACATTATTGTCTTTAAGTATTTGATTACAAGATGTTGATTAAAGGTACACTTGTTTACAATATGTTGAGTAAACATTTACCTATATAAAAAAACTCCATCAACTAAATTATTAGACTACTAAAAAAAACAATATTGTTGAGACATATCTAAACATAGCATATAGTTCAAACTTTATACCTTTTGATGTACCTATTTGTTTCAGATAGATTAGTCTCATGTAGTGAAATGTCTAATCTTGTATTAATTGTTTTTATTGTGTGAAAATCTTATTTGTATGTTGGCAGGGAGATGCATGCATGGATTTTTTAGCTTGAAGTTTTAGATTGTAATTCCTGCATTGGTAAGATGGTAGGAATAGAGTACATATAAATCTAAAAAATAAAAGTGAGATGGGACTTGGGAATTTTGAACAATAAATTGTAATTTTTTAGAGCTCAACAAGACAAAATATTTATGAATGAATTTGTTTTTACTATAAATAAAATGGTACATCCACAAGAAAAGGGTACCATAAAACCTATGTACACTATTAATATTCTAATAGTATTGTCGAGTGAATAATCTATTTAGTATATATTATAATATATAAAATTAAAAAAAAAAAATAGTTTTGAGGTAGTAATTGATTAGCATTTTAATCGGGCCAAAACCAAATCAATTTCATTAAAGTAAATTTCATTATAATTGTCCAAAGGAAACTAATTATGAAACTTTTAATTGAGATGGTTCGATCATTCTCTACAACCATATCTACTAATGTGTACATTCTATATTTTTAATGTTGAAATCTTAAGAAGCCCCAGCAGATGGACTTCCTTCATAACACCGTAAGTATTGAAAAAATTTCCACTACACTAGACTTAAACATATATTTGAGATAAATTTAATATAAGAACATAAATATTGCATTATTTTTTATGGATATGTTAGGTTTACACAATATTGACATATTTCTCTTTAAGTAATTCATTACAATATGTTGATTAAAGGCACACTTGTTTACAATATGTTGAGTAAACATTTACCTATATAAAAAACTCCTTCAACTAAATTATTAGACTACCCAAAAAAAACAATACTGTTGAGACATATCTAAACATAGCATATAATTCAAACTTTATACCTTTTTATGTACCTATTTGTTTCATACAGATTAGTCTCATGTAGTGAAATGTTTGAGCTTGTATTAATTGTTTTTATTGTGTAAAAATCTTATTTGTATGCTGGCAAGGAGATGCATACATGGATTTTTTACCTTGAAGTTTTAGATTGTAATTCCTGCATTGGTAAGATGGTAGTAATAGAGTACATATAAATCTGAAAAATAAAAGTGAGATGGGACTTGGGAATTTCAAACAATAAATTGTAATTTTTTGAAGCTCGACAAGACAAAATGTTTTTGAATGAATTTGTTTTTACTATAAAATCAAGTGGTACATCAACAAGAAACTTGGGTACCATAAAACCTATGTACACTATCAATATTAATTCATTTGATACCTAATATCTTGATTAGATTAAGATCAAACTCAATCTTCCACCAAAAAATATCATTAACAGATCAATGTAGCTTTTCTATTGAATACACCTACCTAGTAGTTAAGATAAAAGTAGATGTGTAAAGGATGAGGAGAGTATGAAAAAATGAGTTTGAACATGTCCACAATAAAGTTGGTCAATGTTACATGTGAGAGAGTTGTTTGTGCTTGTTGAATGCTCATACTATTGAATAGGTGAGAGTGATGCAGAGTCCAAGGAGATCCTAACAACCCTCAACAAGTTGGCTTTGCAAGGCATTCAATGGAAGCAAAACAATTCACTATTTTTGAGGACAAGGTTCTCAAATCCATACCCCATACCAATGACACAAATAGGAAACTCAATCAAAGCATTCAACCAAGACAAGGCAGACATCTACAAGGTCCTTTGATGACTTAGGCAACTTGCTCCAACCATCCAACAAGGTCTTGTGACCCTACAATCCCTACTTCCTTCATAGGACTGCTTTTTGCCTTATAGACCTCTGTTTTGACACAGTCAGCAATAACTTGTTATGCAGACCTGCGACCAAGGATCTTAGACAATTGAGAGATACCCTGTTGGATTCCCTACGGGTAAGTGCAAGAAGATGGGGGGCCAAAAGGGGTCTTAAGTGGCCACTTTTTTTCTGAAATTAGGAAATACTAGCCTTGGATGAGAAATTGAGCATAGTTACACTCAAAATTTGGAGATGCAACCAAAACAATGTTCGTAGTGCTCCAAGTCTACTTTCTAAACTACTATTTTTTTTTTAAATGGCATAGATTAAGGGGTTCAAAAGAGGGAGCCACATAAATTGGTGTTGTTTATGTCAAAAAAACATAACATAGCATGTTTTGTGGCTCCCTCAAAAGGTCAACTTTTTTTTGGTATTTTTAAAATCACTTTGGTGAGAAATTAGCTAATAGCATGTAGTTTATGCTCGATTTTTCTGATAATTTTTTGATGAATATTTGATTTTTTACTAATTTTCAAAGTGGACACATCCTAAAAAATAGAATTTTGGCTATGCTACCCCTATAAATTTTGAAAACTAACTGAAAATCATTTTTTTCTTTTTTTAATATTTGTAGAATGGAGTCTAGTTTCTAAATATGTAATTTTTTTGAAATTTCAATGAATAGTTAATTTACAATGAAAAAAGGACCAAACAGTGGTTTTTGCCCAAAAACAGACACACAAACAAAAGAAATTAAAGATGAAAGGCTTAACATTGTTAAAATGTGAAAAAAATCACATCATGAAATAGCTAAGAGAAAGCCTAACATTACCCAAGTGTTTGATTTGTTCAACCTTGAAACACGTACAAATCTGAGGGTTAGCATGAACGAAATTACATGAAATCTTGAAGAATATGGAAAAACACGTCTATGACTGTTCAAAAGGCACTCCAAGCCTTTGGGTTGGAAATCCAAAGCAAATCCCAAGCCCAAGGCTTGGGATTCCCAAAGCGAGACATAACACAAGCATGTTATAATGCGCTCGCATTATGTTTTGCTTTGCATTTTTCCTATTCTGCAAAAGTCTATTGTTTGTCATGTTTGACATAACGTGAGTGCATTATAATGCACTCGCGTTATGTTCCCCTTAAATTTTTTTATGTTCAAGGCTATTAATCATGTATGTATGTATGTATGCCTATATGTATGTATCTATCTATGTATCTATGTATGCCTATATGTGTGTATGTATGTATCTATGTATGCCTATACGTATGTATGTATCTATGTATGCCTATATGTATGTATGTATAGTGTCGAGGGCAGAGGAGGGTAGAGATGGGAGTGAACTAGATAGGGGAGGAGAGGGGTGGATAAGGATTTAGTGACTAAGGTTTAAGGTTGAGGGTTGAGTGTTTAGGGATAGGATTTAGAGTTTAAGGATAAGGGATTAGAGTTTAGGACCTTGAGGGATTAGGGTTTAGGGTTGAGGCTTTAGGGATAGCGTTTAGGGTTAAGGGTCGAGGGATTAGGTTTAAGGTAGAGTGTTGAGGGTAGAGGGATTAGGGATAGGGTTTAGGGTTGAAAGTTTAGGGTTGAGGGATTAGGGTTTAAGGTATAGTTTAGTAGTTCTTGTGGATAGAGCCAGTAAACAATGGGAGATTATTTGCCTATTTCATAACAATATACCTTCCCTAAGTGCGGGGTGGATAGCAAGAAACATAAATGTACCCCAATGCAAATCTTTCCTCATAATGATCATCCTTTTGATTTCAACTGTTAATTACTCACTATGGATGTACCATACGCAAAGCTTTTCTCATAGGGTTTAAGGTATAGTGTCGAGGGTTGAGGGTTGAGGGATTAGGTTTAGGGTTGATGGATTAGGGTTTAAGGTATAGTGTTGAGGGTTGAGGGTTTAGGGATAGGGTTTAGGGTTGACGGATTAGGGTTTAGGGTTGATGGATTGGCATTTAATGTCGAGGTTAGGGTTAGAGTGTCGAGGGTAGAGGGATTAGAGATAGGATTTAGGGTTGAAGGTTTAAGGATTAAGGGTTGAGGCTTTAGGGATGAGGGTTTAAGGCTTAAGATATAGTGTCAAGTGTTGAGGGTGTAGGGATAGGGTTTAAGTTTTAAGGGTTAAGGGTTGAGGGATAGGGATTAGGGTTTAAGGTATAGTGTTGAGGGTTGATGGTTTAGGGATAGGGTTTAGGTTTGAGGGATTAGGGTTTAGGGTTGATGAATTAGGGTTTAATGTTGAGGGTTGAGGGTTGAGGGTTGAGGTTGAGGGATAGGGTTAATGGTCAAGGGATTAGGGGTAAATAAGAGTGTCGATGGTAGAGGGATTAGGGATAGGGTTTAGGGTTGAAGGTTTAATGATTTAGGGTTGAGGGTTAAGGGATTAGGGTTTAAGATATAGTGTCAAGCGTGTAGGGATAGGTTTTAGGGTTCAAGTTTTAAGGGTTAAGGATCGAGGGATCAGAGTTAAGGGTTAAGGGATTAGGGTTCGACATTGAGGGTTGAGTACATTAAGGTTCAAGGGTTAAGGGTTTCGGGATAAGGTTGAGGGTCAAGGAATTAGGGTTAACGGATAGGGTTGGAGGGTTTAGGGACAAGGGATTAGGGTTTAAGGTATAGTATTGAGCCCGTTGAGGGTCTAGGAATAGGGATAACATTTAGGGTTTAGGGATGAGGGATTAGAGTTGAGGGATGACAGATTAGGGTTGAGGGTTGAGGGATTAGGGTTTAGGGATAAGGTTTAGGGTTGAGGGTTGAGGGATTAGGGTTTAAGGTATAGTGTTGAGGGTTTAAGTATAGGGTTTAGGGTTGAGGGATTAGGATTTGACGTTGAGGGTTGAGGCTTTAGGCTTTAGGGTTTAGGGATAGGGTTGAGGGTCAAGGGATTAGAGTTAAGGGTTGAGGGATTAGGGTTTGACATTGAGGGTTGAGGGTTGAGGTTCAAGGGTCAAGGGTTTAGGGATAGGGTTGAGGGTCAAGGGATTAGGGTTAAAGTAGAGTGTGGAGGGTATAAGGATTAGGGATAGGGTTGGAGGGTTTAGGGATAAGGGATTATGGTTTAAGATATAGTATCGAGTATGTTGAGGGTTTAGGAATAGGGATAACATTTAGGGTTTAGGGATGAGGGATTAGAGTTGAGGGATGACGGATTAGGGTTGAGGGTTGAGGGATTAGGGTTTAGGGATAAGGTTTAGGGTTGAGGTTTGAGGGATTAGGGTTTAAGGTATAGTGTTGAGGGTTTAGGGATAGGGTTTAGGGTTGAGGGATTAGAGTGAAGGGTCGAGGGATTAGGATTTGACGTTGAGGATTGAGGGTTGAGGCTTTAGAGTTTAGGGTTTAGGGATAGGGTTGAGGGTCGAGGGATCAGAGTTAAGGGTTGAGGGATTAGGGTTTGACATTGAGGGTTGAGGGTTGAGGTTCTAGGGTCAAGGGTTTAGGGATAGTGTTGAGGGTCGAGGGATTAGGGTTAAAGTAGAGTGTGGAGGGTATAAGGATTAGGGATAGGGTTGGAGGGTTTAGGGATAAGGGATTAGGGTTTAAGCTATAGTATCAAGTCTATTGAGGGTTTAGGAATAGGGATAGCATTTAAGGTTTAGGGATGAGGGATTAGAGTTGAGGGATGACGGATTAGTGTTGAGGGTTGAGGGATTAGGGTTTAGGGATAAGGTTTAGGGTTGAGGGTTGAGGGATTAGGGTTTAAGGTATAGTGTTGAGGGTTTAGGGACAAGGTTTAGGGTTGAGGGATTAGAGTGAAGGGTCGAGGGATTAGGATTTGATGTTGAGGGTTAAGGGTTGAGGCTTTAGGGTTTAGGGTTTAGGGATAGGGTTGAGGGTCAAGGGATCATAGTTGAGGGTTGAGGGATTAGGGTTTGACATTGAGGGTTAAGGGTTGAGGTTCGAGGGTCAAGGGTTTAGGGATAGGGTTGAGGGTCGAGGGATTAGGGTTAAAGTAGAGTGTGGAGGGTATAAGGATTAGGGATAGGGTTGGAGAGTTTAGGGATAAGGGATTAGGGTTTAAGGTATAGTATCGAGTCTGTTGAGGGTTTAGGAATAGGGATAGCATTTAGGGTTTAGGGATGAGGGATTAGAGTTGAGGGATGATGGATTAGGGTTGAGGGTTAAGGGATTAGGGTTTAGGGATAAGGTTTAGGGTTGAGGGTTGAGGGATTAGGATTTAAGGTATAGTGTTGAGGGTTTAGGGATAGGGTTTGGGGTTGAGGGATTAGAATGAAGGGTCGAGGGATTAGGATTTGTCGTTGAGGGTTAAGGGTTGAGGCTTTAGGGTTTTGGGTTTAGGGATAGGGTTGAGGGTTGAGGGATCATAGTTAAGGGTTGAGGGATTAGGGTTTGACGTTGAGGGTTGAGGGTTGAGGTTCGAGGGTCAAGGGTTTAGGGATAGGGTTGAGGGTTGAGGGATTAGGGTTAAAGTAGAGTGTGGAGGGTATAAGGATTAGGGATAGGGTTGGAGGGTTTAGGGATAAGATATTAGGGTTTAAGGTATAGTATCGAGTCTGTTGAGGGTTTAGGAATAGGGATAGTATTTAAGGTTTAGGGATGAGGGATTAGAGTTGAGGGATGACGGATTAGTGTTGAGGGTTGAGGGATTAAGGTTTAGGGATAAGGTTTAGGGTTGAGGGTTGAGGGATTAGGATTTAAGGTATAGTGTTGAGGGTTTAGGGATAGGGTTTAGGGTTGAGGGATTAGAGTGAAGGGTCGAGGGATTAGGATTTGACATTGAGGGTTGAGGGTTGAGGCTTTAGGGTTTAGAGTTTAGGGATAGGGTTGAGGGTCGATGGATCATAGTTAAGGGTTGAGGGATTAGTGTTTGACGTTGAGGGTTGAGGGTTGAGGTAAATTTACCTAACTTAACACCACCTAGAATTTTGCATAGAAAGCCCAAGTATTTGATTAATATTGATGAGAATATTTTGCAGCCAATGGAAGGTAAGATTCCAAAATGCACTTGAAGAAGATATGCTCATAAGATTTGGAGATTGTTCTTTGAAAAGTTAAATGAGACTGCAAGATGTCAACTATTCATTGAAGTGATGCGAAGTATAAAGTATAGGTCCATCATGAAGATTCTTGGGTTGAGAACATCAGAGGCTTCAAGTGAAAAATATATTGTCAAGAATCTAATAAGTGCATATGAGAGTGTGGGTAACACCTCACGCACAAAATATAGTAATGCAACACGGCGTGTGATCACATTGACTATAGTAAGTAGTCAAACGAGGAAAGCTCATCTCATTAGAAAGACGAATCAAGAATTAAGAATTAATAGGAAAAATTTATCAAGAGCCGTTGGAAGACACCAAAGAATTGAGGACACTAATGCCAATGAAGTATGGGCGTTCTTGGGGAGACTACCACGAAAATATAAACCAATTGTTGAAGCATTAAGATCACTAATTAAATACTTTTGGAAGAATTACACAAGGGTATCTCTAAATCAAAGGGATGTGGTAAGAAGCAGAATCAGTAGTCAGAACCATGAGCCATATCTAAAGCATTTTTTGGATGAGACTCAAACATAGTTTTATGGTAAATTTCTAGAGAAGTATCCTCAAATTAAAATTTGTCAAAGATATTTTAAAATGATAAAACCTTTCTATGTCAAGATAAATCACACATGCACTACTTGTTGTTGTAGATTACATATTGAATTTTCTAACCATTTTGATGCTTATAGGTCTATATGTTTAGATATGCATACTAACAATGATTTGCAGGGTTGTGCCATATGTGCCCCAACAACATCTTCAAGAGACTTCATATCAATAATTTTATGTGAAAGAGAGGAAGGTCAAATATTCTACAAGAAATTATGCTTGGATGGCACATGTCATCGTTGCAGTGGCTTGCAACATTTGCCAATATGTGAACGTATGGAAAGAACACATGTGGTTGGAAACGAACTAGTAGAGTTTGGCAAGTATAAAACAGTGGCATACAATAGAAAAGATGGTAAAGAAGCAAAGAGGTGTGAATTGGTTATTTAAAAGATTCCAGTGTATTAGTTTATGCCTATATTTCATGACAGCATAGTGTATGAGTATGCAAGACATGCCCATAGAGCTCGATGGTTGGACTTGCAATTCAAGTTATGCAAGGACACATTTCCAGTTGGTAGCATTGTTTTAGTCATCAACTTTGCAGAGAACTATAGTCTACAGCCATAGCATGAGGTGCAATCACAATATTACAACTCCACACAGGTTTCTATATTTGTGCACATCACATTCATTCATGTGAATGATAGTACAGAGGATGATAGAAAGATCATAAGGGAGTATAATTTCTATATTAGTGATAATCGCACACATTCTATGGAGTTTGTGCAAGGTTGCTTTCAGGTGTTCTACAATGATTTGGCTAGAAGAAGCATATCGTTTAGTTAGCATATCATATGGTCAAATAACTGTGCGTCACAATTCAAGAACTCACAGAATTTCTATTGGCTGAGTAGGAGGCATAATTTTACAGGTAGTCAGCATATGTGGAACTTTTGTGAGGCTGGGCATGGAAAGGGGGAGCATGATGGTGCAAGAGTATGTATCAAAAGAGCCATAGCACGAGAAGAGTTAAAGTATAAAGACAATGCAAAGTTGACAGATGCAAAATTGATTGTCGAGTGGTGTAATGCTTCCATGGGTCCAGGTAATGAAGGTAAGTCTTCGATTTGTAAATTTTTTTGGTTGATAGATGATACTATAATTGCACCATATGAGGACTGTTGTACACTGACAGGATCAAATGAGATGCACTCTTTCAGAAGCTCAATTGCAGGTTCATGGAGTATCCATATGCGAAAGATGTCATGCTTTTGTTCTTCCTGTACAATTCAAGTCTGGGATGAGTGTGAGTCAAAGGAGTGGGTTGACAAATGGCAGTTAAGTTATCTTAGCCCACTTGACACATATCAACCCCCAACAACACTAGAACTAACACAGGTGGAATCATCAGTTGACTTTGACCACATATCAGATTTAGTTCAACTAGGTAATATAGGGCACGCATATGCATCTAATTTCATCTAGTTCAACCAGGTAAGGTCATCTTACTTTGTAGTGTTTTTGTAATGTTGACTAATTTCATCTAATTTGCTACACATATCAATGTAGGGCACGTATATGCAGTTATTGCAGATGAAGATAATGAAGAAGGAATAGATTATTACTTATGTCATTGTGTTGAGGCCAAAAAGAAATTAGAGGCCCCTATTACAGATGGAGAAAACATCGAATACCCTACAGGCTTAGTGGTTATTACTGGAACATGGCTTAGAAGGTACCCACATAAGAGTGTTAATATTTGGCCATTTCAGGATTTTGACATGCATCGAAAGATTCTTCATTACTCAAACCTTGTCGTGGCATCCAATGTTCATTTGATAAAGTATCGGGGTAGACCTTTGAACAAAATCTTGTGGAAGGTGCGTGAGTCTAACCATGAAGCAATACTTGACACAATAAAGAGTAGAGCAGACTCGGATGGTTCATTGGATTAATTTGTAAGTATTCACATTGATTTTGTAAATTCATATTACATTGAGTTGTAAGTATGCACATTAATTTGTAAGGTTTGTCTTTTTTTATTTCCTCCTGCATTTTTACACATATACATATTTTTACATCATCATGTTATGCTGGATCTAGGGTGCCCAATCATGATGATGACCTATATACCATTCTCCCAAGGCGCTCATAATGAATGAAAAGAAGACCAAGGGCGCCCAAGCTTAATAGACTTATTTCTTTCAATTTTGATGATCCAAACTCTTGCAAAACGACATCCACTTTCATGCCTTTAGATCTTCGTTCACATATAGGGTGCCAAATCAAGTTGAAAAATCTACATAAGGGTGCCAAAATGGATGAAAGGAGACTTGAAATGTGCCTTAGGACTCCATGCTAAGGTTTGAGCCATTAAAGTCTCTTGATATTAGGCGCTCATGATGATGAAACTTGAGTTTTTTCCTTTCCTAGGCGCTCATCTAAGATGTTTGAATGATAAGGAGCGCCTAGACCTCTATAATGTACATTAGGCACCAAAATCAAGGTGATTTTAAGTCACTTTGAGTCATTTGGGATCAGTTTGAGTCTTTGAGTCATGTTGCAAAAAAGTGTCAATGTTGTCAAGTTGCATAAAGCAACTTTTGCATTTTTGGTGTCCTGCTCCTGATGCGACCAAACTGACAGTTCCAACGCATCCAGATGGGTACGTTTAGGCTAGGCATGGTTTTATTTTTCACCCAAACATGTCGAAATAGTTTGAGCTACATTGTGCCGACGATATCCCTGAAGAGTCCAAAGTGCAAAAAGGTAGCAATCTTTGATGAAATGTTACTCGAAAACTGTGTCACTTAGAAACATTCCATCTGAGGAAACGTGATCATGTAGAGTGCCTCTACAATAACCTCTCTTAGTTCTTTATATCTCTGAGGCATTTGCCCGTGGTGAAAGGTTTTCTGCCGCCCCAAAAATCATCAGAAGGAGGCAGTGTAAAGTTGCAAAGGGGTGTAACTTTCGTCCTGCTCCTGATGTGACTAAATTGATTATTCCAACGTGTCTGGATGGGTACATTTATGTTAAGCATGGTCTTTTTTTCCACCCAAACATGTCAAAACAGTCCAAGCTACATTGTACCAACGATATCCCTGAAGAGTCCAAAGTGCAAAAAGGCAGCAATCTTTGATGAGATGTTACTCAAAAACTGTGTCACTTAGAAACATTTTGTCTAAGTAAACGCGATCACGTAGAGTGTCTCTACAATAACCTCTCTCAGTTTTTTATATCTCTAAGACATTTTCCCGTGGTGATAGGTTTTCTGCTGCCCCAAAAATCGTCAGAAGGAGGCAGTGTAAAGTTGCAAAGTGGTGTAACTTTCATCCTGCTCCTGATGCGACTAAACTGACTATTCCAACACATTCGGATGGGTACATTTACGCTAGGCATGGTCCTATTTTTCACCCAAACATGTCAAAACAGTCCGAGCTACATTATACCGGTGATATCCCTAAAGAGTCCAAAGTGCAAAAGATAGCAATATTTGATGAGATGTTACTCAAAAATTGTGTCAATTAGAAACATTCTATCTAAGGAAATGTGATCACGTAGAGTGCCTCTCCAATAACCTCTCTCGGTTTTTTAAATCTCTGAGACATTTGCCCGTGGTCAAAGGTTTTCTGTAGCCCCAAAAATCGTCAGAAGGAGGCAGTGTAAAGTTGCAAAGGGGTGTAACTTTTGTCTTGCTTCTGATGTGACCAAACTGACTGTTCCAACGCATCTGGATAGATACATTTACGCTAGGCATGGTCCTATTTTTCACCCAAACATGTCGAAACAGTCTGAGCTACATTTTACCGACGATATCCCTAAAGAGTCCAACGTGCAAAAAGGCAGCAATCTTTGACAAGATGTTACTCGAAAACCATGTCACTTAGAAACATTCTGTCTGAGGCAACACGATCACGTAGAGTGCCTCTACAATAACCTCTCTTAGTTTTTATATCTCTGAGACATTTTTCCGTGGTCAAAGGTTTTCTGCTGCCCTAAAAATCATCAGAAGGAGGCAGTGTAAAGTTGCAAAGCATTGCTAAGAAATCCTCAATACTCAAACACTCCAATGAACTGAAGCAACTTCTTCTTAGGCGCAAATGTAAGGGTACACAAGGGGAAAATGGCACCTAGATGACTTAGTGCATTTCTATGACTTCATTCACATGTTTAAATGTTTGAGAAACTCTCCTTTACTAAGCACTTGTCCTCATGTCAATGTTAAACTTTATACCTCCTAGGCCCTCAATTAGGTGATGTCATTAGATACAACTTACCCTTAGGCACCAATGTAGCTTCTTCAATCCATCACACTTCTAGGTGCTCAAATTTGAGGTCTTGGACTTGTATCTTATTCCTAGGTGCAATTGGATGATCTTCCTAGATCTAGGTGCTCGTGATGGTGGGAAATTACATGAAGGGGCACGTAAGTCCAATTTGACTTTGTATTTAATATTTTATGACTCCAATTGACTAGGAATGGCTCAATTTCTAAAGTGCTAACTCAATAATGTAAGTTTAAGGTCTTTTCCTCCTAGGCGCCAATTAATGAGTTCACTAGATGCAATTTCCCCTGGATTTGAAGATTGTGAAAGAACTTGAAGCTTGGATGGATGTCTTCGAATGTTTGATGAAGAAGTGTTCCAACTTGAAAGGTCCTTTGAAGTGTAGATATTGATGATAACACTTTCCCTTATATGTGAAGTAGATGACTTCTCAAGGAGGCTTGAATGTATCAAAGGGACTTGAAATTGAATGGATGTCTTTGGAATGCTTGATGATGATGAGAAGTTCCTTTGGAGTGGCTACATGCTAATCTTGAAGCGATGATTGATGAAGAATCTAGTTGATACTTGAAGATGAATGGAACTTGAAGTGATAGATGGGAGTCTTTGAACATGATGCAACTGGTGATGTCGTTGATGAAGAAGATTTAAAATATATCTTGTTGTGACCTCTTGGAGCAGCTACCTCTTGAAGTGGTGTTTCCTTGGCAGTGATTACTTCCATCTTAACTCTCTGGCATGAATGAATGTGAAAGGCTCCTTTGGAGCAGCTACATGATGACTCTAGGCGACTCCAAGCTCTTGCTCCTACCTTTTCCTTCAATCTTCCTACAATACAAACCAAGAAACACATCAATCCTCATGATAAACATTTTATAACACAAAGGAATCCTCTTTAAACATGGAATAATCTTACTACAAATCTAGGCACATATATAGGTAAAAAGAAGAGCAAAGGGCGCCGAACACAAGTTGGTCCATATTTATCACTTTAAATGATTTCAAACAATTGTAATGGCTTAAAGAGGTCAATCTCCCTTAAGAGATTCATTCAAAAGGTGTCTTTCAATGCAATTTCTCCATTAGGCGCTAGAATGGGTTTGTACTGATGGAGAGTGCGCCTAGATTTAAATGTCTTTATACTTGCAATTTTGCAATTCTAAATTATGAGACATGTCTTAGAATGAATTCTATCTTTCAAGTGCTCACTCCAAAAGGTCATCTCATGCAATTTCACCCAAGGTGCTCATTGAGGTGTCCTCAGAGGCTAAAGTGCGCCTAACTCAATTGCCTTTATCTTTATCATTTTTGTGCTTTCAACAATTGAAAATGACCTAGAGTGATCCTTTCTCTCAAGCCACTCACCTATTAATATGAAATCAAGTTATTTCCCTTAGGCGCAATTTTAGGCTTGTATGGGTGAAAAGTGTGCCTTACATCCTTAGGTGGTTCTTTCTAAATCTCAATGATTTCAATCAAATGCCATGTGTCTAAGGAAGCTTTTGTCTTGAGATGATTAAATTTTGAGGTTCAAATCCCTTCCTCAATCAAGGCACAATCTAAGGGTTGTATAGATGAAAGTTGACTTCAACTTGGGCACTCATTTGAGTTGGGAGGAGCTAGAATTTGCGCCTAGATTGGAGATAGATATTTTGGCTTATTTGATGATGGTCTCAAGTCTCTCTACCAAGGTGCATTTTGATGATGTTCTTATTTAAACTCTTATGAAGACTATCTCATCCCTAAGTGCTCATCCTCATGATTTTCATGCACTTAGACTTCAAGGTGCCAAAACTAGTAAGAAAATTCACAATGAGCGCCTTTGCTTTGGAAGAATTTCTTATTGATCATTAGGCACACTTTGGAGTTGATATGTACTTCCTTTACTTCCATGTACTCAATGCATCATAATTATTGTCAAAGACTTCTCCAAGTTGATTGATAACATGTTTCTTGATGTTAAGATCCTTCATTCACTCCTTCTTAGATCTAGGTGCTCATGATGGTGGGAAATTACATGAAGGGCGCCTAAGGTTCAAGATAGGTTCTTTCCACTCATCTTAACTTTAAATCATTGTAGTTCATCTCAAAAGACATCATCCAAAATGAGAAACCTCCAAGACTTGTCATTGCAAGTTGATTTCCTCCAAGGCACCAATACAAGGTTCTTTTGAAGGCAAGGGGCGCCTAGGCTTATGGGGCTCAATTTGATGTATTTATTGAAAGCTCAAGGTGAATTGATGCTTATTGAAAATGCCACTTAGTCCTTCATTTGCATTATAGGCGCCATTTCTTATTGACTTATATACTCCTCATGCTAGGGTGCCATAATGAAGTGGTTTAGACAATAGGTGCGCTTCACTTACTAGAGGCTTGTTCTCCTTCCACCTTAGGTGCACTTTTATGGTGGAACAGGTGTCAATGGGCGCCTTGTCTTAAATGAATGCTCTCTCCAAGTTGGGTGCCCTTTTGGGGCTTTATGAGTTGCAAATTGCACCTTAACCCTTCATGCTTGTTGCTCAATGTTTGAATGTTTAAGAAAGTCTCCTTTAGGCGCTCATCTTAATGACTTTTTCTCAAGGTGCAATCATCCTAATGACTTGGATATTCATCCTAGTGTTTCAGGATATCAGGCTACCAGAGTTAGTCATTTTCAGGATCTCAAACATAAAGAATAACATGATGATTCATTTTTTTGTATTGCATATAGTTGACATTGTATGCTACTCATAAAGAATATTAATATTTTTTGTTCAACATGATGATTCATTTTTTTTTAAATACAACTTTTATCTTTTAGTTCTAAAATGAGGTTTAGGTGATACTTGAATAACAATAGCTAGCTTATTGGATCAACAAACATCCTATGTAATACAATTGGACTTTAAATATTTGAAGTAGCCATCTACAAATATCCATTCAAACGTGGATTTATAATGCAAGTATGGACGCCATCAATAAAAAAGATTTGTATTAACCAAATATCCATATAGGCATACATCAATATTTGTCGATATAAGTATAACATATATACAAAATAGCCATATAGGCTTACAAGAATGCCATATAGGCATACAATGTCAACTATATATAATACAAAATATATGTCCACAAATGCCATATAGGCATACAACAAAGGAACACAATAAAAAGTCATTCCCCTCTGGCTGGTGAAGAGAATAGATCAGGAGTAGCCTTTGATCTTCTAGGGGATGGAGACGCGCATGTGGGTGGTCTACTACGAACTCGAGGGCTGCTACTTCTATTTAGTTCTTCCTGCATCTTTAGCTATTACAATAAAAAGTATAGACATTAATATATAGAAATTACATGTTATAAAAAATGAAACATTTAACAAAATAATCACTTACTGCTACCATATAATCTATCTCCTCACTTGCCTCAGTAGCAGGAATAGGCCATGGTGATGTCATGTCCTATAGAAACCATCCAGATAGAAATTAAACTTCAAATCAATAATCTTTTGATTTTTCAAAAATAGACAACTATAACAATGAATGTAAATTGAAATTTACTAGTTTGCCTCATACCCCTCTCAATGCCATGGAGCTATAAATCGCAGAGGCCACACCATGCTCCATTTCCCTATGAACATGGGGAGGTGTCTCCGCAACCTACATCATCTGGAAATAAAACAACATTATTCAATTACAAAAACTATAATAGTGATGCAAATCATGGCTCCTAACATACACACATGTTCATCTAAACATGGAAGTACACACAATAAAGCACACAAGTCACATACAAAAATTTAGTAAGTACAATTCATTCATTAAACTATTTATTTTATTACCTCCGTAAAGCTTTGAAGTTCACCACCGCTGGCAGGTGTTGCCATGAAATCTACAATATTAACCTATTCATCATCAAAAATTAGATATTAGAATACCATTCATATAACGATGCTATTCACATGTAATATTTATAATTGTTTACTAGTTACATACCCCGACAGTAGATGATCTAATGTAAAATGTAGGTGGAGAACCAATGAAAATTGCATCGACGCTATGACCCTAAAATTTCATTAAAATCATCAATTTAAATTAGTTAATCTTGCATTTCAAAAATGAAATTTAATAAATTAAATTCAATAAACTTGCTAATATTTACCTAAGTATCAAGGTCGAAAGTCTCACTCAGGAGGGTATCTATCATCACCATCTGCTCAGCTGCAGATGTAGCCTGTGCACCTGCATCCTGACTATCCATGGGGTCGTAACCACAGGCTGACCCACAAGCCTGACAAGCATGGGGTCGGACCCTACTCCTCGCACTATCTCCCAACCCATTCTGTGCTACAGGACCGGCATGCTCTATGATGCTCTGGGTCAAGGCACTAATGGACTGAAGTGTATCGAGCTCAACACTCTCCTTCACAATGGAAGGAATAGAAACATGCTCATGGGCTGGTCTGCTGATTACTCATCTCACTACCCACTATGGGTTAAGATGTGCCCCTGGTCTATCTTGTGCTGACCCCCCACCTCTACCCTGGAAGTCCCGCATATCAAAATAGTTTGGCACTTTATTGAGGACAAACTCGCAATAGAGTTTCCTCACAAAGTATTGCGGGACCTCATTATTATTGCATGGAGGATGGTCAAAAACTATCCACCACCTCTGCCCAAAATTGTCCCTTATCACTTGGTTGTTGTACCAATGGATAGGGAACCTCTTGCATGTAATGGGTGGAGGTTGATTTGTTTGTGGGTTTGTTAAAATCGAACACAAGTCTAATTTTGTGATTTGTAATTTTTTCGCATCTTGGTATGACAACTTGTCTACATAATAATCTCTAAACTCTCTCCTCTTATCCGTCCAACTAGTTATTTGCTTGCTAATTGAATCTACATTTGATAACATAGATTCAAGAGATTCAACAAGCGTGGACCTATGCAAGGTTGAAGTGGAAGGATCTTTCAACCTTGCAATTATATCTTTAATTTCTTTTTTGTTGTTTTCAATTTGCCCCATTATATTTTCTTGTGTTCCAGGGGCATGTCAAGGAATGGATGGAGGAGGTTGTTGTTCTGCAGGTATTTCCTCCTCAGGATTTTGTGGATTTTGAGGAGGAGGAGGAGGAGGTGCATTAACATTTCCTGACAATTAACGAAATATACATCAAAAATCAACTCAAACCTGCCTATTTGGAAATAAATTCAAATAAAAAAACAAATATAACTTACTCCTTTGGCGTGCTTGACGTCGTGGTAGCATTTTGGCGATGAATCGATAAGGTTTTTGTGTTGAATTAAGTTTTACAAAATGCGACCGTGCTTCCTAGGGTTTGCAAGCCACGAGTATAGAGAAGAAGAAAGAAATGAAATGAGATAGATAACCTTTTTTTTATTTATAGCAAGTCGAACTGTGCTCCTGTTATAATGTGCTCACGTTTTGTATTATTTTTTTAAAAACAATTTGGCCACTTTTTGGCCCCTCATCTTTTTGCACTTACCCCTACAACATATTCCAAATTAGGTATGGGTTGTTTTGGATAATATGGTCTAACCTATAACCCCTCCTAGTAGCCTAGAGCCCTAATTAGCCCTATTTTGTGAAGCAACCACCCTCAATTTTGATCACATCCCTCAACCAACCATTTAAACAGCTTAGGGGCATGGTAAAACTAAGGATTTCTTAGGTTTTAGGTCTCCAAAATGGACTGCAATTGATTGGGCTTATACTGTTCCTCTTCTTCGCACCTAACACATAGAGAGGTTAAGTCTTTTAACTCAAACTCCTCCAACAACGTTCCCTGCTCCAACAACATATTACAAAGTACAGAAACAAACAGAGAAGAGCCCATTCCACTGGTTCAAGGGGACTCAAACTAGTGGAAGGCATGAATTTACCATCATTTTTACACAAAACCCTAAATAAAGGTTTTACAAGTGATTTACAGTCAAACTCTTATTTCTTCCTTATAAAATAGTTTCAAAACCTCCAATCACCTTTAAACTAATCTTACTTCATGCCACTATTGAATCATTACTATTAGGGAGTATGATTGTAACGTACAGGTACAGAAAAAGAACAAGAACAACAAAAACGTAGGAAAAAACTGTAGAAAACAGGGAACTACTTCTTATATCTCCTCCAAACTTCATCATCATCTCCTCCATGGGCTTGAGGAGTCTTATATGCACATTTACAAACCTCCCAATCAGTTTGACTCGATTGGGCAACTAAAAACTGCCCACCAACCTCTCAAAACTGCCTGAACTGTCCATTGTTTTCATTGTTTACAATGGGCATTAGAGGTTGATTACAAATTCACTATTACAAACCCCTCTAGGACGATGTTAACATGGCTTTTAACATGCAAATGAGATGCACACCATACATCTATGACAAATTGTCACTCCATTGGAGGCTTATGGAGGATTTGACTGTCCTAGACCAACTATGACTTGACTGCCTTCTTGAAACTATTAGCACCATGGCCATACATCATTTGCAATCAACATGGAATCAACTTGAAATGGTCCAATGGACCTTATTACAACATAGGACAATATGACCAACATGAAATCAAAACAAAAACTCAACATGAATCTCCTTGAATCACTTGGTGCTCCTACACCAGAGAGAGTTGTTTATGCTTGTTTCTATGGGGGCTCAGTCTTCTAGAGGCGTGTCACATTTGCTTAGACTGTTTTGAATTCCATAAATAGAATTGCTAGTACAATGAAAAAATTAACTGAGTTTTTTTCAATATTGATGAACATATTTTTGGCCAAACCATTTTATTTATTTATTTCTTGTTTTCCACTAAAAGAAAAAGTTATACTAAAAATAGTTAGTGTTACATCCCCTTTTTGGATTCAATATAACTATTTACTTTTTCTTAAATAGTACAGTTATGTGGATATGTTTTAACATCATAGAAAATGATGATATGAATAGAAAAGGTTAGTTTTATGAAATTATGGATTTTATTTGATTATGATCAATTTGGTGTTATGAACTAAAATATCTTTCGATATGAAAATGAAATGATTTGATATAAATGTGTTTTAATCAAAACATTAGTACTTTGACCACAAATTGTATGTGAGATTGTCAATGATAGGAATAGATGGAACATGTTCGCCAGGAAGAAAGAAGAAGAGAAAGTATCTTTGAGAAAGAGAGAATAGATTCTGGAATAACCCATGGGTGCTTGCCACTGAAAATGATTATCAGGTAGATAAACCTAGATGCCTTGAGTTAAGCTTTGATTACGGGCTAAGTCAATTTTAGATGAGATGTCGAGGTTTACAAGAATAGGTCTTTCTTCTTTTCGTAGTTGTCATAATGAGTATGGAAATCGACATCTGTGTCGTAATACTCGGTATCATGTCGTCAAATATGGATGACCGATATATTTGTTTATATGTATATATATGAGAATGAGTTGTAAGTCGTGTCTTGTTAGTGGTTCGGTGCAAAAGTTGAAAGTTGTGCGTAAGTCGACCCTAAACCTTGTTTTGCGTTTACGCTCAATTCGTCGTTATCGTCGTTAAGCTCTACGAGCATATGATGTAAACGTCTACTTGTGAAATTCGATGGATGTTGAATTGTTTCTATATTGGGCTATTATTGTATAATAAAAGGTTTAAATAATGTTTTAAATCTTGAGACCATGGTGTGCAGTACCTTTGGTCATATTGTATTGGAATATACAATATTATATTAGTTATATTTAAATTGTCATTTTGAGGTAATTCCTTTATTCTTTTGTGATGTTGGTAATCAGGCAGTAGCTCGAAAGAGACTCACTCAAGTCTTTTCTATGATGTCTTTTATTTCAAAATAATCTATTTTACCTTTGAGCTTTAAACTTTATGATGGGTGTCGGCCCAGCCATTATTCTTAGTCTTGCATTTGATCTATACTCATACTCGGTTATGAGTAGTGTGTTGACTGGTTTAAACTGTCAACCGCCACCTCGCGAAGTATGGAGCTCCACTTTGGAGAGTAATTGTGGATTGATTGGGAAAAGCCAAACCATTTCTAGTAGTGGTCATGAAAGGAGGAGAATGTTATGCATGCAGGGTAGTTACCCTTATTGTTAGGCATGGTCTCGTGAGTGGAGAGTCAGTTTTTCCTTCACAGTTAGATAGGATTTAGAGTAGGGAGTCAGTTAGAGAGAGGGAACATGGAGTAGAAGCGGAGAGGAGACCGAGCATGAAGCAAGGGTGAAGGGCTAAGAGAAGAATGAGCTCCTTGGACCAGTCTGCAAGCAGACACTGGAGATTATATTCAGGTTCTTTTCATCTCATCTCTGCGTAGTCATAGTTATTAGATATGTTTTTAATAAGTATTGACTCTACTTACAATTTGATGGAACTTAGTATTTGTCTGAAGATGCAAAGTGTGAAATATTTACCAACTGTAGCCTTGTATGTTTTCATCACCTTCAAATGGAAACAATGCTTTTGTCCCCTGCATCGCACTACAGTCGAAAGATTCACAGTATATTTCATTGTTCTTCGAAGCATCTTCGCTGGTCGAGTTTATTGTGTAATTGTTTGTTTAACTTTAGGAGGTTTTGGACATGCGAAGAGTGCATTATAGACTAAGTGTTTGGTTGTAAACTAGCTCACAGTTATCATCAAGCCGCAGTGGCAAAATCTAGGTCGACGTTGGACATATTCTCAGTGAGCCAACCGACTATAATAGGTTGGTCCTGTCATACTTATAAGACAACTAGTTTTTTTTAAAGATTTGAAAATGTGCTAACTGTCGGCAGAGAAGTAGCAACAGTGAGAAATGTAAGACGAAACATGCAAGACTTCATAGTCCTCCACAATCTCTAAGTTTAGAATGGTTGGTCGACCATAGAGAATTTACTAACCTTGCTGCGAATGGTAACAAGTTTTAGTCCATTTGTCTTTGTAAACAACTCTTTTACTATTAAAGTATTCAAATTGTTGTGTCCTCAAGAGAAGGTATAGACTTACTATTTGGACTATATAGTCATACAAGTTAAAATAATGAAGTTTTAGAACAAATATAATCTTTAGTCAAGTATTTAGCCTAGACTTGCATGCACTCTTCTTGCCAATAGAAACAACAAGATAGGGTTTCTAAATGCTTAGATTGACAAAGATTAAGCTATGTCGAAGATTTTGATAGGTCGAAGAAGATTCTTAAGAGTGTTTAATTTTTAACTTAGGGTCTTCGAATATTTGTATTCTATAAATTGGTTTATAGTATAACCCTTTCGAAACAACAATATGAGTTTAGTGTCCACTCTTGAGTGGATAATTTAAGCAGTGGGCTAACTTAGAGATCATTGTACTAACTTATAGCATTATTTGATTAATCAATAAGCTAGGAACCCATTCTTTGATCATGTGGACAGAAATGTCTCCATGAGCTAAGTAGAGAGAGAGAGAGTAAACCTCATTTCCATGCGTTAATGCATGATGAGTTTCGAACACCTTGAGGTTATTGAGGTCGTTATATTGAACTTATTTATAGGTAACTGTAGGATTACGATTAATTCGAGTCGAGTTGGGGTGGGTCAACTTATACTTGTGTTGATACAATGCTAATTATATTCAAATCCTTTGGCCAAGGTAATGCATGTGTCTCAAGTGCATTGTTAGTTCACTGTGACTGGATGGCGTAGCTTGTGGAGTGGCCATGCATGACTAGAGGGAATCTAGAGGATTGCATGATAACAAGATACGTAGGTCACAACACAAGTACTCAAATGGAAAACACCATTGGTTATCCTAAGTCTATCATCTTTGAGTAGGGTAGGGCCACTTCTAGATAGGAAGGAGTGCGGGAGACTGGCGGTTTGTGGTTGGAGGTTAAGCTCCTTGAAGATACTTTCTCTTCTATATTCCTGAGGATTGTCGAGACTTGAATTGGATGGTCGACAATCGAGATGCAGTGACTTTGGTAAGTTTCTATTTTAGAATTGTTCTAAGTAACTTTTAACATTATATTATTTAATGTTGTAGATGGATATATCCTTTTGTATAAGTTATAATTTCATGATTATTGTTAGTCAATGGATGAACTACATGGTTTTAAAATTAGAAAACAAATTGCTTTTCTATTTTTAACTTTCAAAAAAAAATGATTACCTTTGGTTAAACTTAGTTTTTTAGGGTGAAATCAAAACTGGGTGTTACATATGGTATTAGAGCTAACTAGGTTCTGTACTAGGGCTAATGAGTCCACTAACCTGATTAGGAATCAATATTATGTGGGTAGTTAATGATTTGATTTATTGTGCCAGGATGGTACGTCTCAAGAAAACTGCAAGGAAGTCCTTCGCTGGTAAGGAACGTTATCTGCAAGCTAAGTAGAAACGACTTGCGATGATCAAGACTATTGAGAAAACGAATGATGAAAATGACATTTGGCTAGATGATGTGGAAACTTTTGCCAATGCTTTATCATGACTCAAACAAATGAAAAAAGAACTCCTAGAGACATCTAGGACGGCAACTCGAATTATGGTCAATTGCTACCCTATTAGTGTACCAATGATCACTAGGGATCCCCATATACCACCTAGAGCTGAAATCATTGTACTATCATCTGATAGTGAATTTGAGGGTTATACACCTCGTGAATATGTGTCAGACAATGAATCCGAAGGTTACACCCCTCTTGTAAATACTGAGTGAAACATGAAATATGTCTATCCTTAAAGAATGTATATATTGATGTGCAAAATATAATAAAGACAAATTTTGGTTTGAGAAGAACTATGGTTATGAGTAATTGCTATGTTTTGATAATATTTAAAATGATAAATCATAGAACTGAGTAGTACTTACTAAAGCAGGTGAGGAAACAAATAAACATGGATCAATCAGAGTTTAATGAGAGAGAAGATCGGGAAGGTCACAACTCTCAGGAAAACTCCACTGATAAATTGGATAGAATTCTTAATATGCTTACTAAAACTAAGGAAAGGTTGGGTAAATTGGAAAAGAAAGTGAATGAAACCGGGAATATGAAGGGTGAAAATGAGTTTTCTAATAATGCAAGTAAAAGTAAACAATGAGAACATGGCATGTCAAGTGAGAATCAAGATAATAGTGAATCTCAGAGGGAGACAAAAGATAAACTTGCACAGGAACTATCTAAGGATATGAAAAAGATTATCCCTCCCAAATTTGATGGAACAAAAATCGGTGATACAGCAGAAGCATGGCTAACGAAAATGGAGAAATACTTTGAAATTAGAAATTATTCTGAGATTACAAAGGCAGTGTGGGGAGCATATCAGCTATCTAGAGAAGCATCCACTTGGTGGATGAACAAGAAAATGGAACTGGATTTAAGCCCCTTGAAGGTGACATGGAATGAATTTGTGGAACTTTTTCGGAAAAGGTGGTTACCACAACTCTATTTTGATCAAAAGCTAACAGATTTCCAAAATCTCAGGCAAGGTGATTTGTCTGTGGTTGAATATGTGGAAAAATTTACTAGATTGTTGAAGTATGTTCCTCAGTATCAAAAGGATGAAAGATTTTGGATAAGAAAATTTATTATGGGACTTAATCCTCAGATCGACGGTGAGGTGGAGGTGCATGGTCCGAACACAATGGACCAGGTGTATGAGAAAGCAATTAAGCAGGAACAGAAGATCAAATCCATTTCTACTTATCGTGAAAAGAAGCGTAAGAGATTTGATAAGAACTTCAATGATTAGGTGTATAAAAGGAAGAATGATAAAGGATATGGAAACAGGAGGTATGATAAAGGAAATCAGAAAAACAAAGAGGGATTTGGTAATGAACGAAGAAATGAAGACTTTAAGAAAAATGACAATTTTAAGAGGAACGATGATGCTATGAGTAGACCATCCGAGAAGAGAGGACCAATTGGAGGTTGCTTTTCATGTGGTGGAGATCATTATGCTAACCGTTGTCCTAATATAAAGTAGAATGGGCAGCTTAGGAACATGATATTTCCTTCGCAGCAGGAAGTGTTTCAACAAAGGATTCACACCGCCCTTGACAATCGACAAGATGAGTATCATATTACTCCCATTGAGATGACAGGTAATTATTTGGAGTTCCTGTTTCTATTTTGCTTGATACTGGTACAACAAAAAATTTTGTGTCATCTAGAGTCTTAAGTAAATTTCCTAGAAGAGCTAGTTTTATGTCAAAATCGTGGACAGTTGAATATGCAAATCACTCAAAGGCTTAGGTAGAGCAATGTTTGTTCGAAGCTAAGATTAATATTTCAAACTTCTCCACTGAGGTAAATTTATATGTAGCACCTTTAGGGTCCTACGATGTCATACTAGGAATGAATTGGTTGTGGAGACATAGGGCCAAGGTAGATTATTTTCATAAAACAATTGAGTGTTTGGATGATAAAGGAAACAAAGTTAATTTTTAGGGTATTCAAAGGAAAATAAGGATCAGATCTATTTCTTCAAAACAATTAAAGCGGGCTAGGCGTAAGGGATGTCAACTTTTTGCAGTCAAAATGGACCTAGTAGAGGAAGCCTTAGAGAAACAAACATTTGAGGAAAAATACCCTTATCTTTGCAATTTCAGTGATGTATTTCTTAAGGAACTGCCAGGCTTGCCTCCAAAAAGAACCTTTGATTTTTCCATAGATATTAAACCAGGATCTGAGCCAGTATCTAAAGCTCCATACCGAATGACCACTACTGAACTTATGGAATTGAAGGCTCAATTGCAGGAGCTATTGACTAAAGATCTAATTAGGCCAAGTGTATCACCATGGGGAGCTCCAGTTATTTTTTTCAAGAAGGATGGAACCCTTAGACTATGTATAGATTATCAGATGCTAAATAAGGCAACGATAAAGAATAAGTATCCACTACTGCATATTGATGATTTATTTGACCAAATGCGTGGTGCAGTAGTATTTTCTAAGATAGATTTGAGATCTGGATACCATCAGTTGAGGTTGAAAGATGAAGATATTCACAAGACTGCATTTAGAACAAGATATGGTCACTATGAGTTTACTGTGTTGCCATTTGGATTAACTAATGCACCAGCCGCTTTCATGAATCTCATGAATAGTGTTTTCAGAGATTGCCTTGATAAATTTGTCCTAGTTTTCATAGATGATATTCTGATATATTCCAAAAATGAGGAGAAGCATAGACAACACCTTCAAATTGTTTTGCAATGATTAAGAGAACACAAATTGTATGTGAAACTCTCGAAATGCACTTTCTTTCAGAAAGAAGTGCAGTATTTGGGACATACTATATCAGCAGAATGGATATCAGTTGACCCAGCTAAAATTAAGGCTATTATGGAATGGCCTGTACCTTCCAATGTTTCAGAAGTACAAAGTTTTATGGGATTGGCTGGATATTACAGAAAATTTGTTTTGAATTTCTCAAGTATTGCTAGTCCAATTACTTCTTTGCAAAGAAAAGGGAAACAATTTGTTTGGAAAAATGAATGTCAAAAGGCATTCGATTTATTAAAAGAAAAGTTAACAACAACACCAATCTTGAAAGTCCTTGACCCTGAAGGGCAATTTGAGGTTATTACTGATACCTCAGGAGAAGGGTTAGGAGGCGTGCTTATGCAAAATGGGCATGTAATAGCCTATGAATCAAGAAAGTTGAAAAACTATGAGCAGAATTACGCTCCTCATGACTTAGAACTGGCAGCAGTGATTCACGCTCCTCAAATGTGGCAACATTATTTGTTGGGAAAGACTTTTATACTAAAAATAGATAATCAAAGTCTTCGTTACATATTTACACAACCACATCTCAATGCAAGACAAAGGAGATGGTTAGAATTAATATCAGATTATGACTTTGAGATTGCTTACATCAAAGGTAAAGAAAATCGAGTAGCTGATGCTCTAAGAAGAAGAAGACACATAGCTTCTATAATCTCTATTCATGCTAATTTTAAAGATTTAGTATTGCAAAGTTTCTTTGGCGATGAATATTATGAGCAGGGGAAGCAAGCTCTACAATTAAACCCCAAGGATCCAAGATATGATGGATTTTGTTTTGAGTCAAACGGATTAATGAGATTTAAGGGAAGAATCTACATTCCTAGTTTGGTTGAACTAAGAAACCTTGTTTGGAATGAAGTTCATTGTGCACCTTATTCTAGACACCTAGGAGTAACAAAACTTTTAGCTGATGTCAAACCGCTATATTTCTGGAAAGGAATGCAAAGCGATGTTGCAAGGTTTGTAGCAAGTTGCTTGGAGTGTCAGAGAGTGAAGGAAGAACATCAACATCCTACTCGATTGTTATACCCGCATGATATTCCAGAAGGGAAATGGCAGGTCGTTAGTATGGATTTTGTTCAAGGGTCACCAATGTCTAAGAATAGACATGATGCAACTTTGGTTGTTGTAGATAAACTAACCAAGGTAGCACATTTTATACTGGGAAATTTGACAGATGGAGCTCATATTTTGGCTCAGAAGTTTGTGCAAGAAATATTCAGATTGCATGGGGTACCTGAGAAGATTATATCCAATAGAGATGCTTGAATAACCTCCCGGTTTTGGCAAACTTTATTTTCAGCACTAGGGACTAAACTCAATGTGAGCACCGCTTACCATCCTAAAACTGATGGACAAACAGAAAGGGTTAATCAGGTCTTAGAGGATCTTTTAAGAATGTATTGCATGGACCAGCAATACAGATGAGAGGAATATTTACCTCTTGTTGAATTTGCCTATAACAATTCCTATCATTCTACCATTAAGATGACACCGTTTGAAGCATTATATGGAAGGAGATGCAGAACTCCTATAAGCTGGGATAAGCTAGAAGATAGGATAAGCATTGGACCTCAGATGCTTGTAGATATGGAAGAAAAAGTGAAAATGATTAGGAAGAGGTTGGTGGAAGCCAACAACAGGCAAAAAAGTTATGCAGATCGCAAATGGGTGCCTAGATAATTCTCTATTGGTGAGAAAGTTCTTTTGTGAGTGAAACCCCATAAAAGCTCAATCAAATTTGGTAAATCATCAAAGTTGGCTCCTTGATATGTCGGACCTTTTGAAGTCCTTGAGATTATCAATCTAGTGGCCTACAAAATTGCTCTACCTCCAGTCTTGTCCAAAATGCATAATGTTTTTCATGTTTCATACCTAAAGAAATATTTTGTAGGTAATGACCACATTCTTAAATGGAATTCTTTACAGATACAAGAGCTAGGAGTGGTTGTGATCGAGCCACTCAAGGTGCTCGAAATGCGTAAACTTTGTTTGCGTAATTGAGAGGTTTTGCAATGCAAAATTCAGTGGGACCAGTATGGCGAGGATAGCGCCACTTGGGAAGACTATAATGACATCCACCAAAGATTTCCTTATCTTTTCAAAAACATTAATGTTAAACAATAAAAGTTTGTTTTATGTTAAGATTTTGCTTGGTAAACTCAATCATCGAGGACGATGATTCTATAGGGGAAAGATATGTTACATCCCCTTTTTGGATTCAATATAACTATTTACTTTTTCTTAAATAGTACAGTTATGTGGATATGTTTTAACATCATAGAAAATGATGATATGAATAGAAAAGGTTAATTTTATGAAATTATGGATTTTACTTGATTATGATCAATTTGATGTTATGAATTGAAATGTCTTTCGATATGAAAATGAAATGATTTGATATAAATGTGTTTTGATCAGAACATTAGTACTCTGACCACAAATTGTATGTGAGATTGTCAATGATAGGAATAGATGGAACATGTTCGCAAGAAGAAAGAAGAAGAGAAAGTATCTTTGAGAAAGAGAGAATAGACTCTGGAATAACCCATGGGTGCTTGCCACTAAAAACGATTATCAGGTAGATAAACCTAGATGCCTTGAGTTAAGCTTTGATTATGGGCTAAGTCAATTTTAGACAAGATGTCAAGGTTTACAAGAATAGGTCTTTCTTCTTTCCATAGTTGTCATAATGAGTATGGAAATTGAGATCTATGTCGTAATACTCGGTATCATGTCTTCAAATACAGACGACCGATATATTTGTTTATATTTATATATATGAGAACGAGTTTTAAGTCGTGTCTTGTTAGTGGTTCAGCACAAAAGTTGAAAGTTGTGCGTAAGTCGACCCCAAACCTTGTTTTGCATTTACGCTCAATTTGTTGTTATCGTCGTTAAGCTCTACGAGCGTATGATGTAAATGTCTACTTGCAAAATTTGACAGATGTTGAATTGTTTCTATATTGGGCTATTATCGTATAATAAAAGGTTTAAATAATGTTTTAAATCTTGAGACCATGGTGTGTAGTACCTTTGGTCGTATTGTATTAGAATATACAACATTATATTAGTTATATTTAAATTGTCATTTTGAGGTAATTCCTTTATTCTTTTGTGATGTTGGTAATCGGGCAGTAGCTTGAAAGAGACTCACTCAAGTCTTTTCTATGATGTCTTTTATTTCAAAATAATCTATTTTACCTTTGAGCTTTAAACTTTATGATGGGTGTCAGCCTAGCCATTATTCTTAGTCTTGCATTTGATCTATACTCATACTCAGTTATGAGTAGTGTGTCAGCTAGCTTAAACTGTCAACCACCACCTCACAAAGTATGGAGCTCCACTTTGGAGAGTAATCGTGGATTGCATGGGAAAAGCCAAACCATTTCTGGTAGTGGTTGTGAAAGGAGGAGAATGTTATGCATGCAGGGTAGTTACCCTTATTATTAGGCATGGTCTTGTGAGTGGAGAGTCAGTTTTTCCTTCACAGTTAGACGGGATTTAGAGGAGTAGGGAGTCAGTTAGAGAGAGGGAACGTGGAGTAGAAGCGGAGAGGAGACTGAGCATGAAGCAAGGGTGAATGGCTAAGAGAAGAATGAGCTCCTTGGACCAGTCTGCAAGTAGACACTAGAGATTATCTTCAGGTTCTTTTCATCTCATCTTTGCATAGTCATAGTTATTAGATATGTTTTTAATAAGTATTGACTCTACTTACAATTCGATGGAACTTAGTATTTGTCTGAAGATGCAAAGTGTGAAATATTTACCAACTGTAGCCCTGTATGTTTTCATCACCTTCAAATGGAAACAATGCTTTTGTCCCCTACACCACACCACAATCGAAAGATTCACAGTATATTTCATTGTTCTTTGAAGCATCTTCGATGGTTGAGTTTATTGTGTAATTGTTTGTTTAACTTTAGGAGGTTTTGGACATGCGAAGAGCGCATTATAGACTAAGTGTTTGGTTGTAAACTAGCTCACAGTTATCATCAAGTCGTAGTGGCAAAATCGAGGACGACGTTGGACATATTCTCAGTGAGCCAGTCGACTATAATAGGTTGGTCCTGTCATACTTATAAGACAACTAGTTTTTTTAAAAGATTTGAAAATGTGTTAACTATTGGCAGAGAAGTAGCAACAATGAGAAATGTATGCCGAAACATGCAAGACTTCACAGTCCTCCACAATCTTTGAGTTTAGAATGGTTGGTCAACCATAGAGAATTTACTAACCTTGCTACAAATGGTAACAAGTTTTAGTCCATTTGTCTTTGTAAACAACTCTTTTACTATTAAAGTATTCAAACTGTTGTGTCCTCGAGAGAAGGTATAGACTTGCTATTTGGACTATACAGTCATACAAGTTAAAATAATGAAGTTTTAGAACAAATATAATGAGTCTTTAGTCAAGTATTTAGCCTAGACTTGCATGCAATCTTCTTGCTAATAGAAACAACAAGATAGGGTTTCTAAATGCTTAGATTGACAAAGATTAAGCTATGTCGAAGATTTCGATAGGTTGAAGAAGATTCTTAAGAGTGTTTAATTTTTAACTTAGGGTCTTCGAATATTTGTATTCTATAAATTGGTTTATAGTATAACCCTTCCGAAACAACAATATGAGTTTAGTGTCCACTCTTGAGTGGATAATTTAAGCAGTGGGCTAACTTAGAGATCATTGTACTAACTTATAGCATTATTTGATTAATCAATAAGCTAGGAACCCATTCTTTGATCATGTGGACAGAAATGTCTCCATGAGCTAAGTAGAGAGAGAGAGAGTAAACCTCATTTCCATGCGTTAATGCATGATGAGTTTCGAACACCTTGAGGTTATCGAGGTCGTTATATTGAACTTATTTATAGGTAACTGTAGGATTGCGATTAATTTGAGTCAAGTTGGGGTGGGTGAACTTATACTTGCGTTGATACAACGCTAATTATATTCAAATCCTTTGGCCAAGGTAATGCATGTGCCTCAAATGCATTGTTAGTTCACTGTGACTGGATGGCGTAGCTTGTGGAGTGGTCATGCATGACTAGAGGGAATCTAGGGGATTGCATGATAACAAGATACGTAGGTCACAACACCAGTACTCAGATGGCAAACACCATTGGTTATCCTAAGTCTATCGTCTTTGAGTAGGGTAAGGCCACTTCTAGATAGGAAGGAGTGCGGGAGACTGGCAGTTTGTGGTTGGAGGTTAAGCTCCTTGAAGATACTTTCTCTTCTATATTCCTGAGGATTGTCGAGACTTGAATTGGATGGTCGACAATCGAGATGCAGTGACTTTGGTAAGTTTCTATTTTGGAATTGTTCTAAGTAACTTTTAACATTATATTATTTAATGTTGTAGATGGATATATCCTTTTGTATAAGTTATAATTTCATGATTATTGTTAGTTGATGGATGAACTACTTGGTTTTAAAATTAGAAAACAAATTACTTTTCTGTTTTTAACTTTCAAAAAAATAAATTATTACCTTGGTTAAACTTAGTTTTTTAGGGTGAAATCAAAACTGAGTGTTACAGTTCGAAGTTCCAAAGTTTTGTCTCTGTGATAGTTCAATGCCAACCATAACCCAAAAAGATTAAACATAATTTTATTTATTAATAAATTGATGATAGTAAACAAATCCTTTCTAGTAAAGACTTAAAGATATTGATTCACTTATGATTTTTCTTTTTAAGAAGTTTGTGATTTACTGGTAAAGTTTTCTATTGTTTGCGCAATTATATTTTAGTCTACAAAATTGTCTATATTTAAATCTGCAACTTATCAAAATAAAAAACTATTGTAACTAAGATTTTATTGAAAAAAAAAATTATTCAAAAAAATCCAATGGTTGTGATGTTTTACATGGTAGTGAACGTATCTACCAACCATGTTGATCTCATTCTATGTGAAATAAAACTAGTTGCATAGTTCATTCATGAACAAGAATGAATAATAAAATCACATTAATGTTTCAAAATTTTAGTTTACAAAAATAGAAATTATAAACAACAAAACTACTGCTCCCTTGGCCGTGGTAGCCGAGTATCTTTTCCTTTTATCTTTTGTATCGACCCTTTTTCATGGAGCCTTGAGAGATAGCTAGAGTGTTAATGTTACATGTGTATCTATCCCCGTGTTGAGCCACGATGTGCTATTGCTATTGACATCTTCTCCACTTTCCTCTTCCCAAAAATTCTGCCAATATTCCAAATTTGAAGCTTAAAAAATTCAACAATGGAAGAATATGAAGTGAAAACTGATTCATAGATTTGCAGGAGAAAGAGTTTGATAGAAGTGGTTATGTCAGAATGAAGATTTATATTGTAAGACATTTTTTCCTAAAACTTATCCTGCCACGTAATGCTGAAGTTGGTGAGACAAATATCTATTAGATATTTGGTTGGTTCCCGATAAAGTTATCCTTGTATCGGGGTTTAAAATTTGAATTTGTTCGCTACATTAACTTTTTGTGGCTGACATTAAACATAGATATTTTAAGTTTTGACATTATTTAATTTCAAATATTGATAATAAGACAAGAGTTAAATAAATAATTAGGCCGAAATTTAGTGTGGGATATTATTTAGCTCTACACAAGTCATTTGAGGCCAACAGATTTATAACCATCCATATAATTATTCTTACATGGCCTATAGCAAAACATGACTGAGTTGGACAAAAAAACATAAAAAGAAAAAAAATTGCGAAGTTATAGTCATAAATTATAAAAAGTTATGAGTTGGTATGCATTTGCATGTTCAAAATATCAGAGGACAAGTATGTAAATGCATTTTTTAGTCATAGTTGTAGCTCCGTTACTAGATTTGCATGTAAAATAAAGAAGCATAGACAAGGCTTGTCAATTGTTTGGAAAAATGCCTTAAGAAATTTGGTGCTAGCGTATGTAACAAAAATGGATTTTAATTATATTATATTTTCTTATCTATATATATTTCCTAAAATTTAAATGACAACCAATATGAATTTATTTGTATAAGATATATGTAGAGAATGAGGGTATAATGTAATTTGAATTATCTATGTATGTCTAGCATTGTGGTTCCTCTACATGTACTATAGTCGTAGTGTAATGAAGCTTGTGTCTAGAGAATAGAGCCTTTCACGTATCATGGACATTACTATTTATGTTTCTATGTATTTTATTTCTGTCGGTAGGAAGTCTTCCTGTTTAGATCTAGTTAGAAGACGGAACAATACAAGCCTCCCACAATTAAACTTGCTTGCTAAAACTGTTAAGAGTTAATATTTATGTTTATGTGTGTTTTCTGTCTATCAGTAGTAAGCCTTCCTATTTGCATCTAGCTCTAAGATGGGACAATACATTCCTCCCATAACTAAACTTGCTTGCCAAAGTTGTTAAGAGATATCATGTGTTTCTGAGCTTCAGGTGAGAAGACATGAGAAAGACTTTGGTCGATTCTCTTTAAATCTCTCTCAGTAGGAGGACTAAATGACAATGATAAATTATAGAAGGGGAAAGGTATTTGTTCGAGCTTGGAAAAATCTATTGAGAGAAGTATGATATGCATGCCTATATATAGAACAAAAGACATATGTAATTGTGGGTGACACGATAGTGAAAGAGTTGTGTAAAAGAGGGGTTCTTTGATTCCAGAATAAACATTCAAGAGAGATATGATATTCCTAGAGTTTCACACCTGGAAAATCTTTCACTTGGTCTCTTCTTATCTTGTGTATCAGCATTGATAGTGACCAAAACTGGTGGCATGAAACTCATAGAAGAATATTATCTGTAGCACACTGATAATTTTCTGATTAGAGTGAAATTTTGTTAGATAAAATTGACATGTTTTTTTGTGTTGAATGGTTGTAGTCAATGAATGCAAACACATTATCCACCAAGGAGGGGGCAATTGTAGTGGTAGCCCAATTGTGGCTTGTGTCAAGGTCTTGACATCGAAGCATGTCTAGTGCATCAAGGTGTTCTCTATCTTCTAGTACATCAAACATAAGTTCGTCATCATTGTCATTGTTTGATTTTGGTGGTGAGCGAACAATCTTTGAAATGTCTCTTTTTGTCCACTTGTAGATTATGTGGGACTTTGAACAATGTTCCTCCTACTTCAATTGTCGACAATGATTCTAATGGTGTCGGTTGAACCATATACCTTTCAATCAAACATCAATATACATTCATTTGATTATTAATCAATCATCTGATCATCATTTGAGATCCTAAGCATTAAAGGAGAATTCATTATAAGAACTCCTCAATTGGAGAACTACAAAGAACAAAATATTGCATTGAAATCAACATCTAGGTTACTTCCATTCTTGTCTATTGCTTATTGATCATTTCATGACTATAAATTCAATCTTTCAAGGGGGTTGACATAGGTGAACTTCACCCTAGCAATCAAAGAATCTAGTGAATCAAAGAGTAGAAGTGTAGAGTGCACCAAATCATATATTTGAAGATCCTAAACTAGATCTATATAACATGGAATTGATCCCAAGGCATAGAATCGATCTGTGCTATTTTCCAAGTCTACATGAAATTTGAGGATGAGCATTACAAGATCCTAGAGTATGATGAACTAATTCATCATGATATCAACATTCATACCCTCTCCTCAATCAAGAGCTAAGTACACTCTGTATAATTATTTTCATTAAATAACATTGTTTTACATGCTTTATCATTCATGATTGTCATTGATTTAATCAAGCTTTATTTTTGTCTAAATGTATGTGTTTATTTAATTAGCCTAGATTAATCATAAGGAAATATTGTTTCCCTTTACACATTTAATTGCTAGCAATAATAGTCAACACCAAGAAATAGTTGGGACACACTCAACTATGGGTACTTTCACTTAAGTAGCCTTGTGAGAGCATCGAGGTTTCTTGAATAAAGAACCAAAAATAAACTAGTAGCTTCAATCAAATCCCCCAATTCCTTGGGAGTGGAGAAGAGGGTTGTAATATGCTAAGGATTAATAAAGGTAAGGTATGCTTGCAATATAAATTATGGAAAAGTAGAAATACAAAAAATTACACCTAAGACAAGTTCAATACCTTTGAAGATCAATATCTCTTTATTGGATCTCATATTTTATTGCAAATTTTGAACTAAAACAAATAGCCTTGATTTGAGAAGAGAGTTGAAGTCATGAAATTATCTTGTTGTACATTGTTAGAAAAGTAGAATTAATGGAACTACAATCAAAATGATTTCAAAATTCTTTAGCTATCAAAATCTATGTGCTTTATCAATCAAACTCTAATGCATAGCAAAACAAATGAGCTTGATACTGTGTTACAAAGTTTAAAATATGTACTTTCTGTGCTAAGAACAAAGGATCATAAATAATTGTAACTCAAGAATTTGTTATATGTTAAATAAATTGACAAAAAATTCATAAGAAATGTGATTGTTAAGAATTGTGAAACCCATCAACACCTTTGTGTCAATTTGAAAAGTTACATTATATTCTAATGTTTCTCATGATTACAATGTTGAATGTGATCAAATAAAATAATTAGAGCTAAAAATCATATATCATAGCTAAAAATCTATCCCCGTATGAAATTTATTAGAACTAAATTATATCATGTTTGAATTTTTTTATCACATTGCCGAGCTTTCTTTTCTTGCTCGTTGGTAGGTGGCCTTAGACATTGCCAATTACTATTACCTAAGCAATCTATCTCATTTAATGGATAAGTGACATGAGCTCATGGGTTTCATCAGACAACTTATGGAAGATGGATCTATTGCGCTGCAATGTTGTCCAACAGAGTACCAAACTGCATACATTTTTACCAAGTCTTTGGGTCTTGACAAATATGTAAAATTTTGGGATAAGCTTGGTGTAGTTAGTAGATTGACCATGGTAGCCATAACATGAATGATCTTCCCAAAAATGGAGGATCCAGTTCTTTAGAACTTCATGCTTTCGAGAATCATGGTAGCCATGGTATCCTAAAGGCTATAGAAATGCAGACTGAGTAATTGATGGAGGGCATCAAGAAGCATACTAGGTCAACTATGTATGACCTGAACGCCCACAAAGATTGCTATCAACTATCTTTAGAGTTCATGAAAGAAACATAAAAATACAAAAAAGTTTGCAACCAACACTTGGAAACCATTTTCAATGCTCTTAAAGATCATATTGATGTCATTCTCAAGCAAACACAAACTTAGGAGGACTTCATCAAGTTGATCACTGAATTTATGGATGGGCTTACTCCTAATTATCGTGATTTCTGTTTTTTGTAGATGTGCTTAGTTATTTGTTTCCTTTGTTTTATTTTGATTCTTTCATGTGGAGTTGTGACTGTTGAGGCAGTTGTGTCTAGGATTTGTTGTGGCTTTCTTTGTTGTATGTAAGGCTTTATGGCCATTTTTGATATTATCACTTGTTTTAAATTTATCAAAATATAAATAAAGAAAGGCTGGTAAGTAATGTTATTTTTTCATATTATGGTGCCCAAATTTTGAAGATATTGTTAATGAAGAAATTGTTCAATGTTCACTCTACACATACCAATTTCCACAACCAAATATTTGAAAGCATGCTTATCGGAATTTTCAAGCATGTAGAGGCTATGTAGGCATTCAAATCCATATTTTTCTAACAAGAAGAGGAAGTGGTTTGACTATAACTATAAGTAATTGCTTTGGAGTTGCACTTTGATCCTTTTGGCTGGTAACTATTCTAATGGACCTAATTGTATCTCTACATTCCTTAGCCTTTACATATCCATTTCTTCATTTTGTCTCATTTAATCTTTTACTCGTAGAACTGCAACTTTATAGCATTCCAAACCCAAGATATTTTAATTTTATAGATGTTTAGAGTAATAGAGTATAGAAAGAAGAAAGTTGTGACTAATCTTCCCATGGGTCTCCTTGTAACTTGAGATTTTGGTGGTTGTTGTTAGTCATAATTTTACATAATCAAATAGATCTAAATTAATGGAGAAAATTGCTCATTAAGTTACCTTGTTCTTGATGTTTTGCTTTGGTTGTTCAAACTTCAAAGGGTTCCTTCTTTTAAGATAGCTTTTTCTAGTTGTGTGGATGACATTTCAAAATGCATGCTTAGTAGGATTCATTACCCAACAAGTTCTCTTCTTATGTTTTCTTCTTTGATGAATCCAATTAACTTTAAATACCCAAATTGACATGAGGAGGTGCAACCCCAAGTAGTTGGATTTTTCACCTCTCGCAGAGCTTTCATTGATTGTGAATAATAACAAAGTTTCATAAGTTTTACTTCTAATTTTTTCTTAAGTCTTAAAATTGATCATTGTTGCATTTAAGTTTAGTTATGATGATGTAGCAACAAAACATTGGTAGATTATCTGGTAATCACAGAGACAAGTTACACCTAGTTCCTAGTGGGTTGTAACACATTGTTTTTGGAAGTTAATGTTAGAAAAATAAGCAGTGTAAAATTAAAATAATAGTGAATTAGCAATAAAAAACACAAAATAGACAACACAGAGTTACGTGGAAAACCTGGTAATGTACCAGGAAAAAACCACGGGCAAAGATCTCTCAATTTAATTCTCAGATTAATATTCGCAGTTATATGTGTGTTATGCGTAGTTTTATGCATGAGGGACTTGCAGGTAGACTAGGAGGAGTGTCACGACCAGCTCATGAGTTTGTCGACATGCTTTCCATTCGTACGCGACACCGTGAAAACCCCCTCAACCGAGTGCTGCACAAATTTGAAGGGCGTCGGGGAAATCAAACTGAAATGCTTGTGTATTTTGATAAAGGACAACACCACCCCTGCTCTCGGCATCTCCATCAACAACGCTCTTTCTCTGCAAATGCCCGCCGCCTGTAAAGTCAGTGCTTCCATCTCCGACTGCCCAGGTACGCATCTTAAAAAATATTCTACAAAATAGTGAAAAAAACAGAACAAAAATCATTATAGGGAATTTTCAGAATGCACCTTAAAAATATGCTACAGAATAATTTAATTTGAATTATATTTCTCATAAGTTAGAGCAGTGTAACGGTCGACAAAATTTAGGGCGGTAAGAGGGACAATTTCAAATTAATGGCAACTAGTACTACAATTGTTTGGTGGAAAATTGACAGATCCAGTGTCTAACAAAATCAAATCTTCATAAGAAAATCAAATCCATGGAATGCCTTTCAATTTTTATCCTTGATGCACCTTCTTTGACCTGTGCCTACCACCTATCTCATAGGCTGCGTATGTGGTGTAGATTCATAATCTTTCTGCCCCAGATACCAAATTTCCAAACTGTGAATCCAAATCCATAAAAATTTACATTTAACTATTATTATTATTATTATTTTTTTTAATCATTTATGACAAAAATGGATGATTAAAAGGGTTTTGATAGTAATCCTTTTAATCTGAACTATCCATCTTGTGTAATAGTCAAGAGTAGTTGGAAGGAAGAAAATGAGCTGCATGTCTCTGTCTGTTTTTAGGTATTTTACCCTCTTTTTCCGTCTATGAAGATGTTTCTGTCTGACTTCCCTCCCATTTTGTCCTCTTTTTCTTCTGCGTGCGAGAACACTCTTTCACGATTTAACAGCGTAGACTTTGTCCCACAAGTGGCAGCTTTATAAGAAGATTTCGGAGAGCCTGCGGACAGCACAGAAACTTGGATAGCTTTTTATTTTTCAATTACTTGTTGTTTCTGAGTTCAATACACAGATGAAGATGGCTTTAGTTTCTCCCCTCCTACTCTTGTTTCTCTCTGCACTACCTTCTTACATATCTCTGCATTCTTCTTCTCTTTCTTATTATTCAGATCAAGAAGCTTTGCTGGCTTTTAAGCATTCCCTCTCCCTCGACCGTCACAATTCCTTGTTTGATTGGTCTCCTCATCACTCCTTTTGTAATTGGACTGGCATCGTCTGTTCTTCTCATCATCAACGTGTGGTTTCTTTGAATCTTATGGGTATGTCTTTACAGGGCTCCATTTCTCCTTTCCTTGGCAATCTCTCTTTTCTTAAAGTTCTTGCTCTCTGGAATAAAAGCTTCCAAGGCATAATTCCTTCTCAACTAGGGAGGCTTTTTCACCTTAGAATACTTAGATTGTCACATAACCTTTTGAGCGGTAGTATTCCTTCTGAGCTTGGCCTTCTTTCACATTTAGAAAGCCTTTATTTAGGAAAAAACCAATTGACAGGCACAATCCCATCTTCCCTAGGAAACTTATCCCCTTTATCTGACTTGAAATTGGATAACAACATATTCCATGGTGGTATACCTATTGAATTGGGTATGCTTAATCAGTTGGAAGTACTTGATCTTTCCAACAACAACTTGAATGGCATGTTGGCATAAAGAAAGCCAACTTGAGAATTCACAATAAATCTAGTTGAAAAACTTTAAAAGGGTGGCTAATCTATTCCCATTAGGTTGAAAAACCAAAAGGGTAGCTTAATGACGGCCAATGGTAAAAACCCATAAAGGTTACCAAATGCTGAATCAAAAGGATCATTCCATAAAAGTAGAAGCAAGCAAAAGTCACTAGAGACACACCAAATAACATTGTGGTATCTTCAAACACTTTACAATGACTCCATAATGGTATAACCAACAAGCAACAAGGCTAGGGACACATCCCTATGTATAAGAAGGCTATAATAGTAGTTTAAATGTATCACATAGAGAGAAGAGATGATAAGACAGTAAGAAGATAGAAGAGGACATATAGAGATGGAGAGATATGATGTAAGACATATGTAATAGAAGATATATGAGAAACATATGGTGATATATATTACTTATTTGTATGATTATTATATATCGAAAGTTAATGGAGACTTGATTATATCTGGTGTATGGTTTATATGTGTGTTTATCTTTCTTACATTTATGGCAACCCATCACATATATACTCTTCTCTTTTTACATCACTCTATAATAACTACAACATATAGTTAAGCTTAGATCACTAGTTTACATTTTTTTGTCAACATTTTGTTCCATTGTTGGGGTCCCATTTGTTGGTGGACAAGGAGAGGACCAAACATAGGTTAATATTGCAATGAGTGATGCCAAAATAAGAGGATCAAACTAGGGCTAGAGAAATAGTCAACAAAGAATGAGCCAAATTAGTGAATGGACTGTAAAATAAACAAGATGTATCAAACCATTGCAAAGCTTTACCAGTCAAGTTAATAAAAACTCACTAATAAGTAAGATGTCATCATCTAAATGTTCATAATTAGCGAGTAGAAATGATTCTTAGTGGTATGTAATAATTAGTCTTCAATGCTTGTTTCATGAGTTTCAATTCTACTTGTGTAGTCTATCTATTAAATGTTAAAACTCTTTTATGGTAGTTTAATCCATTGGTGATAGATTCAAGACCTACGGAAATGGGCAAGGATATATCTAAATCCAAGCCTAAGAGTTGGATATAATAAACCTAGGAAAAAACAACTAGAACTACATTTAGGATCTTGTCAAACTAGCTATAATTTCACTTAAAAGCAATTCCTATAATCAAGAAACTTCACATGACAAATTATTATTTAATAACAATAAATGTACAAATAATTCCACATACTATTAAAAAAATCTGTTACATTTGTTGTGATAGAAGGCTAATTAGAAATATTAACAAACTAGTAACAATGGCCGTAGAGATGAATCTATCACCTCTTGAAATTCCATACTAGACATGGAGACATTCACACCATGGAGAGGATGACTACTTATGAGAACCTTGTCTAGGCTTACAAAATAATTAAATACACAAGACTTCATAATTGAATTAGAAGTATTCTATTGCTAGTTATTCAAGGCATAAGGAGAAACTAACTTAATGCCCATAAATTAAAGTACTTGTGAGAAAACAATTGCATTCTAACTTTCCTCCAATATATTAAAAAAAAAGAACTTTCCTCCCATTTTCAAGAAGTTTCTTCTATTTTTGCTCTAGAAGTTGAGAGTCTCTTTGAAATAAATTAAATCAAGATTACATTAATTTAAATATCAATGATTTCATATCAATGTAGGTCTTTCTAACTATTCTTGTAATCATAGCCTACACACTTGTTCCAATTGTCATTACTTAGAATCTTCACCCTTTCTCACTACCTACAAACTAAACATGCTTGTATGCTAAATTTCCTCCCATTTTCCCCACTTTTATTTTGCATGTGGAAACACTCCTTAACTTTACAAACATAAATTTTGCTATGAATTCTAACCAATGCACATGGCTTGGTAGATTTTTAATAAGATTTCAGAGAGACTTGGTAGCTTTATATTTCTTAGTTACTTGTTTATCAATAATGTAGATGAAAATGAAAATGAAGATAGATTTAGTTTGTCCTTCCTACTCTTTTTTCTCTGTACATTACTCTCTTAAATCTCTCCCCATTCTTCTCCTTATAATTCAGATGAAGAATCTATTCTCTTTTCCAACTATCATTAACTCTCCCTCAACACTCATAGTTCCTTGTTTGTTCGGTCTCCTTGAAATCAATCCATTTGCAATTGGACTAGTGTTGTTTACTCTTCTCATCATCAACATGTGGTTTCATTGAATCTCATTGGTATGTTCTTACTTGGCCCCATTTCTCCTTTTCTTGGCAATTGATCTTATATATTTCCTTAGATTTCTTGCTTTAAAGAATAGTAGATTTCAGGGCCAAATTTATCCTCAACTAGGGAGGATTTTTTCCTTAAGATACTTAGATTGTCTAGAAATAATCTAGATGGTTCTATTCCCTTTATTGATGTAGGAGCTATTGGAGTACCAAGACCACTGAGAGGGGGGGTGAATCAGTAGTCTATAATTTTTTACTCTTTTCACACCTTTAAACTGTTAAATTGATAAGAAAGAGATAATCATGATGCTTTAACCAATTTCACTTTAACTTGAACCACAAAGAAGCAAGAATAATAAACCATAGACAAGAGGCACCATAACACAATAATTTATGAGTGGAAAACCCTCATAGAGATGAAAAACCACTCAGGAAAGATTGCCTCACTGGCTTAACTGAACTTCCCAATTACAAAGCCTCACTGACATACAAACATCTGCCTCACTGGCATACATAAATCTGCCTCACTGGCATATAAAAGGTCAACCTGTGTCTCACTGACATGACCTTACAACATCTCAGAATGAAGTAGCAAAATCAGAGAGTTACTCTGTTTCCATATAATCAACTAAATTATCTTTTCTCTCAACAACAATAATCATTATGATCTTACATGAACCTCTGTATCAGATTGCAAGCCATGAATGGGAATGCTTCAATCTTAGCAAGCACTGAACATCATGTGACTCCTATACTTGAATCAATACATCAAACTCCTCTAGACCAACTGTACTAACATGTTTCGACAGATTTGCACCATTACATAACATAATAAGTTTTCTGTAGAATAATAATCACAGTATTGCCACACACATCACGAACATAACCATCAATCTCCCTTAGACTATGACATCCCCACAACCCTTACAAATATGAAACCAGAAAACTTGTACATCAATGATCACATGCCACTCTTGTCTCTACAAAAACACAACTGATTAACATAACACCATCTCAAGAATACTTAAATCATAAATGCAGTGTATGTTACATGAAGAATAAAGATCTATTCTTCAAACACATGTACTCTATCTGTATATTACCTCTGCACCAATCACACTTTCAATCTGTTCAACAATTCACACAATCTTCAGTGTTGATGACACACTCCACAAAAGGATAAACACATTCTCAAAACAAAAATGCAGTATCACTGTAATATTAATGTTCCTCCCGCCATATTCAATATTTCTTTCATTTTTTTAGCATCACTGCATAGGGAAATAGGTCTATATTACTGCCCAGTCATGATAAAAAAATAGTGTCAAAAAGATAGACCCTAAAAACATTTCCTCTAGTCTTCAAGTTCATTTGTAGAACAGAACACAGTTATCAAACTACTGTTGAAACTGCCCGTCAACTTTAGTCTCATTCACTGATCCGTTGGCATTTGATCTTATTTGAATTCCCACCATAGATAAGGTCTTTCGCGCCCAAGCAAGTTTAAACAATAGCCTTTTGATTAATCTTACCACCCAAGACTTAAAAACGAACCCTGCTGAGCCAGTTGCCCTAGGAATGGGGCCAGTCAACTGCATGTTGAAGAACCCTTCAACAAGTAACTTTAAGTGATTATGCCCTGTGATAGAAGGTCACCTCTCAATTATAACAAAAAGCAACAATTAGCTTGACAGGTAGAACTAGGTTTTAAGGGCTTGTGATTTAGGGTTTAGAAACTTAATTCTTTATTACATTACTGCTGAAGACATATCCAAGCACCTTGATCCCTGAGCCATTTGCAAAGGACACAGTAACAATAACTCACCTTTGAGAGTGTCACAAAACACCTGATAAACTTGCTTTGAAAGACTTTATAAACTTAGCCTTAGGGTTTGAAACATTAAACCTTTTATAGGTTTTATCTCACAAGACAACATTAACACCATTCGACACAATGAGAGAAACACCATTGTGACATGAGATCCTCTTGTCTTGAAAGAAGAATATCACTCAGAACACCAAGAAGAGAACTTCATAACAATCTTTGTCTATGTTTTCCTATTCATCAAACATATTAAACCATATCAACATCACCTAACCAACATGAGAGATGAAGTATGGACATCTTCATGTGAAGCCTCCTTGTTTGATCTCAACCTGCCACCACTGAGTGATGATCTCAACCTGCCACGAACTGAAGTATGAACATTAGAACAACTACACACCATTTGACATCAATGACAAACACTGCTCTACAATCTCCCTCTTTGTCATTGATGGCAAAATTAAGTTACTTCACTCTCTCACTCCCCCTTTTTGACATCAGATGACAAAGTATCTGTGAACACTCCCCTTGTTTGGAATGCTTCTATATAGAAACAACAACCACACACTGGCAATGGCATCATAAAGCAATGTAGGGTACAATATTGTTACTGCCTTTAAGAGCACTAAATATTGTCCAGCAACAAACACAGTCTTGCCATCATTATAACATGAGATTATAGCATGAAATCACTGCTCTGTTCTTTAACAAGATTAGTCCAGCATAAAAAAAACAACATGAAACAAGATAATAAAGTGGACTGTCATATCATGAAAGGTAAGTACTTCCTCAATCACTGCACCATTAAACAACACCTCACAGTCTACTAACAGTCTATTCCACAGGAGCCAATAGACAATGTTGACAGACATAAGGGTGTAAAGATTGTAAGTTATTAGATCCTTAAAAGATAAATAATCTAGCTATGCACCTTAACCTCAGTCCCAATGAAAAGAGATTATACTATCAAGTAAAACTCTTCTCTGATCTGATAGTGACAGAGGTCTGATCTTCATCACTACAACTCTGCATTATGAAAGTCTGCAACACCAAAGACTGCTAGAATACATTGTCATACACAATGCTCTATCTCACAAAAATCTGATCAAGATCCTGCATACATTCTTCAAACAACATTCATTTCTACCAAGTCATCTGTTACCAGCCTGAACACTTGTGATAAATGTCAAATCCCCTGTTTCATGCTCATAATTATCCTTGATGGAGGCTGTACTCAGTTACACAGATGTGAAACTTTATAAAAGTTGCAGTGTCTTTCTAATAGAACCTTTTTCACAGCCAGAAACTTGATAAGATTTAAGAAGGCTGATAAAGGTTGTGGAGATTGATTCTAGATCTTCCAATAGAGCTATTACAATCCTAACCACAGTCACAACCTACTAATTTAAACTTCAATCTTCAATCTTCCCATAAGTTTCATGCTTATCCACTGTTCATTGGTCAATTTTGAAAGATTTGCAAATTACAGACAATATCATATAAATCAATGTCATCAATTCAAATAACCAACACTCACTGTCAACAAAAGTACTGCCCTCTTGTAAACAGTCATGCAGACCTAAGACAGTTGTGGACTGGCACACTCATTTATACACAAGAAGTAAGCAAAGGAAGAAAGGGAAACATGAATATACTTGAAAGAACATTACTCCCCCTAAATCCATACCAATAAGTCCTGCAAGAACCATACACTGTATATTGATAGTAGGTCTGTTTTCTAATTGTTGTCAAGAAGGAGATGCTATTGCAAATTACTGTATGCAGCAGATAATAAGGCATGAAACCTTGTCACAAACAATATAGTGTCCAAGAAAGCTTCATGTCACTCTTCAAAGATCCACATTCTCTTGTCAAGTTTCACCATGTGATTTTGATGTGTCTTCTTCTGTTCACTGTCCTTGCTTGACTAGGTTGCATATTGGAGTTACTAAACTTGTGTCAGCAATCTGTAACACAAGGCTTGAAAAATAGAACAATAAGTAAACATCAAGAACATAGACCAGCTTTCACAGCATCTAATGAACTATTACAACACAAGGTTGTCCCTGCACTCTGCCTTCTTCATGACACCACTGTCTCAAACTAAGCACTGCAACAATTTGAACCTCATCAAGATGAAACTTAACATTGCCTCTAACTCAACTCCTTGCATTTTTCTTACATCACAATCATATGAAATGAAAGACTCACAAACACTGTCCTTATAACTCTGTCACAAGAACCTCACTGTCTTATTTGTTTCTTCTTCATTTGCAAACATGTTTATTAGAGGTACTTGCAACTACAACAATCAACATTGTTCTTTGATAGATTCCATACCCTGTTCCAAGAAATCATGAATGAAAGTTGTGAAGTTCAAAACATGAACAACACTGTCACTGTCAATTCAGTCACTGTATAATTCTGCAAGATGATCAGACTGACATTGAAACTATAAACCTGATTTTTGAAAGAACTATTGCATGAACTTCCACCATACACATCCAAACAATCACCGAACTATAAATGACTGCACTGTACCAATCCACGAATGAACTGCATAAGATGCACCAAAGAGCACTAAACTGTTCTGAGAGAAACATTGCAAACATTTCTAAGATATCCATGTCACATTTCTTGGTACATTCTGCTATATCAAATCTACAACTGTATCAGTATATCCTCAATAACCATTTATAAGAATCATATATGCACTATACAGCTTGGATCAAGAACCAACCTTTCATAACTTGCACCTCTTTGAGAGCATCTTTAGAACTTTTCAAAGAATATAGAAGCAGAACAATCTCAGTCACAAACTATTAACCCACTGTCCTGCTGCACAAGGATTGTTTAAAGCCATCTCTCCATCACAATTAGAATTAGGGCATAGTAAATAAGAACAAGAACTCCCCCTTGTAGCATATTGTCCATATGAAGAACTATACCCCTAATTGGGTATACTACTGATGTCCATTAGAAGCACTCACAATAACTCCAAAACTAGTCAAAAGGAATCCTTAAACCAAGTCTTGTTCATTGCCTTACAAAGGTTACAACATTTTTCCTTGACAATGAGTTTGTACCCAAAAACAACTACAACCAACTGTAACAACTGTCATGCACTAGAATGATTATCTTGCTCCAATACAAATTCTGTCATGAGTTTGTGCTTCTTGTTAACTGCTCTTTCCTTCATTCATTAATGGTTATCACATTTCTCTTTTAAAACCTTCATGAGAATATGTAGTACCTTTGTACTAATAAAGTCAAGGTAAAGATCATAACTTCTAAACTAGATTCTATCAAACCAGACATTGCACTACTTATCAAGCTTGTAGTTTTTAATGTCATTGTTATTGACAATATGTGATGACCCTGCATACTTATTTCATTCTTGGATACACTGTCCACTCTTTGTCTTTTAGGGGGCTGAATGGTAAAGCAATGAATAACTCCCCTTACCTTTATGCTTCTCTTTTAAGATGTTAGACATGTTTCTTGTGTAGCATGCACAAGGTTTGTCTCAACTTTTTCTTTCCCCTGTTTTCTTCTCCAAACCATCTTTACAACTATCATCTTATGATAATTGATTGATTTCATTTGATCATTCTTACAAAATATAGCAACATGTCCAAACCTATGACATTTATAGCACATGATCTTGTTTCTTCTATTTGACCATTCAGATAAGTTCTTATTATAATCCATTTTCTTTGCATGCATCAAACAATCCTTTGCCCTATGACCATAGACATGACAAGAATAGCAATAACCATGGAACTAAGAGTAATTGTACCTAAAAGATGGAGGTCTTGAGGGCTCATTTGTCCTTCTATCTTCATCACCACACTTGACTTTTGTTTTATCAGCAGGAGCAGCAGCATGATGATTCAAATCAATCTTCTTCCTTGGTGTATTTTTAACTTTGGATGACTGCCCTTCTTCATAACCAAAACCAGTAGTATCTTTGTGAAACCTTTGCTTACTTAACATTTCATTTAACTTGTTGGTACTATCATCAAACTTTAGATACTTATCTAACTGCTTTCTAGCATCCTCAAGCTCTTTCCTTAAAGAAACTACTTCTCCTTGAAGCTTTTGACATTCATTAGTTTTGACTTCAAGATTAGATTTTGTACAGTCAACTATCCTTTTTGCTTCATCAATTTAAGTCCTTAAACTAATGTCAGGTTCATAAACTTGACTCTTTAGTTCCACAATTAGATTTCTTGCTTCTTCAAGTTCTAAAGAAACTTTTGCCAAATCTTAACATACCTTGTCTTTTGAATCTTTTTCTTGTTGAAGCTGAAACTTTAATGCCTGGTTCTCTTTTTTAAGATACTAGTTCATTTCTAGAGCACATAAAAGTTCTCCTTCAATATCAACTTCACAGTCATTTTCATCGAACTCCCGTCCATCTTCATCTACAAAGAAATCTCCTTTTGCATCATCAATTTCAACTACAAAATCATCAAGTTCTTATCTACTAACATTCACATTGTCAAGACTCTTAACTGTAGGACTTATTTCTTTAAGACATTTTGTATCTACATTCATGGTTGACTCATGCAACAACTCACTGCTAGACTTAACTGAGGCTTGCTTTTCAGTTTGTTGATCAACATTTTTCTTTTCTTTATTTGAGGCCTTATTTCTATTCTTTTTACCCATTGTACTCCACTTGCCAGCAACCCTTAAGTTGGTTAGACTTTCTTTCAAGGGTCTAGATATGATACCACTTGTTGGAGTACCAGGACCACTGAGAGGGGGGGGGTGAATCAATGGTCTATAATTTTTTACTCTTTTCACACCTTTAAACTGTTAAATTTATAAGAAAGAGATAATCAGGATGCTTTAACCAATTTCACTTTAACTTGAACCACAAAGATGCAAGAATAATAAACCACAAACAACAAGCACCATAACACAATAATTTATGAGTGGAAAACCCTCATAGGGATGAAAAAACACTTGGGAAAGATTGCCTCTCTGGCTTAATTGAACTTCCCAATTACAAAGCCTCACTGGCATACAAAGATCTGCCTCACTGGCATACATAGATCTACCTCACTGGCATACATAGCCTCACTGGCATATAAAAGGTCAACTTGTGTCTCATTGACATGACCTTACAATATCTCAGAATGAAGTAGCATAATCAAAGGGTTGCTTTGTTTCCATATAATCAACTAAGTTATCTTTTCTCTCAACACCAATAATCATTATGATCTTACATGAACCTATGTATTAGATTGCAAACCATGAATGAGAATGCTTCAATCTTAGCAAGCACTGAACATCATGTGACTCCTATACTTGAATCAATACATCAAACTCCTCTAGACCAACTGTACTAACATGTTTCAACAGATTTGCACCATTACATAACATAATAAGTTTTCTGTAGAATAATAATCACAGTATTGCCACACACATCATGAACATAACCACCAATCTCCCTTAGACTATGACATCCCCACAACCCTTACAAAGATGAAACCAAAACAACTTGTACATCAATGATCACATGCCACTCTTGTCTCTACAAAAACACAACTGATTAACATAGCACCATCGCAAGAATACTTAAATCATAAATGCAGTGTATGTTACATGAAGAATAAAGATCTATTCTTCACACACATGTACTCTGTCTGTATACTACGTCTGCACCAATCACACTTTCAATCTGTTCAACAATTCACACAATCTTCAGTGTTGATGACAAACTCCACAAAAGGATAAACACATTCTCAAAACAAAAAATGCAGTATCACTATAATATTAAAGTTCCTCCCACCATATATTCAATATTTTTTTCATTTTTTTAGCATCACTGCATAGGGAAATAGGTCTAGATTACTGCCCAGTTATGATAAAAAAATAGTGTCAAAAAGATAGACCCTAAAAACATTTCCTCTAGTCTTCAAGTTTGTTTGTAGAATAGAACAAAACAGTTATCAAACTACTATCGAAACTGCCTGTCAACTTTAGTCTCATTCACCAATCCAGTGGCATTTGATCTTATTTGAATTCCCACCATAGATAAGGTCTTTCGAACCCGAGCAAGTATAAACAATAGCCTTTTGATTAATCTTATCGCCCAAGACTTAAAAACGAACCTTGCTGAGCCAGTTACCCTAGGAAAGGGGCCAGTCAACTGCATGTTGAAGAACCCTTCAACAAGTAACTTTAAGTGATTATGACCTACGATAGAAGGTCACCTCTCAATTATAACAAAAAGCAACAATTAGCTTGACAGGGAGAACTAGGTTTTAAGGGCTTGTGATTTAGGGTTTAGAAACTTAATTCTTTATTACATTACTGCTGAAGACATATCCAAGCACCTTGATTCCTACCCCATTTGTAGAGGACAGTAACAATAACTAACCTTTGAGAGTGTCACAAAACACCTGATAAACTTGCTTTGAAAGACTTTATAAACTTAGCCTTAGGGTTTGAAACATTAAACCTTTTTATAGGTTTTATCTCACAAGACAACATTAACACCATTCAACACAATGAGAGAAACACCACTGTGACATGAGATCCTCTTGTCTTGAAAGAAGAATATCACTTAGAACACCAAGAAGAGAACTTAATAACAATCTTTGTCTATGTTTTCCTATTCATCAAACATATTAAACCATATCAACATCACCTGACCAACATGAGAGATGAAGTATGAACATCTTCATGTGAAGCCTCCTTGTTTGATCTCAACCTGCCACCACTGACTGATGATCTCAACCTACCACTGACTGAAGCATGAACATGAGACATGAATATCAAGACTCCTCTTCAAGCATGAATATCAAGGAACATGAAACTCGGATACATGACTCCTAAAGATCTCCAACACTAATGAAACACATCCTGTGACCTTCAAAGCTCATGATGTACTAATCCAATCACTTGTGCCTTAACATGAAGTGACCTTAACACAAGTGCCTCTCAACATCAACATCATGACCAATCATGAGCAATGCATGAACAACTACAAGCAATGCATAGTGAACAACTACACACCATTTGACATCAATGACAAACACTGCTCTACAGGAGCATCACTCTAGTTTATGTTTTTAAGAACCATTTTGAGGTCAAGAGTCCTAGACTAGTGTGTGAAGTTCTTAGGGGGTCCATTGGGATCATTTCCAATGGTTTAGGTTGTTTGAATAGGCCTAGAAATTCAAATTTTGGATTTTCCCGCCAAAACCAAATTTGAATTTTCTAGAGGTTTTTAGCTTGTTGGAGAGTTGGGTGTTGGTCCTCAACCATAGAATTAGGTTTGTTTATGCAAATAAGGTCTTGGAAGACCATGTAAGACCATGTAAAGTCTCTTTTCAATACTAGGTTGTAAAATAGGGCAGAAATTTCAAAGTTTTGATACAATATTAATTAGGTTTGAGGAGAAACACACATTTATATATGATATTGTAATTGATTTAGGTGGTTGTTCACGTAGAAGGAAATAAAATGAATGCTCGAAGAAGATTATGAGATAGTTTTTCTTTCCTATACCCTATTTTCTTTACATTCTCGACTCTAACCAGTCCTGTAGAAACGTGTACGGAACAATACCAGTCTTGGGAGTGAATGAGTAGTAAGAACATTGTTTTGCATGTTTAACTCATTGATTGTATTGTGATTTCAAGGTGTTTGTGCAAGAAAACAAGCTCAAGTTCCTCACTGCCCTTTCACAGAGCTAGGGTTTCTAGTGGCATAAAAAAAAATCATAACTTTTATTTCCACCATTGAAAAACTATAAAAATGGATGAGAAACTTCTTCAGGGTGTTTTTCAAGTGTCCACCAAGGGAGAGTTCCATAATCACTCACACGTGTGATATATGTAAGTCTGAGTTTATTCACTATCAAAGGGACTATTAAAACCCTATATGCATTGAGGGTTTAATGAAAAGTTACCTTCTTGAGTTCACCACAGCAAAGCATGAGTTTGGGGAGACCCTACAGGGTATGTAGAAGCGAAGATGAGTCTAAGGAATCACAAGGAGTGCATTTTGTCATACTAAGTAACCCAATAGGTCTTTTGAGGGTTTAGGCCTAGAGAGAAAGGCTTGTAGGAAAGAACTTGTAGGGTATAGTTTGAGGTACCGTAGAAGAGTTAGTAGAACATGTAGAACATTATTTTTGTCCTTTGTTTATCCTCTGCATCATTATTGGTATCATAGCCAATAAAGCCAAGAAAGCCAATAAAAGAGTTAACAATCAAAAGGGCGAAAGATGCCTCCAAGAATCAATGCTACTAAAAGGGTGGCAGAGAGAATAGCAACACAGTTGGGAGAAGCCCTTGCCATAGAAATGAGGGAAATGAGAGTCAATTTGGATGCAAGACTCACTGCAGTGGAAGTTAACCAAAGAAGAGGAATGGTTACAAGGGATATAAGTGATCAAGATGAAGTGGTGGATGAAGCACCTCAAGAAGAGAGGGGTGTTGATGAGGTGAGGATGGAAAGATTGTTGAGGGTAGTCAAGGGTGAAGGATCTAAGGTGAAGATGGAACTTCAAGTATATGTAGGTAGTTTGAATGGTGAAGAACTCCTTGATTGGATACGGGAGTTGGACAAATATTTTGAGTTTGAGGAGGTACCTGAATAGCAACAAGTAAAGTTGGCTAGGATCAAGTTGAAAAATCATGCATCCCTATGGTGGGATTATGTAAAGGAAGAAAGGAGAAAGAAAGGAAAGTCCAAGATTACTTTTTGGAATATGATGATTGCTAAGTTGAAGGGCAAATTCATGCCTAGTGACTATATGACTCAGTTGTATAGGAAGTTGCAGAACTTGAAACAAAAGGATATGGGAGTGAGAGAGTACACTGAAGAGTTCTACATGTTGAGTATCAGATCAGGATACATGGAGGATGATACTAACAAGGTTGCAAGATACCTTAATGGTCTGAAGTATAGTTTGCAAGATGAGTTGAGCCTTACAAGCCCCAAGACACTTGAAGAGTGTTATCAACTAGCCTTAAAGGCTGAGGAGAAGTTGAATAGGAAGCAAGAAAAGTAGAATAGAGGTAGAGGTCCATATGCAGGTAGAGGACAGTCACAAAGAAATCAAGGTGAGTCAAGCACCTCCCATGAACAAGCATCAAGATAAAGAGGAGGTTTTAGAGGAAGAAGGTCTAATTTTAGGGGCAGATTTAGATAAAGAGGAGGATCAAGTGGTTTCACAGGTAAATGCTACAAGTGCAACAAGTTTGTAGGTCATCAAGCTTGGGAGTGTACAAAGGAGAAAACAACTACTACCTTTAGGAGTGAAAGAAGAACTCAAGTTTCTCAAGGAGGAGATGAACCTCACCACAACCAGAAGAACCAAAGAAAGGAGAATCCTTGCTAATGAGAAGGACGTTGATCAAGGTTCCAATGGAGAAGGAGCTACCTCAAAGGAAGGCATTATTCAAGATTGCTTGCAAGTGTCAAGATAAGTGTTGTCAAGTTGTTATAGATTTAGGTAGTACTGATAATCTAGTTGCTGATGAGATAGTCTAGACAAACTAAACTTGAAGAGATTACCTCATCCTACTCCATACAAGGTCTCATGGTTGAATAAGGGACAACAAGTACTAGTCAATGAACAATGTTGGGTAGAGTTTCAAATAGGAAAGTACCAAGACAAGGTGTTGTGTGATATCATCCCTATGGATGTGTGCCATGTACTATTTGGTAGGCCTTGGCAATATGATAGAAAAAGAACACATGATGGTAGGAAGAATGTCTATGTTTTGGAGAAGGATGGAGCCACCTACACCTTAGCACCTTTGAAGGAGGAAGATAAGGACCAAAAGTTTGGATCAAGTGTGATGTCGGTGGATGAAAAAGAGTTTTTAAAGATAGTGGAAGAGGAAAAGATAGGTTTTGTAGTGATGGTCAAACCAAGGATTGTCATAACAACAACAAAGATCGATGAGTTGCCATGGAAGCTCCAAGACATGTTGAAGGGTTATGTAGACATTGTTGTGGATGAACTTCCCAATTCTTTGCCTCCAATAAGAGATATCAGTCATCATATAGACTTTATACCAAGAGCTAGTCTACCAAACAAGGCATCCTACAAGATGACACCCCAACAAAATGAAGAAATCAAGAAGTAGGTATAAGAGTTGCTTGACAAAGGGTTAATGAGGGAGAGTCTTAGCCCTTGTGTAGTTCCAACTGTATTAGCACCTAAGAAGGGAGGTGAATGGAGAATGTGAACTAACTCTAGGGAAATAAATAAGATAACAATCAGATATAGGATCCTACTCCCAAGAATAGAGGACTTGATGGATTATCTAAGTGGGGCAAGCTACTTCTCAAAAATAGACCTCAAGAGTTTATACCATCAAATAAGGATCAAACAAGGAGATGAATGGAAAATAGCATTCAAAACAAATGAGGGACTATATGAGTGGCTTGTTATGCCATTTGGTCTTTCTAATGCACCTAGTAACTTCATGAGGCTCATAAATGAGGTCCTCAAACCATACATTGGTAAGTTTGTTGTTGTTTACCTTGATGATATATTGATTTTCAGTTCCAACAAGGAAGAACACTTGTATCATTTGGATTTGGCGTTGAGAAGGATACAAGAGGAAATTTTTTTGATCATCCTCAAAAAGTGTGAGTTCATGAAGATAGGGCTACTATACCTTAGATTTGTTGTCTCAGAAGGGATGTTGAAGATGGATCCAGACAAAGTGAAGGCAATATTGGAGTGGCCTACACACAAAATAGTCATAGAGGTAAGAAGTTTCCATGCTCTTGTAAGTTTTTATAGGAAATTTATCAAAAGTTTCAGTCACATATGTGCACCTATCATATACACTATTAAAGGGGATAAGAAGAAGTTTGTGTGGACTGAAGAAGCTGATAAGTGTTTCCAATACCTCAAAAAGAGAGTGATTGAACAACCTATCTTGGCCTTACCTGACTTTAATAAGGTCTTCCAAAATATAATGTGATGCTAGTGGACATGCAATAGGGGTAGTCTTAAGCCAAGACAACAAACCAATAGCATATTTTAGTGAAAAGTTAAATGATGCCAAAAAGAAGTACTCTTCATATGACTTGGAGATGTATGCAATGGTCCAATCTCTAAAAAAATGGAGACACTACCTTCTACCTAGAGAGTTTGTGGTATATACACATAATCATGCCTTGCAATTCATCAACAACCAAGAAAAACTCAATCAAAGGCACATTAAGTGGGTTGAGTACCTACAAAACTTCACTTTCACAATCAAACACAAGAAGGGGCAAAGTAATAAGGTGGCTGATGCTTTGAGCAGAAGAGCATTAATGGTGGAATAAATTCAGTTAGAGAGTGTTGGGATTGAAGCACTCAAGGAGATGAATGAGGATGATGAAGATTTCAAAGAAGTCTATGAGGTTTGCAAGAAGCCTACTAGCACTAACAGAGAGAAGTGGTTGGATTATCTTATACAAGATGATTTGTTGTTTAAGGAAGCACAACTTTGTGTGCCAAATTGTTCCATGAGGGAAAACCTCATCAAGGAGAAGCATTGTGGGAGTATGGCATGTCATTTTGGGCTTGACAAGACACTAGAGCAATTAAGGAGGAACTACTTTTGGCCAAAGATGCAAATAGATGTAAGAAGGTTTGTGGAGAGGTGTACTGTATGTCCAACAACAAAAGGAAGAAGTACTAATGTAGGCCTATACCAGCCTTTACCCATTCCCAATAGACCTTGGCAATCCATTAGTATGGACTTTGTTATGCGATTGTCAAAGAATTAAAGGAGTTTTGATTCAATTTATGTAGTTGTTGACAGGTTTTCTAAGATGACTCATTTCATTTCTTGAAAAAGTACAAATGATGCTTCATATGTTGTAAATTGTTCTTCAAAGAGTTGTTAGACTTCATGGATTGCCATTGAGCATAGTCTTTGATAGAGATAGCAAGTTTCTAGGACATTTTTGGAGGACATTGTGGAAAAATCTTGGTACAAATCTCAGTTTTAGCTCAGCTTACCACCCTCAGACAGATGGACAAACTAAGGTGGTCAGTATGAGCTTAGGTAACTTGCTAAGATGCCTTTCAAAGGATCATCCTAAATAGTGGGATCTTGTGTTTCCCCAAGTAGAGTTTGCCTATAATGACTCAATGAATAGGAGCATTGGCAAGAGTCCATTTCAAGTGGTCTATGGCATGTAGCCAAGAGGTATATTTAAGCTGAGAGACATCAGTGGTATGGAGAAGCAAAGTGCAAAGGGTGAACAATTTGCAGTTGCCATGCAAGAGATACATCAACAAGTAAAACAACAACTACAAGCTAGTGTGGAGAAGTACAAGCAAAAGGTAGATTTGAAAAGAAGAGAGCTCAGTTTTAAGGTTGGTGATCTTGTTTTAGCATATCTCAGGAAGAAAATGTTCCCAAAAGGTGAATATACCAAGTTGAAGATTAAGAAGATAGGTCCTTGTAAAATTGTTAAAAAGTTTGCCAACAATGCTTATGAAATAGAATTGCCTAAGGGAGTAGGCATATCACCAATTTTCAATATTGCTGACTTACACCCTTACAAAGGGGATGCAAATTCCGTTGAAGGAGTAGGTATATAGAGCATATTAGATGCTGATTGGGCAGAGGAGCTGCCACACACCAAACCGACCGAGTTAGAGTGCATTCTTGACACCAAAAGGAGTAAGAAGACTAGAGGCAAGCAATATTAATAGTACTTGGTCAAATGGAATGGGCTACCATACGAGGATGCCACATGGATGATAGAAGCAGACATCAACAAGCATGGAAGAACCGTTATAGACCTCCTCTTATGTGGAACCTAAGTTTCTTTCTTTTCCCTTGGGAGTATGATGTAGGAGCATCACTCTAGTTTATGTTTTTAAGGACCATTTTGATGTCAAGAGTCCTGGACTTGTGTGTGAAGGTCTTAGGGGATCCATTGGGATCATTTCCAATGGTTTAGGTTGTTTGAATAGGCCTAGAAATTAAAATTTTGGATTTTCCCGCCAAAACCAAATTCAAATTTTCTAGAGGTTTTTGGCTTGTTGGAGAGTTGGGGCTTGGTCCTGTTACACCCCGTGTGTTTCTAACTATTTACTATTTACCTTGACTGGTTAATTTTCTTGAATAAATGAATGGTTTATGAATCTTTGCATTAATGTGTATTGAGAATTTCTTGAATGGAAGATGTTGAAAGATTGAATGATGCAATGTGATGTATTATAAGTGATTCTAGTTATGAAATGTACAAAGCATATGATTATATTGTGATCGACTAACTACTATTGTGATGATGTAAGCTGAATGCGGGAATAGGTTACTCCTCTGAAAATGAGGGGAAGTATCACTCAAGAGAAGGACTTGGTCTGGTAAACCTTAGAGAAGCCTTAACAGTTCAAGCACACACCACTATCCTACTTGGTCTAGATTATGTCGAGTCTGTGTGGGTAAAGGTAAGTAATCTATGGTAATGATCTTGAATGCTTATTGGGATATGATTTTATGAGTGTTTTGAATGAGGAGTGTGATTTAGTTTGAGTGTCGATTAAAGTCTTCTTTGACGAAGTTTGGAATTGCAAACGACAAGGCATAAATGTGAAATGAATATATACACATATGTAAATACAAGTCCACGATAAACTCATACATATGAGAAAATACATGCACATGAGTATACATAGGTAGACATATCTACGCATGCTCATGAACGTATTGCTCATAGGCATAAGAGTATCAAGGGATATCTATATGTATGTGTGTATATGTGTATTTGATGCACATACGTCATCGGTGGATATGTGGGTTAATGAGTTTTATGTTGTTTTCAAGTAATGCTAATATATATATATATATATATATATATATATATATATATATATATATATATATATATATATATATATATATATATATTACGTAAGCACATGTAGATGATGGAATATGCAAATACGAATATGTGAATTCTAATAGCAAGTGATATTTTAAATAGAGTTTATAAGAATATATATATATATATATATATATATATATATATATATATAATGTTTCTTAGCGCCGATTTAAAGTGCGTAGCTATAACCAAAGTAAATGTTAAACTCAACGCATAGTTTATAAGGCAGTGCATGCATTCACAACATTTGGGAATTAAAGCACATAAAGTGCCTTCTAATGTGAATATGGGCAGTGGTCCATAAAGCACTTGGTAACTGATTTCCAATGTGGGAATACATTGACCTATTTTTTCCAAACTGCTAGCATTAAAATAGGGGGGGTGGTGTTTGAGTGGTGCCATGATTGAGCAGTGCAAACCAAATAGGAGTTTTGAATCTACATTATGGATTCCTTGCATTTTTGAATTTGGTTCTTGTTGTCCACTTATGTGTTCTATGTGCAATGATTTCTGCTGCCACCTTGAATTCATTTTACTGAGTCCAATTTCTGAGTGGGAGTTGTGGTGAATACGGGAGCTTGTTTGTAGCCTTGGCATGCTCAGATTTTTGTATAAATAGAGGAGCTCTTCCATTCATTTTATACACAATTTTCCATCAAATTGCTTTATGTTGTTCTGCTATAATTTTCTGAGTCTAGTGTTTTGAGTGTGCATTGTTATTTTGGTCTTGAGTTTGTGAGGGAAAATAGTAAGAAGTAAAGAGGGGGAATTGAGTTGATCTTGGAGGAGATATTCAGCTAGCTTGAGGAATCAAGAGCAAAGGATCCAGTTGAAATATTGGAGCATAGCATTAACAGGCATGCTAGTTTCTTCTCCATTGTGTATTTTATGTTTCAAAAGATTATATGTCCTTGATTGTTTGTTTGGAAATGAGTTTGGGTTGCTTTTCTTTATCAAATTGGATATTTACTTATATGTTCAATAAGAGGTATATATCTAGTATGTGAATGTATGAATAATCTCCATAGTAGAGATTAGTTTCTATGTTGGAATTATGCACTATATTAAGTTAAGTATGAATAGCTATTGCTACATTATGAAAGGTTAAGTTAAAGAAACTATATATTACAACTTGGTAGAAGTGTCATAATAAACTTGGAATTGTTAAGTGAGGTTAATCTTAAGATTAATTGATCCATGGGTAAGGGAGTAACATTTGTATAGAGAATGATGTCATACCAAATCGAGCTAGAAAGATGGGTGAACGTGTGACGTCCATTCTGAATTGGGGGTGATGAATACTTTGGCCAAAGTAGTGTAATTAGCCAATGTTTACACTGTTAGTTCACTGTGATCTAGGTTTACATACTAGGTAGGGATAATCATAATTGTAGGTTGGAGCCATAGTATGATAGTTCTAGTTATGTAGGACACAACATCATGCTCAGAATAGGCTAATCTTTGAGGTTACCATATCAATCTCTTCGTCGAAGGGTAGGGCCATTTACTAGTTTGGTAAATGTGTGGGGGACTGCAGTTAGTCCATGGTTGGTGGAAAAGCACTTGAGTGATGCTTCTCCTCATGCAATTGGCAGCTAGGATTTGATGAAGGACATCAGAACCATTTGTATCTCTACTTTTAGTTTAGCTCTTTGAAAACTTCTTGTGACTTTGTATCCATCTTATGGAATTTTGTAAATAACAAATATTCAAAACTTGTAATGTTGAAATGTAATTTGATTATGCAATGATAAAGTTTGTTCAAATTATGTTTCAAATGTGCATCATATCATTTGAAAAGAAATAAAAATTTTATTGCTCGTATTGATGGTAACAAGAACTATTTACTTTTGAGTTAAATTTAGTAAAATTTATTTGGTAGAACTTTGGGCATGTTACACATGGTATCAGAGCTACTAGGTTCAACTCTGGAACCTATGTGCTCACTATGCTTTCCCATCCAACATTATGAGAGTCTAATGTTTGGAATTCTTATGCTAGGATGGTGCGTCTCAAAATGACTTTAAGGAAGTCAGTTATTGGGAATGAACACTACTTAAAGGCCAAGAAGGAGAGAGAGGCTATTGTTCATACCATTGAGGGACCAAATGATGATAACGACATATGGTTAAGTGACATGGAGACATTGAGTCATGCCCTCACTCGAATCAGTCAAGAGAAAAGAAAGATGAGAGAGGCTATCACATCTGCCTTTTGTCACTCCAACCAAGTCGAAATCCTTATCACTAACTAGGGGTATGCCCTCAAAGTGTAGTGTGAGTCCCATCATGTTGTCTAGAGATTCTTGTGTCCTTCCTTTGGCGAAAGTGATTGTAATTTCCTCAAGTGATGATTTAGAGGAGTATGTTCCCTGAAATTATGTGTTTGAGGATAAATCTAAGGGTTACTATCCATATGATGATAATCATGAACCAGAATCTGAGGGATACACTCCACTCAGTTATGTATCTTAGAGTGAATCCAATGGATACTCTCCATTAGACTATCTTAATAGTCATTCTATGTAAACCTAAGGATATTTAAATCCTTATTGATATTAATAAAAGAAAGTGTTTTTATCAAAAATTTGTGTATATGTACTCTTTTATGGCAAAAACTTATATATGAATAAATGATTCTATTTGAAATGTTTAATGTTTTAAGAATGTTAGGTAAACATTCGTAGAATCTAACCTTAATGGAAACTTTCAGGTATAAACTTTCTTGAAAAGAATGGTTTGTACAAGAACTAATCTAGGAGGAAGTGAAGAAGTAGGGCAAGGATCAGAAAACATGGATGCTAAGTTGGACCGAATCTTAGCAATCTTGGAAGAGACAAGAGAGAGAGAGTAGGAAACTTGGAACAAAAAGAAAAAGGAACAAAAATAGTGTGAAAAGAATACCTATCAATAAAGACGTTCCTATTATTAATGAAGTCCCTAATAGTGAGAATGAAGGAGAGAATTCTCATGACCACACACAAACTAGTGAGCATGAGAATGAAAGGTCACAATCTAAAGGAACCAAGAGGAAGAGAATGGCTAAAGATCTATCTTGAGACATGAGGAAAATCACACCTCCCAAGTTCGAAGGAAGTACCAGTGGGGACGTAGCTGAGGCTTGGTTCACTGGAATAGAAGAGTACTTCGAGATTAGAAACTACATAGAAGTTACCAAAGCAGTTTGGGGAGATTTCCAGTTGTTAGGTGAAGCATCAACTTGGTGGATGAATAAGAAGATGGAGCTAGGGATTAGTTCTATTAAGCTTACCTGGATTGAATTTGTTGAAATATTCTGAAAACATTGGTTACCCCAACCTTTCTATGACCAGTAGCTCCCAGATTTTTAGAATCTCAAGCAAGGAGATTCTTCGGTTAGTGAATATTGGGAAAAGTTTACACGTCTTATGAGTTATGTACCCATGTGTCAAGCTCATGAGTGGTTCCGTATTAGGAAATTCATCATGGGATTGAATAATCAGATAGGTGGGGAGGTAGATATGCATCGTCCTACCACTATGGATCTTGTATATGAAAAAGCTCTTAAGCAAGAGCAGAAGCTTAAGTCTGCCGCCAATTACCGTGAGAAAAATAAAAAGACGATTAATTGGTCTAAAACCAATCAAGATTATAGGAATCCAAATGAGGTGCAAGTGTTTCCAAAGCAAGGGGAAAGGATTCTCAGAATAATTAGAATGAGCCTAGGAGATGAAGCAAAAGTTTCTGCAAGTTTTTCTAAATTTTGAAAATTCTTGAGAACAATGTTGTATGTGATATGATACTTTTTATGTCTTTTTTATGTTATGGTCATACTTGATACTTAAAAATCATCGAGGACGATGATTCACAAGGGGGGGAATATGTTAAACCCCATGTGTTTCTATCTATTTACTATTTACCTTGACTGGTTAATTTGGTTGAATAAAGGAATGGTTTATGAATCTTTGATGTGTAAATTGAGAATCTTGAATGGAATATGTTGAAAGATTGAATGATGCAATGTGATGTATTATAAGTGATTCTAGTTATGAAATGTACAAAGCATATGATTATATTGTGATTGGCTAACTATTGTTGTGATGATGTAAGCTGAATGCAGGAACAGGTTGCTCCTTCGGAAACGAGGGGAAGTATCACTCAAGAGAAGGACTTGGTCTGGTAAACCTTAGAGAAGCCTTAACTGAGCAAGCACACACCACTATCCTACTTGGTCTAGGTTATGTCGAGTCTATGTGGGTAAAGGTAAGTAATCTATGGTAATGATCTTAAATGCTTATTGGGATATGATTTTATGAGTGTTTTGAATGAGGAGTGTGATTTAGTCTAAGTGTTGATTGAAGTCTTCTTTGACAAAGTTTGAAATTGCAAACGACAAGGCATAAATGTGAAATGAATATATACACATATGTAAATACATGTCCACGATAAACTCATACATGTGAGAAAATACATGCATGAGTATATGTAGGTAGATGTATCTACTTATGCTCACGAACATATTGCTTGTAGGCATAAGAGTATCAATTGGACGAGGGATATCTATATGTATTTGTGTATATGTGTATTTCATACACATACGTCGTCGGTGGATATGTGCGTTAATGAGTTTTATGTTGTTTTCAAGTAACGATTATATATATATATATATATAATCATTTACGGTACACATAAACATATGTAGATGATGGAATACACAAATATGAATATGTGAATTCTAATATCAAGTGACATTTTAAATAGAGTTTATAAGAATATATATATATATATATATATATATATATATATATATATATATATATATATATATATATATATATATATATATATATATATATATATATATATATATATATGATTAATGTTTCTTAGTGCTGATTTAAAGTGCATAGCTGTAAACAAAGTAAATGTTAAACTCAGCAGATAGTTTATAAGGCAGTGCATGCATTCATAACGTTTGGGAATTAAAGCACATAAAGTGCCTTATAATGTGAATATGGGCAGTGCTCCATAAAGTGCTTGGTAATTGATTTCCAATGTGGGAATACATTGACCTATTCTTTCCAAACCGCCAGCATGAGAATGGGGGGACATGGTGTTTGAGTGGCACCATGATTGAGCAGTGCAAACCAAATAGGAGTCTTGAATCTGCATTATAGATTCCTTGCATTTCTGAATTTGGTTCTTGCTATCCACTTATGTGTTCTATGTGCAATGATTTCTGCTGCCACCTTGAATTTGTTTTACTGAGTCAATTTCATGAGTGGGAGTTGTGGCGAATCTGGGAGCTTGTTTGTAGCCTTGGCATGCTCAGATTTTTGTATAAATAGAGGAGCTCTTCCATTCATTTTACACACAATTTTCTATCGAATTACTTTATGTTTTTCCGCTGTAATTTTCTGAGTCTAGTGTTTTGAGTGTGCATTGTTATTTTGGTCTTGAGTTTGTGAGGGAAAATATTAAGAAGTAAAGAGGGGGAATTGAGTTGATCTTGGAGGAGATACTCAACCACCTTGAGGAATTAAGAGCAAGGGATCCAATTGAACTATTGGAGCATAGCATTAATAGGTATGCTAATTTCTTCTCCATTGTGCATTTTATATTTCAAAAGATTATATGTCCTTGATTGTTTGTTTGGAAATGTGTTTGGGTTACTTTCTTTATCGAATAGGATATTTACTTATATGTTCAATAAGAGGTATATATCTAGTATGGGTGTGATTGATAATTTGAAACTACTATAAGAACCTACTAAGATGCCACAAATACTCTAGAATTCCTACTCATATTCAATACTTCAATGAAACTAAGATAAATGCAATAAACATAAGTTATACCTTGTAAACTGATTTATCACGTGCCTTCCATTGTTTCCTATATTCTCAATGATCTTGTTGATGATTGATATTGCTCTTAGAAGTGTACTTCCTTGCTTTCCAAGATGACAAAGAGAGGAATGGATTTTGTGGATGAAATATGTAAAGTGAGCAAAACTACAATGCAAAGCTTAGATAATGAAGATGATTGATAAAAGCCATGATAATGCTAGGGATATTGATATGAAACTATATGAGATTATGAAGCTAATGCAAATGCAAATGGGAGGCCAAAGGCATGCTTGATTGCTTGATGGAATTTCTACAGCATATAATTACTCTAGCTCATGTGATTGAAAAATGGAGGTGAGGCATCCTGCTTCAATAGGCTAAGGATGAGCCAATTCCAAGTGTCATAAGATCCACGATGGAGGAATGAGTCATGTGATGTGTATGGTAGAGATTAAATTGGTTGGGATGAGAGAGATAAAGGTGGAAGATGTTCCTACTATGTTTACAAGGTAGAGGAATATGTGGAACCATAGGCCACATGTCATGATCCTCACAAAGACTAGTGAGATAAAAGTGGAAGACTATGAGAGGAATGTGGAGAAGGACTCTTTGTTTGTTGGAATGTGAGAGAGAAAATAGGATTTGGAAGACAAGTGTCTTTGACCATAGAGATGATTGAGAAATAAGGACACATGTGGAGAAGAAATAGGGCACATGTTGAGAGGATAATTACTTAATTAAATATTAAGAATATTTAATTATTGGAGCAACATGGTGAGGTGTTCAATGACATGGAGGTTGACATGGATGAGTGATGTGGAATTTAGACATAAGACTTTGACTTAGAGGAAATAATTAAATAATTTAGGATTATTTAATTAGATATGACATTAGAGGAATTGGGATATTTAATTAAACAAATTGATTTTTATTTAATTATTTGGAAGAATGAACCAAATTAAATAAATTAGGATATTTATTCAATTGATAGACTAATAAGAATAAAATAAATATTAAAATATTTATTTAATTTGACTCGAGCCATTTTTAGGTGTATACATTTTTCCCCTCTTTGAGACAGTGTGTCTTATCACGTTATTTCAAAGAATAAAAATTTTCTGATTATGATACATGCCCCAGTTTGCCCCTGGTATAGGTTTAATGACAATAGGATGCCCCCTCGGGAGTTTGGTCAAGTTGGATTTGGCAAAAGGATGACGAACAATCTCATGATGAAGAAGAACGAATGACATGATCTGTGGGTGAAAGGTTTGGATGATGGAGAATGAAAAATGATGAAAAAACATGGTAGGCATGTGCAAGGTCAAACACCTCCAATTAGGGTTCACTTGACTATAAATAGGGATGTGGGGTTACCTTTCTACTCATTTGCAGACTTGTCATTTGAGGAGAGATTATAGGAGGCCTAGTGTATAGAAGAGTAGAGCAGTCAGCGAAGATGCAATAGATTCTAATAGAGAGTCACAGGTTTGTGCGGATCTGACGATTCAAGTGGCTAGCAGACTACGGCCCCCAGTACGTATGCCTTTAATTTGGGTCTAAGCGCATTTATTACAATCCAATTTTAGGGTCAAGGATGTCACTTTTAAATGCGTCATTTTGCTATTTCTGTGCAAATGATAAATAGATCTGCGCATACGTTCTGATTCAGTGCATATGAGCCTAGAATTGACGCATATGCAAGTTTTTCGCATTTGAAAGATAGTTGTGTGCATATAGTTAGGATTTCAGTGCTTTTATGTGAAAGTGCGCATTTAATCCACAGTCCTGCACATTTGATTTAGGTCCGCGCATTCAGTATGAAAACACGCATTTGGATAGGGTTTCACTGCATTCAATATGAAGCTACACATGCATGATAAAATAGTGCATATGGTGCCGGATTCTATACATTTGCTTGAAATTGCCAAATGGTTAGGGTTTTAGCACATATGCTATAAAGCTGTGCTTCAGGTAAACAGAGTGGCACATATGATAAAAGTAGTCAATTACTTAGCTTGTTTGATTAAGTCAGCATCGAGGTTGATGTTGGCCAACTGATAGGTCATCTTCGAGATTGATAGAATCTTAGAAGATATGATAGGATAGGTTATTGATAAGATAGCTAGGTAACTGGTTTGATTAATTGGATAGATATGCAACTTAGTTGATTTGTTAACGTACTTTGTCATTGATTGCAGGAGGAGCTAGATAATGTCTTGATGTCACAGGAGAGATTCTCGATTACACAGCTTCTTCAACCCTACTTGATTGATACAGATCACTTGGTGCTCGGATTAGTGGGACTATGGTATGTTTTCTTTATGCCCAAGATGCGGGTGAATCTGGGACTGCTAACTACACTGGGAGAGAGGTTTCACAGCGAGACAGGCACATTTCATCTACCTACTGGAGAGATGATAGTGACCTTGGAGGATGTGCATCGAATTCTATGGATTCTGATTCAGGGAGAGCTGGTTAAGTACGAGTCACACTCAGGAACTTGATTGGTAGAGTGTAGACTGGTGTTTGATGATGCAGAGCTTGAGGGGACAGAGATCAGTTGGGCTGATATGGTAGATTATTACAAGCCCCTGCTAGCCATACTAGCAAGTTTGATTAGGGGAGTTGTTTGCCCAGATAGGAGATCACATAGATTTTTAGTTGGATAGGGGAGGACCTTAGAGAGGATGATATCCAAGGGACATGCTTCGCCTGGGGTCCATGCATACTGGCACACTTATACCATAATTTGCATTAGTTTGTGTATGATGGAGCGATTAGTCTATCTGCTGGAGTGTCCTTATTACATATTTGGGCATGGTTGTACATAGCTGTCACATGACTGATAGGGATGGGTGTTAGAGGCCATGATAGACCCTATTCATACATGTTTTAGGAGACTCTTTCCTAGCCCAAGCTAGGAAAGATTGAGTACTAGCGTCATACATTGGATAATGTAGATGCAGTTGATTGGCGGCCATACTTAGAGTGCGAGACATGGGAGGAGGATACTGTAGAGTTACCCTATTGTTTTTAGACATGATGATTAATAGGGAGGACCCCCTATATCCTTGAGTGATACATCATTTCTCGTGTGCTCCAACAGTTTGGTAGGGTCCAGGGGATGCCCCAAGGTACTGTCATATTTGCTCAGACACACAAGGAGCATCCACATTGGGGTCCTACTACATCCTATGAGTAGGTAAGGACTAACTTTCTACAGATTCCATATCAGGCATGGGATTTGTGGAGACTTATAGTAGATGTAGGGATGACAGCTGATTTTGTAGCACACTTTACATCTCATCCTGTTCTGAGATATTCTGGACCTAGAGAGCGGGCTCTGAGACTAGAGGATGATGACGCTCCATGCGAGAGGAGGAGGCGATAGTGAGGCAGAAGAGGTGGCAGAGGTGGCCGTGGTGGAGGAGATGATGGTGGCGGGGGTGGTGGAGGTGACGGAGGCAAAGGTGATGATGGAGATGATGGGGATGATGGTGGGGATGATGGTCGATAGAGGAGAGTTAGACATAGTCTAGAGGGGGTGCCACAGGTACAGGCACAACCACAGATGCAGGAACATCAACAAGTGTAGGCACAATTACATGCATAGGGCTAGGTTAGACATGATGATGGGGCTATGGCAGCACTGCGAGCCCAGGTGGCTCAGTTATAGGGGTAGGTTACCCAGCTGCAGGGAGACGTGAGGACTACCATCTTAGAGTGAGATACTGCAATACAAAGATACATGGGGCAAAGACCCTACTATAGCAGGTGCAGTAGACTGCATCACAGGGTCCTCATAGGCAGATTGTGACAGATATGGTTCAAGCTAGACAAGAGATCTTTTATTGTAGATCATTGTATGAGTAGGTAGTGCCCCCAGAGTAGAGGGTGAGTAGCTTCCACCCAAGCTCACGTAGTAGGTCCAGGCATACACTATCAAAGAGTGGGGGAGTTATGGGGCCACCACCTCCACAAGGGCCACCAGGGATAGGTCCTCAGCCTTAGCCTCAGCCTCAGAAGCCAGCACCATTCAGAGAGAGTACTACATAGGCATTTTTGGAGACATGTATCATGTTATATCATTTTTTTTGTATACACACTATTATTGATAGCTCAAGATAGACATTTTTATGATATCATTGTATACTTGGACATTATTATTGTTTTGATGGTGATCTATATGAGTTCGATGGACTACATGTTGCAAGGTATGACCCTTAGTCTCCTTGTTCAGCGTTGCATTATGGTGGTTTACGACAAGGGCTTAACTACCTCCCATGCTTGTTAAGTCAAGTGGTTGTATCGGGCATTAATAGGTCGATCTTTTGGTGCAATAGTAGCTAACAATTGGTATCAGAGATGAGGTCACGGGTTCAAACCCCGCGCTTGTGCTGGGGGGATTGTTGCAAGGTGTGACCCTTGGTCTCCTTGTTCAGCGCTATGCTGCAGTGGTTTGCGACAATGGCTTAATCACCTCCCATGCTTGTTAAGTCAAGTGGTTGTATCAAGCATTAATAGGTCAATCTTTTGGTGCAACGAAAGCTAACACTACATGCATGTGTATTTGTTTATGGATGGTTAGCTATATGATCAATGTTATCTATATGCTTATATTTGAAGCTTCTAACATGTTGATTCTATGATGCATATGACACTTATGATATGATGTTTCTATGATTTTACATGATGTATTATATCTATGTGTAGTGTTATGTGCAATGATTCTATATGATTATAATTTATAATGACCTAACACATATGTTGATGATTCCTAAATGTACTACATGGTGTGTAATTTTCTATGTATGATGATCTAATATGCCAATGTTATGAAAATGATATCTATGTTTTTCATTTCTTTGTTGATAAATGTTATGCATGAGACCTATATGACATCACTATATGAATGATCTAAATGTTAAATTGTATCTAATGCACTTAAATAATATGAACCTATGATAGATATGCCTATGTTATGCACAATGATAATGATTTGTTTTTGCTATGCCAAGTATACTTAATCATAAATGAAAGAATGATAGAAGAATTAGAAGAATGATTTGGACAGACTTAGAAGAATGATTTAGACAAATGAATGAAATGAAATGCCAACCTAATATGCACAAATGAGATTGTGTCATCTTGTATACAAATTTTTGAAGTACTTTTTTCATCATTAAGCTTTTAAAATGTTGTAAGAAAATACAAGCATCTAGGTATAATTAAACAATGATGACCTGAGTATCTCTTACATGGATTTTGATGTAGCAAGTTAATACAAGCATCTAGGAAAAATTGAACCTAGATGACCTGAGTATTGCTTGCATGTATCAATAGACAAGGATTGCACTCTTGCATGCTTAGACCCATAATGTCCTCGATGATCTTTTGCTGATCATGTTGTTAGACAAGTCATTACATTACTAAAGATTAATCCACAAACAACAAACAAATGAAAATAAACATGCCCCCATCATTGCTCCTCTAGTCTTGGACATCCTCGAGTAGCATAGGAAACATGATAACAAAAATCAAGATCTAAGACTTTAACTTATAACAAACATCAAATCTTCTTGCCATAGATATGTTTTCTTGCCATGAAAACATATATAATCATCTTTATAGTTTAGGCACATTGTTGTCTGATATAGGTTAATGTCTTGTGTCAAGCTTTTGTTGAAAAGGTTTGCTTGTAGTGTTGCATCTTGTTTGGAGATAGTATCACAATCCTGATTGCTATCCTCTGAGATTGTGACATTCAAGAATCTAATTCTATAACTAGGTCAAGGATTTTTCCCCCAGTCAAGTAAAGGATCTAGTTATTATGGATCAAACATAGCAATGAATTGATGGTAGATTCGATGCAACGGGCCCTAAGGGACTGAGCTAGTGCCTCAGGGGGCTCATCGATGATGGCCTTGCCTATGTGACGACGTAGAGGCAATGTGGTTCAGGGATGTGGACCATGTGAACCTAAGACCTAGGGGGTGGGAAGCATCAAGGGCTCATCAATGATGGCATTGCCTATGTGATGACTCAGAGGTGACATAGTTCAGGAATGGAAACTGACACTGGTGATGAATGAATGGATGGAATGCAACAAGTTACGGTAAAACGAGAGGTATGGATGGATGGGAAGCCTCGGGGGTTCATCAATGATAGCCTTTCCTACGTGATAGCTTAGAGGTGACATAGTTTGAAAATGATACTAATGATAGGGTCACGACATATGACAGGATGAATGAAGGACTATATGGACAACCTAATGTGACAAGGCGATAAGGGAAAGCGAACAACAAGCCATGATAAGTATCGATATGGGTTTGGATAAATGCGGAAGAAAAGATGGATGAAAACTGAAATTCTACAAGATGGAGGAAGCAATTTATCACAAATAGTGCCTGTTTCCAGGTTTTCACCACTTGCTTTTTATTTGCAGCCCCCTTTTTTTTGAATGTTTTTGATTCCCTTGCATTGGGGTTTTGTTAGGTATAAAACTTGCGAAGATGTATATTGTTGATGGGATCATCGAACAACTCACCTTCTGATGTTGCTAATTGATAGGCTCTTGATCCATAGGCAGAAATAATCACATAAGGACCAAGCCAGTTGGGTTCAAACTTGCCTTTCTTTTCCATGTCCTGCTGATTTCTGGGATTTTCCTTAAGAACTAGGTCACCAACTTGAAAGACTCTGGGTTTTACTCTGTGGTAGCTCCTTGACATCCTTTGTTGATAGGCTTTAAGATGATTAAAGGCATTTTGTCTTCTTTCCTCTAACAGCTCTAACTCCTGAAGTTTGGAAACCTGATATTCTTCATCAATTATTAGACCTTTTAACGATACTCGCAAGGATGGTAACTCGACCTCTATGGGTAAGATTGCTTCGGAACCATAGACTAGGGTGTAGGGTGTTGCACCTATGGATGTGTGAATACTGGTACGGTAGGCCCATAGAGCAGGTTTAGTTAGATGTGCTAATCACGACTAACATCATTGATAGTCTTCTTTAGGATTTTCAAGATGGTTTTATTAGACGCCTCTGCCTGACCGTTTCCTTGGGGGTAGTACGGGGTGGAAAAACAATGTTGGATGTGGAATTTGTCACAGAGCTCTTTGACATCCTAGTTCTTAAATGGTCTTCCAGTATTAGTGATAATGGATAAAGGAATGGCATAGCGAGAAATGATATAATTCAGGATGAATGATGCAATTTGTTTGCCTGTGACATTGGTCAAGGGTACGGCTTCAATCCACTTTGTAAAGTACTCAGTGGAGGTGATTATGAATTTATGGTCATTGGATGATGAGGGATGGATCTTACCCACAAGGTCGAGTCCCCATTGACAAAAAGGCCATGGAGTAGTTAAAGGCTGCAACTCTTGCGCCGGTGCATGTATTAGGTTCCCATGAATTTGACATTTCTTGCACCATTTCACAAAATGATAGGAGTCTGTTTCCATGCTTGACCAATAGTATCCCATATGTATACATTTCTTAGCCAAGGTAGGACCACTAGAGTGCATTCCACAAATGCCTTTGTGAAGTTCCTTCAAGGCAGTTTAATATTCCTCACTTTTGATACACCTAAGGAGACTACCATCAAGACCTCGTCGATATAGGGTATCGGCAATTATGGTGTAGCGAGAGGCTTGATGAATGAAGGTTTTTCATTGATTGTTGGATAAATCGGGTGGTAGGGTATTCTCTTTTAGATAGGTATAGATATTTCCATACGGGGGGAATCATATCCTATAATGTGGCATATGATTCTTGTTTCAGGGATTTCATAAGCTGGATTAGAGATTGGCTCCACTAAGAACTCATAACATGACTGGTTCTCTGATATATCTAGGAGTGATGCAATGGTCTCCATGGCATCTGCAACTTTGTTCTCCAGTCTTGGTATTTGCTCATAGGAAAGCACAACAAAATATTCTTTAAAGTCATCTACCATATGCTTGTACAGTATTAACTTGTCATCCTTAGTTTGATAGTCATCATTTGCCTGATTTATGACAAATTGTGAGTCTCTGTACACATGAAGCTCTTGGACTTTTCATTCTGCATCCATCTTAAGACCAATGACTAATGCCTCATATTCTGCCACATTGTTGGTACAAGGGAAGAGTAGTCTATATGATTTCAGGATTGTGTCCCCTTGAGGTGTGACCAACAAAATGCCTGCTCCTGACCCATACCGTGTATAGGATCCATCAAAATAGAGTTTCCATGCTTGGGTTGCTATGTTGAAAATGGCTTCATCAGGAAATTCAAAACTTAATGGAGTGTCATCCTGTAATGGTGCATTCGCTAACTGATCCACAATCACTTGACCTTTTATAGCTCTTCTGTCCACATATTCAATGTCAAACTTGCTGAGAATCATTATCCATTTTGATAGTCTACCCGTCAGAGTTGCCTTATTGAGCAAATATTTTAATGGATCTATCTTTGCTACCAACTTGATGGAATGTGTGAGCATATAGTGTCTGAGTTTTTGGGATGCAAAGACCATAGCAAGGCATGCTCACTCAATAGATGTGTATTGTAACTCATAGCCAACCAATGTCCTACTGATATAGTAAATAGCCATTTCCTTTCCTTCATAGTCCTACTGTGCTAATAGGGCTCCAAGAGTTGTTGGTGTAGCTAAAATATAGAGCAGAAGTGGTTTACCCTGTATTAGTGGCATCAAGAGTGGAGGATTCATCAGATACTCTTTCAGGAGGTTAAAAGCTTGTTCACACCCCTCATCCAATCTAAAAGGAATGTTCTTGTGTAGGAGATGAGTAAATGGATGACATTTGTCAGCTAATTGAGAGATGAACCAACGGATGGATTGTAGCTTTCCTTGGAATGACCTTAGTTGACTGATATTTTTGGGTGGTGGCATGTCCATTATTGCTTTCACTTTGGCTAGATCCACTTCAATTCCTTTGGCTAAAACTATGTATCCTAAAAGTTAATCTGCTGGATGTGACTCCGAACACACACTTCTTTGGATTCAAGCGGACGTTGAATTGCTCCAGTCTCTGAAATATTCTATTTAATACCAGTAGGTGTCCTTTGTTGGTATGTGGCGACTGATCATGCAAGTACTGTACACTAGTTATGTATCCTCGCCAGGGTTCGGGGTTGGGCTGGGCCTCGAGCGGGGGTTCGGGGGCGTAACCCCCATAAAAAAAAATTCCCTCTTTTTTGCACGATCGGAGTCAGTTGTTAATTTTTGTTAACTGACAAAAGAAAAACGACATTACAAAACCCTAATTCTAGAAGCTTCCAAATAGCTTGTTATAAGCAGCTGGGATGTATGTTACAATGATGTATTCATGAGATTGTAATTTGTTTTGCACTGGATAATAAAATCATTGGATGGTTGAGTTTATATGGATGTAGCCCATATTGGGTGAACCACGTTAAATTTCTATGTTGATCTCTTTTGTGTTATTCCTCACTGTTATTTTTGGGTTATTTAATCTACATATAATTGTTGGTGTTTATTGCTTTGATCTACCTGAAACACTAACAATCCTTCTCTTGTGAGTGATTTGGCTAGAATATCATCGACATAATCTTCCGTGATGGTGTGCATCATATCAAGACAAACTATTGTCATTGCTCTTTGGTATGTTGCAACTGCATTTTCAGTCCAAATAGCATCACACACAAGCAATATGTACCCCATGGACATGTAAAAGTAGTCTTGTGTTGGTCTTCAGGTGCTATTTTGATCTGATTGTAGCTTGAAAACCCATCCATAAGAGATAGCATAGTATGCCCCGCTATAAGGTCCACAATGATGTCGATATTAGGCAAAGGAAAGTCATCCTTGGGGCAAGCTTTGTTCAAATCCATGAAATCATTGCAAAGTTTGATCCTTCCATCTGGCTTTGAGATGGGAACAATATTGGAAATCCATTCTAGATAGTCAATTGGTCTGATAAACCCAACATCTAACAGCTTCTTCAATTCTTCTTTTACTAGTAGTGCTATATGTGGATGCATCTTCTTTAGCTTTTGTTTAATTTGATTATCCCTTGGAGCTAGTGACAAATGATGCATTATAAGATTTGGATCTAGTCCAGGCATATCTGCATAAGACCAAGAAAAATTGATCTGTCTCTGTTTGAAGAGTTTGATGAATTCTGGGTTTTCATGCTTAGGTAATAATTCTGCCATATGGATTATCCTTGGATTATCTTTTGTGCCAATACCGATAGGTTCTGCTGGTTCTATCAAAATTGAAGACCTCTCCTGATGTGTAAGATTGGGGAGAGTGTCAAGCCTTTCATCCTTTGGCACCTCAGAGAGGTTTTCACCATCGGATTCATCTTTTATTTTTTTACTTTTTTCACAATCTAACACTGCCGCAGAGCGGTTTTCACCATTAGATTTATTTTTCATTTTTACATTTTTGTGACTGAAAGGCTTGGTACTCTCTCTGAAATAAGCCAAGTCATTGAGTTCTACAACGAAGCCAGCTTTATGATCACCTGATGGTAGTGATCCCTTATTTCTAGATAATCAATGATTGCATCATCATTTTGAAAAGCATCTAGCTCGGGGCCCCCTTGGAGTTCCCAATCTATAAGCTTGGGATGGACTAATGGTAGAGGATCATCACGTTGGTTTGGTTCAAGGGAAATGATGGTTGAGACGGAGGAGTTGTCTAGGTTTGTGGGGGTATTTACAAGGTTTAAAACAATACTCTCCTCAGTATTATCTAGTACGTGTGATATCTGACCTTCCTCTTGGGACTCAGTCTCGGTATTTTGCAAATAAAAATCTTACGGTCTAGACCCTGGCTTTGACCCTTATGGTATGTATTTGTTGAGCTATATGTTTGAACCACATCAATGCCTTTGTCTTGACAAGATAGTTCAGAAAGACTTTCTCACTCATATTCATTGGAATTTGTTTCACTCCCTTCTTGCAATTTGTGAATTTGCTCAACTAGATTAGTGGTAATCTTTTCTTTGTCTTTTCTTTGATACCCTAGCCCTGTAGTGTCTTGGGCTGATAAGGAAGAAGTTTGTATGGGTTCCATGATACCTTCTTTTCTCAATCCTATGGGACTATGACCATCATATCCCATTCTCTACAAAATAGTAAAACCTGAGCCATATTGATCAGTTTGTAATTTGGGTTGTTGATCTTGTGGCTTGGATTCCATATCTTCATCTTTGTATAGCCATTGAAGGACATCTTTCTCATCACTTTCATTTGACAGATTTTCCCTTTTGATAAAAGGACCTTTAGAAGTTTTCAAAGATTGTGGTTTGTTCATAGAGGGCTTGCCATAGGACTTGGGTGATAGGGGCAGCATGCAAGACAAAAGGTTTGTTCAATTGAATATTCTCCTACACCTTTATCTTTGAGGTTGACTTTTAGATTAGTGGTTTTAGATGTAGAAGGTATTGAACTTGGGTCAACAAGAGTTGTAGAGGATGAAATTGCATGGTTGGCGGGTATAACAACTTCAGGCTATGATTGGATGGTGTTGCATTATTGGAATGAATCGGCATCACCTTGGATAGTAATCTCATGGCCATTGTGTGGGAACTTTATACATTGGTGATAGGTTGATGGTATGACCTTCATTGTATGTATCCAAGGTCAGCCAAGGAGAATATTGTAGGCTAGTTCCATGTCAAGTACTTGGCAAACCACATCTTTTTCCACCGGTCCAACTCTTATTGGCAAAACAACAGTGCCTTTAGATGTCCTTTCTTCTTCATCATACGCCTTGATTGTGATCTTCTTCTTTGGATCAACAACATTTTTAGAGAACCCCAATGCAAGGATTAATTTTAGCATGCAAATATTTAAACCTGCGCCTCCATCTATAAGGACCCATTTTATTTTGTGTTTATGAATGAGGGCTTCGATTTGAAGGGATGCATTGTGAGGTTGGGTAAGAGACATGTCATCTTTTTCTGTGAAAGATAGAAAATGAGGTGTAGTGAGATGTCCTACAATGGCTTGGAATTGCTCTTGGTCAAGATTAGTTGGCACGGTGGTTTCCAAAAGAGCTTTTTCTAGGATAGCTTGATGGGATGGTGAGAGATGCAAAAGCTCCAAAATAGATATATGCGTGGGTGTCTTATGGAGTTGGTCTAGAACATTATATTGGTTGGATATGGAAGATGGTTTAAGTTGAGCCCCTTAGAGAGTAATCTTTCCATGACGAGTGGTAACATTACAATCAGGCTTGTTATTTATAGTGATCACATTTACATGTGAATCATTTTCAGAGATATGGTTAACGGTGTACTCATATGATGCATTCATGTAGTTGGCATTGTTACCACCATTATTGTTTTGCTTAGAGGATCCTCCCTTCTCATAGTTAGGGAGCGAATTCTTGAATACCAAATGCTCATCATTGGATGTATGTCCATCTATTGATATTTCTCCGTGATCTATCAAATCTTGGATGGTGTTTTTCAGTCGTTGGCAGTCGTTAGTTTTATGACCTTTGCTTCTATGGAATTCACAAAAGTCAGAATCTTTCCACCAAGAGGGTTTGAACTTGGGTTCATATTCTCTTACTGCAGGAAGTGTTATGAGGTTGTTTGATATGAGCTTCCTTAAGGCAGATTGAATGGATTCCCCTAATGGTGTAAACTTTTGGTGAGGAGGAAAGTTTGTGGGTCTCAGTTCATTGTTTGGAGGTTTGTTTGGAGTAGTGTTGTTGTGTGGACTTGATAAGTTGAGAATAGGTTGTTTGGTGCCACACATTTGACATCTACAACTCCATCATTTACAATGTTTTTGTTTTTAGTCCAAAGCCTTGATTTGTCTGTGTTATTGCTTGAACTAGGGACATCCTTGTAGATTTTGATTTGTCCTTTTGCTATCACAGTTTTCTCAATTAGTAATCCTATTTCAATGACCTTACTAAAAGAAGTAGGGCATTGGATTTGTATTTGATAGCTTAAGTCAGTATTTAGGTTATGGACAAACATCTCAATCATTTGCTTCTCGGGGATGTGGTAAGGACATTTACTTGCAAATTATCTCCATCTTTGCAAGAAAGTGGCAAAAGATTCTCCACCTTTTTGTTTGTTATTGCATAGATCTAACATTGAATTTTCGTGTTCAATGTTATAGGAGAAGTGTGTCAGAAACGTGTCCACTAGTTCATTAAATGTTCAGATTCCTAGAGGTAGATAGGAGAACCATTCCATCGCTTGACCTCTTAGGTTGTGTGGAAAGAGTCACATAAGATATGTCTCTTTATGGGCAACCTCTAAGCATGCAGCGCTAAATTCTCTAATGTGGTCTTGTGGATCACCTTTCCTGCTATATTTGTCAAATTTTGGAACTTCAAATCTCAAAGGGAAAGGTACCATGACCAAGCTCTTATAAAAAAGATATGGAGATATATCCTCTAATGAGTAATGTTTTGTGGAAGTTTTGGTATGAATGTCCACAAGTTGTGGCAACACTTGGATTTGTTGAGTCAGTGTATATAAAGGGTTTGACATATCCTTAGTCTTGTCATTTTTGGGAGCCTCTTTTCCATCTTTGGAAGTTTCTGCTTCATTTGATGAGGTCATTTCTCTCAATTTTGAAATATCAAAATTAGCGGGTAGTTTAGCTCTTTGTTGTACTAGCATAAGGAAGTATTTTTGGGGGTCCATGGTTATGACCGTATCCATCATTCTTTGGAATTTAGGATCTTGCAAAGCACTAACAAGTTCTTCATGTGGGATTTCTTCTTCTCCATCACTAGAAGAAGAGGAGTGTACACTATCGTTTGATGGATCCATTTCTTTTTTTCTCTTGGCTTGGGATCTAGTTTCAACCATAAAATTTTGGATATGGGTGGAGTTGAATGAAATACTTGTGGATACAAGTGATATTTTTGGTGGGTATAGTTTGGGTGAAAGATTGGATTTGAATGCGTTGATGGTGATAAGGTTTTCTTAAGGTTTGTTTTTGATCTTTTGTTCAACAATGATCTTGAGCTAAAAGCAATCAAAGTGTTGATCCAAGGTGAGTCAAAATAGAGATGATATGAATCACTATTGTTGTAGATGAATCTTGTCAAGATGCCCAGTGTAGTCTCTAGAGGATGATTTGATCCTGATAGGGGAAACTAACCAAGTTGTTTTGTTTTGAAAATGAAGATCTCAATGACACCTTTAAGAAAATTTTGATTTTGGGATGGCTAAGTATGATATGGTAAGTGAAATGTTTGGAAACAAGTATGGGACAAATTTTTATGGTTTAACTAATTTCACCAATTGATTCTAGGTTGAAATGGGTATCTGAAATTGGTCTGATTATTTTCTCCAAATCTCAAGAAATGCTCTCTATTTTGAATGTGCAGGTTTAAATGCGCAACTTTGTTGATTGAATGTGTTGTTATGTATGCACAACTCTATTTTTCAAATATGCAGCAGAATGTATGCACTGAAAGAAACAACAAATGTGCAACAGAAAGTTTTAAATGCACAATAGGATTTGTATGCGTGGAAAGAACTATCAAATGCATGATAGAAAGTCTCAAATGCGCTATTCTATGTTTTTGCAGTGTTTGATCAATTTTTGCTTGTTTTAGGCACATTTTTCTATGCAAACTAAATGTTTTTGTTGATGATTTGTCTATGTTTAGGTAAGAAAACATAACAAGCAGTACAATTTGATGTTTGTTTGTGACATTTTGGTGTTTAAAACAAAATTGAAGACAAGTACAATCCTAGGTGAGAAAAGATACTACTTATTGAATCCCAACTTGGATTTCTCTAGTCACTTAAATCAAGGTGGACAACTAGAAACTTGGTAGCACTAGCTCCCCCTGACACGGCACACACTTCTCAGGCATACCAAGTTTCATTCCCCATAAAGAGTGAATTTTTTGTCTCTACACATGATTAGTGAAAATGTTGGGCGGCTTTAGAGGTCTATATTCCAACCTCCTGCGTCAATAAGTAAAAGGATTTTGGTCTCTAAATCAATGGTTCTTAATAGATTTGAGGGACCAACACCTTGCGAGCATGTGGCAAGCTACCAAAAGATTTGACCAATCCTACTAAGAGTATCAAATACTTCACACAATGCGGAAATTGTAACCACAAAGTGCTAGTACACCTCTTTTCGATTTGGCACCGAAAGGCAAGGCTGACATTGGTTAGAACTTGGATTTCACCTTATTCCATTTATAGAGTAGGTCAAAGGAAAGCTCCACTTAAGGTCATCCCTCTTGGATGAATCGTAATCCAAGAGCAGGCCTTGCTAAGGGTAAATAAGAAAAAGGGAAGTGAGTCTGGCTTTTTGGTCACCCAAGATGTTGCAAGGGGAGAGCATATGCCTATCACTTTTACAAACAAAGCAAACACTTGTTTGCTGACCACTTAGATTAAACTAGATGTGACTAATCTAACAAAACAAAAGTGCCATATTTGCATGATAACAATAAAAGAAAAATAATCAAATTACTTTCTCCTATTTATGCTAAATTTGGATTGTATGCAAGTTTGTTATGCAAGATTTGTCCAATTTTAAACTTCCTAGTTAGACTAAGTGAATGATTTGTATGCAAAGTAGAATGCTAGATTGTACATTTAACTTCCTATTTTAAACTAGGTGATGATTTGTAATGCAAGATTGAATTACTTCCTCCTATTTTAAGCTAGGTGATGATTGTATGCAAGTTGTATGCAAAATGATATGATTTACTCCTAATTAGAAACTAAGTGAAAATTGTATGTAAGTTGTACGCAAAATGATATGATCTACTCCTTCTAATTAGAAACTAAGTGAAGATTGTATGCAAAATGATTGTGATTACTCCTCCTAATTAAGAACTAAGTGAAGATTTGTATGCAAAATTGTATGATGATGCTTAAATCAAGCCCTAAAACCTGCAAAAACCCATTGTCAGTAGTTTGAATATATTTCTTTGACGATCGATGATACTTACAACCAAAGTTAGCATAAAAAATTATCAAAAAGACACCCTAAAAATTGACATATTTCATAGGCGCTGAAACAGACATTATATGCGTAGAAAGACAAATGTGCAGAAAAATGTTTTATATGCAAAGGACTATTATTTTCTTCATGGATGTGCAAAACTAGAAATCAAATGCACAGGAATGACCTATTATGACTATAAGGACACCACAAACTCAAATTTGGAAGTTAAAATGGGGCAAGGCCCCACGGTGGGCGCCAAAATGTGATTGATAATTTGAAACTACTATAAGAACCTATTAAGATGCCACAAATACTCTAGAATTCCTACTCAAATTCAATACTTCAATGAAACTAAGAAACATGCAATAAACATAAGCTATACCTTATAAACTGATTTATCCCGTGCCTTCCATTGTTTCCTATCTTCTCATTGATCTTGTTGATGATTGATATTGCTCTCAGAAGTGTACTTCCTTGCTTTCCAAGATGACAAAGAGGAATGGATTTTGTGGATGAAATATGCAAAGTGAGCAAAAGTATAATGCAAAGTTTAGATAATGAAGATGATTGATACAAGCCATGATAATGCTATGGATATTGATATGAAACTATATGAGATTATGAAGCTAATGCACATGCAAATGGGAGGCCAAAGGTATGCTTGATTGCTTGATGGAATTTCTGCAACATATAATTACTCTAGCTCATGTGACTGAAATATGGAGGTTAGGCACCTTCCTTCTATAGGCTAAGAATGCGCCAATTCCAAGTGTCATAAGATCCACGATGGGGAAGGAGTCATGTGATGTGTACGGTAGAGATTAAATTGGGTGGGATGAGAGAGATAAAGGTGGAAGATGTTCCTATTACATTTACAAGGTAGAGGAATATGTGGAACCATAAGCCACATGTCATGATGCTCACAAAGACTAGTGAGATAAAAGTGGAAGACTATGAGAAGAATGCGGAGGACTCTTTGTTTGTTGGAATGTGAGAGAGAAAATAGGATTTAGAAGACAAGTGTCTTTGACCATGGAGATGATTGATAAATAATAGGACACATGTGGAGAAGAAATAGGGCACATGTTGAGAGAATAATTACTTAATTAAATATTAAGAATATTTAATTATTGGAGCAACATGGTGAGGTGTTCAATGACATGGAGGTTGACATGGATGAGTGATGTGGAATTTAGACATAAGACTTTTGACTTAGAGGAAATAATTAAATAATTTAGGATTATTTAATTAGATATGTCATTAGAGGAATTAGGATATTTAATTAAACAAATTGATTTTTATTTAATTATTTTGAAGAATGAACTAAAATAAATAAATTAGGATATTTATTCAATTGATAGATGAATAAGAATATAATAAATATTAAAATATTTATTTAATTTGACTCGAGCCATTTTTAGGTGTATACAATGGAAAATATTATATTGAATGTATGAAGGATCTCCATAGTAGAGATTAGTATCTATGTTGAAATTATGCACTATATTAAGTTAAGTATGAATAGCTATTGCTATGTTATGAAAGGTTAAGTTATGGAAACTATATATTACAACTTGGTAGAAGTGTCATAGTAAACATGGAATTGTTAAGTGAGGTTAATCCTGGGATTAGTTGATCCATGGGTAAGGGAGTAACCTTTGTATAGAGAATGATGTCATACCAAATCGAGCTAGGAAGATGGGTGAACGTGTGACGTCCATTCTGCATTAGGGGTGATGACTACTTTCGCCAAAGTAGTGTAAGTAGCCACTGTTTACACTGTCAGTTCATTGTGATCCAGGTTTACATACTAGTCAAGGATAATCATACTTGTCTAGGTTGGAGCCACAGTATGACAGTTCTAGTTATGTAGGACATAACATCATGCTCAGAATAGGCTAATCTTTGAGGTTACCATACCAATCCCTTTGTTGAAGGGTAGGGCCATTTACCAGTTTGGTAGATGTGTGGGGGACGACAGTTAGTCCGTGGTTGGTGGAAAAGTGCTTGAGTGATGCTTCTCCTCATGCAATTGGCGGTCAGGATTTGATGAAGGACATCAGAACCATTTGTATCTCTACTTTCAATTTAGCTCTTTGAAAACTTGTGACTTTGTATCCATCTTATGGAATTTTGTAAATAAGAAATATTCAAAACTTGTAATGTTGAAATGTAGTTTGATTATGTAATGGTAAAGTTTGAAATATGTTTCAAATGTGCATCATATCATTTTAAAAGAAAGAAAAAATTTATTGCTCATATTGATGGTAACAAGAACTATTTACTTTTGAGTTAAATTTAGTAAAATTTATTTGGTAGAACTCTGGGCATGTTATAGGTCCTCAACCATAGAATTAGGTTTGTTTATACAAATAAGGTCTTGGAAGACAATGTAAGACCATGTAAGGTTTGTTTTCAATACTAGGTTGTGAAATAGGGCAGTAATTTCAAAGTTTTGATATAATATTAATTAGGTTTAAGGAGAAACACATATATATGTGATATTGTAACTGATTTAGGTGGTTGTTCATGTAGAAGGAATGAAAATGAATGCTCCAAGAAGATTATGAGATAGTTTTTCTTTCCTATACCCTGTTTTCTTTACATTCTTGATTGAAACTAGTCCTATACGGACGTGTATGAAACAGTACCAGGCTTGGGAGTGCATGAGAAATAAGAACAATGTTTTTCATGTTTAACTCATTAATTGTATTGTGAAGGTCTTTGTGTAAGAAAATAAGCTCAAGTTCCTCACTGCCCTGTCACAGAGCTAGGGTTTCCAATGGCACAAAAAAATTTCATAACTTTTGTTTCCACCATTGAAAAACTATAAAAATGGATGAGAACCTTCTTCAAGGTGTTTCTCAAGTGTCCACCAAGGGAGAGCTCCATAATCACTCACACGTGTGAGATATGTAAGTCTGAGTTTATTCACTATCAAAGGGACTGTTAAAACCCTATATGCATTGAGGGTTCAATGAAAAGTAACCTTCTTGAGTTCACCACAACAAAGTAGGAGTTTCGGGAGACCCTACATGGTATGTAGAAGGGAAGAGGAGTCTAAGGAACCACAAGGAGTGCAATTTGTCATACTAAGTAACCCAATAGGTCTTTTGAGGGTTTAGGCCTAGAGAGAAAGGCTTGTAGGAAAGAACTTGCAGGGTATAGTTTGCGGCACTATAGAAGAGTTAGTAGAACCTATAGAACATTGTTTTTGTCCTTTGTTTATCCTCTGCATCATTTACTCTAGTAGGTTATGGTTCTTTCCAACTTCTCATACTATCTTATAACCATCTGGGTGGTGGATTTTTTAAATTAGACTTCGCAATCAACTTGTGGCATGTAAAAACTTGTAAACTATGAGAAGTTTTAGGAATATAAAAACTAAACAAACTTTTAATAGATCACTCCAAATTCTTAAAAACTACTAAGGAAACCACCAAACTGATAAAATCAAAACTACAAATTTAGAACACTCCCTTAGAAAGCAAGTCCTCCAAAGAAAATAAAACTTTAGCATACACATGAACTTGTAATAAACTCTTAACCAAGGAAGAGAAGAGAATTTAAATCCTTAAAATAAATCATGCAAACCAACCTAAAACATGATCATAATCCTACACAACAAAGTTTTTAAGAAAACCCAACTTGTACAAGTGAATAATGGTAGATGAATCGCCAAAATGAAAACAAAGAGGCGGGAAAATGAAATGCCATTGCTTAAAATAGAGAATATGTGAAAAGCATACAAATAAGGCATAGTTGTAATCTAAATTTGGGGCCCGATTTGCAACTTGCAAACTAAATTTTGAGCCTAGTTGTAACTTGCAATAAAACAAAGCCCCTTCAAGTTTAAAAAGTTTCAGCAAAGACAAAGACCCAAAAACTAAATGAATTATTTCCTATGACACTTTGTCCCTCCAAAAGATGAATAACTGTAAAATTTCAACGAAACTTGAAAATTGAAGTGGTATATAAGGTAAAAGATTGAAAGGAATTAAAGGGTCCTCAATTTTTATGAGAAAAGATAAGCGTGTTGTGATGAGTCACAACAAATGCCCCACCCATGTCATAACAAAGAAAAGTAAGCACTAATCAAAAGGAAAGCTTCTAAAATGAAGGATGAGTCCAAAATAAATCCTACATCAATAAAATGAAACTCTAACTTTCATACCTAAAGAATGATTCTTGATAATGTCATCATAAGGAATTTAGAGTAAGAGTTCTCTTGTGACAAAAATAATTTTCAATGTTCAACCTTCCTTAGCACACAAAATTAACTTCATTCCATAATTAGGATAGCTAGTCCTTGAATAAGATTAGCATTGGCTTTATCCTAGTGTGTGCAAATTTGGTGGGTGACTTGAATAGTTGAAGGTCCACTAGTGGATATGTGTTATCTTTGTTTTGTAGTGTAGCTAGTTAAATTAATAAGAAGCATACCATAGTTAATTTTCCCACCACCAAAGTAGACTATATGTCTTCTACACATGCCTATAAAGGGGAAGTATGGTTATAGAGATTGTGCTCTGGAGTTGGTTTTGATTGTTGTCTTATTTAGATTGGATGTGACAGTTAGAGTGCTATCTGTTTAACCATAAATTCTATGTTCTATGCTCATACTAAACATTTTGATGTATAGTATTAATTTGTTCAAGGGATGGTAGAGAATGGTAAGGTTTTGTTTCAAAAGGTTGACACTCGAGAGAATGTTGTGGATTCCTTTACTAATATAGTGAGCATGGATAAGTTCTCTTGGTGTGAGGAGGCCATGGTCCTTGGTTCCTATACTTGATTTATTTTATGTTTTCTATGTATTTTATTGCAATATATAATATCAAGTGGGAGAATATTAGGCTTGTGTGATATTTAATTGTGGTCCTAATGTATAATGTATGTCAGATTAGGTCAGTGATTTGAATATTTGAAGGTCCCTAGCAGGACTATGTGTTCTCTTTGTTTCATCATGTAGTTAGTTGGATGAGTAAGAGGAATAACATGGTTGCTTTTTCCACCACCAAAGTAGATCATATGTTTTCTACACATGCCTGTAAAGAGGAGTATGGTTATAGAGATTGTATCTTGGAGTTTGTTTCAATTACTAGGTTATTTAGATTGGTTATGATAGTTAGAGTGCTATTTGTCTAGCCAAAAATCTCATGTACCATGCTCATACTAAACATGTTGATGTATAGTATCACTTCATTTGAAGGATGGTAGAGAATAGTAAGGTCTTATTGTAGAAGGTTGACACTTGAGAGAATGTTGTAGATTCCTTTACTAAACCAGTGAGCATAGATAAGTTCTCTTGGTGTAGGGAGGCCATGGGCCTTGGTTCCTATACTTGATTTATTTTATATTTCCTATGGATGTTATTGCAATGTATAATATCAAATGAGAGAGTGCTAGGATAGTGTGATATTTAATTGTGATCATAATGTATAATGTATGTCATGTCTCCAAACATTTTGGAGATCTTACATGGACACCCTTTTAGATGCGAGTTAATAGTATTTAATTATTTTCCCAATTGAATTGGATATTAGCTGTAATAGAATTCATGAAGGAGGTTGAGCATGATGGTGGTAGTTACAAATTGATTAATACTCGTTTATAACACTTTCCCCATTCTGGGCATTAGAAGAGGAATTGGGTGATCTCTGTATGATGAATTGGGCCCACATGATTTTTACTCTACATAACGGAGTTCTAGACTTGGATATGTGAGCCATTAGGAGTTATTGGTCAAAGATACCTTATGAGTTACATTTTTTATTCATGTATACATTAATTGAGCACATGAGGAATTAGTTTTTTTGTCATACCATGGTTTTGGTGATACATGGTTTTAGGAATCCATTTGTGGGTTCCTCTCAACTCTCTATAAATTGTACATGCATTGGATAGAGGTTTTATGGGTTATTTGTAGGAACAAAGATGCTATTGAAATGCTATTAGATTGAAGGGAGAAGTGTGTTTTTATTGTAAAGACCCAACTGGTCCTTAAATAAAAACTTAATAAACATAATTAAATATGGGAACTCATTAAGTATTTTAAGACAAGTGAGGTTAAATATTTTCATAAAATTTCATTTTTTTCATCGTTAATACTTATTAATATTCTTAGTCAATCCAATATCTCAAAAATAAATTAGCCAATACGGGCTAAACAGGAACTATTAGGCTCATAGTCCTTTCATTCGGAACAATAATGTCCAAACATGACCCATAAGAATCCTTTATCTATCCAAATTGGGAGAGTTTCGTAGCTATACGGCTGATTATTTCAATTTGCTCTGGCCAAAGACTTCAACTCATTAGAACCAATTCAGGTTCTGATTCTCTTACAGAGATTTATAGGATGCCTTCCACTGCACTGAGGATCTCTTGTAAGAAGTTCAAAACTTTTTCCCTTCCTCAAATTTTATCTCATGACCAAGTACAAGGTTAACCCTAATCAGGGTTCCCTTTGAGTATCAATGACTATTTGAAATTAACTGATAGTGAGTTCTTGACCACACCTAATCTTTTCAAATTGAAATAGGATCTATGACTCTAAAGTACATGACTATATTCTCTAGGCCTAAGTACTGAAAACATCCTTTGTTCCCCAAACTACCTACATAGCTTGTATCCATGGGATCAAGGCCACAAGAGAATTTGATCGCACTCACAAAATATGTAGTTCTATTTATAACTATATTTTATGTAATTGTTTAAAAGTGGATATGCAACCCTTTCTAGGGTCTGACAATTCTTTGTTAGCTACCACTCACTTATGTAAAATAGGGATGAAATCCTATTGATTAAAAGCCAACAATCCAGATGACAGTGTCTGACGTTTAAGTTTAAATGAGTGATATGTATATGTTGACCTAGTATCGTACGTTTGTTTGCTGAGGTTTTCTCGCTCATTGAACTTACCAAGTTTAGTTATCCTTATTTGTCCCTGACAATTTAAAGGGATGATACCACAAATATCATTAAAGCAACTATATTAGGCCATAGGTATAGTAGTTCAAGTGCAATGACATGACTCGTAAACGTGAATGAGAGGCACCATTTATCACTGAATGCTGCAATGTTTTGAAAGGTCTTCAAAAAGGGGAACACTCACCATTTTTTGATCACCAAGATCCATAAATGGTGAGGTGAGAGCATATGACAGATGAGTGTTCAAGTAACATAATATTGTACGTAAATAAAAGTTCCCATATTAAATTGAAATCAAAGACACGGTACCTTTTTTGATCACCAAGATACATAAATGGTGAGGTGAGAGCATACGATGGAACTCCCAGTGCTTTTAATAATTTTAAAGAAAATAACCAATCTTAGCCAAATTAAAAATAACATTTATTGCACAAAGGGAGTTTGTTAACTCAAAATTAAAACTTAGCCTTAAAACATCTCAACAAAAATAAAATAAATATTTAATTACTATCGTAACATAAACTCATCAATCCCAACTATTAGAGATCAAGTTCATAATTCCAAAATAAAGATATGTATAAGGAAATATTTATCATGTTTGCAATATCCTTACTTCAAATTAAGGATGAAATGAACATATAAGGAAATACAAAAATATAAGGTTAAATTTTATCATGCAAACAAACACTAATAATATTTAAAGTTGACCACATATATTGATGAAACTTATCAAAATGATTCCATTATGTTTAAATAGTCTAGTAAATATTGAATAAACATAATATTTACATTTCTTGACTAATCTTTGTCTTATATAAAAATTAAGGGCTGCGGTACAACTAGAGTCCTTGCCAAGGACTGCCAGAACATGTGCAAAGCAATTGTATAAAACAACATTTCTGCTATCTATTTGCTCTCTGGCTAGGGCAGTTTCATTGTCAAGGGCTCTCACAAGACGGTTGTACAATTCAGGCAAGGAGGATATACAATTCAGGCAAGAATAATGCAATAGGAGAAGATATGCACAAATGCCAATTCAAGATAGTGAATGTTCAAAAAAATTATAATACTTTAAATTATGAGCATGAATAGATCTCTACACCGATATAACTGTACCCAATAATCAATCCAAGTATGTAATAGCATCAATACAACTAAAAACTAGCAACAAACTCACATTAAACCTACACTTATATAACTTTACTCAATAATCAATCCAAGTATGTTTTCTTCTGTGTCTGTGACAGCTACAAGCAATGAAATTCTTAGTCAATTTGCATTTTAAATATAAAAATATATATCAAGATTTTTAAACAAACACAATTGGTCTCTAAGGTTGAAATGGACTTAGTTGATTGATCTAAAGGATCTGGTCTATTCTCAATGTGTTGACTTCTGCTTCTCTCCAATGTCAAATTTTTTTCAGACCATGCATGGTTCCCACCAGCCTCATCTTTCGTGACAATTTGTTGCTGCAACTGAAACAGAGATGCATATGTACCTTGTGATTTTTGCATCAATTCCTCATGTGTACCCGATTCCACAACATTACCATCTTCCACTACTAAAATTTTATCGGCTGGACGGATAGTGGAGAGACGATGAGCCACGACAATAGTTGTTCGTCCTGTAGAAGCCCTGTCAAGAGCATCCTGAACAACTTTTTGTGATGCGGCATCTAAAAAACTTGTGGCTTCATCCAACAATAAGATTGAAGTATTTTTAAGCACTGCTCTAGCAATGGCTATTCGTTGCTTTTGCCCTCCAGACAGTTGCACATCACCTTCACCTAGCTACAATAAGTAGAAACCATTATAAATAATGTAAAGTGAAATTCATAGTTCAGACTCCACTCTATAATTTGGATGTGGTTGGACCTAAAGTGAAATTCATAATTTGGATTGGAATATTATCATTTACTATCTAGCACTAGATGTATGATGTACATTTCCTAGGTTTAATTAGCAATTAAAATTTAAGTTAAGCTAGGAATACCCAAATCCTGATTCTTAGTAATTATTATAGAATAACAATACCTATGTATTATAACAATTTGGTAATTGGATGATGAAATTGTGGGCATCAGAAGCCTTTGCAGCACCTGTGATTTCCTCCATGCTAGCATTTTCCTTTCCAAATGAAATATTGCCTTGAATGGAGGTAGCAAATAGAGTTGGCTCTTGATTTCCTAAACCTATTTAAGCAAGTAAACCTATAGAGGTAGCAAAAAAATTTCTCTTAAGAAAGTAAGTCCATTGTTGCTAGTAGCCAGCCCTTTTGCAAGACCTTGCTTAAGACCAAGCTTTTTCATTTTCATCCATGACATATGAGTAATTCTAAATGACATTGCACTCTGCCACAAAAGAGTAGACAGTCTTGATGGAGGAAAGACATTGCTCTACAATTGTTGTGGCCCTGATGTGTTGTGCACGCATATTTTTTGCTAATTTCATTAGGATTCTACCATAAATGAATCTCAAGATTATCAGTAATGTGACTATTGAAAGAATCACTATGGTCAACCTCCATGACAAATAAAAGCTAGTACCATAGGAACCAATAAAACTTGTCATATTCACTATAATAAAAGGAACTTGCAAGTTCTTCAAAGTAAATATTGATTAACAATGGCTTTCAAAAATCAAGGAAAGTAAAATCAGAACAAATAAGTAAGTAAATTATATATATAGAAATGCTTGTAACTGCTTTAATAACTATTTGTTTTGGATTACAAAACCTTTTCACTGAGGACATCTCGTATAAGGAGAGTATCGTTGGAAATACTGTTAACCACTTCAGTTGTGTTTGTGCCTCTAGTGTCAAAAAAACAAGCATCTTGTCTCAAGAAAGATCTTAAGTACTTCACTTGCATTTGAGATGCTTATCCTTATATAAGCCTACTCTAGCAGAAAGCCTCTGAATATCAATAGCTAGTAATCAACAAGTAAGCATAGTACATAGATTAAACACTATTGAGCTAGTAATCTGCAAGCTAAATTACTATACAGATTAAACACTATTAAATTTTTAAGCTAGTAGTCTACAAGCTAACTTACTATACAGATTAAACACTATCAAATTTTTGAGCTAGTAGTCTGCAAGCTAACTTACTATACAGATTAAACACTTGAATTTTTGATCTAGTAATCTGCAAGCTAACTTACTATACGGATTAAACACTATTAAATTTTTAAGCTAGTAGTCTGCAAGTTAACTTACTATACAGATAAAAAAGTGTTAAAAGTTTTGAAAGCATAAAAGTAGCACCTAAAAATGCTGCAATCCATACACCAACACCCAAATACAAACAATATGCAACTTCCTATAGGACAACAATAGCACCAATCCAAATGGGAAAAAAAGTCATCCCACCACCAATTAATGCAAGAAAGATAGAATGAAACACATTCTAAATAGACAAAGATTTCACCTTCTTTATATGAGGCACATGTAATTACCACCATTATCTGATGAACCAAAGCCTACGGTATTGAAGAATCTACTCAAGAAAATCCTAATGTAGGGAAAATGCAATCCATTACCAATTGCACCCAAGGTTCCTAATATCATTGTTAATATGTCTACCCAATCTGCATATTTGAAAACTCTCCAGACTGACATGCTTTGAGCTGCTGAATCGATTGGACATCCAGAAACAAAGGTGACCATGAAGATTTTAGGGACTTTAAATACCTTTAGAGTCTAAATTGCAAGCAGGACATGCTAGATGGGGTACATCCATCAACTAATATAGGTCTCTGTAGTTTCACCAGTTTTTCCATCCATTGCTTGAGATAGATATTATAAAGTTTCTGTATCCTCTGGGGTAGATATAGTTTTGGACCACATTCAATACTCTTTAAATTCAACCTTAAAGACCCAAACTCCCAAAAGAGAGGGAGAATAGAAATAGGACCCCTACCAAAATAAATACTTGTTTTCAAAATTTTAAAATCACATGTTAACAATCTCATTTGAAATTCTGATGCTTTACCTGTGGAAAAAATACCAATGCAATAAGCTGTGGAAGTCCTATCTCTATGCATTTGGCCACCCCGTATATCCCCCCAATCTCCCCAATTGGAAGCAAATGGCACTGGGGTGCCTGTTGTCCCTGGAACACAAGGGGAACTTTTTAATCCCATGTGGATGCAGTTATACGTGTCTTTGCTCTACATAATAATTTCGCTAAACTTTCACTGCAAATAAAACCTTTTTGAGTGCACAAATTGAAACTTTGCGTAAAAAGAACACTTACCATAAAAAAACTTGTCCAAGGATGGCATTATCGGCAATTATAATTTAGAATTAGAAATAATAATCTATTATTATAAATTTATAAAAAATATATTATTATTAGTGATAGCTTCAATAACAATAAAAAATAGGTTGTCAGCGATTCAACGTCATGCCTTGTTCAGTGTGGAAATATGCAAGAAAACATTCATTAAGTTGAAGATTGAACTGAATGTGATTGTGATAGAGAGAAAATATATTATTGTTAGTATTACCTAATATATGTATAGATTCATAAAACAAACAGATTGGGTATTTTCCTACAAACCTATACAAATCCTTGACAGAAATTGATTCAAGGACTTTTGGTTAGAGGGAACAAAGTGAAAAATGTAATGTTTGCTGCAAAAATGTACTTGATTTGATTTGAAGTATGTCTAAAATGATATATCATCTCCTATTACATTGTGTCCTTAAAATTGACAATCCAAGCAACTCCAGGCGATGTATTTGCAGAATCACCTTGCTAGAAATGAGCTTCACTAGGAGTACACATTTAGTATAATTGGATTGAAATTTATGTAGGGCTCTAGTGATTAAATTGCTATATATTTTTAATGTATATAAAGATGCATTCCATGCCAACATTGCATGCAAAGATGGGACATTGACTAGGCCAGCAACCCACGTTCCTCAACTTTTATTCTTGAGCCTTTACAAAAGCCAAAATTTCAATGCTCTGATTTACTAAATAGAGCCATGGAAATGCATGTAGCTGGGTCCCCAAGGATCCACAAAAGAATCCTAAGGAAAACAAATGCATCCTCTTTGGAACAAAATTTCAAAGAACGAATTGATGTTAAGGTAGGTTATCTAGAAGAGCCATAGGGAGTTGTTGTAGAACCTTTGAGAACTGCCAGAGTCTTTATGAGAGTGGGACTCTATAACTTCTAGTGTAGTATTTAGATCTCTATTGGTTGTGCTGATGTTAAGGTAGGTTATGAAGAAGAGCTATAGGGAGTTGTTGTAGAACCTTGATAATTGCTAGTGCAAGCATTCTTTTCAAGGTGCTTAGATTCCATTCTCATTCCCATCACTAAATACATACAATCTTATCTTACTCTCTCTTGATGAACTGAGAAACAAGTCTCTCTTTCCTCTGTGGCTTCCACTTTCTAGGTGGTGGTTTTCTGTATTTAGTGTTGCTCACAAACTTTATCTTTAATCATGTCGAGATAAAGAGTCAATAGAATGGACTGCATATGTCTTCCATATCTGAATGCACCATCTTCTCCATAATGTGTTTCTTCATTAATCTAGGTGCTTAAATTATATTTGAGATAAAGAGAGTCTGTAGAATGGACTGTAGATGTCTTCTGTATCTGAATGCAGTAGTACTTCTTGCACTTCATAATTTGGATTTCATGATATACTGGCCCAGAAGTCCACCCATAACTAACACAAAAGCATTTTGGATTGGAATATATCATATTATTGAAATGATAATTCCTGGTTACCAGAAAGCTGGGTTGTTTCTTGGAGCATTTCATGTATCTCTTCATGCATTTGTTAGCCTATTTCCTCTAGTTAGATGACATACCATTGGAAAGAGAATCTACCTAGATAGTAAATTCTCTTTGATATTGTTTAAATAGCTTGGTTATATGATTGTAAGGATAGAAGGTGCAGTCATGTCCTTCCAAGAAATTGCAGTATTGAAGGGGCGAGGATCAACATAGATAGTAACTTTTGTGCCATTGTGAGGGAATTTTAAGTATTGGTGAAATGTGGAAGGAATGGATTGCATGGCATGGATCCATGGTCAACCGAGGAGAATGTTGTAAGGGAGGTCAAGATCAAGTACCTGGCACTTGCTCTCCAAGATTTTCTGCCCCACTTGGATAGGGAGTTTGATGGTGCCTTCAGACAGTCTCTCGGTATCATCATACCCTTTGATGATTATGCATTCACTAGTATCCACAACCACATCAGAGTATCCCAAATGTTTTAACAATTTAATAGTGCACAGGTTTAGGCTGAAGCCACCATCTATTAAGACTCTTTTTATGATATGCTTGTGGATGTAGACTTCAATATGCAAGGCATCATTATGTGGGTCGTCGGAGGTGGGGAGATCCTTCTCAGAGAAGGTGAGATGATGAGCTGGCATGATATGACCCGCCATGGCTTGGAATTGATCAACATTTAGGTTCGTGGGGACTTGAGTTTCCATTAATGATTTGTCAAGGATTTATTTGTGAAGGGGTGACGTATGGAGCAACCCAAGGATGGAGATTTGTGTGGGAGTCTTGCCTAGATGATCCAGGAGGTTGTATTTGTGAGTGGATGGTGGATTGGTAGATGTGGATGTGGATGGTTGATCATTGGTGGGTGCCCCACGGATGGAGACATGGCCATGGTGGGTAGTGATGGAACAATTAGATGTTTTTTATCGAGTGGTAATGGTGTTGATATGGTTAGAAGATTCTTCTATCCAACCCACAATGGAGTCAAAAGAAGTGGGAAGTGGAACAACATTGTAAACTTGGTTGGACGAGGATGCTTTTCCTTTGTTGTGGTCGGGTAGGGGATCCTTGTAAGCTTTGAGATTTGTGTTTGGTGACTGTTTTGGTGGTTCATCAAAGCTGATACTAGCCTTATCTATGAGATCTTGTATGCAATGCTTTAATCTCATGCAATCAGATGTTTTATGCCCCTTGACACGATGGTATTCACAGTAGGCTTTCTCATCAAACCATGCAGGTTTGAATTGATTCTCATCATAAGGCCTAATAGGGGGAGGGTTATCAAATTCCCCTTCACAATCTTGTCCAAAACATCTTCTATCGACTCTCCTAGAGGTGTGAACTTCCTCCTAGGGGTGTTATTTTGCTTAGGTGGTCCTTTGGGGATATAGACATTGTTTGCGGTGGATGTGCTTGGTGGTGCTTGATTTTGTACATTTTGAATGGCTTTCACATCAATGATGCCGTCATTAAGAGTGTTCTTGTTTTTACCCCAAAAGCAAGCTTTTTTCATTTGATTGTGTGTTGTTATTTGTGTTTGTGGTGTTCATGTTGACTTTATTGTTATTGTTGTTGTAGGTTTTGTTGTCATAGAGTTTGATCGAGCCCTTGGCAATAAGGGCTCTCTTGATGGTTGTGCTTTTGTCAATGACCTCTTCAAAGGTAGATGCACATTGAATTTGTAAGTGGAATCCCATTTCTTGACTAAGGTTAGCCACAAACATGGTGACTAGTTATTTTTTGGGGATAGGCCAAGGGAGTTTGCTTTCCAAGCCTCTCCATCTTTGCAAGAAGGTAGCGAAGAATTCTCCATTCTTTTGTTTGGTATTACAAAGATCCATCATTGATATTTCATGTTCAAAATTATAGGAGAAATGGTTAACAAACTTCTTAGCGAGCTCAAGGAAGGTCTTAATGCCGGGAGGGAGATGTGCAAACCATTCGGTGGCTTGTCCACCGAGGCTTCGAGGGAAGAGTCTCATCAAATAAGTATCATCATATGCGACTTCAAGGCAAGTGATATAGAACTCCCTAAAGTGTTCCCTAGGGTCTCCCTTTCCTTTGTATTTGTCAAATTTGGGCGTTTCAAATTTTTTGGGAAAGGGGGACATGTATAATGTCCTATCGAATGGGTAAGGGCAAATATCCTTGAAAGAATATTGCTTTCATTCGTTTCTTTGTTGCATGTTGTCCACCTTTTGGATTAATGTTTGCACAACGCTCATTAAATATTGTGTTGGGGTGGTTTTGGGATGTATGTTTGTTGATTGATGAGTTGTTGGAGATGAGGTGAAATTTGGTTTTGTGAGATGAGGTTTTGGTTTTGTTAGACGAGGTTTTGATTTTGATTTAGTTGAGTGAGGTATTGTTGATATGCGTGGAGTTATTGTAGAACGTGGGGTGATATTTGGTGATTTTGGTTAGGGTTATGTTGAGAGGTTTGGATAGATAACACAACGGGCACTTGGGAGATTGATGGATTCACATACGTGAAGTTGGATGATGGATTGTTGATAGGAATATTAGAGGTGTTAGGGGGTTGTTGAGAGAATAGTTGGTTCATGAAGGCAATGGTGTTGGGGTTAAGCAGAGGCACACTCGTGGAAGAACTTGTATGTATGGGGTTGTTGGGGATGGTAAGGATAATTTGTGGGATAGATGTTGTTACGTTCGATGTGGTGGTAGAGGTAACAACATGGTTATTAACGGTAGAAGTGGTTGTGGCTGAGATGTTGGTGGGATTCATGGATGTATTCGAGGCTTGAGACATGTTAGGTTTGGTGTGAGATGTAGAGGGTTGTGAAGATGTGGTGGGGTTGTTAGAAGCAGATGCATTATGAGGTACATTAGCACCATTTTTGAGAAGGAACTCAAGATATCTATTGGGATCCAATCTTAGGACTTTGTCGAGTATATCCATGGAATCAGGATCTTGTGTGAAATCTAAGACATCTTGGTCTACTTGGTTAGTGGTGAGTTGTGTTGGTTGTGGAAAGGGGAAGGGATTTAACATTACGTTGGCATCATATGAAGGGACTTGTTGGATTGTGGGCATGTTATTTTGGTTGGTTTGTGGCATTCCTATGCCAAAGTTATTTGCAAGGTTGGCCATTTCTTGATTCTTCTTGGATTGAGATCTTGTTATGGGAATATAATGGTTGTGAATTTGATTGGGGGTGGATGAAGGTCGAGACCTTAGAGAATTGATTTGATTTATTGGACCCAAAGATATGAAGTGATGAAGGGGGACAAACATTTAGGTTTAAGAGAGTATACTCCATAAAATCTAAATCCAAGGATGGATGAGGTTATGGTATGATTTTGATTTATAGGTGTAGACCTTTAGGGAATAAATTTCAAAAGGTGACAACCTAAGGGTGATGGTTTGTCAAGGATATTGATTTTCAAGAATTTTGGACCAAATGAGTGAAGGATGGAATGGATTGGAGAGATATTTTGGGATGAGTTGGATGATGTCTCAACTAAAGAAAGCCTTAGGTGATTTGGATGTTTTGGAAGATATATTTTGATGATGTTTGGAAAGGATGTTTAAATCAACAAATGGGTTCCAATAGGTCTAGATTTTTGGATGTTGCAAAATGGATGTTTCTTCTTACTCAAGGTACAATCAAGAATTTATATCAATGCTTTCACCTTTCTCATGTCCAAGACCATGCTTATTATCCTTTTTCTATCCTTTAATCAGTGCTTCAAGTTTAGTTGAACTTATCTTGAACTTCTCCTTATATTCATTTGCAACTTCTAGGTCATGTCTGAGAGTGATAATTTGTCTCTCAAGTTCTCTCTCATTTTCTCTGCTTTCTTGTAGATTAGATTCTAGGAGACCAGCTATTCCATCCAATTTGCAACATTCTTCAATTCTCTCTTTCAGATTTTGATTCATCTCTTCTTTAGTTTTCTTCCTCTCTTCAATTTCCTTGGTTAGTCTCATCACCCCAGATTCCATCTCATGTTTTAGGACAATAACTTCTTTAGCTAACTTTTCATATTCCTTTGTCTTCTCTTTCAGGGCCTTGTCTTCAGAATGATTTCCCAGTTGAGGAGGTTGCTTCTTCCCTTTTTCATTGGATTTACTCAATTTTCCTTTTAAAATCTCAATGAAGTCTTCATCCTCTTTGAGGTTTTCTAGCAGCTCTTGGACTTCTTCTCTGGACTGCTCAAGATCTTCTAGGGTGAGATTAAGTTGCCCTTGAAGGTTATATTCTTCCATTTTATTGCCTTCCTAGATCTTCCTTAAGCTGTTAAACTTTTTCAAAGGAACCTCTCTCTGATACCAATTTTTGGAATTAGAGGTGACAACTAAGAGGGGGGGTGAATCAGTTGTCATAAAACTTTAATACTTATAGCAATTAATTCTACTTTATTACTTCATTAATGTTATCATGAAAAGCAAGAATCAACAACACATTAGCAAAAATAGAAATAACACATTTGACACCAAGATTTTGATGTGGAAACCTGGTTAAGGGAAAAACTAAGGTGGGGGTTAACCCACAGAGATTATACTCTGTTAAAAGTATTACAATGGAGAATGCACATGCATTCGGGCTCACTGTCCAGAGCTCACTGCTCAAAAGAAGTCTTATAGCCTATAGAAGTCTCACTGCCTTTAGAAAGAAGGTTACAATGAAATTGAACTGATAATTAGCATCTATCAATGCAAGGATTTAGTTTCGGTTAAGCACAAAATATTGACTTGATACACTTCATCTTCACTTTGCCCTTTTTACTATTCTGCTAACATCTAAATCTTGGATCTCTGTTCTTTTCACACTTATTCCATATTCGCATCACACACACACATAATTCATTCAAATCCATCAGGTATATATATTTGCATCCTGATCTTCAATCACTTTTCAGTCTGCTTCAAGAACACTTAGAAATTTATTGAATACTCTACTTTGTCGGCTAGATCCGTGCATAACTTGAGTTGCGAACCAAAACTTGCACTCACAAATCATCAATCAGGTCGGCCACTGTCACTGGTCATCACTAATTGCCCAATCAACAACTTCCATACATCCGGAACCAAGATCATTTACAAGGTTGGCCTGTTCTTCTTCTATCTGCTCTATCAAACTGTTAACCCAATACTTAGAAGCTAATAACTTTTGAGTCCTTTATCTCCGGAGGCCAAAACTCTAGATTTAGATTGTCTTGATAGTGCTTATGACTACCTTAGATCCATGGCAAATTAAGACTTTCCACTGGAGAGATCCGAACCAAGATACTGGACCCCGTCGTCTGCTCTGTCCTTGACTACCTAGACTTAGATAAATCTTCAATCTGATTTCTGATATGGGCAAATTATGAAATGTGGATGTGTAGTAGAGACTTAGTTGCCATCAATGACAACACTTATCATGCCTAGTAGTGTCTCTTGCCAACAAAAATTCTTTAAAATGAAGAAGTTATGCTTGGTCAAAGTTTGGCCTTTTATGTTTTGCCTTGGTCAAAAAAGATGGTTTCTCCCTTAGAAAATTTTCCATGTTTTGCCTTATTGTCGGCAAGTCAGCAAAAGGTCTAACTTTAGAACTTGTTTGCATGTTCTATTTTTTGTCGATTTGCTGATATGTATGTTCACCGATTGAAGGGAAAAGGGAGAGTGTTGCGGAAAAGTAAAGCAAAGGTGAATGTGCTCCTCTATCAATGAAAAGAAAAGTACAAGAACCTGATGGTTTGCTGATATGGAGTTCAGCCGACAACCAATTTGCCAACAAAGGGCACAACATAGAGAAGAGAAGGCCAAAGTTCTTGTTTCTTCCTTTTTCCCAATATGGAAAAGTCAAAGTAAAATGTTTGTCATAACATGTTTTTGCCAATAAAATGAAGCATAAGCCAAGTTCTAAAAAGTGTTGATTTGCTGATAAGGCAAATATACAATGAAAAAGCAAAGTTCGAAATGGAGCAAATTTGTTGACAGGGAAAATTGAGACAAATTTGGCTAAGGCATGAAAAGGAGAAACAATGCCTTGTCGGGGAATCGACTGAGGGTCAAACTGATGCATAAGTTTAGAATTTGGTAAGTTCACTGATAGGCCTTTTTGCCATTAAGGCAAGTTGAAAGGTAAAGTTTGGCAGGTGGCATTTTTGTCGATAAAGCAGTAAAGTGTTTGGTTCATGAAAGTGTGTTTTTGCTAACACAAGGAAAAGACCGACTAGGTTCAAAAAGGTTGACATTTGCCAACAAGGCAAATTAAAGGATGAAAAGTCAAAGGTTTGACAGAAGCAGGATTTGCCTATAAGGAAAAAGGGAAAAATGACTAAGGCATAGGATATCAGTAAATCAGAGGAAAGAGGAACTAGTGTTCACTAGTTCAAGATTTTCATAATTCGCTAATAAGGTGATAAAAGGTGACTATTCTTCAGGTTCTGAAAAGTGTGAAATCACTGACAAGGTGATAAAGGTAAGGTTCGGCAAAATCGTTTATTGCTGATAAGGGCAAAGTAGCTCAAGTTTGCAAATGTTGAAATTTTCCAATAAGGCATGGAGAAAAGGCACCAGAGGAGTGGTTTTGAAAAAGTCAAAATCATCGATAAAAGTGATGGAAAAGGCATGGTTTGACAAACTGAAGATTTGTTGATAGAGGCAAACAAGGCAAAGTTCTGAGAAATGTAATTTTTTGATAGGGTGGAAACAATGAAGAAGAAGCCAAAGTTCAAGAAATCAGATATTTGCCAATAAGGTAAATTAGCTGACTAAGGAGAGAAATAGATAAAGTTCAGCAAATGAGAGATTTACCGATGGAGGAAAAAGGTAAGTGGTTCACCATAGGGCGAACTTACCAATAGAATGAAAAAGACAAAGCATGGTGTGGTTTGGCAAAAGTGAAGTTTTCCTACTGAAACAGAAAGAGAAGAATGAAGTGCTGCCCCTAAGATCTAAAAAATCCAAAATTGCTGATAAAGCAAAGTAGTACAATGAAGAATGCAACGGATGATGGTGAATAGGTAAATGCAAAAAATGAAGAAGATTGGCCATTTAAAGAAGAAATTATAGAAGGGTACAGTCAAGGATATTATGATTTGAAATAGAAAAGAAGGATGACACATTGGAATTTAAGTTGTCAATACCTAAAGAAGATAATTCCCAGAATAGATGTGCCATGACTATAGGGATATATAAATACAGATTTGTACTCAAAATTAATGAGTTGTAGGCCAGAATTGTGTAAGTTGTTCAAACAATGAAATTCTTCAATGCACAAAGGACAAATCAGATAAGTCAGAGGTTGTAGGTGGGAAGGAGAGGATTAGAAGCTTCCTTCTTTATTACTCAGGGTACATTTGGAGTGCAAGCGATCTTTGACAAGTTGATTGCAGAGGCAGCAGGATATGGGTCTCAATCCAAATGTGCAAATGAACTGACAGATTGGGAGTTGAGTTTAATGAAGCATGGTGTGTGCTTATTGACTGAGTGCAATGCTGGAAATGGGTACACTCAATTTAAATTGGATTGTTGTATATGTAGGGTTTGAATTGGTGTTAAGGGTTGGTCATTTTGGCATTTTCTCAGTAGGGTTGTGAGCTCCAGGAGGTAGACTAAGAAAGGATATTGTGCAGACTATGTTTATACATGAATCAATCATGAAGTTTATGTAATATAATTCAAATCTTTTTTATTAGATTGTTGTTTTTCTCCACTACTGTAGATGTTTTTATTAGTAAACTAAAATTGCAGTTCTAGTTTGCTTTTACCACATTTAGTGGTATGATTGTAATTTTTGATTTGATGAATTTGATAATTCTTAATTCATTCCCAAGATTTGTGAATGACCATTTTAGTACTGAATAGGGAAAAATGTGATATGGTGTGTGATTCTTAAGTATTTTCAGCAATCTGATAGTGATTTCTTTATATTTGATTCGTCAAGTAGATAGTTATACACCTCTATGTGATTGTTTTCCTCTGTTTTACATTAGACGCTATAACCCAATGGATAGGCACTAGTAGAAGTAGCCTTAGATCACCCATATTAAAAACAAAAACCTTACATCCTACTTTTAGAAGCATAATTAGTCTTCATGCATCCTCATTGTATAGGATTGCATTTATTAGCTATATAGGGGTCACACAATAGCCAGATTTCTCTTAGTTCAATGACAGATTTGGGAATGAGAAAGCAATCTGGGTTTGGTTGTTATATTTTTAGTTGTTCATCTGGTTTTATTTTAATGCCTATTTAGGTGTAATACCCCGTGGAATATCCCTCTAGAGTCTAAGCTGAGCTGAAAGAGCAAAGGATCTTACCCATCTCCTGTAGTTGGCCAAAATTCCCCTTTACTTATAGATAAACCTCTTCCTTTCACCTTGATGACAATCCCTGGCTTGGGTATTTAGGAATGTTTTAGAGTTTTGTGTTGGAGTTATTTTGGGAACCAACATTTTGGCATCGTTGCTGCTCGGAACAATCATTTTGATTCAAATTCAAAATCCTTGGTAATAGTGAATCATTCTAGTTCTGGTTGCTGATAGTGAAAATATAGTTTTGTTTAAATTTTCTTTCCAGTAGGGGAGTAGTGACTCTATTTGTTAACTCAAAATTAATTTCAGTGTGAAATAAGTTTCAAAATGGATAGAGGAAGAAACCAGTAGCATTCTGGCTGTGAGGAATCATCTAGAAATGATGTAAATAGGAGCAGGTATAGGGAAAAAAGATCCCATGTGGTACCTGCAAGGAATGCCCAAGACAACATATTTATCAACCTTAGAAGCCAATATAACTATACTTCTGAGGATTCTATTGATAACATACTAAGAAGAAACAAAAGATAGAATAGAGATGACTAAGATGTTAGAAGAAATGAAAATGTTATTGGTATAAGAGGTAGAGATGCTTCTCATGGTCCACATTTGAGAACATATGGGATGCCTAGTGATATGGACATCCTAATTCTCTCATAAGATCAGTTGAAAGTTAGCATGATGCTACTCCTAATGAGGGCGATCAACAAAAACATGATAATGATGAAGAAAGAGAAAGAAGGATCCAAGATGAGTTGGATATGCTTGATCACCTCAGAAATAAAGAGAGGAAGGTGCAAGCCTTGCTTGATCAACACGAAGCTCAACTAGCCCAGCAAGGTTTGAATTAGAATGCACATCAACAACATGCACAACAACAACAATATCAATAGTGACAAAATCAACATGATAACCATAGACAATGACAACATCATCATATGGGACAACACGGTATAAATTAGGCCCCTTCTCACAACACCAACATGTAGCCACCACATAATCAAGTTAACAAGTAGCATGGCAACATTTAGCATATTGACCATGCTCAACAAAGACAAGCACAATGGTTTATTTCATAGAGGCATTCGTTGGGAGCTGAAAGGTACAAGTAGCTCAATTTTATCGGTATCCCTGATTTTCCTAATCCCATTCCAATTGAGATTAGAGGGAAAATTCCAAGATTTTAGGGCAACAACGCTGTCATTGGTGAGGAACACCTAAGACATTTTATTAATGTCATGATGAGTATGATATTGAAGATGAAGATGTGATGATGAAGTTGTTTGTGCACTCATTGGAAGAAAGTGCAAAAGAATGGTACAAGGCTCTCCCTGACAATAGCATTGATTCTTGGGAGGAGTTCATGAGAGTTTTCAAACATAGTATGGGGACAAGATTGATCCCAAATTTGCCATTCATGAGTGCACATCCATCAAAAAGGTCATCAATGAGACAATGGTCAAGTTCAACAGCTGCTTCATGACTATGAGAAAGGTAGCTCCTCATATGAAACCTAATGAATCAATGTGTTTAGTTTTATATTATGGTGCATTTGATTCAAAGCTTGGTTATTGTTTGAGGGACAAGAACCCACAAACATTAAGAGAGGCTTATGCTATAGCTATAAATATTGAGAGTAATATGAGTGCTTTAGGAAATCATATTAAAAGGGCTAATGTGAAAATTTCCTAGCCTGATAAGGTTGTTTTCAACAAACCCCTTACTACTGATGATAAGTTGGACAAACTTATGGGGGTAGTGAAGGATTTGAGTTATAAGGTGTTGATAACTGAGAGGGGGGGTGAATCAGTTATCTTAATAATTTGGCTTTCTTTTCTTCTTTAACAATTAGAGAAATATCAAATCATATCAGCATACATAACAATGGAAGTAGAAATAAACTCAACACACATGACACAATATTTTTGACGTGGAAAACCCTGTTAAGGGAAAAAACTATGGGGTGATTAACCTAAGATTGTATTCTCTGTTAAAAGAATAAGGTAGTACAAAATGGCACTTGCCAATTAGTGCTCACTGCCTGAGCACATTGCTCACAAGAGGCTCACTGCCTACAATGGTTTATAGAAGGGAACTAGATACTTGAACTGATGAGAAGCATCCACATATGCTTAGGTTCAGTTCAGGTTAAGCTCAATATACTAATCTGCTACACTTCATTCTTCCTCTGCCTTAGTGATGTTATTCTGTCACATACCGGACCTCTATCTCTATTTCCACACTGTTCTCTGCTTTTCTTCACACTTCCCAATACACCACACACACCTTCTCATCAAAATCCATCTGGTATATATATCCGCACAAAGGATTTCAACAACTTTCTAGTCGGCATCCGAAATACTCAATATTTTCCCAAACTTTGGTCTGTCGGCTGAATCCTTGCTTACTAAGCGATGCGTATCAAAGAGATACCTATATAAGTCATAAAACATGTTGGCCAATCATGAATGATCCCTTAAGAAACTTTATTACCATCAATATCTCATCCAGATTAAGGTCTAATGCTCTGCCGGTCAGGTCTTCTTCAGTCTACTCTGCCAAACAGGAACCCAATACTCAGGTGCCTATAACTTTTCACTCTTTCATCACCAGAGGCTCAATCTATGGAATATATCAATCATGATACTCCTCTTGACTTCCCCAAGTCCGCACTTTGTTGAGATACTTCCTCTGAGAGATCCGGACCTGATTGTCAGACCTTGCTGCATGCTTTGTTCTTGCTTACCGGACCAAGATACTCTTCAATCTATCTTGCGATATAGACATACCATGTCCTACGGATGTGTGGGAAGGACTTTGTTGTCATCAATGACAACATTCATGAAGCCACACAGTGTCTCTTGCCAACAATCTCCCCCTTTGGTATTGATGGCAACACTTAGTGAAAAATGACTAAGTGTCACACTGTACTCCCCCTTGGCTGATGCTCTATTCTAATGTACACTTTTCCAGAACTCCCCCTTAGCTAGATTCCACATTTTTCACTACTCCTCACTCCCCCTTTGACATTAATGGCAAAGGGTAGGATCCGCATACCAAAATTTCCAAAAATAATCTATACTTGGCCACATAAATATATATACATAACATACTTACATAGACTGAAGTATATCTGCAAAAGTTGTCTTCAACTGGACAAATTCTGTTGCCCAACTCTGCTTCATCCTATCCAAAATTGAGATATAACCACTCAAAAGGAATGCAAAAGCTTCTTCCCTCTTTAGATCTATCAGATCCCTGGTCCGGGCTGTGGTCTGAGCATCAGTTAGGGCCTCATGCATAGCCTCTAACTTAGGGATAATTATCCCTCTAAGTTCACTCATCTTACTTATTATATTCTTCCTTTCCTTTTCAAGTTTTTTTAATTCATTTAGAATAGCAATAGTCTGACATTCCTAGTTTATTATGGATGAGGTGAGTGGATCAAAATTTTGAGATACACTTGATAGTTTATCCTCTTGCTCTTTTATTTTCTTCTCAATATCCTTTGTCACTTTAGACCAGGATAAGAAAAATTTATATATCTTTCTGCCATCTTTACGAGCATTTTCTAAGCTCTTTATCCCAATATCCATAGTTCTCCTATCATTTGTTATTAGCCCTTGTACTTCAGAGAATCTCTTACCCAAAAATTCTTTCCAAACTTTCTCTTTTGCTGCTTTCTTTAAAGAATCAAAATGTGTATTAACAGAATTTATCAGAGACTTTAGATTACCAGATGTGGAGGCCGAAGGATCCTTTTGGAAGGAAGGTATGATTTTTTCTAGCACACCGGATGCAATTTCTATTAGCTCATAGTCTTCCATGTGAGACTTCAGAAGCTTTTCTTTTGCTTTGGAATGAGCAAAAGATGCTACCTTCATTGTCTAGACTGGAGAGAGGGAATCAAAATTGAATGGCCCTTGAAGTAGCTCCAGTTCATCTAATTCCATCATTTCTCTTGTCAAGAATTCTTTGATTGCTTCTGCAATGTCTCTTGCCAGAGACAGAGTCTTCTTTCCTTCTGTAGTCTTATAACTATCTCCTGGGATCTTCTCTGTTTGATCTTCTTCTCCTCCCTTTATCTCTTCTTCTTGACTGATTTTCTCTTCTATTCTTTCTTCTCCTTTAGATCCGGTGTCTATTGGGGAAACCGGAGGAGAGATGTTTGCTTCTTCATGGACTTCCTCTTCCAGAGCAGAGGAATCTAGATCCTTAGTTTTCTCCTCACCTTCCTCCTTTGATTCTTCTACAGTTTCCTCTGCAGGATCACCTAAGTCCTCTATGATAGGAATAGTGAATATTTTGTATGCATTTCTAAGGATGTCTTCAGTTTCTTTTGCCACTTGATCAGTTTCTCCGAGCATGAGCTTGTTCATTCTGGCTTTGCTCTGGAACTCATCCTTGCAATCCTTGAAGATCATGTTTATTTGTTTAGGGGTAATGGAAGGATAGAGTTGGATAGCAATCTGCTCCCGAATTTCTAGGTCTTTTGCTTGGGCATTGTTCTTTCTTATTTCAAGTTCCTTATCTAAGCTTTGGGAATCAGAGATATAATTTCAATCAATGCTTTGTTGTAGATGTTTAGATACCCGACTGTGGCATCTTGCAATATCTTCTGATCAGCTTCACCATATTCATCTTAAAATTCAACCATTGGTTGCAGGTTCCCATCCACAGTAACTGATTTGATGATGTCACCAATGCAGAGAGTAGGCCTTTCAATGAATTCTTCTACCTATTCTTCCTTGTTAAGACCGATAGAGGGTTCACTGAATGCTTTCTTCTTCTTCTTCATTTTCTAGACCTCCTCATCAGACTCAGTCTCTTCATCATCCTTTTGACTGGTGTAAGACCTTGTGGCCTTTGTCTTAGTTCTCTTTTCTCCCTTTCCGGATGTTCTGACTTCTGATTTTGATGCCTTTTGGCTCTTAGAGGTGGCAGGTGCAGAGCTCTTGGAGGATCTGGTCTGGGAAGGGGCTTGCACTGGAGCACTTTCTTTCTCAGTTTCTTGTCTTTCTTTCTCTGCTCTTTCCATCTTCTCTCTGTTGGCATCAACTGCCTCCTTTGAAATTCCATGCCTCTTGGTGAATTTGTCTACTTCCCTTCTCATTTTTCTCTTGATCTCAGGCTGTCTTAGTTCAACATGAATCTTCACACTCAACTCTTCAAAGGTTCCAAACCTTTTTGCCTCAAGGTCCTTGGGCTGACTCAACAGATATTGAATATGCAACTCTAGAATTTTCTCATCAACTTCATACCCCATTGGCATGATCCAGATTGTCCTTGGCTCCACTGCCTCCATTAGGCATTGATCAATTTCTACCATAAAGCATACTGTATCCTTATACTTTTCAACTAGAGATTGGGGAATTCTCTCTCTGGCTTGCATCATACTCTAAAAGTTTTTGAAGTAGCCCCAGAGTGCTACATTCTGTGCCTTGGCATCACCAATTCCATGCAGATAATCTCTGATTTGTATGGCTACTGGTCTGTCATTTTGCCATATCCAGCCATTGGATCCGGGAAGCTCATTCATAAAGTAAAAGAATAAACATAATATCAGGCCACCATATTTGAATGAATTCTTTTTATCTTTCTTTATTTTCTACAAATTCTCTAACAGTTGATTCAGGAGAAGTTCACAAAGATCATAGTCAGCATTTTCTCTTAGCATCTGATAAGCAGTGTAAATTACAGTTTCGGGTACTAAATTTTCCCTGCTGGAGTGATATATCTTGTAACTAATTATCATGGAGGCAAACTTGATATCCGGATCAGTGATATCTTCAATTTTCATTGCTCTCTTGTCAAATTTTGATCCTGTTGCCTCACTCACTGTCTGATTCTTGATGGATTTAAGAGTAGGTAATCCACCAGATGAGTGCAATCTGGGAACTACCCTAATGGCATCCTTGGTTATCTTGAATGGTCTCATCAACCACATAAAGTTGTCATGCATCCTACTCAGATCATACTGGACCCATTCATCTTCTGCAAAACATGGGAAATGGATGCAATGTCCAAAATGTTTGTCCCAGATAGCTTTGTACTGAGGTTTGAGTTCAAATGAATCATCTATTAACTGATTGTGATAGATATCCATTAGCTTGGATTCCCCAAATTCTTCAATGTTTGCATGAATATATGCCCTAACATCTTCTACATGCAAAACCCCATGCAGAATGCAATAAAATGCGCCTAGGGGATCAACTTCTAGGGATTTGTAGGGATGTTTCTTGAATGTAGGTCGCGGCCTATCAGTGATCTTCACAACATTTGGAGTAGCCATCTTTCAAAAGATTCAGAGAGAGGTTTTCAAGAGCAAAAAATACCTTTTACGCTTCTAGGGTTCACAATATGAGCTGGATCGAATTGCTGGAAGAATTGACTTCTGTGGTTGATCTTTGAGGGGCTTGAGACAATTTCGTTGCAGAGCTCCTTTTCTCTTTTTCTCGAATGCAAATGTGCAAACGATGAACAAAAGAACCCTTTTATTTTTGTGCAAACCCTAATTCTATTTTGCAATAAATGCACAACTTAGGTTATTCCGGTTGCCTTGTTTTCCTTGTTTTTGAGAGAGATCTTTCCAGATCGCTGAGATGCACTTAGAGTTATTCTTGGTGAATATTAACAATCTATCTACCTTTCTCCAATCATTCCATTTATCCGTAGATCAAGATACCTCAATTTGAATCATACCAGATCTAACTGTGAAAATCCTGTTCTTACTGGATGACTGTTAAACCGGATCAATCTTGGTAGATTAACCTCTTCTAAATTTCTTACCGATCTTCCATATCTTTACCAAGGCTTATTTAGATGTTTATCTGAGAACCCTTTAATCCGCAACTTTCCATGTGCCAATTTCAGGCACCAATTGACTGGCTGGGGGAACTTGTTTTCTTTTGTGACTCCCCCTGAGCCAGAGCTCATCTATTTAGTTTCTAGAAGGAATATCAGCACCAGATTCTGGTGCGGATCCATCCTCAACATTTTCTATATTCCTCTTCACCTAAATCTTGTTCATCTCCCTTTGAATTTCATCCGCATTCACTTTTCCTTTTCCTTTGTCTTGGTTTTGATTATGATGCACCGGACCCTTTTTGTCCTGATTCTTGCTTCTGCAGAATTTGGCAATATGACTAGATCTATTGCAATTGTAGCAAACAACATTTCTTTGCATTTTTTATTGATATCCTCTTGATCTACACTGATTAGCCATATGTCCCATTCTATTGCATGCAAAGCATCTACCATTGAATGAATTGTTCATTTGTAAATTTCTACATTCTTGAGATTTGTGACCATACCTTTTGCAGTTAAAACACTATCCGAAGAAGGATGAGTTATTCTGATTCAATCTACTTCTACATTGATTTGCTTTATGACCAAAGTTATTGCAATTGTGGCAGTATCCATTGAAGGATGGATATCTTTGAGCATTTGGTTGCCTTATCGGAGGTCTTCTAGGCCCGTTCCTTGGATTTCCTGATCCAAAATTTTTTTGACCGGATCCGGAGCTTTCCCCTTTCTCAACCCCAAGCCTTGCTTGTCATCTACCCTCTTTTGGCTTTCAAGAAGAACTTCAAGTTGAGCAGAGCTTATCTTGAATTTCTCTTTGTATTCATTTGTTGTTTGAAGATCCCTCTTAAGAGTGACTATCTGATTCTCAAGTTGTTCTTCATTGTCTCTAGCTTCTTCAAGATTAGATTCTAGATGCCTGATTATTCTATCCATTTTGTGGCAGTCTTCTGACTTCTCCTGGAGATATTGTTTCAAATTATCTTCAGTCTTTCTTTTCTCTTCAATTTCTTGGGTGAATTTCATAACCCCTAATTCCATTTCATGTCTTACCATAATGACCTCTTGTGATAGCTTCTCACATAATTTGTTCTTCTCATTTAGATCTTCATTAGTATCATTGGCTTCACTTTGACTTGCTAATTGTTGAAGAAGTTCCTTTCTCTTTTTCATAGAGATACTCAATTTCTCCTTTAGTTCATTTATGAAACATCAGCTTGTTTGAGTCTTTCCCTCAAGTTATTGACTTCAGAGTGAGATTTCTCAAGATCATCAAGGGTAGACTGAAGTTGTTCCCTCATACCATACATATCCATTGGAATTCCCAGATCTTCCTCAAGCTGTTAGGCTCTGTTTGGAGGAACTTGGCTCTGATACCAAGTGTTGATAACTGAGAGGGGGGTGAATCAGTTATCTTAATAATTTGGCTTTCTTTTCTTCTTTAACAATTAGAGCAATATCAAATCATATCAGCATACATAACAATGGAAGCAGAAATAAACTCAACACACATGACACAATATTTTTGATGGGGAAAACCCTGTTAAGGGAAAAAACCACGGGGTGATTAACCCAAGATTGTATTCTCTATTAAAAGAATAAGGTAGTACAAAATGGCACTTGCCAATTAGGGCTCACTGCCCAAGCACACTGCTCACAAGAGGCTCACTGCCTACAATAGTTTATAGAAGGGAACTAGATACTTGAACTGATGAGAAGCATCCACATATGCTTAGGTTCAGTTCCAGTTAAGCTCAATATACTGATTTGCTGCACTTCATTCTTCCCCTACCTTAGTGATGTTGTTCTGTCACATCCCAGACCTCTATCTCTATTTCCACACTATTCTTTTCTTTTCTTTGTACTTCCCAATACACCACACACTTTCTCATCGAAATCCATCTGGTATATATATCCACACAAAGGATTTCAACAACTTTCTAGTTGGCATCCAGAATACTCAATATTTTCCCAAACTATGGTCTGTCGATTGAATCCTTGCTTACCAAGTGATGCGTATCAAAGAGATGCCTATAGAAGTCATCAATCATGTCAGCCAATCATGAATGATCCCTTAAGAAACTTTATTACCATCAATATCTCATTCGGATTAAGGTCTGATGCTCTGCCGATCAGGTCTTCCTTAGTCTACTATGCCAAATAAGAACCCAATACTCAGGTGCCTATAACTTTTCACTCTTTCATCACCGAAGGCTCAATCTTTAGAATATATCAGTCATGATAGTCCTCTTGACTTCCCCAAGTCCACACTTTGTTGAGATACTTCCTCTGAGAGATCTAGACCTGATTGTCGGACCTTGTTGTATGCTCTATTCAAGTGCTTACTGGACCAAGATACTCTTCAATCTATCTTTCGGTATAGACATACCATGTCCTGTGGATGTGTCAGAAGGACTTTGTTGCCATCAATGACAACATTCCTGAAGCCACACAATGTCTCTTGCCAACATAAGGTTGCCAGAAATGACAAAGGGTTGCCACCTCAAGGTGCTGCAACACATTTTAATGAAGGACGAAGGCTTCATAGTAGACCATATAATATTGATTGGTCTAAAAGACCACAACAAAATGATAGGTAGGCTCCTCCCAAGCATGTGAGTTTCAAGCAGCCTAAAGGGGCACCCATGATCCTTTGAGAAAGGATCAAATTAATATCCAAGATGATTCTTTATGGTGTTAGTCTGATTTTCTGCCCCATGATCCATCAAATTATGTAGTGGCTCATTCATTGAGTAAAGAAGAAGAGTTCCCAAATGAAGAGGGTTCAGTTGAATACTATGAGGAAGAAATAAATTAGTTTGATGCAGATGTGTGTGAACATATAGATTTGGATGCAGATTGTGATACCCATAAGGAGGATGATCATATTTTTCAATATGATTATCATGAAGGTCCAAAAACTATCAATTGTCAGCTCATGATTTTGGGCATCTAAGGGACCTTATGCAGAGAAAATATCAACAATCTAAGCCTTCAAAAGAAGACATGAAAGCATTGACTGATGTTGCCATCTTGCAAGTCCAAGGAGGCTATGAACTTAGGAATAGAACTGTCCCTATTCAGAACATCCCTACCAAAGAATTTAAACGATAGAAATTTAATAAGCAGAGGAACAAAGGTAAAGCGAATGTGGAGCAGAAGAAGAGTAGCATTCCCAAGAAAAATATCTCAGACAAGAAGAATTCCCCATGCCAAACCTAACAACAAAACACAAATATGTGAAAAAGAATCCAACACCAAATGTGAAGCCTGTAGATACCATGCCTGTTTTGAGAGTCCATTCCCCAAAAGGAGGTTATAAATAGGATCAGCCCAAAACATCAAAGGAGCCAGAAAAGGAGAAGAAGAGTGAAGAAGGTAAGGATATTTCATCCAATCAAGTTATACTTGACATTCCTTTGGCAAATGATATAATTGTTTCAAGTAATACTCCCTTGCCCAATTATCTCCCTATTGACATGGCACAAGTTATTATCCAAATTAGAATCTCTATGCCAATAGTGGAACTACTCATAATCCCTAAACATAGGGATAGGGTAGAGTCTCTTATTACTATTGTTGATGTACAAAAACAACCTAAAGTTGTTCCCAACAATAATGATGAAGGTGTAGGAAATGAGGAAACAATAGAGGTCTACTTAGGATCCTCCATGGTTAATATCAAGATCCAGGAGTACATCCTTTTTACACCACTCTAATTCTAAATGGATGGTTGTTACATAATTGTATGCTCGATTATGGGGCATCTAGCATTGTCATGCTGCTAGAAATTATGAATGATTTGGGATTGCAAGTGTCCAAATCTTTTGGCAAGTGTTTTGCCATGGATTTTAGGGAAGTCGATGTCATTGGTTTGGTCAAGGATGTTGAGGTCAAACTCGCTGCCTACCCAGACAAGTCTTTCCTCATGGACATAATTATTGTGGACTGCCCAGCCAAGTGGGGCATGTTGTTATATAGGAAGTGGGCTACCTCCATGGGTGGTAGTATCCAAATGGACCTATCATATGCTACCATTCCTGTTCAAGGCGTGGAAGTGAAATTATACAGGGAGAAGAAGGTAGAAGACACACACATTGAGGACATGTATGAAACAGAGGAGGATCATGTGAACTTCTTTGATATTGAAATTGATCACTTCATGGCATATTGTAATGATGATGGTTTGGATGTAAGTGTTTTACCTTTTAACCCTGCTATTGTTGTTCATGATATGTTTGATTTATGGACATTGCACTTTGATGGTGCATGCTCAAAAGATGGTTCTGGTGTTGGGATTATTTTAACATCCCCAAATGGTAAGCAGTCATGCATGTCATTCAGACTAAATTTTCACTGCACAAATAATGTGGCAGAATATGAAGCACTACCGCTAGGCCTAAATGTGGCACACAAACATGGAATCAATGTCTAAAAATTTATGGAGATTCAGAGCTGATTGTTCAGCAGATCAAAAAGATGTTTGTTGCCAAAGACAAGAGGTTGAAAGCATATAGAAATCTTGTATAGGATACCATAGAGCTATTTGATACCATTAGTATTGAGTGGATAGATATATCAAAAAATGAAGAGGTGGATACCCTGGTTGTAGCTGAATCCAGGCATAATCCTTAATCTGATTTTATTCCTAACCATCAAGTTGTTGAAGTCCTTGCAAGGCTAACCATTCCAAACAATATATACAGTTGGCAACTATTTAATGACAACAATCAAATTTTTAGTTTTTTAAACTGTATGGATGAATTTGAAAGTCAAGAAATTGATTGGCAGCCAATGGTTGAAATGGAAAATAGAAAAGAAATGTTGTTTTGTAGTGAAATGGTATAGCTGAAAACTAATACCATTCCTAAGGGATTGGTAGCATTGGAAAGGATGTTTGACAGCTCTGATCGCTGGAAAAGCAATGGTAAACCAGTTCAAGAAGATGGCCTGGAGGGTGTTCACCTTGGAACTAAGGAAGCACCAAAGATGGTTTACATAGGTAAGAAACTAAAGCCTCATGAAAAGCAAATGATGATTGCTTTGCTGAGGAAATTTAGAAAATGATTTACATGGTCATATGATGATTTGAAAGCTTATAGGGAGGATTTGTTTCATCATACTATTCCCCTTCAACCTAATGCAAAACCATTTAGGTAGAAATAAAGGTCTATAAATCCCACCATAGCTCCCAAGATGGAAAAGGAGCTAATAAAATGAAAGAGGGAGGTATCATCAAGCCTATTAGACAATCTGAGTGGGTGTCTAATCTTATCCCAGGTAGAAAGAAAAATGGGGAGATTAGACTATGTTTTGACTTTAGAAATCTGAATATTAAGTCCCTTAAGGATAATTATCCCCTTCCAAGCATGGATCATTTACTGTAGAGGGTGGTTTGTTTAGAACTAATGTTAATGATCATTAGTTAAACCAGGTGTTGGTCAAGGAGTCAAAACAATACAAAACAACATTCACCACTCCTTGGGGTACATATGTATATCTCAGAATGCCATTTAGTTTTAAAAATGTAAGATCTACATTTCAACAAGCAAAGGATGTGGCCTTTGCCGACCTCATTGATGAGATCATAGTTGTTTACCAGGATGATCTGACTGCATTTTAAGAGGATAGAAATGATCATTGCAAATATTTTGTAATTGATTTTTGAAAGGTGTTTAGAGTATGGGATTTCTTTAAATCCCAAAAAATGTCAATTTGGAGTTGAAGAAGGAAAGCTGTTGGGACATATTATGTCAAAAGAGGGGGTTAGAATTGACCCAGATAGGGTTTAGGCTATTGACCTTATTCCCCAGCCCAAAACAATCAAAGGTATTCAATCCTTCCTTGGTCAAATTAATTTTGTAAGAAAATTTATCCCTAACTTTGCTAAGAAGACAAAATCCATTTCCAAGATGCTTAAAAAGGGACAATCTATCTTGTGGGACAAGGAATCTGATGAAGCCTTTCTTGACATAAAGGTGGCTTTAAAAATTGCACTAGTGCTGGTAAGTCTAGACTATTCCAAGCCTTTCCAACTCTTTTCCTTTGCTTCATTTTACACTATTGATGTTGTGTTATTACAAAAGAATAAAGATGGATATGAGCAGCCCATAGGGTTTTTCAGTAAATTGTTATAGGCTGTTGAGTTGAATTATTCCATTATGGAGAAGCACGCCTATGCATTTGTCAAGGCTACAAAAGTCTCAGACCCTATTTCATAGGGGCCAAGATTATTGCATATGTTCCCCACACAACAACGAAAGATATATTCATGCAACAGGAGGCTTTAGGTAAAAGATGCAGATAGATTAACAGAATCCAAGAATATTACATGGACATAGAAGTCACCATATTGGTAAGAGGCCAAGGCTTAGCCAAGCTAATGGTAAATTCAAATCTTGAAGCAGCAGAGGTAAATGAAATTAAGGAAAATGATGTAGACCCTCATTATTCATTAGCTGACAATCCATGGTATAAAGATATTGTTTTTTTATCTTGTGAACATTCATTGTCCTCTAGGCATGACTATCACACAATGGAGAACCCTTAAAACTTTAGTCCCAAAGGTATTTCTTAGTTCAAGGAATGCTGATGTGGAGAAACCATGAAGGGCTGCTGTTAAAATGTCTGAACTAGAAACAAGCAGAGGTTGTTCTTGATGAATACCATCAAGGAATATGTGGTGGGAATTTTCATGCCAAGACCATGGCACATAAAATCATCAAAGAAGGCTTTTGGTGCCCCAGTCTTTTCAAGGATGTTTCCAAGCAAGTTAGAAAATGTGATGCTTGCCAACGCTTTTCAGGTAACATGAAATTTGTTGGAGCATTGCCTCTTATACCAGTTGTAGTTGAAGCACCATTTCGCTAGTGGGGCATTGACTTCATAGGAGAAATTCAGGAGAAATCCAATAATATATTTAAGTAGATCCTTGTGGCCACTGATTATTTTACCAAGTGGGTTGAGGCTATCTCCACTTGCAATGCCACATCCAAGGTGGTAATTGATTTTCTTATGAGCAATATAATAAGTAGATTTGGAGTGCCATCAAGAATTGTTATAGACAATGCCATGTACTTTAGATCTCAGGATATTGCTAACATGTGTTCCAAATATGGAGTTAAGTTGATTCAATCTTCACCATATCTTCCCTAGAGTAATGGACAAGTTGAGTCCAGCAATAAGAGTCTAATGACAATTATAAAGAGGATGCTGGATAAAAATAAGATAAGGTGGGATGGTAAACTGAAATATTCTTTATGGGCTGATAGGGTGACATTCAAGAAATTCATTGGAAGGAGCCCATTTGAGCTAGTATATGGAGCAAAGGCAAAAATGCCAATGTCATTGGAATTGCTTGTATATCAGCTGTTGCAATAAATTGATGAGGACAGATATGATGCTTTAACTCTAAGAATGCATGAGTTGGTTGAGTTAGATGAGGCCAGAAGGATGGTGCATGATAAAAACCAATAGCAATAGCAAAAAGCTGAATATTTGTTCAATAAGAAAACAATAAAGAAAAGTTTTTAGATTGGTGACTTGGTTCTCCTATGGAATGTAAGAGCAGAAGAAAAGGGTAAGTATGGCAAGTTTGAGCCTTTGTGGTTGGGATCTTATTAGATTGATGAAATGGCTAGACAAGATACATATTACATCAGGAATATGGATGGAGAATTGTTGGAGCTGCCTATTCATGGACATCTAAAGTTTTACTTTTCTTGAGTAAGTGCTTCCCCTATTTTTTTGAATACAGTCAAATATTATTATGTTCTCTAATGTTTATGATTGTATTTTGCCTTGTATATATGTGTGGTTGTAAATATGTTTGTGTGGGTGTTTCCCTTGTGTGTTTTTGTTGTGTTTTGTGCCTTCTTGGTCTGCCTAGAGATTTGAGTCCTCACTGTGAAACTACTTGTCACACATCCCCAACTAGAGCCAGTGTTGGCACCTAGAAAATTTTATCCCCATTGTGCCCTCTTTTCCCCAAAAACATCAATTGGATAGAGAATTCAATGTAAATTTCTTAGAAAATGCCTCCATTGGATAGAGAATTCATTTTTGAGCAAGTTTGCCTTTTGAACCATCTTAAAATTCCTTAAAATGAAGAAGTTATGCTTGGTCAAAGTCTGACATTTTATGTTTTGCCTTGGTCAAAAAAGATGGTTTATCCCTTAGAATATTTTCCATGTTTTGCCTTATTGTCGGCAATTCAGAAAATGGTCTAACTTTAGAACTTATTCTCAAGTTCTTTTTTTTGTTGATTCACCGATATGTATGTTCACCAATTGAAGGGCAAAGGGAGAGTGTTGCAGAAAAGTAAAGCAAAGGTGAATGGGCTCCTCTATCGGTGAAAAGAAAAGTTCAAGAACCTGATGGTTCGCTAATAGGGAGTTTAGTTGACAACCAATTCGCCAACAAAGGGTGCAACATAGAGAAGAGAAGGCCAAAGTTCTTATTTCTTCCTTTTTGATGATATGGAAAAGTCAAAGTCAAATATTCATCATAACATGTTTTTTCCATTTAGTTGGAGCATAAGCCAAGTTCTAAAAAGTGTTGATTTGCCAATAAGGCAAATATACAATGAAAAAGTAAAGTTTGAAATGGAGAAAATTTGCCAATAGGGCAAATTGAGAAAAATTTGGCTAAGGTATGAAAAGCAGAAATAATGTCTGTTGATGATTGTTTTTACACATTCATAACAAAAGTTAAAATTCACAAAATAAACCTAAACTGTCTTGAAAGATATGAAGAAATCACTTAAGAGTTCTTAATCCCAAGTTTCTGTATGGTCAGGGCTTGACCTTGTGGACAATTCAACAGGTTGATATGAAACTGTAATATTCAAGGGACCTTACTTGATTTAAGATGATCTATGACTCACTGGACTCGAATTATGCAAATTGTTGTAAAGACAAACAAATTATTCACTCCTTTGCATAAATTTACTACTACATCACAAAGCTTTGTATGATTTATAATGAAACAAGCTTTTCTTTTCAAATTGATATGAAAATTGTCAAATATTAACCCAATTATGCATGCTCCTTTCAAATGTAAGACAATTTCCTTAAAATCTCTACATTTGAGCTAATTATTTCAAATGTTTGGGGAAAAGTTAGAGAAATTCAAATTGAATATGATTCTACTATAAGATCTAAATGCTTTGTTATCCACGTTGTAAAAAATACATCAAACTTGATCAAATCAACAGACTAAATCTCTAAATGTGAAGCCCTGAGTATTTTCATGAACACACATCCAGGATTGCAAGCTTTTAAAGAGGTAGTATTTCAGATACAAGTAAGAGCCAGAAAACACTCTGAAAATAGACACATGATCCTAGATTTACTTGTATTTAAAGTACATAGTCATATATGGTTTACAATGTATGAATGACCTTTTTGCTTCATTAATCAAATCAACAGAAAACTTACAAACGTCTTACAGATACAATAAGAAAACTAGATACTCCACACATTCCTTAGTGTAGACACAAGCGACCTCCTCTAAACTAAAAAATACTTCTCTAATCAAAATGTTCAAACAAATTACAAGTGCAAGCTATCTTTCAAAATCCTTGTGTAACCAATATACAAGTAGCAGAGCTTCTTATATAGAATTTTGAAGCTTCATATTGCTATGGCTACAAAACTTAATCTACGGTTAGGATCCATCTATTCTTAATCAAGGGTGTACATTTGTCTCTAACCGTTTCTCAAAATATCTTAATGGTATCTTTGCCTCCTCAAAGGATGCCATTGGAATCCTTTCAAAATAAGATTCCCCCTTCTTTGACTTTTGCTTTCCTGTAGACTTTGTCCGCAGATACCCTTTACTTGATCCTTTTCAATATTGTTTGCTCCCTTTAACATTTTCTTACTCCTTCAAATATGTTTTGAAATTATTAATTACACCTTCTATAAAGGTGTGATCTCCTCCTGGACTCTTTGTCCATACATATTCCTGCATTGTAACCCCCTCTTTCAATTTCTTTTCGTCTTTAGTTGAACCTTCACTCTTCTTCTTGTATTTCCTCATCTTGGCATTTTCCTCCATGAATGAATCAATCATTTGTTTACTTAGATATGCTTCCGGATTCTCCATACATGGTGTAAAAATAGCATTAAATTCTGTTAAAGATCTTTGCAGTTCATATGCTGGTGTATCCATGCACTCATGATCTAAGAGCCTTTCTACTATCCTTTTATGCATTCTGATCATGTCATCTACTTTTTCTTCAAAATCCTGAGCGGCTGCTATGCACCTTCTGAGATTATCCTCTTCAAATTTTAATTCTAACCTTGCCTGCAGCACTTGATTTGCCATTGAAGGGGTAATTACTCCTTCATTTATTAGTTCTTCTACTCTCTCTTCAATTTCCTCTAACTGTTCCAATTCAGATTTGCATTCCTCTCTTCTAAATTGACCATTATATACAAGTATACTGCATTTATTCTTTTCCATCGCAGCCAATTCCCATCCTTTCACTGCTTGTTTAATTACCTCTTCTCCTTCTTGCATGAAGTCCTTGAACCATTCTTCAAAAACATTGGTTTTAAGCCTTTTATTTTCCATGTCTTTTATTTCATCTTTAGATACAATTGCTATATCACTAGGCAATTCTGGCACTATTGTATTGGGATCAAATATTCCCTTAATGAATTTTTGTAATTGGACAATGTGTCCTTTCAAATACTCTTGTTTATATTTATCCTTCCTTAACATTTCTACTGTAACCTAGTGCATATCTTCCCATTCAGTTATGTGTTGCTCTCTTGTTGTATGCCCTAGGTCAAAATTGAGTATTTTATATTCATCTATTGTTATTTCTCCTTTTTCCTTCTCTTTTTGTGGTACGACCAAGTTCAACATCCTGGATCCATCTGGACCCCTTTGTATTGCTGACATGGTCCTAGCCTTTCTCCTTTCTTTCCTTGACGTTGTATTTCCCAATAGACTTTTGATGTCAATAGGTACTAATTGTACCTCCACCTTTTCTTTTCTTATCTCTGCTCCTAACCAGGTTGGAACTTCTTTTGTGCCTTCAACAGTTTTTTCTTCATTAATTACCTCTCCCTAAGGTCTTTCTACTTCTCCCTACTATTGTTATTGCTGTTGTTGTTCCTGTTACTGTTGTGGAGGAGGCTGTTGTTGAGGGGCAGGCTCTTGTATCATTGGATCATTCTGTTGTTTAGATTCACCCTCATTTTCTTCCTCTTCAATTTCTGTATCCCCTCCACCTTCATCCTCTTCCTCAGGACCTTCCTTCCTTGATGATTCCTTTTCTTGGTCTTCCTCTTTATTTGTTTGTTCTATATTTGTCATGTCTGTATCTTCTGCTTGCTTTTCAGATTTACCTTCATCAATATTTTCTATGTTTTCTTTTCCTTCAGGTTTATTTGCTGTATCCTCTGTAGTTTCACCTTCCTTTTGTACTTGCTCTGTATGTGCAGGTGAACCTACCATTGTATCAGCTTCTTTTGTCTCTTTTCCTTGTTCATTTCTTCTTTCTATATTCTTCTCTTATTCACTTTGTTTACCATACATGTTTAGAATGTTTAATACATCTACACCTGAGGTACCAGCTCCTATCTCTTCTTTGGCTTGGGCAGGTACTTCCTTTATTGTCTCCTCAGGTGCATCTTCCTTTTCAGACTCTTCAATTATATGTGCTTCATCTTGCACATCCTTTATTGTTTTAGGAGACACCAGGGTACCAAATGGATCTATTGTTCTTAATTCTTCTTGTACCCTTTCTTTTTCAGACACTGAGCCTTGTTCAATTTCCATCTCAGCCTGAGTGTCCTGCTCCTCTTCTTCACTTAGAAACTCACTGGATTCTTTTCCTGAATCCATTTCTCTCTCTTCACGTTCACTGCTGTCACTCTCAATGTGGACAGTTTCATTGACTTGTTTGGCTTTATGTACTTTTGACCCTTGCAGCATTTCTCCAGCCAATTCTGTCTTTACTTGAGCATATGCTTGTCTCTTTTCTGCTGAGGTGGATGCACTAGGTATATCACTCAACTTAGCACCTACTTGCTATGCTCCTATGACTTCACTCTTTTTTGAAGTCTCCCTTTTTGATATGCTTATTGGTATTGCTTTTTTAACCTTTTGTCCTGTTATTTCTTTGGAGGTCTGTGCTTCTTCTGTACTAATATCATGGCTTAATGATTTTGCCTCCACAAATGTGCTAGATGACACTGCTATTGTAACTCCTAATGCATAAGGATCCATTAGAGTAGCATTTTTATCCTTTTCCATAATTTTGGCTTCCACAATCCTTCTTTTCTTTTCATAGAAACATTGGAGATCATCCCTATGCTCCCTTACTCTCTTTTTTCCCTTCTTTGGATATGTGATCTCCACTCCTTCAGCTTTAAGCTCTTCAATTCTATCTTTTAACCATGTTTTTGAAAACAAGATGACTGGTTTGGACAATGTGTCAAAAGATGTGTTCCATGGTTGTGACCAATCAGGCTCTCTAATAGGAGCAAGCCCGACACTTTCATAACTGTGATGTAGCAATTTACCATCATCCTCAACCTCTGGGGCAACATATAGATCTCCCATAGACCTCATTTGATCAACTGTTAATCTTTTATGAGCCCTCTTTCTTACCTCTTTATCATTCTTACAGTCTGACCAAAGTCTTCAATATGTATTTGATGTTTGAACTTAGAATCAATTGTATTTTGAATTCTATGAAAGGGATCAAACCTTCGGGCCAACTCAAATTCCTCAAATCCTTAATACCTCAATTCCTATTCTGAATAACCAGTAACCTCCTCACTATAACATGAGTATCTAACAACTGACCAAGATAACTTAAGATTCCCTCTGTTAAACTTCTTCTTGTACATTCTAAAGGCATTCAAGTTCTACCTTGAGAATTCTAGAACAATCAATTTATTGGAAGGATACCTGGGTAGCATGAAAGGTTTTCCTTTAAATCCTTCAGTTCTGATATAAGTAAAATGTGGAAATTGAATATACCAGGAACTGTGCAAACCAATTATATCCTCTACATCTTTAGATAACCTCTTAGCAGGCTCTTCCCTCAAAATTATGACCATGTATGTATAGAACACATCATTCACTAGAGCATACTTCTTTAATGCATTCTCTTCTTGTAAATCAGGGTAATGTTCATATACCAGCTTCTGATCTGGACCATTTCCTAAGGTTCCAACCCTATCTATCCCATGTATGAATGGTCTAACCTGTGTTGCACATGAATATAATATGTATGAAGACAAATAGAAAGGCATCAACTTTTGCTTTCTTAGCATTGCCTATTTCCATATGGCTGTGCTTATAGCCTTAGCCTAGTGAATTTGTCCTTGCTCTTTTTTTCTTCCCTCATGAACTGGATGACAGTAAACATCCATGGCTCACACTTAGTGCCATCTCTCAATCCCACTAATCTGCTTAGCATTGTAATCATCAAGTATATTTCTTCTTTAAAGTCTATTCTTTGCAAATTCTTGTGCACTCTTGCCACAGCTTTGGGTTTATTTTCTGCACTGTACCAACTGTTGAAGATCTTGCCTCTACAATCCCTTTCATTATTATGGAAATCTTTATTGTATTGATCTATATCAATATCCACCATTTTCTCATGTATTTCCAAACCAAATGTTTTTGCAATCCCTTATGTGGATAAGTCTACAATGAGTCTATCATAAAACATTATTTTCCTAGTAGCTAAGTCATACAAGTATATGCAATCTAGACACAAATCCCTAGCTTCCATAGCTAACAGGAAACCTGCAGCCCTGTACAATCCACTCTCCCATATACACCTCATGTCAGGTGTAGCATCAGCAGCTATAATCTTCTGCAAAACATCATTCGCATCATAGCTCCTGATGTTGGTGTCTGTCTCTACTCCAGTGTAACTAATTAATGAAGGGTACCCTCTATGTAATGACAACTCCTCTTTTTCTATTTCTTTGCACGGCTTCCTCTCTTTTTTAACTTCATCGCCTATATCTACCTTTTTCTGCTTTGGAGCCATCTTGTAGAAAATGCATTTTTTAACTTTTCGCTTTACCTTCTTACCTAGGGTTTTACTATGATTTTTCTATTTTTTTTTACCATTTTACCCTAACCCTCGTTTATCTTTTCTGGTTTTGACTTTCACATTTGTTTAACCCAACCCAACTAATTAACAATTAAACACAATAATTTATTAGATGTTTACATTTCACAACGAACCTATTGAAATTTACTTGCATTTTTACCAACTGAAATGTAACGGCATTTAAGATAAATACCTGTATCTCTTGACCACTCAACTTTCCATTGTTGACTTACTTTACCATTTTTTCCCTGTTCCAGCTTCTAGAATTCCATCCCACAGTGAAATTCTCGTTTAATTTTCATAGCAATCTTTCCTTCTGCAATTTTTAATTATGACAATGTAACTCTGAAAGAAAAAAATAACTTTAAATTTACCCTAACCCGTTGAATTTTACTCTTTTGGGTGTTAGATCAGCATTAATTACAACAATTAATGTGCCTAAGGCTTCAACTTTTCTATTTCAGTGTTTTGTTTTAAACTTCTATCTGTTAGTTTATTTTCTGCATACATCGCGTTTTCTTGTATCTTTCTTTGTATATTGTTCTTTGTATGTCCCCTTTGTATCTTTTCAATATACAAACATATATGCAATGAGCCATAACCAATGTTAACTCCTTTTCCTTTACATGCATGTTTGTATCTTCAATTTGTATATTGCAATGTATATGACAGAGATACAAATTTACATACAAACAACCCATACAAAGCTCCTTTTACCTTTTAGCTTTTTGTCAATGTCTTTTATTTCCTTGTATATTGGAGATGTATATTATTAACATACAATCGCCCCAAACATACAAAACCTTTCCTTTATTTAATTCCCTTTTGAAATCTGTCTTGCATCTTTTGTTTGTATCTTCGCTTGTATGTCGGCTTGTATACTCATCTGTTGATACCATAAAACCCTGAGATACAATCTACGGGACCCACTTTACTTTCCACTTGTATTTCAACGATACAACAATACTTGTATCTACTCTTAGATATAAGCCTCGATACATGCAAACTACCTTGCATAATCATCCCGGACTCCTTGTCTTTTATAAACCCCATTACATAAATCTTCGGCTCCACATATGTATATAAAGTGAATGCATCTTTCAATATACATTAAGGTACGATGCATCGCTTATATCAGATTTTAATCCTCTTTGACTTCCATGTTGTATGTATATCGAAAAGTATAAACCCAAAGCATGCAACATACAAACCTTGAAACATACCTCGATAAAACTAAATTTCATATTCTCCTCGGGTCTGTGATATGTATATCGTGTTGTATATCACCTTGTATCTTTCTTTTCACCAAACATACAACCCGATATACAAACCGTGGACTTAACCAATTATCCATTTTACCTCTGAATCCTGTCGGGTCTAACTTGTATGTAAAGAATAAAACATTAACAATATGCATACAAGTACAATGATTAATAACCCAAAACATACACTTATACAACAACTCCACATACAAACGACATTGTACATGCAACATACAACCTTCCTATAATGTATTTTACCAAGAAACACACATATCTTGCAGAATATTAGGAATTTTGAAATGATTCAAAAAGCAACCTTCATTCATTTTTGACAAAGAATTCACCACTATTCTGCTCTGGTACTTAATGCTTATTTTTTCATTTTTTGAACAAGATTTGTAACCTTAACCTCCCTTTTCCCTTTCACCACCAAGCAGACCACACACAAGCAAAAGCCACAACCACAATAGGGGTCCTCATTTTGCTAAGAAGTAAAATGGGGCATGTTGTGAGCACCACAACAATGCCTTGTCGAGGAATCGGTTGAGGGCCGAGCCGATGCATAAGTTCAGAAATTGGTAAGTTTGTTGATAGGCCTTTTTGCCAATAAGGCAAGTTGAAAGGTAAAGTTTGACAGGTGGCATTTTTACCGATAAAGCAGCAAAGTGTTTGGTTCATGAAAGTGTGTTTTTGCCAACATAAGGAAAAGGCTGACTAGGTTTCGAAAGGTTGACATTTGCCGATAAGACAAATAAAAGGATGAAAAGTCAATGGTTTGACAAAAGTAGCATTTGCAGATAAGGAAAAAAGGAAAAATGACTAAGGCATAGGATATCAGCAAATTAGAGGAAAGAGGAACTAGTGAACTAGTTCAAGATTTTCATAATTCACTGATAAGGTGATAAAAGGTGACTATTCTCCAGGTTCTGAAAAGTGTGAAATCATCGATAAGGCAATAAAAGTAAGGTTCAAAAAAATTATTTTTTGCCAATAAGGGCAAAGTAGCTCAAGTTTGTAAATGTTGACATTTTTCGATAAGGCATAGAGAAAAGACGCCAAAGGAGTGGTTATGAAAAAGTCAAAATCGCTGATAAAAGAGATGGAAAAGGCATGATTCGACAAATTGAAGATTTACCGATAGAGACAAACAAGGCAAAGTTATGAGAAATGTAATTTTCTTGATAGGGTGGAAATAATGAAAAAGAAGCCAAAGTTTGAGAAATCATATATTTGCTGATAAGGCAAATTAGCTGACTAAGGAAAGAAATAGATAAAGTTTGGCAAATGAGAGATTTGCCGATGGAGGAAAAAGGTAAGTGGTTCACCATAGGGTGAAGTTGTTGATAGAATGAAAAAGAAAAAGCATGGTGTGGTTCAACAAAAGTGATATTTTCTTATTGAAACAAAAAGAGAAGAATGAAGCGCTGCCCCTAAGATCTAAAAAATGTAAAATTGCTGATAAAGCAAAGTAGTGCAACGAAGAATGCGGCAGATGATGGTGAACAGGCAAATGTAGAAAATGAAGAAGATTGACCATTTAAGGAAGAAATTACAGAAGGGTATAGTTAGGGATCTTATGATTTGAAACAGAAAAGAAGGATGACACATTGGAAAAGCTATCAATACCTAAAGAAGATAATTCCCTGAATACATGCCATGATTACAGGGATATATAAGTGCAGATTTGTACTCAACATTAATGGGTTGTAGGCCAAAATTGTACAGGTTGTTCAAACAGTGAAATTCTTCAATGCACAAAGGACAAATCAGATAAGTTAAAGGTTGTAGGTGGGAAGGAGAGGATTAGAAGCTTCCTTCTTTATTGCTCAGGGTACATTTGGAGTGCAAGTAATCTTTGACAGGTTGATTGCAGAGGTAGCAGGACAATGGTCTCAATCCCAACGTGCAAATCAACTGACAGATTGGGAGTTGAGTTTAACAAAGCATGGTGTGTACTCATTGACTGAGTACATTGCTATAAATCGGTACACTCAATTTGAATTGGATTGCTATATATGCAAGGTCTGAATTGGTGTTAAGGGTTGGTCATTTTGGCATTTTCTTAGTAGGGTTGTGAGCTCCAAGAGGCAAACTAAGAAGAATATTGGGAAAACTATGTTTATACATGAATCAATCATGAAGTGTATGTAATATAATTCAAATATTTGTATCAAAGTGTTGTTTTTCTCCACTACTATAGATGTTTTTCTTAGTAAACTGAAATCGTAGTTCCTGTTTGCTTTAAGCACATTTAGTGGTATGATTTTAATTTTTGATTTGATGAATGTGATGGTTCTTATTTCATTCCCAAGCTTTGTTAATGATCATTTCAGTATTGCATAGGGAAAAACATGGTATGGTGTGTGATTCTTAAGTATTTTTAGAAATTGGAAAGTGATTTCTTTGCATTTGATTCGTCAAGTAGGCAGTTATACACTTTTTTGTGATTGTTTTCCTCTATTTTACATTAGACTCTATAGCCCAATGGATAGGCACCAGTTTGAGTAGCCTTAGATCACCCAAATCTTTAAAACAAAAATGTTACATCTTATTTTTAGAAGCAGAAGTAGTCTTCATGTATCCTCATTATGTAGGATTGCATTTATCATCTATATAGGGGTCATACAACAGCCAGCTTTTCCTAGTTCAGTGACAAATTTGGGACTGAGAAAGCAATATGGGTTTGGTTTTTATATTTTAGTTGTTCATATGGTTTCATTTTAATGCCTATTTAGCTATAATACCCCTTGGAATATCCTCTAGAGTTTCAGCTGAGCTCAAAGAGTAGAGGATCTTACTCATCTCCTGTAGTTGGCCAAAATTCCCCTTTATTTATAGATAAACCTCTTCTCACCTTGATGACAATCCTTGGCCTAGGTGTTTAGGAATGTTTTAGAGTTTTGGGTTAGATTTATTTTGGGAACCAATAGGCACCACTTTCGAGTGGTTTCTTGGCTCATGGTTTTGTAATTACCGTTGGCAGTTTATTATATTGTATCTCCTATATATTAGGAGCTTGAGATGGAGGTTGTGTGTAAGAGTCTTATGGATGCTGAGTTACCTCTGGATCTCTGGTTGGTTATACTCCTGTGAAAGCTTACTCTACAAGTTTATATTGTAATATTCTTGATTCCTGAATAATACATTGGGCAGCTTTGGAGTGGGGTATTTTACCTGAAAGGGTTTTCACCATGTATATCTTGTGTTGTGAGTTTTGTATTTGCATTTTGTTATTACCTTTCTATTAATGTGCATCTTAATATGTAACTATAAAAGTAAAAATTTGCATAAATCTTTCCTCAGTAGATAAGTGTAGGAAGTGTTTCCACATACCTTGCTTCCTTTCAGTTTGTATCAGAGCCTACTCACCTTTGGTTCTAGTTGTTGGGTAGGGGTTTTTTGAGCTGATCTTTGTTTGAGTGGGAGCTTGTGCAGAGGATTTTAAAATCTTTGTTGTAGGAAAGAGATGGCGAGCACATTTGGGAGGTTTGATATAGAGAAGTTCAATGGAGGCAACTTTGAGTTATGGAAACTCAATATGGATGACTTATTTGTTGATAGAGATCTATGGTTCACTGTATCTAAAACCATGCCATCAGGCATGAAACAAGAAGATTTGGATATGATGGATCAGAAGGCTAAGGGTTTGATAAGACTCTATTTCATTGATTCAATACTTCTGAATATCCATGAAGAGAAGACTACAAAAGATCTTTGGAAGAAGCTTGGAGATGGTTATCAGGCTAAATCCCTGGTGAACAAGTTATTCTTGCAAAATAAATTGTGATCTCTAAAGATGGAAGAAGGAGGATCTGTTGTTGATCAACTGAATACATTCAATATAATTTTTGCCTAGTTGACCTCTGTTGGTGTGAATATGGAGGATGAGGATCAATGTATGACATTACTGTGTTCCTTACCAGATTTGTGGGATCACCTTGTTATGGCCATTGGGAGTATCACTACCACCTTCAAGATGGATGAAGTGGTTTCTTCATTGTTGTCTAAAGAGATGCGAAGAAACTCTTCTGAATTGGCCAAGGAGGCTCTTGCAGTTCGTGGTAGATCAAAAGAGAAGGGAAAGAAAAAAGGATAAGAAAAAGGAAGATCCAAATCGTGTGGGAGATCCAAGTCTTCTAGAAAGTCCAAGGATCTGTGTTGGAACTGTGGCAAACCTAGTCACTTCCGCAAGGAGTGCAAGGAGGAGAAAAAGAAAAAGAAGAACTATGGTTTGTATTCTGACAAGTCCTCCTAGGATGAAGGAGAAGTGTTTGTCACTGCCTTGGCAACCCATGCATCTGAGGATGTGTGGCTTATTGAATCTAGTGCATCTTTTCACATGACCTCAAATTAGAGTTGGTTTTCAAAGTATGAAGAGTATGATGGTGGAAAGGTTTACTTGGGTGATGACTTTCACCTGAAGATTATTGGTCGTGGAAGAGTCTTGATTCAATTCCTTGATAGACGAGTGAAGGGGATCAATGGTGTTCTACATATTTTGGATTTATCAATGAACCTTCTTTCTGTAAGTAAGTTGAATGATGTGGGTGTACAGGTTATTTTCTTGAATGGAGGATGCAAGATGACTAGAGGGTCTATGGTGTTGGCTAAGGGTATTCAGATTGGAACTCTATTTCATCTTGATACATGTGTGGTTTAGAGCAATAGTGCCTCTATTTCGAAGAAGAGAGCTTCAAAATATGCATCCCCACCATTGGAACTAGCAACAAAGAGGATTGTTGCATCTACTTCTAATGGTCGTGCTTTCTGGGTACCTAAGGATACTCATTCTATGGAGATGAAACTTTTGGCTGAGAAGATGATGTTATGGCACCAAAAGCATGGTCACATTGGTGAAAAGGGTTTGAGGACCCTGAAAAATAAAAATCTTGTTGAGGGTATGAATGACTGTAACCTTGAGTTTGATTTTTGCGAACATTGCATTTACATAAAACAAAACCATGTTCAGTTTATTCCAGTTCTCACAAATCTTCTGAGGTGTTGGACTTGATTCATTCTTATGTGTTTGGTCCTATTAATTTTCCTTCAATTTCAAATTTTATTTACTTTGTTTCATTCAATGGTGACTATAGTAGAAGGATATTGGTGTATTTGTTTGGAAGTAAATATGAAGTCTTTAATAGATTCAAAGAGTTTAAAGCTCTTTTAGACAATCAAAAGGATAGAAAGATTAATGTTTGAGGACTAATAATAGTGGTGAGTTTTGTTCAGTAAATTTTGACAAGTTCTGTAAAGAATAGGGGATTGAGAGGTACAAGACAACTCTGTATACCCCTCAGCAGAATGGAGTTGTAGAGAGGATGAATAGAACATTGATGGAAAGGGAAAGGAGTGTGATAAGTGGAGCTAGCCTTGAACAAAAGTTCTGGACTGAAGCTGCTGCTACCACTTGTTACTTGGTTAACAAGTCTCCTACATTGACGCTTATTGATAAGACACCTATGGAGGTGTGATCTGGTAAAAAGCCTTCATTGAGAAACATTTGAGTATTTGGTTGTGAGGCATATGCACATATGCCTAAGGAGAAGAGGTCTAAATTGGAGAATAAGATTGTGAAGTGTATCTTCATCAATTATGGCATCGGTGTGAAAGGGTACAAGCTTTGGGATCCAGTGGCCGAGAGAGTTCTATATAGCAGAAGTGTGATCTTTAGAGAGCGCAATCCGTCTTCTGTTGTTCTATAGCTAGAGAAAGAAAAAGAGAAAGAGGATGTGGTTCAGCTTCCTTCCACTCCTGAGAAAGTTGAACCAAAGACATCTGTTGGACCTGATGATAAGGAGAGCTCTAGTAGCTCTGAAAGTTTAGAAGAAAATAAAGAAACTCAACCTCAACCTTTGAGGTGGTCCACGTGGATAAGGAAGCAACCTGATAGGTTTGGTTATTCATTGCATGATTCCAGTTATATTTTTTCTTTGATTTCTAACACTGAGGAGCCTAGGACCATAAGTGAGGCTATGGGTATGAGTGATACATATTCCTGGAAAGAGGCCATGGAAGAAGAGATGGCTTCCTTGAAGAAAAATAATACTTGGGATCTGGTGCCCTTGCTTGATGGACGTAAACCTGTTGGATGCAAATGGGTGTTCAAGAATAATTTTGGTTCATATGGCAGTGTTGAGAAATTGAAGGCAAAGTTGGTCACGAAGGGTTATTCCCAAGTTGAGGGAATAGGTTATGGTGAGATTTTCTCTCCCATTGCAAAGCTGGCATCTATCAAATTCTTGTTATCACTTGCTATAACATACAATTTAGGAGTTGAACAGATGGATGTGAAGACAACTTTCCTTCATGGTGACTTGGAGGAAGAAATCTATATGTCACAACCAGAGAACTATGTGGTAAAAGGTAAAGAAAATCTAGTTTGCACGTTGAAAAAGTCTTTGTATGGTTTGAAGCAATCTCTTAGGATGTGGTACTAGAAATTTGATGCCTTTGTGCTGAGTTTGGGATTTCTGAGATCAAAATCAGATCATTGTGATCACTTTAAAATGGATAATGATCGCATTCTCATTATTGCATTATATGTTGTTGACATGTTGTTCATTGGGAATGGTAAAAGTTTGATTTTTGATTTCAAGTCTCATTTGTCAGCATAGTTTGAGATGAAAGAACTAGGAGTAGCTAGGTACATTCTTGGAATGGAAATCAGAAGAGATAGAGCTAACAAAAAACTTTGGTTAGGCTAGAGTAAGTATGTGAACACCATGTTGGAGAGATTCAACATGACAACTTGTAGACCATTGACAGTTCCTGTTATGATGGGGACAAAGTTATTTGTTGCAAATTGTCCAAAGTCTCCTTTAGAGATGGAGGATATGAGAAGAGTTCCTTATGCTAGTGCAGTTGGCAGCTTGATGTATGCTATGGTCTATATAAGACTAGACATTGCCCAAGTAGTGGGAGTCCTTAGTCAGTTTATGTCTAATTCTGGATGAGTACATTGGGATGCAATGAAGAGAGTGTTTAGATATTTGTAGGGTACTTCTGAGTATTCCTTATGTTATCATGGTTATCCTATAGGACCTCAGCATTCACTTTGTATTCAAGGATTTGTGGATTCAGATTGGGCAGGTGACATTGACAGTAGGAGATCCACCAGTACTTATGTGTTCACTATGTTTGGTGGTGCTATTAGCTAGATGAGTAAGCGGCAACCTGTGGTTTCTTTGTCTGATACTAAAGTTGAGTACATCGCAGCAACTCATGCTTGTAAATAAGCCATTTGGCTTAAGAGATTGTGTTCTAATGTTGGGTTTGATGCAGGGAAGATTACTATTTGTTGTGACAATCAGAGTATCATATGTGCGAAGAATCCTACTTTCCATGTGAGGACTAAGCATATTGATGTTTAGTACCATTTTGTTCATGACATGATAGAGGATAGGAAGGTAAACTTGGAGAAATTTGACACTTTGATGAATGTTGCAGATTCCTTGACAAAACCTGTGAGCACAGAGAAGTTTAGATGGTGTTCAGAGTCTATGGGCCTCTTGGCCCCTAGCAATCAAATCATGGTGTTGATACTCCCTTTGCTCTTGCAAGGTGTTCGACAAGTGGGAGAATGTTAGGAAAGGTGTCTCAACCTTGCAACTACAAAAGGTTACTATTCTTCCCAGTTTTGGTCTTTTTAAATACCCTTTATCTTGAAGAATGATTTAGAACTTTTAGAGTTTCCAAAAGGACTAAAAATGGCAAGGCTTACTATTTTTACTAACTCTACATTTAAGCTCGGATGGACCCAAAATTTCACCAAAAGGTGCAAAACTGCTAAGTAAACATCTCAGGTGAGTTTCAACTCAAGATCATACCTAGATTGCAAGATATTAAAATTTTCATTTTTTGAAACCGCCGAAAAAAGTTTCAAACTCAATTTTGAGGCACTTAGTGGCTGGCCTATAATTTGATAGTCACTCGTGCCTGTTATAAAATTTTTTTATGATGGTTTGGTCATTTAACTACCTTTCAATTAACATTTTAAGAAAATTATAAGATGTCAAAAAAATGTTGAGTGCATTTTTTTATATTGAAAGAATGCATGTTACAAAAAAGACTGCGAAAAAGAGTAGCAATCAACAACACAGTTACAAACAATACTACAAACAAAAAGACCAACAACTCCCAACCATTTCAACAACTAAAAAGATGAAAGTTCCATAAAAAAAATTATAGCCACTTGTTGTCATTTAAAGGTAGAATGTCTATCTTTTTTGTGGATATTGAATGCTATCAAAAGGGACATAAAGGCATATAAATTCAAAAAAAATTAGTAATTATAAATTGAAAAGAAACGTGAAGGATTTATTTTTTCTTGAACCAAACACTCCAATACAATTTCCACTTGTAAATTGCAATCATTCAAATGAAATTTAAAAAAGATAGAAAGCAATAAGTTTCACAATATATTGGTTGTACCTCAAGAGCATCCCATCCACTCCACAAACCAACTTGCCCTCCTTTTGAACTCTAAGAGAACTTTCAATCAACACACTGTGCTTAAGACTTGACTTGTCTAATTGTATCACTCTTGAGAACATTTCCAATTTGGCTCTAACATAGGCATTTTGGTGCATTGATAGAAAGGTGACCTTGGTGAATTGAATGACAATGGAGGTAGTAGCAGCAATTTTTTATCCATGTAATTGTAAATCAGCTCTTAATTACAGCTCTTCTTAATCACTATAATTGTATTTTCCAAAGTTGTACTTATTTCATATATAATAAACAATGAATAACATATTAACAAGTATAGATAAAGCAAATATTTGTTTCTAAATTAATTTTTAAAAATAAAAACAATAAATAACAAGTATAGCCAAAGCAAAGATTTGTTTCTAAATTGATTTTTAAAATTTATTGAAGATAAATATTCTTTGAAAATATTCTAATTTAATATATATTTCTATATCAGTTTAAAAAATGTTCAAAATTGACATTGTAAAAGAAAACATCATTTATATTTCTATAACAAATTATTATAAAATAATATATTATAAATAAGAATATTATATTATATTACCCTATCATAAAATTTTATAGTTTATGAATATTTTAAAGTGTCATATATATGGTTATATAAAAATTTAGCAAGTCAAGTTATATGGTCTAATAAAATTTTAAGTTGTAAAATATGGTCTAAAAATACTAAAAATGGTCAAATAGACCATCAAATTCCAGGCCTGCTAAGAGGTCCTTAAACATCCCAAAAGTTGTCATAATTAGAAAAGTGGGATATAGCTTGATAGATCTCTTCACGAGCTTTTCGATGCATTAAACGGTTCGTCAATTGGACACCCAGATCAAAAGTTATGACCTCTAAAAGTTGGACCTCCTATTTTTGGGAAATGTGAAAACATGTTGGACACTTAAAAGAGCTGTAAAGGGGAGAGTTACACATGTTGGTGTGTGATTTGGCACATCACAAGGCATCTTTGATTGGTGATAATTTGGGCACCACTTTTGGGTGGTTTCTTGGCTCATAGTTTTGTAATTACCGTTGGCAGTTTATGTTGGCAAGAGACACATTATGGCTTCATGATTGTTGTCATAGATGGCAACAAGTTCATCCCACACATCCGCAGGACATGGTGTGCCTATACCGGAAGTCAGATTGAAGAATGTTGTGGTCCAGTAAGCAAGAACAGAGCATGTGGCAAGGTCTGACAGTCAGGTCTGGATCTCTTAGAGGAAGCATTTTTGTAAAGTGCGGACTTGGGAAAGTCGAGGAATACCTTGACTGATAGATTCCAGGGATTGAGCCTCCGGTGATAAGAGAGTGAAGAGATATGAGTATCTAAGTTTTGGGGTCCGGTTTGGCAGAGTAGACAGAGGAAGAACTGGCAGACAGAGCAGCAGAATTATTCTGGATGAGATATTGATGGTGATCAAGGTTCTTAAGGTATTATCCATGATTGGCTGACATGTTAGATGACTTCTATAAGTATCTTAGTGATTTGCATCACTTGGTGAGCAAGGATTCAGCTGACAGACTAAAGTTTGGAAAAATATTGACTATTCTAGATGCCGACTAGAAAGAGGATGAAATCCATTGTGCGGATATATATACCACATGGATTTGGATATAAAGGTGTTGTGTGTGTTGGTATGTGCGTATAAAAGTAGAAGTATAGTGTGAAAGCAGTAAGGCAGGTCCAGTATGTGAGAGGACAGTAACACAAAAGAAGACGAAGAATGAAGTGCAGTAGATCAATATACAGAGCCTAACCGGAACTGAACTCCAGCATATGTGGATGCTTCTCATCAGTTCAAGTATCTTGTTACTCTCTTTATAACTTGTAGACAGTGAGTCTCTTATAGGCGGTGAGCCTCTTTTGAGCAGTGTGCTTGGGTAGTGAGCCCTAATTGGCAAGTACCATCTTTTGTATTTCTATTCTTCTAACAGAGAATACATTATTGGGTTAATCACCCCGTGGTTTTCTCCCTTAACAAGGTTTCCACGTCAAAAATATTGTGTCATGTGTACTGAATTTATTTCTACTTTCATGTTCATTTAAAGCTTATATATTTTGATATTGCACTAGTTAATTAAGAAAAACAGAAAGTTAAAATAATTAAGATAACTGATTCGCCCTCCCCTCTCAGTTGTCAACAATTGGTATCAGAGCCAAGTTCCTCCTAACAGAGCCTAACATCTTGAGCAAGATCTGGGAACTCAAATGGATATGTATGGTATGAGGGAACAACTTTAGACTGCCCTAGATGATCTTGAACAATCTAACTCTGAAGTCAATGAATTGAAGGAAAGACTCAAACAGGCTGATGATTTCATAAATGAACTAAAATAGAAACTAAGTATCTCTATGAAAAAGAGAAAGGATCTACTTCAGCAATTGGCAAGTCAAGGTGAAGCAAATGATACAAATGAAGATCTAAAGGAGAAAACCAAGTTATGTGAAAAGTTATCAAAAGAAGTCATTATGGTAAGACATGAAATGGAATCAGGAGTCATAAAATTTACTCAAGAAATTGAAGAGAAAAGAAAAATAGAAGATGATCTAAGACTATCTCTCAAAGAGACAACAGAAGACTGCCATAAGATGGATAGAATAATCAGACATCTTGAATCTGATCTTGAAGATGTTAAAGATAATGAAGAAAATTTTGAGGATCAAATTATCTCTCTTAAAAGGGATCTTCAAACAACAAATGAATACAAAGAAATTTCAAGATAAGTTCTGCTCAACTTGAAGTTCTTCTTGAAAGCCAAAAGAGGGTAGATGACAAGTGTGGCTTGGGATATGAGAAGGGTGAAAGCTCCTGATCTGGTTAGAAGAAGTTTGGATTAGAAAATCCAAGAAATAGGCCTAGAAGATCTCAGGTAAGGCAACCTAATGCTCAAAGATATCCATCCTTCAATGGATACTGCCACAACTGCAATAACTTTGGTCACAAAGCTAATCAGTGCAGAAAGAGAATGAATCATACTAATACAGCCTTCTCCGGACAATGTTTCAACTGCAAGAGGTATGGTCACAAATCTCATGAGTGCAGAAATATGCAAATGAACAATTCATTCAATGGTAGATGCTTTGCATGCAATAGAATGGGTCATATGGCTAATCAATGCAGATCAAGAGGATATCAATCAAATATGCAAAGAAATGTTGTTTTCCACAATTGCAATTGATCTGGTCATATTGCCAAATTCTGTAGAAGAAAGAATCAGGACAAAATAGGTCTGGTACATCATAATCAGAATCAAGACAAGGGAAAAAGAAAAGTGAATGTGGATGAAGTTCAAAGTGAGATGAACAAGATTTGGGTAAAGAGAAGTACATAAAATGTAGGGGATGGATTTGCACTAGAATCTGGTGCTGATATTCCTTTTGGAAATTAAAAAATGAGCTCTGGCTCAGGGGGAGACACAAGAAAAAACACTTTTCCCCTAGCCAGTTAATTGGTGCCAGGATTGGCACAAGGAGAGTTGCAGATTAAAGGGTTCTCAGAGAAACATCTAAATAATCTGTGGTTAAGATATGGAAGATCCGTAAAATGTTTGGAACAAGATTGTTTCGGTTCTTCAAGTCATCTGGATAAGGAAAACAAGGCAAACCATAATAACTTAAGTTGAGCATTTATTGCAACTTGGTATTAGGGTTTGCAGAGTAATATAAGGGTTTTTCTTATTAAACATTTGTTCATTCTGCATTCGAGAAGAAGCGAAAAGGAGCTCTACAACAAATTTCCTCAAGCGCATAAAAAATCATTTGCAGAAGACGATTCATCTAGCAATTGATCCGGCTCACTCCATGAAACCTAGAAGCGTAAAAGGTATTTTCTGTTCTTGAATATCTCTCTGCAAATCTTTGAAAGATGACTACTTTGAATGTGGTGAAGATTTCTAATAGGCCTCGACCCAAATTTAAGAAACATCCTTATAAATCTCTAGAAGTGGACCCTTTAGAGGCATTTTCCAACATTCCACATGGGGTTTTGCATGTAGAGGATATTAGGGCATATATTCATGCGAATATTGAAGAATTTGGGGAATCTAAGCTGGTTGATATCTATCACAAGCATTTGATAGATGACTCATTTGAAATTAAAACTCAGTATAAAGCCATCCGGGAAAAACATTTTGAACAATGTATTCATTTCCCATATTTTACAAAAGATGAATGGGTCCGGTATGTTTTGAGCAGGGTGCATGATAACTTCATGTGGTTAAATGGACCATTCAAGATCACTAAGGATGCCATTAAGGCAATAACCGGATTACACTCAACCGGTGAGATGCCCACTCTCAAATCTGTCAAAAACCAAATTGTAAGTGAGGCTACCGGATCAAAGTTTGATAAAAGAGCAATGACAATTGAGGATATCACAGATCTGGATATCAAATTTGCATCAATGATAAGGGTAAGTGCAGGAAGATGGGGGGCCAAAAAGGGGTCTTAAGTGGCCACTTTTTTTTTCTGAAATCAGGAAATATTGGCCTTGGATGAGAAATTGAGCATAGTTACACTCAAAATTTGGAGATGCAACCAAAACAATGTTCATAGTGCTCCAAGTCTACTTTCTAAACTACTATTTTGTTTTGAAAATGGCATAGATTAAGGGGTTCAAAAGAGGGAGCCATATAAATTGGTGTTGTTTCTGTCAAAAAAACATAACATAGCATGTTTTGTGGCTCCCTCAAAAGGTCAACTTTTTTTTGGTATTTTTAAAATTGCTTTAGTGAGAAATTAGCTAATAGCATGTAGTTTATGCCTGATTTTTCCGATAATTTTTTGATGAATATTTGATTTTTTACTAATTTTCAAAGTGGACACATCCTAAAAAATAGAATTTTGGCTGTGCTACCCCTATAAATTTTGAAAACTAATTGAAAATGATTTTTTTATTTTTTTAATATTTGTAGAATGGAGTCTAGTTTCTAAATATGTAATTTTTTTGAAATTTGAATAAATAGTTATTTTACAATGAAAAAAAGACCAAACAGTGGTTTTTGCCTAAAAACGGACACACAAACAAAAGAAATTAAAGATGAAAGGCTTAACATTGTTAAAATGTGAAAAAAATCACATCGTCAAATAGCTAAGAGAAAGCCTATCATTACCCATGTGTTCGATTTGTTCGACCTTGAAACACGTGCAAATCTGAGGGTTAGCACAAACGAAATTATGTGAAATTTTGAAGAATATAGAAAAACACGTCTGTGACTGTTCATAAGGCACTCCAAGCCTTTGTGTTGGAGATCCAAAGCAAATTATGTTTTGCCTTGCATTTTTCTTTCCCGCAAGTCTGTTGTTTGTCATGTTTGACATAACGCGAGCGCGTTATAATGCGCTCGCGTTATGTTCTCCTCAAATTTTTTTACATTCAAGGCTATTAATCATGAGGGTTAAGGGATAAGGGATAGAGTTGGAGGGTTTAGGGATAAGGGATTAGCATTTAAGGTATAGTATCGAGCCCGTTGAGGGTCTAGGAATAGGGATAGCGTTTAGGGTTTAGGGATGAGGGATGACAGATTAGGGTTGAGGGTTTAGGGTTTAGGGATAGGGTTGAGGGTTGAGGGATCAGAGTTAAGGGTTGAGGGATTAGGGTTTGACATTGAGGGTTGAGGGTTGAGGTTCAAGGGTCAAGGGTTTAGGGATAGGGTTTAGGGTCGAGGGATTAGGGTTAAAGTAGAGTGTGGAGGGTGTAAGGATTAGGGATAGAGTTGGAGGGTTTAGGGATAAGGGATTAGGGTTTAAGGTATAGTATCGAGTCTGTTGAGGGTTTAGGAATAGGGATAGCATTTAGGGTTTAGGGATGAGGGATTATAGCTAAGGGATGATGGATTAGGGTTGAGGGTTAAGGGATTAGGGTTTAGGGATAAGGTTTAGGGTTGAGGGTTGAGCGATTAGGGTTTAAGGTATAGTGTTGAGGGTTGAGGGTTTAGGATTAGGGTTTAGGGTTGACAGATTAGCATTTAATGTCGAGGTTAGGGTTAGAGTGTCGAGGGTAGAGGGATTAGGGATAGGGTTTAGGGTTGAAGGTTTAAGGATTGAGGGTTGAGGTTTTAGGGATGAGGGTTTAAGGCTTAAGATATAGTGTCAAGTGTTGAGGGTGTAGGGATAGGGTTTAAGTTTTAAAGGTTAAGGGTTGAGGGATAGGGATTAGGGTTTAAGGTATAGTGTTGAGGGTCGAGGGATCAGAGTTAAGGGTTGAGGGATTAGAGTTTGATGTTGAGGGTTGAGGGTTGAGGGTCAAGGAATTAGGGTTAAAGTAGAGTGTGGAAGGTATAAGGATTAGGGATAGGGTTGGAGGGTTTAGGGATAAGGGATTAGGGTTTAAGGTATAGTATCGATTCTATTGAGGGTGTAGGAATAGGGATAGCATTTAGGGTTTAGGGACGAGGGATGACAGATTAGGGTTGAGGGTTGAGGGATTAGGGTTTAGGGATAAGGTTTAGGGTTGAGGGCTAAGGGATTAGGGTTTAAGGCATAGTGTTGAGGGTTTAGGGATAGGGTTTAGGGTTGAGGGATTAGAGTGAAGGGTTGAGGGATTAGGATTTGACATTGAGGGTTGAGGGTTTAGGGTTTAGGGTTTAGGGTTAGGGTTGAGAGATGAGGGATTAGAGTTAAGGGTTGAGGGATTAGGGTTTGACGTCGAGGGTTGAGGGTTGAGGTTTGAGGGTTAAGGGTTTAGGGATAGGGTTGAGGTTGAAGGGATTAGGGTTAAAGTAGAGTGTGGAGGGTGTAAGGATTAGGGATAGGGTTGGAGGGTTTAGGGATAAGGGATTAGAGTTTAAGGTATAGTATCGAGTCTGTTGAGGGTTTAGGAATAGGGATAGCATTTAGGGTTTAGGGATGAGGGATTAGAGTTGAGGGATGAGGGATTAGGGTTGAGGGATTAGGGTTTAGGGATAAGGTTTAGGGTTGAGGGTTGAGGGATTAGGGTTTAAGGTATAGTGTTGAGGGTTGATGGTTTAGGGATAGGGTTTAGGTTTGAGGGATTAGGGTTTAGGGTTGATGAATTAGGGTTTAATGTTGAGAGTTGAGGGTTGAGGGTTGAGGTTGAGGGATAGGGTTAATGGTCAAGGGATTAGGGTTAAATAAGAGTGTCGAGGGTAGAGGGATTAGGGTTTAAGGTATAGTATTGAGCCTGTTGAGGGTCTAGGAATAGGGATAGCGTTTAGGGTTTAGGAATGAGGGATTAGAGTTGAGGGATGATGGATGACAGATTAGGGTTGAGGGTTGATGGATTAGGGTTTAGGGACAAGGTTTAGGGTTAGGGTTGAGGGATTAGGGTTTAAGGTATAGTGTTGAGGGTTTAGGGATAGGGTTTAGGGTTGAGGGATTAGAGTGAAGGGTTGAGGGATTAGAATTTGACATTGAGGGTTGAGGGTTTAGGGATAGGGTTGAAGGTTGAGGGATTAGAGTTAAGGGTTGAGGGATTAGGGTTTGATGTTGAGGGTTGAGGGTTGAGGTTCGAGGGTCAAGGGTTTAGGGATAGGGTTGAGGGTCGAGGAATTAGGGTTAAAGTAGAGTGTGGATGGTATAAGGATTAGGGATAGGGGTGGAGAGTTTAGGGATAAGGGATTAGAGTTTAAGGTATAGTATCGAGCCTGTTGAGGGTGTAGGAATAGGGATAGCGTTTAGGGTTTAGGGATGAGGGATTAGAGTTGAGGGATGACGGATGATAGATTACGGTTGAGGGTTGAAGGATTAGGGTTTAGGGACAAGGTTTAGGGTTAGGGTTGAGGGATTAGAGTTTAAGGTATAGTGTTGAGGGTTTAGGGATAAGGTTTAGGGTTGAGGGATTAGAGTGAAGGGTTGAGGGATTAGAATTTGACGTTGAGGGTTGAGGGTTTAGGGTTGAGGGATTAGAGTGAAGGGTTGAGGGATTAGAATTTGACATTGAGGGTTGAGGGTTTAGGGTTGAGGGTTTAGGGATAGGGTTGAGGGTCGAGGGATCATAGTTAAGGGTTGAGGGATTAGGGTTTGACGTTGAGGGTTGAGGGTTGAGGTTCGAGGGTCAAGGGTTTAGGGATAGGGTTGAGGGTCGAGGAATTAGGGTTAAAGTAGAGTGTGGAGGGTATAAGGATTAGGGATAGGGTTGGAGGGTTTAGGGATAAGGGATTAGAGTTTAAGGTATAGTATCAAGTCTGTTGAGGGTTTAGGAATAGGGATAGCATTTAGGGTTTAGGGATGAGGGATTAGAGTTGAGGGATGATGGATTACGGTTGAGGGTTGAGGGATTAGGGTTTCGGGATAAGGTTTAGGGTTGAGGGTTGAGGGATTAGGGTTTAAGGTATAGGATTGAGGGTTGAGGCTTTAGGGATGAGGGTTTAAGGCTTAAGATATAGTGTCAAGTGTTGAGGGTGTAGGGATAGGGTTTAAATTTAAGGGTTAAGGGTTGAGGGATAGGGATTAGGGTTTAAGGTATAGTGTTGAGGGTTGATGGATCAGAGTTAAGGGTTGAGGGATTAGGGTTTGACGTTGAGGGTTGAGGGTTGAGGTTCGAGGGTCAAGGGTTTAAGGATAGGGTTGAGGGTCAAGGAATTAGGGTTAAAGTAGAGTGTGGAGGGTATAAGGATTAGGGATAGGGTTGGAGGGTTTAGGGATAAGGGATTAGAGTTTAAGGTATAGTATCAAGTCTATTGAGGGTTTAGGAATAGGGATAGCATTTAGGGTTTAGGGATGAGGGATTAGAGTTGAGGGATGATGGATTAGGGTTGAGGGTTGAGGGATTAGGGTTTAGGGATAAGGTTTAGGGTTGAGGGTTAAGGGATTAGGGTTTAAGGTATAGGATTGAGGGTTGAGGCTTTAGGGATGAGGGTTGAAGGCTTAAGATATAGTGTCAAGTGTTGAGGGTGTAGGGATAGGGTTTAAATTTTAAGGGTTAAGGGTTGAGGGATAGGGATTAGGGTTTAAGGTATAGTGTTGAGGGTTGATGGATCAGAGTTAAGGGTTGAGGGATTAGGGTTTGATGTTGAGGGTTGAGGGTTGAGGTTCAAGGGTCAAGGGTTTAGGGATAGGGTTGAGGTTCAAGGGATTAGGGTTAAAGTAGAGTGTGGAGGGTGTAAGGATTAGGGATAGGGTTGGAGGGTTTAGGGTTAAGGGTTTAGAGTTTAAGGTATAGTATCGAGTCTGTTGAGGGTTTAGGGATGAGGGATTAGAGTTGAGGGATGATGGATTAGGGTTGAGGGTTGAAAGATTAGGGTTTAGGGATAAGGTTTAGGGTTGAGGGTTGAGGGATTAGGGTTTAAGGTATAGTGTTGAGGGTTTAGGATTAGGGTTTAGGGTTGATGGATTAGCATTTAATGTTGAGGTTAGGGTTAGAGTGTCGAGGGTAGAGGGATTAGGGATAGAGTTTAGGGTTGAAGGTTTAAGGATTGAGGGTTGAGACTTTAGGGATGAGGGTTTAAGGCTTAAGATATAGTGTCAATTGCTGAGGGTGTACGGATAGGGTTTAAGTTTTAAGGGTTAAGGGTTGAGGGATAGGGATTAGGGTTTAAGGTATAGTGTTGAGGGTCAAGGGATCAGAGTTAAGGGTTGAGGGATTAGGGTTTGACGTTGAGGGTTGAGGGTTGAGGTTCGAGGGTCAAGGGTTTAGGGATAGGGTCGAGGGTCGAGGAATTAGGGCTAAAGTAGAGTGTGGAGGATATAAGGATTAGGGATAGGGTTGGAGGGTTTAGGGAAAAGGGATTAGGGTTTAAGCTATAGTATCAATTCTGTTGAGGGTGTAGGAATAGGGATAGCATTTAGGGTTTAGGGATGGGGGATTAGAGTTAAAGGATGACGGATTAGGGTTGAGGGTTGAGGGATTAGGGTTTAGGGATAAGGTTTAGGGTTGAGGGCTGAGGGATTAGGGTTTAAGGTATAGTGTTGAGGGTTTAGGGATAGGGTTTAGGGTTGAGGGATTAGAGTGAAGGGTTGAGGGATTAGGATTTGACGTTGAGGGTTGAGGGTTTAGGGTTTAGGGTTAGGGTTGACAGATGAGGGATCAAAGTTAAGGGTTGAGGGATTAGGGTTTGACGTCGAGGGTTGAGGGTTGAGGTTCGAGGGTCAAGGGTTTAGGGATAGGGTTGAGGTTGAAGGGATTAGGGTCAAAGTAGAGTGTGGAGGGTGCAAGGATTAGGGATAGGGTTGGAGGGTTTAGGGATAAGGGATTAGAGTTTAAGGTATAGTATCGAGTCAATTGAGGGTTGAGGAATACGGATAACATTTAGGGTTTAGGGATGAGGGATTAGAGTTGAGGGATGAGGGATTAGGGTTGAGGGTTGACGGTTTAGGGATAAGGTTTAGGGTTGAGGGTTGAGGGATTAGGGTTTAAGATATAGTGTTGAGGGTTGATGGTTTAGGGATAGGGTTTAGGTTTGAGGGATTAGGGTTTAGGGTTGATGAATTAGGGTTTAATGTTGAGAGTTGAGGGTTGAGGGTTGAGGTTGAGGGATATGGTTAATGGTCAAGGGATTAGAGTTAAATAAGAGTGTCAGGGGTAGAGGGATTAGGGTTTAAGGTATAGTATCGAGCCTGTTGAGGGTCTAGGAATAGGGATAATGTTTAGGGTTTAGGAATAAGGTATTAGTGTTGAGGGATGACGGATGACAGATTAGGGTTGAGGGTTGAGGGATTAGGGTTTAGGGTTGAGGGATTAGAGTGAAGGGTTGAGGGATTAGGATTTGATGTTGAGGGTTGAGGGTTTAGGGTTAGGGTTGAGAGATGAGGGATCAGAGTTAAGGGTTGAGGGATTAAGGTTTGACGTTGAAGGTTGAGGGTTGAGGTTCGAGGGTCAAGGGTTTAGGGATAGGGTTGAAGTTGAAGGGATTAGGGATTAAGGTATAGTGTTGAGGGTTGATGGATCAAAGTTAAGGGTTGAGGGATTAGGGTTTGACGTTGAGGGTTGAGGGTTGAGGTTCGAGGGTCAAGGGTTTAGGGATAGGGTTGAGGTTCAAGGGATTAGTGTTAAAGTAGAGTGTGGAGGGTGTAAGGATTAGGGATAGGGTTGGAGGGTTTAGGGATAAGGGATTAGAGTTTAAGGTATAGTATCGAGTCTGTTGAGGGTGTAGGATTATGGATAGCATTTAGGGTTTAGGGATGAGGGATTAGAGTTGAGGGATGACGGATTAGGGTTGAGGGATTAGGATTTGACGTTAAGGGTTGAGGGTTTAGGGATAGGGTTGAGGGATTAGGATTTGACATTAAGGGTTGAGGGTTTAGGGATAGGGTTGAGGGTTGAGGGATTAGGATTTGACATTGAGGGTTGAGGGTCGAGGGTCGAGGGATCAGAGTTAAGGGTTGAGGGATTAGGGTTTGACGTTGAGGGTTGAGGGCATTTTCTATCAAGAAATTGATTATGAGGGCTTGCCCCTTCATTGTTATGCCTTTCATATGGCGGAGCATCTGGCAAGCCCTTGCAAGAAAAAGATGTGATCAATGCAAAGGATGTGATGAATCTATAGCACGAAAAAATGCGAGCGCATTATAACTCGCTCATGTTTTGTATTTCTATTGAAATGGTAAAAAAGTGGTTACCCCCGTGATCCAGGCCCACATGCTCTATTTTCTTACTGATTCTGCGCATGCTCTGACAAAAAAGAAGTGCTTTCATGCTATTGGGAAATTCACATGCACATTTGACACATTGTACCACCTTTGCATGATCTTTCCACCACCTTTTCTGCTTTGCCAACTTGAGAAGGAGGAAATAACATAGTTTTCACACCAAGTTTGATATATATCTATTCAAGTTTCAATTTTTGTAGTGTTGCAATGTTAATTGTGATTCAATTTTAGGAATTTAACATTGAAAAGGAAGCAAGTGGTGAAAAACTCAAATTGTTGAGGAGTTTGATGCAAAAAGATAAAAACACTACATAATTGGGTACTCTCTCCATTCAAATCTTCATTTTTTAGGTATGTCAAGTCTTTACATGCATGTTCTTTACATTTTCCTTATTTCGGATTGAATTACTTTATCATGCTTTATCATACATGTTTAAAATAGACACATTCCCAATCAAGAAAGCAACCTACAATCTCACATGATGCCATGTATATTTTCTACACTTGGGCTCTTTAATAATTATGTGTAATAAACAAACCTTAACATACCATGATGTCAAACTATACAAGAATAAATCTTTACAACATAAAAACAAATACAAGCCCACTATTATCTTGTATTCATTTCTTAGGAACTAATATTGGTCTCTTTATCATGCTACAGATAAATTCTCCATCATGCCGAGGAAACGATCAAGAATTAAACCAACACAGGAAGAGATAGAAGTTAAGAATGCAAAGAAAGCAGTGGCTATGAGGGAACTTTGTGAGGAGGAAATTGGACATGATAAATGAAGACATACCAATTGAAGAGGAACCACAACCATCACAAAGAGATATAGTATTGGCGGCACAAAGAGAACGAATGCAAAAACTTCGTGGTACGAGAGATTTGAATACCATAGTTGGAGACACATCCTTTACCGCAAGTCAACATGTAGGGACACCATCTACCACATCTCAAGTTGAGAGTACATCATCACTCACATGTGATGAAGGAGGTACGCCATCGTTCCCACCTCAACCTCAAGGTATGTTATCTATTCCATCTTTGATCGAAGGTATGCCATCTAACCCATCTCATTTAAATATTGATGAAATTCTTAATGTTGAGATGAATTTACCTAACTTGACACCACCTAGAATTTTGCATAGAAAGCCAAAGTATTTGATTGATATTGATGAGAATATTTTGTAGCCAATGGAAGGTAAGATTCCAAAATGCACTTGTAGAAGATATGCTAATAAGATTTGGAGATTGTTCTTTGAAAAGTTAAATGAGACTGCAAGATGTCAACTATTCGTTGAAATGATGCAAAGTATAAAGTATAGGTCTATCATGAAGATTCTTGGGTTGAGAATATCAGAGGCTTCAAGTGAATAATCTATTGTCAAGAATCTAATGAGTGCATATGAGAGTGTGGATAACACATCACGTACAAAAGATAGTAATGCAACATGGCGTGTGATTACATCGACTATAGTAAGTAGTCAAACGAGGAAAGCTCATCTCATTAGAAAGACAAGTCAAGAATTGAGAATTAATAGGAAAACTTTATCAAGAGCCGTTGGAAGATGCCAAAGAATTGAGGACACTAATGCCAATGAATTATGGGCGTTCTCGTGGAGACTACCACAAAAAGATAAACCAATTGTTGAAGCATTGAGATCACTAATTGAAGACTTTTGGAAGAATTACACAAGGGTATCTCCGAATCAAAGGGATGTTGTAAGGAGGAGAATCGGTAGTCAGAATCGCGAGCCACATCCAAAGCATTTTTTGGATGAGACTCAAACACAGTTTTATGGTAAATTTCTAGAGAAGTATCCTCAAATTAAAATTTGTCAAAGATATTTTGAATTGCTAAAACCTTTCTATGTTAAGATAAATCACACACATAGTATTTGTTGTTGTAGATTACATATTGAATTTTCTAACCATTTTGATGCTTATAGGTCTATATGTTTAGATATGCATACTAACAATGATTTGCAGGGTTGTGCCATATGTGCCCCACCAACATCTTCAAGAGACTTCATATCAAGAATTTTATGTGAAAGAGAGGAAGGTCAAATATTCTACAAGAAATTATGCTTGGATGGGACATGTCATCATTGCGGTGGCTTGCAACATTTGCCAATATGTGAACATATGGAAATAACACATGCGGTTGGAAATGAACTAGTAGAGTTTGGCAAGTATAAAACAGTGGCATACAATACAAAAGATGGTAAAGAACCAAAGAGGTGTGAATTCGTTATTGAAAAGATTCCAGTGTATCAGTTTATGCCTATATTTCGTGACAGCATAGTGTATGAGTATGCAAGACATGCCCATAGAGCTCGATGGTTGGACTTGCAATTCAAGTTATGCAAGGACACATTTCTAGTTGGTAGCATTGTTTCAGTCATCAACTTTGCAGAGAACTATAGTCTACAGCCATAGCGTGAGGTGCAATCACAATATTACAACTCCACATAGGTTTCTATATTTGTGCACATCGCATTCATTCATGCGAATGATAGTCCAGAGGATGACAGAAAGATCATAAGGGAGTATAATTTCTATATTAGTGATGATCGCACGCATTCTATGGAGTTTTTGCAAGGTTGCTTTCAGGTGTTCTACAATGGTTTGGCTAGAAGGGGCATATCGTTCAGTCAGCATATCATATGGTCGGATAACTGTGCGTCACAATTCAAGAACTCGCGGAATTTCTATTGGCTGTGTAGGAGGCATAATTTTACAGGTATTCAACATATGTGGAACTTTTGTGAGGCCGAGCATGGAAAGGGGGAGCATGATGGTGCATGAGCATGTATCAAAAGAGCCATAGCACAAGAAGAGTTAAAGTATAAAGACAATGCAAAGTTGACAGATGCAAAATTGATTGTCGAGTGGTGTAATGCTTCCATGGGTCCAGGTAATGAAGGTAAGTCTTTAGTTTGTATATTTTTTTGGTTGATAGATGATACTAACATTGCACCATATGAGGATTGTTGTACATTGACAGGATCAAATGAGATGCACTCTTTCAGAAGCTCAATTGCAGGTTCATGGAGTATCCATACACGAAAGATGTCATGCTTTTGTTCTTCCTGTACAATTCAAGTCTGGGATGAGTGCGAGTCAAAGGAGTGGGTTGACGAATGGCAGTTAAGTTATCTTAGCCCACTTGACACGTATCGACCCCCGACGGCACTGGAACTAACACAGATGGAATCATCAGTTGACTTTGACCACATATCAGATTTAGTTCAACCAAGTAATATAGGGCACGTATATGCATCTAATTTCATCTAGTTCAACTAGGCAATGTCATCTTACTTTGTAGTGTTTTTGTAATGTTGACTAATTTCATCTAATTTGCTACACATCAATGTAGGGCACGTATATGCAGTTATTGCAGATGAAGATAATGAAGAGGGAACAGATTATTACTTATGTCATTGTGTTGAGGCCAAAAAGAAATTGGAGGCCCTTGTTACAGATGGAGAAAACATCGAATACCCTACAGGATCAGTGGTTATTACTGGAACATGGCTTAGAAGGTACCCACATAAGAGTGTTAATATTTGGCTATTTCAGGACTTTGACATGCATCGGAAGATTCTTCATTACTCGAACCTTGTCGTGGCATCCAATGTTCATTTGATAAAGTATCAGGGTAGACCTTTGAACAAAATATTGTGGAAGGTGCATGAGTCTGACCATGAAGCAATACTTGACACAATAAAGAGTAGAGGAGACCCGGATGGTTCATTGGATTAATTTTTAAGTATTCACATTGATTTTGTAAAGTTATGTTACATTGAGTTGTAAGTATGCACATTAATTTGTAAGGTTTGTCTTTTTTTATTTCCTCCTACATTTTTACACATATGTACACATTTTTACATCATCATGTTATGCATTTTTGGTGTCCTGCTCCTGATGTGACCAAACTCATAACTCACCCTACTTCCTCTAGACACCATTTGATGATCTCTCCAACACTCTAGATCCAGGGCACCCAATCATGATGATGAACTATATACCATTCTCCCAAGGCACTCATAATGAATGAAAAGAAGACCAAGGGTGCCCAAGCTTAATAGACTTATTTCTTTCAATTTTGATGATCGAAACTCTTGCAATATGACATCCACTTTCATGCCTTTAGATCTTCCTTCACATATAGGGTGCCAAATCAAGTTGAAAAATCTACATAAGGGCGCCAAACTGGATGAAAGGAGACATGAAATGCACCTTAGGACTCCATGCTAAGGTTTGAGCCATTAAAGTCTCTTGATATTAGGTGCTCATGATGATGAAACTTAGAACTTTTTCCTTTCCTATGCGCTCATCTAAGATGTTTGAATGATAAGGAGCACCTTGACCTCTTTATTGTACATTGGGCACCAAAATCAAGGTGATTTTAAGTCACTTTGAGTCATTTGGGGTCAGTTTGAGTTTTTGAGTCATGTTGCAAAAAAGTGTCAATGTTGTCAAGTTGCACAAAGCAACTTTTGCATTTTTGGTGTCCTGCTCGTGATGTGACCAAACTGACTATTCCAACGCATCCGGATGGGTACATTTACGCTAGGCATGGTCCTGTTTTTCACCCAAACATGTCGAAACAGTCTGAGCTACATTGTACTGACGATATCCCTGAACAGTCCAAAGTGCAAAAAGGCTGCAATCTTTGACGAGATGTTACTCGAAAACTGTGTCACTTAAAAACATTCCGTCTAAGGCAACACGATCATGTAAAGTGCCTCTACAATAACCTCTCTCAATTTTTTATATCTCTGAGGCATTTGCCTGTGGTGAAAGGTTTTTTGCTGCCCTAAAAATCATCAGAAGGAGGTAGTGTAAAGTTGCAAAGGGGTGTAACTTTTGTCCTACTCCTGATGCAACCAAACTGACTGTTCCAATGCATTCAAATGGGTACATTTACACTAGGCATGGTCCTATTTTTCACCCAAACATGTCGAAACAGTCGGAGCTACATTGTACTGACGATATCCCTGAAGAGTCTAAAGTGCAAAAAGGCAGCAATCTTTGACGAGATGTTACTTAAAAACCGTGTCACTTAGAAACATTCTATCTAAGGCAACGTGATCACGTAGAGTACCTCTACAATAACCTCTCTCGCTTTTTTATAGCTCTGAGGCATTTGCCCGTGGTGAGAGGTTTTCTGCTGCCCCAAAAATCGTCAGAAGGAGGCAGTGTAAAGTTACAAAGGGGTGTAACTTTTGTCTTGCTCCTGATGCGACCAAACTGACTATTCCAACGCATTTGAATGGGTACATTTACGCTAGGCATGGTCCTGTTTTTCACCCAAACATGTCGAAACAGTTGGAGCTACATTGTACCGATGATATCCCTGAAGAGTCCAAAGTGCAAAAAGGTAGCAATCTTTGACGAGATGTTACTCAAAAACTGTGTCACTTAGAAACATTCCATCTAAGGCAACGCAATCATGTAGAGTGCCTCTACAATAACCTCTCTCAGTTTTTTATAGCTCTGAGGCATTTGCCCGTGGTGAAAGGTTTTCTGCTGCCCCAAAAATTGTCAGAAGGAGGCAGTGTAAAGTTGCAAAGGGGTGTAACTTTCATCCTACTCTTGATGTGACCAAACTAACTATTCCAACGCGTCCGAATGGGTACATTTACGCTAGGCATGGTCCTGTTTTTGACCCAAACATGTCGAAACAGTCAGAGCTACATTGTACCGACGATATCCCTGAAGAGTCCAAAGTGCAAAAAGGCAGCAATCTTTGATGAGATGTTACTTGAAAACCATGTCACTTAGAAACATTCTGTCTAAGGCAACGCGATCATGTAGAGTGCCTCTACAATAACCTCTCTCAGTTTTTTATAGCTCTGAGGCATTTGCCCGTGGTGAAAAGTTTTCTGCTGCCCCAAAAATCGTCAAAAGGAGGCAGTGTATTAAGTTAGGATGAAAGCCTATTCACTCTAGGCACTTGTTTTTCACCAAATCACACATGCGCCTTGAACAAGTGATGCTACAAGTGGTGAACAAAATGGGCGCCTTGAAGAATTGAGCCCTCCAAGACATCTTGCAATTGCCTAAAAGTCCAAAATTTACATAAGTGAGTTAAGGCACCATTTTCCATCTCCAGAGCCTCCTTTGAGCGCCTTAACATGTAGTGAATGTTTTAGTCTATGAAAGATTGCACCTAAAGAATATAACAACCCCTTGAGTCACTAGGATGAACTAAGTTAACAAAATGAACTTCATTGAGGGAGGCGCACTTGTGTCTTCCTGCTAAAACCTCTAAAGGGTAACCATCTCAACAAGTGTCTCTAATCCTGAAAGAACTCTAGCCTCACCCAAGTCTCGAAGTATGTATGAGAACCTACAACCAATCAATCCATGTTAAGCTCCAAATGCAACACCACATTATCATGAAGCTCCCAAGCACATGACCAATGTACTCAATACCAAGAGAACCAACAAGACCACTGTCAAAACTCCAACTACAAAATTAGGTATCCAAACATGACATCATGATCTAACATCTCCTCTTAGAAGATCACATGCACCAATACAGACATCCTAGTCTCAAGAGAACTTGTATCATGCTAATACTCTAATCTAGAATCAAGAGTCCACCAAGACACACTACCAAACACCTCTCAACCAAGGATCAACATCTACAACCACATGAAGATAACCATCTCCTAAAAATAGTAGCCAAGATGTCAAAGCACTCTCACTACAAATAATAATCATTATCCTAGAGTTTGTCCATTACACCCAACCACTATATAAGATCATCCATCACTAGGTGACAAATACACATCACTATCAAAGCAACATCCATCCTCTCATCCCAATGCAACATACCAATGCGCAAATGAGCATAGACAAGGAAAAATAACAAAGTCATCTCGTGGATATAGGCAATATGCATTCAAGTCATCCCACTACAATCAATGAGGTGTGCATCCCAAAAAAATGCATAACTTGTAAATCCCAACCATTGAAAACATGCAAAATTATCATCACATTAGTAATCATCATCACATTAGTAAACTAGTAAACATCATTTGCATCCATACTTAAACCAATCTTATTGCTGTGTTTGAGGTGTCCTCTTTCAAACAACCATTTAACAAAATTTGAGTCCAAACAATAAACATTTACAACCATAAACATCTCAAAGTCCAAAATCCAAACATTCTATCATCCTTAATCATTTCCATCATGGATTCTTGGTTTGAAAAAATCATTATGCAAGATAAAAACCCTATGCCTATTACCTTGTCTGAGGCTCATGCAAAACCCAAAATGATTAGCCTAGTACCATGTGTCATGTCCCTATTCCTGGCTTGATCATCAAGTGTATAATGGATTAGCCTATTCCTCATTCCTGGAGGCTAATTCCAAATGATGAGGGAATGAATTGGTTTCGGACTAACTCTATCTATTTTTTTTGTAGGAACAAGGTCAAAACCCTAAAATTTGACTATGGAAGCTTGGGAGCCTAGGCGCCCTTTTCACTCCAGTTTTCCTTACTAAGCGCCTAGCACAAGGATCATCCAAATTAAGCACCTAAGAACCTCAAGGTGCCTATACATGTTTCTAGGGATCCTCCAATTCAGTGCCTAGCATAGATGAATGAAGATTGAAAGTTTTCAAGTTAAAGATGTCCTTTGGGTGAACTCACAGCACTAGGCGCATGTGTTGGTTGGAACTCCTTGGATTTGGCGCCTAGGATTGAAAGCCTTTGATGAGGAGAGAAGTCTCAAGGCCTGGTTTGGCACCCTCACTTGCCTACCCCACCCTCAGAATGCGCCTAACCTTCATAAGGCGTTAACACTCTATTTTGAGTGCCTAGCAAGGGTAATGGATAGATTGAAGGCTTGGGAGCTAAGGAAAGTCACTTAGATGAATAATCAAGATTGAAATGAGAAAATCCTAGCCAAGGCACAAAATTCCTCAATTCTGGCATCCAAAAATCAAATCTAAGTAAGGCACTCTTTCCATTTGCCAAAGGCTCTATTAGCGCCCTTGGTTGATGATCTCTCCAGACACCTGAAATGGCACCCAGTGGATCTTTCAACTTGTATCAGGAAGAAGGGAAGCATTCTCAGTGTTGTTCAGATAATCTAAGTTGTAAAGTTAACAAGGAATAGAGCCAGAAGACAAGGCGCACTTATTGGTCTCCATCACCTTAGAAATGCGCCTAATGCAGTTGGTGTCAACTTCCCTCTTTCTAGCCTCCAAATGGTGCCTAGAGTCAAAAAAGGATTTCACTGAATAATGTTAATGTTTTGAGCATCAAACTCTGCTTGGCGCATACCTATGCTCTTGCAACCTCAAATTGGCGCCTAGGGTTCAGTCATCCTCCTAAGGCGTGGTTCTGCTCCTCCATAACCCTGTTTTGGCGCCTAAACTTGGAAGTACCTTGAAGACTTGGATTAAGATGGAATTCACCTCCAGAATGTTAGGCACTTGATAGAAGATAAAGGTGCTAGGGTAAAAGAGCTTCAAAAGTTTGATGTCAAGTGTGAGTTGAGATAATAGGCGCTAATACCAGTTGACATTACTCCAAACATGCACCTAAGAGAGATGCAAGTCCCCAAGACCAATTTTGGAACAAGGCGCTCCATCAGAGGGTAAGATGATAATCCTTAGAAGTCAAGTGTTTCAAAGATTCTTTGAGAAATTGACAAGTTGTAACCTAGGCGCCAAAACCCCTGAGAATCCTCCTATTTGGCGCCTAGTCAGAAGAACACTAATATTGTGCCTAAGTGAATTTGAGTGTCAATATAGAGTCATCAAACCCCACCAGATGTTCATCCATGTCTCTGCCACCTCAAGGAAGCGCCCAGCATAGGATGGCGCCTAGTCTGGTCTCTACTACCTTCAGTTGGCGCCTAACCCTAAGAGTCTTGCAACTATGACATCATATTGGCGCCTAACCCTAAGAGTCTTGCAACTATGGAATATTCCCTTGTATATGCTTCTTGGGAAACGTGCCTCAGTTCCTCTTTGTGCATTGAAAAATGTGCCTTCATTGCCTTTGGAAGGCCTATAAAAGGAGGAGCCCTCTCATTCATTTGTTATCTAATCATTTTGGCAGAATTCTCTCTGCAAAGCTATTTAGCTTGTGATCTTGAGGCCTGTGAGTTTCAAGTGTTGGGGTGATGCTCCCTCAACAAGCAAGGTGATGCTCCCTTGTGATATTGTGAGGTGTTGACATTCAGTTGACATCATTGAGTTTGATTGAGTTGATCAAGTGTAGACGCCATTGTAAATATCAAGGCTTCAAGGCCTTTCTTTTGTATCTCCATTGAATAAGTTGTAACTTCATGCTATTGAAAGCATTATCCATGTAATAAGACATTGCAAGTTGATTGAGTCAAATAACTAGACAAGTACCCAACTCTAAGGTTGATTCATTCAAGTAGTTATCTTTGATGTATATCTTTGTGTTGTTGAAGTAGTTGATGAATTGATAGCAAATAAAATTGTTTAAGGAAAAGTTTTCGTAGAACTAGTTGGGTATCTTACACCATGCCTATCCATCAAACACCACAATGTAATCAAAATCCTAACAACATGCCCATGATCCAAGATCAAGTGCAATCATGCAAAGATATTATCAATCACAAGCCTATTAAGAATGAACTAGAGTCTTCTAGTACCATACTTTTCCATCAAACACCATCATGTAATCCATGGCCTATCAAGCCTATCAAAGAAAATGCAAACATCCTATGTAATACAATCAGACTTTAAATATTTGAAGTAGCCATCTACAAATATCCATTCAAAAGTGGATTTATAATGCAAGTATGGACGCCATCAATAAAAAAGATTTGTATTAACCAAATATCCATATAGGCATACATCAATATTTGTCGATATAAGTATAACATATATACAAAATAGCCATATAGGCTTACAAGAATGCCATATAGGCATACAATGTCAGCTATGTACAATACAAAATATATGTCCACAAATGCCATATAGGCATACAACAAAGGAACACAATAAAAAGTCATTCCCCTCTGGCTAGTGAAGAGAATAAATCACGAGCAGCCTTTGATCTTCTAGGGGATGGAGACATGCATGTGGGTGGTCTACTATGAACCCGAGGGCTACTCCTATTTAGTTCTTCCTGCACCTTTACCTGTTACAATAAAAAGTATAGACATTAATATATAGAAATTACATGTTATAAAAAAATGAAACATTTAACAAAATAATCACTTACTGTTAACATATAATCTGTCTCCTCGCTTGCCTCAGTAGCAGGAATAGGCCCTGGTGATGTCATGTCCTATAGAAACCATCCAGATAGAAATTAAACTTCAAATCAATAATCTTTTGATTTTTCAAAAATAGACAATTATAACAATGAATGTAAATTGAAATTTACTAATCTGCCTCATACCCCTGTCAATGCCATGGAGCTATGAATCGCAGAGGCCACACCCTGCTCCATTGCCCTATGAACATGGGGAGGTGTCTCTGCAGCCTGCATCATCTGGAAATAAAACAACATTATTCAATTACGAAAACTATAATAGTGATGCAAATCATGTCTCCTAACATACACACATGTTCATCTAAACATAGAAGTACACAAAATAAAACCCACAAATCACATACAAAAATTTAGTAAGTACAATTCATTCATTAAACTATTTATTTTATTACCTTCGTAAAGCTTTGAAGTCCACCACCGCTGGCAGGTGTTGCCATGAAATCTACAGTATTAACCTATTCAACATCCAAAATCAGAAATTAGAATACCATTCATATAACGATGCTATTCACATGTAATATTTATAATTGTTTACTAGTTACATACCTCGACAGTAGATGATCTAGTGAAAAATACAGGTGGAGAACCACTGAAAACTGCATCGACGCTATGACCCTGAAATTTCATTAAAATCATCAATTTAAATTAGTTAATCTTGTATTTCAAAAATAAAATTTAATAAATTAAATTCAATAAACTTGCTAATATTTACCTGAGTATCAAGGCCGAAAGTCTCACTCAGGAGGGTATCTGTCATCACCATTTGCTCAGCTGCAGATGTAGCTGGTGCACCTGCATCTTGACTGTCCATGGGGTCATAACCACAGGCTGACCCGCAAGCCTGGCAAGTATGCGGTGGGACCCTACTCCTCGCACTATCTCCCAACCCACTCTATGTTGCAGGATCGGCATGCTCTATGATGCTTTGGGTCAAGGCACTAATCGACCTCAGTGTATCGCCTCAACACTCTCCTTCACAATGGAAGGGATAGAAACAAGCTCATGGGCTGGTCTGCTGATTACTCGTCTCACTACCCACTATGGGTCAATACATGCCCTTGGTCTATCCTATGCTGAGCCCCCACCTCTACCCTGGAAGTCCCGCATATCAAAATAGTTTGACACTTTATTGAGGACAAACTCGCAGTAGAGTTTCCTCAAAAAGTATTGTGGGACCTCATTATTATTGCATGGAGGATGGTCGAAAACCATCCACCACCTCTGCTCGTAATTGTCCCTTATCGCTTTGTTGTTGCACCAATGGATAGGGAACCTCTTGCATGTAATGGGTGGAGGTTGATTTGTTTGTGGGTTTGTGAAAATTGAACACAAGTCTAATTTTGTAATTTATAATTTTTTGACATCTTGGTATGACAACTTGTCTGCATAGTAATCTCTAAACTCTCTCTTTTTATCGGTCCAACTAGTTATTTGCTTGCTAATTGAATTTACATTTGATAACATAGACTCAAGAGATTCGGCAAGCGTGGACCTATGCAAGGTTGAAGTCGAAGGATCTTTCAACCTTGCAATTATATCTTCAATTTATTTTTTGTTGTTTTCAATTTGCCCCATTATATTATCTTGTGTTCCAGGGGCATGTCGAGGAATGAATGGAGGAGGTTGTTGTTCTACAGGTATTTCCTCCTCAGGATTTTGTGGATTTTGAGGAGGAGGAGGAGGAGGTGCATTAACATTTCCTGACAATTAACGAAAAATACATAAAAAACTAACAAAAACCTACCTATTTAGAAAGAAATTCAAACAAAAAACAAAGATAACTCACCCCTTTGGTGTGCTCAACGTCGCGGCGGCATTTTGGCGACGAATCAATAAGTTTTTTGTGTTGATTGGCATTTTGTAGAACGCGAGCGCATTTTTGAGGGTTTGGAAGCCACAGGCAGAGGAGAAAATTAGAATGAAATGAAATGAAATTTGATTGCTTTTTTTTTATTTATACTAGGTCATAATGCAAGCGCATTATAATGCGCTCGCGTTATGGCTTGGTAATGATGAGCCTAAGGCTTGTCATTACCAAGCCATAACGTGAGCGCGTTATGACTTAAATTTTTTTGAAATTATTTTGGCCACTTTTTGGCCCCCCATCTTCTTGCACTTACCCATAATTGGATATAAGATATATCAATCTAGGAAGGAGAATTTAGTATCCGGAACTACTATATATACTGCTTATGAAATGTTGAGGAAGAATGCAAACTATGATCTTTGTGAGCTTCTTCTGAACCAACTCTTGGAGAATCTACAAAAGATAAAGAAAGACAAGAAGAATTCCTTCAAGTATGGTGGGTTGATACTATGTTTGTTCTTCTACTTCATGAATGAGCTTCCCGAATCCAGTGGTTTGGTGTGGCAGAATGATAGACCAGTAGCCATCCAAATCAGGGATTACTTGTATGGACTTGGTGATGCTAAGGCACATGATACAGCACTGTGGGGTTATTTCAAAAACTTTCAAAACAAGATGTAGGCTAGAGAAAGAATTCCCAAATCATTAGTTGAAAAATATAAGGAGACAGTTTACTTAATGGTAGAAACTGATCAGTGCCTAATGGAGGTAGTGGAGCCAAGGGTAGTATGGATCATGCCAATGGGGTATGAAGTTGATGAGAAAATTGTAGAGCTACATGTTCAACACATACTAAGTAAGCCAAAGGATCCTAAGGCAGAAAGGTTTGGAACCTTTGAAGAGTTAAGTGTGAAGATACATGTGGAGCTACGACAACTAGAAATGAAGAGAAGAGTGAGAAAAGAAGTTGAGAACATTGCCAAAAGTTTTGGCATTTCAAAAGAGGCACTTGATGCCAACAGAGAAAAGATGGAAAGGGCAGAAAAAGAACAGGAAGAAGTAGAAAAACAAAGTGCTCCGGTAGAAGCCCCCTCCTGGACCAGATCCTTTAAGGGCTCTGCATCTGCCACTGCTAAGAGCTCAAAGGCATCTAAACCGAAAGCAAAATCATCCGGTAAAGGTGAAAAGAGAACAAAAACAAAGGCAACAAGGTCATACATCAATCAGAAGGATGATGAAGAGACTCAATCTGATGAAGAGATCAAGAAGAAGAAGAAGAAGAAAATATCCAGTGAAACCAAGGAGGCAGAGGTAGAAGAGTTTGTTGAAAAGCCCACTCTATCATTAGATGATGTGGTTAAAGCAGTTACTATGGATGGGAACCTGCAACCAATAACATAATTCTATGATGCATATAATGATGCAGATAGAAAGATCTTGGAGGAAGCCACAGTTAAGTACTTGAACATATACAATAAGGATTTTATTGAAATCATCTCTCATTCCCAAAAGCCTAGAGAAGGAATTAGAGATAAGAAAGAATAATGCTAGGGAAAAGGATCTTGAGATCTGGGAACAGATAGCCATTCAGCTCTTTCCTTCAATCACTCCGAAACAAATAAACATTGTCTTCAAAGATTGCAATGATGAGTTCTGGAGTAAAGCTAGAATGAATCAACTCATGCTCAGAGAAACTGATAAGGTGGCAAAAGAAACAAAGGAAATCCTTCAGAATGCCTATAAAAGATTTAATATTCCTATTGTAGAGGATTTAAGTGATGATCCCTCGAGAATGGATAACAAAGAAGAACCCACTGAGAAAATGGGAGAAGAGGTAAAGGAGACAAGTAAAGAAAAAGATATGGACTTAGAATCCTCTACTCCGGAAGAAGAAGTCCACGAACAAGCAAACATCTCTCCTTCGGTTTCCCTTGCAGACTCTAGATCTAAAGGAGAAGAACAAATAAAGGAGAAAACCAGTCAAGGAGAAGAAGTACAAGAAAAGGAGAAAGGTCAAATAGATAAAGTCACAGATGACAGTGGCAAGACTGCAGAAGGGGAGAAAACATTGTCTCCGGCAAGAGACACAGCAGAAGCTGTCAAGGATTTCTTGACCAAAGAGATGATGGAATTTGATGAACCAGAGTTTCAGGGTCCATTCAATTTTGATTCCCTCTCTCCGGTGCAAACCATGAAGCTAGCATCCTTTACTTCAGCAAAGGCAAAAGAAAAGCTTCTAAAGTCTCACATAGAAGACTGCAAGCTTATAGAAATTGCATCCAGTGTACTAGAGAAAATCTTGCCATCTTTTCAGAAGGATCCCTCAGCCTCTTCATCCGGTAATCTCAAATCTCTAGTTAATAGTGTTAGCACACATTTTGATTCCTTAGAAAAGTCAGCAGAAGCTAAGGTCCGGAAGGATTTTTTGGCAAAAAGATTATCAGAGGTACAAGGGTTAATATCAAATGATAGGAGAGTTATGGATACTGGAATAAAGAGCCTAGAAAATGCTCTTAAAGATGGCAGAGATATATATAAATTTTGTTTATCTTGGCCAAAAGTGACCAAGGATTTTGACAAGAAAATAAAAGAGCAAGAGGATAAATTGTTAAGTTTATCTCAAAGTTTTGATCCTTTCTCCTCTTCCATAATAAATCAAGAGTGCCAGACTCTTGCAACTATAAATGAAATAAAGAAGCTTGAGAAGGAGAAGAAAATATAAATAAGTAGGCTAAGTGAACTAAGAGGGATTATTATTCCTAAGTTAGAGGCCATGCATGAGGCTCTAATTGATGCTCAAACCACAGCCCGGACCAGTGATCCGACAGATCTCAAAAGGGTAGAAGCCTTTGCATTCCTATTGAGTGGTCACATCTCAATTTTAGATAGGATGAAGCAGAGTTGGGCAACAGAACTTGTTCATTTGAAGACAACTTTTGTAGACATACTACAGTATATGTAAGTATAACCTGTTTATGTACTTATGCGGCTAAGTATAGATGAATTTTTGGGCAATTTTTGGTGTGCGGACCCTACCCTTTGCCATTGATGTCAAAGGAGGAGTGAGGAATAGTGAAAAATGTGGAATCCAGTTAAGGGGGAGCTCCAATAAAATGTACATTAGAACAGAGCATCAACCAAGGGGGAGTGTAGTATAACACTTAGTCATTTTTCACTAAGTGTTGCAATCAATGCCAAAGGGGGAGATTGTTGGCAAGAGACACATTATGGCTTCATGATTGTTGTCATTGATGGCAACAGAGTTCATCCCACACATCCGCAAGACATGGTGTGCCTATACCGGAAGTCAGATTGAAGAATGTTGTGGTCTGGTAAGCAAGAACAGAGCATGTGGCAAGGTCCGACAGTCAAGTCCGGATCTCTTAGAGGAAGAATTTTTGTAAAGTGCGGACTTGGGAAAGTCAAGAGGAATACCTTGACTGATAGATTCTAGGGATTGAGCCTCTAGTGATAAGAGAGTGAAGAGATATGAGTATCTAAGTTTTGGGGTCCGGTTTGGCAGAGTAGACAGAGGAAGAATTGACAGACAGAGCAGCAAAATTATTTCGGATGAGATATTGATGGTGATCAAGGTTCTTAAGGTATTATCCATGATTGGCCGACATGTTAGATGACTTCTATAAGTATCTCCTTGATCCGCATCACTTAGTGAGCAAGGATTTAGCCAACAGACTAAAGTTTGGAAAAATATTGACTATTCCAAATGCCGACTAGAAAGAGGATGAAATCCATTGTGCGGATATATATACCAGATGGATTTGGATGTAAAGGTGTTGTGTGTGTTGGTATGTATGTATAAAAGTAGAAGTATAGTGTGAAAGCAGTAAGGCAAGTTCGGTATGTGAGAGGACAACAACACAAAAGAAGAGGAAGAATGAAGTGTAATAGATCAGTATACAGAGCCTAACCAGAACTGAACTCTAGCATATGTGGATGCTTTTCATCAGTTCAAGTATCTTGTTACTCTCTTTATAACTTATAGACAGTGAGTCTCTTGTAGGCAGTGAGCCTCTTGTGAGCAATGTGCTCAGGTAGTGAGCCCTAATTGGCAAGTGCCATCTTTTGTATTTCTATTCTTCTAACAGAGAATACATTCTTGGGTTAATCACCCCGTGGTTTTCTCCCTTAACAGGGTTTCCACGTCAAAAATATTGTGTCATGTGTACTAAATTTATTTCTGCTTTCATGTTCATTTAAAGCTTATATGTTTTGATACTGCACTAGTTGATTAAGAAGAACAGAAAGTTAAAATAATTAAGATAACTGATTCACCCCGCCTCTCAGTTATCAACAGTTTATTGTATTGTATCTCCTATATATTAGAAGCTTGAGATGAAGGTTGTGTGTAAGAGTCTTATAGATGTTGAGTTACCTCTGAATCTCTGGTTGGTTATACTCCTGTGAAAGCTTGCTCTGCAAGTATATTGTAATCTTCTCGATTCTTGAATAATATATTGGGCAGCTTTGGAGTGTGGGATTTTTTACCTGAAAGGGTTTTCCCCATGTATATCTTGTGTTGTGAGTTTTGTATTTGCATTTTGTTATTACCTTTTTTTTAATGTGCATCTTAATTTGTAACTGTAAAAGTAAAATTTGCATAAATCTTTCCTCAGTAGATCAGTGTAGGAAGTGTTGCTGCAGACCTTGCTTCCTTTCATTTGTTTCAGATAGATTAGTCTTCTATAGTGAAATGTTTGAGCTTGTATTGATTGTTTTATTTGTAACAATCTTATTTGTATGTTGGCAGGGAGATCCATGCATGGATTTTTAATCTTGTAGTTTTAAATTGTAATTCCTACATTGGTACAATGGTAGTAATAGTGTACATATAAATCTAAAAAAGAAATTTGAGATGGGACTTGGGAATTTCAAACTATAAATTGTAATTTTTAGAATCTTGACAAGACAAAATATTTATGAATGAATTTGTTGTTACTATAAAATCAAGCGATACATCAACAAGAAAAGGGTACCATAAAACATATGTACACTATCAAAATTAATTCATTTGATAGCTAATATATTGATTAGATTAAGATCAAGCTCAATCTTCCACCAAAAGCTATCATTAAAAAATCAATGTAGCTTTTCTATTGATTACACCTACCTAGTAGTTAAAAGTAGATGCATAAAGGATGAGGAGAGTATGGACAAAATGAGTTTGAACATGTTCACAATAAAGTTAGTCAATTCTACAAGTGAGAGAGTTGTTTGTACTTGTTGAATGCTCATGCTATTGAACATGTGAGAGTTGTTTATGCTTGTCTCTTTGGGGGCTCAATCTTCTAGAGGTAGGTCACATTTATTTGGACTATTTTGATTTCCACAAATAGAATTGCTAGTGCGATGAAAAAATTAGCTGAGTTTTTTTCAATACTGATGAACATCTTTCTGGCCAAACCTTTTTATTTATTTATTTCTTATTTTCCACTAAAATAAAAAAGTCATGCTAAAAATAGATAGCATTTACAGAGTTTTGTCTTTGTGATAGTTTGATGCCAACCATAACCCAAAAAGATTGAACATAATTTTATTTACTAATAAATTGATGATGGTAAATAGACCATTTTTGTTTAAGAGTAAAGACGTAGGGATATCGATTCACGTATGATTTTTGTTTTAAAAAATTTTATGATTTACTAGTAAAGTTGTCTATTCTTGGCACAATTATATTTAAGTCTACATCTTTCTAGAGTCAAAAAACATTGTAAATAAGATTTTATTGAACAAAAGAGATATACTAAAAAATCCAATGCTTGTGATGTTTCACATGGTAGTTAACGTATCTGCCAACCATGTTGATCACATTCTATGTGAAATAAAATTAGTTGCATAGTTCATTCATGAACAAGAATGAATAATAAAATCATAGTAATGTTTCAAAATTTTAGTTTACAAAAATAGAAATTGTAAACAACAAAACTACTAGTCCCTTCTTTGGCCATGGTAGCTAGATATCTTCTCCTTTTATTTTTTCCATCAACCCTTTTTTCATAGGGACTTGAGAGATAGATAGAGTGTTAATATTACATGTATGGCCATGCCCATGTTGAGCCATGGTGTGCTATTGCTACTGATGTCTTCTCCACTTTCCTCTTCCCAAACATTCCACCAATATTCCAAATTTGAAGCTTAAAAAATTCAACAATGTAAGAATATGAAGTGAAAAAAGATTTACAAATTTGTAGGTGAAAGAGTTTGATAGAAGTAGGTATATGGGAATGAAGATGTATAGTGTAAGATGTTGTTTCTTGAAACTTATCTTGCCACGTAAATCTGAATTCAGTGAGACAAATATCTATTAGATATTTTGGTGGTTCCTGATTAAGTTATCTTTGTACTAAATGTTTAAAATTTTAATTTGTTCACTACAGTAAATTTTTGTAGTAGACATTAAACATAGATATTTTATGTTTTGAGATTATTTATTTTTAAATATTCATAATAAGACAAGAGTTAATTAAATAATTAGGCTGAATTTTAGTGTGGGATATTATTTAGCTCTACACAAGTCATTTGAGGCCAACAAATTTATTACTAAACATATAATTATTCTCATCCTTGTAGAAAAACATGATCGAGTTGTGCAAAAAACATAAAAGAAAAAATTTTGCAAAGTAATTTAGCCATAAATTATAAAAAGTTATGAGCTAGTATTCATTTACATGTTCAAAATATTAGATGACAAGTATGTAAATACATTTGTTAGTCATAGTTGTAGTTGTGTTACTAGATTTGTGTTGATGTATAAAATTGTGCAGGTTCTAACACCAACATGGGAAGTTTCAAGAATGTGGAACTTGCTTCTTGAAATGACCTCCAGATTTTAAAGAAGCTAGCTTTTCTCTATTTCAATTGGGTTTTGAGAAAAGGGAAAGAAATTAACAAGATTACATATACAATAAGCAAATCTAATTATGGTGATGTGCCTAAGTAAAAAGTATCCCTTCAATTTAAGCACAATGAAGCTATTCTCAAGATATAGTTATATTAAAGAGCAGATACTGTATGATCAATATAAATAGATAGAATGAATATTATCAAAGGCTAACCAAACAACTTTGCAATGACACAGTTGATATCAACCAAGGCACAGAATAGAGTTCTTCTTATTAATCTTCTAGCAACATAAAAGGCACAGATATATGCATAGATACATTAACTTTCTTATCAAGAACAACAAAATAAAGGCAAAATGACATAAATTGGTCACAACAAAGTCTCCGACTCCTCTTTTAGATTTCTGATTAAAACTTATCAAAGATCAATGAATCTATCTTATGAATGAATATTACAAATACTGCATATTTATAATCATCGATCTGACCCAAGATTGTTTGTAACAACCTGAATCCTCAACGGCCCAATAGAACTTAAGCTTACTGGAAGCTCATGGTAGTTATGATCTTCTGAATCTGCAACGGTCGTTCCTCCTGCACACTCATTGGTTGGGGCAAAGTATTATGTGGCACACCACCTATATTGAGACACCTAGCGAGACCCATGCGATTAAAACTGAAAAGAAATATGATAGATCGTAGCGTCTGCATCAAACTTAGAAACTCCTTTGTCTTAAAAAAAATCAACAGGAAAATGACACTTGTCCCATTCCGCAACCTCCAAAATATGATACATGTCTTATCCCGCGGAGCCTTTTAAAATCTGTCTTTATACTCGGGCGCCCTCCCATTATGACACCTGTCACAAGCCGCTTCACTTATAAATTGAGACACAATAATAATGGGACCCACAACCTTTAAAATTCACTACCCTCAAAGGGAATAAAACAGGGATAGATGGCGGCTCCCATGCTCATGATAGCTAACATGCGACAACTTCTATAACATTGCTGAAAAAGATAAAACTTTTGAAAGGTCCTCATGGAAGTTGACACTTGGTGCATTCTGCAACACTGTGAGTTAAAAGTTTCTCGCTACAAGAGTTATGAATAAAGCAACTCCTTCTCCACATACCACCATGTGGTATCCTCCACAAGCTTGAAACCAAATAAACTATGGCCCACCATTATTTATGTTGACATAAATATTAATACAGAAACAGACACGCGGCATCATCCGCATAAAAACTCAAAAGACACACGGCGTCCTCCGCACAAAATGTAGCAAGAAAGGAAGCTTTTGAGACTACCTCTGCATACGACACATGGCACCATCCGCAACATTGAAACAAAATAAAGTGGCAATGCTACCTGATACGTGGCACACTCTGCATAATAGCTAATGATAACATTACTATGGCTTTGACTGTGGCTTTGACACTTGGCGCAACCCGCACACAGAAACATTTGAAGACTCGTGAACTGAAACATTTGAAATTGAAACAAAATGTAGAGTTTTGACACTCTACAGTTCTTGGTGACCATCAGGACTTCTGAGCCTACTTTGAAAGAACCCAAAACTGACAAAAAGATATGTATTGAAAATAAAACTTTTGAATCATAAATTTTGCAACACGTTATACAGACCATTCTGAATCTGAGAGCCTCTATCTACTCTGCAAATCTTGAAAATCAAAGTCAAGATTAATTATATCTTTATGGGTAAATGTTTACAAAATTTGTACCACAGCCTTTATTTAAAATTCTAGCTGGGCCATAGGTATCAACACAATTTCAACTTCCTTTACTGTTGATGAATCACTTAAACCCTGGAAAATTGTCTAATCATTTTGCTTAGTCAAAAGAAGGGCCTTGATGTCATCAATCATCAACATTGTGTTACTATCTGAGAATGGTGAAGGAAGCCCCAGTTGTACCAAATCATCTATATGTTTCTTCACATTCTTTACTCCTTCCTTCACTATATTCAAGAGCTCCTAAAAATTTGTGGCCGTAGAGTTACAACTCAAAACCTCATTGACCTTCTTAGTAGCAACCATTCTATCATTGATACCTACTGCTGATAATGTTTCATCTGTTGTGTCATACAACTTTTTTAATAAAAGTTGAGAGTCAGAAACCCTCAATGAAATAGTGGACAAGGTGGCTTGCACCGAAGTTTCTACTTTCTTGCACAACTGCTGAGCATTTAACAGAAAAGTCAAAGATGGCCTTAACTAGATAATCTCCTCAGATATTCTCTCCCATACTGAAACATATAGCTCTTTTACCAAATTTAGAACTCCAACATTTTGTGGCCTATTAGCTAGCTCAATTGTCAGCTGCTTTGTTCTTTGTTGCTCAACCATGAGTTGTGCCTAAACTACACTATTGGCATTTTGGTCATTCAATAATTTTTGTTGCAAGTGTGTGGCCTCTTGCAATTTATCCTGATATCTCTTTTCTGAAGTGGCTTTTTCCTGTCTTAAAATAGTTACTGCAACTTTTTCTTGTGCCAGCTCAGTCTTAAGAGAAGCAATCTGGGCATGTACAGCCTAATGCATTTGCAAAGAAACATTATTTTGTAATTGTTTGTTCAGATTATCAATCTCATTTTTTTTAGATTGAATCTCCCCAACAAGATTGCTGCTATTCACTTTCTCTTGAGCCAAATCATTTTCTGCCTTTTGCAACTTTTTGGACACCTTCAAATAGTCTGTTACCATAGCAGTTGCAGTTTCATTTAGCAGCTCAACCCTGTCCTATGGCCTAAAGAGAGACATATCCATGGCCACAACATTCATAGCATAATCCTGGGGTTGCATTTGTTCATTTGGTTTTACCACATTTGGAGACATGTGTAACTGTCAATGATTGTTGAATAGGGTCATAAAGCGACCTCATGTGTGCCACAATAGGGCTTTTGTTTTCCTTTTTATTCTTCTTGTCCATCCTGGCCTCTCTAGCCCTTTTTGCTATGTATGCTTGAGCTTGGAAGGTAGGAGGGGATGCAATATAACCTCCAGCAAAGGGGTGACCTTAAGGTAGGCCATAGGGAATAGTAGATAATTGTTGGCTAGGAGAAACTTGAGGAGGGGTCCATTTAGGCACAGATGGAGAAAATAATGGAGAAAATTGAGGTCATGGCCGGTGTACTGGAAGTAGTGGTAGGGGTTGATGTAAGCACAACAGAAGTGGCAGGGGTTATGGAAGCTTGAACACTTGGGATTGCCACTCCTATAGCAACATAAAGAGATATAGGAGAGAAGGGAGAAGTACTTACTTGAGTGACAGAAGAGGTGACTAGCACTTGTTGCTGCTATGGTGCTATTTCTTCTTCCTCTTCCTCTTGCAGGAACAATCTCCTATGTTTCTTAGGTCTCTCTCTTGTTTCCTCTATTTCTTCATCTTCAATATTTACAACCACTAGTGGTTGCAAAGGGACCATTGTGGAACCCCCAGATGCTAAAGCTATTTGAGTCCCTAGAATTGGTGATGACAGAACACCTTTTTTCTTCTCTAAGGTGCTGAGGGATTGATGCCATGAAGATGCAGGAGAAAAAGATGACGCCTGTCCTATTTCTTGCATTATTTGGGCTGACTCTATTTCTTCCCCTGGCTCCTCACCCTTCCTCTGAATTCTGCTTGTGTCTGGACTTGAGACTGGGGAGGGATGCCACTCATCCCAGATTGATTCCCATATTTCATCATTTTCAACATTCCCAAATGAATGTGTAATCTTTGAAGTCTCTTGCCTATATTTCCAATAGGCTTCGATCTTTTCTGTTCTCCATTCTTTTGCTTTTAATGCTTTTCTCAGACCAGTAGTCATCTTCAACTTAGGGTCATATTCCTTCTCTTTGACATAGAAGGTTTCCCATGGCCTAGGCCCTTCATAGGGTAAATCAGTTAATTCCACATATAGATATGGGTTATCTTCCTTTGGATTCCTCATGTCCTCCCAAAATGGATGACCTTCATGTACCATCTTGGCACGAACCTTATTATTTATAATCCAGGAGGCTAGAAAACTATCTAGGTCATATTTCCATTTATCCTCTATGATGAGGAGCCCAAGGGTAGCTAACTTCCTTAACAAGAGGCTCTCTGTACCTCTAACTTCAAGTGTCATGTTTTTTCTGGCCCATGGGACATAATACATCTTCTTCTTTATTTTCTTGTGGCCAAAGTCATTATCAACAACAGATACTTGATGGGTAACCTCTAAGAATACGACCCTAGGGGTCAATGCTTTAGGTAATAGTACGGGTTCCCCAGTGAAACCTTAGACTCTGATTATTGTATTATGTGCTCTAAAGAAGTAGTCACAGGGAATTGGGCAATTGGCTATAAAACCCTTTATACTCTGTGTCATCCTATGTTCTACAGGCTCAGGGCTTAACTGGTAGAAAGTGGGAGTGACAAAATGCTCCCAAAACTCATAGGGGTAAGAGGTTTCAGATAACACATGTGTCCATGTGGACACATGGATGGTTTTACCATGACCAAAATCTAGATCATACATATTTAAATGCATATGCTGTGCAAAAAGACCAAAGTTTTGATACATCATAAGATGAAATAGGAAAGCGGAATACCTGAATACTCACTTTGTTTTGAAGTTTGTGAGCTGATCAATCATGGCAGCAACAATTTGTTCTAAAAAATCTAGCTAGTACTCCTGTGATTTATCCACAGTTTTCATTCTAAAAATGATTGCCAATTGCCAGTCATGAACTGTGTTGTCCTCCTTCATTCCAAAAATCAAAGCTATCATTAAAAGTGCCTCCTAAACATTTTAGTTAAATTATTCCCGTCCAGTGGGTAGTGTGGGCATCTGAGTATTATCCTCTCCCAGCTACATCTCTGAATTCAGGAATTTCAGTTTGTTATGTAAATTTGCCCATGTGCCTTGCATTTTGGCAATAGTTGGAAATGTGGCCATTCTATCATACTGCAGGGCCATCATGTCCCTTATGGCCTTGGGCATAATATGCACTATGAAAGGGCCCTATTGGATAGAATTTGATGGTGCATGAAATAGCTCTGCACACAATCTGATTAGCTTGGGACAAGGGTGGACATTTGGGACCAGAAATTGTGCCAATTGAGAGGTCCATATCCTCATACCAAAAGTCTCGAACTGTCCGTTGTTCGCTTGGATGAGGCACCTCTGATGTGCCCCCTCCTAGAGACTCTTGGTGTTCTTTTGAAGGGGCATGTCATATATGTCATCTGCATAGTCCTTCACCTGTTCTGGGTCGACAAATAACCCTACTTCAGGAACCCTAGTTCTTGGATAGGACTTCCTTGGTTATGTAGGTGCCGAAGCATATGATTTGTTGTTCTTCAGTTTATCTATTGACTCAAAAATTCCAAGTCCCTCCTGTGGTGACTGTGTCTTAGACATATTTGTATCTTTGTGAGAAGAATGTGAGAAGCTTTGACACAGAAAAGAACAAAACTATTTTATCAAAGTGATACTTAGCTAAAAGGCACTTGTTAGGGATAGAGTTCGGATGCAACAGTGATTCAGAGTAGAAAGATGGAAACAAATGACGGTTACACTTGGAAGGACTTAAAACCTAGCTCATTGGGGCTTATGGAAATAATAAATGACACATCCCATCTTATTAATGGCATTAATGTTGAGAAATAGCTAGTGTATCTTTTTGAAATCTGCATTGGACGGAGTGTCAAATATGTTATGAGAGTGGCTATCTTTCTGAAAAAGCATGTACTTCCATGAGATTTTGGGGATTGCCAAACAACCTTAATAAATGTGAGGCTAAAAGAGAAGGGGCTTTGTGCTACTTGACATGTGTTCACCGAACACTTATTTGAAAGGGAAAGCAGGAAAATAGAAAAGCAAGAAAAGGAAACAAAACTAACTAACTATGATACATGATGAGCCCCTTTTTTAAGTGAAAAGTTTTAGAAAGATCCCATTTATTGAAATCTCTTCAGGTTCTCCATTCATGGTCTCTAGCTCAAATGAATTTTGTTGCTTGCAAGAATGAACTCTATAAGGGCCCGTCCACAACTATTCGAATTTGCTGTGTTGACCTGGATTGACAGCTCTTTCATCCCATTTCAATACTAGAGAGCCAACTTAAAAAATGGGATTAGAAGTCTTCTTATCAAACCAGTCCTTAACCATTTTCTGATGTTTCATTAGTGATTCATGTGCCTTTTCTCTCTTTTCTTGGACTTCCAACAGTTCAGCAAGGGGCCATTCTCTTCAATTTCTATCTGTTTTAACAATTGCAAAGCAGGAATCTCTAAACTTAGTGGTATTACTACAGGTTTACCATAAACCAACTCACATGGAGACATTTTAGTCACTTTCTTTGGCATGATCCTATTAGCCCACAGTGCTATATTAAGTAACTTATGCCACTCTCTATGATAATTAGTCCCTATCCTTTTTATGAGTCTGATAAGGTTTTTGTTAGTGGACTTTGCCAGACCATTACCTTGTGGGTACTAATTTGAAGAAGTCTTCAAATATATCCCATTTCTTAATGCAAACTCAGATAATTTGGTTCCCAAAAATGCTTTAGCATTATCTGATATGATGGTATGAGGAGGACCAAACTAAGAAGTTATGCCTTCTAAAAATTCTAGTATGACTTTTTCTGTTGCCTCTTTGAGTGGTATTGCTTGACTCCACCTAGTAAAGTAATCTGTTACTATGAGAATCCATTTGTGTCCCATATTTGACACTGGATTGATCATACCAATAAAATCCAGACCCCATTGAGCAAAGGGTTCATCCACAATTATGGGACTTAGAGGCATTGCTGCATTTGTCCTTTTGCCAGTATAAAATTGGCAAGCCTGACATTCCTTAACCATCTGATGGCAATCTGTAAACAGAGTGGGCCAAAAATATCCTGCTTGTGTTACTTTGATTGCAGTGGTCCTTGTTGAAAAATATCCACCTGAGGCTCCATGATGTAATTCATGTAGTATTCTTTGAGCTTCATCCTTCTCTATACATCTTAAGAGTATACCATCAACATTCCTTCTAAATAAAATATGATCAATTAGTACAAAATGGGTTCCTTGCTGCCTATAGTACCTTTTCTTATCATGGGAGAGCTCATTTGGGAAAATCCCATACTTCATAAACTGTATCCTATTTTTGACCCAAGAGTCTTGGTCAACCTCTTGGAGTTTCAATATATTTTCACTTTCTATTTCTTCAGTCACTGTTCTTTCTATGTCTTGGGTCATGTATTGGCACAGTCCTTTGCCTCTGACTAACTTGGTGGGTCTTACTTCTACATCATATTCTAGAATCTTTGTCATCCAATTGGCTCTTTTCTCAGTGATCTCACCCTCCATAATATATTCTCTTACACTGGGGTGAGCCACTAATATCAGAATCTTATTTCCTGTTACCAAATGTCTAAATTTTTTAAGGGCTTTTACCATGGCGTATGCTTACTTCTCCACAAAATTATATCTAGACTCATATTCCCTAAGAGTTCTAGAGAAAAAAGCTATTGGATGCTCTCCTTCGTGTTGATCATCTTTCTGAGTTAGAATAGCAGCAACACTGAATTCTCCCCCATACACATACATTATAAAAGCTTTAGAGAAATCTGGGCTTTTGAGTACTGGGGCTATTGAAATGGCTCTCTTGACTTCTTCAAAAGCCTCTCTTCCTTCTATGGTCCATTTGAAAACTAGATCTTTTTTAAGCAACAATGTCATTGGTCTAATTAGACCTGCAAAATCAGAAATGAATCAGCTAACAAAGTTAATTTTTCCTAGAAAGGATTGAACTGCTTTCTTGTTGACTGGTAGAGATAGGTTCATTATGGCCGTGACCCTTTCTGGATCATTGGAGACCCCTTCCTTTGATACTATGCGTCCTAGAAGCTTACCCTGAGGTACAATAAAGATACATTTCTTGGGATTCAGAGAGATTTTGAACTCTTAACATTTCTTAAAAACAGCTTCTAAATGGTCAAAATGATCTCTGGCATTCTTAGAAAAAATGGTCAGGTCATCTAGATAGATCAGAATGATCTTATTTATAAGTTCCCTGAATGCTACATCCATTGCACACTGAAAAGTAGCCCCAACATTTGAAAGGCCAAAGGGCATTTTAGCATATGCAAATGTTCCCCACTTTGTAGTGAACGCAGTCTTATGCTAATCTTCATCTGCTAACCAAATCTGATTGTATCCTGAGAAACCATCCAGCAAGGAAAACCTTTCTAACCCAGCCACAGTCTGTAAAATTTGTTCCATAGAAGGCAGGGGATAATGATCTTTCAAAGATGCTCTATTTAGATCCCTAAAATCTACACAAAGTCTTATGTCACCATTCTTCTTTCTTATAGGCACTAGGTTTGATACCCAGGTTGAATGCTTAATTGGAAAAATAATCTTTGATTCCAGGAGCTTTTATAGCTCATCCACCATTAGAGGTTCAATTCTAGGATTCACTAGCCTTTGCTTCTGTCAGATTGGTTTGGATCCTTCAGTAAGCTCTATGGTGTGTTGGATGATATCTCTATTATAGCCATGGAGGTCCTCATAGGTCCAAGTAATCACCCTATCATATTTATCACATAAAGAAATCAACTTTTCTTTTTCCTCTTGGGTTGTAGAATTACCTATTTTCAACTTTCTTCCTTCACTAACTTGGATCTCAGAATAATCTTCCTTATTTGCCTGAAAGCTCCTCTTCTCTAGGCTTGCATCTTCTGGATCAAACAAATTTTCTAGAGTAATCAATCCTTTAGGGAGTTTATTTGATTTTAGCAGGATAATTTGATCACCATATGCTTCCTCAATTTTGGGATGTAATTGATTAGCAAATTCACCTGATTGTTGTAAGAATGCAAGTACTTGAAGATCATTGTCAAAAACTTGCCAATTTTGATCATTGTCTGGAATTGTTGATCTTACTATAACCTTAACTAACTCATTGTTAACTAATAGATCACTTGCTGGGTCAAACTGTGAACCAATTTGTGCCATTCTATCTGCTTCTAAATTTTGGGCTCTGGGAACTACCTCAATATTAAAAGCCTCAAAGCTATCTATTAGGTTCCAAATCATGTGCCGATAGGATCTCATTCTTACATTTTTGGCTATTGCTTTCTCTCTGATTTGTTTTACCAATTCTGAGTCTCCTTTTACTATTAGATTCTTTATTTCCTTTTTCTTTGCCAACATGAGTCCATGCACCAAAGATTCATATTCAGTGTCATTATTGGTACAAGCAAACTGAAAGCGAATGGCTCTTAGAATTTTCTCACCATTTGGGGCAGTAAGGCAAATAGCTGCTCCAGCACCATTTTTACTCCTAGCCCCATCAAAATTCAGGGTCCAGATCTCTGAGTCTCTTTCAAATTCTCCACTTTCTAATATTTCTTTCCTTATGATATTCAGGATTTCTTGGTCTTCAAAAATAACATAAGTGCCTAGACCAGTAGAGTCATAGTTTCCATAGGGATCACTCTGCATCATGGTCAATAGCTGATTGTTCTCTTCTTCTTGTTGGTCATGTTTAGTCTAGTCACCTAATTCTACAACAAAAACTCTCTCCTCTTTATTCAGCATGGCATGGGACGCTTCTAATTTTGGGGTTGGTTCATTTGTGATATGGTCTTTGGATAATGGCCCAGACAATACTTTCATCTTTGTCCCATATTTGGTTCTCAAGATGAGGTGTGACCAATCTAGTGACATAACCTCCTATTTTAGCTGTGAAATCTCTGGACAAGCATAAACCAAATACAGGGGGAATATCTATGACTACCACATCCTGATTGACAATTATATTTGGACAAGTATATAGTTGTAATGGAAGTTGTTTGATTTTTCCTATAGTTTGAACAAATTTCCCATCCAACTGCATGACCCCTCTTGTAAGTGGTTCATACTTTATCTTTAAAGCATCTGCTATTTGCTTTGACATTACTGTAGTATTGGCCCCATAATCTATCATTGCATTATGCAGCAGTTTTTTCCCAACTATTAGAGTCAGATAAAAGGGGTCAGGTTTAGATTTACCTACCTCAGGCACATTGTTCAATAGAGCTATTGCTTGTAGAGGTACAGTATCTTTATGTTGGAGTTTCCCTTTATTAGTAGCTCCTCCTTTAGCACTAGTGTATTTAGAGGCTTCTTGACCTTGCAAAGCTTCCTGTAACAATGTCTTCTGCTTAGGAATAGCTAACATATTCAAGATTCATACGTGTGCTAGAGTTCTTTTCAGCTGGTCCACCACATTTACAGGTCCTAATGCTTATGTCTTTGAATAATAAGGGCACCTTATCTTTTCTAGAACCTGTCCCAAGGCTACTTGATTCTGCACAGGATTGTGATGATTTTGAAATGGACGAGTTCTGATAATTTCATTATTAGTGACTTCAGGCTGCTCCATCATTCTCCTCTTTGATCTGGTATAATATTCTGACTGCACCAATGGTTTCTTCGAAGTGGATGCCTCATTCAAGAACACTGAATCTTCCTCTTCAATCCATGAAAATAAGGCATCTTCGGGGGCTATTTCCTCTTCTTGTTGTATGGACATCCCTTGCATCTGGGCTACCATTACTACATTTTGAACACTAGGGGACTAATATGGTGGAGTATTAGAGGTTGAGAATTGTCCTTCTAACCCTCTCTGTTCTGCTATCTTTTGCTGCAAATTACCTTTGGGACAGTCTCTGGGCATATGGGCATTGTTGCAGGGAAAGCACCAAGCATTTGTGTCATCTACTAAGTTATTTTGCCCTGGAACTATTTCCCTATTGGGATTATGAGGAATAATTTATAGAGGTGTAGGGACTGAAACCAACTAGTTTGAAGGCCGAGGATTAGTTTTCCTTTGAGGTCCTTGATATTGATTTGGCTGAAAGGGGGGTCTATTTCCTTTGAAACCTTGATAAGGGGGATTTGAATAGGGATTTTGTTCTCTTTAGGTTAATTATCTCATTTAAGAAGGTCCTTAGAATGTTCTTGACATCATCCATTTTAGACGGTTGAGCAGAGGTGGTTACCCTAGCAGGTTGTTGAGGTACTGGAAATGAATACATAGACACAGGTGGAGCTATAAGATTAGGAGTTTCTTATGGAAAAGGTAGGGTAATTTTTGGGAACATGGGCATAGGAGGCCTTGGGGGCAATTTTCTAGTATCTATCAAGTTATTTTCAGCCTTGACTGCCAACTCATATGCTTTTGGTAGTGTCTGACCTCCTAGAGACTGAATCATTACTGATATATCAGAGTTAAAAGCTTTGAGGTAGAACACAATAGCCATACCTGATAATGGTCTTGCTGTAGTAGGAATTCTATCCTAGGTCTTTTGAAATCTTGAGTCGAAATCGATCATGGCTTCTTGTGGTGCCCTTTTGATAGTGATTAATTGTTGCAGCAAGGAAGACTTATCACCTTTCTCTTCAAATCTTACAAAGAAAGCTTCACTAGGTTGATCGCATGTAGATATTGTGTTTGGAGTGAGAGATCTATACCAGTCTAGAGTCTTTCCTTTGAAAGAAGCTGCTAGTAGCTTATTGCCACATTCTATTCAGTAATAACATGTACTACACACACACATCAGATACATCTTGCAGATGTTCCCTAGGTGTCTTGAAATCTTCTCCACTGAAATTAGGTAGAGCCTTCAAAGCATTGGCTGGAATAGGATCCCAAGTTGCTGGTGGTACTGGGAGAATGAGGGGACCACCAGTATTCCAATTTGCATAGTTCCTTGGAGGTACAGGTGCTCCCATATTTATTCTTTGTGCTACTGCAACCTGATTGACTCTTCTCCTTGGAGTAGTTACTAATGGTGGTAAAAGAATGCCTGGATTAGTAGCAGACTAAGCTCTTGTTGTAGGTCCATAGTTCTGGCTCCTTATTACTCTCTGGCTCATACGATCTTGAAAGAAACTTCAAGAAAGGTCCTATCGGGCGTGCCAAAAACTATTGATGTATAAAATTGTGCAGGTTCTAACACCAACATGGGAAGTTTCAAGAATGTGGAACTTGCTTCTTGAAACAACCTCCAGATTTTAAAGAAGTTGTCTCTTCTCTATTTCAATTGGTTTTGAGCAAAGGGGAAGAAATTAACAGGATTACGGATACAATAAGCAAATCTAATTATGGTGATGTGCCTAAGTAAAAAGTATCCCTTCGATTCAAGCACAGTGAAGCTATTCTCAAGATACAATTATATTAAAGAGTAGATACTACATGATCAATATAAACAGATAGAATGAATATTATCAAAGGCTTATAACCAGACAACTTTGCAATGACACAACTAATATCAACCAAGGCACAAAATAGAGTTCTTTTTATTAATCTTCTAGCAACATAAAAGGCATAGATACATTAACTTTCTTATCAAGAACAATAAAATAAAGGCAAAATGACATAAACTGGTCACAACAAAGTCTCCGACTCCTCTTTTAGATTTTTGATTAAAACTTATCAAAGATCAATGAATCAATATTATGAATGAATATTACAAATACTACATATTTATAATCATCGATCTGACCCAAGATTGTCCGTAACAACCCAAATCCTCAATGGCCCAACAGAACTGAAGATTACTGGAAGCTCATGGCAGTTGCGATCTTCTAAATATGCAACGGCCGTCCCTCCTACACGCTCATTGGCTGGGGCAAAGTATTATGTGACACACCATCAATATTGAGACACCTAGCGAGACCCGCATGTTTAAAACTGAAAAGAAATATGACAGATGGCAGCATCCGCATCAAACTTAGAAACTCCTTTGTCTTCAAAGAAATCAACAGGAAAATGACATTTGTCGCATTCCGCAGCCTCCAAAATATGATACATGTCTTATCCCGCAGAGCCTTTTAAAATTTGTGTCTTTATACTTGGGCACCCTCCCATTATGACACCTGTCGCAACCCGCTTTAGTTATAATTTGAGACACAATAATAATGGGACCCACAGCCTTTAAAACTCACTACCCTCAAAGGGAATAAAACTAGGACAGATGGCGGCTCCTGCGCTCATGATAGCTAACATGCGGCAACTTCTGCAACACTATTGAAACAAATAAAACTTTTGAAAGGTCCTCGTGGAAGTTGACACTTGGTGCATTCCACAACACTGTGAGTTAAAAGTTTCTCGCTACAAGAGTTATGAATAAAGCAACTCCTTCTCCGCATACCACCACGTGGCATCCTCCGTAAGCTTGAAAGCTAATAAACTATGGCCCACCATTATTTATCTTGACATCAATATTAATATAGAAAGAGACACGCGACATCATCCGCATAAAAATTCAAAAGACACACGGCGCCCTCTGCACAAAATGTAGCAAGAAAGGAAGCTTTTGAGACTGCCTCTGCATACAACACATGGCACCATCCACAGCATTGAAACAAAATAAAGTGGCGATGCTACCTGATACGTGGCACACTCCGTATAATACCTGATGCTAACATTACTATGGCTTTGATTGTGGCTTTGACACTTGGTGCAACCCACGCATAGAAACATTTGAAGACCCGCGCACTGAAACATTTGAAACTGAAACAAAATGTAGAGTTTTGACACTACAATTTGTATATAAAATAAGGAAGCATAAACAAGGCTTGTCAATTATTTAGCAAAATGCCTTAAGAAATGTGGTGCTAGTGTATGTGACAAAAACAAATTTTAATTATATATTTTTATCTATATATATTTCCTAAAATTTAAGTGAAAACCAATACAAATTTATCTGTATAAGATATATGTACAGAATGAGGGTATAATGTAATTTGAATTTATCTATGTATGTCTAGCATCACAGTTCATTCACGTGCATTGTATTCATAGTTTAATGAAGCTCTTGTGCAGCGAATAGAGCCCTTCACATATTATGGGCATTTATATTTATGTTTCTTTGTATTTTCTTTCTATTAGTTGGAAGCCTTCCTATTCAGATCATCTCTAAGATGGAACAATACAAGCCTCCCACAACTAAACTTGCCTACCACAACTCTTAAGAGTTAATATTTATGTTTCTATGTGTTTTCTTTCTATCAGTAGTAACCCTTCTTGTTCAGATCCATCTTTAAGATAGAACAATACAGGCATCACACAACTAATCTTGCCTGCCAAAGCTAATAAGATATATCATGTGTTTCTAAGCTTCAGGGGAGAAGATGTGAGAATGAATCTCGTCGATTCTCTTTGAAGCTAGATCTTTGTAGGAGGATTGAATGACAATGACAAATTGTAGAAGGTGGAATATATTTGGTCGAGCTTGGAAAAAGCTATTGAGAGCAGTGTGATATGCATGCCTATATATAGAATAGGAGACATATATAATTTTGAGTGACACGATAGCGAAAAAGTCATGTAACATAGGGATTCTTTGATTCCAGAATAAATATTCAAGAGAGATATGATATTCTTGGAGTTTAATGTTAGTGTAAAAAGGGACATTATCAAACTAGTTATCTTTTAGCCTACCCAAGACAGTCTTGTTCGCACTAGATTAAGTCTCCACTTAGGGAATTTTAGATTTTTTTCTCACCTCATGTAGTTGAGACATGTGCACTCACTTTGTGAGACACCTAGTGTATGCATACTTGCCACTTGCTAAAACACATGCCATTTGAGTTAGACAAGCGTTGCACCTTTGGAGGGGTAGACAGTCATTTTATCCTACCTTCCTACCTCCTCTACCTTGCCTATATATGAGAAACTCTTATTTACATTTTAATAAGCTTTTGATAATATCATTAGGCTTATTTGGTGTGCTCGTATCTTGTGGAAGTATATATCAGTTCTTTCTTTCTAATCTTGGTAATCCCAACATGGTATCAGAGCCATGCTAGCAAAACCCTTATCTTTGTTAGTGTGGGTTTTTATTTCCTAGTTGGGTTATTTATTTTCCCTTTATTCCTAGGTTTTTCCTACACCTTTTATTAATCTTTCTTAGGTTTTAAAGCATGTTTAATTAGGTGAGTGGGTTATGAGGTATCACCTTCCTACAAGTGAGCATCCATTAGCTATCTTGGGAAGATACTTTTCTATCTTTAGTCCGATAGATGGTTGCTTCCTATTGGTCGATGTTGCCACCTCCACCCTCTCCCTTTTCTATATAAACATGCTACCTAGCTTGTATTAGGTATCTTTGCTTTTGCATCCTCATAATGCTATTTTACTTCTGAGCATTTGCATTACTCTCGTGGAGACTAACTCTGTGTTGTTATTTTGATCTTGTATCATTTGCTTTCACAATTTAATATCTATTCGTTTGCACTAGTTTTCTAGGTTATTAATTGTTATAGATTCTAACATGGTATCAAAGCTTTTCTAGTGCATAATAGACTATAGTTTCCTTATTTGAGAGATTTGGAGGAGGGATAATAAGCTTTGTTACAAGTTTTCCTGAAACCCAGTATGCTCTTCTCTTGCATCTTCAGATGATCTGGAGAATAAAAAAAGTTTGACTGAAACTTCTTAACCTCTAGGTTTTGTACATGTGTTTTGTGAGATTTGGGTGATTGTAGCATTTCTAGTTATACTAGTGGAATTTCTAGTTGTTCCAACAAGTCTAGGAGGCTCAAGAAGTCAAGTTTGGCTTTCATTTCACCGAATTTAGAGATCATTTGACATAGTTACGGAACCAGGGTTTTAGCCTCATATTTGGAAGGCATCTTTCAATCCAAGCATTTTCAGGCCAAAAGCACTATTTCATTATGGGCAGGAGGTCTCATAGATAAATTTTGACATATTGCATGACTAGTTTTAGTGCCAAGAGTAAGAAAAGGCAAAAAAAATTTGTTGGAAGGCTATTTCATCCCCTCATCATGCATTTCGGAGAAGGTTTTCTATCAAAGTTTTGTACCTCCTACAAATATTTTGTTTTCCCTGCTAAAATAAAATATATTAAAGAGGCAGGGTTTTGTTTTTTTTTAAATCAAAAATAATATTTTTGTAAAACAAAAAAATTAGAAAAAAAATTTAAAAAATACATAATTTTTTTTAGCGTTGTACCTAGCGCTTACAACATTGTTCCAAGCACCTTGGTCAAAAGGGCTTCATCCTTAACAAAGGCCTCTATTGGAATCATTTTTCATTGTGCCAAAAGCTTGAGATATCAACGCTCGCTACAAACGCTAGACTTAACCCAGATCCATGGGAGGCTCACTGCCATGTCACGAATCTCAAGGTCAACATTGAATACCTCACTGACAAGGGGGAGTCTCACTGCCAACAATCCCCCCTCAATGCAACCCGAGGGATTCGAACCTATGACCCATGGCTCTAATACTAATTGTTGGAATCATTTGCCATTGTGCCAAAATCTCAAGTTTTCAATGCTCGCTACAAACGCCAGACTTAACCTAGATCCACGGGAGGCTCACTGCCATGTCACGAATCTTGAGGTTAGCATTGAATGCCTCACTAACAAGGGGGCAGCTCACTGCCAATAGCCTCGACCCCTTTAAGGGGACTGACCCCCCTCTAAAGGGTGTGGCCCATTCATTGGGTCCGCAGATCCTTGAAGGGTGGCCATGGGAGTGGCCTTTGGCCCTCGCCCCCTCTCTTCCCTATTTGGCCTTTTAAGGCCTGTTAAAATTGCTTTAGCCTTCGGGGCCTTTGATCATTTTCATTTCATTTTTGTAAGTCTGTTTTGGCCCTCCAGCATGAATGCAATTCAGTCTTGGGCCATTAATCTCATTCGCCAAACTCTCTCCAGTATGTCTTGCATGCCACTATTTTTGGCAGAGCCTTGCCAACTTTGGCAAAATTTCTTGAAGCTTCACCAAATTTGGCAGTATTTGCTATATTTGGTAATAACTAAAATAAGTTGGAGATATCCTATTTCTAGCTACAATTACAACCATATGGCAGAGTTCTAATCTATCTGGAGGTCTTTCACATTTGGAGGACCGATAAAATTAGTGGCAGTTCCACCAAATTTTGTGGAGGTCTTGTTTGCAAACTTAGACCCCCTTCCATTGGAGTTTTCACTTTGGAACACAAACTTTAGAGGCTTCGTTGTTTCTCATTTTGGCTCCGTGAATTCCAAGCTTCTTTTTTTTATTTTGGCTATTTTTCTGCACTCTTCATGGTGGTGCAGATAATACTTGATTTTGGTGCACGGATTTCTTAGAAATTGTAGTTTCTCATACGTGATGTTGCACAGTTCCTATTTTTGGAACTTTGGAGACTCATAACTTTCACATACAACCTCAGATCGAGGTGATTCTTTTTTTGAAAGTGCATGATTTTTTGAGTAGATCACAATGGTGTTGTTAGTTTCATTGGATTAGTTTCAGTATTGTATTTTTAACATACACCATATTTGTGAGGATTTTGTAATGCATTGAGATCAAGACCACTAAGTATTTCTTGCTAGTGGCAGTTGTAAATGCACTATTTATAAAGTGCCAAATCATCTTTTCTTGGGGGGTTCTTTGATTGAGTAACAAGGGGGGGTTATCCTGTGTGTGTTCTCTTTTTTTCAACATTTCTTTTCTACATTTCTTCATCATGGATCAAACAACAATACCCATCTTAACTCCCTACAACTACTTTGAGTGGATATCACACATGAAAATCTACTTAAGGAAAGTTGGATTACATAGGATAACAATGGGACTTGAAACTAAACATGTTAAAGATGAAGATAAGCCTAAGTGGTTTAACAAATGTGATGAGGCCTATGGAACATTTTGTTTAACTGTTTCTCCTAATTTTCTCTTTCACATTGAGTCTTTAAATTCACCAAATGAAATATGGACAAAGCTAGAAACACTATTCGGCACACAAGATTCAATGAGGGGCCAAATGTTGGAAAATGAACTAATTAGTTTAAGTCCAGGCAACTTCAACACAGTTCAAGATTTTTTCACAAAATTGAAATCACTAAGGTTGCAGTTAAAATAATGTGGAATTGAAAAGAAAGATGACCAACTGATTCTTAGTATACTTGATGGGCTGCAGAATTAGTCTTTTTTTAAGGTACTTTGTATACTCCAAAGACTTCTTTCATAGCATCCTTTAACACATTTATCCATGTTTGCACTATGATATGTTGACCTTCTTTATACTTCTAAGACCTGAACTTATAATATTAATGTGGAATATGATGATCATATTATCTAATGAATGAATTAGATATAGATATGTATAAAAGTATAAATAAGATGTTTTTATGGTTAGCCATGAAGAATGCTTGTGGTATATGCTTTTGCAAACTAATTCTATGTACAGAATTGGATGTGTCACGATGAGATTGAGCATTTGTAGCAAGTTGCAGACAAAGGAGTTAATAGAAGTATGAGTTTAAATGCTAAGAATGCAGAGATAGCTGAAGACAATTATGGAGCATCATGGATAGTAATAAATTAAGGAGTAGATTTGTTTCAAATATGGTTATGGATGTTGTTCATGCATTAGACTTCTAATTTGATTTGAATTCTTCTTCTTATAGTCAGTTAGAATAAGAATGTGATCTTGACTCCACGACCTAGTATCTAGGCACGGTAAATGATCAGAGTCGGTTAATTAATAAATAAGGCTCTCTCTCCATTTTGTATAGTAAGGGGAAGATGAGATATATAAGGTAGTAGAGACAAGTTGTTAGCAGTTTAGTTCGATTCAGTTATCATTTCCTTTTCTATGTCCAAAGACCCAAGCATGTTACATTTATGGAATATAATCTGGATATGACAAAAGATTTCGTTGTTGAACAATTCGATATGAGTTGATTCTGTGTATGGAATAAGTTAAGCTTTGATATGTGTTACAAAGATACGTAGAATCTGGATTAGATTTGGTTTCAGTTAAGGAAGACAGTCTATTGAGCTAGCCACTCAAGGTACTGATTCTCTCCTTGTTTATTTCATTTTAGTTAATGTTGGTTTATTAGTTTTTTGTTAAAACATAATTTGAGGTCAAGTTAATATTATGTTTTGATTAAATAGATATAGTTCATGAGCAATTACATATTACTGTATTTACAAATCCTCCAGAGGTCAACAATTAGTCATTTCATTCTTTACAATTCAATTAAGTTAATTCTATAGTTTCCCTATTGTAATAGTTATCTATAGACCTTGTTGTAGGTACCCATAGCAACTAGGATTTATATATTTTTTCATTGTTTTATAATTCTGTCAATTCTAGCAAGATAGATTTGTTTGTCTAAAGTTAAGATAGAATAGTTTGGGAACCATATGAGCCTTGAAGGCGTATACTTTGCAAGTACCATCAAAAGCTTACACTCCTTGGTTGATAATTCAATGTAGGAATGCATAGTGATAGAGTGGACTGTTCAGATAGGTTTTCCCCTGAATTAGTTAAGTCTACAACACATTAGGGTAAGTGCAAGAAGATGGGGGGCCAGAAAAGGGTCTTAAGTGGCCACTTTTTTTCTGAAATTAGGAAATACTGGCCTTGGATGAGAAATTGAGCATAGTTACACTCAAAATTTGGAGATGCAACCAAAACAATGTTCATAGTGCTTCGAGTCTACTTTCTAAACTACTATTTTTTTTAAAAAATGGCATAGATTAAGGGGTTCAAAAGAGGGAGCCACATAAATTGGTGTTGTTTCTGTCAAAAAAACATAACATAGCATGTTTTGTGGCTCCCTCAAAAGGTCAACTTTTTTTTGGTATTTTTAAAATCGCTTCAGTGAGAAATTAGCTAATAGCATGTAGTTTATGCCTGATTTTTCTAATAATTTTTTGATGAATATTTGATTTTTTACTAATTTTCAAAGTGGACACATCTTAAAAAATAGAATTTTGGCCGTGCTACCCCTATAAATTTTGAAAACTAATTGAAAATCATTTTTTTATTTTTTTAATATTTGTAGAATGGAGTCTAGTTTCTAAATATGTATTTTTTTTAAAATTTCAATAAATAGTTAATTTACAATGAAAAAAAGACCAAATAGTGGTTTTTGCCCAAAAAGGACACACAAACACAAGAAATTAAAGATGAAAGGCTTAACATTGTTAAAATGTGAAAAAAATTCACATCGTCAAATAGCTAAGAGAAAGTCTAACATTACCCAGGTGTTCAATTTGTTTGACCTTGAAACACGTGTAAATCTGAGGGTTAGCATGAACAAAATTATGTGAAATCTTGAAGAATATGGAAAAACACGTCTGTGACTGTTCAAAAGGCACTCCAAGCCTTTGGGTTGGAAATCCAAAGAAAATCCCAAGCCCAAGGCTTGGGATTCCCAAAGCAAGACATAACGCGAGAGCATTATAACACGCTCACGTTATGTTTTGCTTTGCATTTTTCCTATTCCGCAAAAGTCTGTTGTTTGTCATGTTTGACATAACGCGAGCGCGTTATAATGCACTCGCGTTATGTTCCTCTTAAATTTTTCTATGTTCAAGGCTATTAATCATGTATGTATGTATGTATGTATGTATGCCTATATCTATGTATGTATGTATGTATCTATGTATGCCTATATGTATGTATGTATGTATGTATCTATGTATGCCTATATGTATGTATGTATCTATGTATGCCTATATGTATGTATGTATAGTGTTGAGGACAAAGGAGGGTAGAGATGGGAGTGAGCCAGATAGGGGAGGAGAGGGGTGGATAAGGATTGAGTGATTAAGGTTTAAGGTTGAGGGTTGAGCGTTTAGGGATAGGATTTAGAGTTTAGGGATAAAGGATTAGAGTTTAGGACCTTGAGGGAATAGGGTTTAGGGTTGAGGCTTTAGGGATAGCGTTTAGGGTTAAGGGTCAAGGGATTAGGTTTAAGGTAGAGTGTTGAGGGTAGAGGGATTAGGGTTTAAGGTACAGTTTTGTAGTTCTTGTGGATAGAGCCAGTAAACAATGGGATATTATTTGCTTGTTTCATAACAATATACCTTCCCTAAGTGCGGGGTGGACAACAAGAAACATACATGTACCCCAATGCAAATCTTTTCTCATAATGATCATCCTTCTGATTTCAACTGTTAATTACTCACTGTGGATGTACCATACGCAAAGCTTTTCTCATAGGGTTTAAGGTATAGTGTTGAGGGTTGAGGGTTTATTGATAGTGTTTAGGGTTGAGGGTTGAGGGATTAGGTTTGAGGGTTGATGGATTAGGGTTTAAGGTATAGTGTTGAGGGTTGAGGGTTTAGAAATAGGGTTTAGGGTTGACAGATTAGCATTTAATGTTGAGGTTAGGGTTAGAGTGTTGAGGGTAGAGGGATTAGGGATAGGGTTTAGGGTTGAAGGTTTAAGGATTGAGGGTTGAGGCTTTAGGAATGAGGGTTTAAGGCTTAAGATATAGTGTCAAGTGTTGAGGGTGTAGGGATAGGGTTTAAGTTTTAAGGGTTAAGGGTTGAGGGATAGGGATTAGGGTTTAAGGTATAGTGTTGAGGGTTGATGGTTTAGGGATAGGGTTTAGGTTTGAGGGATTATGGTTTAGGGTTGATGAATTAGGGTTTAATGTTGAGAGTTGAGGGTTGAGGGTTGAGGGTTGAGGGATAGGGTTAATGGTTAAGGGATTAGGGTTAAATAAGAGTGTCGAGGGTAGAGGGATTAGGGATAGGGTTTAGGGTTGAAGGTTTAATGATTTAGGGTTGAGGCTTTAGGGACGAGGGTTAAGGGATTAGGGTTTAAGATATAGTGTCGAGTGTCGAGCATGTAGGGATAGGTTTTAGGGTTCAAGTTTTAAGGGTTAAGGGTCAAGGGATCAGAGTTAAGGGTTGAGGGATTAGGGTTTGACATTGAGGGTTGAGTACACTGAGGTTCGAGGGTTAAGGGTTTTGGGATAGGGCTGAGGGTCGAGGGATTAGGGTTAAGGGATAGGGTTGGAGGGTTTAGGGATAAGGGATTAGGGTTTAAGGTATAGTATTGAGCCCATTGAGGGTCTAGGAATAGGGATGGCGTTTAGGGTTTAGGGATGAGGGATTAGAGTTGAAGGATGACGGATTAGGGTTGAGGGTTGAGGGATTAGGGTTTAGGGATAAGGTTTAGGGTTGAGGGTTGAGGGATTAGGGTTTAAGGTATAGTGTTGAGGGTTTAGGGATATGGTTTAGGGTTGAGGGATTAGAGTGAAGGGTTGAGGGATTAGGATTTAACTTTGAGGGTTGAGGCTTTAGGGTTTAGGGTTTAGGGATAGGGTTGACGGTCAAGGGATCAGAGTTAAGGGTTGAGGGATTAGGGTTTGACATTGAGGGTTGAGGGTTGAGGTTCGAGGGTCAAGGGTTTAGGGATAGGGTTGAGGGTCGAGGGATTGGGGTTAAAGTAGAGTGTGGATGGTATAAGGATTAGGGATAGGGTTGGAGGGTTTAGGGATAGGGGATTAGGGTTTAAGGTATAGTATCGAGTCTGTTGAGGGTTTAGGAATAGGGATAGCATTTAGGGTTTAGGGATGAGGGATTAGAGTTGAGGGATGATGGATTAGGGTTGAGGGTTGAGGGATTAGGGTTTAGGGATAAGGTTTAGGGTTGAGGGTTGAGGGATTAGGGTTTAAGGTATAGTGTTGAGGGTTTAGGGATAGGGTTTAGGGTTAAGGGATTAGAGTGAAGGGTTGAGGGATTAGGATTTGATGTTGGGGGTTGAGGGTTTAGGGTTTAGAGTTTAGGGATAGGGTTGAGGGTCGAGGGATCAGAGTTAAGGGTTGAGGGATTAGGGTTTGACATTGAGGGTTGAGGGTTGAGGTTCGAGGGTTAAGGGTTTAGGGATAGGGTTGAGGGTCGAGGGATTAGGGTTAAAGTAGAGTATGGAGGGTATAAGGATTAGGGATAAGGTTGGAGGGTTTAGGGATAAGGGATTAGGGTTTAAGGTATAGTATCGAGTCTATTGAGGGTTTAGGAATAGGGATAGCATTTAGGGTTTAGGGATGAGGGATTAGAGTTGAGGGATGATAGATTAGGGTTGAGGGTTGAGGGATTAGGGTTTAGGGATAAGGATTAGGGTTGAGGGTTGAGGGTTGAGGGATTAGGGTTTAAGGTATAGTGTTGAGGGTTTAGGGATAGGGTTTAGGGTTGAGGGATTAGAGTGAAGGGTTGAGGGATTAGGATTTGACATTGAGGGTTGAGGGTTTAGGGATTAGGGTTTAGGGATAGGGTTGAGGGTCGAGGGATTAGGGTTAAAGTAGAGTGTGGAGGGTATAAGGATTAGGGATAGGGTTGGAGGGTTTAGAGATAAGGGATTAGGGTTTAAGGTATAGTATCGAGTTTGTTGAGGGTTTAGGAATAAGGATAGCATTTAGGGTTTAGGGATGAGGGATTAGAGTTGAGGGATGAAGGATTAGGGTTGAGGTTTGAGGGATTAGGGTTTAGGGATAAGGTTTAGGGTTGAGGGTTGAGGGATTAGGGTTTAAGGTATAGTGTTGAGGGTTTAGGGATAGGGTTTAGGGTTGAGGGATTAGAGTGAAGGGTTGAGGGATTAGAATTTGACGTTGCGGGTTGAGGGTTTAGGGTTTAGGGTTTAGGGATAGGGTTGAGGGTCAAGGGATCAAAGTTAAGGGTTGAGGGATTAGGGTTTGATGTTAAGGGTTGAGGGTTGAGGTTCGAGGGTCAAGGGTTTAGGGATAGGGTTGAGGGTCGAGGAATTAGGGTTAAAGTAGAGTGTGGAGGGTATAAGGATTAGAGATAGGGTTGGAGGGTTTAGGGATAAGGGATTAGGGTTTAAGGTAAAGTATCAAGTCTGTTGAGGGTTTAGGAATAGGGATAGCATTTAGGGTTTAGGGATGAGGGATTAGAGTTGAGGGATGACAGATTAGGGTTGAGGATTGAGGGATTAGGGTTTAGGGATAAGGTTTAGGGTTGAGGGTTGAGGGATTAAGGTTTAAGGTATAGTGTTGAGGGTTTAGGAATAGGGTTTATGATTAAGGGATTAGAGTGAACGGTTGAGGGATTAGGATTTGACATTGAGGGTTGAGGGTTTAGGGATAGGGTTGAGGGTCGAGGGATCAGAGTTAAGGGTTGAGGGATTAGGGTTTGACGTTGAGGGTTGAGGATTAGGGATAGAGTTGGAGGGTTTAGGGATAAGGGATTAGGGTTTAAGGTATAGTATCGAGTCTGTTGAGGGTTTAGGAATAGGGATAGCATTTAGGGTTTAAGGATGAGGGATTAGAGTTGAGGGATGACAGATTAGGGTTGAGGGTTGAGGGATTAGGGTTTAGGGATAAGGTTTAGGGTTGAGGGTTTAGGGATTAGGGTTTAAGGTATAGTGTTGAGGGTTTAGGGATAGGGTTTAGGGTTGAGGGATTGGAGTGAAGGGTTGAGGGTTGAGGCTTTAGGGTTTAGGGTTTAGGGATAGGGTTGAGGGTCAAGGGATCATAGTTGAGGGTTGAGGGATTAAGGTTTGACATTGAGGTTTGAGGGTTGAGGTTAGAGGGTCAAGGGTTTAGGGATAGGGTTGAGGGTTGAGGGATTAGGGTTAAAGAAGAGTGTGGAGGGTATAAGGATTAGGGATAGTGTTGGAGGGTGCAGGGATAAGGGATTAGGGTTTAAGGTATAGTATCGAGTCTATTGAGGGTTTAGGAATAGGGATAGCATTTAAGGTTTAGGGATGAGGGATTAGAGTTGAGGGATGACGGATTAGGGTTGAGGGTTGAGGGATTAATGGTTTAGGGATAACGTTTAGGGTTGAGGGTTGAGGTATTAGGGTTTAAGGTATAGTGTTGAGGGTTTAGGGATAGGGTTTAGGGTTGAGGGATTATAGTGAAGGGTTGAGGGATTAGGATTTGACGTTGAGGGTTGAGGGTTGAGGCTTTAGGGTTTAGGGTTTAGGGATAGGGTTGAGGATTGAGGGATCATAGTTAAGGGTTGAGGGATTAGGGTTTGACATTGAGGGTTGAGGGTTGAGGTTCAATGGTCAAGGGTTTAGGGATAGGGTTGAGGATCAAGGGATTAGGGTTAAAGTAGAGTGTGGAGGGTATAAGGATTAGGGATAGGGTTGGAGGGTTTAGGGATAAGGGACTAGGGTTTAAGGTATAGTATCGAGTCTGTTGAGCATTTAGGAATAGGGATAGCATTTAGGGTTTAGTGATGAGGGATTAGAGTTGAGGGATGATGGATTAGGGTTGAGGGTTGAGGGATTCAGGTTTAGGGATAAGGTTTAGGGTTGAGGGTTGAGGGATTAGGGTTTAAGGTATAGTGTTGAGGGTTTCTATCATCAAATGTAGATTTATGGGTTTGATTATATTGATTGCCTCTCTAGTTTTGGGGTGTGGATGTTTTGGAATCAATCAGGAAGTCTTCAGGAGACTTTGTGGAAGTGGATTGGCAATCACTTGATAGAATCCCTGCTATTTATGCTTAGATAAGGATTTGTCACAAACTAGAACTTCTACTTCGAAAGAAGATCTTTCTTTCTTCCTCGATGGGCATTTTCTATCAAGAACTTGATTATGAGGGCTTGCCCCTTCATTGTGTTAGACTTAAGGCACACAACTGAGAGGGGGGGTGAATCAGTTGTGCAAAACTTTCTCCAATTTATACACTTAAAACCTCTTGGTGATTAGCAATATATTAAACATGAAACATAATGCATTCAAATCAAAAGTGAAAACTCATCAACACATAAGACACCAAGATTTTGACATGGAAAACCTGGTTAAGGGAAAAACCACAGGGTGGTTAACCCAAGAATGTATTCTCTGTTAGAAGAATAGAAAGAACAAAAAAATGGCGCATGCCAATTAGGGCTCACTACCCGAGCACACTACTCACAAGAGGCTCACTGCCTACAAGAGACACACTATCTACAAAGAAATAAGTATCACATACATGAACTGGAGAATAGCATCTTCACCATGCTTGAATCAGTTCCATTAAAGCCCAAAATCTTTTGCTCTGCCTTTCGCTCTCTTCTTCGCTACCACACTATCATCTCCACAACACCACTACTTGGAATGACTTCACAATCCTTTATTTATATAGGGCATCAACTTAGGAACACTCATCTAAGTTAGCAAACACTTATAGATCATCCAGAAGATGTGTAATACATCCAGTCGGCCAGTCTCAGGAAGAACACCAACATCTGGTGGTTATTCATCAAATCCAAACTCTAACTTCAATGCGGACCGCCAACATGAAGTAGACACGATCCAAAGATCACCACAAGCTTTCCTTAGTCACCAAGAACATCCGCACTTCATCTTCTTACTAGAATCCTTCTCTTCTGCATCCAGAACCTCAAGAACACAGTCTGTCATCACTGTCACAAAGGAATAGGTTCTTCCAGACCTTCAAACCATGAACCAATCTACTTGACACTTCACAAGGATGTCCTCAACACTTCCTCAAATCTACAGAATGGGAAAATGCATTTCCAGATCTCACCGGACCTATCTGTGTCACTCTGTCACCTCTGAACACCTGCCAAAACCGGTTCTACTGGAGCGACCATAACTTCTTCAGATCTTCATGTGGACCTCTAAAAAATTGACTGGAGTATCTCAAGACTTATATCTACAAACCCTTTAAACCGCATACTCTGGTCCTCAACCTATTTGGGACTTTTACCTTCTTGTCATCACTGTTCATCACTGTTCCTGATTGAGACTAATTTTCTCAATATCCCCAGCACACAGCTCATCCAATCCTTCTCATTTAATGCAACATGAGTATGTTGACATCAATGAGAACACTGGTTAGGCCCATACTTGCAACACATTGTTGTGCCTATCATATGGCAGAGCAGCTGGCAAGCTCCTGTAGGAAACAGGAAAAGTTCTCCCTTAAAAACCTTGTGGTCATTCAAGTTTGAAGGGGAAGGTTTGGAAAGAGAAATGGATCACCAAAGAGATGAAGAATTTCTTATTTCTCAGACACCATCAGTGGTTTTTCTCTGATGTAGAGGACCTACCAAGATGGAAAGCATTTAAAGATTATATGATCTCCAAAGGAAAATCTCCTAATTCTCCTAGAATGTCATCCTTCAGCAAGGGGGGACGAAGTGGCTTGGCTCTTCCAGTAATGGATCCTCCCGTATTTAAGAGGAATTGTAAGGCTTGGAAGTGTCAGTTGATGAAGCACATGATGTGGTCATCCCTACTTGTGTTAAGGAAGATAATGCATAGGATGTGATCAATCTATAGTAGGGCAAAATGCAAGCGTGTTATAACACGCTCGCGTTATAATGCGCTCGCATTTTGTCTTGCTATAGAAATGGTAAAAAAGTGTTGACCCCCATGATCCAGGCCCACATGCTCTATTTTCATACTAATTTTGCGCGTGCTTCGACAAAAAAGAAGTGCTTTCATGTTGTTGGGAAGTTCACATGCACATTTGACACATTGTACCACCTTTGCATGATCTTTCCACCACCTTTTCTACTTTTCCAACTTGAGGAGGAGGAAATAACATAGTTTTCACACCAAGTTTGATATATATATCTATTCAAGTTTCAATTTTTGTAGTGTTGCAATGTTAATTGCGATTCAATTTTAGGAATTTAACATTATAGATTGGTTAATAGTATTGTTGTTAGTAATTATATTTGAGTGTTATTCAATTTAACATTGAAAAGGAAGCAAGTGGTGAAAAACTCAATTTGTTGAGGAGTTTGATGCAAGAAGAAAAAAACACTACATAATTGGGTACTCTCTCCATTCGAATCTTCATTTTTTAGGTATGTCAAGTCTTTACATGCATGTTCTTTACATATTCCTTAATTCAGATTGAATTACTTTATCATGCTTTATCATACATGTTTAAAATAGACACATTCCCAATCAAGAAAGCAGCCTACAATCTCACATGATGCCATGTATATTTTCTACACTTGGGCTCTTTAATAATTATGTGTAATAAATAGACCTTAACATACCATTATGTCAAACTATACAAGAATAAATCCTTACAACATAATAAAAATACAATCCCACTATTATCTTGTATTCATTTCTTAGGAAGTAATATTGGTCTCTTTATCATGCTATAGACAAATTCTCTGTCATGCCGAGGAAACGATCAAGAATTAAACCAACATAGGAAGAGATAGAAGCTAAGAATGCAAAGAAAGCAGTGGCTATGAGGGAACTTCGTGAGAAGAGGAAATTGGACACGATAAATGAAGACATACCAATTGAAGAGGAACCACAACCATCACAAAGAGATATGGTATTGGCGGCACAAAGAGAACGAATGCAAAAACTTCGTGCTACGAGAGATTTGAATACCATAGTTGGAGACACATCCTCTACTGCAAGTCAACATGTAGGGACACCATCTACCACATTTCAAGTTGAGAGTACATCATCACTCACATGTGATGAAGGAGGTATGCCATCATTCCCACCTCAACCTCAAGGTATGTCATCTATTCCATCTTCGATCGAAGGTATGCCATCTAGCCCATCTCATTTAAATATTGATGAAATTCCTAATGTTGAGATGAATTTACCTAACTTAACACCACCTAGAATTTTGCATAGAAAGCCAAAGTATTTGATTGATATTAATGAGAATATTTTGCAGCCAATGGAAGGTAAGATTCCAAAATGCACTTGTAGAAGATATGCTCATAAGATTTGGAGATTGTTCTTTGAAAAGTTAAATGAGACTGCAAGATGTCAACTATTCATTGAAATGATGCGAAGTATAAAGTATAGGTCCATCATGAAGATTCTTGGGTTGAGAACATCAGAGGCTTCAAGTGAAAAATCTATTGTCAAGAATCTAATGAGTGCATATGAGAGTGTGGGTAACACCTCACACACAAAAGATAGTAATGCAACACGGCGTGTGATTACATCGACTATAGTAAGTGGTCAAATGAGGAAAGCTCGTCTCATTAGAAAGACGAGTCAAGAATTGAGAATTAATAAGAAAACTTTATCAAGATCCGTTGGAAGATGCCAAAGAATTGAGGACACTAATGCCAATGAATTATGGGCGTTCTCGGGGAGACTACCACAAAAAGATAAACCAATTCTTGAAGCATTGAGATCACTAATTGAAGACTTTTGGAAGAATTACACAAGGGTATCTCTGAATCAAAGGGATGTGGTAAGAAGGGGAATTGGTAGTCAGAATCGTGAGCCACATCCAAAGCATTTTTTGGATGAGACTCAAAGATAGTTTTATGGTAAATTTCTAGAGAAGTATCCTCAAATTAAAATTTGTCAAAGATATTTTGAAATGCTAAAACCTTTCTATGTTAAGATAAATCACACATGCACTACTTGTTGTAGATTACATATTGAATTTTCTAACCATTTTGATGCTTATAGCTCTATATGTTTAGATATGCATACTAACAATGATTTGCAGGGTTGTGCCATATGTGCCCCACCAACATCTTCAAGAGACTTCATATCAAAAATTTTATGTGAAAGAGAGGAAGGTCAAATATTCTACAAGAAATTATGCTTGGATGGCACATGTCATCGTTGCGGTGGCTTGCAACATTTGCCAATATGTGAACATATGGAAAGAACACATGTGGTTGGAAACAAACTAGTAGAGTTTGGGAAGTATAAAACAGTGACATACAATACAATAGATGGTAAAGAAGCAAAGAGGTGTGAATTGGTTATTGAAAAGATTTCAGTGTATCAGTTTATGCCTATATTTCGTGACGGCATAGTGTATGAGTATGCAAGACATGCCCATAGAGCTCGATGGTTGAACTTGCAATTCAAGTTATGCAAGGACACATTTCTGGTTGGTAGCATTGTTTTAGTCGTTGACTTTGCAGAGAACTACAATCTACAGCCACAACGTGAGGTGCAATCACAATATTACAACTCCACACAGGTTTCTATATTTGTGCACATCACATTCATTCATGCGAATGATAGTACAGAGGATGACAGAAAGATCATAAGGGAGTATAATTTCTATATTAGTGTTGATCGCACGCATTCTACGGAGTTTGTACAAGGTTGCTTTCAGGTGTTCTACAATGATTTGGCTAGAAGGGGCATATCATTCAGTCAGCATATCATATGGTCAGATAACTATGCATCACAATTCAAGAACTCGTAGAATTTCTATTAGTTGAGTAGGAGGCATAATTTTATAGGTATTCAGCATATGTGGAACTTTTGTGAGGCCGGACATGGAAAGGGGGAGCATGATGGTGCAGGAGCATGTATCAAAAGAGCCATAGCACGAGAAGAGTTAAAGTATAAAGACAATGCAAAGTTGACAGATGCAAAATTGATTGTCGAGTGGTGTAATGCTTCCATGGGTCCAGGTAATGAAGGTAAGTCTTTAGTTCGTAGATTTTTTTGGTTGATAGATGATACTAACATTGCACCATGAGGACTAGTGTACACTAACAAGATCAAATGAGATGCACTCTTTCAGAAGCTCAATTGTAGGTTCATGGAGTATCCATACTCCATACGCGAAAGATGTCATGCTTTTGTTCTTCCTGTACAATTCAAGTCTGGGATGAGTGCGAGTCAAAGGAGTGCGTTGATGAATGGAAGTTAAGTTATCTTAGCCCACTTGACAAGTATCAACCCCCAACGGCACTAGAACTAACACAGATGGAATCATCTGTTGACTTTGACCACATATCAGATTTAGTTCAACTAGGTAATATAGGGCATGTATATGCATCTAATTTCATCTAGTTCAACCAGGTAATGTCATCTTACTTTGTATTTTTTTGTATTGTTGACTAATTTCATCTAATTTGCTACACATATCAATGTAGGGCATGTATATGTAGTTATTGCAGATGAAGATAATGAAGAGGGAACAGATTATTACTTATGTCATTGTGTTGAGGACAAAAAGAAATTGGAGGCCCCTATTACAGATGGAAAAAATATCGAATACCCTATAGGCTTAGTGGTTATTACTAGAACATGGCTTAAAAGGTACCCACATAAGAGTGTTAATATTTGGCTGTTTCAGGACTTTGACACGCATCGAAAGATTCTTCATTACTTGAACCTTGTCGTGGCATCCAATGTTCATTTGATAAAGTATCAGGGTAGACCTTTGAACAAAATCTTGTGGAAGGTTTGTGAGTCTGACCATGAAGCAATACTTGACACAATAAAGAGTAGAGCAGACTTGGATGGTTCATTGGATTAATCTGTAAGTATTCACATTGATTTTGTAAAGTCATGTTACATTGAGTTGTAAGTATGCACATTAATTTGTAAGGTTTGTCTTTTTTTTATTTCCTCTTACATTTTTACACATATACACATTTTTACATCATCATGTTATGCATTTTTGGTGTCCTGCTCCTGATGCGACCAAACTCATAACTCACCCTACTTCCTCTAGACACCATTTGATGATCTCTCCAACACTCTGGATCCAGGGCGCCCAATCATGATGATGACCTATATACCATTCTCCCAAGGCGTTCATAATGAATGAAAAGAAGACCAAGGGCAACCATGCTTAATAGACTTATTTCTTTCAATTTTGATGATGCAAACTCTTGAAAAATGACATCCACTTTCATGCCTTTAGATCTTCTTTCACATACAGGGCGCCAAATCAAGTTGAAAAATCTACATAAGGGTGCCAAAATGGATGAAAGGAGACATGAAATGCGCCTTAAGACTCCATGCTAAGGTTTGATGATAAGGAGCGCCTAGACCTCTATAATATACATTGGGTGCCAAAATCAAGGTGATTTTAAGTCACTTTGAGTCATTTGGGGTCAGTTTGAGTCTTTGAGTCATGTTGCAAAAAAGTGTCAATATTGTCAAGTTGTACAAAGCAACTTTTGCATTTTTGGTGTCCTGCTCTCGATGCAACCAAACCGACAGTTCCAACGCATCTAGATGGGTACGTTTAGGCTAGGCATGGTTCTATTTTTCACCTAAACATGTTAAAATAGTCCAAGCTACATTGTGTCAACGATATCCCTAAAGAGTCCAAAATGCAAAAAGGTAGCAATCTTTGACAAGATGTTACTTGAAAATTATGTCACTTAGAAACATTCCGTCTAAGGCAATGTGATCATGTAGAGTGCCTCTACAATAACCTCTCTCAGTTTTTTATATCTCTGAGGCATTTGCCCATGGTGAAAGGTTTTTTGCTGCCCCAAAAATTGTTAGAAGGAGGCAGTGTAAAGTTGCAAAGGAGTGTAACTTTTGTCCTGCTCCTGATGTGACCAAACTAACTATTCCAACGCATCCAGATGGGTATATTTACGCTAGGCATGGTCCTGTTTTTCACCTAAACATGTCGAGACAGTCTGAGCTACATTGTACCGACGATATCCCTGAAGAGTCCAAAGTGCCAAAAGGTAGCAATCTTTGACAAGATGTTACTCAGAAACCTTGTCACTTAGAAACATTCCGTCTGAGGCAACGCAATCATGTAGAGTGCCTCTACAATAACTTCTCTTGGTTTTTTATATCTCTAAGACATTTGCCTATGGTCAAAGGTTTTTTGCTGCCCCAAAAATCGTCAGAAGGAGGCAGTGTAAAGTTGCAAAGGGGTGTAACATTCGTCATGCTCTTGATACGACCAAAATAACTATTCCAACGTGTCTGGATGGGTACATTTATGCTAGGCATGGTCCTTTTTTTCACCCAAACATGTTGAAACAGTCTGAGCTACATTGTACCGACGATATCCCTGAACAGTCCAAAGTGCAAAAAGGCAACAATCTTTGACAAGATGTTACTTGAAAACTGTGTCACTTAGAAACATTCCGTCTAAGGCAACACGATCATTTAGAGTGTCTCTATAATAACCTCTCTTAGTTTTTTAGATCTTTGATACATTTTCCCGTAGTCAAAGGTTTTCTGCTGTCCCAAAAATTGTCAGAAGGAGGCAGTGTAAAGTTGCAAAGGGGTGTAACTTTCGTCATTCTCCTGATGCGACCAAACTGACTATTTCAATGCGTCTGGATGGGTACATTTACACTAGGCATGGTCCTATTTTTCACCCAAACATGTCAAAACAGTCCGAGCAACATTGTACTGATGATATCCATGAAGAGTCCAGAGTGCAAAAAGGTAGCAATCTTTGACGAGATGTTACTCAAAAATCATGTCACTTAGAAACATTCCATCTCAGGAAATGTGTTCATGTAGAGTGCCTCTACAATAAGTTCTCTCAGTTTTTATATCTCCGAGATATTTTCCCGTGGTGAAAGGTTTTCTGCTGCCCCAAAAATCATCAAAAGGAGGCAGTGTAAAGTTGCAAAGAGGTGTAACTTTCATCCTGCTCCTGATGCGACCAAATTGACTATTCCAATGTGTCCAGATGGGTACATTTACACTAGGTATGGTCCTGTTTTTCACCCAAATATGTCGAAACAGTCTGAGCTACATTGTACCGACGATATCCCTGAAGAGCCCAAAGTGCAAAAAGGTAGCAATCTTTGATGAGATGTTACTTAAAAACCGTGTCACTTAGAAACATTCTGTCTAAGGCAACGTGATCATGTAGAGTGCCTCTACAATAACCTCTCTCAGTTTTTTATATCTCTGAGGTGTTTGCCCATGGTGAAAGGTTTTCTGCTGCCCCAAAAATCATCAGAAGGAGGCAGTGTAAAGTTGCAAAGCATTGCTAAGAAATCCTCAATACTCAAACACTCCAATGAACTAAAGCAACTTCTTCTTAGGCGCAAATGTAAGGGTACACAAGGGGAAAATGGCACCTAGATGACTTAGTGCATTTCTATGACTTCATTCACATGTTTAAATGTTTGAGAAACTCTCCTTTACTAAGCGCTTGTCCTCATGTCAATGTTAAGCTTTATACCTCCTAGGTGCTAAATTAGGTGATGTCATTAGATACAACTTACCCTTAGGTGCCAATGTAGCTTCTTCAATCCATCAGACTTCTAGGCGCTCAAATTTGAGGTCTTGGACTTGTATCTTATTCCTAGGTGCAATTGGATGATCTTCCTAGATCTGTTGCAAGTATGAGGTGAGCCGGTGTTGTCATTGATGTCAACATACTCATACTGCATTGACAAGAAGGATTTGATGAGCTTTGTGCTGAGGATATTGAGAAAATTAGCCTCAGTCAGGAACAGTGAAGAACAGTGATGAGAAGAAGGTAAAATTACTGTATAGGATGAGAACCGGAGGATGCGGATTAAAGGGTTAGTAGATATGAGTCTTGAGATGCTACAGTTAAGATTTCAGAGGTCCGCATGAAGATCTGAAGGAGTTATGGCTGCCGGTATAGAACCGGGTCCGGTAAGTATCCGGAGGTGACAGAGGATCACAAAAAGGTCCGGTGAGGTCCGGAATTGTATTATCATAATCTGCGGATTGGAAGGAGTGTTTGAGATGTCCTCTTGATGTGTCATCCTGATTTGTGTGTGATTTGGAGGTCCGGAAGTACCTCTTGCATTATGACAGTGGCGACAGACTGTGTTCTTGAAGTTCCGGATGAGGAAGACAAGAGATCCCAGTAAGCAGAGGAAGTGCGGATGTATCCGGACATTCAGACAGGCTTGTGAAGGTTCTTGGATCATGTTTAGGTTGTGTTGTTGGTCCGCATTGATGGTAGAGCCCGGAATTAAAGTTATTCTTCCGGATGAAGTTATTGCTCTGTTTAGACGACCGGATGAGTTGTTCATCCTGCGAATGTTCTTGTGATGGCCGACCGGATGTGTTATTCATCTTGCGGATACTCCTATGGTTGTTTGCCGACTTAGATGTTTGCTCCTAAGTTGATGTCTTGTATAAATAACGGTTTGTGAGTTCATTTCAAGGAGTGGTGTGAGGATGAGCATGATATAGCGAAGAAAGGTGCGAAAGGCAGAGCAGAGATTGTTGGGCTTAATTGGAACTGATCCGGACATGGTAGAGATGTCATTCTCCAGTTCAAGACTGTGATTTTTATCACTTTGTAGACAGTGTGTCTCCTTGTAGGCAGTGGGCCTCTTTGTGAGCAGTGTGCTCGGGCAGTGAGCCCTTATTGGCATGTGCCATTCATTTTTCTTTATTCTTCTAACAGAGAATAATTCTTGGGTTAATCACCCCGTGGTTTTTCCCTTAACCGGGTTTTCCACGTCAAAATCTTGGTGTTCAATGTGTTGATGCTTATCTGCTCTTATGTTTATGTATCATGCTTCCATGAATGATAATTTGATATGCTGCTAACTAACAACAGAGAATTAAGTGTTTGAAATAGAAGAAGTTCTATACAACTGATTCACCCCCCCCCCCCTCTCAGTTGTATGCCCTAGATCCAACAATTGGTATCAGAGCTAAGTTCCTCTGATAGGAGCTTAACCGCTTGAGGTGATCCAGGATGTCGTCATACAAGAAGGATAGTCCGAAGTTCGATGGAACCAACTTCACTCTCTGGAAAGGTCGCATGAAGTGTCATTTGGAATGTATGGGAAAAGCATACTTGGCTATGATTTCAAAACCATATATACGCCCACAAGGTGGTCTGACAACTCCAGATGAAACCACAGAAGCTGAAAACAATCTGCGGACCAAGGAAGCTCTTCTAAGCGCATTGAATGACTCAGATCTCTCGAATGTCATTGACCTACCAACTGCATATGAGATCCTAACTAAACTGGAACTTCTGTATGAAGGAGATGAGTTTGTCAAAAGTGCAAGGTTGCAAAGTCTGAAAGGGAAATTTGAAAGATTGAAAATGAGAGATGATGAAAACATTACTACCTTTATGCCAAGAGTAAATGAGCTGGTATGTGGAATCAGAAATGCTGGTGGAACTCTAGATGAAAATGAGATTGTCTGCAAAATCCTAAGATCCCTTCCTGCTGCCTACAAAATCAAAGTTGCTGCCATTGATGAATTCAGAGCCCACACAACTGTCACAAGAGAACAACTGGCTGGCAAACTAGCTGCATTTGAAATGACCGAGTTTGGAGATGATCCACCCAAGACTGAATCTGCTTTTAAAGCCAGTGCCTATGTGAAAGGCAAACAGAGATTTGATCCGGGTGAAAACTCATCAAGGAAAATGTCATGGTATGATCAAGCAAGAAGAGACATGGAAGAAGAAGAAGCAGAAACAGCTCAACTTGAAGCCCTCATTGCAAAGAGACTGCCCAGAGGATCCGGTAAGTATGAAGGAAAACTACCTTTTAAGTGTTTCAACTGCAATAAGATTGGTCATTTTGCCTCAAGATGTCTGGAGAGATCTGCAAGATCTAATACTCACAGACAAAGGTTTCAAAAAAATTGCTATTATGTTCATGAAGAAGATGACAATGAAGGAGTAACAGATGATGAATCAGATCCAGGAAGCAAATCCGGAAATGAGTGGGTGTTTATAGCCATCAAGGAAGAAGATTCCTTGCTCTCTAAATCTGTCAATCACAAAGTTGTTGAAAAAGCCTTGGCTGCTCAAGTGGAAGAAAAGGATGATTGGGTTATTGACAGTGGATGTTCTCACCATATGACTGGTGACAAGAATAAGTTCTTAGACTTGGAAAGATATGAAGGAGGAATGGTAAAGTTTGGTGACAATTCTGCTGGCAGAATCAGAGGTAGGGGAACTATTTCCTTTGATGGTAAGAGCAAAACAGGTAATGTACTATATGTTGAAGGATTGAAGCACAATCTTCTCAGTGTTGGTCAGTTAGTGGACAAAGGCTATGATCTCCGGTTCAAGAATGGAAAATGCAGAATCTTTACAAGCTCCGGAACTGAAATTGCATCCGGTACTCAGACAAGAGGTAACATCTTTCATCTGGTTGGTTCAAATAAAAGTTGTTTGTTTGTTCAAATTGATCAGAGTTGGTTATGGCATAGAAGAATGTGTCATGTAAATTTTGATAACATCATCAAAATAAGCAATACTCAGGCTGTGAGAGATCTTCCAAAGTTGATAAAACCTACAAACAGTGTGTGTAAAGAATGTCAGTTAGGCAAACAAAGCAGAGTCTCTTTTAAAAGCAAAGATCAGTCTTCTACCGGATTGTTGGAATTAGTACATACTGATCTATGTGGTCCGACAAGAATCAAGAGTCTGCAAGGTGATAGATATTTCATGTTGTTAATTGATGATCATTCCCGGATGATGTGGGTTACCTTTCTAAAAGAAAAATCAGAAGCTTTTGAGAAATTCAAAATCTTCAAAGCTATGGTGGAGAATCAAACCGGATTGAAACTAAAGTGTCTAAGGTCTGATAGAGGTGGTGAATTTACATCTGGTGAATTCATTGACTTTTGTGAGAAACAGGGTATAAGGAGACAGTTGTCTGCTCCTAAGACTCCACAGCAGAATGGAGTAGTTGAGAGAAAGAACCGGACCATCCAGGAAGCTGCTAGGACAATGATGTTGGAAGCAAATGTTCCTCAAATGTTTTGGAAAGAAGCTATCAGCACTGCAGTCTACACTCTCAATCGAGTTCAAATCAGAAACAACACCGGTAAGACCCCCTATGAACTTTGGTTTGGCATCACTCCTACTGTGAAATATTTCAGGGTATTTGGTAGCAAGTGTTATATTAAAAGAGATGAAGATCTAGGAAAGTTTGATGCTAGAAGTGATGAAGGAATTTTCTTGGGCTACTCCACTCAAAGCAAAGCATACCGGTGTTACAATAAGAGATTGAGGAAGATGATAGAAAGCACCAATGTAAAGGTTGATGAAGGAATTGAGAAGCCTTCAAGATTTTATGAATTTGATGAAGATGACCAAGATAGTGTTCAAGGACCTCAATCCTCTCCGGTGAAACAGAGTCAGCCTGATCCGGTAAATCAGGAAGAAGAGTTAGGTTTGAATGAGCCTGATCAAGAAACAACAGTACTGGATACTCCCAAAATTCCAAGGTATGTAAGACTGAATCACTCTGAAGATCAGATCATAGGTGACAGAAGCAAAGGTGTACAAACTAGAAGGAATATTGCTCAAGATCAGAATGAATGTTGTCTGATTTCAAAGATTGAACCTAAAACAATAAATGAAGCCTGCAATGATGAAAACTGGACCAAAGCAATGGAAGATGAACTGATGCAAATTGAGAAAAATCATACTTGGGATCTTGTTCCCAGACCTAGAGACAGGAATGTAATTGGAACCAAGTGGGTCTTCTGGAACAAACTAAATGAAGCTGGTGAAGTAATCAGAAACAAAGCTAGATTGGTCTGCAAAGGCTACTCTCAAATAGAAGGAATTGACTTTGAAGAGACTTTTGCTCCGGTAGCAAGAATTGAAGCAGTCAGATTACTTCTTGCATTTGCTGCCTTCAAAGATTTCAAGGTATATCAGATGGATGTCAAGTCTGCCTTCCTAAATGGTGATCTGGAAGAAGAAGTCTACATTGAACAACCGGATGGATTTCAATTGTCTGATAATAATGATATGGTCTGCAAGTTGAAGAAAGCTTTGTATGGATTGAAGCAAGCCCCAAGAGCATGGTATGAAAGGTTGGATAAGCATCTTGTGCAGATTGGATTCAACAAAGGTACTGCTGACAGCAACTTATATTTCAAAATTGATCATGAAAACATTCTGATTGTTGAAGTGTTTGTGGATGATATCATTTTTGGAGGAAGAGATAGTATGTGTAAAACTTTTGCAAATCAGATGAAAAGTGAGTTTGAAATGTCTATGCTTGGTGAAATGAATTTCTTCTTGGGTCTGCAAATTACTCAAACAAAAGAAGGGATCTTCATCTCTCAGACCAAATATGTGAAAGAATTGTTAAAAAAATTTGGTATGGAAGACTCAAAGCCTATGAACACTCCTATGGCAACCGGATGTAAGTTAAGCAAAGATGATGATTCTCCAAAGGCAGATCAGACAAAGTATAGATCAATGATTGGTGGATTGTTGTATCTCACTCAAACTAGACCAGATATAATGCAAGCTGTTGGTCTTGTGGCAAGATTCCAGGCTGATCCTAGAGAATCTCATGTTATGGCAATCAAAAGAATTTTTAGATACTTGAAAGGGACAGTTGAGTATGGTCTATGGTATCCTAGAGATCCGGATTTCTCTCTTCATGCTTACACAGATGCAGATTGGGCAGGAGATGTGGATGACCGGAAGAGCACTAGTGGTGGAGCATTCTTTTTGGGGAAGAGATTGGTTTCTTGGCTAAGCAAGAAACAAGATGCAATATCTCTGTCTACAACTGAAGCAGAATACATTGCAGCAGCAGGTAGTTGTACTCAAATCTTATGGATGAAGCAGATGCTAAGAGACATCAAAGTTGAATATGAGGAGCCTATTACAATTTTCTGTGATAATTCAAGTGCAATTAATATTTCCAAGAATCCGGTATTGCATTCTAAGACTAAGCACATATCTATCAAATTTCACTTTTTGAGAGAACAAGTAAACAAGGAAGAAGTCAGATTGGAGTATGTTCCCTCCAAGGATCAGATTGCAGATATCTTTACAAAACCTCTTCCCAAGGACTCTTTTGAATATCTCCGGGAGAAGTTAGGGGTCATGGCCCCTCCGGTGATGAACTAAGATGCACTGATGTGCATCAGTCCGGTGGCTATCACAGTCATATCTTGTGATCCGGACTAATGGGAAGCTGCAACTAAGGGGGAGCAGCTGGTATTATTCTGATGCATGAGAGTTGCAAGTATGAGCCCTTTGCCATTGATGTCAAAGGGGGAGAGAAGACATGTGAAAAACAAGTGGTTGATAGGGGGAGCTGTGACAGAAAAGAGAAGTTCTTGTCTTGATGGTTTTTCACATCATATGTTGCCATCAATAACAAAGGGGGAGATTGTTGCAAGTATGAGGTGAGCCAGTGTTGTCATTGATGTCAACATACTCATACTGCATTGACAAGAAGGATTTGATGAGCTTTGTGCTGAGGATATTGAGAAAATTAGCCTCAGTCAGGAACAGTGAAGAACAGTGATGAGAAGAAGGTAAAATTACTGTATAGGATGAGAACCGGAGGATGCGGATTAAAGGGTTAGTAGATATGAGTCTTGAGATGCTACAGTTAAGATTTCAGAGGTCCGCATGAAGATCTGAAGGAGTTATGGCTGCCGGTATAGAACCAGGTCCGGCAAGTATCCGGAGGTGACAGAGGATCACAAAAAGGTCCGGTGAGGTCCGGAATTGTATTATCATAATCTGCGGATTGGAAGGAGTGTTTGAGATGTCCTCTTGATGTGTCATCCTGATTTGTGTGTGATTTGGAGGTCCGGAAGTACCTCTTGCATTATGACAGTGGCGACAGACTGTGTTCTTGAAGTTCCGGATGAGGAAGACAAGAGATCCCAGTAAGCAGAGGAAGTGCGGATGTATCCGGACATTCAGACAGGCTTGTGAAGGTTCTTAGATCATGTTTAGGTTGTGTTGTTGGTCCGCATTGATGGTAGAGCCCGGAATTAAAGTTATTCTTCCGGATGAAGTTATTGCTCTGTTTAGACGACCGGATGAGTTGTTCATCCTGCGAATGTTCTTGTGATGGCCGACCGGATGTGTTATTCATCTTGCGGATACTCCTATGGTTGTTTGCCGACTTAGATGTTTGCTCCTAAGTTGATGTCTTGTATAAATAACGGTTTGTGAGTTCATTTCAAGGAGTGGTGTGAGGATGAGCATGATATAGCGAAGAAAGGTGCGAAAGGCAGAGCAGAGATTGTTGGGCTTAATTGGAACTGATCCGGACATGGTAGAGATGTCATTCTCCAGTTCAAGACTGTGATTTTTATCACTTTGTAGACAGTGTGTCTCCTTGTAGGCAGTGGGCCTCTTTGTGAGCAGTGTGCTCGGGCAGTGAGCCCTTATTGGCATGTGCCATTCATTTTTCTTTATTCTTCTAACAGAGAATAATTCTTGGGTTAATCACCCCGTGGTTTTTCCCTTAACCGGGTTTTCCACGTCAAAATCTTGGTGTTCAATGTGTTGATGCTTATCTGCTCTTATGTTTATGTATCATGCTTCCATGAATGATAATTTGATATGCTGCTAACTAACAACAGAGAATTAAGTGTTTGAAATAGAAGAAGTTCTATACAACTGATTCACCCCCCCCCTCTCAGTTGTATGCCCTAGATCCAACAAGATCTAGGCGCTCATGATAGTGGTAAATTACATGAAGGGGCGCCTAAGTCCAATTTGACTTTGTATTTGATATTTTATGACTCCAATTGACTAGGAATGGCTCAATTTCTAAAGTGCTGACTCAATAATGTAAGTTTAAGATCTTTTCCTCTTAGGCGCCAATTAATGAGTTCACTAGATGTAATTTCTCCTGGACTTGAAGATTGTGAAAGAACTTGAAGCTTGGATGAATGTCTTCGAATGTTTGATGAAGAAGTCTTCCAACTTGAAAGGTCCTTTGAAGTGTAGATATTGATGATAACACTTTCCCTTATATGTGAAGTAGATGACTTCTCAAGGAGGCTTGAATGTATCAGAGGGACTTGAAATTGAATGGATGTCTTTGGAATGTTTGATGATGATGAGAAGTTCCTTTGGAGCAGCTACATGCTGATCTTGAAGTGATGATTGATGAAGAATCTAGTTGATACTTGAAGATGAATGTAACTTGAAGTGATAGATGGAAGTCTTCGAACATGATGCAACTGGTGATGTCGTTGATGAAGAAGACTTGAAATATATCTTGTTGTGACCTCTTGGAGCAGCTACCTCTTAAAGTGGTGTTTCCTTGGCAGTGATTACTTCCATCTTAACTCTCTAGCATGAATGAATGTGAAAGGCTCCTTTGGAGCAGCTACATGATGACTCTAGGTGACTCCAAGATCTTGCTCCTACCTTTTCCTTCAATCTTCCTACAATACAAACCAAGAAACACATCAATCCTCATGATAAACATTTTATAACGCAAAGGAATCCTCTTTAAACATGGAATAATCTTACTACAAATCTAGGTGCATATATAGGTAAAAAGAAGAGCAAAGGGCGCCTAACACAAGTTGGTCCATATTTATCACTTTAAATGATTTCAAACAATTGTAATAGCTTAAAGAGGTCAATCTCCCTTAAGAGATTCATTCAAAAGGTGTCTTTCAATGCAATTTCTCCCTTAGGCGCCAGAATGGGTTTGTACTGATGGAGAGTGCGCCTAGATTTAAATGTCTTTATATTTGCAATTTTGCAATTCTAAATGATGAGACATGTCTTAGAATGAATTCTATCTTTCAAGCGCTCACTCCAAAAGGTCATCTCATGCAATTTCACCCAAGGTGCTCATTGAGGTGTCCTCAGAGGCTAAAGTGCGCCTAACTCAATTGCCTTTATCTTTATCATTTTTGTGCTTTCAACAATTCAAAATGACCTAGAGTGATCCTTTCTCTCAAGGCACTCACCTATTAATATGAAATCAAGTTATTTCCCTTAGGCACAATTTTAGGCTTGTATGGGTGAAAAGTGCACCTTACATCCTTAGGTGGTTCTTTCTAATTCTCAATGATTTCAATCAAATGCCAAGAGTCTAAGGAAGCTTTTGTCTTGAGATGATTAAATTTTGAGGTTCAAATCCCTTCCTCAATTAAGGCACAATCTGAGGGTTGTATAGATGAAAGTTGACTTCAACTTGGGTGCTCATTTGAGTTGGGAGGAGCTAGAATTTGTGCCTAGAGTGGAGATATATATTTTTGCTTATTTGATGATGGTCTCAAGTCTCTCTACCAAGGCACATTTTGATGATGTTCTTATTTAAACTCTTATGAAGACTATCTCATCCCTAAGCGCTCATCCTCATGATTTTCATGCACTTAGACTTCAAGGCACCAAAACTAGTAGGAAAATTCACTATGAGCGCATTTGCTTTGGAAGAATTTCTTATTGATCATTAGGCACACTTTGGAGTTGATATGTACTTCCTTTACTTCCATGTACTCAATCCATCATAATTATTGTCAAAGACTTCTCCAAGTTGATTGATAACATGCTTCTTGATGTTAAGATCCTTCATTCACTCCTTAGATCTAGGTGCTCATGATGGTGGAAAATTACATGAAGGGCACCTAAGGTTCAAGATATGTTCTTTCCACTCATCTTAACTTTCAATCATTGTAGTTAATCTCAAAAGACATCATCCAAAAATGAGAAACTTCCAAGACTTGTCATTGTAAGTTGATTTCCTCCAAGGCGCCAATACAAGGTTCTTTTGAAGGCAAAGGGCGCCTAGGCTTATGGGGCTCAATTTGATGTATTTATTGAAAGCTCAAGGTGAATTGATGCTTATTGAAAATGCCACTTAGTCCTTCATTTACATTCTAGGCACCATTTTCTATTGACTTATATACTCCTCCTCATGCTAGGGTGCCATAATGAAGTGGTTTAGACAATAGGTGCGCTTCACTTACTAGAGGCTTGTTCTCCTTCCACCTTAGGTGCACTTTTATGGTGGAACACGTGTCAATGGGCACCTTGTAAATGAATGCTCTCTCCAAGTTGGGCGCCCTTTTGAGGCTTTATGAGTTGCAAATTGCACCTTAACCCTTCATGCTTGTTGCTCAATGTTTGAATGTTTAAGAAAGTCTCCTTTAGGCACTCATCTTAATGACTTTTTCTCCAAGCGCAATCATCCTAATGACTTGGATATTCATCCTAGTGTTTCAGAATATTAGGCTACCAGACTTAGTCATTTTCAGGATCTCAAACATAAAGAATAACATGATGATTCATTTTTTTTATTGCATATAGTTGACATTCTATGCTACTCATAAAGAATATTAATATTTTCTCTTCAACATGATGATTCATTTTTTTTTAAATACAACTTTTATCTTTTAGTTTCAAAATGAGGTTTAGGTGATACTTGAATAACAATAGCTAGCTTATTGGTTCAACAAACATCCTATGTAATACAATTGGACTTTAAATATTTGAAGTAGCCATCTACAAATATCCATTCAAATGTGGATTTATAATGCAAGTATGGATGCCATCAATAAAAAAGATTTGTATTAACCAAATATCCATATAGGCATACATCAATATATGTCGATATAAGTATAACATATATACAAAATAGCCATATAGGCTTACAAGAATGCCATATAGGCATACAATGTCAACTATATACAATACAAAATATATGTCCACAAATGCCATATAGGCATACAACAAAGGAACACAATAATAAGTCATTCCCCTCTGGCTGGTGAAGAGAATAGATCATGGGCAGCCTTTGATCTTCTAGGGGATGGAGACGCGCATGTGGGTGGTCTACTACGAACCTGAGGGCTACTCCTCCTATTTAGTTCTTCTTGCATCTTTAGTTGTTACAATAAAAAGTATAGACATTAATATGTAGAAATTACATGTTATAAAAAAATGAAACATTTAACAAAACAATCACTTACTGCTAACATATAATCTATCTCCTCACTTGCCTCAGTAGCAGGAATAGGCTGTGGTGATGTCATGTCCTATAGAAACCATCTAGATAGAAATTAAACTTCAAATCAATAATCTTTTGATTTTTTAAAAATAAACAACTATAACAATGAATGTAAATTGAAATTTACTAATCTGTCTCATACCCCTGTCAATGCCATGGAGCTATGAATCGCAGAGGTCACACCATGCTCCATTGCCCTGTGAACATCAGGAGCTGTCTCCGTAGCCTGCATCATCTGGAAATAAAACAACATTATTCAATTACGAAAACTATAATAATGATGCTAATCATGGCTCCTAACATACACACACGTTCATCTAAACATCTAAGTACACACAATAAAGCACATAAGTCACATACAAAAATCTAGTAAGTACAATTCATTCATTAAACTATTTATTTTATTACCTCCGTGAAGCTTTGAAGTCCACCACCACTGGTAGGTGTTGCCGTGAAATCTCTAATATTAACCTATTCAACATCCAAAATTAGATATTAGAATACCATTCATATAATGATGCTATTCACATGTAATATTTATAATTGTTTACTAGTTACATACCCCAACAGTAGATGATCTAGTGTAATATGTAGGTGGAGAACCACTGAAAACTGCATCAACACTATGACCTTGAAATTTCATTAAAATCATCAAACTAAATTAGTTAATCTTGCATTTCAAAAATGAAATTTAATAAATTAAATTCAATAAACTTGCTAATATTTACCTAAGTATCAAGGCTGAAAGTCTCACTTAGGAGGGTATCTGTCATCACCATCTGCTCAACTGTAGATATAGCCTGTGCACCTGCATCCTAACTATCCATGGGGTCATAACCACAGGCTGACCCACAAGTCTGACAAGTATGGGGTGGGACCCTACTCCTCGCACTATCTACCAACCCACTTTGTATTGCAGGACTGGCATGCGTTATGATGTTCTAGGTCAAGGCACTAATGGACTGAAGTGTATCAATCTCAACACTCTCCTTCACAATGGAAGGGATAGAAATATGCTCATGGGCTGGTCTATTGATTACTCGTCTCACTGCCTGCTATGGGTCTGTTGACACTCATTTTGACCAGGGGTTGATTTGTCATGATCAGGAGGTTTCTTCATTTGAAGCCTTTATCTTCTTGCCCATTTTTTCTAAGTGTTGGACCTCCTCAGCATTTTTCAACTGCAGCATCATATTTCTTGAGGAGGAGGTCATCGTCATCATGTTTGTTTCGATGATGGTCATCATCATCATGTTCTCCTTCGACCGGTTTCTCATCGTCATCATCATATTGAAGTATGGGGTGATGTTTGGTTTTTATCATGATGATGCTGACGAGCTACAGTGCGCCCTGATCTGCTTACGAGGGTGATTCTTCAAAGTCTCCAGTGATCTTCCATTTATCACCTTGCGCAGGCATGATGATGATGTTGCTTATTCTTTGAGTTGCTCGACCTAACTTGTTTTATCCTAAGGGTCGTCGTCATCATCATGATATTTCCAGTTTTCATCCTGCTGCGTGCGGAGGTCATCATATTTTCTGCCTTCATGATATTTCGCCGGGGTGATATTTTATCATCGGGTGATCTTGGTTATGATCATCCTGATGATGTTGTTGAAGAGTTCTAAGTGCGACCCGATATTCACTGGGGTCATCATATTTTGAACGTCAGGATGATCTTGGTCAATATCATCCTGATGATGTTGTATCATTTCTTATTCTTTGTTTCTCATCCTGATGAGGCTGACGTCATCCTTATATATCAGGGTGATATCTATTTCTCTGCCTATCTGCATCATGATATTCCGAAGGAGGGGGTGATATTTTCATATCACCCGGATATATGTTTGTTTGTTCGAGCATCATGATGATGCTAATATTAAGGAGATATCCGCCTGCTAGCTTCGCGCATTATCTACTGGGGGTGATCTTTTCAAGCAGCATCATCATATTCGGTTATCGCCCCGATCTTATAGAAGAGCTACAGTGCAACCTGATATTTGAGCATCAGGAGGATATTTCCAAATATCCGGTTGTCTTCCGAATATCATGATGATGTTAATATGATGATGACGTCATCAAGGTCCGTGGGGGTCATATTTCTAACAGCTGATCATCTTGAAGAGACCTCCTGATATTTGCAAACATGATGATGACGTCATCCGGATATGAGGAGGTGCGCAGTAGGCAGATATGATGATGACGTCAGCAGTAGATGATGATGACGTCATCAGGATGTTCATCGGCCAGACTTTTGTTATAAGCTCAGCAGGAGGATGTTCCTCCGATGGATCAGGTTGTGCCGATTATCATGAAGGTTATATTTCAAATATCATGATGACGTCAGGGTGATATTTTGAACAACAGGATATCATGCTGCTGGAGGATGATGATGATGAAGTCTATACTAGTGTCGTCAGGAGCAAAAGCACCGACATGATATATGCTCATGACCTAGTATATAAAGTGTTATTGAGGTCATCGCGGGATGCATGTGGGATATTGTTATCCTGCATATTCAAAACATCATGATGATGAGTCTCGGCGGGAAAAGCTTGCGATAGTCTGTTTGATGATCTTCCCAAGGCCGCGGGTTGGTGCGCCATTAATGGCGATTGTTGCAGAGGTATGGGCGATGGTGTGGGCCGATCTTGTACCCGACTGGAGGTGTCAATCAGCGGACAGGGGCGCAGGGCTCGAGAAATCTTCCTGTCTCCTCCCCTACCTGCTGCATTCAAGTTTGGGCGCCAATCCGGTTGTGTTTGAGCGCCATTTTCATGATACTGTGTATCTGGCGAAATTTTAGTCAACCATGTAATTAATTGCTGAGCACCTACCTGGCTGTTATAAGCAGTGTGTGTTGCTCATTTCAGAGGTTGTTGAAAGTTGATGATTTTTGGCTCTGTAATCCAAAACCAGCTGATCTGGTTGCTCTGTACAGCTTGATCTTGTGAGTTTATGTATCTCCTGTTGTAGGACTTGGCATGAATCCACTGATTTCATGGTTGATCTTGTATGAGTAATGCTATCTTAGCATGTGTTGTGTTAATTCTGTCTCCAGTATTGCATGTATCCTTCTTCTGGATCTGGATGTTTGCTTATGTTTAGATTCTAGAGCATAGAATTCCTATGTTGAATGTCTGATCTTTTAACCTCTGCTTAAGGGGCAGATTAAACTGTTTTCAGGTTGAACATTGGGAAGGGTATACTGCAGTAGGGATGCCATAAGTAGAGATAGCTCAACACTCTATATTGGGAGATATCTGTAGGGCAGATATCATGTGTATCCCCCTGAAATCCAGTTTTAGCTATTCATGCTGATCATTCACAGGTGTATGTCTACCGACTCCAAGCCCTGGATAGGCACCAATCATGCTGTGTTTTTGTGTTATACACCATGTCCAGCTTTGCATCCAAATTCATATCAAACCATTTCATACTTCCACCTGTTAGTTGTAGGAGTAGGATTAGGAACCCCCTGCATGCTCTCATACCCAACCAGACATCATGTCCAAGAATGTTGCCAGCCTTGTGATCTATCATACAGATCTTGGTCCATACATGAGAGTATTCTGCCTGTTGTTGTCAAGTTAGATCCTTCTATCTTTGAGCTAGTCAAGGTTACATCTTGAGTTATAGGGATACCCCCCTTGGTGCGGCAGAACCAGAAGTGAAGGGGAGGAGCTCACGCAACCTCCTGTATTCAGTTGGCCTGAATCTGCCTGTGCATTAGAAGTGGCAAACCCTAATGCTGATTCAGAAGAAATGTCAACAAAATTGGCGACTCTGCTGGGGAAGTTAATGTAAAGTGATATCCCGCAGTCTCTGGTGAAGTTTTGCTCTGCTGGTGGAATGAACCTGGAGAAGTAGCTTTCAGCTGCTGTAAATTTTATCCTCTCTGGAGAGGTGGCGACTCTGCAAAAAAGATCCCAATGCACGTGAAAGATGGATGTATGTGATGTGACAAAAATGTGTAGTACATATTCCTGCATCTGTATGAGAAAAGGTACCGTGTTCCTTCTCCTTTATATTTGCTGTTTTATTGCATAGGTTAGATGCCAGGGGAAGCCTTAGGTCTTAGACAGACAAAGGATGTCTAAGAGTAAGATTTTTATGAATCCAAGTATGAGTTATCCCACACTCAGTGGTGAAATGTTGGATAAAGGAATAGAAGAGATAAGAAATAGGTTGATATTCTTAGAGGCTGAGCAGGCCCAGTTAAGAAGCAGTAACCCTGTTGTGTCTGCCAGTCAGAAAGCTAAACCTCCTGTCAGCCCTTTTGATCCTTTGTATGACCAACTGGATTTGTCATGGGTGGATTATAGAGTAGAAACTATGCCTGCTAGGATATACTGTCAGATGCCTAGATTTAGTGGTCACAGTATATGTGATGGGAATGCACATATCCAAAATTTTCAAAGTTTTATGGGAAAATATTCATTCAAAGATGAGGATATGTGGATGAGGTTTCTTGTTAGGTCCTTTGATGCAAAAGCAAAAGACTGGTAATTGAGCTTTCCAAAGAAATCCTTTGCCTGTTTGGATGAACTTGCTAACTGTTTCAAGGAAGAATTTGCAAAAGAACCGGCTGATTTTGTTACAGAATTGATGAGAATCAGAAAATAAGATGAAGAGCCATGTGTTGATTTCAGTCATAGGTTTGCAGTAGCCCTTTCACATGTCCCTGAAAGTTTCAGACCTGATATTTCAGCCTGTGTTGGCATATTCTTTGAAGCTTTTGAGGAGGGCTTTAGTGCAATACTGAGGGATTTCAAGGTGACAAGTATGCAGATGGCATACAGGTTCATAGAAAAGATAGAAAAAACCAGAAATGTGTACCTGCTGAAACCCTTGTCCCCAGGCCTTGGTGTGAGAAATGGTTATGAGGCTGCAAATGACCAAATGATTATGGCATCATGTGCAGATAAAAATGAAAATAAAAGCATAGAGGTTGAGACTGCTGTGTTTGAACATAATGCTAACAATACTGCTCAACTGGATTGTTTACCAGTTGAGGATGCCAGTGAAAGGACTAATGAGGATTCCCATTGCAATGATGAGGCATCTGACCATGAAAACAATAACGAGGTTGTGGACAGCAATGAGCAATTTTTGGAATGGACCTGTGGAGATAATTGTGAGTATTGTACTCAAGACAGAGAAGATATAAGCAAACAGAGAAGCAGTCCTATGTGTGACCCATTGCCTATCTTTCAAACACATGGAGATCATGAAGAGCAGTCAGAAATTGAAATAAGTGCTAGTTCAGAGCATGATTGTTTTTCATTTGATGGCTGTTTTGCTTATGACACACAGGCTGATACTCCTCCACAGAATGAATCCATTGATGATGAAGAGATGTGCTCTGCTGCCCATGAACAAATGGCATACTCTGATGAAACTGATGCACCTGGGTCACCCATTTATGACACATATGGTGATGAGGATCTGTCTGAGTATGGTGGGGATCTAGACACTATTTTTGGCTTGGATTCTGTTTCTCATCATGATGAAAGAGGAAACAACTTACATCAGGTAAGTGACTGTGAAGATGTGCCTGATTTGAAAGAGATGCCAGAGCCTGATCTTTTCCAGCCTGGTGTACCAGATGGTTGTGTACATGATGTACACAATTGTGATTTTGAAAGCTTTTCTTTTGATGAGCCAGCATATAATACAATGAGCCTTGATCTTCCTAGTTGTGTGGTGGACTCTGAGTGTTTCCTATTTGCAGTCCAGCTAGGAGATCATGTTGCAATGCAAGATGATGATACAGATGATAACCTGTATTCCATACCATTTGAGTATGCATTGCCTGATATATTCTACACCCACATGGCACATGATGCTGAAGGTTATCTGCACGGGGGTGATAATGACAAGCCAAGCCAGAGGATTGAATATGCAGACGACAAGATTTGTTTGTGGGTGGATCTTTGTAGTATCTCCAAGCTTGACCCAGTGCATGCAGATGAAAACAAGATATTTGACAAAGGGAGATACATGTTTTTCTTTTCTTGGTGGCCTTAGGCCATCAAGTGTGTTTGGTGATGCAGGTCAGTGCAGTATTTGACTCTGTGCCCAATGGATAAGGGACTGGTCTGCATCCCAGAGATCTGGGGTTCTCGCTGCAGGTTTTCACCTGCACGTCCCCAGACAGAGCCACTGTTGACACTCATTTTGACCAGGGGTTGATTTGTCATGATCAGGAGGTTTCTTCATTTGAAGCCTTTATCTTCTTGCCCATTTTTTCTAAGTGTTGGACCTCCTCAGCATTTTTCAACTGCAGCATCATATTTCTTGAGGAGGAGGTCATTGTCATCATGTTTGTTTCGATGATGGTCATCATCATCATGTTCTCCTTCGACCGGTTTCTCATCGTCATCATCATATTGAAGTATGGGGTGATGTTTGGTTTTTATCATGATGATGCTGACGAGCTACAGTGCGCCCTGATCTGCTTACGAGGGTGATTCTTCAAAGTCTCCAGTGATCTTCCATTTATCACCTTGCGCAGGCATGATGATGATGTTGCTTATTCTTTGAGTTGCTCGACCTAACTTGTTTTATCCTAAGGGTCGTCGTCATCATCATGATATTTCCAGTTTTCATCCTGCTGCGTGCGGAGGTCATCATATTTTCTGCCTTCATGATATTTCGCCGGGGTGATATTTTATCATCGGGTGATCTTGGTTATGATCATCCTGATGATGTTGTTGAAGAGTTCTAAGTGCGACCCGATATTCACTGGGGTCATCATATTTTGAACGTCAGGATGATCTTGGTCAATATCATCCTGATGATGTTGTATCACTTCTTATTCTTTATTTCTCATCCTGATGAGGCTGACGTCATCCTTATATATCAGGGTGATATCTATTTCTCTGCCTATCTACATCATGATATTCCGAAGGAGGGGGTGATATTTTCATATCACCCGGATATATGTTTGTTTGTTCGAGCATCATGATGATGCTAATATTAAGGAGATATCCGCCTGCTAGCTTCGCGCATTATCTACTGGGGGTGATCTTTTCAAGCAGCATCATCATATTCGGTTATCGCCCCGATCTTATAGAAGAGCTACAGTGCAACCTGATATTTGAGCATCAGGAGGATATTTCCAAATATCCGGTTGTCTTCCGAATATCATGATGATGTTAATATGATGATGACGTCATCAAGGTCCGTGGGGGTCATATTTCTAACAGCTGATCATCTTGAAGAGACCTCCTGATATTTGCAAACATGATGATGACGTCATCCGGATATGAGGAGGTGCGCAGTAGGCAGATATGATGATGACGTCAGCAGTAGATGATGATGACATCATCAGGATGTTCATCGGCCAGACTTTTGTTATAAGCTCAGCAGGAGGATGTTCCTCCGATGGATCAGGTTGTGCCGATTATCATGAAGGTTATATTTCAAATATCATGATGACGTCAGGGTGATATTTTGAACAACAGGATATCATGCTGCTGGAGGATGATGATGATGAAGTCTATACTAGTGTCGTCAGGAGCAAAAGCACCGACATGATATATGCTCATGACCTAGTATATAAAGTGTTATTGAGGTCATCGCGGGATGCATGTGGGATATTGTTATCCTGCATATTCAAAACATCATGATGATGAGTCTCGGCGGGAAAAGCTTGCGATAGTCTGTTTGATGATCTTCCCAAGGCCGCGGGTTGGTGCGCCATTAATGGCGATTGTTGCAGAGGTATGGGCGATGGCGTGGGCCTATCTTGTACCCGACTGGAGGTGTCAATCAGCGGACAGGGGCGCAGGGCTCGAGAAATCTTCCTGTCTCCTCCCCTACCTGCTGCATTCAAGTTTGGGCGCCAATCCGGTTGTGTTTGAGCGCCATTTTCATGATACTGTGTATCTGGCGAAATTTTAGTCAACCATGTAATTAATTGCTGAGCACCTACCTGGCTGTTATAAGCAGTGTGTGTTGCTCATTTCAGAGGTTGTTGAAAGTTGATGATTTTTGGCTCTGTAATCCAAAACCAGCTGATCTGGTTGCTCTGTACAGCTTGATCTTGTGAGTTTATGTATCTCCTGTTGTAGGACTTGGCATGAATCCACTGATTTCATGGTTGATCTTGTATGAGTAATGCTATCTTAGCATGTGTTGTGTTAATTCTGTCTCCAGTATTGCATGTATCCTTCTTCTGGATCTGGATGTTTGCTTATGTTTAGATTCTAGAGCATAGAATTCCTATGTTGAATGTCTGATCTTTTAACCTCTGCTTAAGGGGCAGATTAAACTGTTTTCAGGTTGAACATTGGGAAGGGTATACTGCAGTAGGGATGCCATAAGTAGAGATAGCTCAACACTCTATATTGGGAGATATCTGTAGGGCAGATATCATGTGTATCCCCCTGAAATCCAGTTTTAGCTATTCATGCTGATCATTCACAGGTGTATGTCTACCGACTCCAAGCCCTGGATAGGCACCAATCATGCTGTGTTTTTGTGTTATACACCATGTCCAGCTTTGCATCCAAATTCATATCAAACCATTTCATACTTCCACCTGTTAGTTGTAGGAGTAGGATTAGGAACCCCCTGCATGCTCTCATACCCAACCAGACATCATGTCCAAGAATGTTGCCAGCCTTGTGATCTATCATACAGATCTTGGTCCATACATGAGAGTATTCTGCCTGTTGTTGTCAAGTTAGATCCTTCTATCTTTGAGCTAGTCAAGGTTACATCTTGAGTTATAGGGATACCCCCCTTGGTGCGGCAGAACCAGAAGTGAAGGGGAGGAGCTCACGCAACCTCCTGTATTCAGTTGGCCTGAATCTGCCTGTGCATTAGAAGTGGCAAACCCTAATGCTGATTCAGAAGAAATGTCAACAAAATTGGCGACTCTGCTGGGGAAGTTAATGTAAAGTGATATCCCGCAGTCTCTGGTGAAGTTTTGCTCTGCTGGTGGAATGAACCTGGAGAAGTAGCTTTCAGCTGCTGTAAATTTTATCCTCTCTGGAGAGGTGGCGACTCTGCAAAAAAGATCCCAATGCACGTGAAAGATGGATGTATGTGATGTGACAAAAATGTGTAGTACATATTCCTGCATCTGTATGAGAAAAGGTACCGTGTTCCTTCTCCTTTATATTTGCTGTTTTATTGCATAGGTTAGATGCCAGGGGAAGCCTTAGGTCTTAGACAGACAAAGGATGTCTAAGAGTAAGATTTTTATGAATCCAAGTATGAGTTATCCCACACTCAGTGGTGAAATGTTGGATAAAGGAATAGAAGAGATAAGAAATAGGTTGATATTCTTAGAGGCTGAGCAGGCCCAGTTAAGAAGCAGTAACCCTGTTGTGTCTGCCAGTCAGAAAGCTAAACCTCCTGTCAGCCCTTTTGATCCTTTGTATGACCAACTGGATTTGTCATGGGTGGATTATAGAGTAGAAACTATGCCTGCTAGGATATACTGTCAGATGCCTAGATTTAGTGGTCACAGTATATGTGATGGGAATGCACATATCCAAAATTTTCAAAGTTTTATGGGAAAATATTCATTCAAAGATGAGGATATGTGGATGAGGTTTCTTGTTAGGTCCTTTGATGCAAAAGCAAAAGACTGGTATTTGAGCTTTCCAAAGAAATCCTTTGCCTGTTTGGATGAACTTGCTGACTGTTTCAAGGAAGAATTTGCAAAAGAACCGGCTGATTTTGTTACAGAATTGATGAGAATCAGAAAACAAGATGAAGAGCCATGTGTTGATTTCAGTCATAGGTTTGCAGTAGCCCTTTCACATGTCCCTGAAAGTTTCAGACCTGATATTTCAGCCTGTGTTGGCATATTCTTTGAAGCTTTTGAGGAGGGCTTTAGTGCAATACTGAGGGATTTCAAGGTGACAAGTATGCAGATGGCATACAGGTTCATAGAAAAGATAGAAAAAACCAGAAATGTGTACCTGCTGAAACCCCTGTCCCCAGGCCTTGGTGTGAGAAATGGTTATGAGGCTGCAAATGACCAAATGATTATGGCATCATGTGCAGATAAAAATGAAAATAAAAGCATAGAGGTTGAGACTGTTGTGTTTGAACATAATGCTAACAATACTGCTCAACTGGATTGTTTACCAGTTGAGGATGCCAGTGAAAGGACTAATGAGGATTCCCATTGCAATGATGAGGCATCTGACCATGAAAACAATAACGAGGTTGTGGACAGCAATGAGCAATTTTTGGAATGGACCTGTGGAGATAATTGTGAGTATTGTACTCAAGACAGAGAAGATATAAGCAAACAGAGAAGCAGTCCTATGTGTGACCCATTGCCTATCTTTCAAACACATGGAGATCATGAAGAGCAGTCAGAAATTGAAATAAGTGCTAGTTCAGAGCATGATTGTTTTTCATTTGATGGCTGTTTTGCTTATGACACACAGGCTGATACTCCTCCACAGAATGAATCCATTGATGATGAAGAGATGTGCTCTGCTGCCCATGAACAAATGGCATACTCTGATGAAACTGATGCACCTGGGTCACCCATTTATGACACATATGGTGATGAGGATCTGTCTGAGTATGGTGGGGATCTAGACACTATTTTTGGCTTGGATTCTGTTTCTCATCATGATGAAAGAGGAAACAACTTACATCAGGTAAGTGACTGTGAAGATGTGCCTGATTTGAAAGAGATGCCAGAGCCTGATCTTTTCCAGCCTGGTGTACCAGATGGTTGTGTACATGATGTACACAATTGTGATTTTGAAAGCTTTTCTTTTGATGAGCCAGCATATAATACAATGAGCCTTGATCTTCCTAGTTGTGTGGTGGACTCTGAGTGTTTCCTATTTGCAGTCCAGCTAGGAGATCATGTTGCAATGCAAGATGATGATACAGATGATAACCTGTATTCCATACCATTTGAGTATGCATTGCCTGATATATTCTACACCCACATGGCACATGATGCTGAAGGTTATCTGCACGGGGGTGATAATGACAAGCCAAGCCAGAGGATTGAATATGCAGACGACAAGATTTGTTTGTGGGTGGATCTTTGTAGTATCTCCAAGCTTGACCCAGTGCATGCAGATGAAAACAAGATATTTGACAAAGGGAGATACATGTTTTTCTTTTCTTGGTGGCCTTAGGCCATCAAGTGTGTTTGGTGATGCAGGTCAGTGCAGTATTTGACTCTGTGCCCAATGGATAAGGGACTGGTCTGCATCCCAGAGATCTGGGGTTCTCGCTGCAGGTTTTCACCTGCACGTCCCCAGACAGAGCCACTGTTGACACTCATTTTGACCAGGGGTTGATTTGTCATGATCAGGAGGTTTCTTCATTTGAAGCCTTTATCTTCTTGCCCATTTTTTCTAAGTGTTGGACCTCCTCAGCATTTTTCAACTGCAGCATCATATTTCTTGAGGAGGAGGTCATCGTCATCATGTTTGTTTCGATGATGGTCATCATCATCATGTTCTCCTTCGACCGGTTTCTCATCGTCATCATCATATTGAAGTATGGGGTGATGTTTGGTTTTTATCATGATGATGCTGACGAGCTACAGTGCGCCCTGATCTGCTTACGAGGGTGATTCTTCAAAGTCTCCAGTGATCTTCCATTTATCACCTTGCGCAGGCATGATGATGATGTTGCTTATTCTTTGAGTTGCTCGACCTAACTTGTTTTATCCTAAGGGTCGTCGTCATCATCATGATATTTCCAGTTTTCATCCTGCTGCGTGCGGAGGTCATCATATTTTCTGCCTTCATGATATTTCGCCGGGGTGATACTTTATCATCGGGTGATCTTGGTTATGATCATCCTGATGATGTTGTTGAAGAGTTCTAAGTGCGACCCGATATTCACTGGGGTCATCATATTTTGAACGTCAGGATGATCTTGGTCAATATCATCCTGATGATGTTGTATCACTTCTTATTCTTTGTTTCTCATCCTGATGAGGCTGACGTCATCCTTATATATCAGGGTGATATCTATTTCTCTGCCTATCTGCATCATGATATTCCAAAGGAGGGGGTGATATTTTCATATCACCCGGATATATGTTTGTTTGTTCGAGCATCATGATGATGCTAATATTAAGGAGATATCCGCCTGCTAGCTTCGTGCATTATCTACTGGGGGTGATCTTTTCAAGCAGCATCATCATATTCGGTTATCGCCCCGATCTTATAGAAGAGCTACAGTGCAACCTGATATTTGAGCATCAGGAGGATATTTCCAAATATCCGGTTGTCTTCCGAATATCATGATGATGTTAATATGATGATGACGTCATCAAGGTCCGTGGGGGTCATATTTCTAACAGTTGATCATCTTGAAGAGACCTCCTGATATTTGCAAACATGATGATGACGTCATCCGGATATGAGGAGGTGCGCAGTAGGCAGATATGATGATGACGTCAGCAGTAGATGATGATGACGTCATCAGGATGTTCATCGGCCAGACTTTTGTTATAAGCTCAGCAGGAGGATGTTCCTCCGATGGATCAGGTTGTGCCGATTATCATGAAGGTTATATTTCAAATATCATGATGACGTCAGGGTGATATTTTGAACAACAGGATATCATGCTGCTGGAGGATGATGATGATGAAGTCTATACTAGTGTCGTCAGGAGCAAAAGCACCGACATGATATATGCTCATGACCTAGTATATAAAGTGTTATTGAGGTCATCGCGGGATGCATGTGGGATATTGTTATCCTGCATATTCAAAACATCATGATGATGAGTCTCGGCGGGAAAAGCTTGCGATAGTCTGTTTGATGATCTTCCCAAGGCCGCGGGTTGGTGCGCCATTAATGGCGATTGTTGCAGAGGTATGGGCGATGGCGTGGGCCGATCTTGTACCCGACTGGAGGTGTCAATCAGCGGACAGGGGCGCAGGGCTCGAGAAATCTTCCTGTCTCCTCTCCTACCTGCTGCATTCAAGTTTGGGCGCCAATCCGGTTGTGTTTGAGCGCCATTTTCATGATACTGTGTATCTGGCGAAATTTTAGTCAACCATGTAATTAATTGCTGAGCACCTACCTGGCTGTTATAAGCAGTGTGTGTTGCTCATTTCAGAGGTTGTTGAAAGTTGATGATTTTTGGCTCTGTAATCCAAAACCAGCTGATCTGGTTGCTCTGTACAGCTTGATCTTGTGAGTTTATGTATCTCCTGTTGTAGGACTTGGCATGAATCCACTGATTTCATGGTTGATCTTGTATGAGTAATGCTATCTTAGCATGTGTTGTGTTAATTCTGTCTCCAGTATTGCATGTATCCTTCTTCTGGATCTGGATGTTTGCTTATGTTTAGATTCTAGAGCATAGAATTCCTATGTTGAATGTCTGATCTTTTAACCTCTGCTTAAGGGGCAGATTAAACTGTTTTCAGGTTGAACATTGGGAAGGGTATACTGCAGTAGGGATGCCATAAGTAGAGATAGCTCAACACTCTATATTGGGAGATATCTGTAGGGCAGATATCATGTGTATCCCCCTGAAATCCAGTTTTAGCTATTCATGCTGATCATTCACAGGTGTATGTCTACCGACTCCAAGCCCTGGATAGGCACCAATCATGCTGTGTTTTTGTGTTATACACCATGTCCAGCTTTGCATCCAAATTCATATCAAACCATTTCATACTTCCACCTGTTAGTTGTAGGAGTAGGATTAGGAACCCCCTGCATGCTCTCATACCCAACCAGACATCATGTCCAAGAATGTTGCCAGCCTTGTGATCTATCATACAGATCTTGGTCCATACATGAGAGTATTCTGCCTGTTGTTGTCAAGTTAGATCCTTCTATCTTTGAGCTAGTCAAGGTTACATCTTGAGTTATAGGGATACCCCCCTTGGTGCGGCAGAACCAGAAGTGAAGGGGAGGAGCTCACGCAACCTCCTGTATTCAGTTGGCCTGAATCTGCCTGTGCATTAGAAGTGGCAAACCCTAATGCTGATTCAGAAGAAATGTCAACAAAATTGGCGACTCTGCTGGGGAAGTTAATGTAAAGTGATATCCCGCAGTCTCTGGTGAAGTTTTGCTCTGCTGGTGGAATGAACCTGGAGAAGTAGCTTTCAGCTGCTGTAAATTTTATCCTCTCTGGAGAGGTGGCGACTCTGCAAAAAAGATCCCAATGCACGTGAAAGATGGATGTATGTGATGTGACAAAAATGTGTAGTACATATTCCTGCATCTGTATGAGAAAAGGTACCGTGTTCCTTCTCCTTTATATTTGCTGTTTTATTGCATAGGTTAGATGCCAGGGGAAGCCTTAGGTCTTAGACAGACAAAGGATGTCTAAGAGTAAGATTTTTATGAATCCAAGTATGAGTTATCCCACACTCAGTGGTGAAATGTTGGATAAAGGAATAGAAGAGATAAGAAATAGGTTGATATTCTTAGAGGCTGAGCAGGCCCAGTTAAGAAGCAGTAACCCTGTTGTGTCTGCCAGTCAGAAAGCTAAACCTCCTGTCAGCCCTTTTGATCCTTTGTATGACCAACTGGATTTGTCATGGGTGGATTATAGAGTAGAAACTATGCCTGCTAGGATATACTGTCAGATGCCTAGATTTAGTGGTCACAGTATATGTGATGGGAATGCACATATCCAAAATTTTCAAAGTTTTATGGGAAAATATTCATTCAAAGATGAGGATATGTGGATGAGGTTTCTTGTTAGGTCCTTTGATGCAAAAGCAAAAGACTGGTATTTGAGCTTTCCAAAGAAATCCTTTGCCTGTTTGGATGAACTTGCTGACTGTTTCAAGGAAGAATTTGCAAAAGAACCGGCTGATTTTGTTACAGAATTGATGAGAATCAGAAAACAAGATGAAGAGCCATGTGTTGATTTCAGTCATAGGTTTGCAGTAGCCCTTTCACATGTCCCTGAAAGTTTCAGACCTGATATTTCAGCCTGTGTTGGCATATTCTTTGAAGCTTTTGAGGAGGGCTTTAGTGCAATACTGAGGGATTTCAAGGTGACAAGTATGCAGATGGCATACAGGTTCATAGAAAAGATAGAAAAAACCAGAAATGTGTACCTGCTGAAACCCCTGTCCCCAGGCCTTGGTGTGAGAAATGGTTATGAGGCTGCAAATGACCAAATGATTATGGCATCATGTGCAGATAAAAATGAAAATAAAAGCATAGAGGTTGAGACTGTTGTGTTTGAACATAATGCTAACAATACTGCTCAACTGGATTGTTTACCAGTTGAGGATGCCAGTGAAAGGACTAATGAGGATTCCCATTGCAATGATGAGGCATCTGACCATGAAAACAATAACGAGGTTGTGGACAGCAATGAGCAATTTTTGGAATGGACCTGTGGAGATAATTGTGAGTATTGTACTCAAGACAGAGAAGATATAAGCAAACAGAGAAGCAGTCCTATGTGTGACCCATTGCCTATCTTTCAAACACATGGAGATCATGAAGAGCAGTCAGAAATTGAAATAAGTGCTAGTTCAGAGCATGATTGTTTTTCATTTGATGGCTGTTTTGCTTATGACACACAGGCTGATACTCCTCCACAGAATGAATCCATTGATGATGAAGAGATGTGCTCTGCTGCCCATGAACAAATGGCATACTCTGATGAAACTGATGCACCTGGGTCACCCATTTATGACACATATGGTGATGAGGATCTGTCTGAGTATGGTGGGGATCTAGACACTATTTTTGGCTTGGATTCTGTTTCTCATCATGATGAAAGAGGAAACAACTTACATCAGGTAAGTGACTGTGAAGATGTGCCTGATTTGAAAGAGATGCCAGAGCCTGATCTTTTCCAGCCTGGTGTACCAGATGGTTGTGTACATGATGTACACAATTGTGATTTTGAAAGCTTTTCTTTTGATGAGCCAGCATATAATACAATGAGCCTTGATCTTCCTAGTTGTGTGGTGGACTCTGAGTGTTTCCTATTTGCAGTCCAGCTAGGAGATCATGTTGCAATGCAAGATGATGATACAGATGATAACCTGTATTCCATACCATTTGAGTATGCATTGCCTGATATATTCTACACCCACATGGCACATGATGCTGAAGGTTATCTGCACGGGGGTGATAATGACAAGCCAAGCCAGAGGATTGAATATGCAGACGACAAGATTTGTTTGTGGGTGGATCTTTGTAGTATCTCCAAGCTTGACCCAGTGCATGCAGATGAAAACAAGATATTTGACAAAGGGAGATACATGTTTTTCTTTTCTTGGTGGCCTTAGGCCATCAAGTGTGTTTGGTGATGCAGGTTAGTGCAGTATTTGACTCTGTGCCCAATGGATAAGGGACTGGTCTGCATCCCAGAGATCTGGGGTTCTCGCTGCAGGTTTTCACCTGCACGTCCCCAGACAGAGCCACTGTTGACACTCATTTTGACCAGGGGTTGATTTGTCATGATCAGGAGGTTTCTTCATTTGAAGCCTTTATCTTCTTGCCCATTTTTTCTAAGTGTTGGACCTCCTCAGCATTTTTCAACTGCAGCATCATATTTCTTGAGGAGGAGGTCATCGTCATCATGTTTGTTTCGATGATGGTCATCATCATCATGTTCTCCTTCGACCGGTTTCTCATCGTCATCATCATATTGAAGTATGGGGTGATGTTTGGTTTTTATCATGATGATGCTGACGAGCTACAGTGCGCCCTGATCTGCTTACGAGGGTGATTCTTCAAAGTCTCCAGTGATCTTCCATTTATCACCTTGCGCAGGCATGATGATGATGTTGCTTATTCTTTGAGTTGCTCGACCTAACTTGTTTTATCCTAAGGGTCGTCGTCATCATCATGATATTTCCAGTTTTCATCCTGCTGCGTGCGGAGGTCATCATATTTTCTGCCTTCATGATATTTCGCCGGGGTGATACTTTATCATCGGGTGATCTTGGTTATGATCATCCTGATGATGTTGTTGAAGAGTTCTAAGTGCGACCCGATATTCACTGGGGTCATCATATTTTGAACGTCAGGATGATCTTGGTCAATATCATCCTGATGATGTTGTATCACTTCTTATTCTTTGTTTCTCATCCTGATGAGGCTGACGTCATCCTTATATATCAGGGTGATATCTATTTCTCTGCCTATCTGCATCATGATATTCCAAAGGAGGGGGTGATATTTTCATATCACCCGGATATATGTTTGTTTGTTCGAGCATCATGATGATGCTAATATTAAGGAGATATCCGCCTGCTAGCTTCGTGCATTATCTACTGGGGGTGATCTTTTCAAGCAGCATCATCATATTCGGTTATCGCCCCGATCTTATAGAAGAGCTACAGTGCAACCTGATATTTGAGCATCAGGAGGATATTTCCAAATATCCGGTTGTCTTCCGAATATCATGATGATGTTAATATGATGATGACGTCATCAAGGTCCGTGGGGGTCATATTTCTAACAGTTGATCATCTTGAAGAGACCTCCTGATATTTGCAAACATGATGATGACGTCATCCGGATATGAGGAGGTGCGCAGTAGGCAGATATGATGATGACGTCAGCAGTAGATGATGATGACGTCATCAGGATGTTCATCGGCCAGACTTTTGTTATAAGCTCAGCAGGAGGATGTTCCTCCGATGGATCAGGTTGTGCCGATTATCATGAAGGTTATATTTCAAATATCATGATGACGTCAGGGTGATATTTTGAACAACAGGATATCATGCTGCTGGAGGATGATGATGATGAAGTCTATACTAGTGTCGTCAGGAGCAAAAGCACCGACATGATATATGCTCATGACCTAGTATATAAAGTGTTATTGAGGTCATCGCGGGATGCATGTGGGATATTGTTATCCTGCATATTCAAAACATCATGATGATGAGTCTCGGCGGGAAAAGCTTGCGATAGTCTGTTTGATGATCTTCCCAAGGCCGCGGGTTGGTGCGCCATTAATGGCGATTGTTGCAGAGGTATGGGCGATGGCGTGGGCCGATCTTGTACCCGACTGGAGGTGTCAATCAGCGGACAGGGGCGCAGGGCTCGAGAAATCTTCCTGTCTCCTCTCCTACCTGCTGCATTCAAGTTTGGGCGCCAATCCGGTTGTGTTTGAGCGCCATTTTCATGATACTGTGTATCTGGCGAAATTTTAGTCAACCATGTAATTAATTGCTGAGCACCTACCTGGCTGTTATAAGCAGTGTGTGTTGCTCATTTCAGAGGTTGTTGAAAGTTGATGATTTTTGGCTTTGTAATCCAAAACCAGCTGATCTGGTTGCTCTGTACAGCTTGATCTTGTGAGTTTATGTATCTCCTGTTGTAGGACTTGGCATGAATCCACTGATTTCATGGTTGATCTTGTATGAGTAATGCTATCTTAGCATGTGTTGTGTTAATTCTGTCTCCAGTATTGCATGTATCCTTCTTCTGGATCTGGATGTTTGCTTATGTTTAGATTCTAGAGCATAGAATTCCTATGTTGAATGTCTGATCTTTTAACCTCTGCTTAAGGGGCAGATTAAACTGTTTTCAGGTTGAACATTGGGAAGGGTATACTGCAGTAGGGATGCCATAAGTAGAGATAGCTCAACACTCTATATTGGGAGATATCTGTAGGGCAGATATCATGTGTATCCCCCTGAAATCCAGTTTTAGCTATTCATGCTGATCATTCACAGGTGTATGTCTACCGACTCCAAGCCCTGGATAGGCACCAATCATGCTGTGTTTTTGTGTTATACACCATGTCCAGCTTTGCATCCAAATTCATATCAAACCATTTCATACTTCCACCTGTTAGTTGTAGGAGTAGGATTAGGAACCCCCTGCATGCTCTCATACCCAACCAGACATCATGTCCAAGAATGTTGCCAGCCTTGTGATCTATCATACAGATCTTGGTCCATACATGAGAGTATTCTGCCTGTTGTTGTCAAGTTAGATCCTTCTATCTTTGAGCTAGTCAAGGTTACATCTTGAGTTATAGGGATACCCCCCTTGGTGCGGCAGAACCAGAAGTGAAGGGGAGGAGCTCACGCAACCTCCTGTATTCAGTTGGCCTGAATCTGCCTGTGCATTAGAAGTGGCAAACCCTAATGCTGATTCAGAAGAAATGTCAACAAAATTGGCGACTCTGCTGGGGAAGTTAATGTAAAGTGATATCCCGCAGTCTCTGGTGAAGTTTTGCTCTGCTGGTGGAATGAACCTGGAGAAGTAGCTTTCAGCTGCTGTAAATTTTATCCTCTCTGGAGAGGTGGCGACTCTGCAAAAAAGATCCCAATGCACGTGAAAGATGGATGTATGTGATGTGACAAAAATGTGTAGTACATATTCCTGCATCTGTATGAGAAAAGGTACCGTGTTCCTTCTCCTTTATATTTGCTGTTTTATTGCATAGGTTAGATGCCAGGGGAAGCCTTAGGTCTTAGACAGACAAAGGATGTCTAAGAGTAAGATTTTTATGAATCCAAGTATGAGTTATCCCACACTCAGTGGTGAAATGTTGGATAAAGGAATAGAAGAGATAAGAAATAGGTTGATATTCTTAGAGGCTGAGCAGGCCCAGTTAAGAAGCAGTAACCCTGTTGTGTCTGCCAGTCAGAAAGCTAAACCTCCTGTCAGCCCTTTTGATCCTTTGTATGACCAACTGGATTTGTCATGGGTGGATTATAGAGTAGAAACTATGCCTGCTAGGATATACTGTCAGATGCCTAGATTTAGTGGTCACAGTATATGTGATGGGAATGCACATATCCAAAATTTTCAAAGTTTTATGGGAAAATATTCATTCAAAGATGAGGATATGTGGATGAGGTTTCTTGTTAGGTCCTTTGATGCAAAAGCAAAAGACTGGTATTTGAGCTTTCCAAAGAAATCCTTTGCCTGTTTGGATGAACTTGCTGACTGTTTCAAGGAAGAATTTGCAAAAGAACCGGCTGATTTTGTTACAGAATTGATGAGAATCAGAAAACAAGATGAAGAGCCATGTGTTGATTTCAGTCATAGGTTTGCAGTAGCCCTTTCACATGTCCCTGAAAGTTTCAGACCTGATATTTCAGCCTGTGTTGGCATATTCTTTGAAGCTTTTGAGGAGGGCTTTAGTGCAATACTGAGGGATTTCAAGGTGACAAGTATGCAGATGGCATACAGGTTCATAGAAAAGATAGAAAAAACCAGAAATGTGTACCTGCTGAAACCCCTGTCCCCAGGCCTTGGTGTGAGAAATGGTTATGAGGCTGCAAATGACCAAATGATTATGGCATCATGTGCAGATAAAAATGAAAATAAAAGCATAGAGGTTGAGACTGTTGTGTTTGAACATAATGCTAACAATACTGCTCAACTGGATTGTTTACCAGTTGAGGATGCCAGTGAAAGGACTAATGAGGATTCCCATTGCAATGATGAGGCATCTGACCATGAAAACAATAACGAGGTTGTGGACAGCAATGAGCAATTTTTGGAATGGACCTGTGGAGATAATTGTGAGTATTGTACTCAAGACAGAGAAGATATAAGCAAACAGAGAAGCAGTCCTATGTGTGACCCATTGCCTATCTTTCAAACACATGGAGATCATGAAGAGCAGTCAGAAATTGAAATAAGTGCTAGTTCAGAGCATGATTGTTTTTCATTTGATGGCTGTTTTGCTTATGACACACAGGCTGATACTCCTCCACAGAATGAATCCATTGATGATGAAGAGATGTGCTCTGCTGCCCATGAACAAATGGCATACTCTGATGAAACTGATGCACCTGGGTCACCCATTTATGACACATATGGTGATGAGGATCTGTCTGAGTATGGTGGGGATCTAGACACTATTTTTGGCTTGGATTCTGTTTCTCATCATGATGAAAGAGGAAACAACTTACATCAGGTAAGTGACTGTGAAGATGTGCCTGATTTGAAAGAGATGCCAGAGCCTGATCTTTTCCAGCCTGGTGTACCAGATGGTTGTGTACATGATGTACACAATTGTGATTTTGAAAGCTTTTCTTTTGATGAGCCAGCATATAATACAATGAGCCTTGATCTTCCTAGTTGTGTGGTGGACTCTGAGTGTTTCCTATTTGCAGTCCAGCTAGGAGATCATGTTGCAATGCAAGATGATGATACAGATGATAACCTGTATTCCATACCATTTGAGTATGCATTGCCTGATATATTCTACACCCACATGGCACATGATGCTGAAGGTTATCTGCACGGGGGTGATAATGACAAGCCAAGCCAGAGGATTGAATATGCAGACGACAAGATTTGTTTGTGGGTGGATCTTTGTAGTATCTCCAAGCTTGACCCAGTGCATGCAGATGAAAACAAGATATTTGACAAAGGGAGATACATGTTTTTCTTTTCTTGGTGGCCTTAGGCCATCAAGTGTGTTTGGTGATGCAGGTCAGTGCAGTATTTGACTCTGTGCCCAATGGATAAGGGACTGGTCTGCATCCCAGAGATCTGGGGTTCTCGCTGCAGGTTTTCACCTGCACGTCCCCAGACAGAGCCACTGTTGACACTCATTTTGACCAGGGGTTGATTTGTCATGATCAGGAGGTTTCTTCATTTGAAGCCTTTATCTTCTTGCCCATTTTTTCTAAGTGTTGGACCTCCTCAGCATTTTTCAACTGCAGCATCATATTTCTTGAGGAGGAGGTCATCGTCATCATGTTTGTTTCGATGATGGTCATCATCATCATGTTCTCCTTCGACCGGTTTCTCATCGTCATCATCATATTGAAGTATGGGGTGATGTTTGGTTTTTATCATGATGATGCTGACGAGCTACAGTGCGCCCTGATCTGCTTACGAGGGTGATTCTTCAAAGTCTCCAGTGATCTTCCATTTATCACCTTGCGCAGGCATGATGATGATGTTGCTTATTCTTTGAGTTGCTCGACCTAACTTGTTTTATCCTAAGGGTCGTCGTCATCATCATGATATTTCCAGTTTTCATCCTGCTGCGTGCGGAGGTCATCATATTTTCTGCCTTCATGATATTTCGCCGGGGTGATACTTTATCATCGGGTGATCTTGGTTATGATCATCCTGATGATGTTGTTGAAGAGTTCTAAGTGCGACCCGATATTCACTGGGGTCATCATATTTTGAACGTCAGGATGATCTTGGTCAATATCATCCTGATGATGTTGTATCACTTCTTATTCTTTGTTTCTCATCCTGATGAGGCTGACGTCATCCTTATATATCAGGGTGATATCTATTTCTCTGCCTATCTGCATCATGATATTCCGAAGGAGGGGGTGATATTTTCATATCACCCGGATATATGTTTGTTTGTTCGAGCATCATGATGATGCTAATATTAAGGAGATATCCACCTGCTAGCTTCGTGCATTATCTACTGGGGGTGATCTTTTCAAGCAGCATCATCATATTCGGTTATCGCCCCGATCTTATAGAAGAGCTACAGTGCAACCTGATATTTGAGCATCAGGAGGATATTTCCAAATATCCGGTTGTCTTCCGAATATCATGATGATGTTAATATGATGATGACGTCATCAAGGTCCGTGGGGGTCATATTTCTAACAATTGATCATCTTGAAGAGACCTCTTGATATTTGCAAACATGATGATGACGTCATCCGGATATGAGGAGGTGCGCAGTAGGCAGATATGATGATGACGTCAGCAGTAGATGATGATGACGTCATCAGGATGTTCATCGGCCAGACTTTTGTTATAAGCTCAGCAGGAGGATGTTCCTCCGATGGATCAGGTTGTGCCGATTATCATGAAGGTTATATTTCAAATATCATGATGACGTCAGGGTGATATTTTGAACAACAGGATATCATGCTGCTGGAGGATGATGATGATGAAGTCTATACTAGTGTCGTCAGGAGCAAAAGCACCGACATGATATATGCTCATGACCTAGTATATAAAGTGTTATTGAGGTCATCGCGGGATGCATGTGGGATATTGTTATCCTGCATATTCAAAACATCATGATGATGAGTCTCGGCGGGAAAAGCTTGCGATAGTCTGTTTGATGATCTTCCCAAGGCCGCGGGTTGGTGCGCCATTAATGGCGATTGTTGCAGAGGTATGGGCGATGGCGTGGGCCGATCTTGTACCCGACTGGAGGTGTCAATCAGCGGACAGGGGCGCAGGGCTCGAGAAATCTTCCTGTCTCCTCCCCTACCTGCTGCATTCAAGTTTGGGCGCCAATCCGGTTGTGTTTGAGCGCCATTTTCATGATACTGTGTATCTGGCGAAATTTTAGTCAACCATGTAATTAATTGCTGAGCACCTACCTGGCTGTTATAAGCAGTGTGTGTTGCTCATTTCAGAGGTTGTTGAAAGTTGATGATTTTTGGCTCTGTAATCCAAAACCAGCTGATCTGGTTGCTCTGTATAGCTTGATCTTGTGAGTTTATGTATCTCCTGTTGTAGGACTTGGCATGAATCCACTGATTTCATGGTTGATCTTGTATGAGTAATGCTATCTTAGCATGTGTTGTGTTAATTCTGTCTCCAGTATTGCATGTATCCTTCTTCTGGATCTGGATGTTTGCTTATGTTTAGATTCTAGAGCATAGAATTCCTATGTTGAATGTCTGATCTTTTAACCTCTGCTTAAGGGGCAGATTAAACTGTTTTCAGGTTGAACATTGGGAAGGGTATACTGCAGTAGGGATGCCATAAGTAGAGATAGCTCAACACTCTATATTGGGAGATATCTGTAGGGCAGATATCATGTGTATCCCCCTGAAATCCAGTTTTAGCTATTCATGCTGATCATTCACAGGTGTATGTCTACCGACTCCAAGCCCTGGATAGGCACCAATCATGCTGTGTTTTTGTGTTATACACCATGTCCAGCTTTGCATCCAAATTCATATCAAACCATTTCATACTTCCACCTGTTAGTTGTAGGAGTAGGATTAGGAACCCCCTGCATGCTCTCATACCCAACCAGACATCATGTCCAAGAATGTTGCCAGCCTTGTGATCTATCATACAGATCTTGGTCCATACATGAGAGTATTCTGCCTGTTGTTGTCAAGTTAGATCCTTCTATCTTTGAGCTAGTCAAGGTTACATCTTGAGTTATAGGGATACCCCCCTTGGTGCGGCAGAACCAGAAGTGAAGGGGAGGAGCTCACGCAACCTCCTGTATTCAGTTGGCCTGAATCTGCCTGTGCATTAGAAGTGGCAAACCCTAATGCTGATTCAGAAGAAATGTCAACAGGGTCAACATGTGCCCCTGGTCTATCTTGTGCTAACCCCCCACCTCTACCCTGGAAGTCCCACATATCAAAATAGTTTGGCACTTTATTGAGGACAAACTCGCAGTAGAGTTTCCTCAAAAAGTATTGCGGGACCTCATTATTATTGCATGGAGGATGGTGAAAAACCATCCACCACCTCTGCCCAAAATTGTCCCTTATCGCTTGGTTGTTACACCAATGGATAGGGAACCTCTTGCATATAATGGGTGGAGGTTGATTTGTTTATGGGTTTGTGAAAATTGAATACAAGTCTAATTTTGTAATTTGTAATTTTTTCACATCTTGGTATGACAACTTGTCTGCATAATAGTCTCTAAACTCTCTCCTCTTATCTGTCCAACTAGTTATTTGCTTGCTAATTGAATCTACATTTGATAACATAGATTCAAGAGATTCAGCAAGCGTGGACCTATGCAAGGTTGAAGTGGAAGGATCTTTCAACCTTGCAATTATATCTTCAATTTCTTTTTTGTTGTTTTCAATTTGCCCCATTATATTTTCTTGTGTTCCAGGGGCATGTCAAGGAATGGATGGAGGAGGTTGTTGTTCTGTAGGTATTTCCTCCTCAGGATTTTGTGGATTTTGAGGAGGAGGAGGAGGAGGAGGAGGTGCATTAACATTTCTTGACAATTAATGAAATATACATCAAAAATCAACTCAAACCTACCTATTTAGAAACAAAAAAAACAAATATAACTCACTTCTTTGCATGCTCAACGTCGTGGCGGTATTTTGGTGATGAATCAATAAGGTTTTTGTGTTGAACTGAGTTTTGTAAAATGCGAGTGCGCTTCCTAGGGTTTGCAGGCCGCGGGTATAGAGGAGAAGAAAGAAATGAAATGAGATAGATAACCTTTTTTTTATTTATAGCAAGTCAAAACACGCTCGTGTTATAACTTGAGCGCGTTATGGCTTGGTTTTGATGAGCCTTACACTCATCATTACCAAGCCATAATGCAAGCGCGTTATAACGCGCTCACGTTTTGTATTTTTTTTTTAAACAATTTGGCCACATTTTGGCCCCCCATCTTTTTGCACTTACCCATTAGTTTTTCTTTACATTTTTGGCACCATTTCCACAGATGATGCTAACTTCTTAGGCACATTTTTGGTTTTTCTTTACATATTTTCATACTTTAAATGTTTTCATGTTTTCTAGCATTAGAGCTAATCAAAACACCTTTTAGAAAACACCAGGCATTCTATTAACATTATACTAGGCCGCTGAAACATAAAGCTCAATATATTGTAGATGGAGGCAAAGAGACATTTGAGGAAGGTTCCTCCCATCAACTTCTCAGAACAATGAGGGTACAGTTGATTTTAACAACTACACAATAGGAAGTGTTGAAGGAGAGTTTCCTTTTTCATCTTCATCAACACCCCCTACATCTCCATCAGCTTCCTCTACTACCACAGAGGAAACTTACAGAATAATGGCAGAAGCAGTGGAGGATCCTCCAGGACAAGCTACATTTGAATTCCCTATACTAGACCTAGCACGGGCAACTACCTTGAAAAATATACCACCTTCTGCTTTGCTTGTTCTCTATGGTTTGGTGACTAAAGATCTTGACACTTTCTTGTTCGAGTTTGACATTCTGTGTAGGAGTTATGATTACACCACTGATCCTTACAGGCTCAAGTTGTTCCCTGTTACCCTAAAAGATGTTGCTTTGAGATGGTTTATGGGACTGGGAAAAGATGCCATCCCAGATTGGGATACCATGAAGACAAAGTACAAGGACTACTGTAGAGGACATGATAGGAGGAGAGATGACATTTTTAGGATGTCACAAAAGGAGGAGGAGCCATTAGAAGACTATGTGGAAATATTTCAATTTACCCTAAAGAAAAACCCTCAGAATAAGTTGTCTGAAGAATCACTGAAGCTGGTCTTATTAAGAATGGTCAATGATGATTGCATGGATGCCCTAAATCTCATTGGAATAGGGGATATCTGTTGATAACTGAGAGGGGGGGTGAATCAGTTATCCTAATTATTTCCCTTATTGAAGTTTCTTTTTAATTGATGTAGCATAGAATCAAACACAAAAACATTAATCATGAAATAAGAAACACATGACACAGTATTTTTGACGTGGAAACCCTGTTAAGGGAGAAAACCACGGGGTGATTAACCCAAAATTTATTCTCTGTTAGAAGAATAGGAAATTACAAAAATGGCACTTGCCAATTAGGGCTCACTACCCGAGCACACTGCTCACAAGAGGCCCACTGCCTACAAGAAGACACACTGTCTACAAAGTGATAAGAATCACAGTCTTGAACTGATTTGAAGCATCTGCATATGCTGGAGTTCAGTTCCGGTTAGGCTCAGTACACTGATCTGCTGCACTTCATCTTTCCTCTGTTCTTTATTCTGCTATTTTTCACATACCGGATCCTTTTTGCTACCTCTGCTCTATTCTGGACTTATTCACATATTTCTTCACACCATCACACCCTTCACAACTAAATCCATCCTCTATATATATCCGCACAAGTAATTTCATCACCTTTCTAGTCGGCATCCGGAACAGTCTAGTTTCTTACAAACTTTTGTTCTGTCGGCTGAATCCTTCCTCACCAAGCAATGCGGATCAAGCATATACTTGTAGATATCATTAATCATGTCGGCCAAACATGATTCATGCCTTCACAACCTCTGTCATCAACAGTAACACATTCGGAAAGCAGTCTGATACTCTGCCAGTCAGTTCTTCCTCTGTTTTCACTGTCTCTCAGGAATCCGGTACTCAACCATTCATATCTTTTTCCTTGTCCATCACCGGAGGCTAAATCCTTGGAATATACCACTCAAGGTAGTCCTCTTGACTTCCCCAAATCCGCACTGCACCAAGACACTTCCTCTGAGAGATCCGGACCAATCTGTCGGACCTTGCCACATGCTCTGTTCTTGTTCACCGGACCACAACATTCTTTATTCTGACTTCCGATAGAGACACATCATGACTTGCGGATATGTGGGATGACCTTTGTTGCCATCAATGACAACAACCATGAATCCATATAGTGTCTCTTGCCAACAATCTCCCCCTTTGGCATTGATGGCAACACTTAGTGAAAAATGACTAAGTGTTTTCACTATGCTCCCCCTTTGCTGATGCTCTGTCTTTATATACAATTTCCAGAACTCCCCCTTAGTTGGATTCCTCATTTTTCACTGCTCCTCACTCCCCCTTTGACATCAATGGCAAAGGGTAGGGTCCGCATATCAAAATTTTCAAAAATTTCTTATACTTAGCCGCATATTTACATACTCACATATACTGAAGAATGTCTGCAAAGGATGTCTGCAATTGGATCATTTCTGTAGCCCAACTTTGCTTCATTCTATCCAAAATTGAAATGTGACCACTTAACAAAAATGCAAAAGCTTCTGCCCGCTTGAGATCTGTTGGATCTTTTGTTTGGGCGGTGGTCTGAGCATCACTGATGGCCTCATGCATAGTTTCCAACTTAGGGATTATAATCCTTCTAAGTTCTCCCATCCGGTTAGTGATGTTCTTCCTTTCCTTCTCAAGATTCTTTATTTCATTCAAAACTGCAATAGTCTGACATTCTTGATTTATTATAGAGGAAGAGAGAGGATCAAAACTTTGAGATAAGCTTTGTAGCTTATCCTGTTCCTCTTTTATTTTCTTGTCAAATGCTGCTGTTGCCTTTGACCAGGATATACAAAATTTGTAGATGTCACCGCCATCCTTAAGAGCATTCTCTAAGCTCTTTATTCCAATGCTCACAATCTTCCTATCCTTAGAGATTAATTCTAATATTTCTGAAAATCTTTTATCCAAAAATTCCTTCCGGACCTTTTCTTCAGCTGATTTTTCTAGAGAATCAAAATGTGTATCAACACTGCTGACTAAGGTTTTTAGATTACCGGAAGAGGAGGCTGTCGGATCTATCTGGATTGATGGCATGATCTTTACAAGTACTCCGGAAGCAGCCTCTATCAACTCACAGTCTTCCATATGAGACTTCAGGAGCTTTTCATTTGCCTTGGCATTTGCAAATGAAGCTATCTTCATTGTTTGTACCGGAGAGAGAGAGTCAAAATCAAATGGGCCTTTTAGAAGCTCCGGTTCATCAATCTCTAAAGTTTCTTTGCTCAAAAATTGTTGAACAGTTTGTGCAGTGTCTCTTGCCGGAGATAGATGTTTCTTTTCTTCTGCAGTCTTAGAACTGTCAACCTCTTTGTCTTTCACCACTGCTTCCTTCTCCTGTAATTGCTCTTCTTCTTTGGATCCGGAGACTGTAGGGGAAACCGGAGGAGAGATGTTTGTCTGTTCAGGGCTCACTTCTTCCGGAACAGATGATTCCAAATCAGCAGCTGTTTCTGCACCTAAGTCCTCTACAACAGGAAGATTGAACCTTTTGAAGGCCTTCCGGAGGATCTCTTCTGTCTCTTGGGCCACTCGGTCAGTCTCACCAAGCATGAGTTGATTCATCCTGGCTTTACTTCTGAACTCATCTTTGCAGTCCTTGAAGATAATGTTCATTGTCTTGGGATCAATTTGAGGATATAGCTGAATAGCTATCTGCTCCCGGATCTCAAGATCTTTAGCATGAGCATTATTCTTTCTTACTTCCAATTCCTTTTCTAGGCTTTTAGGAATAAGAGATATGATCTCAATGAAAGCCTTATTATATATGTTCAGATATTTAACTGTGGCTTCCTGCAGAGTCTTTTGGTCAGCCTCACTGAAGTCATCATAGGATTCAGTCATTGGTTGAAGGTTTCCATCCACCGTGACCGACTTGATTAGGCTCTCTAGAGACGGAGTGGGCTTTTCAACAGATACCTCTGCCATTTCATCCTTGTCTTGGCCTGTGGAGGGCTTACCAGATCCTTTCTTCTTCTGTTTCTTTATTTCTCTTACTCCCTCATCTGACTCTATTTCCTCTTCATCCTTTTGGCTTCCATAAGCCCTTGTGGCTTTTGTCTTGGATCTCTTACCGGATGCCTGAACTTCCGGTTTTGAACTTTTGGTTGTGGGAGGTGCAGATCTCTTTGATGATCTGGTCCGGGTGGGAGCTTCAACCGGAGCACTTTCTTTACTTTTCTCTTCTTCCTCAGCCTTCCTCCTCTTTTCCCGGCTGGCATCAAGTGCCTCTTTTGAGATGCCTAGGCCTTGAGCAATGTGCTCTACTTCTTTTCTCACTTTTCTTTTAATCTCAGGTTCCCTGAGTTCTACATGTATTTTTACACTCAGCTCCTCAAAGGTTCCAAACCTTTCTGCCTTAGGATCTTTGGGCTGACTTAGCATGTGTTGAACATGCAGCTCCACTATCTGTTCATCCACTTCATACCCCATGGGCATGATCCAGATAGTCCTTGGCTCCACTGCCTCCATTAGGCACTGATCAGTGTCAACCATAAAGCACACTGAGTCTTTGTATTTTTCAACAAGAGACTGGGGAATTCTCTCTCTTGCTTGCATCATGCTCTGAAAGTTTTTGAAGTATCCCCATAGAGCTGAATTTCTCGCTTTTGCATCCCCAAGTCCATGCGAATAGTCTCTTATCTGGACTGCAACAGGTTTGTCATTCTGCCATATCCATCCACTTGATCCGGGTAGCTCATTCATGAAGTAGAAGAATAGACATACAATAAGAGTACCATACTTAAAGGAATTCTTCTTATCCTTCTTGATTTTCTGTATATTTTCCATTAATTGGCTTAGCAGTAGTTCGCAGAGATCATATTCTGCATTCTTTCTTAGCATTTCATAGGCAGTGTATACTGCAGTTCCGGATACAGAATTCTCCCTGCTGGAGTGATAGATCTTGTATCCTATTATCATTGATGCATATTTGATATCCGGATCAGAAATATCTTCAATGGTCATTTCCCTCTTATCAAATTTTGATCCGGTGGCCTCAGTTACCATGTTGTTCTTGACAGATTTGAGGATAGGTACCCCTCCGGAAGACTATAGACCAGTTACTGCTCTAATTGCCTCTTTTGTGATCTTGCAGGGTCTATCTAGCCATAGAAAGTTGTCATGCATCCTGCTCAGTACATACCGGACCCATTCATCTTCTTCAAAGCAGGGGAAATGAATAAATTGCTCAAATTGTTTCTTCTGGATATCCTTATACTCTGGTTTAAGCTCAAAAGCATTGTCTATCAGTTGCTTGTGATAGAGGTCTCTTAATTTGAATTCCCCAAATTCCTCAATGCTTGCATGTATGTAAACCCTAATGTCTTCGGTATGTAAAACTCCGTGAGGAACACTAGAGAAGGCTCCTAGTGGATCTACCTCTAATGATTTGTAGGGATGTTTCTTGAATGAGGGGCGAGGTCTATCAGAGATCTTAACTATGTTTGGAGTAGCCATTCTTCAAAGATTTGCAGTGAGGTAATGAAAAACGGAGAATACCTTATGCGCCTTCGGTTTGCACGGAGTGGTTGGATTGATTTCTTTATGCAATAACTTCGGCAGGAGATCCTTGGTGTGCTTGATGAACCTTGTTGCAGAGCTCCACTTTTCGCTTCTTCTCGAGTGCAGAATGAGCAAATGACCTTTGAGAAATCCCTTAAATTGCTCCGCAAACCCTAATATCTGTCTGCAATAAATGCTTCACCTACATCATTCCGGTTTGCCTTGTCTGGATAGTTTGGAGTATCCCAGATTAGTCCTGATCTGTGGATATCATCCGGATCTTTCAATCATGAATAAATCGAGGTAACATATTACAAGAACATCCCAAACACTCTGTCCAATCCGCAGAACAAGATAGTGCATTTCCGGATCTTTCCGGACCTTTGTGTAATCCTTTATCATACCAAAGCATCTCCCTGAACAGGTCTTATTTGATCGATCACAGCTTCTTCATAACTCCATGCGGACCTCTGAAAACTTGACTGAAGTATCTCAAGACTCATATCTACAAACCCTTTGATCCGCATCTTGTGCCACATCCGACACCACTTGTTTGGCTGGGGGAACAAGATTTTCTTTGAGTCTCCCCCTGAGCCTGAGCTCACTTTTTAATTTCCGGAAGAAATATCAGCACCAGAGTCTGGTGCGGATCCAACCTCTACATTCTCTGAATTTTTCTTCACCCAAATCTTGCTCATCTGATTCCTAACCTCATCCGCATTCATCTTTTGTTTACCCTTGTCTTGATTCTGATTATACACCGGACCTCTTTTGTCCTGATTCTTGTTTCTGCAGACTTTAGCATTATGACCGGACCTATTGCAGATTTGGCAAATAACATTTCTTTGCATATTTGACTGATATCCTCTTGATCTGCATTGATTAGCCATATGACCTACTCTATTGCATGTGAAGCATCTACCTTTGAATGATTTGTTTACTTGCATAATTCTGCATTCATGGGATTTGTGTCCATACCTTTTGTAGTTGAAGCACTGTCCGGAGAAGGATGAATTAATCTGATTCATTCTCATTCTGCACTGATTAGCTTTGTGACCAAAGTGGTTGCAGCTGTGGCAGTATCCATTGAAGGATGGATATCTTTGAGCATTTGGCTGTCTTACCGGAGGTCTTCTAGGCCTGCTCCTTGGATTTTCTGATCCAAGATTCTTCTGACCGGATCTGGAGCTTTCTCCTTTCTCATATCCCAAACCATACTTGTCATCTGTCCTCTTTTGACTTCCAAGAAGAACTTCAAGTTGAGCAGAACTTATCTTGAATTTCTCTTTATATTCATTTGCTGTTTGAAGGTCTCTTTTGAGAGAGGCAATTTGATCCTCAAGTTTTCCTTCATTATCTTTGGCATCTTCAAGATCAGATTCAAGATGTCTGATAATCCTGTCCATCTGGTGGCATTCTTCTGACTTTTCTTTAAGAGATTGTCTTAGATTGTCTTCAGCCTTTCTTTTTTCTTCAATCTCTTGAGTAAACTTTATAGTTCCTGATTCCATTTCATGTCTTAACATAATGACTTCTTTTGATAACTTTTCACATTACTTGGTTTGCTCAGTCAATTCTTCATTTGTATTGCTTTCTTCACTTTGTCTTGCCAACTGTTGGAGTAGCTCCTTTCTCTTTTTCATAGAGAGACTTAGTTTGTCTTTTAATTCTCTCATGAATTCATCAGCCTGTTTGAGTCTTTCCTTTAATTCACTGACTTCAGAATTTGACTGTTCAAGATCCTCAAGAGCAGTCTTGAGTTGCTCCTTTAGACCATATGCATCCATTTGAAATCCCAGATCTTCCTCAAGCTGTTAGGCTCTATTAGGAGGAACTTAGCTCTGATACCAATTGTTGATAACTGAGAGGGGGGGTGAATCAGTTATCCTAATTATTTCCCTTATTGAAGTTTCTTTTTAATTGATGTAGCATAGAATCAAACACAAAAACATTAATCATGAAATAAGAAACACATGACACAGTATTTTTGACGTGGAAACCCTGTTAAGGGAGAAAACCACGGGGTGATTAACCCAAAATTTATTCTCTGTTAGAAGAATAGGAAATTACAAAAATGGCACTTGCCAATTAGGGCTCACTGCCCGAGCACACTGCTCACAAGAGGCCCACTGCCTACAAGAAGACACACTGTCTACAAAGTGATAAGAATCACAGTCTTGAACTGATTTGAAGCATCTGCATATGCTGGAGTTCAGTTCCGGTTAGGCTCAGTACACTGATCTGCTGCACTTCATCTTTCCTCTGTTCTTTATTCTGCTATTTTTCACATACCGGATCCTTTTTGCTACCTCTGCTCTATTCTGGACTTATTCGCATATTTCTTCACACCATCACACCCTTCACAACTAAATCCATCCTCTATATATATCCGCACAAGTAATTTCATCACCTTTCTAGTCGGCATCCGGAACAGTCTAGTTTCTTACAAACTTTTATTCTGTCGGCTGAATCCTTCCTCACCAAGCAATGCGGATCAAGCATATACTTGTAGATATCATTAATCATGTCGGCCAAACATGATTCATGCCTTCACAACCTCTGTCATCAACAGTAACACATCCGGAAAGCAGTCTGATACTCTGCCAGTCAGTTCTTCCTCTGTTTTCACTGTCTCTCAGGAATCCGGTACTCAACCATTCATATCTTTTTCCTTGTCCATCACCGGAGGCTAAATCCTTGGAATATACCACTCAAGGTAGTTCTCTTGACTTCCCCAAATCCGCACTGCACCAAGACACTTCCTCTGAGAGATCCGGACCAATCTGTCGGACCTTGCCACATGCTCTGTTCTTGTTCACCGGACCACAACATTCTTTATTCTGACTTCCGGTAGAGACACATCATGACTTGCGGATATGTGGGATGACCTTTGTTGCCATCAATGACAACAACCATGAATCCATATAGTGTCTCTTGCCAACAATATCTCCCAATTACCCTTTGAAGATATTTGTACAGCTTGCAGGAACTACTCCAGGACTTTTTCCAGAAAACCTAGAGGAGAAAGAGTAGCTATTGCAGACAAGTCAGCTAATGGAGTTTCTCAAGTGGAAATTAGTAACATGTTGACCAATATGAAAGAAGATATCATTAGCCATATGGCCACACAGTTGGACACCCTCCACATTAAAAAGAAACAAGAAGAGGCAGATGCAATGCTCATTGAATACTGCCTAAGCTGTAGACAACGGAAGGCCAACTGTAAATGCAAAAGGGTTTCCAGTATCCAGTAGGAGAAGATTGAAAGGCCAAAACTTCAACCATTCGAAGGTGATGATGGGCAACTATTCTTTATTGCTCAAAGAAGACTGTGGTAGCAAAGGCAAGGTATACCCCACGATCCACTTAATTATAATTCATCTTTTCCTGCTGCCAATCATAATTTTTCTCTTGGAATAACCAGCCTTGGCCTGCTAATCCAAATGCTTGGCAAAACCCACCATGGTCTACTCCACAGGTAGGGTGGAACCAACAGCAACAATGGTGTCACCAGACTTTCCAAGGCTCTACCTATAACCCCTAGTGGCCTACTCAACAACAATAATGGCAACCTCAATGGAACAAGGGCCAACCATGGCAGCCAAACTCCCAATATCAACAACCCTTGCTTCCACCTCAGCCACAATCACAATAGAAAGCCATCATGCCTCCACAGCACTTCCAAATCAACCTCCTAGACCTTCCCAAATTCCTGCTCAACCTGTGCCTAACCCTAACAACAAGCCTGCTCAATAGGCCTATACTAATGATGTGCTACAGTACCCCACCTATGGAGTTAAGGTAAGTAATGTTCACCTTAGATCAGGGAAACACCTCGCAGGCCCTTCATCTCCCCAAATCACAGAGTTGGAGGATGGAGAGCCCATGGAAGAAGCCTTAGCTGAATTACCCTTGGAACCTAAACCAGTTCAGGAACCTCAACCTATATCAAACCCTAAGCCTCCTTTCCCTGAGAGCTTGGTTATATAAAAATAGCCAGAACAACCTACCAATGACCTTATAGGACAGTTGCAAGATATAAATATAAAGATACCCTTGATTCAGGCCATCAAAGATATTCCTATCTACACTAAGACAATCAGGGATCTTTATATCAAGAAACCAGGAAGAAAAAGAGTTGACCCAAAAATAGTCCATGTCTTAGGTAACCTTGCAGACATCATGATGGGAAATATCACCATTCCTCAGTATACCGATCCAGGAAGTCTAGTGATCGATGTCAAGATCAATGGAGCCCTAATCAAGAATACCTTAATAGACTTGGGTGCAACAATCAATGTCATGACTAAGGACATAATGCAAATGTTGCGATTAACCAATCTTAGACTTACCCAGACTATTCTGCAATTGGCTGATAAGTCAACAGTAAAACCTGAAGGTATCATTGAAGACTTAGTCATTGCATTAGATTCCTGGGAATATCCTACTAACTTCATTGTATTGCAACCTAAAGTTAATCTTGCTAGTTACCCTCTTATACTAGGCAGACCATGGCTTGCTATAGCTAATGCATTTATAGGTTTCTGGTCAGGAAACATGATTATATCTAATGGAACCATTACCAAGAAATTGGTGTTGTATCAACCAGCCCAACCATACCATGAACTGAAGCAAACTATTTGGCCTACTCTAGAAGAAGAGGATAGTTATTCTTTGCAAACCTTGATGACCATTGAACGTAGTCCTTTGTTTGATATCCAAGATGAAGATGAGTTACTGGCACACATTCTCCAAAATGACTATGGGAGGCACCCATAGCAGCGAGACTACCTGTCCTGTCTGTAGGATCCACTGAGCAGTATAATACCTAGTAGCTCCACAGAAGAAATTTATCAATTGTTTCATGCCTTACTACCCCATAAACATCTACTAGTCTTTCCTAGCCTTGATGTGTCTTCCATTCAACCAATCACTAAACCATTAGAGATACAGCCTAGAAAGATGTTGACTATCAATAATGCCTTGACTAAAGAACATGAGCAATCCATTCAAAATATTCTACAGTCCAATTCAACAGCTTTTGCATGGGATTATAGTGATATGAAAGGCATTGACCCAAATCTATGCATGCACAAGATCTATATTGATGATAATTTTTGACCTATCAAGCAACAACAAAGACGTATGAACCCTGCTCTAAGGGATATAGTCAAGGCTGAACTTCAAAAACTTTTGGATGCAGGTTTTATTTACCCCATTTTAGACTGAATGGGTTTCACCATTGGTGATAGTTCCTAAAAAGGGTGGCAAGTGGAGAGTTTGTGTTGACTACAAAGAAATCAACACTGCCACCAGAAAAGATCACTTTCCATTGCCCTTTATTGACCAAGTTGATGAGTGCCAAGTAGAACCCATAAAATCCATCTTTTTACCTCTCTTTTTCTCCTTTCTGATCCCATCTTTCTAGATGTCTGCACTCGAATAAGCTAGCAAGATTGTTCTAAATAATGATTAATTAAAGAAAAATTACTTAAGATCATGATTTCTGATTAAAGGACTAATGTGCATGGAATTGTTGGAAATATGTAGAAAAACTTCTCTTTTTGAATCAACAGGTGTAGATGTTTAGGCTGACAATTGTGTACATCTCTAGAGGTAGTCCTAATAATCTCCAGAGACAATACCAGAATACCACAACATCAGAATTTTTTGAAGTAAAGAGGAAAAGCCTCTCCGAAGCTGGACTGAACTCTGGAGCATCACCAGAGCTAAGCAAGAAGGCCACAATTATATCTCTGGAGCTATAGATAGAGACATACATTTCTAGCACCTCTTTAGAATAGAGCAGATTTCCAACACAGCTATTGGTCAGGCACTTTCAACAGTGATTGTAATACCCCTGATATTACTCAAATCATCACCTGAGTGATTAAGGGCCATCTCTAGTTAACTGCTAGGAGTTTTTATCTCTTTTTAGTTTTTGCATGAGTTACTGATGAAACTAATTTAATATCCATATTTTTAGGGCCTTGTTGCCCAAATGTATTAAGATTCAAACTTAGATTTAGAGTGGACTTCTGTTCCACTCAATCTATTTTTATTGCATGGTTATTTTCTGTAGTTAGACAACTAGTATAATAAAGAGATGGATGTCATCTCATAGAAGAATTGGTAGATAAGATAAGTGATATGTCGTCACTCATTTTATATATACTTACCAAAGCAACAGAAAAGGGGACTTTTGGATTATTCTAATTTTCTGTAATCTCAATTTGGATATCAATATTTCTGTGAATGCAAAGCAAATGGAATTAGACTGAATTAAGTTGTGATCTTACTAATTTGTGTTGATTCCTTACTGTAGCCTTTAGCCCTAAGGGTGTGGCGCAAGGGCCCACTCTCACCACCAAGGCAGAAGGCTAGTACCATTGTTTTGTTGTTTTATATTTTGCTTTATAGAATACTTATTGATTTTGATAGATAGATGCATGTTGCATTTTATAGATTTGCTTTGAGTAATTTACTATTTAATCTTGTTTACAACATTCTTTGAATTCATTTAGTAAGCAGATAGATCAATCTCTTTAAATTAGTAGAAGTCATTAGAATTAGCTAGAGAAAATTGGTAACTATAGAATCCCTAATTGCAGACAGCCGTGGACACAGCCCTTGATTTTGACATTTGAAATATGATTAAATGATGAGGTACAATGACCCTTGTCATTTTTGGCACCGTTTCTGGGGATAATTGTGTTAATTAGGGAAACTTAGCTAAACAGTTTTTAGGTTAGATCTATATGGTTAGAGATAGAGATTCAAAAGAAAGATACATAAAATAGACACCCCATCAACAAACTATAGGAGAAAGCAGTGGGGTGGCACAAGATCTTGTTGAATAAAGAAACCTAGAACCTACCTTGGAAGCTGCACCTCAAATCAATAATCCCTTAGATCCTCTATATCTTCCACTCACTGATTATATCCAAGAATTACAACAAAAGTTTTAGGCAGATCCTTTGATAGAACCTAATTTCCTAGAACCTCAGAGAGAAGAACCAGTACTAAACATGGATGATAATAATGATAATTATGAAGAGGAGGAAAATCAGGCTCCAAGAACCTTCTCATATCCCATTGTTCTGGGTGCTGGAGACAATGCTCCTATGAAAAATATTTCACCAGCACAATTGCCAAATTTCAGAGGTCTTTCTTCCGAGTATTCAGATCAGTTTCTATTTGAATTCAAAGTAGTATGCCAAACTTATGATTATGGATCAGATAACCAAAAACTCAAACTATTCCCTTCAACCTTGAAAGATTCTACGATGAGATGGCTTATGGGTTTACCCCATAACTCTATTCATTCTTGGGATTAGATGGAAACAGAGTTTTTAGGAAAATACCAAGATTACTGTAGAGCCAGTAATAAAAATGAGGAATTGTTCAAAATTAAACAAGGAGAAGAAGAAACCTTAGAGGACTATGTGGATAGATTTAATTTCGCCTTGAGAAGGTATGGCAACCCAGTAAATCACTCTTAGGTCAGAACCCTGTTTGTAAAAGGATTGGATAAAGAATCAAAACATGCACTGGATCTGATGGGAAAAGGAAATATCAACAAAATGGATATACCTGCTATAGAAGAACTTTGTAGGAACTATTCTAGAACCCAAGATGGAGTGAGATCATCCAAAACCTTCAAAGGGAAGAATGAAATAGGACAGTTAATGGAAGAGATCGCAAATCTGAAAATAGATGATTTGGTCCAATTAAATACCACATTGGATGGTATTCAGGCAAAAACTAGAACAACTGATCAAAATAGAACAACTGAACCACTCTCCATTTATTGTCTTAGGTGTAGAAACAAGCATCTATTGAGAGAATGCCCTTTAGACAAATTAGAGATTTGTCAGATCTGTGACAGGGAACATCCTACCAGTCAATGTAGACAACTCCCAGCCTTGAAAAGGTTGAGTAAGAAGAATGTCATAATAGAAGAAGATTTGAACTATGTGGCACAAAAACAAGTTGGGAATTTCCCTTATAATCAGTATCCAAACTAGCCTTCTTATAGGGATCCTTCTAATTGGGGAAATAATCAATGGAATCCAACTTGGCATGGACCTTAGAATAATCCTCCTTAGGGACAATAGGATTGCCCAAATCAACATTGGTAAAACCAAAATTGGCAAAATTAGCACTGGGGAAATCAACAGTGGCCACCACAGTTTGGATCAAAAAACATGCAACCTCAATGGGGTCCTCAACAGGGATATAATCAACAATACCAGGGACAACCTAGACATTTCCAACCTCAACAACAAGCTTTACTAACTGGACCCTCCAACACAACAGGTCAATCACAAAATGAGCTAGTTAGCCAACCACCCTTACCAGCTCAGCCTATACCAAACCCACGAAATAAATAGGGAGCAACTGTTTACATGACAGAGCAAGAAAACATGGATGGTATTAACGCAATATATCCAAATAATCTCCAGCTGCATTTTGGTAAAACATTCCCAAGACCATCTCCTCCAACTATAGTTGAAGTAACCAATGATGAGGAACCTAAACATTTATCCACTCAACTCCTAGAGGAGGTTACTACCAAAAAAGTGCTCAAAGAATCATCCCTGGATAACTTTGGAGTTGCTCCTAAAAGATTGAATCTGGAGAGCATACCTAGACACACTTCTGATAAAAGCCCCGGAGATGCTCTAGAGATGGAAAAACTAGCACCATACCTAGAACGGCTCAAACAACATGTTCCCCAGAAAAAGATCTTACAAAAACAAGTCCAATCCAACTTGGAATAAAAAATTTTACAAGAAATCAGGTAACTAAAAATTGAAATTCCTCTCCTCCAAGCAATTAGAGATGTACCAGAACTGAATCAATTCATTCAACAGCATTGTGTCAAAACATAGGGCATGAAGAAAAACTTTCTTTCTACAATCTAGGTGGAAGGGAAAGTAGTAGATCTATTGATGGGCGAAATGCTCCTCCCAAAATATGGAGACCCTGGAAATCCTGTCATAACTATTTTCATCTCAGGGGTAGAAATTTCAAATGGCTTGGTTGATTTAGGAGCAGAAATTAATGTGATGATGGTTCCTACAATAGACAAATTAGCTCTATCAGGTATCCAATCCACAACTACAATCCTTCAACTTGTTGACCAGTTAGTAGCTGTTCTAAAAGGAGTAATTATTGATGTACCGGTTGTGATAGAATCATGGGAATTTCTAGTAGACTTCCTGATATTAGAACTGAGAAACTAGAGAAATACTTATCCACTGATTCTAGGAAGACCATGGCTAGCTATAGCAGCAGCATCTATTGATTGTCGAACTAGGGATATGGTTATTTCTAATGGGATAGATTTGAAGAAAATATCTCTATATCCTCCAACTAAACCATCAATACATTATACGAGAAGAGTATGGGTGGATGAACTGGATAACAATGACAACAATGCCTCAGTAGCTATGGTAACCATCAAGGAACATTTGGGAGAGTTGGAAGAAGAAATCTACTATGATACAATAGAAGACATTACCCACTACCTAATCAATGAGGATGTGATGGAGCTTGCCCAAGATTCTAGGAGAGAACTTCTTACTTCTACTCATTGTACCCTAGCAAATATCATTCCTTGTGGGGAGACCTTTTACAGAGACTCAACCATGTTCCACATGTTGCTTCCACATTCTTGTCCCCTCAATACCATGAATCTAGTGTATGGATTAACTACATCCATGGATCAAATCACAAAACAGGTCATGATTTTACTAGTGAAAACACTTAATATCAATACTCAGTTAACAACAAATCAAGAAGAAAAACTTATCCAACTTCTGATTTCCCATTCAGCAGCTTTTGCTTGGGAATACCAAGATATAAAGGGCATCCCTCCTGAGATCTGTACCCATCATATATACATTGAGGATATTAAACTTGTCAGACAACCCCAGAGAAGATTGAATCCTACTTTAAAAGACATTGTTAAGACTGAAATAGAAAAATTACTGCAAGCAGGATTTATATATCCAATCTTAGACAGTCAATGGGTCTCACCCCTAGTCATAGTGCCTAAAAAGAATGGGAAATGGAGGGTGTGTATTGACTATAGGGAGCTAAACAAAGCTACAAAAAAGGACTACTTTCCCTTACCATTCATTGACCAAGTGTTGGACAACCTTGCTGGGAGAAAGTATTTTTCTTTTCTAGATGGATTCAGTGGGTATAACCAAATTCAAGTAGCACCTGAAGACTAGGACAAAATCACTTTCACCTACTCTTGGGGAACTTTTGCTTACAAAGTTCTTCCATTTGGACTATGTAATGCCCCAACTACCTTTCAGAGGCTTGTTTTAGCCATTTTTGTTAAACTAGCTAATGAATGCTTGGAGGTCTATATGGATGACTTTACTATGTATGGGGATAATTTTGAAGAAGCTCTCACAAACCTTGAGAAAGTGCTGAAATGCTATGAGAAAAATCAATTATCCCTTAGCTATGAAAAGTGCTTCATGATGGTAGAGGAAGGAATTGTATTGGGACACCACATTTTAGCAAATGGGATCAAAGCGGATCAAAACAAGATAAAAGTGATCACACAGTTGCCTTCACCCAAAAATTAGATAGATGTTAGAAGTTTTTTGGGTCATATAGGCTACTATAGGAGATTCATAGAAAATTTCAGTAGAACAATTACCCCCCTATTTACCCTGCTTAACAAAGACACAAAATTTCTGTGGACAAAAGACTACCAATCAGCATTTGAAACCTTGAAAGAAAAGCTTACTATCACAGTAGTTTTGAGAGGACCTAATTGGACTTTACCATTTCACATACAAACTGATGCTTCAAATGAGTCCATTGGGGCAGTTTTAGGACAAAAGGAGGAAGGAGAGAGTATGCATGCCATTTATTACATCAGCAAAAACCTTACCTCTACAGAAAGAAATTACACCACAACTGAAAAAGAATTCTTGGCAGTCATCTATGCTATAAACAAATTCAGGCATTATATCACTGGATATAAAATATTTGTACACACTGATCATGCAGCCATCAAGCAACTAATGAATAAGCTAGTAGTAGGTGCAAGGATCATTAGGTGGTTATTACTATTGTAGGAATTTGATATTACCATAGTTGATAATCTAGGAAAGTTTAATTTGGTTGTTGATTTTCTGTCAAGATTGCATGTAGGAGGAGAAAACCAACCAGTGGAGGATAGGTTCCCAGATGAACATCTTTTTGCTATATCCTCTACTGTACCTTAGTTCGCTGACATAGCTAATATTTTATCTACAGGTTTGTATCCATCCCATTTTACCTCAAAGTAAAAAAATAACATTTAGTTAAGGAAAGCTTATCTTACAAATGGTTAAATGGATTGCTGTTTAAATGTGGTCCTGATTTCATTTTACGTAGGTGTTTGAAAACTCATGGAATTTTTGTTGTATTGAGAGCATATCATGATGAACCATATGGTGGGCATCACTCTTCCCATAGGACTATCCACAAGATCCTAGGAGTTAGTTACTATTGGCCCTCTCTCCATAAGGATACTAAGAAGTATGTGTAGCAGTGTGACTAGTGCTAAAGGATGGGATAGCCAACCTTCACCTAGGAGATGTTACTGCATCCTCAAGTCATGATGGAACTATTTGAATAGTGAGGTCTAGACTTTGTGGGACCAGTTTCTCCACCATCATCAAGCAAGGAGTATATTTTAGTATGCACAGACTATGTGACTAAATGGGCTGAGGTTCAAGCATTGCAATTTGCATGAGAAGAAAAAGTTGTTGATTTCTTTTATAATAAGATTTTCTTGAGGTTTAGAGCCCCAAGATCCATAGTTTCAGATAGAGGACCTCAGTTTACTTCACAGGTAATCAGAGAATTCACAGATTTATATCAAGTCAAGCACAGAAAATCTTCACCTTACCATCCTCAAGCCAATGGGCAAGTAAAGGTGACTAATAGGGAACTTGAAAATATTCTGACAAGGACAGTGGCAATGAACATAAAAGATTGGGCTAATAGATTACCTGAAGCAGTTTAGGCTTACAATACCACTTGGAAGTCCACAATAAAGTTCTCACCATATGAATTAGTTTATGGGAAAAAACCTATTATGTCTATAGAATTTGAACTCCAGACACTTAAAACTGCATTGAATATTGGTCTACCGTTATCCATAGCCCAACAGAACAAAATTCTTCAGCTCAATGAGTTGGATGAAATCTGGACAAAGGCCATTCAGCAAATAGAACTGGTTCAGTATCAAAGGAAGCAATGGCATGACCAACACATCAAGAGGAGGACATTTCAACAAGGTGATTGGGTTCTTCTTTATGATTCTAAATTCAAGGAGTTCAAAGAGAAATTACAAACTCATTGGATGGGTCCTTATCAGATAAAAGAAGTTTTTGAAAAGGGAATAGTACTGTTGGAACCTATTGATAGAAGCACAGACACATTCTTAGTGAATGGCCACCGAATTAGACTCTATAAAAGGCCATCCACTAAAGAAGAGTTCCTCAACGATTTGTGCTTTGATATAGGGGATACCTCCTCTGTCACAGTTTTGGACTAGTTGAAAAAAAAAAGAAGGTTGAAAACCAGCAAATGGTAGCCTTCTGAAAAAAAAGAGAAAAAAAAGAAGGTTGAAAACCAGCAAATGGCGGTCTTCTGAAAAAAAAAGAAAAGATGGAAAACCAGTAAATGGCTATCTTTCTCGACCAAGGGAATTGAAAACCAGCAAATGGTGGTTCCCTTCTTCATGCTAGTTGAGAATAATCAAGCTACGAAGGTGATTAGGTGCCAGGAGTTACTCAAACACACCTCCAGTGCTTCACAGTTTAGAAACACACCTCTGGTGCTTCACAGTTTAGGAGCACCTTTGGTGCTACACAAACAAGGAGCACCTCTGGCGCTCCACCAATAAAGAGTTATTTACAACCATAAGTGGGAGGGGACCCACCTCTTTACCCAATAAAGTAGAGATGTCATTTGATGAGGTTATCATGACTCATCCTCTACTTTATGGTAGGAATAAAATCAAATCAACACGCGTCTCACGAGAAATCATTATTCTTGTTTGCACGGGTACTTATAAAGACTACGTTGACGTCACCCAGGATACATGGATTCTCTAACCACTCAGTGGGAATGATTGCAGGTTGCATTACAAAGAAGGTGATTGACATCATCTCAGGCCACAAAAGCTACTTAGGTGCCATGTCATCTCATCAATGCTGCAACATCTCAGCCAAGTACATCGCGCCTCATCATTAAAAAAGGTTCAGGTAACTTTATCTTAATTAAGCATTAAATAGAAACTATCTTGTCATTCTATTTTTGGGTGCCGTCATTATGACATGTCCTCCTACCATCATTTTCCTTTCCAAATTCATGCATGCTACCATCTTTGTTGTACTGTCACCTTGCCTACAGAGTGTCCCATCACTCTGCTTCATTTATGACCACATAAACACTCTAACTAATTTTTATATCCTTCTCCATAAGCCTAAGCCATTAAGCAAATTGACATAATAATCCTTATTCAAACAGTAACATACCCTGAAGAATAGAATCAGCTGAAACAGTTCTCTGGAGCCTACGGAGTGAGGAAGGATTGTAAGCACAGAGGATAGGAAAAGAATTTAGAAATGGGGGTTAAGAAGAAATCAAAACCAAAAAGTGCTACAGGCCTTTTGCAGGATGAAGCTGCAGCAGACATTCTGAGAAATGTAGGATGGTTGGAATTTCTGGAAAAATTTGAGGGGTTTCAAGAGGATATTGTTGATGAGTTCCTAAGAAACCTAAGGGACAATCAGACAGCTCTAAGGGGAGTCCAAATCAATCTCTTTGCAACCACTGTCAGTCATATTTCTGGGTTGCCTAAACAAGGTGAGAGGTTCTATCATTTGAAAACCTTATATGTTGATTTGATTAGGAATTTTTCTGTTGAAGGTGAACTTGCAATACAATTGCATTTAAATAAAAATGAGGTTAAAGGAATTCTTAGGTCCTCACTTCCAAACCCTTGGCAATCTGTAGCTACATGGCTGATGAAATATTTCACATGTGATGGTCAATTTTCCTTAGTTTTTGGACCAGTAATGAAAATGTTGATTTTTATGAGGCATGGGAATGGACACCCTGAATTTAGCATAAACATTCCCAACTTTTTGTACTCTGCCATTAGGGCAATTGCAGAAAAATATCAACAAAACAAGGGTCCTATGAAGCATCATGGCCTCATTTTTTTGATAGTTAAACACCACTTTCTATCTCAAGTTGGTGGGGAAGAATTATGGAAACTATTTCTTGAACAAAATCCCCAGGACAGAGAGCTAGAAAGGGCACATGCAGAGGGTGAGGGTTCCTCTACCCAACAAGAAGAAGAGACAGAACCTTCAACCTCCTCTATAGTTGTTCAAAAAGGAAAGAAGTCCACACTAGAGGCAACTTCATCTATAGCCCCTGTTTCTGATAAAAAGAAGAAAGGCAAAGAAATTAAAGAGCTTGCTCTTGATAAAACTCCATACATGACTCCCTCAGCCAGGAGGAAGGTGACTCTGGCTGATGAATCTTTCCCTAAGGAACTAACAGGGGAGAGGTTAGGGCAGAAAGCAAAGAAAACCCCAAAGAAAGCTGAATCTAGAATACACTATTGGGCTGAAGAAGTATCCCATGATTTCGATGAGATCCCTCTAGTGAGAAAGAAAAGACTAAGAGAAGTTTCCCCATAACCATCTGTCCATCTAGGTTCAAGTCCAACTTCAGAACAATCTCCTGCTCTGGAGATAGAACACAGGTAAACTTTTACTATTTCCTCAGATTCTGAGGATAAGACACCTGCTCCAGAGGCACCTACCGCACCTATGCTATGGAGAAGCAAAAGAAAAAGGTAGCTCTCCCAAATTGAGAAAGATAGTGCTCTCCTAGCTGAAGTGCTTCTGGGTTTCAGAACTTTTGAGGAGAAAGTTGGGCCTTCATCAATGCCAGCACAAATAGAGAAAACCCAAGAAGAACCTCAGGACAAGGAGGCTACAGGGAAAGATGAAATAAAGCAATTGGGTGCAACTGATAGTGCAGGATAGATGGCTATGGAAGATCCTGATGTGCAGCACATAGAAGAAGAAACATGAACTTTCTCTCATCCCTCTGATCAAGAGGATATTGAGATTTCAAAAGAGCAGCAACTATTGGAAGAAATTGATAATCTAAAAAGATTACTTTGGGGGAAAAATTAGATTATCACTGACCTCAAGAAGGTCAAAATGGAAATGGAGATGGAGCAAAAACAAGTAATTAAAAAACTGCAAATAGAGCTCCAGAGTAAAGACCAAATAATTCAAGAAAGGGAAGTAGAATTGAAGCCCAGAAGACTGAGACAGCTAAAATCATGAAGGAAAAGGAGATAGAGGCAGAACAAAGTATCTCTGATCTTACCAAGGCTAGAGACAATGGTCTTAGAGTAATTGCAACATTAATTGAGAAAGTACAGAGCCAAGATAAACAATTGACTTAGGCCAACAACAAAATAGATGATCAAGAGGAGTATATTCAAGAGTTGGCTGGCCTAAGGGCAACCAATGAACAGGAGGTACAAATAGCTCCATATGTGGGTCCAATCCCCATTGATATTCCTAAGGCCCTGTTTCATTGGGAAAGGAGATGTAGAGAATATGAGGCTTCTAAGCCTATGCTGCAATTACAGAGGACAGTTACTGCCATGACAAAAAGAGTGGAAACCCTGGAGGAAAGAGTCATTTAGATAGCCTCCATTTCTTCTCAGATTTTATCTTGCAGACCTCCAAGTGCTAATTATGCTATGCTTTTACAAGAAAGAGTCCTACAAAGAAAGTTGACTTGTCTTCAGTTTTGTCTGATCTACCTGAGAACACAGAAACAATAAAGGGGTTCATGGAAGCCTATACAAGGAGTTCTGATGAAGACAAAAATTTTTTGTGTAAATTATATATGCATGGATTCTGTGTTGACGATATGACCTTCATTATTAATTATTTTGTAGAAGATTGCCAGCTCAAAGCATTCATGTCAATGATGAGGAATCATTAGATTTGGAACGAGCGAATGGAGGCTCACCTCAAGAAGGATATAGATTTCATTAGAAAGGAGTGTCCAAACCCTCAAGCTTTTGAGATCCAATTCAGGGCATTTGTCTATCACCCTAAAAATCAGAACAAAATTTTGCCATTATACCTAAAAAATCTGCAAGAATATTCCATTGATTTTGGTCTTTTTATGAACAATTCAGCTAATCTAGTGCTTGCAACAGTAAAGAAAAGGTGGAATATTCTGACCTCAGAGTAGAAAATGAGAGAGTTGGTAACCCTTGCAAACTTAAGGTTATTTATGAGGAAGGCAAGGTTAATATCCAAAATAATGGATAAGCATAAACATGAGTGGATAGGTGGGTGTTTTAGGCCCCCTCTCATAATTGAACCACTCCCTATCTGGGCCGAGCAGATGGAAGATTAGAAATTGCAAGAGTGGTTGAAGCAGGTAGATCTATACAGAGGAAATAGTAATACCAACCACACCACTTGGTCTACCTATGCACAAGACTACAGCTTGATTGACAGGCTACTCCACCAGAATAAATCTAGATTGTGAGAAGTAGGAGGACCTGCTAAACCTTAGGTATGGGGGGGATGATGAGTTCCAAGTAGTACCCATAAAATACATCTTTTTACCTCTCTTTTTTGCCTTTCTGATCCCATCTTTCTAGATGTCTACACCCAAATAAGTTAGCAAGATTGTTCTAAATAATGATTAATTAAAGATAAATTACTTAAGATCATGATTTCTGATTAAAGGATTAATGTGCATGGAATTGTTGGAAATATGTAGAAAAACTTCTCTTGTTGAATCAACAGGTGTAGATGTTCGGGATGACAATTTTGTACATCTCTAAAGGTAGTCCTAATGATCTTTGGAGACAATACCAGAATACCATGACATCAAAAGTTTTTGAAGTAAAGAGGAAAAGCCTCTCTAGAGCTGGACTGAAGTCTAGAGCATCTCTGGAGTTGAGCAAGAAGGCCACAATTATATCTTTGGAGCTGCAGATAGAGACATACATTTCTGATGCCTCTTTAGAACAGAGCAGATTTCTAGCACAACTGTCAGTCAGACACTTTCAGCAATGATCGTAATACCCCTGATATTACTCAAATCATCACATGAGTGATTAAGGGCCATCTCTAGTTAACTGCTGGGAGTTTTTATCCCTTTTTAGTTTTTGCATGAGTTACTGATGAAACTGATTTAATATCCATATTTTTGGGGCCTCATTGCCCAAATGTATTAAGACTAAAACCTAGATTTAGAGTGGACTTCTGTTCCACTCAATCTATTTTTATTGCATGGTTATTTTCCGTAGTTAGACAACTAGTATAATAAAGAGATGGATGTCATCTCATAGAAGAACTGGTAGCTAAGATAAGTGATATGTCATCACTCATTTTATATATACTTATCGAAGCAACAGAAAAGGGGACTTTTGGATTATTCTAATTTTCTGTAATCTCAATTTGGATATCAATATTTCTCTGAATGTAAAGTGAATGGAATTGGACTGAATTAAGTTGTGATCTTAATATTTTGTTCTAATTCCTTACTGTAGCCTTCATCCCTAATGGTGTGGAGCAAGGGCCCACTCTCACCACCAAGGCAAAAGGCTAGTACCACTATTTTGTTGTTTCAGATTTTGCTTTCTAGAATACTTACTGATTTTGATAAATAGATGCATATTGCAGTTTATAGATTTGCTTTGAGTAATTTACTGTTTAATCATGTTTCCAACATTCTTTGAATTCATTTAGTAAGCAGATAGATCAATCTCTTTAAATTAGTAGAAGTCATTAGAATTAGCTAGAGAAAAATGGTAACTGTAGAATCCCTAATTGTAGACAGCTGTGGACACAGCCCTGTATTTTGACATCTGAAATATGATTAAATGATGAGGTACAATGACCCTTGTCACAAGTCCTAGATTCCTTGGTAGGAAAGAAGTAATTCTCATTTCTTGATGGATTTAGAGGATATAATCAGATAAAGATTTCTCCAGAGGATCAGGATAAAACCACATTTACCTGTCCTTGGGGGACCTATGCATACTCTATTTTGCCATTTGGACTGTGCAATGCTCCAACTACTTTTCAAAGAGTAGTCCTTAGTATTTTTTCTGATTTTGCTCATGATAGCATGGAGATTTATATGGATGACTTCACCATATATGATAAAGCATTTGATAAGGCTTTGCAGAATCTTGAAAATGTTTTGAAAAGATGCATGGAGCACAATTTGTCCTTAAGTAATGAAAAGTGTTTTATGATGATGATTGAAGGAGTGTTGTTGGGACATTTCATTTCATCAACAGGTATCCAAGTCGATCTAAAGAAGATAGAAATAATCTCTACATTTCCTATTCCACAAAAATTGAAGGATGTTAGAAGTTTCCTTTGACATGAAGGTTATTATAGAAGGATTATTCAAGATTTTAGCAAGATTGTTGCTCCCTTGTTTGCACTTCTATCTAAGGATATTGAATTGCTTGGACACTTGAATGTCAGCATTCTTTTGAAAAATTGAAAGCATCCCTAACACAGGTCCCAGTCTTGAGAGGTCCGAATTGGAAATTGCCCTTTCATATTCACACCGATGCCTCAGACTTTGCCATTGAGACAGTGTTAGGCCAGCAAGAAGGCAACAAGGAATATGCAATTTACTACATTAGTAAAAACTTGCAAGGGGCTGAGCTAAACTACACAGTGACAGAGAAAGAAATGTTGGCAGTTGTTTATGCCATCAACAAGTTCAGACACTACATAACCGGGTACAAAGTATTCATTCATACTGATCACACATCCATCAGATATCTGATGAACAAGCCAATAGTGGGTGGTATGCTGGTCAGATGGTTATTATTATTTCAAGAATTTGATATCATAATTGTTGACAAGCCCAGTAAGGCTAATGTAGTTGCTGACTTTTTATCTAGATTGCCCACTCAATCCTCTAATGGTGTGGTTGATGATTCCTTTCCTGATGAGCATCTATTTTCTCTCACTATCCACACACCATGGTATGCAGACATAGCAAATTACTTGGTTACATGACAGATTCCAAGATATTTTTCACCAAGAGAACGGAGACAACTTGTTCACAAATGCTTTCCCTACTCCTGGATTTTAGGTTTTCTCTTCTACATTGGACCAAACAACATCGTGAGAAGATGCATCAGAGAAGATGAAGTGTTTGATATCATGAAGGCTTGTCATGATGAACCATGTGGGGGACACTTCGCAGCAAAAAGAATGGCCTTCAAAATCTTGACAACAGGGTATTATTGGCCAACACTTCACAAGGATGCTATCAAATATACAAGAGGTTGTGATAGGTGTCAAAGAATGGGCAGACCAACTAAAAGTGATGAAATTCCATTGCAACCACAACTTTCATTAGCTCCTTTTGACAAATGGGGACTAGATTTTGTTGGTCCTATATCTCCAACCTCCAATAATAAGGAGTATATTTTGGTATGTATTGATTACCTTACAAAATGGGTTGAGATCAAAGCATTGCAGTTTGCAAGAGATGGTAATGTAGCTAAATTCTTATATGAAGACATTTTCACTAGATATGGTGTGCCAAGCGAAATAGTAACAAACCAAGGTCCTTAGTTTACCTCAAATCTAATTACAAAGCTAGTGGAGGAATATCAAATAAGGCATAAAAAGTCTACCCCTTATCATCCTCAAGCCAATGGACAGGTTGAGGTAACCAACAGAGAACTAGAAAAAATCTTGACCAAAATAGTACAACTCCATAGGCAAGATTGGGTTACTAGGTTGCCAGAGGCTGTTTGGGCCTATAGAACCACCTGGAAAACTACCACAGGGTTTACCCCATATGAATTGGTTTATGGAAAAACATCAGTCCTCTCAATTGAATTTGAACATAAAACATTAAGGATAGCTATTGAGCATGGGATGGATTTGACAACAGCACAACAATATAGGATTCAACATCTTAATGCTCTGGATGAAATAAGGTTAGAGGCACTCCACCATACTAAAGTTATCCAGAAACAAAGGGTCAAATGGCATGACAGTCATATCAAGAACAAATCATTTACAACTGGTGATTGGGCACTTTTATATGAGTCTAGGTATAAAGACTTCAAGGGCAAGCTCCAATCCAGGTGGCTTGGACCATATGAAATCATGCAATTTTTCCCAAATGGAGCTGTTCAGTTGCAAACTATAGATGAGGTTTGATTTTCACTCTTGGTCAGTGGACATCGACTAAGGTTGTATAAGAGGCCATTGCAGAAGGAAGACTTCATTGTTTCCTTAGCTACTACATATGGTGCCTCTGGCACTCTTGATGAGGATACTATGACACCAGTTGATGCAGCGTTAGAGGATGACCCACATGGCTTGACTAGTGATACAGAGGTTGAGTTGGAATACTCAACCCCTGTAGCTAAGGCATAATCTCTTTTGCTTTCAAAACACATGCACACACCGCACCTTTACCATGATGTTTACATATTTCAGCTGGGATCTGTTTACATATTTCAGCTGGGACCTATCTACAAATTTTAGCTAGGACCTGTCTACAAATTTTAGCTAGGACCTGTTACTTCTACACCTATTCTGATCACTTTCCAAATTTGCATTTTGGAACAATGTTGCAAGTACCTATAGCAACTGCAGATGTATTCCATGCAATGCACCACCAATCCACTCAATCCGTACACTACGCCTTGCTTCATCACCGTGCCTACACCTCAAGCACCGAATTTCAAGCAATTCCATCAAATCACACATGTTGACATGCCACCTCACCATGCATCCACATGCATGACCTTATAGTTCTGGTGGATTAATTGCATCATACACAATATCTCCTGTGGAAGAGTGCTCCCACATTTCTTTTCAAGGCATTGTTACCAAGGTAACCTTTCATGATTGCCATTAAATTTCTTTTTATGCATTTATCCTTATCCTTATTTACTTCATGCATGTGATAATATTTCATAACATTCCAATTAATAATTACAACTTCCTACCACTTCCTTTGCCACGTGAGTGAGGTCACTTCATGTTCAGTCGGGGAGAAGGGTTGTTATTCTTGTGTCATTCTTGATTTTTCGACTAGTTTTCAAATGAGTTTTCATCCCTGTGTACTATGTAAATAACTAGTGAGAGTTACCTTCCTAATATCTTTGCTTAAGTCAATTCGAGTTAACCCTAAGTAGTAAGAGGAATTGCAGGGAAGATAAAGAATAGGGGTTAAGTCTAACAAGGTGGCAAAGTGGAATTATACAGAGGATTATAGACATGGGAGGTGACTTAGTAAGGAGGGAGCCATCTGTGCACAAGGAGATTCTTGAAGATGTACTAGTTTTAGAAGGATGAGATATCAGTTGCTTCAAAAGCAACTAATGAGACCCAATCTTCTAAAGGTGACAAGCCTAAGAAAGAGAAGGTCCAATGTGCCTATTGTAAGATACCTAGTCATGATGAACATAAGTGTTTGAAGAAACAAATTGATCACTTGACACACATTCTTGAGATGAATAATATCAGTGTTCTTGAGTCTATCAAACAGAATTCAAACGAGGGGTCCAACAAGGAAAAAGAAAATAACAAGGGGAAAGGGAATGACAAGGCCCTTGTAGTAGTTTCTTCACAACAATCCACTTGGGTTCTTGATTTGGGTGTATCTTTAGAGTCGTGTACTATGCCTTGTTTTTTGATGGGTGATGACACTCCAGTTGAGGTGTGTGGGAGAGGGTCTGATGATGTAGGGGATGACACATTCCATGATGTTCTTTGTGTGCCCTCATTATCAGCTGATCTCTTATCAATATATCAGATTACTCACATAGGTTCAGGCAAGTGGGTTGAGTTCACTTCTGATTCAATGGAGATTCATGAGTTGCATAGTGGTTCTACAGTTATAGTTACAAGAGCAGATCATCATTTATGGCTCTATCTTTTTTCTCACTTTGTTCCTGATCCTCCTTTGACTGTTTTGCTCACTCATTCTGATGATGTAAGTTATGGCATGAGTATTTTGGTCATCTTAACCACCGCTACTTACAATAGGTCAACTAGAAGAGCATGGTCATAAGGTTGCCTTCAATTCAATTTTTAGGTTGTGTTTGCCAAGGTTGCATTAATAAGCATCCTAAGGAAACATTTGACAAGGGTAAGGCATGGAGAACTTCACAGATACTAGAGTTAGTTCACAGTGATTTGGCTGGACCATTTCCTCGTCTATCCTTCAGCAAAGCCAGATATGTTCTAACCTTCATTGATGACTTTTCACGCTATACTTGGGTGTACTTTCTCAAACAAAAGTTTGATCTATTTGATCACTTTCAAGACTTCAATACTTTTGTAGAGAAGCAATCTAGGAAAGCCATCAAAGTTTTGCGCACTGACAATGGTGGTGAATATGTCAACCATCATTTTGAGTGGTTTTACACTTCAGAGGGGATTGATTTGCAGCATTCAGTTCCATACAATCCTTAGCAGAATGGTATTGCAGAATGGAAGAATAGGTCCTTGAAGGAAATGGCAAATTGCATGATACATTCGAGATCTCTTGCACCACACTATTGGGCAGAGGCTATTAATTGTGCTTGTTATATCTAGAACCATGTTCCTCACTGAGCTTTGAAGGGAGTCACTCCTTTTGAAGCTTGGGGCAGGCAGAAACCATCAGTTAAGCACTTTCAAGTTTTTGGTTTTCTTGCATGGGCCCACATTCCTGTAGAGAAACATAAGGCCTTGGATCTATAGAGCAGACCTTGCATATTTGTAGGCTATCCTGATGGTGTGAAGGGTTATTGATTTCTCCACACTACTACAAATGAGTTGTTTATTGAGAGGAATGCTTAGTTTGAGGAGGGCTCTTCAAGTTCACCTCCTATCACTTCACCTCCTTCTACTTTGACATTGGTGTCACTTAGGCTACATGACAGATCTTCTAATGAGTTAGATTCACCTGAGAAAAGTCTTGATGATGAGGATTTTTCTACCTCCACTTCAAATGTTGAGAGTGATTTAGAGGATTCACCTCCTCCTCTTCTAGTCATCATTTAGAGGGTGACGATTCTCCTCCACATTCTCTGACTTCTGGTCCACTTTGGGCTAGACAGACCTTGCAGTCTGTAGGTGATTGGGTTGCAGATCCATCAGACACCAGGTGGACTCATTCATAATTCTAGGATGCTCCACATGTCTTCATTGCTATTGCCTTTGATCCATAGTCCCTTCGAGAGGCTTCTGGTATTCTTGAGTGGGATACAACTATGCAAAAGGAGTATAGTTCCTTAATTAGGAACCATACTTAGGATCTTGTCCCTCTTCCTAAGGGAAGAAAACTTTTTTAATGTAAGTGGATCTATGAAACAAAATTTATAGTAGATGGGTCGATTGATAAGCATAAGGCTCGCCTGGTCACCAAAGAATTCTCCCAGGTTCCTGGGATTGACTACTTTGAGACTTTTGCATCAGTTACCAGAATGAACTCCATCTGACTTCTTCATTCCATTGCTATAGGTAATCATTGGGAACTATACTAAATGGATGTGAAGAGTTACTTTCTTCACGGTGAGCTTCAGGGGGAGATCTACATGGAGCAACCATAGGGGTTCATTCAGGATTCTTCACTTGTGTGTCATCTTCGAAAGTCTCTCTATGGCCTCAAACAGGCTTCTCAAGCCCAGTATGCCATGATGGACTCCTTCCTTCTAATAGTTGAGTTCACTCAGTGCCATTCTGATCCCAATGTCTACATTTATAGCAGGATGATTCGCTCCTTTTTCTGGTTTTGTATGTTGATGACTTGTTGATAACAAGGAGTTCTTCATCCACCATTGGGGTAGTCAAATTTGCCCTTCATGACAGGTTTTTGATGGCTGACTTGGGCTTGTTGCATTACTATCTCAGGATTGAGATCTACTAGTCTACTTCTAGGATCACCATCACATAGTCTAAGTATGCTCTAAATTTTCTCTTGCAATTTCATATGGCTGACTGTAAGCCTGCTCTAACTCCCTTTCTTTTTGGAGTTAAACTTAAGGCTTAGTGTTCTTCACCATTTGTTGATGGTACTTTGTACTGGCAGCTTGTTGGAAGTTTCATTTATCTGACTCATACGAGATTTGGCATTTCATATGTTGTAGGCATGGTCTCTCAATTCATACAGAAGCCCCATGAGATGCATTGGAAAGCAACCAAGTAGATACTTCACTACATTCAGGGTACTCATAGTTGTGGGATTCACTATGCAACAAGCATTGATCTTGACTTGGTGGGCTACACATATTTAGATTGGGCAGGTGATTCTCAGGATCGCAAGTTCACTTCAGGTTACAACTTCTCACTTGGTTCAAGTCTTGTTTGTTGGTTGAGCAAGAAGTAGTCTATTATTGCTCTATCTTATATTGAGGCCAAGTATCAGGGGGCTATGAATGCCACCATTAAGGCCATTTGGCTTCGAAATCTTCTCAATGAGTTTGGTATCTAGATTAGATGGTCATCAATCATATTTTGTGATAATGAGAGTGCCATTCAGATCTCATGGAATCCAGTCCATCATCAGTGGACCAAACACATTGAGGTCCACATGCACTACATCTAGGAGCTCAGCCATGGCCATGTCATCAACCTTCACTACTGTCTAACTTCCTAGAAGGTTGCTGATATCTTCACCAAACCCTTCACTGAGAGCAAGTTCCTTGATTTGTGAGCTTTACTGGGGCTGTGGGAGACTTCATCTTCTGGGGGCTTCATCCTCTCACTCAGAGTCTTGACTCTTTCTACTCTGGGGGTCTTTTCTCTCTCTATTTGGGGGGGCTATTCTCTCTTTTCTTGGGGGCTTCCTTTGTTTGGGGGGGAATTTTATGTACATAGATACCTCATCAGGCTTAATTTTTTGGGACCCATCTCTTCATCCACCTAAGCTACGCTTAAGGGGGGTGTTAGTGTAGGTTTTTATTTCCTAGTTGGGTTATTTATTTTTCCCTTATTCCTAGGTTTTTCCTACACCTTTTATTAATATTACTTAGGTTAATAAAGCATGTTGCATCCCCATGCAACACTGCCCACACTTTACTTAGCCTGCCTTGCAGTCTGAGTCGTTCTAATGTCACCAACTATGCTTTCACCATGGATGCCCTCTTAACATCCCACCAATACGCACCGCAGAACAAGTACACATTGCACCAGTTACCCTGGCTCATGCCTCTTGCACTTAATTCCAAATCCTCTATCTCCCTTGCATCTCAAGTCCACTTAAATCTCACCCCACATGAAGAACACCCAACATCAATCCAGTTTCATCCCATCTCCCTAGCAACACTCACTCTCCTAGCATTGGCCTCAACCAAGAAGACTACACAAACTGGCTCCTTAGATCACAACCACTATAATCTAGATGATGTAGACCCTGCTTTGTTGGGACTAGTTCATCATCTCTGAGCTCTAAGAGTCCCATTCATCCCAGGCTCTTAGTTACCTGAGTGTGCACTCTTCACAACACCTAGCTTCACATGAACATTCCCAGCTTGACCCTACACATATCCCAGATAGTTTCTCCAAGGAGTCTCACACCCTCATGGACTCACCCAACTCAATGAGTTCCTTTCCTATTGTGGACAACTCACCCCTGGAGTCATCCCATCCAATATCTAGTTACTCTGCTTCTCTAATATCTAGGACAGCTCAGCTACTCCACTTCACTAAACCTTAGGACCACTTAGCTACTCCACTTCACTAGACTTCACCCCCATGTGCCTACCTCTACTAGTAAACCACACCCTTCCAAGGTATAGCAAGATTACTCTCCTTCATCCCTAAAATCCATGTGGAACACCTAGCCTCCCCGCATAGGTGTCAAGACTACTCTTCTTCGCCCCTGGGATAAGGTCCACTCTTTGGCCTCCATGCATGGCCTCTATTGGGAACCACTCAAATGAAAGGTACCCCCTATAATAGTCATAGGTGCAAATGCAACACCACAAAAGGTTGAGATTCCAAAATGCAATGACCTCACAAAACAACATGAGAATCCCCCCACATTCTCCCCCACTAAAAAATGACAACACCCTCAGCGCCGGTGTGCGGCCTACCTGCTCAACACATAGTAAGATCCACCCTTGCCTGATGAATCGATCTACCCTTGTCCAATGAATCACTTGAAAAAAGAGACACCCTCAGTGCTAGACCATTTATCCTGAGTGCCATCCCTTACTCTGCACCCCAAGTTCACATCTTCCACTTCTGGTTCATCAACATCCATCTGTCGCACAACTCTGATTGCCTAGTGCCCCACCAACAAGCACTCCACTTGAGCCTTAGTCCAACATGCAACTTCCCAATCCTCTATGCCAACTTCTCTCTACTAACTGACCTCTGTGACTAATGCCCAACTCAGTACATTGCTGACTTGCCTAACCGACTCATCCTTCAAACTCCCCTTGAGCTTGTTGATGCCCTTCTTTGAAGGTATGCATTCTCCATCCCATCTGATTCTGACCAATAACCCAGTCATCTAGCAAGACCCTCCCTAATCTCACAAACCAACTTGTTATCTAATTACCCTTAGATAAGTTTCTATGACACAATTTCGATGCAAGTGAGGTACTCTCCTTCCCCCAACTCAACTTACTCGGTTTACTCCTCTGCCCAATGCCCCTGTCATTGGCCTACCCCCTGAAACTATGATTACCAACTGAAGCACCAAGTCCCACAACTAATCACTCCATAACTCACCACAAAGTCCCCCTTGTTGTTCCCTATGTCACCCAGACTAATCCTAGTTTCCTTACCCAGTCCACTGTTTTCCCAAATTCTGCCCAGAACAACACACAAAACCCGGCTAAACGGACACCATGCCCTATCCCTCATGGACTAGTTGGTATACCTCTTGATCCAACACATTCACAATGTTGTCCATCACAATCCCAATGTTTCTTCCATACTGATTCGATGTGCAAGCCCATCCTCCCTAACCTCCTCTTCTCGCATGGACTTTCTTCCACAACTATGCCCCCTTTGTTGAGTTCTTCTAACTCATTTTTGTGACTTGACCAAACTCTGGTTTTTGGAATCCATTTCCAACTTGGTAGCACCTTCATAGAAACTCACCTCAAGACCAAAAATTTCAAAGGCATCGACGCATTACAATGGAAGGCTCCTCATCTAGGAGACTATTCAACTAATGGAGATTCAACCATCCATAGTGTTACCAGTGAGGGCCTTGCTCTCCACACCACTAACCTACAAGATTTCCTTCTCTCAACTTTCTAGATTCATGGGCCTACCTACTCCAACTCGTCTGTGTTACCAGTGAGGACCTTGCTCTCCACTTCACTGACCTGCGAGATTTCCTTCTCTTGACTTTCCAAACTCGTGAGCCTACTCACTCCAACTCATCTATCATGCAAGAACCTTGTCCTTGACTTCTCTAGAGTTGTACAACCCATCTCAAATGGATCTCCAAGACAAGTATCTACTGCAAATGACAACTAGCTGCATCTTCACACTTTCCTTTGATACCAAGCCACCTCAATGAATGCTCTGCGATTCAACCAAGAACCCACTTAGCGACCAAAATCTTGGCCTCATGCCTAGTTCTGACACACACACACAGCCCCATAGCCTCATACACCAACACATCTCTCTATCTCCACTATCCATGTATCAACTCTAGCTCCCCCAAAGCTCTGTACCCCTATTACAACTCCAACTCCTGTCCATGTAGTACCCCTCCATTCTCACCTTGGATGTGCAGGTTGTCTGGCTTAGGAACCTGATGATGAGGATGGGACAAGAGCTTCTGTTAGTACTTTTGGAAGCATGATGCATATTGTTATGTTATTATTATTATGCAGAGATTTATTTGGATAAGGTGATGCAGTAGTATGTTGTTAAGATAGGTGGAAAGGGCAGCATCGTACCATTGGATGTATGGGGGACATACGGGTATGAGATACGATTGCTAGAGTCCCTTCCCTAGTGCTTCGTCTATTATGCACATGTGCTCTAACTTGTATGTTTGAGTGAATAGGTACCAGACATCGACTCCACTTGATTTGGTAGGTTTGAGCGTGCCTTGTACCTAATGGAATTAGTTGAGTAGAGATAGCACTTGGTCCCCTACCCTAGCCATCATCCTTGAAGAGTATAAGTACTCGGTTGATACCTTGTCAAGTATTGTCGATGGTCAGTCAGGGTTGCTTGAAGTTTTGTGGTTAGTCAATGTTGCTTGAAGTTTTTCTTTTGACCCTGGTTAGTGGTCAGGTAATTGTTTTGGCTTTTATTTTAATTTGTCTGATGATATGCCTTGGTTATTTTATGCATTAAAATAAATTGATAAGTAAAAATCAATACCTTGGTAAATAAATATATAACCATAATTAATAATGAAATAAATTTATAATGTAATGTTGAAATTAATAAATAATAATAATAAGGTAAAATATTATAAAGTTGGGTCATATAATTAATTATAATATGTAAACGAATGTTGGGTAAATGGTTTTACCCATTTGTGTAAAATTAAATATTTTTCATGTTATATTGACTTTTCAAATAAAATGCTTTTAATCAATTTAAAGTTAATTAATGTGTTATGTCAGGAAAGTTAATTTAATAAATTAAATCAGTTGGGATAGTTGGAAATTCCCATAGAATAGATATTGTTTTGTCTTCCTGTAAATATTTTTGGGTTTTAAGGATTTATTGATTTGGTGTTCTTGGGGGAAATTTTGGTGGAAGAACAGATGGGAAAACCACCAGAGGGACGCATGGAGAAGAGACAACTCAACCATAGAGGAGGAGGTTATGAAGATGATGAACTCATGGCATCAATATGCTAGGCATTATCTTTCAGGTACATTACCTTTATTTCCCAATTAAAAAATAGATAATTGTTTTTAGATTTACTGTGAGTTTTGTGGTCTCTGCCATTTCATATAATCAATATGGAGTATTTCACGGTGATGTTTTCTTGATTCTAAATTCTAATCACCTATTATTCTCTTCAAGTTCCTTGTTTGCATATTGGAGATCAGTACAATGAAAATTTATCTAATTTTGTTTGCCAATCATCCTTGTTCTGTATATAATTCTCTATGTGGCATTTAACCTTTTGTGGCATATTATCAAAGATACCGCTATAAATTCTTATGAGCCTATATTCATTTGTGATCTACTTGCACCATGAAAACTCATCCACTTAGCAACCACCATGGCATTAAGTAGCATCTCGATGAAATAGTTTTACGTATCCTCAATTAGCCATCGCTGCCATAAAGGTAAACCATGCACTCTTTTCAAATAACTTAATACATAATGCATTAAGGGTTACTCATGTGATTGAAGTTGTATGCTTATATCCCTCTTCTTTTGACCTGCGCGATGCTTATTTCCATGCATATCCTACAAGTATTGTATTCCATGAGATTACATCTCTTTCAGGCATGCTATCAAACAGTTTATGCGCCTTGTCTATGCTTCCTCATTTCTTGAGAACACATTTATTTGGGGCATTTTGTTCTACATTTCACCCCTCGTCTATGCTTCCACATTTTACATACCCTACAATAATGGCATTCTGTCAAATAGTTCCTTGAGGCATTTTGTCAATTAGATCACATTCCTTGTCTATGCTATCATTTTGGCACTGGTAGGATGTTGGAAAAGGTTTCGGAGTCTAGCTTTACATCTGCCAATTGCATTTGGTTGAACGTTTCTAAAGCCTTATTAACAAGCATATTTTGTGCATATCCTATAATCATTTCATTCATGAGTTGATATCTATTTGAGGCATTTTGACAAATAGTTCGTGTGCCTTGTCTATTATTCCACATTTCTCATGCACGCCTATCACAACTATTCCAACTTATAAATCTATCAAAACTGCCTTCAAAGGCTTTGATGGATGTCCATACCCTATTCCAAAGTTTCCATCATACTGGCGAGGGTCAAAGAATTTAGACTCACCATCAATTAATTATGCTTTTAAGATACAAATTCATTTCAATCAGGTCCATCCTATGTGTTTTTCTGCAATCATTACGTTTCATGAGATGACATCTCTCTAAGGCATTTGATACAACTCGTATGCCCTATTTTTTGAAGGCATCAACCCATAGATTTAGTATTTTTTAATTTATATTAGATTCATTCTAAGAAATTACATCAAGTTTTAGTTTGTATTGCTTTGATTATGTCGTATTCATATAAATGCAAATGAATTTATTTATAATATCTTTAAAGGAATTTAATTTAGATAGAAAGAATAATCTTTCTTTTGCAATGAATTTATTTTGTAGTAAGAATGTATTTTGTATATAAATATAAAGAAGATTATTAGTTGATTTTTTGGAAAAGATATAGATGTCCATGGTTTCTTGTATTGAAATAACTTGTAACTGTAGTAGAATAATGATGAATTCATATCTATATTTATCCTTAGTGCAATTGATCTAATAGAAACAATAGTATGTGTGAATGATTTTTAGTAGGATTATATTATCTTTACTATTATCTTTATATTATTTTTTTTGTGTTCTTAAGATTTATTTTTACGGATAGAGAATGGTATTATGTTCAAGATCACTTTAGTGTCATTATTAAAATATTCTTCCACTTGAACCTTTCTATTACTTTTCATAGAGTTTAGGCTTAATAAGCATTAGATTAAATTGATTTAAATATTAACATGGTTTTATTTAAATACTTAGATTAGAAAAGATATTCTTGTTGGTTAGTTATATCCTTTGTGTCAGATAGAGTTACTTTGATAGTTGGATAAATTCTTTCATTAGATATATGATTTTGTGTATCCATGAAGTGAATTTATTATTGTTGTATTTGTGTCCTTAAGCATGATTTGAAGAATGAACAATTGGTTCAAGACTTTATTACTTGGTTAGATAAATATGAAAAGTATTGAACTCATTTTATGAAAATATCCTTGTGCTATGTCTAAATGATCAATATTGCTAGAATAAATAACTTTTTCTCTGTATTTGAAGTAAAGGTTGTGTAAGTCTCTATGCCTTTCGAGAGGTGTGTTTAGTATGTTGGTTCCGCATGTGTCGTCCTATGGGGCTGGGACCTAGTGAGAGGCTACTAGGACAACCATAGATGGGGGTCATGGTCTAGTGAGAGACTACCAGGACAACCCATACTAGCACCATGGAACGACACTCCTTATTGCAATCTAGCACTCCCTAGTTGTAATTCCTCCTTCTGTTGTGTGGATGCCTCTAGAAGTTAAGTAAGTGTTGTAAGTGATGTTGGTGTTGTTAGCAGTGTTGTGTTGGAGCCATGTATAACCCTTCTTTTTGTTAGCCCATTACTTTCCTGACTGTTTGTTTGATGTGGGACCTAATGTTATCTCCTAGCATGGGGGTGGACCTCAGGGTTCCACATGGTCAGGTGGTTGGTGCTTTTTCTCCATTGGGAATTCTTGTGGCATGTCTGTGAGTGTGGTGATTGATCATCACACTGTGAATTCCAGTTCCTGTTCAGTTGTGGAGACACCCTATCATGTATTTGTATATTGGATTTATTTTCTGTTGTAATTCTTAAGGAAATCTGATGTAATCTTTCCCATTCACTGGGGGAAGCAATGTTGTAAATATTGTAATGATGTATCAACTATTGATGTTTTCATCTTGTAAATAGTATTGTAACGTGATGTATCTTTCGTATGTTGATTAGCTAGAAAGTGATTTGTAGTGTTAGATCAATCATGTTATCTTTTATGATATGTTCTAGTAACCTGGATGTTAGCTTTGTGAGTAGCAAAGTCAAGGAATCTTAGAAGACCTAGGTTTAGTTTATTATGTTATGTTATGCATTCTATTTTTATTTTCTTTAAAAAAAAAGTGCCGCATTAATTTGACCTGGTTTAGTGTTGTCTATTAGATTTATTTTCTGTTGTAATTCTTAAGGAAATCTGATGTAATCTTTCCCATTCACTAGGGGAAGCAATGTTGTAAATATTGTAATGATGTATCAACTATTGATGTTTTCATCTTGTAAAGAGTATTGTAATGTGATGTATCTTTCGTATGTTGATCAGCTAGAAAGTGATTTGTAGTGTTAGATCAATCATGTTATCTTTTATGATATGTTCTAGGAACCTGGATGTTAGCTTTGTGAGTAGCAAAGTCGAGGAATCTTAGAAGACCTAGGTTTAGTTTATTATGTTATGTTATGCATTCTATTTTTATTTGCTTTAAAAAAAAAGTGCCCCATTAATTTGACCTGGTTTAGTGTTGTCTTCTAGGGTTCCTTGGCGGGGGAGTTACACCTGGTATTAGAGCCCAAGTTTCTAACACTATGTACTCTGGTTATATATGAGCCCATTACGTTGTTCTAGTTTCTTGGACTCTTGAATTTATGTCTGAAATTACTAGAGGGACAGATCTTATGTTCTTCTGAAACTGCACTCCTTAATTTTGGTTTATGCATAAAAGATATATTATGAATAAGACTGAGTGTAGTTGCTAGGTATTTAATCTATGCATTTGGAAGTAAATTTATGTGATTAAGTTTTGCATTAATGATGTGATATGTATTTATTAAAACCTACATGAAGTAGTAAGAGCTAAGTAGAGGATCATTATTGTTCTTTTGTGAATATGGAACTTGTGTATAATTTGTGGAACATTGGATGCATGAATGTTGATGTGAAAGTATTAATGATTCTTGGATGCATTTAAAAATTCATGGTGCTTATGTAAAATTCGTATTGTATGGAAAAAAAGTTAGTTTGAGTATGCATATGTTATGAGGATAGAATGTTATACCAAATGAATAAAAGTGAATGTGAAATTGTTAAGTGGAGTTGTTAAGAGATCACGATGATCATGACATTGACATTTAGCATCATGTGATATGTGGAAAAGAGTCTGGTAAAGGGTAATGGATGACAGGTAATGTTATGATTTTGCAAAGGGAATCACATTGGTTATGGAAATAAATGTACTTATGGTATGTTATCTTTGGAAAAGTAATTGAATATGTAAATGTAAACCCCCTGTAAATGTGAGAAACCAGTAACTGTGCATTGGTTGAGTGTTGTGAATACCCCGTACTTGCTTTGTGTGTCATGGGATGGTGAATATGTTGTATTTTAGGTGTGGGATTAACCATACCATTATGTGTGTTTGTATGTTTGTTATCTGATGGAGGGCCAACCCACGTGTGGTTGAAATTTATAAGAGTAGCCAAAAGATATTTTCACAGATGCTTTTCTTTTGGTTATCTAGTCCCTCAATTTGTGAAGAGGCAGTAGCAGCCACAAAGTTCCTTGGGCAGGGTGCTTAGCATACGCATATTGTGGCGCAGAGTGGTCTTAGCTCAACCAATCCTGAGGAAAGTACTCACTACTTCCCCTTATGATCATGGATTAGGGTACTTGATCCATATGTGCTAGCATAATCCCCACAGTTCTTGAGTATATTGATGGTATTTCTTGGATGATCACCTACCTTGCCTTCACGAAAGGTATGATACATGACATGAGTTGTCAGTTGGGGGTCGGGGTCTAGGGTGAGAGGGACTTGCATGGACAACCCAACTGGAGCTATGTGATGACATGTGTCACCACTTAGGGGCCAGGGTCTAGGGTGAAAGGGACCTGCATGGACAACCCAAGTGAGACCATGTGCCCTATGTATATTTTGATGTCCAACATGTGGAGGGAGGTTTGTTACCCATGCTGAGATGGATTTCGTATCTGCACATGTTCCAACATTATGCAATAGGTACGATGCCACACCCCACTGATATTCTGACACAATGCTGGTGATGATGTTCTGTTGCTGATGGTAGTGAGCTAGGCTCAAGGACACGATGCCATGTGCATAGATACGTGAAGGTGCACTATGAGATTGTGTTTGATAGCCTACTTGTGTGATGAGCATAATAAGGTCTCATACACTTGTAGAGGGATACTCATGTTTTCTTTTGATAATATTTTGGTCAGTTAGCATATGGGTATGTCCTAGCCATGTATACCTCTGGCTATAGTGAGTACATGTGTGTGCCTTCTCCATGAGGTATCGCTATGCGAAGTGTGTTCTGTGTGTGCCTACTTCCGTAGAGCCACAAACACACTACCATGTGGCATACGACCAGTACGTGCCTTCTCCAGCTGGCGTATGACCATGCCATGCTGAGACACGATGTGAGATGTGGCCGAGGTACACATCCCATGCGGGTAGCCAAGGAGTGTGTGGCCACTTGGCTAGTCCATGCCGCGTGATGACGCAATGCAAGGTGTAGCCAAGGAGTACACTATGAGCCATGTGGTTGGTGTGCTCACTCCGCACCACATGAGGGCTACTGCTATAGCCTAATGTTGTTCCCTCCTTCCTCGTATGGTGGCTAGTATCTAGTCATGCAATGTTGTATAGTGCAATTTCGAAGAATGTGTATTTTCTTTATGGTATTGATGATTTTCTATTGACTGTGAAGGCCGACATTTTGTTTATGTTTGATTGTGATTGTTTAGCCACACCTTGTGATCTCATTTGCTCGTAGCCTTCATGGTTACGTTTGATTTAGTGTTGAAATTGCACGTATTTCTTTCTTTATTGCTGAAATTGAATCTTTATTTAATATTTATTTATGACTTTGGTGGCTAAACTAGTTTTTCTTTATTGTTTTTTATGTCGGCCATGTGTTGTATTGTGACTCCTCTCCAAGGACGTATGAGGCGGACTTGGTGAGTGTATACAAGGAAGCAGAAGCAGGGAACCTTAAGGATGGGGGTATCTGAGGCTGTTACACAGCTAGGACCCACTACCCACCTATGTGTGATGACTATCTCTTGGAGGCTAACCACCTTATACAACAAGAGATAGGTCATCGTGGTCTTGTTTGGATGGTCTCACCATATGTGTGTGGCCTAACACCATCAAGCCACTGAGTGTGAGGTATAGATTATGTGAGATGGATATTGGCTCTTGGCTCATGGATTATGTATCATCGATTAATATGTTGCTTCTCGGTGTCTAGATGGACCCTTGTGTAGCCTTGTGATGTGATTCCCAGTGATGTGAATTTGTGTGTATTTGAATAATGTATGTTAAATCATGAATATAGTACTTATGAAATTATGTTCATTATGTTTCCATGCTTCTAAAAGGTGTTAAATCATGATCTTGGTTGAATATGTCATGAGATTTAGTGTTGTCAAATGAATAAAGTGGAATGTCTTGTTTGTAAATGATGGATATTTAGTGTGTTTTGTGGGTATAATTATGTTGTGATGTAGCATTCTGATGTATTGATTGCTTAATAATGTATTGGAAAAAGAATTGTAATTTAAGGGTAAAGAAAATGATATGGTATTGCATCTGAAATTGAATACTTTCTATGTTTCTGATATGAGAAATTCTGCTAGTTAGGATTAAAAGGGTGCAATGTTTTCTTTGTCCTGAATGAAACTGATGGGTTTCAATGCTAATATGTAAGGATTTTGAGTGGTTTATGTACTATGGAATCATTTTTGAAATGCAATTCTTGATTGTGTTATTATTGTAACATTGAAGGCTAAAAGGATAGGTCATGCTTGAAATGGACTATATAAGTATATGTTCTTGTGAGATGAATTATTTTCATAGGCAAACTAGTGTATATTATTTTGATGTAATGAATTAGTTTTGATGTTGGTACTAATGTGTTATGTTTCCACCCTACTTTGTGACTTCTAGGAGTAAGTCAAGTTTTAGGGGGAGGATGTAGTGCCCCTCCATTCTCACCTTGGATGTACAAGTTGTCTGGCTAAGGAACCTGATGATGAGGATGGGACAAGAGCTTCTATTAGTACTTTTCAGAGCATGATGCATATTGTTATGTTATTATTATTATGCAGAGATTGATTTGGATAAGGTGATGCAGTAGTATGTTGTTAGGACATGTGGAAAGGGCAGAATCATACCATTGGATGTATGGGGGACATACGGGTATGAGATACAATTGCTAGAGTCCCTTCCCTAGTGCTTTAGCTATTATGTACATGTGCTCTAACTTGTATGTTTGAGTGAATAGGTACCAAGCATCGACTCCACCTGATTTGGCAAGTTTGAGCGTGCCTTGCATCCAATGGAATCAGTTGACCGAAGATAGCACTTGGTCCCCTACTCTAGCCATCATCCTCAAAGAGGATGAGTACCTAGTTTGATACCTTGACAAATACTGTCGGTGGTCAGTCAGGGTTGCTTGAAGTTTTATGGTTAGTTAATGTTGCTTGAAGTTTTGCTTTTGACCCTGGTTAGTGGTCAGGTGATTGTTTTGGCTTTTGGTTTAATTTGTCTGATGATATGCCTTGGTTATCTTATGCATTAAAATAAATTGATAAGTAAAAAGAAATACCTTGGTAAATAAATATATAACCATAATTAATAATGAAATAAATTTATAATAGAATTTTGAAATTAATAAATAATAATAATAATAAGGTAAAATATTATAAAGTTGGGTCATATAATTAATTATAATATGTAAACGAATGTTGGGTAAATGGTTTTACTCGTCTATGTAAAATTAAATATTTTTCATGTTATATTGACTTTTCAAATAAAATTCTTTTAATAGAAATTTAAAGTTAATTATTGTGCTATGTCGGGAAAGTTAATTTAATAAATTAAATCAGTTGGGATAGTTGGAAATTACCGTAGAATAGATATTGTTTTGTCTTCCTGTAAATATTTTGGGGTTTTAGGGATTTATTGATTCAGTGTTCTTGGGGGAAATTTTGGTGGAAGAACAGATGGGAAAACCACCAAAAGGATGCATGGAGAAGAGACAACTCAACCATAGAGGAGGAGGGTATGAAGATGACAAACTCATGGCATTAATAGGCTAGGCATTATCTTTCAGGTACATTATCTTTATTTCCCAATTAAAAGATAGATAATTGTTTTCAGATTTACTGTGAGTTTTGTGGTCTCTGCCATTTTGTATAATGGATATGGAGTGTTTCACGGTGATGTTCTCTTGATTCTAAATTGTGATCATGTATAATTCTCTTCAAGTTCCTTGTTTGCATATTGGAGATCAGTATAATGAAAATTTATCTAATTTTGTTTGCCAATCATCCTTGTTCTATATATAATTCTCCATGTGGCATTTAACCTTTTGTGGCATATTATCAAAGATACCGCTATAAATTCTTATGAGCCTATATTAATTTGTGATCTACTTGCACCAAGAAAACTCATCCACTCAGCAACCGCCATGGTATTAAGTAGCATCTTGATGAAATAATTTTGGGTATCCTCAATTAGCCATTGCTGCCATAAAGGTCAACCATGCACTCTTTTCAAATAATTTAATTCATAATGCATTAAGGGTTACTCATGTGATTGAAGTTGTATGTTTATATCCCTCTTCTTTTGACCTGCGCGATGCTTATTTCCATGCATATCCTACAAGTATTGCATTCCATGAGATTACATCTCTTTCAGGTGCGCTGTCAAACAATTTATGTGCCTTGTCTGTGCTTCCTAATTCCTTGAGAACACATTTATTTCAGGCATTCTGTTCTACATTTCACCCCTCGTCTATGCTTCCACATTTTGCATACCCTACAATAAAGAAATTCTGTCAAACAGTTCCTTGAGGCATTCTGTCAATCAGCTCACATTCTTTGTCTATGCTATCATTTTGGCACTAGTAGGATGCTAGAAAAGGTTTCAGAGTCTGGCTTTACATCTACCAATTGCATTTGGTTGAACAAATTTCTAAAGCCTTATTAACAAGCGCATTTTGTGAATATCATATATGTTGCAAGTATGAGGTTAGCCAGTGTTATCATTGATGTCAACATACTCATATTGCATTGACAAGAAGGATTGGATGAGCTGTGTGCTGAGGATATTGAGAAAATTAGTCTCAATAAGGAACAGTGATGAAAAGAAGGCAAAAGTACTCAATAGGTTGAGAATTAGAGGATACGGATTAAAGGGTTTGTAGATATGAGTCTTAAGATGATCCAGTTAAGATTTCAGAGGTCTGCATGAAGATGTGAAGAAGTTGTAATCGATCAAGTAGAACCGGTTCCAGGAGATGCTCCGGAGTGATAGAGTGTTACAAAAAGGTCTGGTGAGATCCAAAAGTGCATTGTCCTATTCTGCGGATTGGACAGTGTTTGGGATGTCCTGGTGATGTGTCATCTTGATTGGTATGTGGTTTGGAGGTCTAGAAGCACCTCTTGTAGTATGATAGTGGTGATAGACTGTGTTCTTGTAGTTCCAGATGAGGAAGAGAAGAGTTTCTAGTGAGCAGAGGAAGTGCAGATGTACCTGGTCATTTAGGTAGGCTTGTGAAGGTTCTTGGATCATGTTGAGGTTGTGTTGTTGGTCCGCATTGATGGTAGAGCCCAGAATTGAAGATATTCTTCCAGATGAAGTTCTTGTTCTAACTAGCTGACCGGATGAGTTGTTCATCCTGCAAATGTTCTTGTGGTGGCCGACCAGATGTGTTATTCATCTTGCGGATGTTCTTATGGTTGATTTCTAACTTAGATGATTATTCCTAAGTCGATGTCTTGTATAAAAAAAGGATTGTGAGTACGTTTCGAAGTGTGGTGTGTAGCGGATGAGTATGGTATAGCGAAAGAGCAAAAGGCAGAGCAGAAGTGTTTTAAGCTTAAATGGAACTGATCCAGACATGGTGAAGATGTCATTCTCCAGTTCAAGGTTGTGATCCTTATGATCTTGTAGACAGTGTGTCTCTTTGTAGGCAGTGTGCCTCTTTGTGAGCAGTGTGCTCGTGCAGTGAGCCCTGACTGGCATGTGCCATGCTTTTTTTTCTTATTCTTCTAACAGAGAATAATCCTTGGGTTAATCACCCCGTGGTTTTTCCCTTAATTGGTTTTTTCATGTCAAAAATCTTGGTGTCTAATGTGTTGATGTTTATCTGCTCCGGTGTTTATACTTTCTGCTTTCATGAATGATTAATTGATATGCTGCTAACTAATAAGAAGAATCAAGTGTTTGAAATAGAAGCAAGGTTTTTGCACAACTGATTCACCCCCCCTCTCAGTTGTGTGCCCTAGATCTAACAATTGGTATCAGAGCTAAGTTCCTCTGAAAGGAGCTTAACTACTTGAGGAGATCTAAGATGTCGTCATACAAGAAGGATAGTCTGAAGTTCGATGGATCCAACTTCAATCTCTGGAAAGGTCGCATGAAATGTCACTTGGAGTGTATGGGAAAAGCATACTTGGCCATGGTTTCAAAACCATATGTACCTCCACAGGGTGGTCCATCAACTCTGAATGAAATCACAGATGCTGAAAACAATTTGTGGACCAACGAAGCTCTTCTAAGTGCATTGAATGACTCAGATCTCTCAAATGTTATTGACCTACCAACTGCATATGAGATTTGGACTAAACTGGAACTTCTGTATGAAGGAGATGAGTTTGTCAAGATTGCAAGGTTGCAAAGTCTGAAAGGGAAATTTGAAAGATTGAAGATGAGAGATGATGAAAATATCACTACCTTTATGCCAAGAGTGAATGAACTGGTGTGTGGAATCAGGAATGCTGGTGGAGTTCTAGATGAAAATGAAATTGTTTGCAAAATTCTCAGATCCCTTCCTGCTGCCTACAAAATCAAGGTTGCTGCCATTGATGAATTTAGAGCCCATACAACCATCACAAGAGAGCAATTGGCTGGCAAACTGGCTGCATTTGAAATGACTGAGTTTGGAGATGATCATCCCAAGACTAAATCTGCATTCAAGGCCAGTGCCTATGTGCAAGGCAAACAGAGATTTGATTTGGGAGAGAATTCTTCAAGGAAGTTGTCATGGTATGATCAAGCAAGGAAAGACATGGAAGAGGAAGAAGCAGAAATAGCTCAACTTGAAGCCCTCATTGCAAAGAGACTGCCAAGAGGATCTGGTAAGTATGAAGGAAAACTACCCTTTAAGTGCTTCAACTGCAACAAGATTGGTCATTTTGCTTCAAGATGTCCGGAAAGATCTGCAGGGTCAAATGCTAACAGACAAAGGTTTCAAAAGAACTGCTATTATGTTCATGAAGAAGATGATAATGAAGGAGTAACAAATGAATCAGAAATGGGAAGCAAATCCAGAAATGAATGGGTGTTTATTGCCATCAAGGAAGAAGGTTCAATATCCTCTGAATCTGTCAATCATAAGGTTGTAGAAAGAGCTTTGGCTGCCCAAGTTGAAGAAAAGGATGATTGGGTTATTGACAGTGGTTGTTCTCATCATATGACAGGTGACAAGAACAAGTTCTTAGATTTGGAAAGGTATGAAGGAGGAATGGTAAGGTTTGGAGACAATTCTGCTAGCAGAATCAGAGGTAGGGGAACCATTTCTTTTGATGGAAAGAGCAAAACCGGTAATGTACTATATGTTGAAGGGTTGAAGCACAATCTTCTCAGTGTTGGTCAGTTGGTGGATAAAGGTTATGATCTTCGGTTCAAGAATGGAAGATGCAGGATCTTTGAAAGCTCCGGAACTGAGATTACATCCGGTACTCAAACAAAAGGTAATATCTTCCATCTAGTTGGTTCTAATAAAAGTTGTCTGTTTGTTCAAGTTGATCAGAGTTGGTTATGGCATAGAAGGATGTGTCATGTGAATTTTGATATCATCAAGATAAGCAATACTCAGGCTGTAAGAGATCTTCCTAAATTGGTGAAACCTACAAATAGTTTGTGCAAAGAATGTCAACTAGGTAAACAGAGCAGAGTCTCTTTCAAAAGAAAGGATCAGTCCACTACCAGATTACTGGAATTAGTCCATACTGATCTATGTGGTCCGACAAGAATCAAGAGTATGCAAGGTGATAGATATTTCATGTTATTAATTGATGATCATTCCCAGATGATGTGGGTTACCTTCCTAAAAGAGAAATCAGAAGCCCTTGAGAAGTTCAAAATCTTCAAAGCTATGGTAGAGAATCAAACTGGATTGAAACTGAAATGTCTGAGGTCTGATAGAGGTGGTGAATTCACATCTGGTGAATTCATAGACTTTTGTGAGAAGCATGGCATAAGGAGATAGCTGTCTACCCCTAGGACTCCACAGCAGAATGAAGTTGTTGAGAGAAAGAACCGGACCATCCAGGAAGCTTCTAGGACAATGATGATGGAAGCAAATGTTCCTGAAATGTTTTGGAGAGAAGCTGTCAGCACTGCAGTCTACACTCTTAATCAAGTTCAAATCAGAAGCAATACCGGCAAGACTCCTTATGAACTTTGGTTTGGTGTAACTCCTACTGTGAGATATTTCAGAGTATTTGGTAGCAAGTGTTATATCAAAAGAGATGAAGATCTAGGAAAATTTGATGCTAGAAGTGATGAAGGAATTTTCTTGGGTTACTCCACTCAAAGCAAAGCATACCGGTGTTACAATAAGAGATTGAGAAAGATGATAGAAAGTACAAATGTGAAGGTTGATGAAGGAATTGAGAAGCCCTCAAGATTCTATGAATGTGATGAAGATGATCAGAATGATTCTCTAGTGGAAAGAACTCAATCCTCCTCTGAAATTCAGATTCAGATTGATCCGGTAAATCAGGAAGAAGGTGTGTCTAAATGAGCCTGATCAAACAATAGTGCAAGAAATTCCCAAAATTCCAAGGTATGAAACTCTAAATCATTCTGAAGATCAGATCATAGGTGACAAAAGCAAAGGGGTACAAACAAGGAGAAGAATTGCTCAAGAGTCAAATGAATGTTGTCTGATTTCAAAGATTGAACCTAAGACAATTAATGAAGCTTGCAATGATGAAAACTGGACCAAAGCAATGGAGGAAGAGTTGATGCAAATTGAGAAAAATCATACTTGGGATCTTGTTCCCAGACCTAGAAACAAGAATGTGATTGGAACCAAATGGGTCTTCCGGAACAAACTAAATGAAGTTGGTGAAGTGATCAGAAACAAAGCTAGATTGGTCTACAAAAGCTACTCTCAAATAGAAGGAATTGATTTTAAAGAAACTTTTGCTCCAGTGGCAAGAATTGAAGCAGTCAGATTATTTCTTGTATTTGCTGCCTTCAAAGATTTCAAAGTGTATCAGATGGATGTCAAGTCTGCCTTCCTAAATGGTGATCTAGAAGAAGAAGTTTACATTAAACAACTGGATGGATTTCAATTGTCTGATAATGATGATATGGTCTGCAAGTTGAAGAAAGCATTGTATGGATTGAAACAAGCCCCAAGAGCATGGTATGAAAGGTAGGATAAGCATCTTGTGCAGATTGGATTCAACAAAGGTACTGCTGACAGTAACTTATATTTCAAAATTGATCATGAAAACATCTTGATTGTTGAAGTGTTTGTGGATGATATCATTTTGGAGGAAGAGATAGTATGTGTAAAACTTTTGCAAATCAGATGAAAAGTGAGTTTGAAATGTCTATGCTTGGTGAAATGAATTGCTTCTTGGGTCTGCAAATTACTCAAACAAAGAAAGGGATCTTCATTTCTCAGACCAAATATGTGAAAGAATTATTGAGGAAATTCGGTATGGAAGATTCAAAGCCAATGAACACTCCTATAGCAACCGGATATAAGTTGAGCAAAGATGATGACTCTCCTAAGGCAGATCAGACAAAGTATAGATCAATGATTGGTGGATTGTTGTATCTCACTCAGACTAGACTAGATATAATGTAGGCTGTTGGTCTTGTGGCAAGATTTCAGGCTGATCCTAGAGAATCTCATGTTATGGCAATCAAGAGGATTTTTAGATATCTAAAAGGGACAGTGGAGTATGGTTTGTGGTATCCTAGAGATCACGATTTCTCTCTTCATGCTTACACAGATGCAGATTGGGCAGGAGATGTGGATGATCGGAAGAGCACCAGTTGTGGAGCATTCTTTTTGGGAAAGAGATTGGTCTCTTGGCTAAGCAAGAAACAAGATGCAATATCTCTATCTACAACTGAAGCAGAATACATTGCAGCAGCAGGTAGTTGCACTCAAATCTTATGGATGAAGCAGATGTTAAAAGACATTAAAGTAGAATATGAGGAGCCTATCACAATTTTCTGTGATAATTCAAGTGCAATAAATATTTCTAAGAATCCAGTGTTGCATTTTAAGACCAAGCACATATCTATCAAATTTCACTTTTTGAGAGAACAAGTGAACAAGGATGAAGTTAGATTGGAATATGTATCCTCCAAGGATCAGATTGTAGATATCTTTACTAAACCTCTTCCCAAGGACTCTTTTGAGTATCTCAGGGAGAAGTTAGGGGTCATGGCCCCTCCGGAGATGAACTAGGATGCACTGATGTGCATCAGTCCAGTGGATATCACAGTCATATCTTGTGATCCAGATTGATGATGGGGAGCTGCTACTAAGGGGGAGCAGCTGGTATGATTTTGATGTGTTAGAATTGCAAGTATGAGCCCTTTGCCATTGATGTCAAAGGGGGAGAGAAGACATGTGAAAAACAAGTGATTGATGATCAAAGGGGGAGCAGTAAAGGAAGAGAAGACATGTGAAGAGTTGTTGTTGATAGGGAGAGTTGTGACTGAAAGGAGAAGATCTTGTCTTGATGGTTTTTCACATCATATGTTGCCATCAATGACAAAGGGGGAGATTGTTGCAAGTACGAGGTTAGCTAGTGTCGTCATTGATGTCAACATACTCATATTGCATTGAAAAGAAGGATTGGATGAGCTGTGTGCTGAGGATATTGAGAAAATTAGTCTCAATAAGGAATAGTGAAGAACAGTGATGAAAAGAAGGCAAAAGTACTCAATAGGTTGAGAATCAGAGGATGCAGATTAAAGGGTTTGTAGATATGAGTCTTAAGATGATCCAATTAAGATTTTAGAGGTCCGCATGAAGATGTGAAGAAGTTGTAATCGATCAAGTAGAACTGGTTCCAGGAGATGCTCCGGAGTGACAGAGTGTTACAAAAAGGTCCGGTGAGATCCGGAAGTGCATTGTCCTATTCTGCGGATTGGACAGAGTGTTTGGGATGTCCTGGTGATGTGTCATCTCGATTGGTATGTGGTTTGGAGGTCCAGAAGCACCTCTTGCAGTATGATAGTGGCGATAGACTGTGTTCTTGTAGTTTCGGATGAGGAAGAGAAGAGTTTCTAGTGAGCAGAGGAAGTGCGGATGTACCTGGTCATTCAGGTAGGCTTGTGAAGGTTCTTGGATCATGTTGAGGTTGTGTTGTTGGTCCGCATTGATGGTAGACCCCGGAATTGAAGATATTCTTCCAGATGAAGTTCTTGTTCTGACTAGCTGACTGGATGAGTTGTTCATCCTACGAATGTTCTTGTGGTGGCCGACCGGATGTGTTATTCATCTTGCGGATGTTCTTATGGTTGATTGCCGACTTAGATGATTGTTCCTAAGTCGATGTCTTGTATAAATAAAGGATTGTGAGTTCGTTTCGAAGTGTGGTGTGTAGCAAATGAGTATGGTCTAGCGAAAGAGCGAAAGGCAGAGCAGAAGTGTTTCAGGCTTAAATGGAACTGATCCAGACATGGTGAAGATGTCATTCTCTAGTTCAAGGTTGTGATCCTTATGATCTTGTAGACAGTGTGTCTCTTGTAGGTAGTGTGCCTCTTTGTGAGCAGTGTGCTCGGGCAGTGAGCCCTGACTGGCATGTGCCATGCTTTTTTTTCTTATTCTTCTAATAGAGAATAATCCTTGGGTTAATCACCCCATGGTTTTTCCCTTAACCAGGTTTTCCATATCAAAAATCTTGGTGTCTAATGTGTTGATGTTTATCTGCTCCGGTGTTTATACTTTCTGCTTTCATGAATGATTAATTGATATGCTGCTAACTAACAAGAAGAATCAAGTGTTTGAAATAGAAGCAAGGTTTTTGCACAACTGATTCACCCCCCCTCTCAGTTGTGTGCCCTAGATCTAACAATGTAATCATTTCATTCATGAGTTGATATCTGTTTGAGGCATTCTGACAAATAGTTAGTGTGCCTTGTCTATTATTCCACATTTTGCATGCACGCCTATCACAACTATTCCAACTTATAAATCTATCAAATCTACCTTCAAAGACTTCAATGGATGTCCATACCCTATTCCAAAGTTTCCATCATACTTGTGAGGGTCGAAGAATTTAGACTCACCGCTGATTGATTCTTCTTTTAAGATTCAAATCCGTTTCAATCAAGTCCATCCTGTGTGTTTTTCTGCAATCATTACATCTCATGAGATAACATCTCTCTGAGGCATTCGATACAGCTCGTATGCCCTATTTTTTTTAAGGTGTCAACCCATAGATTTAGCAGTTTGTTATTTATATTAGATTTATTCTAAGAAAGTACATCAAGTTTTAGTTTATATTTCTTTGATTATGCCATATTCATATAAATGCAAATGAATTTATTTATAATATCTTTAAAGGAATTTTATTTAGATAGAAAGAATAATCTTTCTTTTGTAATGAATTTATTTTGTAGTAAGAATGTATTTTGTATATAAATATAAAGAAGATTATTAGTTGATTTTTTGGAAAAGATATCGATGTCCATGGTTTCTTGTATTGAAATAATTTGTAACTGTAGTAGAATAATGATGAATTCGTATCTATATTTATCCTTAGTGCAATTGATCTAATAGAAATAATAGTATGTGTGAATGATTTTTAGTAGGATTATATTATCTTTACTATTCTCTTTATATTATTTTTTTTTTGTGTTCTTAAGATTTATTTTTGCGGATAGAGAATGGTATTATGTTCAAGATCACTTTAGTGTCATTATTAAAATATTCTTCCACTTGAACCTTTCTATTACTTTTCACAGAGTTTAGGCTTAATAAACATTAGATTGAATTGATTTAAATATTAACATGATTTTATCTAAATACTTAGATTAGAAAAGATATTCATGTTGGTTAGATATGTCCTTCATGTCAGATAGAGTTACTTTGATAGTTGGATAAATTCTTTTGTTAGATATATGATTTTGTGTATCCATGAAGTGAATTTATTATTGTTGTATTTGTGTCCTTAAGCATGATTTAAAGAATGAACAAATGGTTCAAGACTTTACTACTTGGTTAGATAGATATGAAAACTATTGAACTCATTTTATGAAAATATCCTTGTGCTATGTCTAGATGATCAATCTTGCTAGAATAAATAACTTTTTCTCTATATTTGAAGTAAAGTTTGTGTAAGGCTCTGTGCCTTTAGAGAAGTGTGTTTAGTATGTTGGTTCCGCATGTGTCACCCTATGGGGCCAGGACCTAGTGAGAGGTTACTAGGACAACTATAGATGGGGGTCGGGGTCTAGTGAGAGACTTCCAGGGCAACCCATGCTAGCACCATGTGACGACACTCCTCCCTATTGTAGTCTAGCACTCCCTAGTTGTATTTCTTCCTTCTGTTGTGTGGATGCCTCTGGAAGTGAAGTAAGTGTTGTACATGATGTTGGTGTTGTCAGTAGTGTTGTGTTGGAGCCATGTATAACCCTTATTTTTGTTAGCCCGTTACTTTCCTAACTGTCTGTTTGATGTGGGACCTAGTGTTATCTCCTAGCACAGGGGCTGGACCTTAGGTTTCCACATGGTCGGGTGGTTGGTGTATTTTCTCCATTGGGCATTCTTGCGGAATGTCCGTGAGTGTGGTGATTGATCATTGCATTGTGAATTCTAGTTCTTGTTCATTTGTGGAGACATCCTATCATGTATTTGTATATTGGATTACTTTTCTGTTGTAATTCTTAAGGAAATCCAATGTAATCTTTCCCATGCACTAGGGGAAGCAATGTCGTAAATATTATAATGATGTATCAACTATTGATGTTTTCGTCTTGTAAAGAGTATTGTAACATGATGTATCTTTCGTATGTTGATCAACTAGAAAGTGATTTGTAGTGTTAGATCAATCATGTTATCTTTTATGATATGTTCTAGTAACCTAGATGTTAGCTTTGTGAGTAGCGCAGTTGAGGAATCTTAGAAGACCTAGGTTTAGTTTATTATGTTATGTTATGCATTCTATTGTTATTTGCTTTAAAAAAAAAATTGCTCCATTAATTTGACATGGTTTAGTGTTGTCTTCTGGGGTTCCTTAGCAGGTGCGTTACATTCCACAAGGCTCTACATTCACCTTCCAAAGTTCTGATACTCTTCCCAATTTCCAGACTCGTGGGCCTACCCGCTTATTCTTGATAATATTAATTATATTCACATTAACAACGCTCTTTCTCTACAAATGCCCACCGCCTGTAAAGTCAGTGCTTCAATCTCTGATTGCCTAGGTACGTATCTTAAAAATATGCTACAAAATAGTGAAAAAATACAACAATAATCATTATAGGGAATTTTTAGAACGCACCTTAAAAATATGCTACAAAATTATTTGATTTTAATTGTATTTATCATAAGTTAGAGCAATGGAAGGGTCGACAAAATTTAGGGTGGTAAGAGGGACAATTTCAAATTAATGGCGACTATAATTGTTTGGTGGAAAATTGATAGATCCAATGTCTAACAAAATCAAATCCTCATAAGAATATCAAATCCAAATCAAATACTCATAAGAAAATCAAATCCATGGAATGCGTTCAATTTTTTATCCTTGTCGGCACTATGCACTTCCTTTTACATGTGCCTACCACCTATCTCATAGGTTGCATATATGTAGATTCATAATCTTTCTACCCCATATACCAAATTTCCAACTATGAATCCAAATCCATAAAAATCTACATTTAAAAATCTAAAATATAATAAATTAAGATAAAGTAGTTTTTTTTTTTTTGTTTTATCATTTATGACTTTGTTTGCAAAATGAATGATTAAAAGAGTTTTGATAGTAATTCTTTTAATCTAACTATCAATTTAAAAAAAATATTGTGTAACATCGTGCGTGGAAAAGATGTTGTCCTTTGCTAATTATTGTGTAATAGTCAAGAGTAGTTGGAAGGAAGAAGATGAGCTGCACGTCTCTGCCTATTGTTAGCTGTTTTACCCTCTTTTTCTTCTGCGTGCGAGAACACTCATTCACGACTTACCCGCATAGACTTTGTCTACCAAGTGGCAACATATTTTGTGTGGAAATTAAAATTGATGCCCTCCGTCGATGAAGATGTTTCTGTCTAACTTCCCTCCCATTTTGTCCTCTTTTTCTTCTGCGTGCGAGAACACTCATTCACGACTTACCCGCATAGACTTTGTTTGCCAAGTGGCAACATATTTTGTGTGGAAATTAAAATTGATGCCCTCCGTCGATGAAGATGTTTCTATCTAACTTCCCTCCCATTTTGTCCTCTTTTTCTTCTGAGTGCGAGAACACTCATTCACGACTTACCCGCGTAGACTTTGTCTGCCAAGTGGCAACATATTTTGTGTGGAAATTAAAATTGATGCCCTCCGTCGATGAAGATGTTTCTGTCTAACTTCCCTCCCATTTTGTCCTCTTTTTCTTCTACGTGCGAGAACACTCATTCACGACTTACATGCGTAGACTTTGTCTGCCAAGTGGCAACATATTTTGTGTGGAAATTAAAATTGATGCCCTCCGTTGATGAAGATGTTTTTGTCTAACTTCCCTCCCATTTTGTCCTCTTTTTCTTCTGCGTGCGAGAACACTCATTCACGACTTACCCTCGTAGACTTTGTCTGCCAAGTGGCAACATATTTTGTGTGGAAATTAAAATTGATGCCCTCCGTCGATGAAGATGTTTCTGTCTAACTTCCCTCCCATTTTGTCCTCTTTTTCTTCTGCGTGCGAGAACACTCATTCATGACTTACCCGCGTAGACTTTGTCTGCCAAGTGGCAACATATTTTGTGTGGAAATTAAAATTGATGCCCTCCGTCGATGAAGATGTTTCTGTCTAACTTCCCTCCCATTTTGTCCTCTTTTTCTTCTGCGTGCGAGAACACTCATTCACGACTTACCCGTGTAGACTTTGTCTGCCAAGTGGCAACATATTTTGTGTGGAAATTAAAATTGATGCCCTCCATCGATGAAGATGTTTCTGTCTAACTTCCCTCCCATTTTGTCCTCTTTTTCTTCTGCGTGCGAGAACACTCTTTCACGATTTAACAGCGTAGACTTTGTCCCGCAAGTGGCAGCTTTATAAGAAGATTTCGGAGAGCCTACGGACAGTACAGAGACTTGGATAGCTTTTTATTTTTCAATTACTTGTTGTTTCTGAGTTCAATACATAGATGATGATGGCTTTGGTTTCTCCCCTCCTACTCTTGTTTCTCTCTGCACTACCTTCTTACATATCTCTGCATTCTTCTTCTCCTTCTTATTATTCAGATCAAGAAGCTTTGCTGGCTTTTAAGCATTCCCTCTCCTTCGACCCTCACAATTCCTTGTTTGATTGGTCTCCTCATCACTCCTTTTGTAATTAGACTGGCATCGTCTGCCCTTCTCATCATCAACGTGTGGTTTCTTTGAATCTTACGGGTATGTCTTTACAGGGCTCCATCTCTCCTTTCCTTGGAAATCTCTCTTTTCTTAAAGTTCTTGTTCTCCGGAATAATAGCTTCCAAGGCATAATTCCTTCTCAACTAGGGAGGCTTTTTCGCCTTAGAATACTTAGATTGTCTCTAAATAAATTGGAAGGCTCCATTCCATCCACTCTAGCGAGTTGTCATTCTTTGCAAATTCTTATACTATCACATAACCTTTTGAACGGTAGTATTCCTTCTGAGCTTGGCCTTCTTTCACATTTAGAAATCCTTTATTTAGGAAAAAACCAACTGATAGGCACAATCCCATCTTCCCTAGGAAACTTATCCTCTTTATCTGACTTGAAATTAGATAACAACATATTCCATGGTGGTATACCTATTGAATTGGGCATGCTTAATCAGTTGGAAATACTTTATCTTTCCAACAACAACTTGAATGGCATGTTGGCATAGACAAAGCCAACTTGATAATTCAATATAAATCTAGTTGAAAAACTTTAAAAGTGTGGCTAATCTATTCTCATTAGGTTGAAAAACCAAAAGGGCGGCTTAATGAAGACTAATGGTAAAAACCCATAAGGGGCACCAAAGGCTGAATCAAAAGGATCATTCCATGAAAGTAGAAGCAAGCAGAAGTCACTAGAGACACACCAAATAACATTGTGGTATCTTCAAACACTTTGCATTGACTCTAGAAGGGTATAACCAACAAGGAACAAGGCTAGGGACACATCCCTATGTATAAGAAGGCTATAATAGTAGTTTAAACGTATCACATAGAGAGAAGAGATGATAAGACAGTAAGAAGATAGAAGAGGACAGATAGAGATGGAGAGATATGATGTAAGAGATATGTAATAGAAGATATATGAGAAACATATGGTGATATCTATTACTTACTTGTATGATTATTATATATCAAAAGTTAATGGAGACTTGATTATATGTGGTGTATGGTTTATATATGTGTTTATCTTTCTTACATTTATGGCAACACGTTACATATGTACTCTTCTCTTTCTACATCACTCTATAGTAATAACTACAACACATAGTTAAGCTTAGATCACTAGTGTGTATTTTCTTGTCAACATTCAATTCCTTTGTTGGGGTCCCATTTGTTGGTGGACAATGAGAGGACCAAAAATAGGTTAATATTTCAGCGAGTGATGCCAAAAGAAGAGGACTGAACTAGAGCTAGAGAAATAGTCAACAAAGAATGAGTCAAATTAGTGAATGGACTGTAAAATAAACAAGATGTATCAAACCATTACAAAGCTTTACCACTCAAGTTAATAAAAACTCACTAATAAGTAAGATGTCATTATCTAAATGTTCATAATTAGTGAGTAGAAATGATTCTTAGTGGTATGTGATAATTAGTCTTCAATGCTTGTGTTAAGAGTTTCAATTCTACTTGTGTAGTCTATCTATTAAATGTTAAAACTCTATTATGGTAGTTTAATCCATTGGTGATAGATTCAAGACCTATGGAAATGGGCAAGCATATATCTAAATCCAAGCCTAAGAGTTGGATATGAATCAATCTAGGAAAAACAACTCGAACTACATTTAAGATCTTGTCAAAATAGCTATAATTTCACTTAAATGGAATTCCTATAATCAAGGAACTTCCCATGACAAATTATTATTTAATTACAATAAATGTACAAATAATTCCGCATACTATTATACAAATCTTTTACATTTGTTGTGATATAAGGCTAATTAGAAATAGTAACAAACTAGCAACTATGGCCCTATAGATGAATCTATCACCCCTTGAAATTCCATACTAGACATGGAGACATTCACACCATGGAGAGGATGGCTACTTATGAGAACCTTGTCTAGGCTTACAAAATAATTAAATACACAAGACTTCATAATTGAATTAGGAGTATTCTATTTCTAGTTATTCAAGGCACAAGGAGAAACTAACTTAATGCCCATAAGTTAAAGTACTTGTGAGAGAACAATTACATTCTAAATTTCCTCCAATATATTAAAAAAAGAACTTTCCTCCCATTTTCATGAAGTTTCTTCTATTTTTGTGTGGAATAGAATTTTCTCTGGAAGTTAAGAGCTTCTTTGAAATAAATGAAATCAAGACTACATTAATTTAAATATCAATGATTTCATATCAATGTAGGTCTTTCTAACTATTCTTGTAATCATAAATCACACACTTGTGTCAATTGTCATTACTTAGAATCTTCACCCTTTCTTACTACCTACAGACTAAACATGCTTGTATGTTAAATTTCCTCCCATTTTCCCCTTTTATTTTGCATGTGGAAACACTCCTTAGCTTGAGAAACATAGATTTCTCTATGACTTCTAACCAATGCACATGGCTTGGTAGCTTTCTAATAAGATTTCAGAGAGACTTGGTAGCTTTATATTTTTTAGTTACTTGTTTATCAATAATGTTCATGAAAATGAAAATGAAGATGGATTTAGTTTGTCCTTCCTACTCTTTTTTCTCTGTACACTACCTTCTTAAATCTCTCCACATTTGTCTCCTTATAATTCAGATGAAGAATCTATTATCTTTTTCAACTATCATTAACTCTCCCTCAACACTCATAGTTCCTTGTCTATTTAGTCTCTAAATCAATCCTTTTACAATTGGACTAGTGTTGTTTACTCTTCTCCTCATCAACATGTGCTTTCATTGAATCTCATTGGTATGTACTTACTTGGCCCCATTTCTCCTTTCCTTGGCAATCGATCTTATATTTTTTCAATATTGTTTGCTTTAAAGAATAATAGATTTTAAGACCAAATTTCTCCTCAACTAGGGAGGATTTGTTTCCTTAAGATACTTAGATTGTCTAGAAATAAACGAGATGGTTCTATTCCCTTTACTCTAGCAGGTTATGGTTCTTTCCAACTTCTCATACTATCTTATAACCATTTGGGTGGTGATTTTTTTGCAATCAACTTGTAGCATGTAAAAACTTGTAAACTATAAGAAGTTCTAGGAATCTAAAAATTAAACAAACTTTTAATAGATCACTCCAAATTCTTAAAAACTACTAAGGAAACCACCAAAATGATAAAATCAAAACTACAAATTTAGAACACTCCCTTAGAAAGCAAGTCCTTCAAAGAAAACAAAACTTTAGCAAACACATGAATTTGTAAGAAACTCCTAACCAAGGAAGAGAAGAGAATTTAAATCCTAAAAATGAATCATTCAAACCAACCTAAAACATGATCACGATCCTACACAACAATTTTTTTAAGAAAACCCAACTTGCACAAGTGAAAAATGGTAGATGAATTGCAAAAATGAAATGCCATTGCTATAAATAGAAAATACGTGAAAAGCATGCAAATAAGGCACACTTGCAACCCAAATTTTGGCCCTGATTTGCAACTTGCAAACTGAAGTTTGAGCTCGATTTGCAGCTTGCAAATTGAAGTTTGAGCCCAGTTGCAACTTGCAATAAAACAAAGCCCTTTGAATTTTAAAAAAATTCAGCAAAGAAAGAGACCCAAAAACTTCATGAATTATTTCCTATGACACTTTGTCCCTCCAAAAGATGAATAACTGTCAAATTTCAATGAAACTTGAAAATTGAAGTGGTATATAAGGTGAAAGATTGAAAGGAATAAAAAGGTCCCCAATTTTTATGACAAAAGAGAAGCGTGTTGTGATGGGTCACAACAAATGCCCCACCCACATCATAACAAAGAAAAATATGCATTAATCAAAAGGAAAGCTTCTAAAAAGGAAAGCTTCTAAAATGAAGGATGAGTCCAAAATAAATCCTACATCAATAAAAGGAAACTCCAACTTTCATACCTAAAACATGATTCTTGATAAGTCCATCATAAGGAGTTTAGAGTAAGAGTTCTCTTGTGACAAAAATAATTTGCAATGCTCAACCTACCTTAGCACACAAAACAAGGGTTGTGTTGGAGCTGCAGTCCCTGCCAAAAGCTGATAAGGCATGCAGAATGGTAGCCCTGTTAGAATTGCAATAACAAAATAACAATTGAAAAAATGCTACCTGCTTATTATTCAAAATAGAAATAAGTAATGAGTAAACTCTAGAAATAAGTCTTTATCATATTAGTAAATACAAAGTAGTCCTTGAATTGAAGAACTTCTCCAAAAGCTTAACTACTTCACAATCCACTAATATGGACTGTGAAAGCCTAATGCTCCTAACATACTTCTTTATTGGGAAGAAAAAATGCATAGGTTATAAAAAATAATGGGCAATCTGCCTGTAATTGCAATCCTTTCAAATGGTTCAACTCAAATGTTGTCTATCTGAATGGATACTATAGTAATCTTTACCTTTACCTCTAGAATGACAAATATTGGCTCTATAAAACTAAGAGGGCAGTTACAAAGTTTTGACAGCAAGAGGCCCTAATTTTTCATGGCCACAAACACATAGTAACATAGATGTCTATAAGTTTAATTGGAACATATATTCTCTCTGTGGAAAACACACAGTAATATAAATGTATACAAGTTTAACTGGAACAATGCAGCTACGGTTGAAGAGACTGGTTTTTTAGAAGATGAAGGTTGGAGGCTAGTAAGGAATAAAAGAGAACAAAAATAAAATTATGAATTTAATGAGTTTTTGCCCAGCCACACCAACAAAACTTGTTGCTGCTCACCAGGATCGAGACTCTAAAACTCAATAAAAATACATGTCAAAGTATACCATTGATGAATAATGAGAAAATGGTTGTGGAGATACAGTTGTAAGTCCATTGTAAAAGATATGCACATCTGACTTAGCCATTGCTCCACAAGCCTTTGTTGTTGGAGTCTGCAAGATTTTTTGGGCAGTTATTATGCCATCAAAAATCCAGTGTCCCTTTACGAATCCATCTTGTGATTAGCAAACTAAAATTTGTTCAAACATAAATCAGTTTCAGACTAAAATCAATTCAAACATAAATCAATCACACTAAAATTTTAACAAGCACAATTTGCTGAAGTTACAACAGTTTTTGTTAATGCTATGTCCAGTGTTTTTCTCCACTCTGTTGTTCTCTGAACACATACATGAAAAAAGAAGACAATAATTAGTTAAAGACAAGAAAATATTAATTGTTATAATTACCTTATCCTTATAGAGAAGTTGTGTATGTGTACAAATATATTTAAGAATTGCCTAAAGCCATCTATCAAACATATTGTATATGACTCCTGTATTCCAAGCTCTCTGAAATGATTTTTAACCTTTACATTTTTGGAAATCTAAAAATGCAAGAAACTTCATATCTCATCCACACAATATAAGCTACAAAGAAAATTAATCATAGTTTGAGATCATTCAAGAAAGGATTTCTGGATAAATTCTTCTTTATTGAATTTTGTGCATAAGTTCTAGATTTTGCATATATGTCTACTTGGGCACCTATAACTACATCTGACAAAAATCCCCCTTGTTTTGATAGATGTGTACCCTATTTCAACGCTCTCATTTTTGCATAGGCTGGAGGATGCTGGCAATGGTTGCAGAACTTGGTTTTACACCTGTCAATTGCATTTGCTTGAAAGTTTCTAAAGCCATAGGAAACTATAAGTATCTTCAAATCTCATCAACACAATACAAGCTACAAAGAAAATTAATCACAATTTGAAATTATTCAAGAGAGAATTTTTGCATAAATTTTTCTTTATTAAAATTTGTGGATGAGTTCTTGTAAAGGCTGTGGTAATTAGAAGTGGCACTTACAACTACTACATCTTACAAAAATCCACTTTCAATTATGCTTGAATGGATGTCCATACCCTACTTACAAGTTTCTAAGGCCTTTTCAGCAAACCCATGTTGAACATATCTTGCAATCATGGCATTTTGTGACACCACATTTCTTTGAGGCATTTTGTCAAATTGATCACATGCCTTGTCTATGCTTCTACATTTTGCATACATGTCCACTATGGCACTTGCAACGACATCATGTGACAAAAATCACCCTTCCATTATGCTTTGATGGATGTCCATACCCTGTTCCAAAGATCCCATTTTCGCACAGGCTGCAAAGATGCTGGCAAAGGTTGTAAAGTTTGGTCTTGCACTTGCCAATTGCATTTGTTTCAAAGATTCTAAAGCCTTTTCAACAAAACCATTTTGTGTGTATCTTGTTCAATTATTGCATTCCATGAGACCACATTTCTTGAGAACTCCTTAAAGTTGCACAATCTTCTAAATGTGAATAGGTACAAAATAGCTAATGTGCCTTGTGCATGTTTCTACATTTTGCATACGTGTCTACCAGGATAGTGGCAACTATGACATCTGATGAAAGTCCTCTATTCTTTATAGTTTGATGGAAGTCCATACCTTGTTCTAAAACTCCCATTTTGGCATACGCTGGGAGTACGCTGGCAAATGTGGACTGATGGGGTTGGAGGCCTATTTGTTGCATTTGGTGAAACATGTGGCTGCCTACTTCTGCACTTGACATACATGTTAATAAGCTTATATTAAAAATTTCTGCCAAGGGTTGGAAAGACAGTTTGCTTTTACAATTCAATAAAGGTGGGTTGCTTTTACAAAACTTTAGATCACAAATTTTCTATTGAAGGACTTTTTGTTTCAATTTGTTTCATTTTATCTATGTATCTCTAAGTCTTGTATTTGTTTTTCTCTTTGTTCCCTTCTCTCATAGCTCAACTTAGCAATTAGCATACACACGGTATCAAGCCAAAAGATGTGATTTGAAATATTTTCGTAATAAAGGGCACAAGCAAATCACATGTGAATTATTGCATAGAATATGGATGAGACAAACCTTGAATCTGCCAAAACAATCAAATAATTCCACGATGAAAATAGATATTCAGTAAACTCATCAAGGACTAGTTCATAGCTCACAACATCAAATACCCACACAAGGCCATGATCAGAGGTAGACTGACAAGCTTAGCATAGTTGATTCTTCAAATACATTATATTCATTATATTAGCCTTGCAAGCAACAATTTACATGTTATGCCATACAAAAGCATGAGTGAATTAATGATATGATTTCCCTGAGGAATAACAAGGATTCATTCAAAACATTCCTCCATGATAGCAAGGGATACGACCAGCTTTATATTGCACTTTGCTATCAATGCAAGGCTTTGAGGAGAGTAGAACCTTTATCCTCATTCTTAAGAACGTATATGTAAGCCCTTCTTTAGATTTGAAATCCCAAGGAGTTGTTGCAGACCTGTGGAAACCTAAATAGATGCAAAAGTAGTAAACCACACAAGATACAAGATAAAAGGCCTTCTAATTGTAACTGATGAGCAATTGCATAGAAAGCACCTAGATAGAAAATATATCGTTATATTTGTTCCATCTCTTACTAATAGAAGTGTCTAAAAATAAACAGAAAAATAAAATTTTAGAAGATTTAAATAGCAAGCTATGTTAAATAATATAATTGAACTAATTCCATATGAGAATAGTTTGGAAGCATCATTGTTGGCATGAAGCACAACTGAGTTAGTTCAAGGGAAAGTTGTAGAAGCTAAAGTACACAATACATTAGATATAGGCAAATATTGCAAAACATTGCTACTAGAACAACTGAGTTGCAAATGATTCTTCTCAGGATGTCTCCCAATATGGGAAACATAATTTTGTGCATACCTTGTAATCATTTGTAGTCCATGAGACCACAACTTTTGGGGTATTTTGTCAAACAGTTTATTGTTGTGGAGTCTATACTTTACAAAGATACTCTAATATAGAGCAAGTGCACATGCACATGCATTTAGTTCCTGCATTGAATCTTTGAATTTCACCATGTCCTATCTTAGTGGTTTATGATGGAAAGTCTTCTCCAATTTGGAATCAGACTTTGCTTTGAAAATTCATATGTTGATGCCTTGCTCCACAGTACTGACATTGGTTAGCTCAAGTTCCTTTCATCTGCATCTTGAGTCCTATGTGGATGACAAGCTCATCCAAATTCCAGTGATGAATATGTTTTTTTAATTGCAAGATGTTACAACAAAGAAAGTTTCACTGATCTTATTTTGTTTTTGGTAGACAATAAATCCCTATTTTAATCTTTATTTTGGATACATATTTCTTTCCTTTTTGTGGTACTCTAGAGTCTATAGGATTTTCTTTCTATCCAAGGCCTAGAACAAGTTAAATTAGGAGAATTTAAAGTTGGAGCTAATATGAAGTGTTTGGTAGTAGTCTTTCTTTGTAGAGTACTCTGCTTGTTTATGATTCAGTTATCTCTACTTGTTTATGATTCATAAATCATGAAGATGAATTTGAGCAAGGCCAAGTTTGAGAAAATTTTGAACAAATAATTAAAATTCTCTTATGGAAAATTATTTTGAGATTCTTTGTCCATAAATAATGAGAATTGGTATAAACTTGTGACAAATAATATATGCGAGAAATATCTGAAATTCACTTAATAGTGAAGTTGCAAACATGTGACATACTGGATAGACATATAAAAGATAGGATATCATAAATTTCAATGTTTAACTATTACCGCTATTTTCCTAAATCGCTTAGGTGTTAGAAAATTGAACATCTTAAAAAATAGCTCTAGACCTGGTTATCTAAATGAAGCGATAGTGTAATTATGTCAATACGATGCCTCTTTTAGGCTCACATGCATAGAGAAATGATGTTGGAGTTGAGTTGTTTGACTGGAAGGGACTACACTATCGTTTATCTTGTTTAAGTGATTATATGAAATAGGAAAAATAAGAATAAACATAAAAGCAGGAACAATACTACCTTCAGCTTGAAATGCAAAGTGCATTCCAAAAACAAGAAAACATGAATAAACCAAATTGAAATGCAGGGTACACTCCAAACAGGAATATTTGAATCATCCTCTTATAATGAAGAACAAATTCAGGATTAGCAGTTGTAAAAGCAGATAATTACAAGGACAAGCACTTGGAAAAGCATATGATCACCACTATTGCCAAACAACTTGAAATGCCCAGAAGATTTATATAGCGCTTGTCCGTCACAGGTAACTAATTTTTTCCTTCAAATATAATGGCATTTTGCTAAACTCCAAATAACAAAATCACAAAGTCCAAGATTTTTTTTTATTTTGTTTTTCTTTAAATTTATTATGGGTGTGCTAGGACATACCTCTGCATACTTCTCAACAAAAAAATGGAAGATTGGATCCTCCAACAGTGCCTTATCAGAAGGCAGCTGAAGCAACTCTTCTCTCTCCTGTGAGAAGCTCCCTGAGAATGATTAAAGATAATTGTTCAACTTCAGTTCTAAATGTATTAAAGCTTTGAGCATAATTGAGATGGGATATTATATGGACTGAAAGAGCTTACATAAAATAGGAATTGTCAAACTCAAGGGGATTGGGAGTCCAGGGGCCCTCAAAGCCAGAGCATTCCTTGTGGCATTGACCCTGAAACAAGTTGTGACCCAAACTCATCCAAAATGAGAATTAAATGGATAAGAGACAAATGAAAGTGAATTGGAATAATAATTTGAGTTGAAAATTTGAAATACCCACCAAGGTGTGGCCTCCTAAAAGAGCCACAATATCCTTGTCACTCAGCCCCACGTGACCAAACACTTCCCTCAAATGGTTAACCACTCTAAAAAATAAATGGAGAATTAGGTCTCTTTCCCCATTTTTTTCTTCTTAACTAGGATTTTCCTAATCCATTCAAAATCTTTTTTTTTTTTTCCTTACCTTGAGTGGCATCAGGTAAACGGCCTTCCTCTTGTGGCTCATACTTGTCCTGCAATAGAAAATCCTGGTCATCCTGCAACAGAAAATCCTAGTCATAAGGTGTGTGAGAAGGGGAGAGGAGGAAAAAGAAGAGGCAACCCACCGAAAAAATATGTTATTGATATATGACAACGCTAATCAAATTTTAATTTTTTAATCCAGTTTATTATCAGGGCAAACAGACATGAACATATGGTATGAAATATAAAGGAGCAAAACTGTACCTGGTAAAAATCAACATAGTAAATCTACAGGAATTGCTATTTGATGGGCTCGAGCAGCCGATGGCGATGTGGAGGCACTGTGTTGGCTCACTGCAAACCGCCTACACACGTCATCCATGCAAAATTTCCCCCGCGTCTGCAAGCACCCAGACACGCAGTAGTTCTGGAAGAAACGGGAAAACATTAGAAAGTCTAGCAAATTTATTCACTGGGAAAATCAAAAGATTTTTAGAATGTAAAAAAACAATACCAATGGGCCTTTGATATCATCGAACAAAGCAAAAGGTAAAAATAACATATAATCTTCATACTAGTCACGTATATTTTTCTCAAGTTTGAAGCTCCACATAACATGGAAAAAAACACCAGAAAAAACTATTACAACTAAAGTGCCAATGGGCTAAAAAAAGAACGCACCAATGGGAAAAAACCTTCAAGTTCATATTGCTGTCTTAAAATTCATCAAATCTGAAATACTTTAGGCTTAATATTGAATATTGCCATTGCACAAATCTCAATGGAAAAATAATATGAAGTAGGGACTAAAAAACTTAGGCTAATTTAGATTAATGCTGTTGAACAAATTTCCACGCCAAAAAAATGCTATGGCAGAGAAAACCACAGTTACCCTGCCGCAGGCAGGGACTAATAACTTCATGCCATAATTAGGATAAAGAGTCCTTGAATAAGATTAGCACTAGCTTTATCCTAGTGTGTGCAATTGATTCTTTCCCTTTTTGGTCTATAAAACTTGGTTAGATAGTTTCAAATACTAAGCTTTTATAATAATTATCATTTTAAAATTTATACAGACAAATATCATATTTAAATATGACAATGTGTTTCATAAGACATGTCTTTCATTGACTACCTGGGCATAGCTTAGTTTCCATCCAGGCATCCATCGCCCGATGGAGATACCTTTAGTCCTGCTCTAGGCATAGTTCTTCTATCAGCCATGCATCTATAGCTCGGATAGAGATACTTGAATCACAATTTTATTTATTTACCTTTTAACTTTAATTTCCTTGTCTGATGGACGCTGAAGTCCACAACTGGATACAAGTCCACTATAATAGTTCATTTTTTTATTTAGAAATAGTTTGAATTTTATGCATAGACTTGATATCTCGACTATTTTCACCTTGTCAAATAGACTTCAAGAATATTTAAAATGTGCAGATAATGATGGATAAAAAGTTGTGCTAAAAACTTTTTTAGGGAAGCTTAAAACTTTTATAGCATAAAATAACTCTACCCACTTTAGCAAAGATGATCAAGGAAAGAAATCCTCACCTTCGGAATAGACTTACTTAGAATGTAAGAGAAAGCCTTATCTAAAACTCCAGCCAAGAGAAAGATAAAAATTCATTTTTATGTCAAGTAACAAATGGCAACCTAAACAAACAGAAGGGAACCAAAACCAAGGAAAGATAAAATTATCCTAGAACTAAGAAAGAAACAAATAAAGAAAACGAAAACCAAAGCGATAAAGGAAACAGGACAAAAGAAAACCAAAAATGAACCGTAGCTAGAAATCTCCCGTAACGAACAATATTATACACTATGTATGTCTGATTTGAAATTAACAATTTTACTTGTGTTATGTTCAGAAGTAAGAAAAATAGACTATCAAATGATTCCATGATTAAAGTGGTCTGAGCTGTATATTAAAGTAAGATCATAGATATTAAAGTTTGTACTTGAAAAAGTTAACTATGTATAGCAGAAACAACATTTCTATTACAATTATGGGTAAGAGATTTCATTTTCTCTTAGTATTCTAAAAATTGCTGAGCTATTTGATAACCATATCTGCAAAAAATATTTAGTTACAATTATTCTCTGAAATTATTTTTTCAAACTTTACAATCAAATACATAAACCTCAATTTGTCACCTTTATCATTAAGCTTATAAAAAGTCTTAATGGCCTTTTCTACAGGGGCGTGGTATTGAACAGAGGCCACTACAGTCACAAAAACATTATCATGTAACAATTTGAAAAATAAATTACTTTCAAAATACAAACATAATCCTTTCTGAAGAAACTTCAATATTCTTATAAAAATAAAAATACAAAACACCAAAATCAAAACCTACACTTATCAAGATGTAAATATGATAATTATTGTTTTCAAATATCAATGTAACCTATTGGATTCTATTAATTGCTTTGTTATCTACTTTAACATTGAGTGTGACCATTTAGAACATACTAAGTTAATTTATAGGTGTTTGGGTTCCAAATTTTATTTTGTTTCCCAAGGTGAGAGGTTCTCTCATATTGCAACTTAAATTAACTTTTCAATTCTATTTTATTTTTCTTTCACAAGGTTCATTCATGCAATTTCAAATCATCTTCATGTCATAGAAGTCATTTTCTTCTTAAGCCCCAAAAGTTTAAATGGCTAAATTATCTATTGAAAGTGTTAAATTGTCTATGTGGTTTGTACTCTTCTAGTGGTGATATCAACAAATGAGCAATTGTTGTGGGCTATTGTAAGAGAAAACTATGCAAATTTCTCTACATTGACCTTGTTGATCCAACAAACTAAGAGAATTGTAGAGGTATGTTGATGCCAACTCACAATTTCTTCTTCATGCATATTTTGTGTGTTTATCTTCAATATTTTTATTCGATTATATTATCATACGTTACTATTTTGGGATGAACTCATTTTTTAACATTCGATTCTGCAATAGATTATAAAATTATGACTAGGAATAACTTATAGATTATAAAGTTTAGTAATCCTAAGAAGGAACGATAACATTAGACAATTCATTTGATTAGTAAAAAGACGTAGTAACTTCAAAATGTACACTATTTCAAGAATAGTATTCCCACAATAGTGTGTCCCACTTTTCTACTTAAGTGGGATGCTCAAAATCAACATTTTTCAACATTTTTTTAATTTGTGTCAATTATAGTGAACAAATGGTCAAGAATTTAAAAACAATGTAAACTAATGAGTTGTGAAATTTTTTATGTAGATTCAATATATACTTTTTTTATATTTAAAAAAATATTTCTCTCATTTTTTATATTTATTTTTTAATCAATTTTTATTTTTTTTATTATTATTTATTAAGTGACATTATTCCATAACACATAAATTTCACTACAAATAAAAAATTTCTATGATTTATTAGAATTAAAACATTAACTCCATTGTCTAGTGCATGGATATTTTTTGATAATATTTTGTTAAATATTTTATTTATTATTAGTTTTTGAATTAGCACTAACAAAAATTTTAGACTTATATTATTCTGTAACACATTTCTCTTAGCATATATATCAAAATTAAATTTTCTTTTTTATTGAAATAAGGACAACTAGGAGAGAGGAGCCAATAGTTGAATGGGCTAACTTTGCGACCATATAGTCGTTACATGGAATATCATAGGACCTCTATTTTTTCTAGAAATGTGGTATGGTCTCTTATCTCTACAACTAAGGTTTGGAGGTGTGCCTCATCACACTACTCACCACATCAACACGTCTAGTGAGAAGTGTCCTTAAAATACAATTTTGAAGATTTGACCAAAAGTTTATCATGGAATCCCCAATAGTCGAACATAAAAATGCCATATATTATTAGCACAATTTCATATTTATGTTTCAAATGTAACTTATATAACAACTAAGTGTTCAAAAACCTTTTTAATAACCATTATTATTGTTATATGTTACCTTTATATTTAATATAGAAGAACCAATAATTTGTTGGGATAAGTTTCCATTAACTTGCAATTCTAACCAATTCATGTGTCTCCAAAGTTTTTGGAATGTGTTCCCCAACACATTAAGACTTTGAGAGATTAATTATTTATTAATGATATCACTTTGACATTTGCAATCAATTCCTAATTGATAAGTTCAAACTTGGGCATCCATTTTTAGAGTGGGGGCCATGAAGACTTTGTTGACTTCTCCTAAGTCTATTTTGAGAGTTTGATAACTCCTAGTGAGTGGGAGTTAAACTTGGGTGTCCCCTTTTGATGGGGACTTATATTTAGACTTGGAGTTGTACTTTTTTATGTGCATAAGTGGATAATGTTGAGACACCTTGTATGGATATAATGTTGGAGTTTACTACAGTGTTAGAGATGCATGAATTAGATATTGTTTGCATGTGGTCAAAATAGCTTGCATGGACTTGCATGTTTTTGCATGTAGCTTGCATGTACTTGCATGTTGTTGCATGCTACTTGCATGTTGTTGCATGTTGCTCATATGGACTTGCATGTTGTTGCATGTCACTTGCATGTGCTTGCATATTGTTGCATGTCACTTGCATGTTATTGCATGTCACTCCTATGGACTTGTATGACCTTGCATGTTGTTGCATGTCACTTGCATGTACTTGCATATTGTTGCATGTTAGTCCTATGGACTTGTATGACCTTGCATGTTCTTGCATGTCAGTTATATGACCTTGCATGTAGTTGTATGTCAGTTTTGTGAGATTAATTGCAAAACACTCCAACTCCATAAGCTTGCAGGATGGTACATCTTAGTGATTCAGGAAATGGGTATTAGTTGCATGTTGTTGAAAATGCTTGCATGTCAGTTGCATGTCAGTTTTAAGATATTACTTGCAAGACACTCCAACTCTTGAAAGTTACAGGATGGTACTTCTCAGAATTTTAGGTAATGGGTATCAGTTGCATGTTGGATCCGGTGTTTGCATGTCACTTGTATGTACAGAACAAGATATTTCAGAATAACCTTGGAGACATCAATCTTGCATGTTGTTTGCATGATTTGATGTGTATTTGATCACTTTAGTTAACAGAAACTCATTGGGCAAGTATGGACGCCCAAATAGAGGAGTTTCCAATGTTGCGTGTACTTAGTGATAAGTTTGATGATGGGAAAGCTATTTTTAGCCAACTTGGGCGCCCACATCTTAGAGGATCAGTTAACTTAGTGTTTGGACTATGTTTGAGTTCAGTCTTCTCAATTTAAGTGAGCTTGATTTTTGCATGAGCTTTGGAAGCTATGTTATCAAATGTAATTGATTATATTTTGAGTTTCAAGCTCTTGTTAAGAAGTTCTTGAATTAAAAAGAGGGTGCTTTTATTTAATTGAAAACCCCATACATTTTCTAGAGAGTTGTTTTGAGGAAAAAGACTTAGAAGATAAAAGCAAGAAGTTTTTTGTAAAAGACTTAGAATAAAAAAGCAAAGAGCTTTTTTGACTTAGAATAAAAAAGCAAGAAGCTTTTTTATTGAAAAAGTTTTTAAAGAAAAAAAGCAAGAAGCTTTTTTGAAATTTTTTACAGGTTTGAAGATTGAAGAAGCTTTTGAAGTGCATCAAGGACTTAGAGGAATTTCAGTATTGAATGTAATCTTTTCCAAAGAGATTTAATACAAGCATGAAATATCTTTGGGTGTAGAGTTTTTTTCCCGAAAGGCTTTCTCCACGTAAATACTGTGCAAGTTCTTCTCTTCTCTTCTATATTGAATTGAATGTGCAAATCAATTGTTGAGTAAATTGTTACAAGTTAATCTTTATTTCAACTTTGCTACAGAAAATTTTAAAGTTCATAGCAGTAGTTCTACCTTCATCTATCAACATAATTGAACACATATACCATTGTTTATGTTAAATAAATAACATGTTTTTATTTATAAAACAACTTATATACAATATAAATTACCATAAATTTGTTTTTTTATTCTATCTTATAACATATTATATTTTTCCTTTAAATTGTTAATACCTAACCTTAATTTAATACACCTACAATCTAAAATGTTAATCCCTAACCCTAATCTTGTACACCCTAAAATATATTTGCATTCAACACTATATCTTTCTCATCAGGGGGCGCAACGTGTGAAGAGCAAGGGTTTGAAGAGGAAGAGGCATTCACTCCGAGCCTAGTGCAATGTGGGAAGTATAGACTATTTCATTTTTGTTCTTGCATAGAATAGCAAGCATTTTTGAGACAATTTTATTTCCTCCCTCCTCTGTCCAACGAACCTACTTAGGTAACTATTCATTTTAATAAGCAGAATATGTTATGTTTTAAAAGACTGTGTATCCACACTGCCGCTTTTCAAAGGAATATCATTTTCTCTGCTTTAATGATACTTTTTTTCAATTTTTGCTTCATTTTGCCAAATCTTAGCATCTGTCAGTTTTGAGCTTTGAAGAATGATTGTTGGGATTTGATTGAAGAGGATACTCAAGTGGAATTTTGACGCAGAGGATACTCCCCTCAGCCATACTCACAAACTGTTCACAGACAAGTACAATCTCTACCTGAATTTAAAACTCATAATATTAGAAATGCATCACAAAAACAAACTTCAAAACTTTATTGACATTCAGTTTTTAAAAACAATACAGAAACATGTTTATAATATAGCCTCCAATGGTTTTTTCCCTCAATTTGTGTGACCTCCACACTCTTCCAATCTGACCATCAAATCTGTAACTACACAAATCTTCCCTTATACCAGGCAACGAAAATGGCTCTTTTTGTTAGTGTCTTCTCTTCCACAGGCAGCCATTTTTTCTTTTCTCTTCTCTATCGCGCCTCTCTATCAGTCACTCCTCCTTACGTTTTTATCTTCTGGTAGAACCTTTCAAATTCTCAATGTTCTGTATATGAGGCATCGCCTCTATCTATTTTATATTATGATTTTAAATATTGGATCCCACAAATACTACGATGGCAATTTATATACTTCTGCTGCCACATAGACATTTAAAATAGCATCACTCTCCTAAAATCAATGCATTTCCCTTCATTCCATGGGAAAATAGAAGGTCTTCATACAAAGAGTGCTTTGTCTTCTAATACTTACGTTGTCATTGGTCTTTGATTGTGTTGTTTTAAACTGGTCTTCACTACATGACTGTGGCCAGCAAACCCATGTGTTCAACGTTGATTTCCTCCTTTTATTTTATCGTGTCGTTTCATTTCTTGAAGAGGACCGAATCAATGAGGCGCCACTAGCCTATTTTGAAGAAATTGAAATAGTTTAAAATAAATTTTGAACTCCTTATTGGCTGCGCTGGGATCCCAATCTGGCACCTTTAATTTCTTTATTCATCCTCTTCTCTTATCTCTCAACAGACCCGAACCCCTTCTCTGCATTTCCTCTTTTTTTTTTATAATATTCAAAGCAGTGACACCCACACTTTTATAATGTCTACACAAATTTCATCGAATGGTCATAGCATATGGATCAACACATGGTAATTCATAGAGGTTTTTAATTAGAATCAAACAGGGGTCAATCTCCACACCTAGATGTATGTTCTTCCTCCACATGTTCCTTAAAGTCTCCTCCGCGGTGTTTCGGCAAACATATAACAACAGGGATCCAAATCACTTAGCCGCGAACATGTATCACCATTCTAACTAAATCATGACAAACTTGCCTAAAACAAAAGTTAAACAAAACCGAAAATGTAAAATCTTTTTGGTGACACAGGATCGCGATTCACCCAGGGTGCTCCTGCATGAAATTTAGTGAAAGAGAGATCCCTAATCTCATTTACAAGAATCTCAGAGCAAAGAAGATTACAAAATCATGAAGATATGCAATGTAGAGGTAACTAGGTCTAACCTCCCAAGAAAACTCTTGTCAAGTTTGAAAATATCTACCTTACCCAGCTAATTATGTAGATAATGTTGAGAGCTAGCAGGAAGAAGGAACCCTCTTAGGTACAACACAATTTTTTAGTGGTGGATTACAAAAACTTCCTAAGGATAGCTAAAAGAATAACTCAGTCATGGAAGTTAAATTATAAACATTGTTTCTTTTATATTATTGATATCACTCTTACATTGTTTCTTTTATATTATTGATATCACTCTTACAGAAACCTAGCCAAAAAATAATTAGCACCCATGTCTATTTAGGGAAGATGTAAGCTTTTGTTCATTAAACTGTTCATCAGGATTTGACATGTTTAGGTTCAACTTTAGATTTTCTTGATTTTGTTTCCCTATTAAAGAAAATCTATTGAAATTTGAGGGGCTGTAGTGTATTTTTGTTTACCAAGAATGCATTGCTTTCCTTAGCTATTTTTGAGACTTGAACTTAATTTGGAATGAGGTCAAAGGTTTTTCTTTAGCTTTTTTTTTGGTGTAATTCTATTTTTCATCATTAGAGTTTAGCTCATCAATAAAATATTATTTGTCTTTAGCCAATTTTTGTTATCTATTTCCTTTGAAGTTTGAAGAGTGTTTATTGGGGTTCAATTGAAGAGAATACCACCTTAACCGAATGTAGAGTTTGGTAGTAAAGGGACACCTCAACATTATTTATAGGTATCTCAATAGAAAGGAAGTTACAATTTATTGAAAGTATGCTATGCTCTTGATGTTGTATACAAAGAAAGAAAGATTTACCATGCCTTCTAATTGTATGGTTTAACAAAGTACACCCGGCCATGAAAAATATGATATGAGAAACTAATGTGTAAGAAGTGTCTATCTGGAAATGTTGTGGGTTATTTGAAAGTAAAAAAAAAACTTAAGAGTTAGTTTGGGTTCCTATGTTGATACCATCCATGTCTCTTTTTGTCTTATTGTATACTATTTTTGTGATAGTTTGTGGAATTATCTTAACCATAAGAAAATACTTAATATATAAATGTAAAATTTGGGCTATTCAATACAAACAAAATAGTGAACACGAACTGATTAATTATGAATTATAATTTCAAAAAATATGTATTTATAGTTTATAGTGTACATGGATTTGTACAACACAACCACATGTCTCTCATCGGATATAGTGTTTAGCATGTAGAACACCAATCTACAAATTCAAGAATGCCTACATTATTAACATAGTCAATTGTGGATTTGTGCATTCTTTGTATAACTAGGGATCCCCTTTTGTTTATTTAAATTCTGATGCTAACAAATCAAGAAGATGTCATAGATCTTCTAAATGTTCATAATTAGTAAGAAATATTTAAAACAAAAAAAGATGCATCCATAGAACCATCATAATCATCATGCAATAAACAAGGAGGTAACAAAGTGTCACTTACTCCACATGAAAATCCAAGAACTATCATCATGGTCCAAGTATCACAAAGAAAAAATATCATGGATATCCACATGACTCACATGAGATGTTAAAGAATGATCATCACAAGACACATCATCATCTAAAGAACATCAATCCATGTAGATAGACATAAGGTTATGATGCAAGAGCATCCCTGGTTCAAGAGCAATCTTGCATCAACCAAAAATATTTGCATTTGATTTTGTTTTCTTTCATTTTTCTAGTCAGTAGCAGTTTCTATATATTGGTCCACATTCTACCGCAGTATCATTTTAAACCTTATAGAGCTAGACATAGAATCTAGACATCTTCATTCACATCATATCCAAAATTTAGATCATTTGGATTAGTTTCCAGAAAGATATCACTATCATAAGATCAATTATTTTCTCAGAGCAGAGCATTCAGATAGTCTCAAACAATCATCTAAAGGAGAAGACTTGTGGAGCACTTCCATGAATTGTGGATCTAAAAGACACATCGTTCCAGATAGTTTGGAACCTGGCTGACCTTCCTTGAGATTCACACATTGATTCATTTACTTGCGGAAGATTTCCATATGTTTTGGGTCGATCTATCCATGTACACACATTACATCTCTTTCATTGGAGTTTGTAATCTGTTTGGCTAATGTGGAGGATTCTTGTGATCCAAAGAGGATATATAATCATGTAATAGATGCCTAGGAAGATAGTGAATCATAATATGAAGTTTTAGTCTTAGGATTTTGTTCTGTAAGGCACTTCAAAGCCATATCTTGTGCATGTATTACAATTGGAGAATCAGACATGTGAGCCCTAATCTGTAAGTCTGCATGTTGCTAACATGTTTGTATTTCAAATATATGAATACTGAATGACTGAATTTGCATTTGAGTACTATAATTGAGTTTCTTTCGTTGTGTTAACTCTTGCTACATGGTCTAGACTATTCACTTTTTGGACCCTCCTAACCATGACTGCACCAAGTGGTATCAGATCGAAGTTAGAATCCTTTGGGAGTGAAGCAAAGTGAAATTTGAATCTGTTGGGAGTGAAGAAGAGTGAAGTTTGAATCCATGGGAGTGAAGTGAGTGAAGTTTGTGAAGACATTTTGTAAGATATTTCTATGAACAAATCATTGAATCCAAGGTAGACTACTTGTGTTGTCAACTGATCGTCAATCATAAGGCATTTGTCACCTTATAGCTCGATCACCAAATTTGAGGCAGTTACACTTGATCCTAGGAAGAGATGATGCCGAGTAGAATACTTGTTGTTAGTACTATGGTTGGAAGAATGGATGTGATGATGGAGATGATGAAAACAATGTGAGTTTGATTAAATGTTGAAGAAGATCAAAGAAGAGGACTTACACCTTGACCTAATATTGAAAGTGATGATGAAGAATTTCAATCCGCTAATCAAAATGAAGAAACCCTGGAGGAAGAAGAAGAATCAGATCAAGTGAAGATGTTGCAATCTATTTCAAAGATTGGGAAAAGACCTAGAGTGGATGTACCAAACTATATTGGCAATTTGAATCCTGAGGAGTTGATTGATTGGATAAATGACCTAAAATAATACTTTGAGTATGAAGAAATTGAAGATCCAGAGAAGGTGAAATTTGCAAAGGCTAAGTTAAAAGGACATGCTACTATTTGGTGGAATAAAGTTCAGTTAGATAGAAACAAAAGAGGGAAAGAAAAGATAATAAAATGGGATAGAATGGTGACAAAGTTGAAGAATCAATATTATACCTGTTGACTATGAGTTGGAACTGTTGAAAAGATTGTAGAACTTGAGACAAAAGGAAAAATCTGTGAAGGATTACACTGAAGAATTTCATAAGATGATCATAAGGATAGGACATAGTGAAGCAAGCAAGGAGAAAGTGGCAAGATACATCAATGGACGAGATTAAACATTCAAGAAGAACTGAGTTTGGTAAGGATGACAACATTGGAAGAAGCATATCAGTTTTCCCTGAAGGTTGAAGAAAAGTTGAACAAGAAGCATAAGCAGAGACAGAGTGGTAGAGGAGGTAAATTTCAGAGAGGTAGAACATTTTCTGGAGGAGAAAGATCATTTGCGGAGCAAAGCAAACAAGATAACACATTTAAGAAGGCAGAGATAGCAGTTCATACCAGAGATATGACAAAACTTTCTACCACATGGGAACCCTAATCCATACAAGAGTGAAGAATACAAAAGAGATGGAGGAGGATTTGATAGGAAAACATTCAAAGGAACTTGTTTTAACTATGGAGGTGAAGGACATAGTGCATCTGAATGTCATCAAGGAAGTACAAGTAAGAAGACAGGGAACAGTGGAAGAGTAGCTTATGTAGAAAGAAAAACCTATTGGATCACCGAGTTAGTTGGTAAACCTAAGAAAGAAGAATCACTTGTCATGAGTAAAGCATTATTTCAAACAGAAACAAATGAGGAACCACCGCAGAGGAAAAGTTTGTTCCAGACCAGATGCAAATCAGGAGGTAAATGTTGTAAGGTTTTAAATGATAGTGGTAGTTTTGATAATTTGGTTTCAAAGGAGACGGTGACTAAGCTGAAGTTGGAAAGATTGAAAATCCCTAAGCCATATTAGATAGCATGGATTTAGGATGATCATAAGGTACTAGTGAGTGAACAATGTTTGGTGAAATTTCATATTAGATCTTATCACGATGAAGTATTGTGTGATATTATGTCTATGGATGTATGTCATATATTGTTGGGTAGACCATGGCAGTATGATAGAAAAGATATACATGATGGGAGAAAGAATACATATACTATAACATCAAATGGTAAGAGAATTACTTTGATTCCTTTGGAAGATGAACCTATGAGTAAAGCATGTGGGAATGCTAGAATCTATTTGGTTGATGGAAGGAAATTTTTGGATGGTTTGAGACATGAGAATATGTGTTATGCTTTGATTCCTAAGAAACCTGAAGCCCTAAAGACAGAGACTGAAGAATCACAACCAAAGGAGATAACTAAGTTGCTAATAGAGTATGAAGACATCATATCAGATAATGTACCTGAAGGATTGCCACCAATCAAGAGTATCAGTCATCACATGGATCTTATACCTAGAGCTATTTTTACTAACAACGAAGAAAATAGAATGACACTAACAGAGAATGAAGAATTGAATAGGTAGATGCATGAGTTATTGAGGAAAGGTTTGATCTGAGAAAGCTTAAGTCCTTGTACAGCACCTACAGTGCTAGCACTGAAGAAGGATGGAGAATGGAGAATGTGTACAGACTCTAGAGCAATCAACAAGATCATAGTTAAGTATAGATTTGCATTGCCTAGGATGAATGACATTATGGATTGTTTGAGTGGAGCAAAGTATTTTACAAAGATAGACTTGAAGAGTGGATACCATCAGATCAAAATCAGAGAAGGACATGCATGGAAGACTGCTTTTAAGACAAATGAAGGATTGTATGAGTGGTTAGTGATGCCTTTTGGACTGACTAATGCACCAAGTACTTTCATGAGATTGATGAATGAAGTTTTGAAGAAATTCTTGGGTAAGTTTGTTATTGTATACTTGGATGATATTCTGATTTTCAGTAAGAGAAAAGAAGAACATTTGTGTCACCTAAGACAAGTATTGCAGAGACTCAGAGAAGAGAAATTGTTGATAAACATCAAGAAGTGTAGTTTCATGAAGGTAGAATTGGTGTACTTAGGATTTGTGATTTTTATAGAAGGATTGAACATGGACCCTGAGAAATGCTAGAGCAATTGTTAAGTGGCCTACACCTGAGAGTATTAGAGAAATCAGATCATTTCATGGATTAGCTAGTTTCTACCAGAAGTTCATAAGAAATTTTAGTTCAGTATGTAACCCTATGACAGAGACAATGAGAGGTGACAGAAAGGACTTTAAGTGCACATCAAGAGCAGATAAAAGTTTTGAATTGTTGAAGCAGAAAGTGACAAAGCAACCCGTGTTGGCATTACTGGATTTCAATAAAGTATTTCAAGTAGATTTTGATGCAAGTAGAAATGCAATTGGAGCAATGGTAAGTCAAGAAGGTAGACCTATAGCATATTTCAGTGAGAAGTTGAATGATGCAAGAAGAAGATATTTAGTTTATGATTAGGAATTCTATGCCATAATTGAAGCCTTGAAGAAGTGGAGGCATTATTTTTTGCCTAAGGAATTTGTGTTGTATCATCAAGCTTTGCAATATTTGAATAGTCAAGGAAAGTTGAATCAGAGACATATGAGATGGGTAGAGTTCATCCAGAGTTAAAATTTTGTGCTGAAGGATAGGAGTGGAAAATCAAACAAGGTTGCAGATGTATTGAGTAGGAAGAATTTGCTGACAGAGGTGAGAGTTGAAGTGTTAGGATTTGAGGAGTTGAAGAACTTGTATGAGGAAGATCTTGATTTTGTAGAACCTTGGAAAGCATGTAAGGAACTTGTTGTGACATATAGAAGTAAGTGGCTGGATTATTTAATTCAGGAAGATATGTTGTTCAAAGGAAATCAATTGTGTATACCTAGGAGTTCAATGACAGACAATTTGATAAAAAAAAGCACAGTGGTGGATTGGCAGGATATTTTGGAATTGATAAGACAGTGGCTTTGGTAAGTGAAAATTACTTTTGGCCTCAGATAAATAAAGATGTTAGGAAGTTTGTGCAGAGTTGTAGAGTATGTCAAGTTGCAAAAGGAAGTAGTCAGAATATTGGATTGTACAAATCTTTGACAGTACTAGAGAGACCTTGGGAAGACATAAGCATGGATTTCATATTGGGATTGCCGAAGACATGGAGAGGACATGATTCTATATTTGTAGTGGTGGATAGATTTTCATAAGATGGCACACTTCATACCTTGTAAGAAGATAACTAATGCAAATCATATGGCTAGCCTATTTTTAAGGAGATTGTGAGATTGCATGGATTACCTAAGAGCATAATTTCAGATAGAGATACAAGATTCATTGAGTACTTTTGGAGGACACTTTGGAAGAAGATGAAGACAGATTTGAAGTTTAGTTCAACATTTCATCCACAGACTGATGGATAGAAAGAGGTAGTAAATAAGAGTTTGGGTAACTTGTTGAGATGTTTGGATAGAGAGAAGGCAGAAAATTAGGATTTGATTCTATCACAAGTAGAGTGTGCATATAATAATTCAGTGAATAGAAGCAGAAGAAAGACACCATTTGAGATTGTGACAAGAACTAACCCTAGAGGAGTAGAAGAATTGAGTGATATCAGCACAAAGGAAAAAATGAGTGTAGAAGCAGAAGAATTTGTAGGACACATGGAGACAGTGCATAATCAGGTTAAGAAGCATTTGGAAGAGATGAATAGTAAGTATAAGGAGCAAGCGGATGAGAAGAGAAGACACAAAGAATTTATAGTTGGAGATGAAGTGATGGTATATCTAAGAAAATAAAGATTTCTAGTTGGGACATATAACAAGTTGAAGATGAAGAAGTTTGGACCATGTACCTAGATACTTAGAAAGTTTGATTCAAGAAATTTATATGAACCACAACAAGCACCAAAGTAGATTGAAGACATCTTGGACAACAGAATTGGATGTAGTACTAGAGGAAGGCAATATAAAGAATATCTTGTGAAGTGGAAAGGTAGACCATGTACGCTCAAAATCATGACTCTGGTTTCCTGGGGTTGTCAGGTCAGTTTTGGCACGCACACGGACCCTTCCCTCCTTACCACGGGGCGATCTACCACATCACTCTCACTCTCATGGAAGTAGCTAGTTGAGTGGAGGCGAGACACAGCAAGGATATGGCTTGTTGGAGAGCTAGACTTCGCGGAGAGGGGTCAGCAAGTCCTGTGGCGTTTGTTGTTTTGTTTGATGGCTGTTGTTGTAGAGATAACCCTATGACCCGAAGGGTCACTAGTTTCTCTTCTTCTATTGGGGTTTCTTCTGTTCCACCTTTGTGTGGGTAAGCGGTTTCTTGTTTTTATGTCCTCTTGTCTCTCAATGCATTGAATGAATTCTCATTGTATTTGGAGTTGCCTTTGTTCTTCTATCAATAAGGGGACAAATGGGTCTTGTTGTGGTAGAGTAAATGTCTCTTGTTGTTGTCGTGGATTGATTTCCTCAATCTCATCACGAACAACTCTCACCCACTCTTCTCTTACTCCTAGACATATTCGTGAGCCAAGATCGAGGTAAATGTGTGATGACCAACCTTAACTAGACTTAGGGTTTTGACCTAGGGTTTAGTTGACCTAGGGTTTAGTTATGCTTTGACTTGTGTTTACCTTGTGATGTGATCAAGGGTTTGACTAAATTGTTTATTGTGGTTTACCTCATGATGGTATCTAGGGTTTGCAAGTTTGTCTTTTCTAGGGTTTCTATATGCATGCAAAGCTAAATGATATGCAAACGTTTTTTTGTGTTTTTTTAGTATTTTGGAAATGAAAAGTGCTTTTTAATCTATGAAAGGGAAATATGAATACAAACTTAATATGACTATTCCTAATGCAAATTTAATCTATATTTTTGGGTTTTTGATTGTTTTGAATTAATGTAATCTAAAAAGGGAAATTGCTTCTTCAAATAATCTAGATCTAAGAATATGAAAACAATTATTCTAACATGCAAGATTTAACTATCAAGGAAAAAGGAAATATTTACTGCTCCCAAGAGCAAATTTGGTTTTCTAATTACTATGAATTGAATAAAGCAATGAAGGAACCTGAAAGAAATGAAGATTTGTGTGACTCCACTACCCTCAGAAATCCTTGGTAATGGCAACCTTGAGTCCTTTTGAAGCATCGGGAGATCCTCTTGACTACAAAACAACACAAAGAAGCAAAAAGAAGCTTATTGAATCTTGAAAGAGCTCAAAGAGAGCTTTGGTTGAGCACAATGGCATTGAATGAAGTAGCGTAACGATGGTTGGTTGAACAACAAAAAGCAAAAGGCACCTTTGTCCTGTAAGAGCATTTGAATGCTAAGTTGGAGAGCAAAAACTGGCAAGAGCTAGGTGTACAATGAATTTGCTTGCCTTTGTGCTTGACGGAGGGGTATATTTATAGGTTTGAGGAATAGGATTGATTGAGAAGTTAACTCATTTGATTGAGGAGTTATCAAAGATTGATTGGGGATTTAACAAGGTTGATTACCCAGTGAACTCAACTAACTATGGAGTGATAAATCAATAATAGATTATCACTAGGAGGAATTGGAGATGTGAGGATGGATGAGATTGATTGAGTTGTTAATTTTAGATCAAATGGAGATAATTATGCATGTGTGGGTGCATGAAAAAGTCAACTCCTTATTAGGCATAAAAAATTATGCAAACTGGAAGAAAAATGAGCAAAAATAGAGCTAAAACGAGTGAGAAACATGGGTTTTTCTACGGTTGAAAATATGAAAGGGTCACCCCTTTTTCTAGTAGGATCACCCCTAGGTGACCATGGGTCACCCCGGGTGACCATGGGTTGCTCGAGGGAGATCCGAGCTGGACAGGGTTTTCTGGGAAAATGCAAGGTTGGAGATGACAGAAGAGAAGAAAAGGAGGGGTTCTACCTCCATAAACAGGTCAGTCATGTGCAAGAATCCAAATCTCCATTTGCACCTATAGGATCTCCTGGGGGAGATCTGGAAATAATAGGGGGAGATTTGGATTGGTTGAGCGAAATTAAAAACTGAAAGTGGGAGATGGATAGGGGGACCTCTAGAAGGCTTCTATGGGGTGCAAAGGATGAAAAACATAGGGGAAAGGTGAAAATTCACCTACAAGACACTTACAAGGCTTAGGAACAAGGTCAAAAGCTCAAAAATGTAAATCGACAAGTGTCACAAAAAGTGTCAAAAAACATCACAAACAGGAAGAGAGAGAGAAATCGACAAAGAGGAATCAACACAAGACAAGAAAGAAGACACGTCATCAAGATGTTTGTTGCTTAAAGGACATTATTTCATGCTTACATGTACGTGACAAGGATTAAAATCATCATAGGGGTCCTTGTGGAGGTTGTGCATAATTTTTGCACTTACATATTTGTCCCCTCGAGGACAGTAGTCTACATGAAAGGTAGGTACCGTTCCCGAACTAGGCCTTACTTGTTTGTCAATTTTTCCACAATTGTACCTGCAATAACTAGTATTAGTTTGACATTTAAATATATCATTGAAACAAATAATGAAAACTGAAATGACGAACTTACTATGGATCGTTTGAGTTCGACTAGTTGTTTGCCTTTGTCAGTTTAGACTTATAGAATGAAAGCACGCAAAATGATGCATGAAAAAGATGTATAAAAGCAAAGAACTACTCTAAAATGCACAAATGAAACTAAGCTAATGGTAAACAAAGCAAGTCAAATTGTGAGATCAGAGCGAAATAGCGACAGAATCGATTGTGTGAGTAGTCATTGGAAAGGTATCGTCGAGGAGATCGCAAAGATGGCCGCCTCTTCTTCAGCTGTGGAGAATTGGGTACGTAAACAATGAAAAACCCTTCTCTAAACCCTAGTTTGAATTTTGTGAAAAATCTCTTGAAATTGTTTGTTTTTGTCAAATTTTCTTGTTGCATTATATTTGTCTCATCGTTTAGAGTAGGATAGGTTTTTCATTTTCTAAAATCGGCTAAAAATGAAGTTTTTAGAACAATTTTTGATTGAGGGATTTCCCTCTAGGGTCACCCCTTTTGTCAGGCAGGTCGCCCGTGGGAGATACTGTCTGACAGCAGGGTCACCCAGGGGAGATCCTACCAAACATTTGGGTCACTTGAGGGCAACCCTGTTGGGTTGATTCTGACTGAAATTTCATGTTGTTTGACGCTCATTTTAATTTGATCTGACATGTTTTGGCTACTGTATTTGCATGTTTATTTCTATTTTGAGGGTTTATACGCTTTTTTGTGTAAGGTTTTTCTGTAGTTTTACAATTTTTAGGGATTTTTTCGAGTTTACGAGATCTAATCTAAAGTTCTCTTCTAATTTTACAGGAAATGCGTATCTAATGGAATGCCTGCCGAGAGCAAGGATGGCTCTCAGGGATGTTTGATTCATTGAGTAATGAGGATCATGTTATTTTGAAGAGGGCAGGTCTAACTAGAGCTTGTCACGTGCCTGTTATTCATCATGTGTTCTATATATGCTGTGACATTTTGACTTATTGGGATGCAGACAGAAACACATTCAGGTTCCCGCAAATCTCTAGAGACTGGACCATCACTCTATATGATGTGTATCGTATACTTGGGGTTCCTGTGAGAGGACAAATTTTAGTCCTTCCCGCTAGCGAGTCCTTCGAGGACAAGGCATCTTGGGCAGAGTTCATGGGGGTTAGTCACCCTGGGGATCAGACAGGAGCAGCTCACTTCTGTGCCACAACTTCACATCCCACTTTTGAGGAGATTCCTGATTGGGTTGATTGCATCGAGGCTGTCAAGAGACAAGACATCGACTCATCTAATATGGTGTTGGGAACCCATCATTCATGGTATTAAGGAGGGCACAATTTATGCTTGGGGACCAGACATCTTGGCCATGGTTTACAGAGACTTCTATCGTATTTCACGGTGAGGAGCTCTAGCTTTTAGCCACTCTTCTTTGATCATGACATGGATATTTGAGCACATGAGGCCCTATCAGAAGCACATTTTGATTCCAAATAGATGTTTACTGAGAGCAGCAAGGTGGATGCATGTAGGTCACTTTGATGCTTCTTTACCCACTGTCACTACTCTTACAGATGAGGACATAATCTTTGATCCTTATCATGACATGGAGGGATCTTGGGCTCATGATGGTGAGGTCAGGGAGTACTGTCGCAGAGTATTTGAGATTTCAGACCATAATGGTCTAGTTGAGGCCCATTGGGTTGATCGTATTTCATAGCAGTTTGGTGAGGACATCCCTAAGGATTTGCCCCCAGTGTCCACTTGCTACAGGACTATTCAGGGGATGGGTGAGATTGGACAAAGGACCGTTGTTTGGACTCCCTTGACTACTGGAGTCTTCATTAGTAGAGTTTTGAGAGGAGGATAGAGGGGAGGGAGAGGGACTCCTTCCTGATCTCTAATTGTGGCTGTGGATTCAAAGTCTATTGATGAGGACTATGTTCCTAATGATGATGATTTGTCAGATGAGGGCTTGCCCAAGGATGCACAAGATGAGGGTCTTGATGATGCTAATGATGCAGATAATGCTCCTGATATCCCTGAGGGTCATCCTGTTGTTCCCTGACCTCCTCATTCAGATGAGGTGATGTGACAATTTGACCCTGATTAGCAGCTTGGTGATCCACATGAGTTTCGTTTGTTTTCTTTTTGTACTTTTGTCCTTTCTCTCTTCATAGGGAACTGACTTGTTTCTCTTTCAATTCACTCTTTCAAGTAACGTCAGAGAGTGGAGGGATTTTATTCACTAAATTACTATTGGATTGGCTTCTCCCTTCACTAGGATGACTCGTGACCTTCTTTTAGATGATCCCGGTGTGCCCCCTGCTACTGGCCGACACACTGACATTTTTGCTCCTGTCTATCATGGATGTCAGGTGAATGTTGACTTGAAGACCCAGGTTAACACCCTTAAGGGTGAGAATTAGGTACTCCGAGAGATGACTCGTCTTAGTTTTGAATGACGTGATGCTAGTATGGTAGGACCTTCACAGTCACATACTCACAATAGAGTGCCTCACTCCCATAAGTCTCATGGAGCGACGAGTGGTATTCATAGATGGAGGAGCTGAAGTCCTGAGGGTTCCATTGGAGCGAACCGACCTTGACTTCCTTTCTTGAACTCGTGCCCCCTAGCATGGGGAGCCTCTACTCCTTTTGAGAGCATTGTGCCCTAGCTCTTTGATACTCTTGTATGTGTAAACTTCAGATGTATCTATGAAAATTTATCTTTTTATGGTTTTCGCCTATCGGACTTGTACTCATCTCTTGTGAATTTTTGGAGGCTTGAGAATTTTTTGATTATGTGTTTGACCTTTTCAACTCTTTTAACAATGCAAGTACAATAACGATGACATATTTTTGTAAATTTTTGTGGCATATATATGAGATGTAGTTCACGATATGATAATGTTGCAAGAACACAAGAAATGTTGAAATGAAACATTTACTTCTATTGAATGTCATGAAATATGACATTTGACTTTATTGCTTTGAGAATCTTTTTTCCAATTTTGGCATGAATGTAGTGTGGAACAAACAATGTGACTGCTCTTAAATACTATTTTTAATTCAGGGGATTGTGAGTTGTCTTGATATAAGAGACCTATTCAAGGCTGTGAGATAGGATTTTCTAACTCAAGTGGGGAGCGAGAATGAAAATGGAGTGTTTTTGAACTTCGGCTTCACTAAAGGCTAAACACTAATCCTTATCTAGATAAGACAAGATGACAAGCTTTCAACTTCAGACAAGAAACAAATTTCATTGGTGTTCGCTAGACTTAGATCATAGATGGCAAGTAGAGTAGACCTAGGGTAAAGGATAAAATAGGAGAGAACAAGGGTCCCTAGGTAAAAGATGGTCCTAGAGACTACTAGACTCTCAGTTTTGCTTAGCTAGTGTGTGTGTGTGCTTTGTACCTTTCTTTCTCTGTTAGAATGTCACCCTTGAGGCTTCGAGCTTAGAATGATCTCCACCCAAGAGTATGGACATTCAACAATCTTCACTTTTTCACTCTTTTTTTGTATCTCTTTGTTTTGTTTTTTCACTTTTTTTTTTGTATTTTTCAGAATGCCTCACTTGATTTTTCTCAATTTTTTTGGATTTTTGACTCTTCAAGAAATGAATGCTTTTGGAACTTTTGATATGCAGTACTTTAATCTCTCAATTCTCACTTTTAGACACTCTTATTTTGACCACTCATTTTTTTATTCACTCAAATCTTAGATTGCTTCCTCCAGAGTTTTGATCTTCCTAATGTTTTTGGCCAAGAAAGATAAGGGGCTAAGCGCCACCTAAAGTTTTTGTAATCTGTTTGAACTTCTCTTCTACTAGTGAAGAATTGGGAAGGTCTACTTGCAAGCTTCCTTTAAACACTATAGGTTTAAATATTGACTTTGTTTAGACCTAACATCTTGACTGATTAGGACTGGGATCAGTGTAAAGCTAAGAGCTAGGCTTTTATTAGAGTCACTGGGAATGAAGGGGAATAATGATGATTGTGAAAAATGGGGAATCTCTAGGTCTTGAAAGGATGACGTATGTCTAGGCAACCTTAGACTCCTTACTAAAAAGAAAATAGTATAAGAGCAAGTCACTAACAGTAATGTAAGATGAATAGAATGATGCTAAAATGCAAGAAACAAATTATTTTTGACATTTTGATTTTTATGATTTTTTTGTGTTTTTGTGTTTTTTAGACATAGTATTTCTTGAGGTGAAAGGCATTGTCTGTTTCACCAAATTCCTATCCCTCCATTGTGCACAAGAGATAGGCACCATTTATGACATCTTCTTTGACCATGTAAGGACCTATCCAATTGGATCTAAATTTTCGTCCTTCACCAACTCTTTTATCAATCAAATTGTCTATCCTGAGCACTAGATCTCCCACTTGGAAGGGTTTGGGGACAACCTTTTTGTTATATTGCTTTTTCATTCTTTCTAGGTAAGAATCATGTCTTTGAACAACTCTCAGGCATGTCTCATCCATCATTTCTAATTCGGCCAATCTTACTGCTCTATATTCTTCGTTGTCTAATAATCCTTGTAATGACACTCACAGACTAGGCAACTCTACTTCCAATGGTAGTACCACCTCTGACCCAACAGTGTAAGCATAAGGGGTGGTTCCAATTGGAGTCTTGACACTTGTTCTGTAAGCCCACATAGATGGATATAGTTGTAAATGCCAATCTCTTTTAGAATCTTTTACGATTTTGACCAGTATTGCCTTCAAAGTTTTGTTGGTAGCTTCTGCTTGTCCATTTCCTTGAGGATAGTTGACTTAGATAGAATTGTGATTGATGTGAAATCTCTCACATAACTCTCTTTCTTGCGGGTTTTTGAATGATGATGTGTTATCTATTACTATCACTTGGGGAATTTCAAACCAACAAATGATTTGGTTTAGTATGAATTTAGTGATTACGGTCCCCGACACTGCGCTGAGAGGCATGGCCTCCACCCATTTTGTGAAATATTATGTCATGGTAATGATGAACAAATGTCTATCCATTGATGGGGGAGATATCTTCCCCTCTAGATCTAACCCCTAGGTGGAAAAGGGCTAAGGGGTAATGATCATTTGTAAATCTCTTGTTGGTGTGTGGTGAACATGGGCATAAGCCTGGCATTTCAGGCATCTTTTTATGAACTTAATCATATCCCCTTGTAAACATGGCTAGAAGTATCCCATTCTGTGTATTTTTTGTGTCATGGAGTGACCACCAAAGTGCCCTCCATAGATTTCGCTATGACACTCCTCTAAGATTTTTCGTGCTTCTTCCTTGTCAACACATCGAAGCAACATTCTATCTAGGGCCTTTCGATAGAGAACATGGTCTATTAAAATGTATCTTGCAGTGAGGACACATAATCGTCTTTTTTCGAAAGGGGCCATGTTTTTTAGGTAAGTCTTTTTTGTGAGATAGTTCATGATATCTCTATACCAATACGAGGTGGCATACTTCTTGAGATCCACCACACAAATTTCTTCATTAGGGAAATCTTCATTCACGGGTTCCTCTTGAAAGGAAGCTAGGTGTATGAAAATTGCTAACTACACTAATATAATGAGGGGAGGAAAGTGCAAATTCAATTTATCCTTTACAATTACAGCTATGTTAACTCACTAACAGAGATATTGTAGCAAACACATACACAAGATTGTAAGACATAAGAAGAGAGACACAAGATATATGTGGGGAAAACCCTTACAGGTGAAAAACCCCACACTCCAAAACACAGCTCAAATGTATTCTGTAAAAAATGAAGGTTACAATATAGTCACAAAGCCAATGCTCTTGTAAGAGTCTTTGACACTCATATCTGAAGATGATCCGATAGCATAACAGTACCTGTCAATCACGTAATGCATCACCTCTCCAAAGCACCTATTTATATAGAATATACAAGGCAAAAATGACTCCACATTGAGATGGGCGTCCAACATGGCCTTCTGGCCCAAAACCCACATCTATGGACACTCGTCCAACATTGTAGGATGTTCTTGACACTTGTCAAGTCACCCCATCCTAAAGAGGTAACCTATTCCCAAAATGGGTAATGACAGATGCTTCTACGACTCTTACAACTATCATAGAATCTATCATAGCTGTCATAACTTACAGTTGTAAGAGAATCTATCATACACAAGCTATAAATAGCATATTCTTTTACAACATGTCATTTCCCACTTTGGGGCACCCAAAGATGCCTTCCTCAAAGATGCTTCTTGACACATGTCCTCACTTATCATAAAACATTCTATTTCTGACTCTTACATGTCATAACTTTGTCATAGGAATTTGTCATGACCGTTTCGGTCAATATTCCCTTACACACTGTCCAAGATGCCAACACATGGCAAAATATTCCTACCACTAAGTGGGATGTCTATCCCCTCATGTGAGGACAAATTTACATGTGTTCATATGCCATGTAGGATGACACATCACTGTGCCAACTTCCACAAGATGACAACATAGGATTTGCATCCTAATTATACAATAGGCAATAAATAAATAAATACAATGAAATAATACAAGGAATTACCAAGGTTGAGAGACCTTAATTCCCAACATTCTCCCACTTGTCGAACACCTTGTAAGAGCCAATAGAAATAATAGGATTTAACTGCTATAGGCCGAGAGGCCCATAGACTCCGAACACCATCTGAACTTCTCTATGCCCACTGGTTTCATCAATACATCTGCAACATTTTTCAAAGTATCTACCTTCTCCAAATTTACCTTCCCATCCTCTACCATGTCTCACACAAAGTGAAACTGTACATCAATATGCTTTATTCTCACCAGCATGGAAAGTTGGATTCTTTGTAAGGTAAATCACACTCTGACTATCACAACAAATCGTAATCTGTCCTGTATCAACACCAATATCAAAACACAATCCCTTAAGCCAAATGGCTTCCTTGTAAGCATGAGTTGCTGCCATATACTCATCTTCTGTCATGGACAAAGCAACCATAGGTTGTCACTTACTCATCCAACTAATTGCACCACCAAACATAGTGAACACATAGGCACTGGCAAATCTCCTGCCCAATCAAAATCCACAAATCCACGAATACAAATTGAATGCGGAGGTCCTGTAACATTACCATGATAGTATATGGAATACTCAGAAGTACCCCTCAAATATCTGAATACTCGCTTAACTGCATCCCAATGTACTCGTCTAGGATTAGCCATAAATTGACTAAGGACTCTGACTGCTTGGGCAATGTCTGGTCTTGTGCAGACCATAGCATACATTAAACTACCAACACCACTAGCATAAGGTACTCTTCTCATGTCCTCCACCACACTAGGAGATTTTGGGCAATCATTAACAAACAACCAATCAGAATCCACAAATCCATGAATACAAACTGAATGCGGAGGTCATGTAACATTACCATGATAGCATATGGAATACTCAGAAGTACCCCTCAAATATCTGAACACTCACTTAACTGCATCCCAATGTACCCATCCAAGATTAGCCATAAATTGACTAAGGACTCCCATTGCTTGGGTAATGTCTAGTCTTGTGCAGACCATAGCATACATTAAACTGCCAATAGCACTAGCATAAAGTACTCTGCTCATGTCCTCCACCTCACTAGGAGATTTTGGGAAATCGTTAAAAACAACTTTGTCCCCAATGAAACAGGAACACACAATGGTCTACAATCTACCATGCTGAACCTATCCAACACCGTCTTCACATACTTACTCTGGCTTAACCAAAGTTTTTTGTTAGCTCTGCCTCTTCTGATTTCCATTCCTAGAATGTACCTGGCTGCCCCAAGATTTTTCATCTCAAACTGTACTAACAACTGAGACTTCAAATCTGAAATCATATTCTTACCATTCCCAATCAACAACATATCGTCAACATACAATGCAATAATGAGAATGCAATCATTGTCAAATTTGTAATACACACAATGATCATATTTTAATCTTAGAAATCCAATGGACAACACAAAGGCATGAAATTTCATATACCACATCCTAGGAGACTGCTTCAAACCATACAAAGACTTCTTTAACTTGTAGACCAAATTTTCTTTACCTTTCTCTATGTAATGCTCTAGCTGTGACATGTAAATCTCTTCCTCCAAATCACCATGAAGGAAAGTTGTCTTCACATCCATCTATTCTACCTCTAAGTCATAAGCAGCTGCAAGAGATAATAGGAACCGAATGGATGTCAGCTTTGCAATGGGAGAGAAAATTTCACCATAATCAATTCCCTCCACTTGTGAGTACCCCTTCACAACCAATCTAGCCTTGTACTTTTCAACACTGCCATCTGCACCAAAATTCTTCTTGAACACCCATTTGCATCCAACGGGTTTCCATCCTTTAGGCAAAGGCACCAAGTCCCATGTTTTATTCTTCTCCAAAGAAGGCATCTCATCTTCCATGGCATCCTTCCAAGAACTTGCATTTTTCATGCCCATAGACTCTTTCACAGTTCTAGGCTCATCAGTGTTAGTATGTAAAGAAAAAGCACAACTAGAATCAAGTAATGAATAACCAAACCTATCAGGTTGCTTTCTTGTTCGTGTAGACCTCCTCAATGGCTAAGGTTGAGGTTCTTCTTCTTCTTCTAAGCTTTCAGATTTGCTAGAGCTCTTCTCATTATTAGGTCTCACAGGGTCTATCGGTTCAGTCCTCTCAGGGGTAGAAGGAAGCTGAACCACATCTTCTTTCTTTTCTATCTGTTCTAGCTATAGAACAATATAAGAATGTGTTAGCTGTCTGAAGATAACACTTCTGCTATACAACACTTTTTTAGACATAGGATCCCAAAGCTTGTATCCTTTCACACCGACACCATAGCCAATGAAAATATATTTAACATCCTTGTTCTCTAATTTAGAATGTTTCTCCCTAGGCACATGTGCATATGTCTCACAACCAAAAACATGAAGATGCCTAACTGAAGGCTTCTTGCCAGACCACACCTCCATAGGTGTCTTACCAACAAGACCTAATGTAGGAGACCTATTTAGTAGGTAGCAAGTAGTGGCAACAGCTTCAGCCCAAAAATTTTGTTATTGCTCCACTAAGCATACTCCTAGCCTTCTCCATCAATTTCCTATTCATCCTCTCTACAACTCCATTTTGCTACGGGGTGTATGGAGTTGTCTTATGTCTTTCAATCCCTTGCTCTTTACAGAACTTATCAAGCTCTATTGAACAAAACTCACCACCATTGTCAGTTCTCAAACACTTAATCTTTTTGCTACTCTAATTTTTAGCAAAGGCTTTAAACTTTTTAAACCGACTAAAGACTTCAGTCTTGTTTCTGATAAAATAAACCCATGTCCTTCTACTGTAATCATCTATGAAAGATACAAAATATACAGATTTGGAAATCGAAGGAACATTAATAGGACAAACACATCAGAATGAATAAGATCTAATACACCAGAAGACTTGTGAGAACTAGAGTAAAATTGAACATAGTTTTGCTTTCCATATACATAATGTTCGCAAAAGTCAAACTTGAGATTACAATCATTTAACCCCTCAACAAGGTTTTTATTTTTCAGGGTTCTAAAACCCTTCTCACCAATGTGGTCATATCTCAAATGCCATAACATAGTCTTTTCAGCAAGAAGTTTAGCTTCCATAGCATGTACACTACCATCATAACTAGTTACAATAGATTTCTTCACTACTCGTTCAGATGGTGGGGATGAAGTGACTGCAACTCTTTTCTTCGATTCAGAAGAACTATTGCACTGTAAAGTGCATGCCTCTAGCTAAAACAGAGTATCTCTGCATACCCTTTGCAAGCACCATAGATCCTCTAGTCATCTTGCATCCATCCTTCGAAAAGATAACCTGCACACTTGCATAATTCAACATACTTACAGAAAGCAGGTTCTGTACTAGGCTTGGGATGTGCATAACCCCAATGATCCCCTTCACTTGTCCATCATGGAATTAGATTGAGACTCTTCCACAACCAACAATCTTTAGATGAGATTCGTCACCTAGGTACACTCTTCCACCATCAAACTCTTCATACTTTGTGAACCAACTTCGATGCGAGGTCATGTGGAATGATGCACCAGAATCAATCAACCACACATCATTAGATGCATGGGTGGCTAGGGCTGCGATGAAGGCATCACCATCATCTTGTGACTTGTCAGAATCTGAATCTAGGGATGTCTTTTTTTTCTTTTTCTTTTCTTTTTTGCATTCCTTTCAGAAATGCCCCATTTTCCCACAGTTCCAACAAAGATCCTTGGACTTTCCAGGAGATTTGGATCTCCCACGGGATTTGGATCTTCCCTTTTCGCCTTTCTTGTCCTTGTTTATCCCTTTCTCTTTGGGTCTTCCATGAATTGCAAGAGCCTTTTTGGCTGACTCAAATGTCTTTCTCCACATTTATTCTGATAATAGTGAAGACACCACATCTTCCATCTTGAAGGTGGTAGTGGTGCTTCCGATGGCCATGACAAGATGATCTCACGAATCTGGCAAAGAACAAAGCAAGGTCATACACCGATCCTCCTCCTCCATCTTCACACCCACAGATGTCAACTGTGCAACAAGCATGTTAAAAGCATTCATATGGTCCGCAATAGATCCTTTGTCTTCCATCTTCAGAGAAAACAACTTCTTTTTTAGAAAAAGCTTGTTCACGAAGGATTTGGCCTGATAAACATCACCCAGCTTCTTCCGAAGGTCTTTCATGCTCTTCTCATGGACATTCAACATGATAGAGTCAACTAGATAGTCTTATGAGACACTCAATCTTCTGATCTTTGAGGTCCCAATCATCTTGTGGCATTACATAGTTTCCCATAGGTCACGATCAACAAGTAAGTCTTCCATCTTGAGTTTCCACAACTCAAAATTAGTGCCATTAAATTTCTCCACCTCTAATCTTCTAGATGTGGTAGCCATCTCCTTCCTGCAACGAGAAACCAAATACTCTACACAAACTCCCACTCAACCTAAGATTAGCTCAAATAACCCCTACCCAGCAGCTAGGACCAAAACTGGTCAGGCTCTGATACCAACTGAAAGGAAGCTAGGTATGTGGAAATTACTTCCTACACTAATCTAATGAGGGGAGGAGAGTACAAATTCAATTTATCCTTTACAATTATAGCTATGTTAACCCACTAATAGAGATATTGCAGCAAGCACATACACAAGAATGTAAGATAGAATAAGAGAGACACAAGATATACGTGGGGAAAACCCTTATTAGTGAAAAACCCCACACTCCAAAACACAACTCAAATGTATTCCATAAACAATGAAGGTTACAATATAGTCACAGAGCCAATGCTCTTGCAGGAGTCTTCGACACTTGTATCTGGAGATGATTTGGTAGCATAACAGTACCTGCCAATCACATAATGCATCACCTCTCCAAAGCACCTGTTTATATAGAATATACAAGGCAAAAATGGCTCCACATTGAGATGGGTGTCCAACATGGCCTCATGGCCCAAAACCCATGCCTATGGACACTTGTCCAACATTGTAGGATATTTTTGACACTTGTCAAGTCACCCCATCCCAAAGAGGTCACCTATTCCCAAAATGAGTAATGACAGATGCTTCTACGACTCTTACAACCATCATAGAATCTGTCATAGCTGTCATAACTTACAGCTGTAAGAGAATCTGTCATACACAGGCTATAAATAGGATATTCTCTTACAACATGTCATATCCCACCTTGGGGCACCCAAAGATGCTTCTCGACACATGTCCTCACCTATCATAGAACATTCTATTTATGACTCTTACATGTCATAACTTTGTCATAGGAATCTATCATGACCGTTTCGGTTAATATTCCCTTACACATTATCCAAGATGCCGACACATGGAAAAATATTACTACCACTAAGTGGGACACCTATCTCCTCATGTGAGGACAAATTTACATGTGGTCATATGCCATGTAGGATGATACATCACTGTGCCAACTCCCACAAGATGACAAAATAGGATTTGCATCCTAATTATACAATAGGCAATAAATAAATAAATACAATGAAATAATACAAGGAATTACCAAGGTTGAGACACCTTCATTCCCAACACCTCTTGGGGAACTAGGTTGTTTGCTAACCAATCTGCTATTATCTATCCTTTAACTTCTATTTGATTGATGTAAGTTAGTTTAAATTCACTCAACAAGGTTATGAATCAGCCAGCTCTTCTTAAGAGCATGGGCTGATTTAAGAAAGTTCTCAATTGCTTAGATCATATCATGACTTTAGTTTCTTGATTCAACATGTAGTGTCATAGCCTTTGGGTCACAAAGACTATGGCTAGACATTTTTTTTCAACTTGGGTATAGTTCTTATCATATTCCAACAAGGTTCGACTTATGAAATAGATGGCTCTTTCTCTTCAACCTTCATCTTCTTGAGCTAGCATGCATGCTATAGAGATATCGGTTGCTATAAAGTATAAGATGAAGGGCTTGTCATGTCTTTGTGGCATCAATGTGGGTGGGGTTAGCAAGAACTTATTCACCTGCTCAAATGTGTTTTGACAGTCTACCATCCAAATAATGCCAATTTGTTTTTCAATAACTGATTGATTGGATGAATTTTGAAAGTCATGTCTAGTATGAATCATCTGATCGTACCTAATTGTCCTAAAAAGGCTCTTATTGCTATCTGACTTATTGGTAGGGTTGCATTTAAGACTGCCCTAACCTTAGTTGGGTCGACGTCTATTCCTTTTCGTGAAACAATCAATCCCAACAAGTTTCCTATTGTGACTCCGAAAACACATTTTTCAAGATTCAACCTTACTTTATACTCTCGAAGCCTATTGAATATTTTGTGAAGGTCCTCCACATGTCTTAACCTTTGTTCTTATTTGGTTAGAAGATCATCAATGTAGTTTTCAACTATCTTGTGTATATAATCATGGAAGATGTGTGGCATTGCTCTTTGATCTAGGTTGCTCCTGCATTCTTCAACCCAAATGGCATGACTATGTAACAGAAAGTTCCCCAAGGGGTGGTGAATGTCATTTTATTTTGGTCAGCTTCTGCAATCTTGATCTGGTTATATCCTAAAAATCTATCCATGAGAGAAAGAATCTCATATCCTGTCGTCGAATCAACAATTTGATCAATGGATGGTAAAGGAAAATTGTCTTTTGGGAAAGCATGATTGATGTCTCTAAAATCGAGGCATATCTAAATTTTTCCATTCTTCTTTAGAACTGGGTCAATGTTTGACACCTAATTTAAATAGTCCATTGGTTTGATGAAACCAACATTTAACAATTTTTTTAGTTCTTCCTTCACCATTTTAGCTACTTGTGGCTTTTTGGGCCTTGGTTTTTGTTTTACGGGTTTCGCATCTGGTTTTGTCACTAAATTGTGCACCACCACTTTTGGATCTAATCCTGGCATGTCTAAATATGCCAAGGTGAATATGTTAGAATATTCGATGAGGAATGATGTGTACTTCTCTTGTTCTTTGTCATTTAGATCTCCTAGTTTTAACATTCTAGGTTTTTTGGGTGTTCCAACATTGATTTCGATTGTATCCCCAGTTAGGTATAGGTGTCCTTCCTCAAACTTCTGAGGGGTAGGTGGTAAATCTAAGTTTTCTTCAATCTGGAGGATTTCTTTCTCGTTCCTAAAACAGTCCTCTGGGTGAGGGAGGAGCATGTATCCTTTTTTGTGGTGTACTCTTGGAAGTCCATCGTAAGTATGTAGATATTCCAAGATAGCTTTGTTGTTCTTAGTGTAGTCTCAGGTTGGTCTCTCTCCTTGACCCATGGTGTAATTCAGGATATTTGGTAATTCTTCACTTTCCAATAATGGCTCTCCACATACTTATGAAATATATTATAAATTTTGTAATTGAGCATGTGACAAAAATAACACAGCTGACGTGGCCATTGAGTCTGCCACTTGACTTTCTTCTCTGGATATGGCTTTGATGGAGAAGAAGTCAAAGAACTAAACCAAGTTCCTGATGGTTTCTTTATAAGGTCTCAACGTTTTAATTTTTTCTCATAATTTTCTGCGACTTGGTTGATTATTAACTGAGAATCTCCAAAGGCAGAGATTTTTTTGACCCCCATTCTCATGGCTAGCATGATTCCTAGGGATAGGGCTTTGTACTCAGTGATGTTGTTGGTGCAAAAGAAATCTAGTCTAAAGGTGAAGGGGAGGACTTTTCCTTTGGGAGATGTCAAGATTATCCCCATCCCTACTCTTGTTTTGCAACTAGCTCCATTGAAATGTAGGGTCCACAAGCTTTGATAGTTTTGTGATTGAGATATTTCTCTGAACTCATAAGTGGAAGTCCACTTCTCCTCTTTTTCATTTCCTTCTTCGATGATTTCAATTGTTCCAACCAAGAGGTTTTTAATATCCCATTTGTTGATACACAAAATGGATGCTAAGTCAAATGGTGCATGGGATTTGGTGGTATGTGGATCAAAGGGGAATTCCCTAAGATCATCCATTCTTTGATAGGATATGTTGTGAGTGCTTGTATTTGTTTGGACATCCCGAGTTTCCTCTTTCTATTTCTCTCACATCTTCAACTTCTTGTCTTTTTGTTCTTGTTCCTTTCTATAGATACTGAAAGGATCAAGGTCTGCTTTGACAATGGTGACCTTTCCCAAATGATAGAAATGAATTTACTGAAATAGAGTGGAGGTAATGGCCTTCATGGCATGAATCCAAGGTCTTCCAAGGATCATATTGTAATTCATTTCTCTGTTGATAACATAGAAATCTGCAAAGATGGTTTTACCTATCAGAGTGAGTGGTAGGTTAGTTTTCCCCACTGTTTGGATGTCATGACTGTCGTAAATCCTTAATGTGGCAGTTTGGTAAGGATGACAACATTGGAAGAAGCATATCAATTTGCCCTAAAGGTTGAAGAAAAGTTGAACAAGAAGCATGAGCAGAGACAGAGTGGTACAGGAGGTAAATTTCAGAGAGATAGAACATTTTTAATAGGAGAAAGATCATTTGTGGAGCAAAGCAGAAAAGATAACACATTTAAGAAGGAAGACAGAGATAGCAGTTCATACTAGAGAGATGACAAAACTTTCAACCGTTGGGGAAACCCTAATTCATATCGGAGTGAAGGATACAAAAGAGATGGAGGAGGACTTGATAGGAGAACATTCAAAGGAACCTGTTTTAAGTGTGGAGGTGAAGGACATAGTGCATTTGAATGTCTTCAAGGAAGTACAAGTAAGAAGATAGGGAATAGTGGAAGAGCAGCTTATGTAGAAAGAAGAACCTGTTGAATCACCGAGTTCAGTTGGTAAACCTAAGAAAGGAGAATCACTTGTCATGAGGAGAGCATTATTTCAAATAGAGACAAATGAGGAACCACTGCAAAGGAAAAGTTTATTCCAGACCAGATGCAAATCAGGAGGTAAATGTTGTAAGGTTTTAAATGATAGTGGTAGTTCTGATAATTTGGTTTCAGAGGAGATGGTGACTAAGATGAAGTTGGAAAGATTGAAACACCCCAAGCCATATTAGATAGCATGGATTTAGGATGATCATAAGATACTGGTGAGTGAACAATGTTTGGTAAAATTTCATATTGGATCTTATCATGATGAAGTATTGTGTGATATTATGTCTATGGATGTATGTCATAAATTGTTAGGTAGACCATGGCAGTAGGATAGAAAAGCTCTACATGATGGGAGAAAGAATACATATACTATAACATCAAATGGGAAGAGAATTACATTGATTCCTTTAGAAGATGAACCTAAGAGTGAAGCATGTGGGAATGCTAAAATCTATTTGTTTGATGGAAGGAAATTTCTAGATAGTTTGAGACATGAGAATATGTGTTATGCTTTGATTCCTAAGAAGCCCGAAGCCCTAAAGACAGAGACTAAAGAATCACAACTAGAGGAGATAACTGAGTTGTTGATAGAGTATGAAGACATCATATCAGATAATGTACCTGAAGGATTTCTACCAATCAGGAGTATCAGTCATCACATGGATTTTATACTTGGAGCTAGTTTTCATAACAAAGTAGCACACAGAATGACACCAACAGAGAATGAAGAATTGAATACGGAGATACATGAGTTATTGAGGAAAGGTTTGATCTGAGAAAGCTTAAGTCCTTGTGCAGTACATGCAGTGCTAGCACCAAAGAAGGATAAAGAATGGAGAATGTGTACAGACTCTAGAGAAATCAACAAGATCACAGTTAAGTATAGATTTCCATTGCCTAGGATGGATGACATTATGGACTTTTTGAGTGGAGCAAAGTATTTTACAAAGATAGACTTGAAGAATGGATACCATCATATTAGAATCAGAGAAGGAGATGAATGGAAGATTGCTTTTAAGATAAATGAAGGATTGTATGAGTGGTTTGTGATGCCTTTTGGACTGACTAATGCACCAAGTACTTTCATGAGATTGATGAATGAATTTTTGAAGAAATTCTTGGGTAAGTTTGTTATTGTATACTTGGATGATATTTTGATTTTTAGTAAGACAAAAGAAGAACATTTGTGGCACCTGAGACAAGTATTGCAGAGATTGAGAGAAGAGAAATTGTTGATAAACATCAAGAAGTGTAGTTTCATGAAGGTAGAATTGGTATACTTGGGATTTGTAATTTTTGCAAAAGGATTGAAGATGGACCCTGAGAAAGCTAGAGCAATTGTTGAGTGACCTACACCTGAGAGTATTAGAGAAGTCAGATCATTTCATGGATTAGCTAGTTTCTACAGGAAGTTCATCTTAAATTTTAGTTTAGTATGTAACCCTATGACAGAGATAATGAGAGCTGACAGAAAGGACTTTAAGTGGACATTCGGAGCAGATAAAAGTTTTGAATTATTGAAGTAGAAAGTGATAGACCAACTTGTGTTGGCATTACCAGATTTCAATAAAGTATTTCAAGTAGATTGTGATGCAAGTGGAAATGCAATTGGAGCAATGTTAAGTCAAGAAGGTAGGCCTGTAGCATATTTCAGTTAGAAGTCGAATGATGCAAGAAGAAGATACTTAGTTTATGTTTAAGAATTCTATGCCATAATTGAAGCCTTGAAGAAGTGGAGACAATATTTTTTGCCTAAGGAATTTGTGTTGTATACAGATCATCAAACTTTGCAATATTTGAATAGTGAAGGAAAGTTGAATCAGAGACATATGAGATGGGTAGAGTTCATGCAAAGTTAAACTTTTGTACTAAAGCATAGGAGTGGAAAATCAAACAAGGTTACAGATGCATTGAGTAGAAGGAGGAATTTGTTGACAAAGATGAGAGTTAAAGTGTTAGGATTTGAGGAGTTGAAGAACTTGTATGAGAAAGATCTTGATTTTGCAGAACCTTGGAAAGCATGTAAGGAACCTGTTGTGACATATAGAAGTAAGTAGTTGGATTATTTAATTTAGGAAGATGTGTTGTTCAAAGGAAATCAATTGTGTATACCTAGGAGTTTAATGAGGTGCAATTTGATCAAAGAAAAGCATAGTGGTTGATTGGCTGAACATTTTGGAATTGATAAGATAGTGGCTTTGGTAAGTGAAAATTACTTTTGGCCTCAGATATATAAGGATGTTAGGAAGTTTGTGGAGAGTTGTAGAGTATGTCAAGCTGCAAAAGGGAGTAGTCAGAATACTGGATTGTACAAATCTTTGACAGTACTGGAGAGACCTTGGGAAGACATAAGCATGGATTTCATATTAGGATTACCGAAGACACGGAGAGGACATGACTCTATATTTGTAGTGGTGGATAGATTTTCATAAGATGGCACACTTCATACCTTGTAAGAAGATAACCAATGCAGTTCATATGGCTGGCCTATTTTTAAGGAGACTGTGAGATTGCATGGATTACCTAAGAGCATAATTTTAGATAGAGATACAAGATTCATTAAGTACTTTTGGAGGACACTTTGGAAGAAGATGAAGATAGATTTGAAGTTTAGCTCAACATTTCATCCACAGACTGATGGATAGATAGAGGTAGTAAATAGGAGTTTGGTTAACTTGTTGAGATGTTTGGTTGAAGAGAAGGCAGGAAATTAGGATTTGATTCTATCACAAGTAGAGTGTACATATAATAATTTAGTGAATAGGAGCACAAGAAAGACACCATTTGATATTGTGACAGGAACTAACCCTAGAGGAGTAGTAGAATTAAGAGATATCAACACAGAGGAAAAGATGAGTGCAAAAGTAAAAGAATTTGTAGGACACATGGAGACAGTGCATAATCAGGTTAAGAAGCATTTGGAAGAGATGAACAGTAAGTATAAGGAGCAAGGAGATGAGAGTAGAAAGACATAAATAATTTGCAGTTGGATATCAAGTGATGGTATATTTGAGAAAAGAAAGATTTCCAGTTGGAACATATAACAAGTTGAAGATGAAGAAGTTTGGACCATGTACCTATATACTCAAAAAGTTTGATTCAGGAAATGCATATGAAGTGGAGCTACCAGAGACATTGGCAATATCACCTATTTTCAACATTACAGATCTATATTAATATCATGAAGCAAATTTTAGTGACAACATTGAAGAAGACTTGAAGAAGTAGTTACGAAAACAAACACTAGAGCAGGTTGAAGACATCTTGGACAACAAAATTGGAAGCGGTACTAGAAGAAGGCAATACAAAGAATATCTTGTGAAGTGGAAAGGCAAACCATGTACACTTAAGATCCTAACTCTGGTTGCTTGGGGCTATCAGGTCAGATTTCAACATGCACACAGACCCTTCCCTCATTGCCATGGGGGTGATCTGCCATGTCACACTTGCTCTCATGGAAGTAGTTAGTCGAGAGGAGGCGAGACACAATAGGGGCTCTGGCTCATTGGAGAGATTGACTTCACAAACAGGGGTCAACAAGTCCTATGGCCTTTGTTGTTGTGTGCTAAGTTGAATGTTTTGTTCGATGATTGTTGTTGTAGAGATAGCCCTATGACCTGAAGGGTCACTAGTTTCTCTTCTTCTGTTAGGGTTTCTTCTATTCCACCTTTGTGTGGGTAAGCAATTTTTTGCGTTTATGTTCTTGTCTCTCAGTGCGTTAAATGAGTTCTTGTTGGCAAGAGACACTATATGGATTCTTGATAGTTGTCATTGATGGCAATAAAGTTCATCCCACACATCCGTAGGACATGGTGTGTCTCTACCGGAAGTCAAAATGAAGAATGTTGTGGTCCGGTAAACAAGAATAGAGCATGTGGCAAGGTCCGACAGACAGGTCCGGATCTCTCAGACGAAGTATCTTGGTGAAGTGTGGATTTGGGGAAGTCAAGAGGACTACCTTGAGTGATATATTCCAAGGATTTAGCCTCTGGTGATAGATGAAGAAAAAGATATGAATACTTGAGTACTAGGTTCCTGAGTGACAGTATGCCTCTTGTGAGCAGTGTGCTCGGGCAGTGAGCCCTAATTGGCAAGTGCCATTTTGTTTTTCTATTCTTCTAATAGAGAATACAATCTTGGGTTAATCACCCTGTGGTTTTCTCCCTTAACAAGGTTTCCACATCAAAAATATTGTGTCATGTGTATTTCCATTTCATGGTTATGTTTGCTTGTTTGAATTAATGTTACATTGATTATCAATAAAGTTCAGAAAGTAGAAATAATTAGGATAACTGATTCACCACCCCTCTCAGTTATCAACAATTGGTATCAGAGCCAAGTTCCTCCTAACAGAGTCTAACAGCTCAAGGAAGATCTGGGAATCCAAATGGATGCATATGGTTTAAGGAAGCAACTCAAGACTACCCTTGAGGATCTTGAACAGTCAAACTCTAAAGTCAATGAATTAAAGGAAAGACTCAAATAGGCTAATGATTTCATGAGAGAACTAAAAGACAAATTAAGTCTCTCTATGAAAAAGAGAAAGGAGCTGCTTCAGCAATTGGCAAGACAAGGTGAAGCAAATGATGCAAATGAAGAGCTGACTGAGAAAACCAAGTTATGTGAAAAGTTATCAAAAGAAATCATTATGGTAAGACATGAAATGGAATCAGGAGTTATGAAGTTTACCCAAGAAGTTGAAGAGAAAAGAAAAACTGAAGATAATCTAAGACAATCTCTCAAGGAGAAATCAGAAGATTGCCACTAGATGGATAGAATTATCAGACATCTTGAATTTGATCTTGAAGATGCTAAAGATAATGAAGAAAAACTTGAGGATCAAATTGTCTCTCTCAAAAGGGATCTTCAAATAGGAAATGAATATAAAGAGAAATTCAAGATAAGTTCTGCTCAACTTGAAGTTCTTCTTGGAAGTCAAAAATGGGTAGATGACAAGTGTGGTTTGGGATATGAGAAAGGAGAAAGCTTCGGATTTGGTCAGAAAAATTTTGGATCAGAAAATCCAAGGAACAGACCTAGAAGACCTCCAGTAAGACAACCCAATGCTCAAAGATATCCATCCTTCAATGGATACTACCACAGCTGCAATCACTTTGGTCACAAAGCTAATCAGTGCAGAAAGAGAATGAATCAGACTAATTCATCCTTCTTCGGACAGTGTTTTAACTACAAAAGGTATGGTCACAAATCTCATGAATGCAAAAATATGCAAATAAACAAATCATTCAATGGTAGATGCTTTGCATGCAATAGAATAGGTCATATGGCTAATCAATGCAGATCAAGAGGATATCAATCAAATATGCAGAGAAATGTTGTTTGCCAAATTTGCAATAGATCCGGTCATATTGCAAAATTCTGTAGAAGCAAGAATCAGGACAAAAGAGGTCTGGTATATCATAATCAAAATCAAGATAAGGTCAAACAAAAGGTGAATGTAGATGAAATTAAAAGTGAGATGAACAAGATTTGGGTGAAGAAAAGTATAGAGAATGTAGAGGTTGGATCCACACCAGACTCTGGTGCTGATATTCCTTCCAGAAATTAAAAAGTGAGCTCTGGCTTAGGGGGAGACACAAAGAAAACCTTGTTCCCCCAGCCAGTCAATTAGTGCCGAAACTGGCACAAGAAGAGTTGCGGACTGAAGGGTTCATAAGGGTAACATCTAAACATACTGTGGTTAAGTTTTGAAAGATCTGCAAGATGTTTAAAGATCAGGATTGATCTGGTTCTTCAAGTCATCTGAATAAGGCAAAACTGGAATAACTTAGGTCGAGCATTTATTGCAACCTAACATTAGGGTTTGTAGAGCAATATAAGGGTTTTCTCTTTAACCACTTATTCATTCTGCATTCAAGAAGAAATGAAAAGTGGAGCTCTGCAACAAAATTTCTCAAGTTCATCGAAGATCATTTGCAGAAGTCATTACATCCAACAATCAATACGACCAACTCTGTGAAACCGAAAGGCGCAAAAGGTATTTGCTGTTTTCAATAGCTCACTGCAAATCTTTTGAAAAATGGATACTTTAAATATAGTAAAGATTTCTGATAGGCCCCGCCCTGAATTTAAGAAACATCCTTACAAATCATTGGAGGTAGATCCCTTAGGAGCATTCTCTAGTGTTCCGCATGGCATTTTGCACACAGAAGACATTAGGGTCTATATACATGCAAATATTAAAGAGTTTGGGGAATTCAAACTAAGAGATATCTATCACAAACAACTGATAGATGATGCCTTTGAGCTTAAACCAGAATATAAGGGTATCCAAGAGAAACATTTTGATCAATTCATTCATTTCCCCTGCTTTGAAGAAGATGAATGGGTCCGGTATGTATTGAGTAGGGTGCATGACAACTTCCTATGGCTGAACAGACCTTGGAAGATCACAAAGGAGGCAATTAAGGTAGTAACTGGTCTATACTCTTCTGGAGGGATACCTATCCTCAAATATGTCAAAAACAACATTGTAACTGAGGCCACTGGATCAAATTTTGATAAGAGGGCAATGACCATTGAAGATATTACTGACCCGGATATCAAGTTTGCATCTATGATAATAGGATACAAGATATATCACTTCAGTAGGGAGAATTCAGTATCCAGAACTACAGTATATACTGCCTATGAGATGCTGAGAAAGAATGCAGAATATGATCTCTGTAAACTTCTTTTGAGCCAATTAATGGAAAACATACAAAAGATCAAAAGGGACAAGAAGAACTCTTTCAAATATGGTGCACTAATATTATGTTTATTCTTCTACTTCATGAATGAGCTGCCTAGATCAAATGGATGGGTATGGAAGAATGATAAACTGGTAGCAGTTCAGATCAGAGATTACTTGCATGAACTTGGATCTCTGTGAACTTCTTTTGAGCCAATTAATGGAAAACATACAAAAGATCAAAAAGGACAAGAAGAACTCTTTCAAATATGGTGCACTAATATTATGTTTATTCTTCTACTTCATGAATGAGCTGCCTAGATCAAATGGATGGGTATGGCAGAATGACAAACCAGTAGCAGTTCAGATCAGAGATTACTTGCATGAACTTGGATCTCTGTGAACTTCTTTTGAGCCAATTAATGGAAAACATACAAAAGATCAAAAAGGACAAGAAGAACTCTTTCAAATATGGTGTACTAATATTATGTTTATTCTTCTACTTCATGAATGAGCTGCCTAGATCAAATGGATGGGTATGGCAAAATGACAAACCGGTAGCAGTTCAGATAAGAGATTACTTGCATGAACTTGGGGATTCTAAGGCAAGAAATACAGCTCTGTGGGGTTACTTCAAACACTTTCAAAATACAATGCAAATCAAAGAAAGAATCCCCAAATTAGTAGTTGAGAAATACAAGGATACAGTGTGCTTCATGGTAGACACTGATCAATGCCTAATGGAGGCAGTAGAGCCAAGGACAGTCTAGATCATGCCTATGGGGTATGAAGTTGATGAACAAATTGTAGAGTTGCATGTTCAACACATGCTCAGTCAACCAAAGGACCCAAAAGTAGAAAGATTTGGAACCTTGGAAGAACTAAGTGTGAAAATTCACACTGAGCTAAGGCAGCCAAAAATCAAAAGGAAGGTAAGAAAAGAAGTTGAGGAAGTTGCAAAAAGCTTTGGCATCTCAAAGGAGGCACTTGATGCCAATAGGGAAAAGAGACAAAAGGCTGAGGAAGAGAAGAAAGAGGTAGAAAAGGGAAGCGAGGAAAGTGCTCCGGTAGAAACCTCAACTCGGATCAGATCATCAAAGAGATCTGCACTTGTCACAGCCAAAAGCTCAAAAACATCAAAACTGGAAGTTCAGGCATCCAGCAAAGGAGAGAAAAGATCAAAGACAAAAGCCACAAGGGCTTATGCTAGTCAAAGAGATGAAAAGGAAACTGAATCAGATGAGGAAATAAAGAAACTGAAGAAGAAGAAGAAATCATTCGGTGAACACTCTACCGGTCAAGGAGAAGAAGAGAAGGAAGAGGAATCTGCTGAAAAACCCACTCTATCCTTAGATGTTGTAGTGAAAGCAATCACTGTGGATGGGAACCTACAACCCTTAACAAAATATTATGATGAATATAATGAAGCAGATAAAAAGATTCTGGAGGAAGCCACAATTCAGTTTTTGAACACCTACAACAAAGCTTTTATTGAAATTATCTCTCTAATTCCCAAAAGCCTAGAGAAAAGGCTTGAAATGAGGAAGAACAATGCTTAAGAAAAAGATCTCGAGATCTGGGAATAGGTCACCATTCAACTCTTCCCTTCAATCACTCCGCAGCAAACGAATATGATCTTTAAAGAGTGTAAGGATGAGTTCTGGAGCAAAGCCAGGATGAATCAGCTCATGCTTGGTGAAACTGACAAAGTGGCAAAAGAGACTAAAGAGATCTTCTGAAATGCTCTTAAAAAGTTCAACATTCCCATCACAGAGGACTCTGGTAAAGACAAGGGCTCAAAATCCCCTATTCTGGAAGAGGTGACTCATGAACAAACAACTATCTCTCCTCCAGTTTCCCCTACAGCCTCTGGATCTAAAGGAGAAGACAAAATACAGGAGAAAGAAGATGAAGTGAAGGAAAAAGAAGTTGACAGTACTAAGGTTGCAGAGGGAGAGAAGACCTCAATAGAAAAGACCACAACTACTAGTGGTATGAATGTAGAAGGAGAAAAAGCTCCAAGGGACAGCTCTAAAAATATAGAATAGAAGAAACATCTGTCTCTGGCAAGAGACACTGCACAAACTGTCCAAGAATTCCTGAACAAAGAAACAATGGAGATTGATGAACTGGAGTTTCTACAAGGTCCATTCAATTTTGATTCTCTTTCTTCAGTATAGACAATGAAGATAGCTTCAATTGCTAATGCAAAGGCTAAAGAAAAACTCCTTAAGTCTCATATGGAAGACTGTGAGTTGATAGAAGCTGCTTCCGGAGTGCTAGAAAAGATTATGACATTATTTTAGAAGGATCCCATAGCCTCCTCATCTGGTAATCTCAAAACTCTAGTCAGCAGTGTTAATACATAGTTTGATTCTCTAGAGAAGTCAGCTGAAGAAAAGGTCCGGAAGGAGTTTTTAGATAAGAGATTCTTAGAGGTACAAGGTTTGATCATTAATGATAGGAGAAATATGAATATTGGGATAAAGAGCTTAGAAAATGCTCTTAAAGATGGCGGTGAAGTATACAAATTTTGTATTTCTTGGTCCAAAGCAATAGTGGAGATTGAGAAGAAAATGAAAGAACAGGAGGATAAACTGTTAAAACTTTCTCAAAATTTTGATCCACTTTCTACATCAATAATAAATCAAGAATGTCAAACGGTTGCAATTTTGAATGAGATTAAGAAGCTTGAAAAAGAGAAGAAAAATAGAATAAGCAGGTTAAGTGAGCTCAGAGGGATAATTGTCCCTAAGTTAGAGGTCATGCATGAGGCCATAAAAGAAACTCAAATCACAGCTCAAACAAATGATCCAACTGATCTAAAAAGGGCAGATGCGTTTGCTTTTCTATTGAGCGGTCATATATCAATTTTGGATAGAATGAAGCAAAGTTGGGTTATTGAATTTATTCAACTGAAAACAACTTTTGCAGACATACTACAGTATATGTAAGTATTCCATATGTATATACTTATGCGGCTAAGTATAGTAAAATTTTTGAAAATTTTGATATGCGGACCCTACCCTTTGCCATTGATGTCAAAGGGGGAGTGAGGAGCAATGAAAAATGAGGAATCCAACTAAAGGGAAGCTCTGGAAAATGTCTATAATCATAGAGCATTAGCCAAGGGGGAGCATAGTGTAAACACTTAGTCATTTTTCACTAAGTGTTGCCATCAATGCCAAAGGGGGAGATTGTTGGCAAGAGACACTATATGGATTCTTGATTGTTGTCATTGATGGCAACAAAGTTCATCCCACACATCCGCAGGACATGGTGTGTCTCTACCAGAAGTCAGAATGAAGAATGTTGTGGTCCGGTAAACAAGAATAGAGCATGTGGCAAGGTCCGAAAGATAGGTCCGGATCTCTCAGACGAAGTATCTTGGTGAAGTGTGGATTTGGGGAAGTCAAGAGGACTACCTTGAGTGATAGATTCCAAGGATTTAGCCTCCGGTGATAGATGAAGAAAAAGATATGAATACTTGAGTACCGAGTTCCTGAGTGACAGTATGAACAGAGGAAGAACTGACTGGCAGAACATGAGACATTATTCCGGATGTGTTACTGATGATGGAAAAAGTTCTTAAGGCATAAGTTATGTTTGTCCAACATGATTCATGACTTCTACAAGTATATGCTTGATCTGCATTACTTGATGTGCAAGGATTCAGCCAACAGATCAGAGTTTGTGAAAAGATTGACTATTTCGGGTGCCGACTAGAAAGGTGATGAAATCACTTGTGCGGATATATATACAAGATGGATTTAGTTGTGAGAGGTATTGTTCTTATAAGTGATGTGTGAATAAAAGTAGAAAAGCAGAGCAGAAGCAGTAAGGAAGGTTTGGTATGTGAAAGAAAGCAGCTTAAAGAAGAGGAAAGATGAAGTGCAGCAGATCAGTGTACTGAGCCTAACTAGGACTAAACTCTAGCATATGTAGATGCTCCCAAATCAGTTCAAGTATTGTATAACACTCTTTTATAGATAGTAAGTCTCTTGTAGGTAGTGTGCCTCTTGTGAGCAGTGTGCTCAGGTAGTGAGCCCTAATTGGCAAGTGCCATTTTGTTTTTCTATTCTTCTAATAGAGAATACAATCTTGGGTTAATCACCCCATGGTTTTCTCCCTTAATAGGGTTTCCACGTCAAAAATATTGTGTCATGTGTATTTCCATTTCATGGTTATGTTTGCTTGTTTAAATTAATGTCACATTGATTATCAATAAAGTTTAGAAAGCAGAAATAATTAGGATAACTGATTCACCCCCTCTCTCAGTTATCAACACTTCTATCAATAAGAGGACAAATGGGTCTTGTTGTGGTAGAGTAAATGTCTCTTGTTGTTGCCGTGGATTGATTTCCTCAATCTCATCATGGACAACCCTCACCCACTCTCCTCTCACTCCTAGACACATTCGTGAGCCAAGATCAAGGTAAATGTGTGATGACCAACCTTAACTAGACTTAGGGTTTCGACCTAGGGTTTAGTTAACCTAGGGTTTGGTTATGCTTTGACTTGTGTGTACCTTATGATGTGATCAAGGGTTTGAATAAATTATTTATCGTGGTAAACCTCGTGATGGTATTGAGGGTTTGCAAGTTTATCTTTTTTAGGGTTTCTATATGCATGCGAAGCTAAATGATATGCAAACATTTTTTTGTGTTTTTTTAGTATTTTGGAAATGAAAAGTGCTTTTTAATCTATGAAAGGTAAATATGAATGCAAACTTAATATGACTTTTCCTAATGCAAATTTAATCTATGTTTTTTGGGTTTTCAATTGTTTTGAAGTAATCTAATCTAAAAAGGGAAATTGCTTCAAATAATCTAGATCTAAGAATATGAAAATAATTGTTCTAACAAACAAGATCTAACTATCAAGGAAAAAGCAAAGATTTATTGTTCCCAAGAGTAAATTTGGTTTCCTAATTACTATGAATTGAATAAAGCAATGAAGTGTTGTTATATGGAGCCTAATCAGACTCGGAGGTTATATTTACCCCACTTTTATCAGCGCAGTTTCCCCCCAAATTCCTACAGGGTCAAGGGGCAGCGCCCCTTGCGGGGGTTTGGGGGCAGCGCCCCCAAAACCTCACACGGTTTTTTATTATTTTATAATGCACCGGGAGTTAATTTTTTCATTGACCGACATAAGAAAACCCTATTTTGTAACCGACAAAAAGCTTGATAAAAAGCGGCTAAGGGTTAGGGTTTTGATATTGTATTGTAGCATTTTGCAGCGGTATTGAGTTGCAGGGATTGCTGATTGTAATCGGTTTGATTTACTGGATAATAATATTGGACTCTCTGTTTGGTGGATGTAGCCCGAGTTTGGGTGAACCACGTTAAAAATTGTCTCTCGCTATTATTATTTCTGTGTATTTCCATTTCTTTGTTTACTCTTTATTTGCATTTAATTGATATCTTATGCCGGCTAACCCTAACAAGTGGTATCAGAGCGGGTTGTGTTCGATTATTGTCTGCAGGAAAGTCTCACGGTTGAGTGGGAGCAATGGCGGACAAGGGTAAAACTAAGGTTGATAAATTCAATGGGCAGAACTATCAGTTATGGAAGATGCAGATGGAGGATTACCTCTATCAAAAGGATTTATGGAGGCCATTGGAAGGAGTAGCCAAGAAACCGGCAACAATGTCTGATGAGGATTGGAATCTTCTTGACAGAAAGGCACTAGGAACCATTCAGTTGTGCCTGGCACCATCGGTGGCATTCAATATAACAGAAGCGAAGATGACAGATGGTCTGATGAAAGCTTTGGCAAAATTGTATGAAAAACCCTCAGCCTCAAATAAGGTATTTCTCATGAAGCAGTTGTTTAATTTGAAAATGGTTGAAGGTGGATCTGTGACAGGTCATTTAAATGAATTTAATATGATTGTCAGTCAATTGACTTCTGTAAATGTAAAATTTGATGAAGAAGTTAGAGCTCTCTTGATATTATGTTCATTGCCTGAAAGTTGGGATAGTTTGGTAATGGCAGTTAGTAACTCTGTTTCTGGTTCAAATACCCTAAAATTTGATGATGTTGTTGGTGTTATTCTGAGTGAGGAAATTCATAAGAAAAGCTCAGGTGGATCCAAATCAGGCAGTGTTTTGAGTGCAGAAAGTAGGGGCAGATCAAAGGAGAGAGGAAAAGGTTCTGGAGGTCATGGGAAGTCACGAGGAAAATCAAAGGACAAAAGATCCCAAACCAGAGGACAGAAGGATTGCTGGTACTGTGGAAAACCAGGTCATCTGAAAAAAGATTGTTGGTCTCGGAAGAACAAAGAAGGAGACAAACAAGAAGGCAATAAGGAAGCAAATGTGGTAAGCAATAAGTCTGAAGATGATGCTTTGATTCTTTCCCTAGATAATGCTGATGATTCATGGGTTTTAGATTCAGGGGCCTCATTTCATGCTACGCCCCATAGAAGTTATTTCCTTGATTATGTCCAAGGGGATTTTGGGCTAGTTTATTTGGGAGATAATGAACCCTGTTAGATTGTTGGAAAGGGAAGAATCAAGATTAAGTTGCAGAATGGGAATCATTGGCTACTACAAGAGGTAAGGCATGTTCCAAGGCTCAGTAGGAATTTAATTTCAGCGGGGCAGCTAACTGAACAAGGTTGCACTGTTACATTTACTGATAAAAACTGGAAGGTTTCAAAAGGTGCCTTAGTAGTAGCAAAAGGTGTGAAAGTAGGCACCTTATATTTTTGTACAGGTCATACTGTTCCTTCTACTTTAGCTGTTACAAAGAAAAAATAAACAGGTTCAGGAACAGTTGCTGCAGGTTTGCAGGAAGAGACTGGAAAAGTTGCTGCAGGTTCTGAGACAACACTGTGGCATAACAGACTTGGGCATATGAGTGAAAAAGGTATGAAGGTACTTCATTCTAAGAAAGTTTTACCAGGTTTGAAATGTATTAATATGGATTTCTATGAAAGTTGTGTGTATGGAAAATAAAAGAGAGTCAGTTTTCTCAAGGATGGGAAGCAAAAGAAAAATGAAAAATTGGAGCTTGTGCATACAGATGTATGGGGACCAGCTCAAGTATCTTCTCTTGGTGGCTCTCGGTATTATGTTACATTCATAGATGATGCAACTAGGAAGGTCTGGATTTATTTCCTTAGACAGAAATCTGATGTATTTGAAACATTTAAGAAATGGAGAAGCTTGGTTGAGAATGGGACAGGTAAAAGATTAAAATGTCTCAGATCTGATAATGGCGGTGAGTATTGCAGCAAAGAATTTGAAGATTATTGTTCCCTTAATGGAATTCGCAGGCAGAAAATAGTTCCAGGGACTCCACAGGAAAATGGAGTGGCTGAACGCATGAATAGGACAATAATGGAGCGTGCAAGGACCATGAGATTGCATGCTGGGCTGCCTTTAAACATGTGGGCAGAGGCTGTCAACACTGCTGTATATTTAATTAACAGAGGTCCTTCAGTTCCTTTGGGCTGTGGTATTCCAGAGGAAGCATGGACAGGCAAGAAGGTGAGTTATTCTTTTCTAAAAACCTTCGGCTGTGAAGCATTTGCACATATAGATTCTGAACATAGAACCAAGATGGATGCAAAATCAAAAAGGTGTACCTTTGTTGGATATGGCATTGATGAATTTGGTTATAGGCTTTGGGATTTTGAAAATCAGAAAATTGTGAGAAGCAGGGATGTTATATTCAATGAGAAGGTGTTGTACAAAGATCAGTTGCAGCAGCATGAGAAGAAAGAAAAGGATTATGTGGTGCCGGACGATACTCCAAATAGTGATGTTCCAGTGGTTCCTCATGCTCCGCAACAGCAACCAGAAATACCACAAACTCCAGTGAATGTTAGACGGTCAACAAGGATCAGCAGACCTCCTGAAAGGTTTTCTCCCTCTTTGTATTCTATTTTGTTAACAGATGCTGGTGAACCTGAAGGGTATGATGAAGCTATGCAGGTGGATACACAGGTTCAGTGGGAGCTTGCAATGAAAGGAGAAATGGACTCCTTCCTGAAAAATCAGACTTGGGAATTATGTACGTTACCTATAGGTAAAAAGGCTTTACCAAATAAATGGGTTTATAGGCTGAAAGAGGAAGATGGAGGTAAGAAAAGATTTAAGGCCAGGTTAGTTGTAAAAGGATTTGCACAGAAAAAGGGCATTGATTTTGATGAGATATTTTCTCCGGTTGTCAAGATGACTTCTATTCATACTGTTTTAAGTATTGTGGCTGCTGAAGATTTACATTTGGAACAGCTAGATGTTAAAACTGCCTTTCTCCATGGTGATTTGGAGGAGGAGATCTATATGGAATAGCCCCAAGGATTTGAGGTCAAAGGTAAGGAGAAACTAGTGTGCAGATTGAAGAAGAGTTTGTATGGCCTGAAACAAGCACCTCGGCAATGGTATTTGAAATTTGACAGTTTTATGGCTGAGCAAGGCTACAGTAGGTGTAATTCTGACCATTGTGTTTATTTTAAGAGGTTAGATAATGACAGCTACATTATTTTATGTTTATATGTTGATGACATGCTTGTAGCTGGGTCTAACATGGATCACATAAGAGAGTTAAAACAGTAGTTGGCACAATCATTTGATATGAAGGATTTGGGGGCAGCAAAACAAATCCTTGGTATGAAAATTTGTAGAGATAGGCTGAACAGAAAATTGACTCTATCTCAGGCTGCTTATGTTGAAAAGGTGTTGCAGAGATTCCACATGGAGAATGCAAAAGCTGTCAGCACACCTTTGCCTAGTCATTTGAAATTGACTAAGGACATGTGTCCTAAGACACAAGAGGAGGAAGAGAAAATGTCCAAGGTACCATATGCTTCAGCTATAGGCAGTTTAATGTATGCCATGGTATGCACGAGACCGGATATTGCACATGCTGTAGGAGTCGTTAGCAGGTATATGAGTCATCCCGGATTAGAGCATTGGAATGCGGTACAATGGATTCTTAGGTATTTGAGAGGTACATCCAATAAACACTTATGTTTTGGGGGCTCTAATACTGATTTAGCAGGTTATGTAGACTTAGATTTGGCAGGAGATATTGATACCAGGCGGAGTACTACAGGTTATGTCTTTACTGTAGGTGGAACAGCAGTAAGTTGGATATCCAGGTTGCAAAAGGTGGTTGCTTTATCCACCACAGAGGCAGAATATGTAGCTGCAACAGAGGCAAGCAAGGAGATGATATGGCTGCAATCTTTCATGAATGAATTGGGCACACAACAGGTTAACAGTTATTTGTTTACAGACAGCCAGAGTGCCATACATCTTGCAAAGAATTCTACCTTGCATTCAAAGACCAAACATATACAGTTGAGGTATCACTTCATTCGGTCGGTGTTGGATGATGGACAGTTACAGCTGGCAAAAATACATACAGATGACAATCCAGCAGATATGTTTACAAAGGCAGTGACAAGGGAGAAGCTGAGCTCCTCTTCAGCTTTGGTTGGTCTTCTAGACTGAACACAACAAAAATAGAACAGCAGAGTCCAGGGTGCTTATTTCCAGTGGGAGCTACAGGGTCAGTGGTGTTATGATCAGTCTCCAAGTGGGAGATGATATGGTGTGGAGTCTGATCAGTCTCCAAGTGGGAGATTGTTGTTATATGGAGCCTAATCAGACTCGGAGGTTATATTTACCCCACTTTTATCGGCGCGGTTTCCCCCCAAATTCCTACGGGGTCAAGGGGCAGTGCCCCTTGCGGGGTTTGGGGGCAGTGCCCCCAAGACGGGGTCAAGGGGCAGCGCCCCCGAAACCTCACACGGTTTTTTATTATTTTATAATGCACCGGGAGTTAATTTTTTCATTGACCGACATAAGAAAACCCTATTTTGTAACCGACAAAAAGCTTGATAAAAAGTAGCTAAGGGTTAGGGTTTTGATATTGTATTGTAGCATTTTGCAATGGTATTGAGTTGCAGGGATTGCTGATTGTAATCGGTTTGATTTACTGGATAATAATAGTGGACTCTCTGTTTGGTGGATGTAGCCCGAGTTTGGGTGAACCACGTTAAAAATTGTCTCTCGCTATTATTATTTCTGTGTATTTCCATTTCTCTATTTACTCTTTATTTGCATTTAATTGATATCTTCTGTCGGCTAACCCTAACATGAAGGAACCTGAAAGAAATGAAGATTTGTGTGACTTCACTACCCTAAAAAATCCTTGATATTGGCAACCTCGTGTCCTTTTGAAGTAGCGGGAGATCCTCTTGATGACAAAATGACACAAAGAAGCAAAAAGAAGCTTGTTGAATCTTGAAAGAGCTCAATGAGAGCTTTGGTTGAGCACAATGGTGTTGAAAGAAGAAGCGTAATGATGCTTGGTTGAACAACAAAAAATAAAAGGTACCTTCATCCTATAAGAGCATTTGAATGCTAAGTTAGAGAGAAAAAAACTGGCAAGAGCTGTGTGCACAATGAATTTGCCTCCCTTTGTGCTTGAAGGAGGGGTGTATTTATAGGTTTGAGGAATGGGATTGATTGAGAAGTTAACTCATTTGATTGATGAGTTAACAAGGATTGATTGGGGAGTTAACAAGGTTGATTACCTAGTGAACCTGACTAACTATGGAGTGATAAATCAATAATAACTTATCACTGAAGAGGAGTTGGAGATGTGAGGATGATGATATTGATTGAGTTGTTAATTTATATCAAATGGAGCTAATTATGCATGTGTAGGTGCATGAAATAGTCAACTCCATATTTGGCATAAAAAATCATGCGAAATGGAAGAAAAATAGATGAAAACAGAGCTAAAACAAGTGAGAAACTCAAGTTTTTCCATGCCTGAAAATATGACAGGGTCACCCCTTTTGCCAGTAGGGTCGCCCTTGGGCAACCCTGGGTTGCTCGAGGGAGATCCAGGCTAGACAAGGTTTTTTGGGAAAATGCAAGGTTGGAGATGACATAAGAGAAGAAAAGGAGGGGTTCTGCCTCAAGAAATAAGTCAGTGATGTGTAAGAATCCAAATCTCCACTTGCACCTGTAGGATCTCCTTGGGGAGACCTAGAAATAATAGGGGAGATTTGGATTGGTTGAGCGGAACTAAAAACTGAAAGTGGGAGATGGATAGGGGAACCTCTAGAAGGCTTCTAGGGGGTGTAGAGGATGAAAAACATAGGGGAAAGATGAAAAATCACATTCAAGATTCTTACAAGGCTTAGAAGCAAAGTCAAAATCTCAAAAAAGTAAATCGACAAGTGTCGCAAAAAGTGTTGAAAAGTGTTGCAAATGGGGAGAGAGAGAAATCAACAAAGAGGAATCAACACAAGACAAGAAATAAGACACGTTATCAGGAGTTTTGCTACTTAAAGAACATTATTTCATGCTTACATGTATGTGACAAGGATTAAAATCATCATAGGGGTCCTCGTGGAGGTTGTGCATGATTTTTGTGCTTACAGACCAGAAGAAGATTCATCTTGGATTTATCAGGATGAGGTGGACCGTCTTGGTTTTTCTCTAGCCCCAACAAAGTGAGGGACTCACTTTTTCAACAACCTTGGATGTTTGATGTAGGAGCATCCTTGGTTCAAGAGCAATTTTTCATCAACCAAAAATAATTGCATTTCATTTTGTTTTCTTTCATTTTTCCTATTAGTTCAGTCAGTAGCAGTTTTTGTATTTTGGTCTATATTCTTTCGTAGTATTATTTCAAACCTTGTAGAGTTGGACTTAGAATCTAGACATCTTCATTTACATCATATCTAAAATTTAGATCATTTGGATCAGTTTCAGTAAAGATATCGCTATCAAAGATCAATTGTTTTCTCATAGCAGAGCATTCAGACAGTCTCAGACAATCAGCTAAAGGAGAAGACTTATGGAGCTAAAAGATACATCATTCAAGATAGATTGGAACCTAGCCAACCCTCCCTAAGATCCACACATTGATTCATTCACTTGTGGAGGATTTTCATATGTTTTGGGCTGACCTATCCATGTACACATGTTACATCTCTTTCATTTGAGTTTGTAATCTGTTTGGCCAACACAGAGGATACTTTTGATCTAGAGAAGATATATAATCATTTAATAGATGCCTAGGAAGATAGTGAATCATAATATGAAATTTTAGTCTTAGGATTTTATTCTGTAAGGCACTTCAAAGCCATATCTTGTGCATGTATTGTACTTGGAGAATCAGGCCTGTGAGCCCTAATTTGTAAGCCCACATGTTGCCAACATATTTGTATTTTGAATCTATGATAATTGAATGACTAAATCTGCATTTGCGTTCTATAAATGAGTTGCTTTCACTATGTTTACTCTTGCTACACGATCTGGACTATTCACTTTGTGGACCCTCCTAACCATGACTGCACTAGGTTATCATGACATGCAAGTGAGAGATCATCATCATTATTCAACAATGTCATGAATATAGGTAAATAAGGTATAACATCATCTATATCCATCACACAAGTTGTGTCAACATCACAATATAAAACCTCACTAAGTGCATGCACATCACTATCAAAAGTTATAGGGGAAACATGATCTATATGAAGCTCATAGACACATGAGATAAGTGAATCTAAGAGAAAAGCTAAGTGCTAACCAACTCTATGAAGGAGGGAAATGTAATCACATAAAAGAATTTAACACCTCCATAGAAAAGGCATCCTATTTAATAGTATAAAAGGTCATTCAGTGTATCAAAGATAGAGGGATCAGAATAAATGAAAGATAGGCACATATCACAATAAATATCCATGATGATGAAATATCCAAGTGTGGGTAGATACGTGGAATCGAATAGATATATCAATGTGTATGCTCAAACCCTAATAACTTGATATGGTAAGTAGACACAAACAAGGATGGATCCAAAACCTAATCAATTTTTTACTATGAATGATATATAATTCAAAAATTTAGATCTAAAAACTATAATAGAAGGCTAAACCCTAGGTCGTGTAGGAACGTTAGGTTCACCAAAATGTAAGAAAAAATGATTTTCTTTAAATTGTCTAAGCTTAATTAAATAAATGCTTTCAATGAAGCAATAATTAACCTAGATAATAAAGTTGGGATAGATCATTAAAATAAATATTATAATTAATTCTCACATAAGTAAAAAATTAAATAAATCAAATGAAAGGGTAGGGTATGTGCAGGATCATGATGGGCCTAACTATACCTCTAAGTGGCAATGAAAATACAAAAAACCAGACTTAATCAAGTTCATGTGAAAATTTGAATGGATTATCTACACAATTTGAAAAAGATGTAAGAATGAAATTTGTAGAGAACTGAATCTAGTTTATGGGCTACTATTAAAAAAAAAACTAAATTTACATAGTGAAAAATGAATATTTCAATGAACAACTATTAAATTTTTTAGAAAAAAATAAAAAGTGGGTGTCATTCCAGCCAACCTAACTATGAGCAAAAAAAAATTGAAACTTTAAAAATAAGTAGAGGACTCATGCCTGGATGTAACACATACTTTTTTCAATTTTTTTTCCAATAAAATAATTAGTTATGATTTTTTTACTATGACTTTTTTTAAAAACTAAAAAGTAATTTTCCAACCAACCTAAGTCGATAAAAAAATTGGAATTCAATTTTTTTTAACCTATAGCCAGAAAAGCATAGAGTGTGACGTAGCTTTCGGATCTCAAAAAGGTGAAATGGTTTGAAAGTTATGGATGTTTTTCAATCAGTGTATCCATTAGGATTTCAGACACACTATAAATTTGACAATTTCTTCTATAAACCCTTTTCGTTTTATCAATTTTGCATAAAAAATAGTCGTCAACATGGAGGGTGAAGTTTGAAGAAGAGAGTGAAACCTGCAAAAACATTAGAATTGAGGGAAACTCAACTATGACAATGTTGGCAAGAGACACTACTAGGCATGTCAGGAGTTGTCATTGATGTCAACTGAATCTATCTTACACATCCGCATTATATCATTTGATCATACCAAAAGTCAGATTGTAGATTTGTCTAAGTTCAGATAGACAGGAATAGAGCATATGATAGGGTCCAACATTTTGGTCTATATTTCTTCATAGGTAATCTTCTTGTGTTGTGGATCTGAGGGTATGTTAAGGGATGTCAAGGCTACCTAAATCTAGAGTTTTAGCCTCCAGCGATGAAGGGATTTAAAGTTACAAGCATATGAGTATCGGGTTTTGGTTAGACAGTCCAGTCCGGTGAAGAACAGGTTGACTTGGCACTACAACAAAACAGACAATTAGCACCTAAAATAGCATTGGATTTTGGTGCATTTGAGTCCACGAATTGGACACTTTTGTTGGCACCAAACTCGAGGCCCAATTGCATCTCACTTTAGCATCAAGTTTAGCATCAAGTTTAGCGCTGGGTTTAGTGCCAAGTGTAGCTCTAGGTTTAGCACTGGATGTTAGTACCAGGTTTAACGCTAGATTTAGTGCTGGATTTTGTTGCTTCTAGTTTGGCTTCTAATTTTTCTTTTGGTTTTACTTCTTATGTTGCTTCCAAGTTTGCTTTTGGTTTTACTTCTAGTTTTGCTTCCGATTTTGCTTCCACTGTTGCTTCCAATGTTGCTTCCAGTTTTTCTTCCACTGTTGCTTCCAATTTTGCTTCCACTGTTGCTTTCAATTTTCCTTCCAGTTTTGCTTCCACGTTCGCTTTCAGTTTTGCTTCTGGTTTTGCTTCCAGTTTTGCTTCTGGTTTTGCTTCCAGTTTTTCTTCCACTGTTGCTGCCAATTTTGCTTCTGGTTTTGCTTCCAGGTTTGCTTCCAATTTTTCTTCTGGTTTTGCTTCTGGTTTTACTTCTGCTTTTGCTTCCAGTTTTGCTTCTAATTTTGCTTCCAGGTTTGCTTCCAATTTTACTTCCACTTTTGCTTCTACTTTTGCTTCCACTTTTGCTTCCACTTTTGCTTCCAATTTGGCTTCCAGTTTTGCTTCAAATTTTGCTTCCAGTTTCACTTCCAATTTTACTTATGGTTTTGCTTCTTGTTTTACTTCTAGTTTGGCTTCCAATTTTGTGTCCGATTTTGCTTCTAGTTTTGCTTCTACTGTTGCTTTTGGTTTTGCTTATGATATAACATCCTTGTTGCTTCCAATTTTGCTTCCATTTTTACGTCTTTTGTTGCTTCTAATATGACTACTATTATTGCATCTTTTGTTGCTTCTAAAATTGCTTCCATTATTACTTCTTTGTTTGCTACCTGAATTGCTTCTATTTTTGCTTCCTAGATAACGCCAAGTTTTGCTTCCAAGATTGCTTCTGGTTTTCTTCTAGTTTGGCTTCCATTATTGCTCTAAAAATGCTTCTTGTTTTGCTTATATTTATTAATTTAATATGTTTTATTTCAAATTAATAGTTAAATATGTCATGCCTCTTAAATAACTCATATGATTATAGAGTAAGTAATTTAATTATTTAACTCATGATTAAATAACAAGATAATTATTATAACATGATCATCATCTATAATTAAAATAAGTAAGTCAAATATCTATAATTTAATTGAATTTGACAACATCCATCCTGAGCAGTAAATTAAAATCATCATACGTAATAAATATCCATCAAAAAATTATTGACCACTTTCAATATATATAAATTGACAAGTCAATACTAATAAGATCATCATCATATATAACTAAAACAAGTGAAAGTCAAATATACCAGTAGATCAATAACATGTCAAAATGATACATGTATAAATGATATAAATAAAAATGATAAATTATGTAACTCAAAATGATACAAGTCAAGATGATACATGTTTAAATGATATAAGTCAAAATGATACATAGATTGATGATACAACTCATTAATATGGAACTGCAGGCCGTGAAAATGATACATATGATAGTGACCATGAAAAGAGGCATCACAACAATATATCAACAATGATCCATGATGCAGTCTATATGATCATGAATGTCACTAGCTACTATGAGCAACTGCCTCATCATCATCATCATTACCATCATGATCATCATCATCATGATCATCGTCGTCGTCATCATCATCGTCATCTACCTCGGTGTCTTCTGTATCTGCATCATCATCATCCTCTACCATGTGATTTATACCAGAACCAATATAATCTAGATCTCCATCATGAGGATCATCTTGATCTTCTGGAAGACCCGTGTTCTGCAAAAAAAAACATTTAAAATGAAAAGTTATTATTTATTTCATGCAATAATTTATTTTTCTGTTATATATCTAATATTACAGCATATGAAACTAAACCATAATCATATTACATCATATCAAAGTGCACATACCATAATAAAATTTCAAAAAAGTTACAACTAATATGTCATTCCAATTATGTAAAACATGCAACAATTCTAATAAACGTTAGTAAAGATCATAAAAAAATTTGTTATAAATTTAACTATCAACTGTAAATTCTATTACATAACCTTAAGTGCCACAAATTGCTTGGTCCAAGGCTCCCATTTTGACACAAGCAGGGAGGATGGTGGCAAAGGTTGTGGAATTTGGCTTTACACTAGCCAATTGCATTTGCTTTAAAATTTTTGAAGCCTTTTCAACAAATCCATTTTGTGCATATCATGCGGTCATTTTAATCCATGAGACCACATTTCTTTGAGGCATTATGTCAAACAGTTCATGTGCCTTGTCTATGCTTCCACATTTTGCATACATGTCTAACAGGGCACTTACAACTACAACATATGACAAAATTCCTCTATCCTTTATGTATTGATGGATGTCCATACCCTATTCCAAAGCTCCCATTTTGACACAGGCAGGGAGGATGGTGGCAAAGGTTGTGGAATTTGGCTTTACACCAGCCAATTGCATTTGCCTTAAAATTTCTGAAGCCTTTCCAACAAATCCATTTTGTGCATATCCTATAGTCATTGCAGTCCATGAGACCACATTTCTTTGAGGAATTCTGTCAAATAGTTCACGTGCCTTGTCTATGCTTCCACATTTTGCATACATGTCTAACAGGGCAGTTGCAGCTACAACATCTAACAAATTTCCTCTATCCTTTATGTATTGATGGATGTCCATATCCTATTCCAAAGCTCCCATTTTGACACAGGTAGGGAGGATGGTGACAAAGGTTATAGAATTTGGCTTTACATCAGCCAATTGCATTTGCTTTAAAATTTGTGAAGCCTTTTCAAGAAATCCATTTTGTGGATATCCTGCAGTCATTGTAGTCCATGAGACCACATTTCTTTGAGGCATTCTATCAAATAGTTCACGTGCATTGTCTATGCTTTCACATTTTGCATACATGTTTAACAGAGTAGTTGCAACTACAACATCTGACAAAATTTCTCTATCCTTTATGTATTGATGGATGTCCATACCCTATTCCAAAGCTCCCATTTTGACACAGGCAGGGAGAATGGTGGCAAAGGTTGTGGAATTTGGCTTTACACCAACCAATTGCATTTGCTTTAAAATTTTTGAAGCCTTTTCAACAAATCCATTTTGTGCATATCCTGCAGTCATTGTAGTCCATGAGACCACATTTCTTTGAGGCATTCTGTCAAACAGTTCACGTGCCTTGTCTATGCTTCCAAATTTTGCATACATGTCTAATAGGGCAGTTGCAACTACAACATCTGACAAAATTCATCTATCCTTTATGTATTAATGGATGTCCATACCCTATTCCAAAGCTCCCATTTTGACACAGGCAAGGAGGATGGTGGCAAAGGTTGTGGAATTTGTCTTTACACCAGCCAATTGCATTTTCTTTCAAATTTCTGAAGCCTTTTCAACAAATCCATTTTGTGCATATCCTGTAGTCATTGCAGTCCATGAGACCACATTTCTTTGAGGCATTCTGTCAAATAGTTCACGTGCCTTGTCTATGCTTCCACATTTTGCATACATGTCTAATAGGGCAGTTACAACTACAACATCTGACAAAATTCCTCTATCCTTTATGTATTGATGGATGTCCATACCCTATTCCAAAGCTCCCACTTTGACACATGCAGGGATGATGGTGGCAAAGGTTGTGGAATTTGGCTTTCAAACAACTCATACTCATAGAGTCATGGTTTTAGGTCATGTATGTTATGGTAACAACAAGGGATTCCAACTATGGTTACAATAGCTAAGACTGCCCTCATTTGTGACTGTAACAAGGTTCTTGGACAACATTATCTTGCTCTTCACATTGGGTACTATATAGGCCAAGATTGGGTTGAAGAAATCACTTGATGGTTACCTATATAGTGATACCACACCCTAATACCCCATGCATTCTAAATAGCTCGAGATTTATACAATACTCAACCAAGATGAAATTGTATCACTGTACCACACTTAACTATGACAGTCCTTTCTTGAGAACAATTTGTAATCTTTAGACTATTGGGATCCTTGCCACAAATAAATATTAGGTCAATGAAACAAGGCTTTTAAACAAAAACCATAATCCCAACTCTATATCCATCCCCTTGGTAGTCTCAAGGGCCACCTTGAGACAAAAAATGCTAATGTACTATTATGACAGTTATGATTGTCCCCCATCATTTCATTGTGCATTTGAAACTTGAGATGAGGATTGGGGAGGTCTCCATTTGTAAAAACATGGAAAATACTCATGGCAAGATCTTTAAAATAGGCATATTCAACTTCAAGTATTTCTGCAGACCTTAGGAAGGTGGATGTAAACTTAGTGACTTTAATTATCACCACAAAGACTATCCCCTTTGTGACTATGACAAGGTAACATTGTCATGCTCTTTATGACTATACCTTCTACATTGGGTGATGGCCTAATAACATTTATCTCCTTTGTGATTTCAATGCCTCTCTAATGCACTATCATAGGAGTCTTGATAGTCCTTATGTATTAGTGAAGAAGGCTTCCAACAAATCCAAAAGGAGGGCTTAAGATTACATACAAAGTCCTAGTCTTCATACCCTAGTCACATATCACCCCTCTAAGAAGACCTCAAGACAATTGCCCTTTAATACAAGAAGTCAATGTAGTTTTAAAAGATAAAGTGTAAGAGGCCAAAGGACAAGAAAAGTTAAGGCCTTAAGGGGTTTAAAGGAATAAAAATATAGGCTTGCAGGCTCGACTTAAAACCCTAACCCTAGGTGGGTACCACCAGATACCACTAGAACCCTTTAACTTGGCACTGCAAAACCTTGTCCAATCTGATCGTGGAAAGTTAAAATCAAGCATGTACACTCACATATGATAGATAAGTATGCCTACCAAGTGGTTTGGCATAAAAATGAGTAGGCTTCAAATTATAACCCTTCAAAGTAGGCCACTGGAGTATATTGTACAGGTGCATTTTTGAGTGTTACAGTCAGATTTTTCATCATGGGAACCTAAATTGCAAAATATGGTAGTAAATTTTAGGTTCCAACAAGTCTATTAGTTGGAGGTAGGCAAACAAGGGTTTTCTATTCATTATTATCCCGTTAAACTTAAGCATATGAGATAACATGGCACACACAAAATGTTGTGGATAATGACCACAAGATTAGGTTAATTGTAACCACTTTTTGTAAGCAAGCACAAGACTAGTATACTCATTATGATCCTAATGGAACCTAGAAGGGTCTATAAAGATATAAGAGTAATCATTTGTCATCTAAGAGAAATCTTACATTTAAGGGTGCTAGGGCCAACAGAGAAGCACTTTAGAACTCATCCTACACATCAATAAACAACTCAACACAAGAAATTAAAATTGACATATTAACACAACAATATCCAACTAAGTTATTGAAAGTCAATTATTAATACCTCGTTCTCCATCGAGATTACAAAATCGGTCCACTTTTTGCTTTGTAACATTTCCTTTTCAAATTGGCTTGGATGTCGGCCATATTTCTCCTCCTGTCAAAACATGGCACATGGACTAGTTAAACTAATTAATATGCAATCATTTACTTTTTCCTAGGAAATAAAAAATATCATTTAACTTATTAAATATACTTACAAATGTACAGATCAAGGCCTGTAAACCTTTTTGGCCATTGTGATGCGTGGCACGAAGTTTGTCAAGCCTAGCCTTGGAGGCCTTGTCCTGAAACATATACTAATTCAATTTAACTATGCACAAATAAAATTTAAAAATCGTTTAATAAATTTGATATAATCTTATGAGCAAATTCAAATACATGCGTACTCTCCTCACCGGACTTCTTTCATGCATCGAACTTCTCATATGCTTTTACAAGCTCTTTCCATACTTTCAAACTTACATCAATTGGCCTTCTTTTGAGCCTTTGCTCGGGAGGGAGTTTTTTTATCTTCTTTGTTTGGTTTCACCGAAATCTCTTGTAGTTTTGAGACATTCGTAGCTTTATCTTCTTTACAGACCAACCTGTGCCAAATTTAATCTCCATGTCTTGGATAACTACTTTTTACAGGTGCATGGGTATCTTTGAGAATGGCAAATGTAGATGATCTTTGAACCGTTGAAGGCATGATTCCTTCAACCTATTCACAAATGTTTTTCTAGCATCTGTCATTCAAACTTCCCCTGAAACCACATCGTATTCTATCTTGGTATCGTAGGTACCAATGCAAGATGCAAAACATGGCATGGTGGTCGAAGAAATCTATCCTAGGAGTGGGTGGGACATTGGAAGCCTCTGTTCCCTGTTCTACATTCTTAGAGGTTATTGTTATTGATTTCCTCCTGGATCTTTTACTCGATCCATGACTAGTTGGGGAATCAATTGATTCCCTTTGACACTGCTGATTTGGTTGTAATGTTTCAAGGGCTTTACCAGATCATTTTTCTATGTATCTGGCAAGCATTGTCAAGTCCACACCATCCAATTTGTTCACTGCCTCTACCCCCAATATGGAAGTCAATGCCTCTTTATCTTTGTCAATCTCATGTTCCTATATATATATATATATAATTTCTTCTTTTAAATTTACAAATAAAAAACTAAAAACTAAAAATCAAAGAAACAATGGGAACATTTACAAATCTATAAATTGATAATGAATTACCTCATTATGGCCAGAGTCTTCTCCCTTTGCTCTCTTCCCTCTATTGCTTGACATTTTGAGGCGACCTAGGGCAAATTATTTTTGTTCAGTTTGTGGAGGCAAATGAAGTACACACTACCAGGTATGAAAGTTTTTGTCTAGTTTTTCTATATTCCTCAAATTTTTTGACCTTTACTTTGTAGAGAAAATCATGAAGCTATTTTCCTATGAATCAATTAGCACCTTGGGAGGGAATCTATAGTTCTGGGCCTAATTTTAGTTTTCTCACCCTCATCTCAAAAGTCCTAATTTTAGTTTGCTCACAATAGAATTGTCTTAAAGCACTCGACTACTTTTTTAGGAAGGATTGATGGTAATGATAAGTGCACCTGCGCATTGGGGTTTGAAAAATGTGTTCACTTCTCTCGGATGTAGAGGAAATAATGCAATGTCTACAATTTTACCCTCCTCCTTTGCAACCACATGAGACTTGAACGATTCGCTTATAAACAAAACAATATTCACAACCCTTTCTTCACAATCCTCTCCATTTAATTGAAACAAAAATATATTTGGGAAAGAAATTTTTTTATTATAATTGTAACCTTACCTATGGTGTTGCAAACTAAATCAAATTTCTCATCTACTTACTTGTTTTTCCCTTTTTCTCCTCTCTTCATGCAACATTTTTCTATTTTTTCTCCTCTAATTCACGTGGCATTTTTCTCCTCTAATTCACACGGTGTTTTTCTCCTCTAATTCATGTGGCGTCTTTCTCCTGTAATTATTGAATTTCTCATTTAGGTAGGAAGTATTTATTTTTTGTTTTTGATTTAATGGAGAAACCCAAATAAAGGTGAACACAAAAAACCCAAACGCTCGATCTGTAAAAAAAAATGAACACTAAAAAACAATAGTTTTTTTTTTTTGTTTTGTTTTGGGGTATGCCCAGGAGGGAATTTTTTAAAATTTTTTTGATCCAGTAGTCGGCGCTATAGTCAGAGCTGTTACCGCTGACTTTTAGGCCTAAATGTAATCATTTTGGGGCACAAAAGGTAGCACAAAGTGTGCCTAATTTAGCGCTAATCAGTGTAAAATGATGTATTTTGATTAGAAGTTGATAAAAAAGTAACCTCACCAAATTTGGATTATCCTTATAATAAGTAACTATATCTTGTTTCCATGATAGCATTTTGACTTCATGCTTCTCTTATGATTAGCTCAATAATGACTCACTCTTTCATGACCTTACATAGATGGTTGGTGACAATCCTTATGCAAGTGATATGGCTTTGGAAAAACCAAACAACTGTTCTCTTACTATCATGATGACATGATATTGGGACTATAGTGGCAACTTATGGGGTGTGCTTATGGTATTGTGATTTTCATTCCTATGTTCTCATTAACCTATTTTAGGTTGAAGCATGGTAACTAACCCACTAGCTATTATGACAGTCATACAATGACTAGACAATACTCTCCACTTTGACTATGACAGTCCTATTCATGGTGTTTTCTTCATGACAGTCCCCCATAATGTGAATTATTGATAGTAGCTAGTTCAAATGGAGTTTTGGATGGTGTAGTAAGTTGTCCCTATGGCTAATGATAGTGCATGCCTTGGTTATGTCCTTGTGACATTACTCTCTAGATATCTCCTCTTTATAGTGACAAGGTTTCAAGAACATGACAACTTAGGTAAGGTATCAACTTGTCTCTTTAACCTCTGGATTGTCATTTTTCAAGAATTGATCTCCTTAAAATGCAAAGACAACATGTCATAGATTAAATGAAAAGATCAAGGAGATGCATGTTATAGAGTATAAAACTCAAAAATCAAAGGTCTTTTTGGGCCTTTTTCCAACAATATGAGTAAAATTTAAACTTTAAACATTTAGCACATGTACCATATGACTCATTCACATACATCACACATGTGGGACCACTAAGAAGGGAGGTAGGTGATTAATATGAACAATGACAATTGCACATAATGTTTAAGTTCACTTCAACATATATTTGGGGTTATGATAGCTAATGGAGGGTTTCCTTTTCAAAGGAAACCATTAATTTTGGAGTGGAAGGTAATGGTGAAATATAACATAAAGTCCCTATAATTAAAGAATATCCAATGGCTAGGATTAACCTAACAAAGATCTAGCAACCAGATTTCGAAATTAACATCCAAATTATCCTTCCCTCCATCAAGAATTTAAAATTTTGGTGCCAATGACTCTTTAAGACTGTTTTAAGGGTTCTATGATAATTTTGAGGGTTTTATGGCCACTTGGAGATATATAGATTACCTTAAAATGACCCATAAAAGAAAAAGGAGAGTCAAATATGAAATAAATGTCTTTTTGATGTGAATTTGTAGTCATCTTGCAATCATAAGATTTGAGCTCTAGTTGTGAAGAGTCCGTGTGTAAACTTTTTCTGAAGAGCAAAATGTTGCAATGTTCTATTTTGTTTTTCATAGTGCGTCTTAATGAAAAGCGAGTGTATTAACAAGATAAATTCAAGAATGATCTCTTGGTGCATAGTTGTTATGTGACTATTGTCATTGTTGTGTATTATAGTATCTAGAGGAGGCCATGGAGAGAGGACGTGGACGGCGTAGAACTACTAAATCACATAGAGGAAAGTGTGTGGAAATAGATATGACAACAAAATCTGCAGATATAATAGAGGTAAGAAGAGAAAGCAACCTCAACCAAAGGAGGAAGGTGTTTATGAATTCACAAATGCTACAAAATAGAGGAGATAAAGTCATTTTTGTGTCCATGAGGCCTCTGAGGTCAAACTTATTGGTTGAAAATGCATAGGAATGGTGATTAAATGTGATTCTATGATCAAGGGAAAAGTTTGAAAATTAGGATGGCCAAAACATGATATCAATATGTCAAATATATGACTAGAGTGAGGTTTTGTATTGGATAGCATATTCATTGAAATGATATAATTGGTGTACTAAACATTATTTACTATGTTGTGTATTATACGGGCTAGAGAATGCCATGGCAATAGATAGTGTCATATCAAATAAGGACACAACGGATGAAGCTGGAAATCAGGTAATCAAATCCAATTTCCTTAGGAAGTAATGAGTTGATGGCATTTTGTGATATGTCCATCTTTTTTCGTAGTATTATTAAAATTTATAATGTATTATCCAATCTTGACATAAATTAATGCATGTTGTTGATTATTTTAGATGGAGATTGGAGCAAATGCAGAGCCTGAGAATTCAACTAGAAAATGAAAAATGTATGTACGTGGACGTGGACCTAAAACTATTAAATCACATAGATGATAGTAGGTGGAAGAGGATATGACAATGGATCCTATAGACACAACAAATGATTGCACTGAATAAGAGGTTGGTCAGGACTATGGTACATGGGATGAATACTTTAAGAAAATTGTTGTTTGTGTATGTTCTATATGTCGTGGAAAGAAATAATTCAAACAAGTGATTGTACAAAGACATTACATATATGATGAGCTTCCAATCGATAGTATGCCTCCTATAATTGATTCAAATCCAATAGGAATTATGGTAAGAAATTTTCCAAATTGATATAAATAACATTTATACTTCGTTTAAACATTGGTTTATATTATTTAAAAATAACTAATTTTTTTCTTAATGGATACTTGAAGGATAAAGTTCTTGGTTTAAAGTTTCCTAGATCACTGACTTCCAACCTAGAGGGCAATGATAATTTATCAAATGATACATCTAACAAAAATATGTTCCAATATACCAGCTCAGAAGATGAGGAATTGATTAAAACAAGCAACAGATCAAGAACCGGTTTAAAGATGCATAATTTGCTTAAAGACAAGGAGAAGGTGGACTACATACCCTATGAGAATGAATGTGATGGAGATGATGACTTGCCCCTGAGTTTGAGATCAATTTACAAAGATACATTTGATCGTCAACTATATTGTGCTTGGCCTAGTGATCAACAACTACCTAGAGTGTACGAGGTGTTTCAATTTTGGGGATACAACGACATTTTATGACCCTCCAATATTCATGGAGTGAATCTAGGCCTCTTTATTGTCTAAAATGTACATGTGGGATCTAAACATAGAAATAATTCATAACAAACCACTAGGAGATTAATGCCATAGTATGGTCCATCATATTACAATGGTGAATGGAGAAGGCTAGCATAATATAAGCCTAACATGTTAGCATATGGTCTAAATTTGAATATGTGTACACATCATCTCCAATTGTAAAGTGGAAAAGAAACGAATAGAGGTCATCTTATGTATATAGATGGACGTACATATACACACCAAAATATTGCAGGATTTATAAATAGTAGTAAGGGAAGGGACCCTTCTGTAAGACCGAATTGTCAATTTGTTGAGGTTATAAATGATAAAGATGGAGATATGAAAAGAGAGGTCGATATATTGATAATGGTTGAGGCTATTATGGACCTTACCATTGGGGATGAGTTATTGATTGATTACCCCTTCTTAAAATGCACTCCTACGCGAAAGAAGAGGGAAGAACAAGGTCTCCCTAAGGATGTTCTTAAGGGTAGAAAACCAAAGAATAATAAATGTGTGTGGACTAATGTTTTATAAACTATGTTGTCAAAATTGTGTTTTATTTAAACTATTGTATAAAAAAGGTAGTTTATAAAATAATGTTCCATTATTCAATTGATGTATATATGTTCATACAATTTATATTTTTATTTGTTAAGCCATATTTGATTATATTTCTTTGAAATTGATACATTTATGATTTATCCAATTGTTTCCAAATATTAAATAATGCTTGTGTTTGTTGATAGGTAGAAGATGTTGATGAAACACATACTAATACCCAAGATCCAACTGGGTTATTAAGATTTGGATGGGATGATCCAAACCATCCTTTAAACAATACCAGGGTGAAAAAAGCATTATTGAAGAGAATACTACTAGCTGAGAAATTTGAAGAGCTGATGAGATCTGCATACACTGATGACATGCCACCTAGGCTTAATGATGATGATCATGATAGTGAAAATGCAATGCATGAAGAAGGATTGAATGAAATGATTACAAATTTCTTTGGGGATGTAAATAATGATGACAATAATGATCATATAGTTGACAGTAATGATGATAGCAGGGGTAATTACCACCAACGTAATGTTGATGATAACAACTTGAAAGACTCCATCAAGCAAGCAACAAAGACACTCGTGTTCAAATCAGGTGCATATAGAACCTCAAAAGTGGTATGCACATTAATATTATTAGAAATCAAGTCACTATTTGGTTGGTCAGACAAAGGATTCACTACCCTACTGAAGTGATTTTGAATCTATTTTTTACTTTGCAATTGTCAATTGGTGTACATAATTCGTAAACATTCATCAACTTCATTTATATTTCTTTAAGGGGATTTTAAAACCATATATTGTATATAAACAATCCTAGTATAGATTGACATATCAAACATTCAATTGATTTAATCTCTGGCAATCTTACAAGGCACTAAAAACTAAAATATTCCCTAAAGAGAATGTGTTACCATCAACTTGCAAAGAGGTGCATTTGTTGTTGGTTGAGTTGGGGATTGAATATAAGCAAATTCATTTATGTAAAAATGATTGCATTTTATACAAAGATGAATATCAAAATAAGGTAGAATGCCATGTATGCAAAGAGAAGAGATATCATACAGATGTACAAGGTCCTACAGTTCCAAAGAAGGTTTTACATCACATGTCAATTATACCTAGACTTCAACGAATGTTTCGTTGCAAGTCACTTGCACAATTGATGGACTAGCATGCAAAGAATAGGAGTAAAGATGGATTCATGTGAATTCTGGCCAACTCCAAAGCAATGAAATACATAGAGGAAAAATGGCCAAGAAAATTTAAATTTGAACCCTATAGTATCAGGTTTGGTCTTGCAATTGATGGAGTGTGCCCATTCGCTTTCCTGATCTCAAATTATAGTGTTTGGCTAGTCGGATTGATAGTATACACTATTCTTCCATGGATGAGTGTTAGAAAGGAGCACCTTATGCTAACTCTCATTGTTCTAGGAAAACATCAAGTTAAAAACATGGATGTTTATCTTGTGTCTTTTATTGATGAGATGCAACTGCTATGGAAAAGCATAAGAATGTATGACATATCAAATCCCCCATCAAATAGGTCCTTCATGTTGTACGGTGTGCTATGTTGGACTATTCATGATTTCCCAGGACTTGTTTTTGTTCTGGTAAGATAAAATATTTACATATTTACACTCATAATTTATTTTCATCCCAACTTTCATACTTAGTTTTATACTATTTTTTTGATGCTATTAACATTAGTTATTTAATTATAGGGCTTCAAACAAAATGGATATTTGCATGTCTAAGATGTGCAGAACAATTTCAAGGGCGGTATTCTAAAGATCTACATAAATTTATTTACGCAAACAACAGGGTTTTTCTACCACTAGATCATAAGTTTAGAAATCACCTGAAGAATCAATTTGATGGAAAAGTTGAAAATAGAGGCCCTCCCATGATTATGGTTCTAGGTGATTGGCTTAAGAAGTATGAAGATGTTGAATTGAAAGCTTGGGAGGATTTTTTTGATCGGGGTGATTCAATTGAAGAACCAGAACAAGTTGTAGTTAATATGCCAGAAGGAATGAAAAGGAAATCCATATTTTATGAGCTCCCTTACTAGAAGGATCTATTAATATCTCACCTATTAGATCCTATGCATGTCTTTGAAAATGTCCCAGATTCTATATTTCAACATATATCAGGCAAAGAGAAGGACACCTTGTCTTCAAGAAGAGATATTGCTCTTTCATGTACCAAAATTGATAGAAAACATTTGTGGCCAAATAGAGAAAATGAAACATATGCAGAAGCTCCATGGATTTTGAAAAAAAAAGAGCTAGACCAACTAAAAAATGTCATCCCTTCAATAAGGACACCTACTGGCTATGGGTCATCATTGGCTAAAGGTTTTACAATTGATGGACATATCACAGGATTTAAAACACATGATTTTCATAATTTTATGAAGGTATTATATATGATCATTTAACATTTACTAGTAACATTGATTAAGTACTAAATATATTTTGATATTTTGTTGTACGAGAAAAAATTACTAATGACCTTTTCATAAATGTGTTTGATAGCATATCATGCCATTGGCAATTAGGGGGGATTCTTGTCTTACAGATGACTTAAGGAATGCCATAAGTTGATTGTCAGCATTTACAAGGTATGTGGTTATATGAAATGTTCATGTGTGAGAGACATAGAGATATTATATTGCATTTTAATTTTTGACTAAAGGTTCATACTAATTTACTATTCTTATATTAGGTGGGCGACCTCCAAGGAGATCCATGAATGTGAAGTGCCAAAATGGAAGAAGGAAATTGTAGAAATTGTATGTGTATTTGAGAAGGAGCTCCCTACAAGTTTCATGGACCTACAAGTCCATTTACTTATACACCTAGTCGATGACATTGAATTGGTGGGTGTCGTATCAACGAGGTGGATGTTTTTCTTTGAGAGGTATTGTTATCACCCAGATTTGTACCTTTGCTGAGTTATAAAACTTAGCAATCTGGAGAAACATGGGATCTTTCCAAGGTCTGTGGGTCACCTATTTTTGGAAAGAACCTCCAGAGAAGGCCAGCTTCCTAGCTGGTTATCACCTAAAATCTACTGGATTTGCAGAGGAAAAGGGAGAAGAAATGCTTTTAAAAATGAAAGATAAAATAGGAAAATTTGAAAATAAGGGTGATTCACCAGGTTGAATAAAAGAACCCTCACAGAACTAAGAAAATGCATAAAATGACTAGATACAACCAATAAATGTACATAGATCAAGCTGATTTTAACAAAGGAAGGTGCAAGAGATGATTAGAAAGGAATTAAACATTCACAAACACATCATTCTTAGATCACACAGAGTTAAAATAGCATGAAGAGGTAAAATAACCAGCATGTATTTAATCAGAAGGCAAGGTTATAGTAGAGGAATGCTCTGTTTGGAATCATAAGCATAGATTACTAAATCTTCCAACTTCCAACTTCCAACCTCCTTTTCAACTCATGTTCATCTATATATAGCATTTCTTATTTGACTTAAGTTGGCTACAATCAATTCGCCCCATGGGCTCTGTCAGAAAATATTTGCGTCTGAAGGGAGTGTTGACTTGCCAGAAGTTATGGCGTGGAAAATGGGAACAAAGTAGATGAGAGATATTTCTGGTCATCAATGCAAAATAGCTGAGTTGTTTGATTTGTAGCAATGAATGCTACAAATATGTGTAAAGGGTAGGTGAGGAATCAGATTTGCATTGCACACAAGGAGGATGCAAACTCTCTAATAAAGTTTTACGGCACTGTAGATTTCTAAGTCCTCTAAATCTGGCATCTAATCACCTAAATTTGCTAAATGATTGAGCCCTAAATCTGATACAATCGGCTCCTAAATTCCTTGTTTGAAGCTACAAATTTGAATGCATGCTGTCAGATTTATCTTTGCTACAAAAGGGTCATCATTTGTATGCATACAGACATACAAAAACAAATGGATGTACTTTGAAAATCATGATGACATCATCATCCTAAAGAACCTGGTCGAAGAGGAGGTCTGGATGACATCACCTGCATATCAGGTCCTAAAACTTGTTCAACTTGCACCTATGTAATCTCTTCATTTGGTTTTTTGCATATGAAAATCTTTTGTATATATTGGGCTATCGAGGCGGCCTCATCTGAGTCATACTGATATACAAAGGTCTTGCTAAAATGTCCATTGTATGTGCTTTTGCTTCGGCATTTTAATCAGCCTTTGAATCACCTTTTGTATATGCTTTTGTATATGTAAATGTATATACAATACAATTGCCTTTAGACAAAAGCGGGCCTCTACTTTTGTATCACCCTTTGCACCTGCCTTTGAATCGGCCATGACACATGTCATATCTGATTTGCCACTGAGTTGAACCTAGGACCCATCGCTGAACATTATATTGCTGAAAATCCATTGTATGTGCTTTGTACATCGCAATTGTATATGAGATACAATCACATGTATAAACAATTGGCGGAACTCAAAAAGATATCAACCGTATTGGATCATTGAAAAAGATCTGGCCTTGTATCCCTGCTTTCTTTGCATATTGGCACATACATGCACCTCAACATACAAACTGTAGACCCCAAATTTAATAAAGCAAATTGAAATTAACATCGGGTCCAGCCTTTGTATGTTACTTTCTTGTATGTTGCACCTTTTTGACCTTGTATATGCAATATACAACTATGGACCCCAAATTTTATCTGCCACATTTGATTCTTTAGTCACATCCAAATTGTATGTATCTCCTTTTGCATCTCCCTTTGTATATTGCATATACAATGCGAATATACAAACATAACTACATACAATCGCCCTTGTACATACGAACATTGTATCTGACCCTTGCATGTGACCTTTATATCTTGCTAATGTACATTCACCCTTGTATATGCCCTTTGTATATTGCCTTTGCATCTTGCTCTGTATCCTGCCCCTTGTATATTGACTTTTGTATATGCGATTGTATATGAGATACAATCGCCAGATATACAAAAGCGAAACTCAATATTTTTGCATAGGAACTTGTATATTGCATTGTAATGCAATATACAAATGGAGATACATACAACATAACCTTCAACGAACCTGATGTACATTCACTTTTGTACATGACCAAGATATAAGAAAAAATGTATCTAGGATACAATGCGACCAAGTGATAGAAAACCCCAAAACAAGGATGACGTCATCGTCATATACATGAAAAATGGCTAAGTATAAAACTGAGAAATCCCTGCTATGGAAGGCACTTGAAGCTTAAGGATTTCTGGGTTTTGCTAGGTTTTCTTCAAGGATTCTCCAGGTGAGATTTTGGAAAATTTTGCAAGGTAGATCATGGGTTTTTTTGAAGAATTTAAGCTTTGTAGGGTCACTTTCTAAAGGATATTCAAGGAATATACAAGGTGAGCTATTTAACTCTGGACAAAGGAAAATAGGTCAATAGGTATATGAAAACTCTAAAAAGATATGTCTGATAAAAGGCACATCCAAAGGGTTGCATGGCTGAAGGGTATGTATTAAATGAAGCATTTTTCTTCCTGTGTGAATTCCTTGGTAAGGATTTTGAAGATGGGCCACATTTCTGGGATGAAGAACGAGCATCAGATATTATTGATGGAGAAAAACCACAATCTAATGGTGTTCAAGTAGAAATTAGTAAGTAAATTCATGATCAGTGTGGTTTTTTTTCTTGCAATCATTAATTTACTCTGTAATTTATTTGTCAAATTAATAGCATGACATTTGGAGTTTGAAATAAACATGTTGACATGTAATAGGTGTAGATGAAAGTGCTATACTCGACAAGTTCATTCTGTACCACATCCACTTTATGAACAAATGGATTGATCTATATGATAAAAAGAGAGAAGTGTTAGAAGCAAGGAGACAGTTTAAGAGATCGAACCCAAGGAATACTCCACTTCCCACTGATCTACTTGGGGAATGGGGTAAAGATTACACACTAGAATCAGTTACTAAATATATTCAAAATCAAATAGAAGATGCAGGTATAGATTCAAAAATAACAGAAGATGAAATCAACATGTCTAGAGGATGTGAAAGAAAGGTACAGTTGGAATTTTAGAAAATGTTGTTTCCATACAGTTTTGACACTATTAACTGTTTTAATGTTTGTCATTATATTTGTTTTCACTGAAATAAATGGTCTTTCATAGGTGAGGAAATATCCAACAATGTGGGCATTGGTCGACATTATCGTGTAGAAAGTGTAGATGTAAAGAGATTATCCTTCGATTGTGGCATCATGGTTGACTTCAAGCAATCCATCAATCAAGCTCAAAAGATAAGAATATAATTGAAGGGAATCTACAATATGTTGGGAAAATACAAGAAATTATTGAGTTGGATTACTGCTCTTTTAAATGTTGTATTTTTAAGTGTAGATGGTATGAAGCATTTGAGAGGACACAAAGACATGATACCCATAGTGGATTGTTTTCTATAGATTCCTCACATTTCCTACTGAAGAATAAGGAGCCTTATGTTCTACCAATTCATTGTGAGCAGGTATTTCTTTAACTCAAACAAGAAGCGGTAGTGATCATTAATCTATTAATTCATAGTTTATTGCGAATATATACATGTGTTTATTAATCAATAAAATTGTTATACTATATGTCTAATATATGTATGTTGTTCATGTGAAGGTATTTTTCTATGAAGATATTTTGGACCCGAAATGGATATTTGTCATACATTATGATCCAAGATTAAGGCATGTATTTGGCAATGCATTAGTGGATACTAAGTAAAACAATGATGACCAACAAAATGAGAGAGAGGGATTAGATAACATCAAAGAAATTGACATCCATGATGATGTTGAAGATGGTTATGTTCAAGCACAAGAAGACAACAATCCAGAGTTGGATGATGTTATGGAAGACAAAAATATGGATGGTATACAAAATGATGATCCAAATACATCTAATAACAATATAGATCGTCTACAGTCAGATTTCAATGATGATGATGATAATATTGAATACTTGAAAGAACATATGAACATTGACAATGATACACTAGATGACATTGTAGCAGATAATAATGTTAATGACCAAGACTTCTAAAATTTTAGAATTATTTGCAATCCATGTTTAAAAAAGAATGATTAAATTGTTGGCAATAATGCTAATTAAATGGATTGTTCAATTGTTGACAAATTACCTATTGCAATATCCTTAAATTGTTTAATCTTTGGTATGAATTGTTGGCAATAATGTTAATTAAATGGATTGATTGATGTTCTTCATAGCTTGTTAATGGATAATCCTTATGTAATGGAAGTATTAAGTGATATAGGTCAAAGGATAAGCTCATCAAGTTCCTTAAATAGTGTGCATTACCTTGTTTCACCAATGACAATTTAATTTCAAGTTTGCTGGTGACTTCAGAACAAATTAAGGAGCTTATCTAATTTTGTCAATTAAATCATCCACTTCACTTAACCCAATCTAGCATATGATTTGGATTAATGTTTTCTATAAATCTTTAAACCTTGCTCCTAAAACAGAAAAACAAATTTGGATTTTTAAAATATATACGAGGGAATTATTTTCAAAAGAGAAAGACCGGTGCCTGCCACATGAGGAATTTGTTTATCTTTAATTATTTTTCATATATATCCTTAATTGTATCTATGCCATGTTATCTTGTGATAAGTACTTGAGTAAGACCATCAATGAAAAATGAAGTGGACATATTATCATCTAAATTAGCTAATTGATTGCACATATATTTCAATTTATCAACGATCTCATGTTTCTATTCATTTTCAACACTTTTAATAAAAACATCATGATCATAATATTAAGTAATAAAATAAAATATTGAGATATTAAGTAATTAAGATAGAGAAATGAAATAGTTGAGAAGAAATACAAAACTTATTTGATCTTTTTAGCATGATGTCAAATGTGAAGTGTGTGATTAACTAATGCATTATGAAAAAAGAATGAAAACTAGGATTTTCTACTAGAATAATGATCATGAGATTGTGGCAGTGATTAACTATTTTTTTGCATTCCTTCTTCACTTGTCCTCTTTTTCCATATTTCCAAAACTTTACTCTTATCTTCCTAGGGATTCTAGATTTTCCTCTTGACTTGGATTGATCCCCTTTAGATCCACTTTTGTCCTTGGGCCTTTGCGGAACATGCAAGGCATCCTTAGAACCTTCATCATTGAACTTTCTCCTCATCTCTCTATTGATCATTGTAACAATAAAGGATTCCATAGTCACCTTTGCAACACTACCATTTATAACAAGCATTATGTTCTCCTAATTTTTGGGTAAAGAAAAAAGTGAGAAGATACATCTGTCTTCCTCATCAATTTTAACATTTATTGAACCTATTTGACTCAAAATCATATTAAAGGTGTCAAAATATTCTATAGTAGAATATACTTCCTTCATTTTTAAATAATATAAACATCTTTTGAGATATAACTTATTACTTTATAATTTTAGTTTGATAAATATCACCTATCCTCTTTTGTAATGTGAATGCAGGGGTCTCTTTTAATTTGAATAACAAAGAAAAAGTAAATTGGAGACAACCAGATAAATTATTAGAAATCCAATTCAATAAACAAATGAGAACCAAAAGTTGACAACCAGAGAATAGCAACTTTTATCTTGATTTGCTTCAAAGTACAGGTAGTGCAATGTCTCTTTCAAAAAATCAAAATCCCAGATAAATTCTGAGCCATAAGGTCTTGGTTTCCTTTTATAAATGAAGCAACAAGCTTCAAACCTTTCACATTCAAAATGGCTCTTTATATTCCTAACCCTTGATATTACAATATTTGTCTTTTATAAGTCCAATTTAAATTTTCAAATATATTTGAATACATTTTGAAAACATGAAGAAAATATAAAGAGAAAAAAAAAGAGCTTTCAATATGTGGTGGTGCTATTTAACGCCATCATATGGCTCATTTCTCCTTTGCTCTTGAACTTGTGTTGTTGATGATTCATCTCTAAGATATTTCTCCTCCCATTTATATATTGTAAAATCACCAGGCCATTGGTAAGCCTGAATCTGAAGCAAGTTCTCCTGGTGATCTTTCCATCTTTTATCAAGCAAAACTCTGACATCCATCACAAATTTTGCATACCCAGTATCCAACACAATTACTCGGTCTAATATCATGTTGAAACTAAGAATGCTAACATCTCCATCCTTCTTCAAATAATCCATAACTTGGAATATTGTTTGGCCGAATTCCATCTTCCATGTGTCAAGACTTTTGATTTTCTCTTCTTCTGTCAGTATGAAAGGAATAAATTTATGCTTGAACGTAGTAAAAGAATCAACCTTTTCTTGCATCTTTTGGATTTTCCCATTCACATACTAGTATTCATCAATGATCATTTTGACTATTTTCTTAGTGGGCTTCAAAGTTGTAGGGGCATCAAGATTCCTTTGCACTACTAAGCACATCGTAACCAAATTGTGATGATAGGGTTGCCATTTTTTAAACAACAAATCAAAAATAGAAAAGTTTATCTTCAATTGCTCAATGGCATGAGATAAAGAAGAGTAGCAATCATGCACACTCCCAAGTTTATGCACAAGCAATTTTACTCTATGCTTCAAAATTTTCTCAAAAACTTTCATCTTTGCCTCATTCTTTGTCATTTCACTTTGTTTATTCAAACCTTCAATTTCTTTTTCAAATTTCAATCTTGTTGCATTAAATTCTTTAGTAGACATTGTGACATTACTGGCTGTTTGTGGCATAGGGAGCTAATAGGGTACAATGGCTTGACCTTGAAGAATTCATAGCTTCCAATTGTTTCTTTAATTTCACATTTTCAAAATATAACTTGTTTACTTCATCATTCATTACTTTCTGAGTTTGCTCATAATCTATTAGCCTTTGTTCTAACCTATTCACAACAGCTTGAGTAAACATAGTAGTATGAACATTGAGAGCAGTTGCTTCTGTTGCTGACGTATCTTGAAAAGTCTTTACCACAATTGTACCCCTCATTTCTTGAACAATATCAAGCAATCTTGGTTTGCTTGTATTCTTCTAAGTAGTCCAGATTGCAACGGTCTTTACATTTGGATTAAAACCACATCCACTTATGCCATCTTCATAATCAAATTCTAAAATAAGTTGTGGACCATCCTGACTTCTAACTTGGTCAAGCAAAAATACCTTTTTCAATTCAAGGCCAGGGATGAGCATATTACTTTTCAACACCATTTATCTTGCCTTTTCTAGACTCACATCAATTTCATCTACTTTCAATTCTTTGAAAGTTTGTGTAATGATTTGATCATGTTGTGTTTCATCAACACCCATTTTATTTATTGCAACTTTTTCATTATATTCTTTCATTTTTATTTTCAGCCAAAAATCCTTAAACTCTGGAGTTTTGATGAAGTCATCATCTTCTATGAACCTCATGGATGCTATAATCCTTTCATCCTCCTCCAACTCTAGTTCAGCTTGGATTTGCTCACCCTTCCTAGCCTCAGGCTTATGTAAATCAGTGGGTTGACCAACCAATGGTTGATCAACCTCTTGCTCATCTCTCATGTGCCTCAAGATGTTATTCACCTCATCAGTATCCCCCACCTCATCAATCATTTCATAGGGGACAAGTGGAGATACCTCTTCTATCCTCTGCTTCTTTGCTGGTGGTGATTCTGAGACCTATGGATCTTGCACTGGCATAACATCAAGAGCACACTCATGAATCTGAATCCCTGCAAACCTTTTCACTAGAAGTTTAGTAGCCTTAGCAGGCTGCTTCTCAAATTTACCATAAATACTTTCAAAATTATCAATGATTGCATCAATTCTCTTCAGAGGGTCTTTTTCTTCAACAAAGAATCTAATAAATGGGGGATTCTACTTTTTCTTTTCATCTTCAATTTTTTTCAAGATCTCCCATTTTCTCTTCCTACTATATACCTCATCAAAAGTGACAAGATTTCTTATCACATCCTCATCAAACAGGACCTAATGGGATACGGCCATTTTAGTCAGAATTGATTGTCTCACAAGATTCATATGACCCTTAGGGTCACAATTCCTCTCGATATCCAATTTCAAACAATATTTCACCTTTAAAAAGGCTTGCAAATTTTCAAGAGTGTTAGAGCCAATAGACCAATCATCAAAAATTGTAGCATTAGGTAGAAATGTACCTTTGTTTTGTCTTTTCATTACCTCCTTTTCCATCCACATCATTTGCCACATAAACTCCATGAATACAATTCTATTTGATACAAATTTTGGCAACATGTGAGGTAGCTGGGGGCAACCATACACTCTAATTATAGTATGATCTGGCATTAAAAACTAATTAGAAAAATTACGTTTGTGGCCTTGCTCTGGTCTATGTGCAAGTGGCCTCAACATTACCCTGACTTCCTTAATCAACCTAGGAAACAAGATACCAAGAGTATTCAATATCTTGACAACAAATAAATCATGAAATACAATGTAGTCACTATTCTGGCAATAGGAATCCCACTTATAACACCAAAATTGAGTTGGCAATCTTTGTCCTTTCTCATCAACCATACTCAGATCCATTTTGCTTGACCATCTTCCTCTGTTCTGATACAGAATCAAGTGACACAATAAAGAATTGAATTTGAAATCTAAGGGTTGCTTGTTCTCCTTCACACATAAGAATCCTTCATGCAGTTTTTTCTCAATATGAGATGCAAAGTTGTATTTAGCGTTCACCTTTGGATGTTGTATTTTCATAGCCATCATCATTAGGCTAGTTGGCATTCTTCCTTGTGCATCAATTCCCAAGACCTGGCATGGTGCCAAATAGGTTCTCTTGAAATATATAGCAAATTCTTCCATGGGTTTGATGGAATCTCAAATTTTCTATTGTTGGCCCCCCTTCTCATATATATTGGTAATTCATCTCTCCTAAGTGTTTTTCTTAGGATTGTGTAATCCCATTCAAATCTCTGCAAATCCACTTGAGTGAGAGCTTGCTTGTTCAACATAAAATAGTAAACAATTGCATTCATGTCTAATGTCACCAATGGCAATCCATTTGGCATTCTGACTATTTTAGTGGTAGGTTGGTAAAATTTTCCTAGTGCCCTAATCAATTCCACATCCACAAATACAGCGGGCACCACCAACTTTGCCAAATCCAATTTCCATGGATTTCCCACTGGTCTCTCGCCATCCCTTTTTGCATAAAAATACCAAAACAAATCCCACACGAAGATAGGGATTGTAGCATCTTGACACCCTTCTGCTGCGTCTGTGAACTTCTTTGGACCCTTGTCTATGGACTAAGGCAATACTTCTAGCAAAGATTGTTGAAGTGGTCTTTTCTTGGGAACTACAGGCTCATCACCTTTACTGGTAGACTCAGACCTCTTGGGTGCCATGTTTAATGACTTGAACAGGCTAGGGTTTTTCAAAATTTAACTTACTGTTCCAGCAACTGAAAATAGAGTGAAAGAGAAAATGAACTTGGCATGGCCAATTAATGTAGGTAGACAAGGAATAAAAGAACAATATAATAGAGAAGCTTAGCCCCAGCCTTTTTTTAAAAGAGAAATTTTATATTAACAAAAGATGTAATTACAAGAACCCCAGCAACTGAAAAATAGAGTGAAATATTGTAACATCAAAAAATGTCCCCTTGGGGGCTTTTCCCTCATAAGGTTTACCTCCCAGGTCTTTAGTATGCATTTAGGACATTTTAGTTCGTATTTTTGCATCCTGATGGAATGAGACCTAGGCTCCATGGCAAATTAGACCTAGGTGGACCCCTTGAGTTGTACCCTGCCCAAAATAGGGGGGAAGACTTGGGCACCCATGCCCTAGTCCTTCCCTATTTTGGGGCAGCCCTAATTTTCAGGTGTTAGTTTATGATCGTTAGTTGGTTCTTTTGCCGACACGGTAAAGTTTGATTTTTAAAATCTTGGTGGGAATGCTTGTAGGTGAATATATAAGCATATTTAGGCATTTATTTGCAAACTAGATGGCAATTGTGATGTTCAAGTGTTCTCAAGGTGATTCAAGGCTTTCAATTGTCTTGCAAGAGTAGACTTGTGTGTTTTGTGTGTTGATATTTGTAGATTTGAGCATCAATCTCCTCATGGCATGAAGAGCATCTTCCTCCATGAGAGCTTCACTACAAGGTGACATATCATTGTGTTTTTAACATTGATTCCTTTGGTTTTTGCCTTTACCTCACAAGGGCACGCACTCTTTGTCTTACAACAGTGTTTGGAGACTTAAGTGTCCTTTGAGGCTTGACTGAGGCAAGCCTCTAAACACCACAACCCCCAAACCAAGTCTTGTGATTGCAGATTACATGTGTTGCATCTGAAAAAAGTGGAGTTGTAGGAAGGCTTGGTAGGTGTTGGTTTTTTCCCAGACTGGATGCTTATTCCCAGATTTCCCTACAAGGTAGCCATCAGTGATCAACAGGATCTCTGGGCCAGGGGCCAACAGTGTAGGAGATAGACTCTATATTTTATCTCTTCTTCTTCTTCAGGCTCTGCAAGACCTAGGGGGGTATTCCCTACTCAACATCCATGAGGATATGCATACAAAGGCCGGGATGCTGACAGAAAGCAGATAAGTCCTCCTGTAAGTAGACCAAAACTGAAAGATAAGAGCAAAGGGGCTAGCTTTGGGCCTATTTGCAGTTGTAGACAGAGGACTGAGGATCCTAAAACTAATTCTAATGTCCTAATGTTTGTTTTAGATTTTGATTTGGAGTTTAAGTTTGGATGCAAAGCTGGACATGGTTGTAACACAAACACAAAGAAAGATTGGTGCCTATCCAGGGCCTGGAGTCAGTAGACATACACCTGTGAATGATCAACATGAATAGCTAAAACTGGATTTCAAGGGGATATATGTGATACCTGCCTTACAGATATCTCCCAATACAGAGTGTTAAGTTATCTCTACTTATGGCATCCCTACTGCAGTATACCCTTCCCAATGTTCAACCTGAAAACAGTTTAATCTACCCCTTGAGCAGAAGTTAAAAGATCAGACATTCAACATAGGAATTCTATGCTCTAGAATATAAACACTACCCAAATATCCAGATTCAGAAGAAGAATACATGCAATACTGGAGACAGAATTAACACAACACATGCTAAGATAGCATTTCTCATATAAGATTAATCATGAAATCAGTGGGTTCATGCCAAAAACATACAACAAGAGATACATAAACTCACAGGTTAAGCTGAACAGAGCAACCAGATCAGCTTGTTTTGAATTACAGAGCCAAAAATGTCCAGTTTTCAACAACCAAAAATGAGTAACACTTCCTGCTTATAACAGCCAGGTAGTGTACCACAGCAATTAATTACATGGTTGACCAGAAATCCCGCTAGATATACTGTTTCAGAAAAATGGCGCTCAACGCATTACCAGATTGGCGCCCAAACACGAATGCAGCAGGTAGGGGAGGAGACAGGAAGAAATCTCGAGCCCTGCGCCACTGTCCGTTGATGTACACCTTCAATCGGGTACCAGATCCGCCCATACCTCTACAACCTTCGCCATTAATGGCGCACCAACCCGCGGCCTTGGGAAAAACATCAAACAGTCGATCGCAACCATTTCCCACCAAGATTCATCATCATGATATTTCAAATATGCAGGATATCAAATATCCCACATGCACCCCGCGGCGACCTTTTCAACACTTTATATACTAGGCCACGAGCATATATAATGTCGGTGCTTTTGCTCCTGACGACACTAGTATAAGACTTCATCATCATCCTCCAACAGCATGATATCCTGTCGCTTGAAATATCACCCTGACGTCAGCATCATATCGCAATATAACCTGCATGATAATCGCCTTCATCAGCACAACCTAATCCATCGGAGGAACATCCTCCTGCTGAGCCTATACCAAAAGTCTGGCCGATGAACATCCTGATGACGTCATCATCATATCCTGCTGACGTCATCTGCATATCTGCCTACTGCGCACCTCCTCATATACAGATGACGTCATCATCATGTTTGCAAATATCGGGGGATCTCCACAAGATGATCAGTGTTAGAAATATGACCCCCCCCGGACCTTGATGACGTCATCATCATATCGACATCAGGATGATATTCGGAAGATAACTGGATATTTGGAAATATCATCCTGATGCACAAATATCATGCTGCACTGTAGCTCCACTATAAGATCGGGGTGATAGATGAATATGATGATGCTTGAAAAGATCACCCCCCACTAGATAATGCACGAAGCCGGCAGGCGGATATCTCCTTGATATCAGCATCATCATGACACTGGAACAAACATACATCTGGGTGATATTCAAAAATGAAAATATCACCCCCTCCTTCGAAAATATCATGATGCAGATAGGCAGAGAAATAGATATCACCCCGACATAAGAATGACGTCAGCATCATCAGGATGATAAAACAAGGAACATGAAGTGATACAACAACATCAGGATGATATCGACTAAGATCATCCTGACGTTTAAAATATGATGACCCCAGTGAATATCGGGTCATACTTAAAACTCTTCAACAACATCATCAGGATGATCATAACCAAGATCACCCGATGATAAAAATATCACCCCGGCGAAATATCATGCAGGCAGAAAATATGATGACCCTCGCAAGCAACACGGCGATAACTGGAAATATGATGATGATGATGACGACCCTTAGGAAAAAACAAGTCAAGTCGAACAACTCAGAGAATAACCCCTTCAGAAGATCGGGGTGACATCATCATCATAAAAGGGCAAGGTGATAATTGGAAGATCACCGGATACTTGAAAAATCACCCCCGCAAGCAAATTGAGGCACACTGTAGCTCATCAGCAGGATTAGGATGATATCCAAACATCACCCGATACTGAAACATGATGATCCTGATGAGAAACTGGTCGACAGAAAACATGATGATGATGACCTGCATTGAAGAAAACATGATGATGATGACCTCCTCCTCAGGAAAATATGATGCTGCAGCTGAAAAATGCTGAGGAGGTCCAACACTTAGAACATTTTTTGGATACTTAGGGAAAGTGCCTGCACGAAAATTGCTCAAAAACTGTCAGTCAATTCAGGCACTAACACTGGCTCTGTCTGGGGACGTGCAGGTGCAAGACTGCAGCGAGAACCCCAGATCTCTGGGATGCAGACCAGTCCCTTATCCATTGGGCACAGAGTCAAATACTGCACCGACCTGCATCACCAAACACACTTGATGGCCAAAGGCCACCAAGAAAAGAAAAACATGTATCTCCCTTTGTCAAATATCTTGTTTTCATCTGCATGCACTGGGTCAAGCTTGGAGATACTGCAAAGATCCACCCACAAACAAATCTTGTCATCTGCATATTCAACCCTCTGATTTGGCTTGTCATTATCACCCCTGTGCAGATAACCTTCAGCATCATGTGACAAGTGGGTGTTGAATGTATCAAGCAATGCATATTCATATGGCATATAGCACTTATCATCTATATCATCATCATGCATTGCAACATGATCTCCTAGCTGGACTGAAAATAGGAAACACTCAAAGTCCACCACACAGCTAAGAAGATCAGGGCTCATTGTATTATATGCTAGCACATCAAAAGAAAAGCTTTCAAAATCACAATTGTGCACATCATGTACACAACAATCAGCAGCACCAGGCTGGAAAAGATCAAGCTCTGGCATCTCTTTCAAATCAGGCACATTTTCACAGTCACTTACCTGATGTATGTTGTTTCCTCTTTTATCAGGATGAGAAACAGAATCCAAGCCAAAAATAATGTCTAGATCCTCACCATACTCAGACAGATCCTCATCACCATATGTGTCATAAATGGGTGACCCAGGTGCATCAGTTTCATCATAGTATGCCATTTGTTCATGGGCAGCAGAGCACACATCTTCATCACCAATGGATTCACTCTGTGGAGGAGTATCAGCCTGTGTGTCATAAGCAAAACAGCCATCAAATGAAAAACAATCATGCTCTGAACTAGCACTTATTTCAATTTCTGACTGCTCTTCATGATCTCCATGTGTTTGAAAGGTAGGCAATGGGTCACACATAGGACTGCTTCTCTGTTTGCTTATATCTTCTCTATCTTGAGTACAATACTCACAATTGTCTCCACAGGTCCATTCCAAAAATTGCTCATTGCTGTCCACAACCTCGTTATTGTTTTCATGGTCAGCTGCCTCATCATTGCAATGGGAATCCTCATTAGTCCTTTCACTGGCATCCTCAACTGGTGAACAATCCAGTTGAGCAGTATTGTTAGCATTATGTTCAAACACAGCAGTCTCAACCTCTATGCTTTTATTTTCATTTTTATCTGCACATGATGCCATAATCATTTGGTCATTTGCAGCTTCATAACCATTTCTCATACCAAGGCCTGGGGACAGGGGTTTCAGCAGGTACACATTTCTGATTTTTTCTATCTTTTCTATGAACCTGTATGCCATCTGCATACTTGTCACCTTGAAATCCCTCAGTATTGCACTAAAGCCCTCCTCAAAAGCTTCAAAGAATATGCCAACACAGGCTGAAATATCAGGTCTAAAGACTTCTGGGATCTGTGAAAGGGCTATTGCAAACCTATGACTGAAATCAACACATGGCTCTTCATCTTGTTTTCTGATTCTCATCAATTCTGCAACAAGATCAGCCGGTTCTTTTGCAAATTCTTCCTTGAAACAGTCAGCAAGCTCATCCCAACAGGCAAAGGATTTCTTTGGAAAGCTCAAATACCAGTCTTTTGCTTTTGCATCAAAGGACCTAACAAAAAACCTCATCCACATATCCTCATCTCTGAATGAATATTTTCCCATAAAACTATGAAAATTTTGGATATGTGCATTCCCGTCACATACATTGTGACCACTAAATCTAGGCATCTGACAATATATCCTAGCAGGCATAGTTTCTACTTTATAATCCACCCATGACAAATCCAGTTGGTCATACAAAGGATCAAAAGGGCTGACAGGAGGTTTAGCTTTTTGACTGGCAGACACAACAGGGTTACTGCTTTTTAACTGGGCCTGCTCAGCCTCTAAGAATATGAACCTATTTCTTATCTCTTCTATTCTTTTATTCAACATTTCACCACTGAGTATGGGATAATTCATACTTGGATTCATAAAAATCTTGCTCTTAGACATCCTTTGTCTGTCTAAGACCTAAGGCTTCCCCTGGCATCTAACTTATGCACAAAACAGCAAATATAAAGGGGAAGGAACAAGGTACCTTTTCTCATACAGATACAGAAAAATGAACAACACATTTTTGTCACATCACATACATCCATCTTTCATGTGCATTCAGATCTTTTTTGCAGAGTCGCCACCTCTCCAAAGAGGACAAAATTTTCAATAGCTGAAAGCTACTTTTCCAGGTTCATTCCACCAGCAGAGCATCATTTCACCAGAGACTGCAGGATATCACTTTACATCAACATCCCCAGCAGAGTCGCCAATTTCTGTTGGTTTTTTCCCAGACTGGATGCTTATTCCCAGATTTCCCTACAAGGTAGCCATCAGTGATCAACAGGATCTCTGGGCCAGGGGCCAACAGTGTAGGAGATAGACTCTATATTTTATCTCCTCTTCTTCTTCAAGCTCTGCAAGACCTAGGGGGTATTCCCTACTCAACATCCATGAGGATATGCATACAAAGGCCGGGATGCTGACAGAAAGCAGATAAGTCCTCCTGTAAGTAGACCAAAACTGAAAGATAAGAGCAAAGGGGCCAGCTTTGGGCCTATTTGCAGTTGTAGACAGAGGACTGAGGATCCTAAAACTAATTCTAATGTCCTAATGTTTGTTTTAGATTTTGATTTGGAGTTTAAGTTTGGATGCAAAGCTGGACATGGTTGTAACACAAACACAAAGCAAGATTGGTGCCTATCTAGGGCCTGGAGTCAGTAGACATACACCTGTGAATGATCAACATGAACAGCTAAAACTGGATTTCAAGGGGATATATGTGATACCTGCCTTACAGATATCTCCCAATACAGAGTGTTAAGTTATCTCTACTTATGGCATCCCTACTGCAGTATACCCTTCCCAATGTTCAACCTGAAAACAGTTTAATCTACCCCTTGAGCAGAAGTTAAAAGATCAGACATTCAACATAGGAATTCTATGCTCTAGAATCTAAACACTACCCAAATATCCAGATTCAGAAGAAGAATACATGCAATACTGGAGACAGAATTAACACAACACATGCTAAGATAGCATTTCTCATATAAGATTAATCATGAAATCAGTGGGTTCATGCCAAAAACATACAACAAGAGATACATAAACTCACAGGTTAAGTTGAACAGAGCAACCAGATCAGCTTGTTTTGAATTACAGAGCCAAAAATGTCCAGTTTTCAACAACCAAAAATGAGTAACACTTCCTGCTTATAACAGCCAGGTAGTGTACCACAGCAATTAATTACATGGTTGACCAGAAATCCCGCCAGATATACTGTTTCAGAAAAATGGCGCTTAACGCATTACCAGATTGGTGCCCAAACACGAATGCAGCAGGTAGGGGAGGAGACAGGAAGAAATCTCGAGCCCTGCGCCACTGTCCGTTGATGTACACCTTCAATCGGGTACCAGATCCGCCCATACCTCTGCAACCTTCGCCATTAATGGCGCACCAACCCGCGGCCTTGGGAAAAACATCAAACAGTCGATCGCAACCATTTCCCGCCAAGATTCATCATCATGATATTTCAAATATGCAGGATATCAAATATCCCACATGCACCCCGCGGCGACCTTTTCAACACTTTATATACTAGGCCATGAGCATATATAATGTCAGTGCTTTTGCTCCTGACGACACTAGTATAAGACTTCATCATCATCCTCCAACAGCATGATATCCTGTCGCTTGAAATATCACCCTGACGTCAGCATCATATCGCAATATAACCTGCATGATAATCGCCTTCATCAGCACAACCTAATCCATCGGAGGAACATCCTCCTGCTGAGCCTATACCAAAAGTCTGGCCGATGAACATCCTGATGACGTCATCATCATATCCTGCTGACGTCATCTGCATATCTGCCTACTGCGCACCTCCTCATATCCGGATGACGTCATCATCATGTTTGCAAATATCGGGGGATCTCCACAAGATGATCAGTGTTAGAAATATGACCCCCCCGGACCTTAATGACGTCATCATCATATCGACATCAGGATGATATTCGGAAGATAACCGGATATTTGGAAATATCATCCTGATGCACAAATATCATGCTGCACTGTAGCTCCACTATAAGATCGGGGTGATAGATGAATATGATGATGCTTGAAAAGATCACCCCCACTAGATAATGCACGAAGCCGGCAAGCGGATATCTCCTTGATATCAGCATCATCATGACGCTGGAACAAACATACATCCGGGTGATATTCAAAAATTAAAATATCACCCCCTCCTTCGGAAATATCATGATGCAGATAGGCAGAGAAATAGATATCACTCCGACATAAGAATGACGTCAGCATCATCAGGATGATAAAACAAGGAACATGAAGTGATACAACAACATCAGGATGATATTGACTAAGATCATCCTGATGTTCAAAATATGATGACCCCAGTGAATATCGGGTCATACTTAAAACTCTTCAACAACATCATCAGGATGATCATAACCAAGATCACCCGATGATAAAAATATCACCCCGGCGAAATATCATGCAGGCAGAAAATATGATGACCCTCGCAAGCAACACGGCGATAACTGGAAATATGATGATGATGATGACGACCCTTAGGAAAAAACAGGTCAGGTTGAACAACTCAGAGAATAACCCCTTCAGAAGATCGGGGTGACATCATCATCATAAAAGGGCAAGGTGATAATTGGAAGATCACCGGATACTTGAAAAATCACCCCCGCAAGCAAATTGAGGCACACTGTAGCTCATCAGCAGGATCAGGATGATATCCAAACATCACCCGATACTGAAACATGATGATCCTGATGAGAAACCGGTCGACAGAAAACATGATGATGATGACCTGCATCGAAGAAAACATGATGATGATGACCTCCTCCTCAGGAAAATATGATGCTGCAGCTGAAAAATGCTGAGGAGGTCCAACACTTAGAACATTTTTTGGATACTTAGGGAAAGTGCCTGCACGAAAATTGCTCAAAAACTGTCAGTCAATTCAGGCACTAACAGTAGGCATGAGGGATTTAGGATTTGAAGAGAAGCAAGACACGGGAGCACTTCCAGGACTAGGGCACTCGCAACAGTGTCTTCTGCAGACAGATTTTTGGAAATAGAAGTTACATTGCTGATCAGTGCCGAAAGGAGGTCCAGATTCCCTGAAAAAGTAGGTACCTTGGACTTGGGCACCCGCACCTTAGTACCCAGTTGTTCCGCTTTGGAACCCTAAAAATAAGTATTCTGTGATTTGCTATTTTACTCCCGTCTACAAGAGCTTTTTTCGTCTTTTGTCAATTTGTTGTCGTATTTGCATAATTAGGGTTTTAATGGTCAATTGGACATATGGTCAATTAGACACAGGAGAAGGGAAAATTGATAATTAATTCCTTAATCCAAGTTTCCCTTCATTTGTAAGTGACCTAGGGTATGATAGTTCTTGCCACTCGACCCTAGATCCTTCAATGTTTAGTGGAGAGGTGGATTTAAACATCTAAACAACAAAAGATTAACAAAATCCAATTTTACCCTAAAAATTTTGGTGAACCCATGTTATTGGACTTAATTGTAACTTGTTGACTGTTTGTCTTCAGATTTGGATTGATTTCATTCATTCATTTGGTTATTCATTTTATTGCATTCAAAAAAATTGAAAAATTGGAAAAATACAAAAAAATTGCATTGTTTGGCTTATTATATTGCATCAATCCTTCCTAAATTTTCCTAATTCATGATTTTTACATCAAACCTGATATAAACTACAAAAAAATCCAAAAAAATCAGAAATTTACATTGCATCTTCATCATTTAATTGCTAGGGTTTTGTGGAAATTTTAACAATTTTATATAACCTAGTAATTCCAAAATCTAGGGTTTGTAGGAAAAATCTTTTATCATATTTTTATACTAATTTTAGAGGCTCATTCAAATTAACATTTGTCTGTATTCTTTTATTTTAGTGTGAATTTTCATTTAAATTTAAAATATTTGCATTTTTGCATAGAAAATTTCAACAAAAAACTAGCAATTTTGATGCATTTTCATTAAATTCGCATGGACATTTTGCATGTTAAGGCTTGAAAATAATTTTCAGATCTAAGAGTAAGTCAATTTCATCATAAATCAGACTTCAAAACATTTGCATAGCATTTTGTGTCAAGATCTCAAACCTAGGGCTTCAAAAACAACGATTTTCACTAAATTTGACCTTATCAACTTTATAAACTTGCACCATAGGCGTGTTGTGAAGAGTATTTTTGCATTAATTTTTTGTTATTAGGGTACTCATTTTCTTCCCCTCCTAAAAAACTTCACAACACCCTTTTAACGGGCTCTTGTAGTGAAAATTTGGTGAAAAACTACACATTTTGGCCATTTTTGCTCTAGGGTTTGACCTAGTTTGCACTCCAAGCATGTTGTGATCAATTTTATGGATTTAGGTGACTGATATTATTTATATTTCTTTTTTTTACCTCCTAAAATTCCTTACAACACCCCTTTTGCTAGGTCTTGGAGTTGAAAAACTATGAAAAATTGCATATTTTGCTATATTTTCACTAGGGTTTTACCTTAAGTGGCACTAAAAGCATGTTGTGCTCAGTATTTTGACACCAAGTGGCTGTTATTACTGATATTATTTTCTTTCCATCATCATTTTCCTCACAACACTCTTTGTTATGCTCTTTTGCATTGAATTTTGGTGAAAAAAGTGCCTATTTTAACATATTTTCATTATATTTTGACTTGGCATTATCTTGGATTCACATCAAGAGTGTGTTGAGAGTGATTATACTACTGTTTTGGACTAATATCAGACATATAACTTGCTTCCCTTGAGTAAAATCCTCATAGCATCCTTTCTTTCATTCATTTTCATTAAAAAAGTATCAAAAAATAAAGCAGTTTAGGCTATTTGTGATCTTATCTTTTGCACAAATTTTGAAAAGCTTTCAAAATATGATTTGGAATTGATTTGAGCATATAAACATGGCCTCTAATCATAATAGCAACAATAGGTTCCCTCCTAGACCTTACATGAAAAGAAAGGCTCCTGAACCTAAAATTGTCTTTACACCTCATGATAGAACTGAAGACAAAGAAGGACCTCTTTACATCACTATGAAAATAATGGGAAACCCCATGAATGGAACTCTTATTGATCCTAATTGCATGACTAATGTTTCCACTGAGGAGTTCCTTTTTTCACATCAGTTAATGCAAGGTTCTTATGATCTCTCAAGCATGATGATTAAGATACATAAGTGAACCTTTATCAAACCTTTGGGTAAGATATCATTGTTAGTAACACTATCCGAAAAACATGTCAAACAAAGGTTTGATGTTGTCCCTATTTGGACCCCTTTCACATTAAATTGGGACATCCGTGGCTAAAAGAAATGAAAGCTATCCCTTCAACAATACACTATTGTCTGAAATTCCCTCTAGATGGCCGTATAATCACCGTCCCTTGCAACAAATATAAACCTTTGGTTCAGCAAAAACATTACAAGTTGAATGACTTTTGGGATAAAATTGAAGTACCTAGTCCTCCTACTCAAATGACAAAATATAAACAACCCATATGTGAAGAGAGTTTTAGACCGAAAGGACAAGGTCCCTATGTTGAGGTTCCTCCCCCAAAATCCTTACAAGGATCGGGAGGTCATTGTCAACAACAAAGTGTTCCACCGCAATAAATGAGGTTTGATCCCGGTGCTTCATCTTCTCATTTGCACAAGCCTATGAAAGAGGATAGCCCTATCTTACAAGAGATAAGTGGTAAAAAAAAATGAAATAGAAAAGCAAGAGAAAGAAGAAAAAGAAGACAAGCTTATGCCATAAACCTTGCCTCTCAACAAGAAAACATTGATCCCAACATTCAACCAAACAAAGATGATCCTAACGATGAACAACATGATGAACAAGATATGAACTTGGCTATGGTACCATATGTCCCACTATCCTCCAACATTAGGGAGTGGGAAGATGACGATGATGATTTGCTTATAGACAACTTCTAGCCTGAAAGGGGCCCTATAGGTAAGTATCTTGAACCCTTTATCTCTCTCGTGATGTGCTTCCCCCGTGATGTGTTACATGTTGTTTAGGCCTCCTGGGATGACCTCGGATTCTCCTATAAGGTTTGGGATACCAGGAGACCACCTCTATTGTGACCTTCTTCTATTTGTATCATCATTCTTCTATATTGCCTCTCTCTGATTTCATTATTGTGTGTTGTGACTTACGGACATAGCATCGTGGTTGGTGACTTGGGGGCACCCTCCTACATGACTATACCTAAAACACTTGTTTCTCCTCTCTTATTTATTGTTTCCCTTCCTCTAGTGTTTCCATCTAGCGGGTGGAAGATGATAAACATTTATACTGATGTAGACCTAGTGTCCCTTTTGAGAGCAATCAACAAATGGACTTAGTTCCTAATATGATGATGGGGTTGTATATCTTATCCAATGCTTGGCTAGTGGAAGCACTCATGCTTTTTGTGTAGTGAATTTTATGATATTTCTGTTGCATTTACAAACCTTAACAATACTACTACTCCGTGCACCTTTGTTTGCCTTTGAATCTAGCCTTGGCAGTACTTGATTCAGAGAGCTTCGTGATACAGCCTCATGGTTATTCTTGAACTCTGAATTCATTGTATAACCTTGGATCTTTGTGTGGTTAATCATATGCATTGATGTTGTTGTTTATCATGATGTTGTAGACACTAACATGTTTCTTGTAGGGATGTGTTTGTAGGAACATTTGGAAATCGTAAAGTACATGTCACCTCCAGGGGGCATGGGCTTTGCAAAATTCGGTGTCCCCTTGTGTGTTTTCTTCCTACCTTAACGTGCTTGATATCTATAACTGATATTAACCACCTTAAGGTGGGGACATATATAAGGTAAGTTGTATGTTATAGATATTAGCAATGTGTTTGACCTCAGATGCAAAGACTTGCACCCCAGGGTTGTGCGTCGTGCATCCTGAGTTTGTTTGCAATCAATCAATCAATCATGTAAGCCTTCTGCAGAGGTGGGATATCGCGTATATCCTTTTTATCTTAATCCCTCTGCAGAGGTGGAGATGATGTATTTCTTAGAGTAGATTACATCATCCTGTCATTTTCAAAAGTCCTCTGCAAAGGCGGGGAGCGGTTCTGTGACTAACTCAACCCTTAAGTGTGTTTTTGGCAATTATTGTGGCAAATCACAATCGTCAGTGTGTGTCTGTAATGTTCCTAAGATGGTGTTGGACCAAATAGGTACACTCCATCACTTGTCTGCCGTGTTTTCTCCATGTCTTCAAATGTGTGTGTTTTGGTGTGCTTGTTTTGTGTGGCGTGTTTGTTGCCCCATATGCAGAGACTAGTGCCCCCGGGTAGTGCTTCCTACATTTTGGGAGGTTTTGTGTGTCTTGTGTGTGTGTTGCCCCATATATACTGAGACCTGTGCCCTCGAGTAGTGCATCCTGTATTATGGAGGTTTGTTTACTTTTCAGTACTTGCATTTGCATTTCATATATATGAGAAAAAGAAAAGAAAAGATATCATTTCTATCTTCCATGCATTAATGTGTCTTCTATGCATTGATTGTATTCTCCATGTTTTGCGTGACTGGAACTATCTTCTCCATGTTTTGCGTGTCTGTTACTGTCTTCTATGTGATTGGTGTGTCTTCTCTGTGCTTGGCATGTTTACTGTGTTTGTGACCTTACTTTAATGCATGTATTGGTCCCGTGTTTATACATACATTAAAGTGGGGGCTAAATGTAATGTCAGAAAATGTCTCCTTGGGGGCTTTTCCCTCATAAGGTTTAGCTCCCGAGTCTTTAGTATGCATTTAGGATATTTTAGTTCATATTTTGGCATCCCGATGGAATGAGACCTAGGTTCCATGGCAAATTGGACCTAGGTGGACCCCTTGAGCTGTACCCTACCCAAAATATGGGGGAGGACTTGGGCACCTGCACCCTAGTCCTACCCTATTTTGGGGTAGCCCCAATTTTCTGGTGTTAGTTTATGACCGTTAGTTGGTTCTTTTGCTGACATGGTAAAGTTTGATTTTTAAAATCTTGGCAGGAATGATTGTAGGTGCATATATAAGCATGTTTAGGCATTCATTTGTAAACTAGATGGCAATTGTGATGCTCAAGTGCTCTCAAGGTGATTCAAAGCTTTCTATTGTGTTGCAAAAGTAAACTTATGTGTTTTGTGTGTTGATATTTGTAGATTTGAGCATCAATCTCCTCATGGCATGAAGAGCATCTTCCTCCATGAGAGCTTCACTACAAGGTGACATATCATTATGTTTTTATCATTGATTCCTTTGGTTTTTTCCTCTGCCTCACAAGGGCACGTCCTCTTTGTCTGACAATGGTGTTCAGAGACTTAAGTGTCCCCCAGGGCTTGACTGAGGCAAGCCTCTAAACACCACAACCCCCAAACCAAGCCTTGTGATTGCAGGTTATAGGTATCACATCTGGAAAAAGTGGAGTTGCAGGAAGGCTTGGTAGGCATCAGGGATTCAGGATCTAAAGAAAAGCAGGGCGTAGGAGCACTTCCAGGACTTGAGCACCTGCAACAGTGTCCTCCGTAGATATATTTCAGGAAATAGAAGTTATAGAGCTGATCAGTGCTGGAAGGAGATCTACATTTCCCAAAAAAGCATGTACCTTGGACATGGGCGCCTACACCTTAGTCCCTGACTATTTCACTTCGAAACCCCAAAAACAAGTATTTTGTGATTTGCTATTTTACTCCCGTCTATAAGAGCTTTTTCCGTCTTTTGTCAATTTGTTGTCCTATTTGCATAACTAGGGTTTTAATGGTCAATTAGACATAGGAGAAGGAAAAATTCATAATTAATTCACTAATCCAAATTTCCCTTCATTTGTAAGTGACCTAGGGTATGATAGTGCTCGCCACTCGACCCTAGATCCTTCAATGTTTAGTGGAGAGGTGGATTTAAACATCTAAACAACAAAAGATTAACAAAATTCAATTTTACCCTAAAAATATATATGCCAACTTCTAATCAGAGAGTGCAGGAATGAACTTACCTAGTTTATTACAGTTTACAAAAAACACACTAAGCTGAGTTGTGCCTTCTCCAAGTTATGTTTGAATTCTCTGAAATGAGCAAATGCCAAGAATTCTTTGAATCTTATTCAACCAAGGAGTTCATCATATCACCATTACTCTAGTTTGTGCCACGAGATCATGAAATCTCAGCATTCAATTCCTTTCTCAAGATTTGATAGCAATTCTCGATAATTGTGACCTCACATTAAATGTGCTTGCCATTTATTTCTTTTACCATGTCGCCAAAAGGTTCGTCCAGATCGGTTGCGAGATAGCAGGGGCTTACAACCACTACACTTCTATTTCATCCTTTACCGCCAGACCACAAATGCTTAGATTGCTACCTACGGGACCACAGGAGATTATTACCTGATGTCCTTCTATTTACTGCCCACCCACAAATTTTATGAATGCCCGTCACAGGATAGTGGTGGCTTACAGCCACTACACTACTATTTCATCATTTACCGCTGACCGTAAATTCTTAGATTGACCCCTGTGGGACTGTAGGAAATTATTACCACTACACTTTTGTTTACTTCTCAACCACAAATGTTATGAATGACTGTCGCAGGACTGTGGGGCGAAAACCTATTACATTCTTCTCTTTCCACTCTACCACGGGCCTCAGTTGAAACCCTTGTGGGGACGTGGTAAGTGTTATTATCGCAATGCCACTGGTTACTTTTCAAACCTCCTTGGGACCATGGGAAGAGACTAACACTGCTAGCTGCAAGTGTGAGATGAACACCGCCAAGCCGCAAGCATGATATGAACCATCCACGGGGTAGCAGTAGCTTCTTCATATCAACTACTTCCTTCTTCCAAGCCACAAACTATTTTTTATGCTCTGCGAGAATGTGGTATGTGCCATATTTCATTCCTCTTGTTCTCGCATAACCACAAAAGATAATCAATTAACCTGTGGAACAATGGTAATAAACAAAAACACTCATATAGTCAAAATAGTCAAGATTGTTTCACAATGGCTATGATATATATGTATTTATTTAGTTGTGGGGGAATGTTGGGGGTGATTGATTTAATTAAATAAATGTGGATTTATTTAATTAAGGATGAGACTTTAGAGTTGATAAGGGCGTGTTTCGGTGGTTAAGTCGCTCGGTTGTAGTGGTGGCCACCAGAGTTCAAACCCCCACTGGGCCAACGAGCTCGCAAGCTTTATGCCTTCGCTGGGCCAATGAGCTCGCATGTTTGAAGTGTTCTTGCTAGGGAATGAGGTCCTCTGTGTTGTGGCCTCATCGGTTCATTGCTCTAGGCAAAAGCATTTGCATGGATTCGAAGGGTGTGTCGCACTAGCATCGCCGATCACGTTAAAAAGTTTACCAGGCACATTTTTTAAAAAAAGGATGAGACTTTAGAGGAAGGGTTAATATTTAATTAATGTCAGAAGAACAGTTAGATTTATTAACTAAATAGTGTGACTTGTTACATTGATATTAGGAGGATTATCAAAGTGGTTAATTAAATAAATACGATTTATTTAATTAATATTGTAAGAGGAGATGTGGGATAGATCTGGTATGATGTTAGGCCATGGTAAGATTTAGGTGTCTACATTTTTAATAGTGCATTAGTTTTTGGGTCAATGAATAATTATCACAATTTATCTTTGGTAATTTTTTCCTTCACCATATCATGAGACAATTTTGAGGAACAAAATTGATGACAAATTTCTCTATGGGTTGCCCATGTATTTATTTTCCTTCACTATTAAGATAGATTGAATTAGGAATAGGAGAAAACAAGGATCAAATTAATGAGTGCAATCATGATTATGTTATTGTATTTCAAACTTTCTCAACAAAGATACACTATCAAATTCCTAATGATGAATTTGATACACTGTCAAATTCTTAAGTCTAATGCACTTAAATATCGATCTCTGCATCCTTCAAAATTTCAATAGGAAAATTTAGTTTTCAAAAGGGTGAAAATAAGCAAGACAATCAACAAAATGCTCACCATGTTGTTAATTTACAATTAACTTCAGATGTTATTTCATCTAATTCAATCCGAAGGTGAACTGAGGGACAATCCTATATTATCTATTAATGCAATAAGATCATATAATACATAAAGGAAAATAGATATGTAAACCAAAACACATTCAAATATAGAAGGGTTCTAATTACATATATGTCACTTCTATTCAAAATGAACAAAGGAAATATACATAGAGGTAAGATGAAATTTTGTTATATATACCTCACTTTTACTCTACAAAATGTACAAAGGAGGCATTTGTTCAAGAATACCATCAATTATTCTACATGTAGATGTTGACAAATAACCAACATATTGTATGGTGCATTTCTTATATGGATGGGATGAGAACAAATGTACTCAAACTTGTATGGTGCCAACTAGTAGATCATTGTGGCATGTGATGTATGTGGACATCATGACCATGTGTCATCAGACACATACAGTGCAAATTATATGATCATATTTTGCAGTACAAATGTCATTAGGTGGCACACATGTATGGAAGCATAACATGTGGTTGTTGATGTTACATGTGTCTAACTAGCCACCAACATGTGTAGCAATGTGTATAGCCACACTATCTAGATCATCCTTGAAGATCTGTAAACCCTGAATAATACCCCTAATAACCTTAAACCCTAACCCCTAACCCCTAAACCATAAACCCTAAATAATGCCCCTAAGCCCTAACCCGGCCCTGACCTACCATAAACCCTAAACCCCTAAACCCTAAACACTAAACCTAAGCAACCCTAAACCTCTATCTCCCTATAATCTCCCTATCTAACCCTATCTCTATCATTCCTCTACTTCTCAATATCTCTCCCTATGTCTCTGGCCATGTCCCTCACTCTCTATATCTCCCTATTGGTCCTCTGATCTCTCTAAATGCTAAACCCTAAACCTCTAAACCTTAACCCCTAAACCATAAACCCTAAACCCTAGTAGTAAACTCTAAGCCCTAAACTTGAGCAATGTTAAACTCATAAACACTAAATTAATAATGCCCCTAAACCCTGACCACTAACCCCAAGCAACTCTTTGTCTCTGTCTCTCTCTCTCTCTCAGACCTATATATTATCTACCAACTCCTATCTAGTTAAATCCTTTTCCTAACTTTCCTAGTTTTCCTTTTCGTTTCCAATTTCCCTTTAATTAGGTCCCACCAATTTTTCCCTATTTTACTATTTTCCACCTCTCTTCTCATCATTCTTCCCATCCAATGAACTTTAGTTTTATCAGCTTGTTTACATTTCATCCTGCCAATTTATATCATCATCCCTCTTTTCATGTCCTTATACCTAGTTTTATTGCTTCCATTTGTTTTGTTCATGGTAAGGGAGATGGATAGAGACAAAGATGAGAGAGATAGAGAGCAGAGAGAGTCCTATAAGTTTTCTTGTTCATTAATTCCTTCATCGATAACGAAGAGGGAGAATTAATAGAATGGAGAGATAGGAAGATATAAGAATGATAGAGGGAGAGAGGCAAGAGATAGAGACTAGATTATAGGGAGAGATAGCTAGGTAGAGAGAGATAGAGAGGAGACATATAGCTAGCGAGAGATAGCTAGAGGAGACAGAGGGGAGAGATAGGGAGATAGAGTGATCACTAGAGAGATGTCTAGAGAGATAGGGAGATAAGGGAATGATAGGGGAGAGAAAGGCAAGAGATAGGGAGAGAGATAGATAGGTAGAGAGAGACTAGAGGAGATAGAGTGGGAGAGATAGAGGAGATAGAGTGAGAGATAGTTGGGAGATAGAGAGTGAATGAGATGTCTAGAGAGATAGGGAGAGAGATTGAGAGGTGGAGGGATAAGGGAGAGATAGGGAGATAGAGGTTTAGGGTTGTTCAGATTTAGGGTTTAGGGGTTATGAATTAGGGGTTAGGGATTAGGGGCATTATTTAGGGTTGAGGGATTTAGAGAGAGAGAGAGACTTCTTTTGACATGCAACTGTAAACCCTGAATAATGCCCCTAAACCCTAACCCCTAACCCCTAAAACATATATAAACCCTAAATAATGCCCCTAACCCCCACGCTAACCCATAAATCCTAAACCTAAGAAACCCTAAACCCCTAAATCCTAAACGTACTCCAAACCCGTAAAACCTAAACACTAAACCCAAGCAACCCTAAACCTCTATCTCCCTATCTCTCTATCTCTATCATTACTCTACCTCTCAATCTCTCTCCCTGTGTTTATGGCCATGTCCCTCACTCTCCATATATATCCCTATAATCTTGTTTGGCTATGCCTCTGGCCATGTACCTCACGATCTCTATATCTCCTAGCTATTGGTCATGATCTCTCTAAACACTAATTAACCCTAAACCTCTAAACCCTAAACTGTAAACCCTAATAATGCTCCTAAACCTTAACCCCTAAACCCTACACCTGAGAAACCCTAAACCCCTATCTCTCTATCTCTAATATTGTCCCTCTACCTCTCAATCTTTCTCCCTATCTCTTTGGATATCTTGCTCACTCTAGTCTATCTCCCTATATCTCCCCTATGTCTCCTATATCTCTCCCTATTTGTCTCGTCTCTCTCTTTCTCTCTCTCTAGCTATCTCCAAACACAGAGAGAGCAACCCTTGTATACACCTAAAAATGACATGACTCTATCTAAATAAATATTTTTAATATTTATTTAAGTCTACCTTCCTTTATCAATAAATAAATAATTAAATTTATTTATTCGATTCATATTCCTCTAAGTTAATTAAATATCAAAATATTTAATTATCTCTTCTAAAGTCAAAATTAAATAAAATCATTTATTTAATTAAATTCTTCCAAACAATTAAATAATTCTAAAATTATTTAATTAAGTCAAGTCTATTCCTCCAAATTTAAATAAATCATTTAAATTTATTTAAATCCTCTCACTCTCCAAAAATAAAATATAATTAAATATTTTATTTATTCTTCTAAATCATAATTAAATAAATTTATTTATTTAATTACGCTTTCTTATCTTCTAAAAATAAATTCTTCTTGTAATGCAAAAGCAAAAGCTGAGTTAACTAATTTAAAGCAACTTTGTTTTTATCAACAAATTCTTAAATTAGAAAAATATATTCTAATTTTTGAAATAAAAGATCATCCTCATCAAGAAAGAAGTTAACTCAACAAAGCATCTTTTTGAATGACACATGTACTTCTATTCACGCATGTTCCCTCAAACATACTTTACCATTGATCTTCTCATTTCTTCTACACCGTTGATCTTCTCTCACACAATTCTATAAATACCCTTCTATTCTTCCATTCTCAAGAATCACGAAGCTTTCAAGTAAACTTATGCTGCAGAATCCATAGCACGCCATTGGCACCCCTACTCACATCATTTATTACCCATTTCATATTGTATTGAAGGTCACCTTCAACACAACAAGTATCTGAGCTATTTCTCCTTGTCATCTTGAGGAATCAAAGCAAGGAAGCAAGCTTCCTGAGGGCTACATTTATCACCAAAAGATCAAAAGAGAATAGGCGAACAATGGAAATTGCGAGGTAACAAAGTTTGTAAGTATCATTCTTATTTTAAAGCTTTTGTTATTTGCACATTTCATTGATGTTATTGGGTGTTTTATAATTCAATTTTATTATCCCATTTTACACCATTACATTTCTGGCACCCACCATGGGGCATTTGCCCCAAATCTAACAAAAAAACTAAGTTTCTAAGTGACAGATTCCATACAGGCTTCAAATAGGTTCAGTCGGTGCATATGATCAATCTTGAGGCACATCTGAGCACTGCTCCAATGCATGCAACGTTTTGGCGCATACATCCTCCAAGGCGGCACATCTACAACCTGTTTCGGTGCCTACAGTATTTCGACACATATACCCCCAGACACGACACTTACATCCTTTAGAATGATGCATCCGTAGAGACGGCGCATATGTCCTTTATTCCTGCGCTTTTGACACCTATCTTAGCGCATCTATAATTCTGCGCTCATAGTCTCTGTTTCTGTTCATTTAGACTATGAAGCTGCGCATATATTCTTCACAGTGGTTCTAGGATTTCTCATGTTTTTCAGGTTAACGTTAACATTTGTCTTGCAGAATTAGGAGCTGGATAGTCATTTAGCTACACTAATTAACTCATCATAGATTAACTAGGGGAAAAAGTAAAAAAAAATGCATACATGCAAATCTCACATAGTTCTTAAATAGGAGGGTAGTAAATGAACATCATTGCTATCTTTACATTATTGCTATCTTACAAAAGGAAAGAACCATTGCTATCTTTAACCACTTCAAAGTTAACAACTGTGTGAGTGCCCAAGTAGATAATACATATAGTTTTTTTTATTTTAATAGGATTGGATAAACCACTATTTTTTGTGTCTGCTGAATGACAATAGGCTTATGCTCTCCCCTTTACTGGGTGACCAGAATGCCAAACTTGTTATTCTTTGTGTATAACCTTTAGAGGGGCCTACCCTTGGATGCTCGCCTGTCCAAGTGGGAATGCCCTAAGTGGTAACAGGCTAAAGCCAAGCCCTACCAATCCACTTTAAATAAATTGTGCTTGAGGCGAAATCTTCCTACAACGAGTTCCGCTGTGTTACACCGACAGCCAACCTCCCCCAAAACCCTCCAAGATGTAAGCCTTGGAGGCTAGGAGACTCCATAACGGAGAGTAGCACTACTGCACATGTAACCACTCAAACAGTTGCCCTGACTACTTCGCCATTGTTTAGTATACCAAAATCCTCTATTTGTTGGTGCAAAAGGTGGAACCTTTGAAGCGGCCCTGATTCATGTGATTCATAGTAGAGGTAGTAGGGACAATCCTAAGGTTTGGTGGGGGTACAAGCCTAAGGAAACCCAGATCTGGTATGTGTGAGAAGTGAGTACTATGGAGAGGAGTCGGTGCTACCAGATCTTGAAGCTACACGCTTTGAATATGCATAGCTAGGGGACTCAACAAATACTATCTTTTCCAGCCTAGGTTGTAATTGTTATTGTGTCAAAAAGTCCACAAAAACACAAAAAAATAATAAAAGATAAAAAATCATGAAAACTTCTATGCGTTTGTTGTGTCTTTATCTGCCATAATTGAAAATCAAAAGCAAAAAGACCAAGTTTTTAACCAAAAATAGAAATTTTTGAAAAATGTGCTAAAAAACAAAGCAAACCAAACTAAAAAACTAGAATGACGCATCCACTGCGACCTGCTACACATTTATTCTGACATACTACGCATTTGATTACTGTTGCTGTGCATATACAAATTGCCAGATCTGCGCATGTGTTTCGACCTGTGGTGCTTTTTCCAGTGCATTTACTGTTGCACATCTATTCTAGAGAGCTATTCCGTACTTCCTAGGAGAAAAATTATCAACTTTTCAAAAACCCATTTCAAAATTGTCTCAGTTTTCCCAAGATCTGATTAAAATCGTGCAAGTCAACCATTTCACTCTTTTTTCGCACCATAGCTGCTTTTCTTGCACTGCATCATCCAAAACTTCACAAAAATTCTTCCAAAATCCAACAAGGTTAGAACTAAGATATTCTTGATCACATCAAACCTCAAACAAACTTAGTGAGTCTCCTCTATCAAGGATCAATCATCCTTTTCTCTTAGAACTCTACTAGTGGGTTGTGCAAAACTAGTCTACATTAAGTAACCAGATTTCTATCATCCTTTACTTTGACTATCATTTTGTTCACCCAACTTGTTTGACACCAATTAGATCTAAGGAGAACCTTTCTCAAATCTTGACGCATTCTATCACCTCTTGTTCAAAACTTTCAAACTCACTCCATCCCATCTCACGTCACCTTGCATGGTCTTAACAAGGACTCAAAAACAAAAGCAAATTGAAATGGCAAAGAAAACTATTCCATCTTCTCACGACAGTGATGAGGAAATTACTCTGGAAGAGATTCTACAATCCCAACAAGATCGAAGATGCCAACGCTTAATGGACAAGGTGCTTGCCCAAGACCCTACTAGGTTCTTTCTTCACTTAGCACACCAAGGAGTCAATCTTCCTAAAGATTTTGACGTAGAAGCATTAAAAGAAACTGAAGAAGAAAGAAACCCTAAGGAAAGCACACAAGAAGGAAGAAAAGCAACCATTGATTCTTCAAACGCCCTAAGCTTAATGCACCAACAAATCCAAGCTTTACAACAACAATTCACAGACATGCAAATAGGAGCATCAACTAAACACTATTCCCTAGAGGATATTTTACCATATCCTTTTGATAGGACCTTGATCATGATACCTTTCCCCTCTAAATTTGAGGTGCCAAAATTTGATAAATATCGTGGAAAGGGTGATCCAAGGGACCACATTAGGGAATTTAACACTGCATGTCTTGAAGTCGCACACAATGATATTTACCTTATGTGACTGTTTCCAAGAAGCTTCGGAGGGCAAGCCATGGAGTGGTTTTCTAGACTACCATCTGGCATTAAAACCTTTAACAAACTTGTGGATAAATTTATCATGCACTTCTCCTATAATATTGAGCATGACACCTCAATTTAGATCTTTGTAACACCAAGCAAAAAGGTGGAGAATCTTTTGCCGCCTTCCTACAAAGATGGAGACAGTTGGCAAGTAAGTGCCCACATCAAATGCCTGAAAAAAAATGCTAGAGATGTTTGTCCATAACTTACAAAATGACCTAGGCTATCAGATACAAATCTAATGTCCTATTTCCTTTAGTAAGGTCACTGAGATGGGCCTAATCATTGAAAAGGCTTTAATCACCAAAGGTCAAATAAAGCTATATAAAGACACTCCTAGCACCAATACCAACACAGATAAACCAAGATTCTGGACAAAGAACAAGAACCTTGTGAATGATGGGGTGGTAGATGCCAAGAATGCAGTACCAAAGCAACCAATCTTCAACTTGTCGAACCCTCAAAACAACCCCCCTCAAAATAAACCATGAAACACTGAATCACGGTTTACAAGCTATCAGCCTCAGAGGAAATTCACACCCTAAGGGAAACACTAGAAACCACTCTACTGAAGTTGATCACGAGCAAACTCATAATGCTTCCAACAGCATGAGAATATGAACTAAAGGTCAAACCTCATTGGTGGAATGACAATGATTTCTGCGAATACCACTAAAATAGGGGGCACAAAACAAATGACTGCATTGTGCTCAAACACACTATCCAAGATTTAATAGATCAAAACAAAGTTTCACTTGATGGACATACCTCTAATAATGATCATCGGGCATTCAAAGATCCGCTTCCCAATTATGAGCAGGGAGGACCTTCCAATCAAAACAACAATCGAACTAACAATGCCAATTACACAAATGTGTCATTCAACTATGTTGTTAATCATATCTCAGAAAGTGATCCACATTCAATGTGATCACCATCAACAAAGACTCAGATTGTAACACTACCACTCGTAGTAATAGAGTCACTCTTAGAGGAGTCCCCGCCTCTCCGTCTAATCAGTACAATATCCTAGATCAGCTCCATAAGACACCTGCACATATCTCCATTTTGGAGCTTCTGCATCTGTCCCCATCCCATAGGGCCATACTTGACAAAGATTTATTAGAAGCCTCTATTCCAATGAACCTTGCCAAAAAATAGTTTCAAACCATGGTAGGTCACATTACCTCACCTCACTCCCTATCATTCACTGAAAAGGATGATATGTCAATTGCCCAACCTCATAATGCATCACTTCATATCGAAGCCTTCATCCACAAACACAAGATAAAAAGAGTCCTAATTGATGGAGGAGCCGGTTTGAATAATTGCACCTTGAAGCTAATCCTTGCATTGGGGTTTGCTGAGAAAGCTATTGATCCAAAAAAGAAAATCACTATTAAAGCCTATGATGAGGAGGAGAGAACTTCCAAAGGAACTGTTATTTTACCAATCAGAGTTGGACCTATAGTAAAAGATGTGGCTTGTCAAGTCCTCGACATGGAGTTTGTGTATAACATTCTTCTTGGGAGACCTTGGATACATGCTCTAAAAGCAGTGCCGTCAACATACCACCAGTGTATCAAATTCCCCTGTGAAGGTCAAGAGATCACCATCCAAGGTGACCCTAATCCATTTTAGTATTGCAACTCCATTTAATCTAAACCTGAAGTTGTGATTCCTCATAACCTGCTTCTACTTCATCTTCATCTCGTGTTGATGCAGCTTCACTTGCTTCCACATCAAAATCTTGCCAACCTGACGTCAGACTCAAAGATAAGGGCCTGGGTGAGTACACAATCTCCCAATCCCTCTGTTTGGCACAACTCCCCCTATCTCCCAAATCATGTGGAAGACCTACTCTGAGCAAATCCAAAGCAGTCAAAACTACGAAAGGTCCATTTATCAAATGGGGAAGCCTCAAAGATGAGAGTGATGAAAAGGATATCCTTCAATGGTTATATAAGGATGAAGGCAGTTCATCAACGCAACAAGACCATCACACCACCATACAAACTAAACAATATGGTCAAGGATTCTAAATGCTACAAAGAATGGGTTATGAAGGACATGGCCCCCTTGGTTTGAGAAAAGATGGTATCATTGAACCCATCCAACCCCATACCTTGATAGCCCAAGACACTACAGGGCTAGGTTACACTGGCACAACAAGAACTAACAGAGAAAATAAGCATAAAGGCAAACAACCAGAAACATCTGCTACTAATCTAGTTGATCAAATTCAGCAACTGCAAATGGTGAGTGAGACTGATTCCAATGAATATGAATGGGATAGCCTCTCTGAGCTATCTTGTGACAAGAAAGATATCGATGTTGTCCATGAGTATGACCCAACCCATGCAACTGAGGGACAAAGTCCCAGGGCTAGACCGCTAGAGTCAGACCCACATAATAACAATAGTGAAAGTTGTGAGGAAAGAATGATACCCCCCTTAACGGATCAGCTAATGGAGAGTACCATCGCAGGCATTATCCGTGCTTATAATGACCACCATAACACCTCTATCTTGACCATCAATTCCATCGAACCAGACCAACCCAATGACCCCTTACCATTATTGCACCCCGAACTTATAAATTGGGACTTGCAAGACACTACCCCTGAACTTGATACCTTTCAAAATGATGAAGCCATTATAGACTATCTTGAGCTTAGAGATCACATACCTGCAGGGGACCACAAAGCTGGCTATGCCATAGAACTCAATGACAAGGCCTATTTTGGAGAGAATGCCAAACCTTTCAGTCTCAAAAATGTCAAAATGAAAGAAAGATCTAATGGTGAAAACTGCTCTGCGGCAGTGTTAGATCATGAAAAAAGTAAAAATATAGATGTATCCAATGGTGAAACCTCTCTGAGGCGATGAAGGATGGAACCCTCTACCTAATCTCACACATCAAGAGAGATCTTCAATCTTGATAGAACCAGAAGAGTTGATCAATGTCGGTACAGGTGATAATCCCAGAATGATCCACATGGCATAGTCTTTAACAACACAAGAAAAGCTAGCATTCACCAACTTATTCAAGAGAAAATGAATCAAATTTGCTTGGACATATGTGGACATGCCAGGGTTAAATCAAATCTCATAATGCATCACTTATCCTTAGCTCTAGGAGCTAAGCCAGTAAAGCAAAAATTCAGGAAGATGCACCCACATGTGGCCCTCATGATGAAAGAAGAGCTGAAGAAACTATTAGATGTCAGATTCATCAAACCAATAGACTATCCTAAGTGGATTTCAAACATAGTCCCAATCACCAAACTAGATGGCAGAGTCTGAATATGTAACGACTTCAGGGACCTAAACAAAGCTTGTCCAAAAGATGATTTCCCTTTGCCAAACATTGACATTATTGTAGATCTCACAGCAGGACACACCATGCTATCACTAATGGATGATTTCTCTGGATACAACCAGATCAAAATTGCACCTGAAGACCAACACAAGACTACGTTCACATGTCCATGGGGCACCTATTGTTGGTGTGTCATGCCATCTGGTTTGAAAAATGCTAGCGCAACATATCAAAGAGCTATGACCACAATCTTCCACGACATGATGCACACTATAATGGAAGATTATGTTGATGACATCTTGGAAAAATCACTCACAAGAGAAGGACACCTGGCAGTACTGGACAAAATCTTCACAAGACTGGAACAGTTTAATGTGTGCCTCAATCCGAAAAAGTTCATGTTTGGAGTTACATCAGGCAAGCTACTTGGGTACATAGTGTCTGCCAATGGAATCGAAGTTGACCTAGCTAAAGTAAAGGCCATCATGGAAATGCCACCTCCTAAGAATCTCACTCAACTAAGGTCTCTGCAAGGAAAACTACAATCTATCAGAAGATTCATTTCTCAATTAGTAGACAAGTATCGCCCATTTTCCCACCTCCTACATAAGAATGTCCCTTTCAAATGGAATGATTCATGTGAATAGGCATTTCAGCAGTTAAAAGAGTATCTCATGACACCAATTTAGGGTAAACCTTTGCTACTGTATATCTCAGCCACACCAACAGCTCTGGGAGCTCTCCTCGTACAGCAAAATTATGAAGGAAAAGAACAAGCAATCTACTCTATCAGCTGAACACTTGTTGGGTATGAACTACAATAAACACCAATTGAAAGAGCATGCCTCCCTATGGTCTTTGCCTCACAAAAATGGAGACATTACATGTTGTTGCATTCAGTCAAACTAGTAGCAAAAATTGATCCACTCAAGTATTTACTCAACAAAGCAGCCCTTACAGGTAGATTGTCCAAATGGGTCATGCTTCTCAGTGAATTTGACATCAAATATGTAGACAGGAGGGCAATAAAAGGCCAAGTACTTGCAGACCAACTGGCAGATGCACCTCTAATAGATGACAGCCCTTTGAGCTTTGAATTTACAGACGAATCTATCTTTCACATAACCACAACAACCTAGAAAATGTACTTCGATGGCTCATACACTCAGCATGGATCGAGAGCAGGTATCTTGTTGATCACCCCTAGTGGTAACACTATTCCTAAATCATACAGATTACTCTTTTCCTACACTAACAATGTGGCAAAGTATGAGGCCCTTGTCATTGGCATCAAGTTAGTAGTGGAATGGAATATCAAAAAACTTCAGGTGTATGGTGACTCACAGCTAGTCATAAACCAAGTAAATGATGACTACCAGACAAAAGATGAGAAATTAATCGCTTACAAATAGATGGTAGATGACTTCAAAGAATACTTTGTCTAGATCTCTTTTGAGCAGAGACCAAGGATTGAGAACAAAGTTGCAGACGCCATGGCCACGATTACATCTCTCCTCGATATTCCAAATAATCAATCACGTTATGAGTTCTTGGTAGAGCCAGTGTCCTATCCTGCATATGACACCCCCAAATCCCATATCATTTGCCACATTGTCGGAACCAATTCCCCCCTCTATGGAAAAATATTTGCCTATCTTAAAGAGAATACCCTCCCACCTGATCTCTCCAGCAACCAAAAATGAACCTTCATTCGTCAGGCATCCCAGTATGCCATTGTCGCCAATACCCTATATCATAGAGATCTCGATGGTACTCTTCTTAGGTGTCTCAATAGTGAGGAATATCAAACTGGCCTGAGCAAAGTGCACGATGGTATATGTGGGACCCACTCTAGTGGCCCTACCCTACCAAAGAAACTCATACACATGGGATACTACTGGCCAACCATGGAACAAGATTCCTACCATTTTGTAAAGAAGTGCAAGAAGTGCCAAATCCATGGGAACCTAATACATGCACCAGCACAGGAGCTACAACCATTAACAACTCCTTGGCACTTCTGTCAATGGGGACTCAACTTAGTGGGCAAGATACACCCTCTTTCATCATGTGGCCATAAATTCATAATCACCACCACCAAGTACTTTACAAAGTGGATTGAAGTCGTGCCCTTAGCCAATATCATAGGCAAGCAAATTGCCTTCTTTATCTTGAACTATCTCATTTGTCACTGTGGTATCCCTTCATCCATTATCATGGATAATGGATGACCATTCAAAAAATAGGATATCAGGGAACTATGTGACAAATTCCATATCCAATACTGCTTTTCTACCCCCTTTTACCCCCAAGGCAATGGCTAGGTGGAGGCATCAAATAAAACTATCTTGAAAATTCTAAAAAAGACTATCAATGATGCCACCTGTGATTGGTATATCTAGTTAAATCCAGCACTATGGGCCTATTGTACAAGTATCCGCACACCCATAGGTGCAACACCATACTCCTTGGTCTGCGGATCTGAAGCCATCTTGCCCATTGAAGTCGAGATCCCATCCTTGTGAGTTTCGTTAAAAGGCTTCACATCTGATGAAGAGTACAGAGTATCTAGACTTCAAGAGTTAGAGCTACTCGAAGAGAGAAGGCAACAGGCCTTTAACCACTTAAAAGCTTCTCAACAATGAAAGTCCAGAAGCTATAACCACAAGGTAAAGCCTTGAGTAATCCAAGTTGGTGATCTAGTCCTCAGAGAAAACCCCATAAATCAACAAGATCGAGAGAAAAAAGGCAAGTTCGAACCCAACTGGCTAGGTCCCTATGTCATCATTGTAGGGGCTTATCAATTGGCTACATCTGAAGGTGAACTATTTGATGATCCTATCAACATCATGCATCTTCACAAATTCTACACCTAAACCCCAATCCTTAAAAATAACAAAAAAAACCAAAAAATGTCAAAATTTCAAAAAAAATGAAAAAGTGATAAAATAACAAAAAAAAAACAAAAGAATGGAAAAATAACAAAAAAATTGTCCTATGGTGAAAACTTGGCAAACAGGCGCCTAGGATAGATACCATGATGAAAACCTAGCAAACAAGCATCATGCAAATTTTTCTAGCTATTGTGCAAATAAAAGAAAGTGGTGAAAACCTGGTAAAGAGGCACTATCTGTGACAAACCGCTTCCTCCATCTATTATGACCTCATGTCTCTTGTGTCCAACATATCATTCATCTTGAACCGATCCATTGAACCATTGTCGAACTACGTTGCCTCTATGTTATCATGTAGGCAAGGCCATTCTCAATGCTCCCTCAAGGCTCTGCTCCACTCCACTTCTTTCCTGTCCATTCCATTGAGTGTTATCTATCCTATTGTCCATGCCATTTCTACATCTATGCCATCGCCTAGGTCCTAGGTTCATTAGGTTCACCCCAAACTATGTTGCCTCTGTGTCATCACGTAGGCAAGGTCATTTAGCAATGAGCCCCCAAGGCACTAGGTTAGTCCCTTAGGGTCCGTCTCTTCATATCTGTTTGTTGTGTCACCCATAATAAGTTGATCCTTTATCTAAACTGGGGGCAACTCCTTAACCTGGTTATGGATTTGGATTCTTGAATGCCACATGTTCTAAGAGGATACCAATAAAGGATTGTGATACCTTTCACTAGACAAGCGCATGCAGCAAAGCACGCTCCCCAAAACAACAAAAATCTTGACATAGAGCATCAACCTATCCAAAGCAAAATAGAACACCATACCCAAAACACTCAAACTGACTCTATATCAATTATGGCAAGAAGACACATCTAATACAAGAATGCTTTGTGTTTTTTATATCGGTTAACTTACAAGGTCTTGATTTTTTTGTTATTATGTCTTCCTATGCTACTCGAGGATGCCAAAAGCTAGAGATGCTATGATGGGGGCATAATCATTTTCTTTTTCTGTTGTTTGTGGATCAAACTTTAGTAATGTGACGAATTTTGTCTAATGACATGATCAGTAAAAGATCATCAAGGACTTTCGAGGGTCTAGACATGAAAAGGGGCAATCCTTGTCTATTGAAACGCAAGAAATACTTAGGTCATCTAGATTCAATTTTGCCTAGATGCTTGTATTAACTTGCTATATCAAAATCCATGTAAGTAATACTTAGTCATCTTGGTTTAATTATACCTAGGTTCTTGTATTTTCTTACAACATAATAAAGCCTGATGATGAAATAAGCACTTCAAAATACTTGCAATATCAAGATGACACATATCCATATCCATATCCATAACATATCTAGAAAACATTACATCACATATCTGTATCCATATCCATATCCCATGCAATTAAATTCTATGCAAAAGAATCAATGTTTACAAATTGAAGCTTGTGAGTCTTTCTATCGATTCATTCTTTCAATCAATCTCCTATCTACCATTAATGTCATTTCTGTGTCGATAGAGTACATTTGGACATCACAAAAACATAGCCTACAATTACATATCATATCACATGAGATAGTCATTTTACATGATTAAATTAGTTGCATACATAAATAAAGTGCATTAGGTCATCCATGTACATTTTTGCAATCATCACATAGTGTCAATAGAAAAACACCAAAAATCATAGATAAGTGCATCACATAAACTGCATAATCATATAGATACCATCTGCATTGGCACATTAGAAGCATATCAAGTAAACACATCTAAAGTCTGCATTAGGCCACATAGCATCAAGTAAACACATCTAAGTCTACATTAGGTCACATCGCATCACATAGTATCATCTCAAATTGCATTAGATAAAGCATCATATAGACATAGTCAACATATGCATCACATGAGTACCATCATCCAAATAAGAAATACATCCATAACATAGAATGAGTAAACTACATATAGAGAGTATCAAATAGCTGCATCATCATATAAATATCATAAATGTGTCCAAATGTACAATATCAAAAGATCTATCTCTGAGTCAATGTCATATACAATGAATACATCTCAAAGACAGTGATACATGTCTCAAAGTACAAAAATGATACATATACATATCCAGCTATCTGAGCCATCAAAAAAGTGTACGTAGGAGCCAAAATCCGTACACTGCTAACCATATTGCTATGAACCGCTGCTCCCAACAATGTCTCCTGAGTCCCCTCCTCTACTGGCCCCAGACTGCTATGGGCCCATCACAGAGGCTCCCGACCTTGATCCACCTGCTCTCTAAGAAGCCATAGACTGGCTCCTATAGCTTGGAGCCCTCTAACTAACTGGCACAACACCATGGTATAAACCCTGATAGTACTGTGTCTAAGCTTGCACTCTAGCAAGCTCACCCTTCACCTACGCTAAATGTGCCTATGCCTGTGCCAATTGTGTCTGTGCCTGCGCTAGCTGTGCCTATGCCTATGCTAGTTGTGACTAGGCCTGGTGCACCTGTCCAACCAAAAAGCTACTAGCAGCATCTGTCCCAAGGGCTTCCACTATTGTGTCCCTCTCTACTTAGATAATTCGTATCCCTGCCTCTGCCATATCTCGCTCTCTAGTGAGCCCCGAGATAACCCATGCATCTGTCTCCTACTGGGCCTCGGCCATCCTAAGTTGTTCCCACAACTGCTGAACCTATCCTCTCAGCATAGCAATAGCTCTCTCCTGAACATCCAACTATGCTAGATCCTGAGAAGCTTATACCTATCCCTACAACTGTGGCTGAGGTACCTACTGTTGTGCCACCTGCTAAGGTGGCGGCATCTGTGCCTGCTGTGCAACCTGCTGCTACACTACCTACTAAGCATGGGAAGGTCCCTCCCCAACTCTTCTCCTCTACCTAGGTCTATCTCCATCCCCACCACCTCCCCCTCCTCCATCATCTCCACCATCTCTCTGTCCTCTCCTCCTCCTCCTCCTGCCAACCTAGCCCTCGTCGTTTGAATCTGCCTTGTCTATATGAGGAACCAGCTCTCCAGGTCCAGAGTACCTTAGAAATGGGTGCTCTGCGAACCACTCCTCATAGTCCTAAGTCATCCCAGCATCTGTAATCTCTCTCATCTCCTAGGCAACATAAGGAATCTACCAAAACTCTGCCACTGCCTCCTCATAGGATGCCACCGGCCCCCATCTAAATATCTCAACGTGAGTCCGCGTAAACAAAGCCTACCCCTGTGGCATGCCCTGTCTCCTCCCAAACTATTTTTAAACCTGGCTAACAATCTGCCTCTCCAAAATGAACTGCGTTTGGCCTATCAGCCACCGAGTCTGATAACAGTATGGCAGCTCATCCTCTCAAGGTTCATAGTCTAGATATGGTCGCCGAATGACCACATCTACCCCATCCAATGCATGCCTCCAATCCTTTAACTTCCCCAGTCTATGCTGGGAAATCACTCCTGCGTAGCCGTAACTATAGGACTCTCCCCTCTGCCTCTGAAACACGCATATCGGTCTGGTGATGGCGATATGCTCCCATAGCCAAAACTACAAAAGTGAGACACCTGCTGATAAACTCACACCCCTATGGTATACCACTTGATGCAAGTCGTGGTATAGGTGTGCCAGAACACAGACACCCCAAGCATAATGGGTGCCCTCTGTGGCCATCCTCTCCATAATTTGTCCCCATCCAATCGGGAACCCATGTGATCTCCTATCGGGGCATACAACGCCTCTGATCAGTCCTGCAACTATCCTAGGGAAATAGTCATAGTAGTCATGAATGTCCTACCAAGAGATGACCTGTCCTACTAGCTCAAGGTCATCAAATACCTGCCTGCACTCTGCAAGTCCTACGTCCTGCTGTGGATCGTACTCCACGAGCTCTCCCTGAATAGGCAAGTGGAGTATCATGTATACATCCTCCAAAATAACCATCATCTCGCCAGTCGAGAAGTGGAAGGTCTCGTCCTCACTATGGAACCTCTTTACTACTGCAGTCAGTAACCCGCGGTTTGCTAGAACCTCAGGCATAAAGCAAACGTAGTCCAATCCCATCGTGTTGAGTGCCTGTCAATCCATCTCGGTCAACATATGTCGCTTCAACATTAGCATGGGAAGCTACTACTTCGACATCAGTGTATCTCGTATGTCCTCCTGCAAACATGCAAAGCAAGGCGTCAACCTAAAGCTGCAAGTACCATGCTCAACATATCTATAGCATCATATCACTAACTTAACATATCAAATTAATCAAAATAGCATACCATCTCTTGACTAGATTCTCGGCAATCTCAAAGATCACTTATCAATTGACGCATCGATCAAGGTGCCAATTGGGTTAATTTTGTTAAGTCAACTGACTATCTATATCATATGTGCCACAACAAATAGTACATGCACTATTTTTTAGCAAATGTGCCACTTCTAAAGCATGTGTCGTCCCATATCGCACATGCACCGCACAAATACATGCGCCATCCCATATCGCAAAAGCACCGCCAAATGACAAATGCGCCGACCTTTTTCATGCATGCACAGCTTTCATGCATATGTCGTTTCATATCTTAGATGTGCCATAGTTTGATAGATGTGTAGTTTCGCATGCCATATGCATCAAAATATGATCTGGCACATTTGTCTAGCCTAAATTTGCCTAGCATTTATTACACTAAAAATTGACCCTAGGGGAAATTTTTTGAGATACATATCGGGGGTCCTACCTCTGCTGTCCGGTCGAATCATCGGACTCACTCAAAGCAATGCTCCTCATGCAGAATATCCATCCTAGTGCTGACTGCTCTATGCTCTATGCTCTCCTAAGCTCTCAAAAGCAAATCAAACAAAGCCAAGTGTGCAAATGACTTGTCTTGTGGACCCATCTCCTATATATAGCATGCAAACCCTAATCTGGCTATGTGGTAACTATGACTACTTCCCGGACCTGTTTCTTCCTGTTTTCTTCCCGTTTCTCATAAACCCATCCTATTTTATTCATCATAGCCTATCTTCCACCTTCTTCTTCATGAGATTGTCCATCTCATTTCTTTTGCCTTCTTCCTGTCCAATCTCCCGAGGGGGCATCCTAGTGTCATACAAACCTGTACCAGGGGCAAGCTGGGGCATATATCATTGTCAAACAATCTTTTTCTCTGAAACAACGTGATAAAACACATTGCATCAAAGAGGGGCAAAATGTATACACCTAAAAATGACATGACTTTGTCTAAATAAATATTTTTAATATATTTTCTTCCACCTTCTTCTTCATGAGATTGTCTATCTCATGCCTTCTACCTTCTTCCCATCTAATCTCCCAAGGGGGCATCCTAGTGTCATACAAACCTGTACCAGGGGTAAGTTGGGGCATGTATCATTGTCAAACAATCTTTTTCTTTGAAACAACATGATAAAACACATTGCATCAAAGAGGGGCAAAATGTATACACCTAAAAATGACATGACTCTATCTAAATAAATATTTTTAATATTTATTTAAGTCTACCTTCCTCTATCAATAAATAAATAATTAAATTTATTTATTTGATTCATATTCCTCTAAGTTAATTAAATATCAAAATATTTAATTATCTCTTCTAAAGTCAAAATTAAATAAAATCATTTATTTAATTAAATTCTTCCAAACATCTAAATAATTCTAAAATTATTTAATTAAGTCAAGTCTATTCCTCCAAATTTAAATAAATCATTTAAATTTATTTAAATCCTCTCACTCTCCAAAAATAAAATATAATAAAATATTTTATTTATTCTTCTAAATCATGTGCAAGTAATTAAATAAATTTATCTATTTAATTACGCTTTCTTATCTTCTAAAAATAAATTCTTCTTGTCATGCAAAAGCAAAAGCTGAGTTAATTGATTTAAAGCAACTTTGTTTTTATCAAGAAGTTCTTAAATTAGAAAAATATATTCTAATTTTTGAAATAAAAGATCATCCTCATCAAGAAAGCAGTTAACTCAACAAAGCATCTTTTTGAATGACACATGTCCTTCTATTCACGCACGTTCCCTCAAACATCCTCTACCATTGATCTTCTCATTTTTTCTACACTGTTGATCTTCTCTCACATAATTCTATAAATACCCTTCTATTCTTCCATTCTCAAGAATAAAAAAGCTTTCAAGTAAACTTATGCTGCAGAATCCATAGCGCGCCATTGGCACCCCCACTCTCACATCATTTATTATCTATTTCTTATTGTGTTGAAGCTCACCTTCAACACAACAAGTATCCGAGCCATTTCTCCTTGTCATCTTGAGGAATCAAAGCAAGGAAGCAAGCTTCATGAGGGCTACATTCATCACCAAAAGATCAAAAGAGAATAGGCAAGCAATGGAAATCGTGAGGTAACAAAGGTTGTAAGTATCATTCTTATTTTAAAAGCTTTTGTTATTTGCACATTTCATTGATGTTATTGGGTGTTTTATAATTAATTTTATTATCCCATTTTACCCATTACAACCCTAAACCCCAAACCCCTAAACCATAAATCCAAGCAACTCCAAACCTCTATCTCCCTATTTATCCCCTATCTCCCTATCTCTATCGTCCCTCTACCTCTCAATCTCTCTCCCTGTGTCCCTGGCCATGTGCCTCACTCTCTATCTCCTTATCTCTCTCCACAGTCTCCTCTATATCTCCCTATCATTCCTCTCTCTCTATAAACCCTAAACCCTAAACCCTAAACCTCTAAACCTAAACCCCTAATCCCTAAACAATAAACCTAAACCCTAACTCCTAACCCCTAAACCTGAGAAACCCTAAACCTTAAACCTCTATCTCCCTATCTCTTCCCTCTCTTGCTATTGCCTTTGTCCCTCTACCTCTCAATCTATCTCCCTATGTCTCTGGCCATGTCCCTCACTCTCTATCTCTCCCCTCGGTCTCCTCTATATCCCCTTATCGGTCCTCTATCTCTCTCTAAATCCTAAACCCTAAACCTCTAAACCTTAACCCCTAATCCCAAAACCATAAACCCTAAGCCCTAAATAATACTCCTAAACCCAAGTAACCATAAATTAGGCACTCAATTAGGCGCTAAAATAGGCGCGACATCAGGTGCTATATTTAGGCGCTACATAAGGCATTAAATCTGGCAATAATAATGGTGCTAGAATAGGCACTAAATCAGGCGTTAAATTTGGCGTTAAATTAGGTGCAATAGTAGGAGCTAAATTAGGTACTAACTGGTGCCTAATTTAGCGTTGACTTATTTTGGTCAGTGCAAAAAATGCCAAAAATAGCACCATCCCGATAAATAGCGCTGACTTTTTAAAAAAAATGGAGAAAAATATATTAAAATAGTGGGTGGAAGCAAAAAAGGGATCTAATCACAAGGATTTGTTGTAGTGTGGTGTTTGATCCTTGTGCGGATTAAGAGAAGTGGTTGGTTGAGTAATTTATGAGATCCAATGGTGTTGTTCGACATGTGTGGTGACTTGAATTCATAAGTTGTGGTCTGCATTGATGTTTGTGCATGGATTCAACCAACAGAATAGTGATCTTGAAAAAGCCTCTAAGTTTTCTTGAGGCTGACTGCAGTTGATGAAATTTCATAGAGTGGATATATATAATCGATGGGTGTGAGCATTTTATGATGTGGTTGTGCGAATATGAGATGAGAGGTGCGAAGTGTGGCAGTATCAAGTGCAAAGTAGATAGGGCAGTAAAAGATGAAGTGTGTGAAGTTAGTATATTGATCCTAACCAAAACTATAATCTTGCATTATTAGCTACTATTCTTCAGTTCAAGTATTCCAGTAAACTTTTGTAATCAATCTTGTAGGCAGTGAGCCTCCTTTGAGCAGTGAGCTCTGGACAGTGTGCCTTCCCATTTTGTAATATTTTTAATAGAGTATAAAATCTTATGGGTTAACCCCCACCATGGTTTTTCTGTTAACCGAGTTTCCACATAAAAATCCTGGTGTTCATGTGTAATGATCTTGTTGTTGTTGTTTGTAAGTTCATGCTTTTTTCTTTTGAATATATGTGGTAAATTGATAAAGGAACATAATAATAAGTTTTGCAGAACACTGATTCACCCCCTCTTAGTGTTCCTTAATTCCAACAATTGGTATTAGAGCAAGGTTCCTTGGAAGAAGTCTAACAACTTGAGGAAGATCTGGGAAGGTGTTTCAATGGGTTCATCCAGGTATTCTAATGGCATCAATGAACAACTTCAAGTTGCTTTAGAAGATCTTGATCAGTCCAAAGCAAAAGTCAAAGAACTACAAGAGAACCTTAAAGATGCTGAGGATTTCATTGAGACTATAAAAGGGAAACTAAGCAAATCCATGGAAAAGAGGAAGGAGCTACTTCAATAGTTAGCAAATCAATAGGAAGACAATGGCATGAATGGGGATCTAAAGGAGAAGACAAAGGAATGTAAGAAGCTGGCAAAAGAAGTTGTCCTAAAATATGAGATGGAATTCAGGGTGATGAGGCTAACCAAGGAAATTGAGGAAAGGAAGAAGAATGAAGAAAACTTGAATCAGTCTCTGAAAGAAAGAACAGAAGAGTGCTATAGACTAGATAGAATAATTGGCCATTTAGAGTCTGATCTTCAAGAAAGCAGGTATCATGTGGAACAACTTGAAAGGCAAATTGTTATTCTCAAACATGACCTAGAAGCTACAAATGAATACAAAGAGAAGTTCAAGATAAGCTTAGCTAAACTTTCAAAGTACTACTTGATAGTCAGAAGATGGCAAATGATAAGCATGGTCTGGGATATGAGAAAGGTGAAAGCTCTGGATCCGGTCAAAGAAATTCTAAATCAAGGAATCAGAGAAACAGACCTAGAAGACCTCCAGTAAGACAACCTAATGCTCAAAAGTATCCATCTTTCAATGGAAATTGTTTCAATTGCAATAAATTTGGCCATAGAGCTACTCAGTGTAGAAGTAGAGTGAATCAAAGTGGCCCATCTTTCTTTGGTCAATGCTTCAATTGTAGAAGGTATTGTCATAGATCAAATGAATGTAGAAGTATGATGATGAATAACTTTAACAACAGAGGAAATGTCAATTCCTTCAATGGCAAATGTTTTGCATGCTATATATTTGGACACATGGCTAATCAGTGTAGATCAAGAGGAAATCAAGTAAATGAGCCAAGAAATGTTGTATGCTTTAATTGCAATAGATCCAGTCATATTGCAAGATTCTGCAGAAGTAGGACTGATGATAGAAAAGGTCCAGTAAATAGAAACTGAAATGTGCAGAGACAAGATAAAGGCAAGGGCAAAGTAGATGTGAATGAGATCTAGAATGAAATGAACAAAACATGGGTGAAGAAAGGTGCAATGAAAGATGGTGATGGATCCGCACCAGAATCCAGTGCTAATAATTCCTCTGGGAATTGAAATAGGAGCTCTGGCTCAGGGGGAGCTGTATTGAAAATCTAATTCCCCCTACCAGTAAGTGGGTGCCTGAATCTAGCACAATGAATGAAGATAAAGAAGCCTATTGCAGATCTTTTGAAGCAAATTTTGGAAGAAAAGAAGCTAATGTGATTGATTGCAGATCAATTGAAGATCAACAGTATGCAGAAATAGTGTAACCAAAAGTATTAGGGCAAAGCATTTATTACAATGGTGAATTAGGTTTGACAGAGCATAAAAGGTCATTTACTCAAACATTTGATTCACTTTGCATTCAAAGAGAACAAGAAGAAGAGCGCCTGAGCTAAGATTTCAAAGAGTTGAAGTACAAAAAACAAATTTGATAGCTAACCTTAACCGGTGAAACAAGGTATTCTCTGTGAAACTCTCTGAATTTGCAATCTCTGGATATGGCTACTCCATTGGTTGTTGACATCACCGAAAGGCCCCAACCTAAATTCAAATAGCATCCACACAAATCCATAAAGGTCGATCCATTAGGTGCCTTTTCAAAGTATAGATGAGTTTGGGGATTTGAACTTAGTAGATTTGATCAAGAATCATCTGAGGGATGAGATTCATGGTCTTAAACCTGAGTATAAGGTGCTGCAAGTTAAACATCTCATTCAGGTTATTGGGTTCCCATCCTTCGATGAAGATGAGTGGGTCCGATATGTACTAAGTCAGATGCATACTGAATTCATGTGGTTGATGAAACCCTTTAAGATCACCAAGGATGCTATCCAGGCCGTAACTGGATTGAACTCATCCGGTGGACTACCAATGTTAAAATCAATGAAGAATCAGACTATGACTGAAGCTACCAGATCAAAGTTTGATAAGAGGGTAATGACAATAAATGATATAATTGATCTAGATGTCAAATTTGCATCCATGGTAATTGGGTATAAGATATACCACTCCAGCAGGGAAAACTCTGTATCTGGTACAACCATTTATGTTGCCTATCAGATGTTAGGAGAAAATGTTAACTATGACTTGTGTGAGCTGCTGCAAAACCAGTTAATGGAGAATCTAAACAAGAGCAAGAAGGACAAGAAGAATACATTCAAGTATGGTACGTTGGTCCTGTGTTTGTTTTTCTATTTCATGAATGAGTTACCTGGGAAGAAAAGCATGTGTTGGACCAGTGATAAGCATGTTGCCATACAAATCAGAGAGCACTTGCATAGTATTGGTGACTCCAATGCCCAAAGGACTACTCTTTGGGGATATTTCAAGAATTTTTAGAATATGATGCAATCAAGAGAAAGAATCCCTACTTCTGTGGTAGAAAAATACAAGGATACAATTTGTTTCATGGTGGAAACAGATCAATGCTTAATGGAAGCAGTTGAACCAAGGACTGTATGGATCATGCCCATGGGGTATGAAGTTGATGAACAAATACTGGAAATGTATGCTCAACACCTTCTGAGAAAACCAAAAGATACCTCAGTTGAGAGATTAGGTACATATAGAGAGCTTAGTTTGAAACTTTATGTTGAGCTCCGAAAACTAGGAATCAAGAGAAACATCCAAAGGCAAGTTGAAAGGTATGCTGAAAGTATTGGAATAACAAAGGAAGCTGTGAAACAAAATAGGGAAAGGTTAGAGAAAGCTGAAAAGGAGAAGTAGGATAGGGAACAAGAAAGTGTTCCGGTAGAATCCTCCTCTAAATCAAGGACTACTAGGAGTTTTAGTATAACATCTGGTACATCACCTTCTCCTATTGTAGAAAAACGTGCCAGTAAGGAAGGAAAAAGAATAAAAGTAAAGGGGAAAAGGTCATATGTAAGTGTGGAGAAAGAGGATGAGGAAGAGACCGATTCAGATGATGAGATTAAAGAGTTGAAGGCCTCAAGCACTAAGGCTGCTAAAGTATATAAGGAGAAGCCCTCCGGAAGCACAAAGTCAAATTAAGAAGAAGCATCAAGGGTTGCCCAAGACAAGCCCTCTGAAAGTGTAAGGGTAAGCAAAAGACTGAAGACTGAAAAATCCACCCTGTCAATTGAAGATATTGTGAATGCAATAACTGGTCATGGGAATTTGAAGCCCATAACAGAATATTATGATAGATTTGACAAAGCCAATAAGATAATTTTGGAGGATGCTATTGTTAAATACTTAAATACATTCAATAGAGCAATTGTGGAAATTTTGTCTGAACTCCCTAAGAGTCTAAGTGACATTTTGGAGATGAGAAAAGAGGCTGCTAAAGCAAAGGATTTGGAGCTAAGAGAACATGTGTTGACCAATTTGTGTCCAATAATCTTTGAGAAGGAAGCAAATAAAATTTTCAAAGAAGTTAAAAATGAATTTAGAAGAAAAATTAGGATGAATAAGCTAATGATTGGAGACATTGATGAAGTTGTCAAAGAAATAGAACAAATTCTGAGGAAAGCCCTGGACAAGAATAACTTCTATGTTGCCACTGAAGAACCTGTTGATGATACATCCATACCAAATGATGATGAGTTGAAGGAAGATGAGCAACAAGTTGAGGCAAATGTCTTCTCTGCTCCAGAAGAGGAAATACTAAATAAAGAAGATGAAGAGATGGTGAAGGAAGATAATGATGATGGTGCAGAGGATACTCAGATTCCTTTGGACCAATCTGGTGAAAAAATACAAAAATGAATATAAATACTCCTACTGAAGGTGATTCTGAGAAGATTAAGGAGCAGAAAGCAGAAGAGTTTGAGGACAAGGAAGGTCAAGAAGAAGAAACAAATGATGGAATTGATTCCTCTATTCTAAATGTTGAGGAATTTGATAAAAATGACAATAATGTTGCTGCTGAGGATACACAAAATCCTCTGGAAAAGAATGCAGAAGACATTACTGATGATGCAGAAAGAGCAAAAACAGAGAAAAAGAATGAAAATGATAAGCAAGACAATATGTTTGAATATGGAAAGGGAGTAGATGCAAGACCTAATGAACATAAAACTGAAACATCATATTGGGCAAGAGACACTGCAGAAGAAGTGAAAGAAATTTTGGAGAAAGATAAACAAGTTACAAAAGATCTGGACATAATACAAGGTCCAATCAATATTCATGCTCTGTCACTGGTACAGAAGATGAAGTTGGACTCTTTTGCACAAGCTAAGGCCAAAGAGGAAATTTTGAAGTTTTGTATTGAAGATAGTGAGTTGCTTTGTCTTGCATTTGCAATTTTGGAGAAAATCATGCCTACATTTTAGAAGGATTTATCAACATTCCCCTTCGGTTAGTTGAAGATTCTGATAAACTCTGTAAGTACTCACTTTGAATCTTTTGAAAAGTCAGCAGAAGTCAAAGTCCAGAATGAATTTAATGATAAAAGATTTAGTGAACTAAAAAGAATAATTGCCAATGATAGAATTATGTTGGATGCTAGTGTAAAGAGTATTCAAAATGCCCTAACTGAAGGAGGAGATGTGTACAAATTTTGTCTATCTTGATCAAAAGTTGTAGAGGACATTGAGAAGAAAATAAAGGAGTTTGAGCAAAAATTGTCAAATATATCTCAATCCTTTAACCCTTTGATAGTATCTGCAGCAAATCAAGAATGTCAATTAGTTAACTTGATTGATGAAATAAAGAAATTTGTGAAAGAAAAAGAAAACATTGTGGCAAGGATGTGTGAACTCCAGGGATTAATTCTCCCTAAGTTAGAAACAACGTTCAATGCATTGACAGAAGCTCAAGCTGCTACTCTAACAAATGATCCCACTGATCTACAAAAGGCAAAGTCATAGGTATTCTTATTTAGTGGTCATATTTCAGTTCTGGATGGCATGAAGAAAAGTTGGGACAGTGAGTTGGCACTGTTGAAAAACATTTTTGGTGATGTGTTTAAGTTTATGTAGATAAGACATAAGGATTGTTTGTACATATGTGGAAGTATGTATAGAGTTTTGTGTGAACTTTTGGATCTGGACCTCAACCTTTTCCATTGATCTCAAAGGGGGAGAGGAAACCAGTGAAAAATGAGGAATTCATCAAAGGGGGAGCATTGGAAATCATGAGTGTACATAGTAAGGGGGAGTTGTTCTAACACTTAGTCATTTTTCACTAAGTGTTGCCATCAATTCCAAAAGGGGAGATTTTTGGCAAGAGACACTACTAGGCATGTTAGGTGTTTTCATTGATGGCAATTGAATCTATCTTACACATCCGCATTATATCATTTGATCATACTGGAAGTTAGATTGCAGATTTGTCTAAGTCCGGATAGACAGGAATAGAGCATATGATAGGGTCCAGCATTTTAGTCTGCATTTCTTCATAGATAATCATATTGTGTTGCAGATCTAAGGGTATGTTAAGGGATGTCAAGGCTACCTAAATCCATAGTTTTAGCCTCTAGTGATGAAGGGATTGAAAGTTACAAGCATATGAGTATCGGGTTTTGGTTAGACAGTCCAGTCCGGTGAAGAACAGGCTGACTTGGTGTTTGATCCTTGTGCGGATTAAGAGAAGTGGTTGGTTGAATAATTTATGAGATCCAATGTTGTTGGATGACATGTGTGGTGAATTGAATTCATAAGTTGTGGTCTGTATTGATGCTTGTGCATGGATTCAGCCGACATAACAGTGATCTTGAAAAAGCCTCTAAGTTTTCTTGAGGCTGATTGCAATTGATGAAATTTCATAGAGCGGATATTTATAATCGATGGGTATGAGCATTTTATGATGTGGTTGTGTGAATATGAGATGAGAGGTGCAAAGTGTGGTAGTATCAAGTGCAAAGCAGAGATCTGAGGCTCGAATTATGGTAGAGCATTAAAACGGGGCAGTAAAAGATGAAGTGTGTGAAGTCAATATATTGATCCTAACTGGAACTGTAATCTTGCATTGTTAGATGCTATTCTTTAGTTCAAGTATTCCAGTAAACTTTGTAATCAATCTTGTAGGTAGTGAGCCTCCTTTGAGTAGTGAGCTCTGGGCAGTGTGCTCGAAGGCATGTGCCTTCCCATTTTGTAATACTTTTAATAGAGTATAAAATCTTGTGGGTTAACCCCCACTGTGGTTTTTTCCTTAACCGGGTTTCCACGTAAAAATTCTAGTGTTCATGTGTAATGATCTTGTTGTTGTTGTTTCTAAGTTCATGCTTCTTTCTTTTGAATATATGTGGTAAATTGATAAAGGAACATAATAATATGTTTTGCAGAACACTGATCTCTTAGTGTTCCTTAATTCCAACAGACATTCCCAAGCCTACATACAAGACAAAAGTGAAGAAAAATGGATATCCATTACTAACGGATATCCGTTTTGCTTTAGTAAAATATCTTTATCCCTTTTTTATGTTTTGCAAAATGGATATCTATTTTAGGTTTCCCAAAATAGATATCCATTTTAGGTTGCCCAAAATGGGCCTACATACAAGACAAAAGTGAAGCAAAATGGATATCCGTTACTAATGGATATCCATTTTGCTTTAGTAAAATATCTTTATCCCTTTTTTATGTTTTGAAAAATGGATATCTGTTTTAGGTTGCCCAAAACATATATCCGTTTTAGGTTGCCTAAAACCGATATCCATTTTGGGCTACCCTATTCTTTTCATTATTTTTTAGTTTGTTGTCTTAGATTAAGTTATAGTTCATTTTATTGTTCTTTAAGTTAAGATTCTAAATAATTGTATTCTTTCATAGCAAATGTTGGGACTAAGGAACCATGTTGCAATTGGCCAACATACTATGATAGAGGAGTAACTTAAATAATGCGATCAAAGACAATGATACAAATGTATTATCTATCTAGTAACATTTAAGAAAGCTCGTGATAGTATAAAAAACCAAAAGAAACAATATGGGACACTAGATTTTATGTTAGAAACCCTTATGTGAGAAAACCTAGTAGTAAAATATAGTTACCATTATATTATTTAGAATCCATTGATTTAATAGAATAATTCTTTTGATAGAGTTGATATCTACATGCTTATAGCATACTTTTCTTCAATGTTTCTCACATCCAACACCTAGCTAATCACAATCCAACCATTCTCCATTCACATGAGTAGATAGGTATATCCATCATCACAGAATACCAATTGTCTATCTATCCAACCAACCCATGGAATACCAAGAGTCACAAATCTATATGTTGACCATATCATAAAATCAATATATCACATATATCACCAAACATGGCGCCTCCATGTGGATAATCATTATAGATGACTATATGTTGTTACACATTAAATATAAATAGTTTATTGCTAACTATAGTCAATGTATTCATGTCTTCTTGTATAACCACCACTACCAACCATAATCTTGTGGTAACACATACAACCATCTAACCAATTCTTTCAACTTGTAGTATTGTAGAACATTCTCTTAACATAACCAAGCCTTTAGATTGTTCCACATGAACTTCAAGTCTGCTATAAGTGTACCTGCATTATTATTTATGCTTCTACTAGCACAATTAAATATGTAGTTGTGAGTACTTCTTTAAATGAATCATGGTTAAATTTCCATAGCATCACCACATGTAGACATATCTCCATGCTATATTGCAACATCTAAAACTCACCACATCCTACAATATTACATTTTATCATTGTTCAATAGTTTCCATATAATCTCTCTCTCTCTCTCTCTCTCTCTCTCTCTCTGACCTATCTACCTCCTAGTTAAATCCTTTACCTAGATTTCCTAGTTTTCCTTTTCCTTTCCAATTTCCCTAGGAGAGAGACAGAGAGAGAGAGAGTCCTAGTTTTCTTGTTTTCATTTCCTTCGTCAATAAGGGAGAGGGAGAGATAAAGGGATAGATAGGGAGATAGAGGAATTGGTGAAGGAGAACCCATGGCACCAATGGGCCAAAAGGCCTATTCCAAGTTTTGCTTTAAATGTCAATAAGGTCTTGAAGACCATTTGAAGAATGTAATAAGGTCTTATGACCATTTGAAATTGTATTGAAGTCATTTTGTAAGGCCTCGATGCCAAGTAGTTGGTGTAGGTAGTCAAGTCCAAATTGGCCAATCCTCCATGAGTGTCAAAATGGAGAGAAATTGGAGAGGAGTGTCAAAATATGACATAGCATATGATCCTAGAGGGATTTGAGGCAGTAGTTTTGTCTAAACTATAATATGCCCCTAATACATATTGTAAACACAATGCTAATTGACAATTTTGGGTAGTTTGAGGGTGGTTTCTTGTTTCCAACTAACCCCAAACTGATGGAGGAAGATGTAAACTTGTTAAGACACCCTCATGGATTGGGGGCAGGGATGTGGAAGAAGTTTTAAGCAATAGAAATCCAATTCTCTATTGTTCTCTATATTTTTCCTACATTTATGTTAAAACAATCCGTACCATCTTCAAGTACGGAAGTGTCATGACCTCCAAACATTTGGAATGAGTAGTATGATGAAGTAACTTTCATTTGAATCTAGTTTGAGGCCTTGAAATTGACTAGGAAGTGAATAACATCTATTCTTCTTGGACTGATCGCTGGAAACCTCCATTTCTTGAGTTCAAACGCTGCTTCAGGCCGTATTCTGCACAGGTACATAATTGTTTTCATCTCCTAATGATCTAATTGGTTAGAGCATGGAATTGTCTATCATTTGAATTTGGTTTGGTGTGTTGACATCTTTGTAGAAGGGAGATATAAGGGTTTTTCTAAAAACTGTCTTATTAAACCCTAACCTAGGGTTTTGCCAAAATAATGGAATTTTAACCATCCCACTGTCTCTCAGTGCCACAAGACCAGTGGGATGGATGTCTTCCTTCATATTTCAATTGATTGGAATGTTTGCAGAGAAGATGGAGTTGGCAGATGTAGAATTTTGGTGAGGAGGGCTTAATATCCTCATGTATTAAGCCATTTGAGGAACCACATATGCATTTGAAGGTACAATCGACTGTAGGTGTCCAAAACCCACAAAATCCTTGGTCTTGGCATGAGTCCTAAGTGTTCCAATCATTGGTTGGATTTCGTGAATGACATTTGTAGGGGTCTCCTTGTAATTTTGGGCTAATTGGGGCTCTTTGCAATAGGACAGCCTTATTGAAAGTGGCACATGTTGCAAAACAACCCATAGTGAGTCTTTGATATGTTGTAGGGCATCCAAAAGGGTATCTTAGGATTGTCTAAGATTTAAGTTTGAAGGCAACCAGAAGGATTTTTTGCTGACTGTTCTCATTTCGAGGGCTACAAGGATCCCATTAGGTTTGTGAAGGAAGTCCTAAACCCAAACTTGTTAAACCTTAGTCAATGGTCTGAATGGGTCCCATGGTATGTCAAACAAGCCTTTACATGCTGGTTTTAAAGAAACTAACTATTGTTCCTACTTTTTCATGTTGATCCTTGAATGTTTGGAAGAAGGTCTTGTCAAACTATGGAATCCTCAACCTATCCTAAGTCCTCTACATCATAGTGGTATCAGAGCCATAAATTGTTCTATTTTTGGTTGTGTGTAAGACCTGGTATATGTCAATAGAGGAGAGTGAAGGAGAGGCTAGCAACATGCCTCCAAAAGGGATGACCACTAAGGTTGTTAAGAAGTTTAAGGAGATGGAAGAGAAGATTAAGAGTGGAGTCAAGGAAGCACTCCAAGCTGAGTTGAAGGCACTGAGGATAGGGAAGAGGATAGATGAAGAGTCTAATGGAGAGGAAGAAGAAGGGGAAGAAGAAGAAGAAAATCAAGAAGAGGCATAGATATCTACAGATTAGAAACATTTCCTTGAAGCCATCAAGGCAATTGGCAAAGATTTTTTAGAGGCTCGGATGGAGATTCCAATGTTTAGTGGCAAGATGAATGCTAATGAAGTTATGGAGTGGATTGAGGCCCTAAATAACTACTTTGAATACAAAGAAGTTCCTGAGAACAAGAGGGTGAAGTTTGCAAAAACTAAACTCAAAGGTGCTGCCCTCACATGGTGGAATTACACCCAAGGTGAGAGGGTAAAGAGTGGGAAGATCATGATCTCTTCATGGAGTAGAATGTTGGAGAGGATCAAATCCTAATTCCTTCCATTAGATTATGAGGTGCAGATCTACAAGAAGATGCAAAATCTCAAACAAAGAGATTTGGATGTGGCCACCTACACTGAGGAGTTTCACAAGTTATCTCTTCGTTGTGGACATATGGAGGATGAAAAAGGTAAAGTGGCAAGGTATCTAAATGGTTTGAAGTTTAGCATACAAGATGAAATCAGTATACTAACCCCTAAAACCATGGACATATGCTTTCAAATGGCATTGAGGGCTGAAGAGAAGTTGAAGAGGAAAGGTGAGCATCAAAATAGAGGAAGAGGCGGCAGAAATTTTAGAGATAGGGGCAATTTTGGAGGCAGAAATCAGTCCCAAAGAAGTCAAGGGGAATCTAGTTCACAAGAACAAAGTGGAGAATCAGATTCTAGAGGAGGCTTTAGAGGAAGGAGACCCAATGGAAGGGGTAGATTTGGTGGACCAGGGAGAGGTCCTAATGTCTTCACAGGAAGGTGCTACAATTGCAACCAAGTGGGACATCCAGCCTTCAAATATCCTAAGAAGCAAGCCTCAAGCTCTCATGGAGGAGAGAGAAGGAACCAGTTGATCCAAGAGGAAGATTACCAAAGTGTTAACTCTCCAATTGGAAGTGCAACCCCAGTCCATGATGGAGAAAATTTGATGATGAGGAGAACCATGTTGAAGGTGCGTCAAACACAAGAACCCCCTCAGAGGAAGACATTGTTCAAGACAACATGTAAGGCCTGTGGTAAGATTTGCAAGGTAATTGTTGATTCAGGTTCAACTAAAAATTTGGTTTCTATTGAAATGGTAGACAAGTTGAAATTGAAAAGACTTCCTCATGTTAGTCCTTATAAAGTGTCATGGTTGAATAAGGGGCAACAAGTTTTGGTAGATGAACAAACTTGGGTAGAGTTTGAGAAAGGGGAATATAAGGACAAGATTTTGTATGATATAATCCCCATGGATGCTTGTCATTTGTTGTTAAGACGTCCATGGCAATATGATGTTCAATCCCAACATGATGGTAAATCTAACTCCATCATAACCAAGAATGGTAGGAAGTATAGAATGGATCCATTGCCGGATGAGAATGTAGAGAAGAGTGTTGGGTCAAGTGTCATGATTGTGAGTGGTAAAGAGTTTCTAAACACCCTTAAGGAGGAAGGAACCCAAGGGTATTCTTTGATTTTGAAGCCAAAAAATAGTCCTAATTTGCATGGTCCTAGTGAGGAAGAGATCCCTAAGGAGGTGCAACAATTGTTAGAGAAGTATAAGGGTATCATGGTAGAGGAGATGCCTAATGAATTGCCACCTATTAGGGACATAAGCCATCAAATTGACTTCATACCAAGATCTACTTTACCAATCAAAGCAGCCTACAAGATGACACCTTCTCAAAATGACGAGATTGCCAAGCAAGTGCAAGAATTATTGGATAAGGGTTTAGTGAGAAATAGCCCATGTGATGTCCCAACAGTCCTAGCCCCTAAAAAGGATGGTAAATGGAGGTTGTGTATGGATTCTAGAGCCATTAACAAGATTACTATAAGATATAGGTTCCCCATGCCAAGGATTGAGGACCTAATGGACTATTTGGGAAGGGGTAGATACTTTTCCTAGATTCATCTTAAGAGTGGGTATCATCAAATTAGGATAAAGCAAGGGGATGAATGGAAGACAACATTCAAAAAAAATGAGGGTCTTTATGAGTGGTTGGTGATGCCATTTGGCCTATCCAATGCCCCAAGCACTTTTATGTGTCTCATGAATGAAGTGTTGAAGGATTTCATTGTCAAATTTATTGTCGTTACCTTGATGACATTCTTGTTTTCAAAAGTACCAAGGAAGAACATTTGCAACACTTGGATCAAGTTTTGAAGAAGCTGCATTATGAGCAATTGATGATTAACATGGAGAAGATTGTCTTCATGAAGGAAGAACTCACCTATCTTAGTTTTGTCATCTCCCAAGGTAATTTGAAGATGGATCCAGCAAAGGTAGAGGCTATTTTGTCATGGCCAACTCCTAAAACAGCAGGTGATGTAAAAAGTTTTCATGTTCTGGCAACATTTTATAGGAAGTTTATAAGGGGTTTTAGTCATATTTGTGCACCTATTTTGGATACCAATAAAGGGGGGCAGAAATGCAAGTTTTCTTGGACAAAAACAGCCAATGATTCCTTTGAAATTTTGAAACAAAAGGTAGCAAAACAACCCATTCTTGTTTTGCTTGATTTTAATAAGTTGTTTGTGGTGGAATGTGATGCTAGTAACCTTGCTATAGGGGTTGTCTTGAGTCAGGAGGGTAGACCAGTTGCCTTCTTTAGTGAAAAATTGAATGATGCTAAGAGAAAGTATTCTACTTATGACTTGGAGTTATATGCAATGGTGCAAGCTTTGAAAAAATGGAGGCACAATCTTTTGCCTAAGGATTTTATTGTTTATACTGACAACCATGCTCTTAGTTTTCTGAATTCACAGGAGAAACTCAATCACAGGCATATGAAATGGGTTGAACAACTCTAAGCATACACCTTTTCCATCAAACACAAGAAGGGGCAGGCCAATAAAGTGGCATATGCATTAAGTAGAAGGGTGTGTATGGTGCAAGAGATTCAGTTCTAAAGTGTGGGGATTGATGCTCTCAAACATATGTATCAGGATGATGAGGATTTCAAGGAGGTATATGAAGTTTGCTCACAATTTTTAGACTCCTATCATTCTGATTTTTCTGAGTTTTTGTTGCAGCAGGGGTTATTGTTCAAAGGTAGCCAATTATGTGTTCCTAGGTGTTCCATGAGGGAGAACACCATAAAGGAAAAACATTGTGGTGGACTAGGAGGTCACTTTGGGCTAGATAAAACATTGGATCAGGTGAAAAGGTTTTATTTTTGGCCTAAAATGCAATCAGACATCAGAAAATTTGTTGAATGTTGTATTTGTCAAAGAGCAAAGGGAACATCATCTAATACTGGTCTATATCAGCCACTTCCTATTCCTCATAGGCCATGGGAAAGTATTAGTATGGATTTTGTCTTGGGTCTTCCTAGGACTCAAAGAGGTTTTGATAGCATATTTGTTGTGGTGGATAGATTTAGTAAGATGGCTCATTTCTTGCCATGTAAATGCACTAATGATGCTTCACACATTGTTGGTTTGTTCTTCAAAGAAATTGTTAGAATCCATGGTTTGCCTCTTAACATTGTGACTGACAGGGATCCAAAGTTTGTGGGCCACTTTTGGCATACTTTGTGGAAGAATTGGGGCACTTAGTTGTCATTCACTTTAGCCTATCACCCTCAGACTGATGGTCAAACTGAGGTAGTGAATAGGTCCTTGGTAAATCTTCTCAGATGTCTTACAAAGCAGCATGGAGAGGCAGGGGATATGATCCACCAATAGAAGCACAAGAAGGAGTCCATTTGAGATTGTCTATGGTGTTCACCCAAGAGGTATTCTTGAATTGAGAGATCTACATGGATTGGAGAGGAAGAGTGCTCAAGGTGAAGACTTTGCATTGGCCATGAAGGGCATCCATGATAATGTAAGAGAAACCCTTCAAAAGAACAATGAGAAGTACAAGGAGAAAGCCAATGAGAGAAGGAGAGATGTGCAATACAAGGTTGGGGCTTTGGTCATGGCACATTTAAAGAAGGAAAGACTTCTAAAGGGGTAGCCAACCAAACTCCTCATGAAGAAGATAGGTCCTTGCCAAATTGTACACAAGTTTGGGTCCAATGCCTATGAGATTAACTTCCTCAAGGCTTGGCCATTTCTCCTATCTTTAATGTCTCAAATTTGTTTCCTTTCCAAGGTGGTAATGCTGAAAATTCAGAGGCAGATGTGACAGCAGCAGGAGATGAGGAATGGGTTAAGGGTCTTCCACCCAATCAACCCTTGCAATTACAATGCATCTTGGACACCAAAGTATTGAAGAAGACTATAAGGAGGACTTACAAGGAGTACCTTGTCAAATGGAGGTGTCTACCTGCTGAAGATGCCACTTGGATGAGTGAAGAAGACATCTTAAAGCATGGGAACACAGTTGTTGACCTACTTCCTCAAGGGACTTGAGTTCTTTTCTCACCCCGGGAGCATGGTGCAAGAGCACCCATGGCACCAATGGGCCAAAAGGCCTATTCCAAGTTTTTCTTTGAATGTCAATAAGGTCTTGAAGACCATTTGAAGAATGTAATAAGGTCTTATGACCATTTGAAATTGTATTGAAGTCATTTTGTAAGGCCTCGATGCCAAGTAGTTGGTGTAGGCATTCAAGTCCAAATTGGTCAATCCTCCATGAGTGTCAAAATGGAGAGGCATTGGAGAGGAGTGTCAAAATATAACATAGCATATGATCCTAGAGGGATTTAAGGCAGTAGTTTTGTCTAAACTATAATCTGCCCCTAATACATATTGTAAACACAATGCTAATTGATAGTTTTGGGCAGTTGGAGGGTGGTTTCTTGTTGCCAACTGACCCCAAACTGATGGAGGAAGATGTAAACTTGTTAAGATACCCTCATGGATTAGGGGCAGGGGTGTGGAAGAAGTTTCAAGCAATAGAAATCCAATTCTCTGTTGTTCTCTATATTTTTCCTACATTTCTGTTAAAACAGTCTATACCATCTTCAAGTACGGAAGTGTCATGACCTCCAAACATTTGGAATGAGTAGTATGATGAAGTAACTTTCATTTGAATCTAGTTTGAGGCCTTGACATTGACTAGGAAGTGAATAACATCTGTTCTTCTTGGACTGATAGCTGGAAACCTCCATTTCTTAAGTTCAAACGCTGCTCCAGGCCATACTCTGCACAGGCACAGAACTATTTTCATCTCCTCATGATCTAATTGGTTAGAGCATGGAATTGTCTATCATTTGAATTTGGTTTGGTGTGTTGACATCTTTGTAGAAGGGAGATATAAGGGTTTTTCTAAAAACTGTCTTATTAAACCCTAACCTAGGGTTTTGCCAAAATAATGGAATTTTAACCATCCCACTATCTCTCAGTGCCACAAGACCAGTGGGATGGATGTGTTCCTTCATATTTCAATTGATTGGAATGTTTGCAGAGAAGAGGGAGTTGGCAGATGCAGAATTTTGGTGAGGAGGGCTTAATATCCTCATGTATTAAGCCATTTGAGGAACCACATATGCATTTGAAGGTACAGTCGACTGTAGGTGTCCAAAACCCACAAAATCCTTGGCCTTGACATGAGTCCTAAGTTTTCCAATCATTGGTTGGGTTCTGTGAATGACATTTGTAGGGGTCTCTTTGTAATTTTGGGCTAATTGCAGCTCTTTACAATAGGGCAACCTTATTGACAGTGGCACATGTTGCAAAACAACCCATAGTGAGTCTTTGATATGTTTTAGGGCATCCAAAAGTGTATCTTAGGATTGTCTAAGATTTAAGTTTGAAGGCCACCAAAAGGAGTTGTTGCTGACTATTCTCATTCCAAGGGCTACAAGGATCCCATTAGGTTTGTGAAGGAAGTCCTAAACCCAAACTTGTTAAACCTTAGCTAATGGTCTGGATGGGTCCCATGGTATGTCAAACAAGCCTTTACATGTTGGTTTCAAAGAAACTAACTACTATTCCCACTTTTTCATGTTGATCCTTGAATGTTTGGAAGAAGGTCTTATCAAACTGTGAAATCCTCAACCTATCCTAAGTCCTCTACATCAGGAATGATAGGGGAGAAAGAGGCAAGAGATAGAGAGATAGCTAGGGAGAGAGAGAGAGGAGACAGATATGGAGAGATAGAGGAGACAGAGGGGAGAGATAGGGAGATAGAGAGTGAGCAAGATGTCCAGAGAGATAGGGATAAGGATTGAGAGGTAGAGAGATGATAGAGATAGGGAGATAGAGGTTTAGGGTTTAGGGGCATTATTTAGGTTTTGGGGTGGGAGAGAGAGAGAGAGAGAGTGAGAGAGAGAGAGAGCATCCACCAAAACCCCAACATACATTTACAAATGTATGTCTATGCATTCTTTAATATGCATACATTCTCTATTTTCTATTTATTTGTCTATCGACAAAACATAATACCATCGGCCAAATTAATTCCTTTCACACCGACATCCCATTTCATATCGATGTGTCCCCGACACCATATCACTATGACCTATACCTATCGGCTTAGAAAAACACTTCCATTCCGATGCTTAAATCACCCATCGGCTGATCAGTTTTCTTCTTCCCTGATCACCTAACTCCCACCGATACCCTTTGATCGGTTAAATTGCCTATCGGCAACACTTAGTTCATCGGCCTCTCCGTAGAATGTCTCCCCAAAGCCTTTCTTTCACCGATATCGATGTTATCACTATGGTTGCCTATCGGCAACACTTACGCTATAGGACTAGCCGTGGAAGGTCTTCGCGATGCTTCACCTCACACCGACGCTGAACTCCTTATTGCCAAGACATATAACTATCGGCGAAAACTTCATTTCCTTTGCCAATATCACTTGTCACTCTGAAACCCTTCACACTAACTCCACTGTCGGCCAGACCTCCTACTGTTGGCCCAACTTTAAACTCTTTTGCCGATAGCCGACCTCACGCCGATACACTTGGTAACCATCACACCGATGCGCCGATGATAACTCTCATTGCCAAGACTCCTCCCTTCGGCAAAGCATTCACTCCTGCTGATCACTACTCTCTTGTTGATGCTGCAATGTCAACCTCCCAGTTTCAACCTGCCAAACTCTTGCGATGGTCCGATCCGTTTCCTGGGTGGTTGCTTAGACTCTTTTCAACCTGCACAGCCTAGCACATACAATGCTAGGGTCTTCAACACTCCCAACCTGCAACTCTACACCAATGCATATGAATAGAAATAGAAAATACGCAAACAAAACCTAAACTACTGTACATGTCCATTCCTCTGATTTGCAGAATCAACTGGGGGAATGGATAATCAAATCCATCCAGCCTCAGTACAGGAAATCAAATGAACAACACACAAGCATAATCTTTATTTGCTTTCAGAAGATGCAATTATAGTACTCTGTTTCCCCAACAACACAATTCAACTGATTGACTTCAGCTACTACAAAACCTAGATGCCTTCATCCACCAAATCCAAGGGTATTTATCTAGTTACCACTAGTAGAATAGACTTGTCTCCAAGTGGCTAGGAGACACAACTAATTCTAACAAACTGTAACTAAATAAAAACCTTGCACATAAACCTAGATACAGACTAAGTATTGGTCCAAGATGACCTTATTACAATGCATTGGTCTTACAAGACCTTCTTGGAAACATCAACAAGACTTAAAACTAACTAACTGCCTCATGGAGGCCACTGTAAGGTAGGTGCTCCTATACCATACTCCCCAACAGAAAAAGAACTCATGTCCCATGAGTTAGGTTGTGGAAGAATTCCACCTTTACTCTTTGCCATCTCACGGCTCTGAACTACTCCAGCTTGATACTCTGCTGTCCCTTGGTTGCTCCAAGATTTCTGAACTGCAACTTGTTGTTTTGCAAGTAAACCCTCATGCCTGTCAATGTAGGCTATGCTCATACATACCCTGTGTTTGCCAGTCTGTCTTACCAGCACCTCTGTCTGAACACCTAGTTGAATAACCTTAGTAATTGCTTCTTGAACTGCTGCAATGTTCAAATCTGTCTTCCTTTCAACTTTTAGAGGACAGACAATAGTCCCTATCACAATCGCATCCTTATCTTGCCAATCAATTTGTAGCTGCTCATAAACCTTTTTCTGAAACTGTTGCTGACCTCTGTCAGTCAAAATTGAACCTTTCTTCAAACTTTGATCTCCTTTCCTTGAGATATCATCAACTGCTGTTATGCCTGGGGCTGTAGGCATTTTCACAAATTCCTTCTTTCCCACTAAAATGATTTTTGCTGCCTTCTGTGCTGCAGCTTCTTCCTGTAAAGGTATCAACACAATAGTTTTACCATCTTTCTTGATGGTGTAGGTATTTGCATACCCATCATACAGTACCCTCCTATCAAATTGCCATGGCCTACCCAACAGTAGGTGACAACATTCCATTGGTAAAATGTCACATAAAACTTTATCATGATAATCCCCAATCTGAAAATCAACATATGCCTGTTCATATACCAAAAGTGATTGACTATCACTCACCCAAGATGCCTGGTAAGGGTGTTGGTGTGGAATCCTTTCTAAATTCAGTTTATCCACCATTTTCTGAGATACCATATTATCTGTTGAGCTAGAATCAATTACAACCTTACATATTTTACCTTTGCTCTTGCATGTGGTCTTGAAAAGAGCTCTTCTTTGCATCATATCCTTTGATGGATTCAAGATTTTCCTTCTTAACATCAATGATTCTCCTTCCTCTAGATACCCATAATTATCAGGAGTCTCCTTCACACTTTGCTGAGTGTTTGAGCTGCTTGCACTTTGCTGATCAGTTTCTTGGATCAGATTTGTCCTCTTTTCTCCTCCTGAACTTGTTGCTTTTGTTGGACATTTGAAAAATGGATGCCCATATTCACCACAAGTGTAACACTTACTAGAAAATGTAGTAGAACCTCTACCACCTCCAAAGCTGCCTCTGGTACCTTTCCATCCACCTCTCAGACTACTCATGTCCTTTACCAGTGTCTTCTTGATCCTCATTGGTTTGCCTCATTGTAGGGGATGATCCTCTTCCCCTCATATTGCTGCCTCTTCCTCTTAGGGACTTATCTTGTCTTCTATTCATCTTCTCCTCAATCTTGATTGCCATTTGATAACAATCCTCTACACTCCTTGGGTTAGCTAAAACTAACTCATCATGTATGTTCAATCTCAAACTAGCCAAGTACCTAGCCACCTTTTCTATCTCATTTTCATGATGACCAAATCTCATAGTCAATTTATAAAACACCTTAGTGTACACCTTCACATCCATTTCCTTTTGCCTTAAAAACTGCAGCTTCTTAAACATCTGAATTTCATAATCCTTGGGCAGAAATTTACCTTTGATCCTTGCTACCATCTTGTCCCATGAAGTGATCTTTGACTTTCCTTGTTTCCTTCTCTCGGATTGTACATAATCCCACCATACCAAAGCATGACCTCCTAACTTGGTCTTTGCAATCTTTACCTTCTGATCCTCAGCAACATCTTCACATTCAAAGTGATTATCTAATGCAACAATCCAATCTAGTACCTCTTCTTCATTCAAACTTCCTGTGTACCTAGGAACATCAATCTTTACCTTAGGTTTGTCACTCTGAACTGCCCTTAATAGTTTTGCAAACCTCTGGTCTTTAGCATTTAGTTCTTCATCTACCTCTTCAAATTCTTCATCAGCATCATCTTCTTTTTCAGATTCACTGTCTTCTACTTCTCTCTTTTTGTTCATCTCCAAGGCTGCAAGCCTTGCTTGAAGTGCTTCTGCAAGCTCCTTCATCTTTCTCATCTCTCTGGCATGTTTTTCCTTCATCTCCCGCAACTCCCTTGCAGTACCATTACCTTTGAGAGGCATTTTGTCAACCTCTCACTCCTCTACCTCTGTCTTCTCAGTGACAGAATCAACACACAAATAGCCCAGACCTTTTGCTAAGCTACCACTATGATGCAGAGCATCCACCAAAACCCCAACATACATTTACAAATGTATGTCTATGCATTCTTTAATATGCATACATTCTCTATTTTCTATTTATTTGTCTATCGGCAAAACATAATACCATCGGCCAAATTAATTCCTTTCACACCGACATCCCATTTCATATCGATGTGTCCCCGACACCATATCGCTATGACCTATACCTATTGGCTTAGCAAAACACTTCCATTCTGATGCTTAAATCACCCATCGGCGAGATATCTCCCATCGGCTGATCAGTTTTCTTCTTCCCCGATCACCTAACTCCCACTGATACCCTTTGATTGGTTAAATTGCCTATCGGCAACACTTAGTTCATCGGCCTCTCCATAGAATGTCTCCCCGAAGCCTTTCTTTCACTGATGTCAATGTTATCGCTATTGGTTGCCTATTGGCAACACTTACGCTATTGGACTAGCCGTGGAAGGTCTTCCCGATGCTTCACCTCATGCCAACGATAAACTCCTTATCGCCAAGACATATAACTATCGTTGAAAACTTCATTTCCTCTGCCAATATCACTTGTCACTTCGAAACCCTTCATGCCAACTCCACCGTCGGCCAGACCTCCTACTGTCGGCCCAACTTTAAACTCCTTCGTCGATAGACGACCTCACGTTGATACACTTGGTAACCATCACACCGATGCGCCGATGATAACTCTCATCGCCAAGACTCCTCCCTTCAGCAAAGCATTCACTCCTTCTGCCGATCGCTACTCTCTTGCCAATGCTGCGATGTCAACCTCCTAGTTTCAACCCACCAAACTCTTGCGATGGTCCGATCCGTTTCCTGGGCAGTTTCTTAGACTCTTTTCAACCTGCACAGCCTAGCACATACAATGCTAGGGTCTTCAACACTCCTAACCTGCGACTTTGCACCAATGCATATGAATAGAAACAGAAAATACGCAAACAAAACCTAAACTACTGTACATGTCCATTCCTCTGATTCGCAAAATCAACCGGGGGAATAGATAATCAAATCCATCTGGCCTCATTATAGGAAATCAAATGAACAACACACAAGCATAATCTTTATTTGCTTTTAGAAGATGCGATTACAATACTCTGTTTCCCCAACAGCACAATTCAACTGATTGACTTCAGCTACTACAAAACCTAGATGCCTTCATCCACCAAATCCCAGGGTATTTATCTAGTTACCATTGGTAGTACAAACTTGTCTCCAAGCAGCTGGGAGACACAACCGATTCTAACAAACTGTAACTAACTAACAACCTTGCACATAAACCTAGATATAAACTAAGTATTGGTCCAAGCTGACCTTATTACAATGCATTGGTCTTACAAGACCTTCTTAGAAACATCAACAAGACTTAAAGCTAACTAACTACCTCATGGAGGCCACTGTAAGGTAGGTGCTCTTGCACCAGAGAGAGAGAGAGAGAGAGAGAGAGAGAGATGCTTGGGGTTAGGGGTTAGGGGCATTGTTTAGGGTTTATGAGTTTAGAATTGCTCAAGTTTAGGGTTTAGGGGTTAGGGTTACTCAAGTTTAGAGTTTAGGGTTTAGGTTTTAAAGAGAGATAGAGAGAGGGGACTAATAGAGATTGGGAGAGATAGAGGAGACATAGGGGAGAGATAGAGAGTGAGAGACATGTCTAGAGACATAGAGAGAGATTGAGAGGTAGAGGGATGATAGAGATAGAGAGATGGGGAGAGATAGGGAGATAGAGGTTTAGGGTTGCTTGGGTTTGGGGGCATTATTTAGGGTTTAGGGTTTATGGTTTTGGGGTTAGGGGTTAAAGTTTAGAGGTTTAGGGTTTAGGGTTTAGAGAGAGATAGAGGACCAATAGGGAGATATAGAGGAGATTGAGAGGAGAGATAGTGAGATAAAGAGCGAGGGACATGGCTAGAGACATAGGGAGAGAGATTGAGAGGTAAAGGGACAAAGGTGATAGGGAGATAGGGAGAGATAGGGAGATAGAGGTTTAGGGTTACTTAGGTTTACGGTTTAGAGTTTCCCGTTTGGGGTTTAGGGTCTAGGGGTTTAGGGTTTCTCAGGTTTAGGGGTTAGGGGTTAGGGTTTAGGGTTTAGGGGCATTATTTAGGGTTTAAGGTTTATTGTTTAGGGGTTAGGGGTTCAGGTTTAGAGGTTTAGTGTTTAGGGTTTATAGATAGAGAGGAATGATAGGGAGATATAGAGGAGACTGAGGAGAGAGATAGGGAGATAGAGAGTGAGGCACATGGCCAAGGACATAGGGAGAGAGATTGAGAGGTAGAGGGTTGATAGAGATAGAGAGATAGGGTGATAGAGGTTTAGAGTTGCTTGGATTTAGGGTTTAGGGATGCTTGGGTTTGGAGATAGCTAGATAGAGAGAGAGAGAGAGGAGGTAGATAAGGAGAGATAGAGGAGACAGAGGGGAGAGATAGGGAGATAGAGAGTGAGATGTCTAGAGAGATAGGAAGAAGGATTGAGAGGTAGAGGGACGATAGAGATAGGGAGATAAGGGAGAGATAGGGAGATAGGGGTTTAGGGTTGCTTGGGTTTAGGGTTGAGGGGTTAGGGGTTAAGGTTTAGGGGCATTATTTAGGGTTTATGGTTTAGGGTTTAGGGGTTAAGATTTAGAGTTTTAGGGTTTAGTGTTTAGAGAGAGAGGACCAATAGGGAGATATAGAGAGTGAGGGACATGGCCAGAGACATAGGGAGAGATAGGGATATGGAGAGTGAGGGACATGGCCAAAGACATAGAGAGAGAGAGATTAAGAGGTAGAGGAATGATAGAGATAGGGAGATAGAGGCTTAGGGTTGCTTGGGTTTAGTGTTTAGGGTTTAGGGGTTTGGGGTTTAGGATTTAGGGGTTTAGGGTTTCTTAGGTTTAAGGTTTAGGGTTTAGGGGTTAGGAGTTAGGGCTTAGGGGCATTATTTAGGGTTTATGGTTTAGGGGTTAGGGGTTAGGCTTTACGGTTTAGGGGCATTATGTAAGGTTTATAGTTGCATGTCAAAAGAAGTCTCTCTCTCTAAATCCCTCAACCCTAAATAATGCCCCTAATCCCTAATCCCTAGTCTGTAACCCCTAAACCCTAAACCTAAGCAACCCTAAACCTCTATATCCCTATCTCTCCCTTATCTCCCTCTCTCTATCATCCCTCTACCTCTCAATCTCTCTCCCTATCTCTATAGACATCTCACTCACTCTCTATCTCCCTATCTCTCCCAATCTATCTCCTCTCTCTCTCTCTACGTATCTATCTCTCGCTATCTCTTGTCTCTCTCTCCTCTATCATTCCTCTATCTCCCTATCTCTCTGGACATCTTGCTCACTCTCTATCTCCCTATCTCTCCCCTCTATCTCCTCTATCTCTCCCTATCTGTCTCTTCTCTATCTCTCTTTACCTAGCTATCTATCCCTATCTCTCTATCTCTTGCCTCTCTCCCCCTACCATCCCTATATCTCCTTATCTCTCCCCTCTATCTCTCCCTCTCCCTTATCGATGAAAGAAATGAAAAGAAGAAAACTAGGACTCTCTCTGTGTGTGTGTGTGTGTGTGTGTGTGTGTGTGTGTGTGTGTGTGTGTGTGTGTGTGTGTGTGTGTGTGTGTGTGTGTGTGTGTGTTTGTGTGTGTGTGTGTGTGTGTGTGTGTGTGTGTGTGTGTGTGTGTGTGTGTGTGTGTGTGTGTGTGTGTGTCCCCATTTCCATGCACATACCCATTAGGTAGGCTATTTTGCATATGGTGGTCATATCCTCTAGGTCCAATCACCTCCAAACTTCAAAAATAGATATAGAGCATAATTCTAAGCATCTTTCATAATGACCACTTCTCTACATAGATGCAACTAATGCCAATTTTTTATTGTTTTCCACATTTAATACTTATTCTTTTCCATTTTCTAAGTCCTACATGTGTGCAAGATGTATTGTTTGTCAAGTTTTTAGTCTAATTGTTAGTCCTAGCTCTCATGGTTATTAAAATGTTAGTATAGTTAGATTTATCCTTAGGTAACATTAACTTACACATTGTTGCACAAACAACCACACTCCAAAATAACCTTACCTAGTTAAGGTTAACCTTTAAGATTCTTTCATTTGGTGAGCCTAATAGATCCAACTAGTTCAATCATCTTATAGTCCATGCTTAGCCTTCCAAGAGAGTTCATGCCATGTTAACTTCAATGCATTATGTCCTCACTTCCCTCTTGCTAGTCATAGTACTCTTTTTTTCTAATCCTATCCCTATATCATACTATTGTTGTTGACTTTTCTTTCCATATTCATCATCATAGTCCTAGTTATCCTATTTGGAGCCTACCATTTATCCTTAGCCATGCCTTGTACTTCTTCTATTCATGTCAATTTTAATGACCTCTCTCTCTCTCTCTCTCTCTCTCTCTCTCTCTCTCTCTCACACACACACACACACACACACACACACACACACACACACACACACACACACATACAAATTGAATTGTAAAAGTTCTAAGCATAAACCAATGAAAAGAATTAAAAAAACCATTTGTATAGTTCTAGGAAACGGATATCCATTTCTGGAAAATGTATCATATCTATTTTGGGACCCCCAAAATGGATATTTTTAACATGCTTATGAAAGTCAAAGTTGGCTAATTCGCGAATTTGTCTAAGTAAAGACGTGAATTTTTTTCCATTGCCACTGTTTGGCCCGTGATGATCCTGCACATACTCGATACTTAGATTTTATTTTAATACAGATGCCTCTATCAATGTGCTAGAAAATCATTTGCCAATGTTTTGAAATTTCATTCTTTGTTATTTACCTGTAATTCTAACTATGCATTATCTAGGGTCACTTCTGCTAGTGTGTGACTACTTATGATGCATGGAAATGAACGTGTAACTCATAGACATGATCTTTGCATGATTCCTATAGTTTAAAACATGTTTGCTTCAATCTCCTAATGTGTGAATTTGCGTACAAGTGGATAGACATTGATGCTTACAAACACCTTTAAGATTTTGTTGAATCGAGCATTAAGTTCTCCTTAGTTAGACCCCTAGTTAGATTGATTCAACAATGATGAACCAAGTTCAACAATAGTAGGCAAGTGTACAATATGCTCCTAGGATGATGATGTAATGTTGATATAATTGTTTCTTTATCCACTTGCAATTGAATTCAAGATGTGCTCCTTGGTTAAGTTAGATCCTAGATGATTTATTTGAATTAAGATTGGTCTTTAAAAACACCACTCTAGTGAGTTATTTAGTACAATTCACACTTTAAAGTTAGCTCATACCGACTAGTAGAAAATGTGACAAAGATTTAAATTAATTTTAAAATTTTATAGGTTAGATTTGTAAACTCAAAACTGCTCCAAATCAATTGTACACTTACATATATAAGTTAGATAGGAAAACTAAAATACTCATATAATTCCGAAAACTATAATACTCACATATAAAAGCCTATCGACTAATAACATTTTTTACCAACTTCTATATAAAATAAAATATTTTATACACTGAAAACAACATAAACACTCCAAACCAAAACATAAAAAAGTCACGAGCATAAAAATTTTATGCAAATACATGCACTCCGGTCAGAGCTTAAATTTGACAGTCAACTTTGTTTGTCAAGCAATTTTTTTATGACAGTTATCTATTCAATAGTGCTTTTAAATTATTATAACATACTTTAGTATAAATAAATTATATAAAAACCAAATATATATATATATCATAATCCTATATAAATTTTGACAGTTTGTCCAAAATCTCTCATTTCGACCTTTTCAAAATTTCAATTATAGTTTACAACTAAAATGCCTATATACAGCTATACAACTGTCAAGTTTAAGCCACGCCTCGAGTCAATCCAATGAATTATAGTTGGAGTTCATAGCAATTATGCGTTTATCTACTCATCTATCAAATGGCCATACCGATTGGGCCCCTCCACTAGAAGGTGAAGAACTTTTTCTTCCCACGCTTCTAACCGTTTACCCAGCGCTTTTCCACTAACAATGGAATGAAGGAAAAAACAAAAAATGAAAGGCATGCCGTGCAAGATTCTTAGGTTTACCGGGGACATTTTTCGAGCCACTGTTTTGTTGTTTATTTAAATTTGAGGTATAGTGGTAGCATCTTTTTTTTACGCTCGGCAATTAAAATAAAGAAAAAACTTGAAGATTATTATATTTTATTAGAATTTAATTATATAGTTTTTGAGTTTAATTTATTGGTCGATATTTTATAATTATTGGTTTATATAAATCTATTTTTCATGAATACGAATGCTTTACTTAGCATTTATTGTATTTAGGTGATGTTTACAAGTGAAGTATCAGGATTTTGTTTGAAAGGTTATTTATTCCAGTGCTATTGAGACTCAAGCGTGCTTAATTATGGAGTTTCCTCCAAGATCAAGCCCACTTAGCTTGCTACCTTGTTTGCTCATTCAAGTTCATGACATACTACTCATGAAATATGGGTTAATAATTTTGACTCAAAAACAACACAATTGAATCCTAATAAAACATCATATTTGACACATTGTGAAAAATACCTTCTACTTGTCAATAGATGAACTAAAGGAGCTCTATAATGAATAAATCATAAGGCACAACATTTGCTGAAGGTTTTGCAAATAGGGTAGTAATTTAAATGGGTTTGATCTTGGGGCAAACTCCCTATTTAAATGTACTTCAACTAGACTAGTATTGGGATGAGTGATCTCCTAAGTCCTCCCAATGCTTCGCCCTTGTAAACATTACCTAGATCATTTACATTAATAAAAAATAAGTCATACAAATCTCTATTGATAAAATATGCAATTAAATAATAATAAAAAACTGTTGATGTTAATATAAACCAACCAAATCCTATCTTATCTTATCTTATATTGTACTCAATGCTTACAATGCTTAATAGTTAAAAACTTTAGTGAAAAGTACTTAAACAAGGGGATCATTCATATACCCTATATTTTAAATCTGATGTACCATTTGCGAACTTGGCATGAAGTTAGAGTGTGCCAATAGTACTGGGTCATCTCCCCTCAAGCATATTTTTTTTGGGGGGGTAATCAAATGAAACATATATCCAAAATTGGATCCGGATCGAAACGGCTGATGTACATGATGAAAATCGAAGGTGAAGAACACTAATACAGTAGTAGATTTCTGGTACCACCTCCATTTTAACTTGAAGATCCCTTTCAAGCTTATTGACAGAAATGTCTTAAATGTAGCCATGATTTAGACATGAGCCGCTGCTATACCTAATATCACCCAAATTTGTACCCTTTGTTGTTGTCATGAAACTTTAGCAGTCTAGAGAAACATGGGAATGATCTCGAAGTGTGGGACCTTGCGAATTGAGATCAGACCTCCGGAGAAGGCCAGCTTCCTCTTTCTAAGCCTATTACTTAGAGAAAAGCATCTAAACCTAGTGCTAATGCTTGCCGGGAAAAGGGTTAGAAGGAATGCTGAAATGAAATAAGTGATACACCAGATTTAAATGTGTTTGGCTGCAACTGAATTGACACAGTAATAATCTCACAGTTGGAAAGACTTACACAAACTCATATTAATTTTAACAGAGGTCAAGACAGAATAATGGAGGAATGAAAGGGACCGTTTTGTCCACAATACACAGCCTACACTAATCCAAAGAACATACACAGTGTTAAAAATCATAAAAGAGAGGCAAAATACCAGTTTATATTGATTATAGAGGCCAAGTAGCCATTACAAAATAGCCCAAAAGAACCACCAACAATAATACATATGCTTTCCATGTATATATATAATTTTACATTTTTGACCTCAGTCAGTTACAATCAATTTGCGTATGGGCTCTGTCAGAAAATATCTTCGTTTGAAGGGACGTCCACCTGCAAGAGTTCATGGCATAAAATATATGGAATAGGAGTAGGTGGAAGATATTTTGAATTTTCAATGTAAGCTACTGAATCATCAACCTGCACCCATAAATGCAACAAATATCTGCATCTGAACATGTAAAAATGGTCGCTGAAATGTCCAGTCGAACGAGCCTGCAGATGTGCATCAATTTTTGAAAATAAAAATATCATGCTCAAAGCCCGCTAGATGAAAGAGGAGACAAAAACAAGCACCTTTGCCTTTTGAAGCATGTTGAAATTTGTCAGAATGAGGGAGATATGGGCAGTCAAAGTTATGGTCAAATTGCATCTGTATATCACTTTGCATCTACGCTTGTATATACAATTGCACCTGCACTTTACACTGTTCACTTTATGCATTCATGCAATCTCCCTCCTTTCACTTTTTTGCATATTCAAATTGCTTGTATATGCGATTGTATGTGCCCTTTGCATGTCTGTTTTTGTATATGCAAATGTACATACATACAAGCGCCAACATACAAAAACAGGATTTAACCTTTGTTTCACATTGATTTCTCTTTTGAAAAGGCAGCTTGTACATACCATGACATGTGTCATCACTCCATTGGGCGCTGAGTTGAACCAAGGACCCATCGCTGAACATTGGCTTCCTTATCGGCCATCGGAAAGACCTTTGCATGAGCCGCCGATAAGCGTTGTTTCCTTGAAAAAGCCCTTGTATGTCTGTCTTGTATATCGCAATTGTATATGAGATACAATCACATATACATACACTGCGGAACTCAAAGGTTTATCGGCCACATTTGATTCTTCAAAACAGGTCTGGCTTGTATCTTTTCCTTTTGTATATGGCCTTGTATATCGCATATACAATGCGAATATACAAGCAGAACTATATATAATCACTTGTACATTGCAAACATGCATCTGACCTTTGTATGTTACCATTGTATATTTCCTTGTATCTTCCCTTTGTATGTCTAAACATACAATGCGAATATATAGGCAAAAGATGCATACAAACGTGTCTGCCTTTATCAACTAAACTGCATACCTTTTCGGGTCTGGGCCTTGTATGTCAGAAATGTATATCGCATTGTATATGCGATTGTATGTGCAAAGATACAATCACATAGACATACAATTGGTGGGCCACACCTTTTGTATCTCCTCCTTTGCATCTTCATTGGGTCGTCGGGGAGAGTTTGGACTGAGCTGCCGATGAGGCTTGTCCCGCCGATGACCACCTTGTATATGGCCTCATGTATGTCACCTTTGTAACTTGCCGATATACATTCTCCCTTTGCATCTTTGTGATGTACATTTCCTTTGTATATCACCCCTTGTATCTTGCCAACATACAATGGCAAATGTATATGTGAATATACATTGGAAAATGCATACACAAATACTAAGCATGAAACTGAGAAATCCCTGCGATAGAAAACAATTGGAGAGAAGATTTCTGGGTTTTTCTAGGTTTTTTGCAAAAATTCTCAAGGCAAGAAATTAGAGTTCTTTGGCAAGGCAGAGCATAAGTGATTTGAAGGATTTAAGCCTTGTAGGGTTATTTCTAAAGGATTTTCAAGGAAAATACAAGGTGAACTATTTAACTTTGGACAGAGGAAAATAGGTCAACAATACCTTCTTTGCTCGTTCCATCGACCAGCAATAGTCAAAAGTATAACAGGATAGATGGAATTTTGACATAAACTGTAGATTTAAAGTGACTGATTGTTCAATGCATGATCGGAATTCTACCATATGTTGATGTTTCATTCACCGACATTATCAGAAGTGTAACAGGACAGATAGAATTTTGACTGTTCAATTCGAAAATATCGTAAATATCAGAATTCTACCATATTTTGCTTAAGCATTTATTTCGTGTGAAAAGGTGTAGAATTGGTCGCAATTATACTTAGTACTTAGTTTTATGGGAGATTTCTCTTGTGAAAGTGTCGGATGCTGGACGTTTTCTTTATCGTTGCCCTTTTTTCGTTCCCATGAACTGTAATTTCTGAATGATAGGTTTCAAAGCCTATTACAGATGCTTGCTTCAATTTGTGTTAAATGTATTATAACGGTAAAAAATTTAATTAATCATCAATTTTTAATGCGCAGGAATGATTTCTTGCTGAGTGTACCATATCCATCAAGTTCTGAAATAAAAGCTTTCACATCATCAATTAAATTCATATCAAATTATCCCATAATTATTATTATATTTCATTTTTTAAGTGGCTATTTTTTATTTAGATCATACTCATCAATTTTGTGTAAGGAAAATGTTAATGTTTTAATTTTCAATTTTGTGTAAAGAAAATGTTTTAATTTTGAGATTAGTCATAAGTATTATAATTAAAATTATAGGTGACCAAAATAAATGTTGGTTTTAATTAGTTTCTTACACCATTTTCTAAATGTAAAGATGGTTTCCAAACCATCGGACACTTGGGCCACTGTTACCACTCGCAAACACAAAGCTAAGGCCTCTATGGATGCTCTCAAAGCTGCTGAGTCAGCTAAGGATATTTCAAAGCTTTTTGCGAATGGCAGGAAGGACAAACTTAAGAGTCCTACTGTGCTGCCATCGCAGCAAAGGTCTCTGCCTAGGGCATGAACACATGCCAATCCATCTTTGTCACCTCACAGGCGCTCTCATAGCCGAGAGCTTCCTGAGGAGGGTGAAATTGTTTAGGAGGCTCAAAAATAACAAATTCGTCCTCTCCAATTTGGGTCAAACCCCACCGACTTCCTGCAGAATAGTTTTGCTTCCTTTGAAAACATGGATTCTGGGGATATGGTGGAGGATTTTAAATGAATTTTCTCTCTTGGAATGTTCGAGGTCTAACTAACCTCACTAGGAAGTACTTTGTGCGAGCTACTCTCCAACACTATGTTGCTCTTAATGTTCTGTGTCTACAAGAGGTTAAAGTTACAGGGTTTCTCTTATCTTCGGCTTGCCATTATATTTGGCCAGCCAATAAATTGTACTCCACCACCCACGAAGTTGGCAAAGGTGGTGTTGTTACCCTTTTGTCTCCTTGATGGCATGATTTGGTGGTGGCTCATGGGGTGGACCCCACCAACCATTTAGTCTGGACTCTTCTTAACATTGATAATCATTCCTTTGGGATTATTAATGTCTATGCATCGAATGATGTGACATAAAGATCTGCTCTGTGACGGTGGAGTGTGAATTTTTTGTCAGTTTCCACCTGGCTTATTTGTAGGGATTTTAATATGGTTGAAATGGCGCATGATAAAGATGGTGTTCTACCTTTTCGTTGGCCAGCTGGTGAAAGAGAGGCGTGGTTAAATATGCGCAATAAATTGGGCCTTTTCAATCCCAATGTTGGCCACCGTCAATCCCATCCTTTCTGGCATACTTGGTGTAATTTTTGAACAGGATCTGACAGGGTCTTTAAACACCTTAATCTTGCCATGATCTCAGCTCAATCTTTCTTTAATTTTGCCACATCATCGACCCTTCCTATTCAGCTGTTAGTGAATGTGACATTGTCAGACCACTTTCCAATTCAGTTTTCCATTGAATGGCAAGTCACACAGCCACGCGCCATGAAATCTTAGTTTTTCCTGAACACCTCCTTGCTTGCTCACCAACCCACCCTGGCACACATTGCAACTATATGGAATTTAGAATGTCAGCCCATGCATTCTACCGGATGGATAAAGTGGTGGAATGATGCTATCACCCGCACTGCGAGGTTTCTTCGCATCTATGGCTATAAGCTTGCCACCTTCAGGCGATGGGCTTATGAGGCTACAATTAATGCTTTGAAATCTGCCTCTGCGGCCTTGGGAGCTGACACTTTTTCTCTTTAATGCAAATCAATGTCGCCAATTTAAGGCATCAAAAACAAAAGGCTGATAGTCATGCTGCCAAAGGAGCACAACTCAAAGCCAGGATGCATTACCTAAAAATTGGAGATCATGTTTCTAAGGAATTCTTTCTCGCTATTCGAGCTAGACATTCCTCACATGGTATTAAGAAAATCAAAGAAGATACTATTGTTCATACTGAACTGCCAGACATTCTCCAGGCTTTTGTAAGGCATTATGAAAAAGTTTTCACAACCCAAGATTATACTCCTAAGCAACAGACTGCACTGCAGGATTATCTTGCAATTGTTCTAAAATAACTCTCCACAGCCCAGAATCACTTCTATGATCAACTATTGATAATTGAAGACCTTAAGGAAGCTGTCTGTTCTATGTCTGATGGAAAAACTCCAAGAATTGACGGCTTTCCTTGTGAGTTTTACAAAGCCCTTTGGGATTGCTTGGGAAAGGATTTGCATAATGTTTATCTTGAAGCTTTTCATTCAGATTCTTTAGGAAATCTTAGTAATCAAGGAAACATTAAGTTCATACCTAAAGATGGTGATCTAGAGGATATTTGCAACTGTCAACCCATTACACTCCTCAATGTCTCCTACAAGATCATTGCCAAAGCCCTTTCGCTCAAACTCCGCAACCTGCTTCCTTTAATTGTGCGTCCTGAATAGGTTGGTTTTATTAAATCTAGATATATCTTAGATAATATCATTGCAATCTGGGAGGGAATGGAATGGGCAAGAAAATCAAATAAAAAAACCATTTTCCTAAAAATTGATTTTGCCAAGGCATATGATCGCATTTAATGGCGCTTTATTCTTGCAATGCTTGCTGCTTTAGGGTTTGGACCTTCTTTTATCCAATCTGTCAACATGCTCTTCTCAGATGCCTCCGCATGTATCACTATCAATGGCCAACAGTCACATACCTTTGACCTTTTTTGCTCAATCCGGCAAGGTTGTCTGCTTGCTCTAGCCCTGTATGTTCTAGCAGTAGAAGGTTTTGGATGCCTTCTTGCACATTATGTTTTCAATGGGCTTGTTCATGGAATTTCTCTACCCAATTCTTCCAGCCAATTGGTTAATGGTCATTTTGTTGATGATTCCTTTTTAACTTTACTGGAAGAAGAAAATACTGTCAAAAATGCGCTTGGATGTCTCGAGACCTTCTGTCTGGCCTCAGGTTCTTCCATCCAATGGCACAAAACATTATGTTACAGGCAGTCAATTCTTCCCATTCCTCATTGGTTCCAGCAATATGGTTGGCGCTGGGTTGCTCATGGTGAAATTTTTGGATTCCTCAGTGTTCCTTTTGCCTTCCAGGGCACTTCTGCTAATCTTTGGCAAGTTGTTCTTACCTGTGTGGAACATAAGCTTGCAGTCTGGATTACTAAGACACTATCTTTTGCTGGTAAGTTCTAGATTTGTTCTAAAGTCTTGGCAGCAACCCATGTTTATTACTATTCTTCCTGGCACCTTCAAAAGCTTCATATGCCAAGTTGGAAAAACTATTGAGGGATTTTCTCTAGACCTCTTTTGACACTCGCCATGGCTTTCACCATGTTGCATGGGAATTTTGCTGTTTACCCAGAGATTTTGGAGGTCTTGGTATTCTTTCTACTCAATGCCAAGGCACTACCTTGGTCGTCAAGTGGATCATTCGTGCTCTCACTGGCAATGAGGAATGTAAAGTTTTACTCAGGCACAACATTGAAATGGGACATCCTTTGCACAAGCCTGCTTCAGAAGGGATTGAATTTTCTACTCTCCTTGTCATGAGAGAGCCAATTCAGATCTTAGGCACGTTTGTGGTTAAAAGCATTTGGAAAGCCTAGAAGAAAGTTAAACCTTGTCTATTTTGGTTTGGTGACAGATTTCGTGCTAGTCTTTCCTTCAATCACCTTAATGTCTGGTGATCACCTCTTTTATCCACTCCAAGCCAGCCTTTGGCCAAATTACCTGGGTTAAAGGCTCTTAGATTTCATAAAAAAGGTGTTCAAACCTTACAAGATATGTTTCATTGGCCCACAATGAGCCTCATGGCATGGGAGCCATTTCGTGTCAAATTTGGCCTTCAGAGAACTGATCAAGCTACTTATGATAGAGTTATCACAACAATTCCAGCGGAAATGCTTCACAAAGTTGGAATTCAATCCACCAAGCCTTGGTAGAAGGACTGGAAATGGTATCCAGAAACACCAATGCATCATTACAAGCCAAGGATGGCTTACAGATGGCTCTCACCACATTTGCCAATGATAGATACGCTTAATAAGTGATGGCTCATTCATAGTTCGATGACTCTTTGGCACAACATATTTAAAACCATTTGGTCTGCCATTCTTGAGCCAAAGTTAGCTCATTTTGCCTAGTGCATTCTTTTTCAAGGGATGCCAGTCGAAGCTAGGTTGTTTCATCTTGGGGTTTAGGATCCTTGATGTCCTTTTTGTGGGCAACTTGAGACATTTCAACATATCTTTTGGTATTGTACCAGAGCCCAACAATTCTGGCTATGGATTCATGATTTCTTTTGCCCTTTCAGACCAAAGTCTTTATCATGGCAAATTATCCTTCTAGGTGATTCTCTCAGGTTTCTTGCAAGATTTACTCATATTTGGCATATATTCAGGGTGGAGATTCTTTTACATTATGAAAAGATCGTAATTCTTGTATATTTTTAGACAGCCACATTGGAACATCTATTTCTCTTTACATTAAAACTATTATATGTTCTAATGTTCTTCTACAGATACAAGTTCAAGCAAATAAGGTTGCCTTGGAAGTGGCTCACTTATAGGAATTACTGGATCATTGGGGAAATGCCCCTTGTACTATGGCACGGGTTCCTCCCTCTCCTTCCTCTGTTAGAGCTCATTCTCCTTCTCAAGGCAATGGACGAAGAAGTGGATCAGCCAGAGACTCTCAGACCTGCTCCTAGCCTCCTTCGCATCGTGGACCTCACCGTCATAGATGCTTGGCCTCTCCATGTAATCGTGGATGGACTTCTGGCCAGTGCTACTGGGGATAATGTGGGTTGGCCTACTGGAGATAATGTTGGTTGGCTTTTAGGTGATAATGTAGGATGGAATGCTCCTGGTCCTTCCAATCCAACCACACTGGTTGGGACAATACAAAAGTTTTTCTATAGTTAAATTTGGCTATCTCACCTCAGCATGAGGAGCCAAAAGCATAGAATGCAAACTAGGAGAATGATGATGGCTGGGCACCACCAGATGTCACCCCGGACCCCGCAATAATATGGGGGAACCCAAATGACATGGATCCGCCATCTGCAGTAGTGGCTTTGGCAGCTTAATTTTGCTTCTATTTTTGTAAATTCTGTTATGCTTTTATGCTTTGATACTTTGATACTCTAGAAGTTTTTGGGCTAGGCCCATTTGACATTCGAGGTGTGCCTTTATACCACCCATCTATTTTTTGTGAAGATGTTTTTATTTAGCTTTAATGGATAGATTCGCATTTTCATAAAAAAAAATGTAAATATTTTTTATAGGTAGTGGTGTGGTGGAAAGGAATTTTTGTTCATCAAATTAAATTTTAGTAAGTTATTTATACTCTTAATTATTATTTTAAATGAGATTTTTTTAAAATGGGATTAAGTAGATTTGTGTACAATAGGATTATAAATTTTATTTGTTTTATAGAATTATTTGATGTAAATTTTTAGTGTATTGTGGAAGTTATTTACTTAGATCATATTACAAATAATATTGCTTCGAGGTATTTTATCAAAATTAAATATTATATTAAATAAAATAAGAAATATATAAAATATTATATACTAGCATAGATATCTTAAATACATCTATCTAAAAGACACCGAGAGATATCACTTTGAGGCCCATATCTATTCTCAATAACATTTTCAATATAGGCGCTTTGCAACTATATCTCTCGACATCTTTCAAATAAATGTATTTAAGATATATATCCTCATTTTATTGAGGTTTTATCATATAAATAAAAAAGGAGCAAAGTATATTCAACAATCCGAGAAGTTATATTTTATAGATTTTAGTATGGAGGCATCATAATTTAATTTTATTTTCTACATAGTAAAATTTAATTTATTTCTTTTTCACTAGCTCATGTTTTATGAAAATAGATTGTCGTAAAGTAATATTTTATAACATTATATTTTATTAATTTACAATAAATAATGTTTGATTGGTTTACTATGTGTATATATGTTTTGAGTGAATTCTAAACCTAATAAACTATAGTGCCATAAATATATGGTAAATAATGTTAGATTGGTTTACTCTTGTATATATGTTTTGATTAATGCTAATATATATTTTTTATTTTCTATTTTTCAATAATATTTTATAAATTAGGGTTCTTCATGAAGATGGAAAATGTTATTTTATAAATAATTTATTTTATAACTATATTCTATTAGGGTTTCTTTACACACTCTTGTATATATGTTTTTATTAATGCTAATATATTTTTTGTTTTCCATTTTTCAATAATATTTTATAAATTAGGGTTCTTCGTGAATATGGAAAATGTTATTTTATAAACAATTTATTTTATAACTATATTTTATTAGGGTTTCTTCACACAATAAATACTTTGGGTTAGTTATTTACATATATTTTTAAAATAGTAAAGTCTTAATCTATATTAAATGAAAAAATTGAAAACCTAGTTAAATTAAATTACATATTATACATTTTTTAAAGCATATCAAAGTAAATATTATAGGGTTTAATATAGTGCTCTAAAATAATATTTTATAAATTAGGGTTTTACTTTTAAGATTTTCAGTACTATATGTATATATATTTTGATTAATGCAAAATCTACAAATTCACTTATTTTATAACTACATTTTACTAGGGTTTCTTTACACAATAAATACTTTGGGTTAGTTGTTTACAGATATTTTTAAAATAATAAAGTCTTAATCTATATTAAAAATGAAAGGATTAGTTAATAAAACCCTAGCTAAATAAGAAAAAAATTCAAACCCTAGCTACATTAAATTACATATTATACAACACAAAATTTGATAAATAACTCTTTTAATAGTAAATATTTTACCAATAAATTTGAATTTTTTAATATTCTGGCAATATGAAATGATTTATGCATACACGATTAACACTGTTATTTCAACAAATCATGAAATTCATACCTGTGATTTTCATTTGTGCTTGGCTTCTATAATTACTGATTTTATTTTTGGTTGTTTTCTCTATTGGAGACTTTCAAACATTCATGTTTTATATATGTTTTAATTATTTTTTTTAATGTTTATGATCATTTATTTTAATATGTGGGCTATTTGATTATCTTTTAAATTTGTTTTTCTTAACAGACTCATGCCATTTCCCCTGTAGGTTACACCTCTCAGCGTAATAAATTATTTAACTAACTATAATATTAAATATATAATATTGTATACTAAAATGTATATAACTATTAAAAACATTAAATATATATAAATATTGAAATTAAAACTAAACATGATATAGAATATAATATATAAAAATGAATATAATATTATCACATCAATTATTTCTTTTAATGTGGTTCCAGTGTGGCACAATTGAAATATTAAGTGACCTCACTCTTTTTTTAGACTGCAAGAATTGGGTAGCCCCCTATAAACTGCAGTGCGCCTAGTAAACTTTTTTCACGTGACCGGTGATGCTAGCACGACACGCCCTCCGGTACCATGGGGACGAGGGGGGAGATTGGACCTTATGACCTTATTTACTGCAATAGGAATTTTTAGCCAATCAAGCCAGGCCTCCACCCCCCAAGTGACCTCACTCTAAGATCCTTGTTTAGTGAATATTTTATTATAGAAATCAATTTTAAATATAATCCACTTCTAGAGCAATTGGAAAAGTTAAAATTTTTAAAACTCTTCATAACTCACATAGATCTATATTGAGCAAACCTAGAAAAGTGTCCATTGATGCTAGGTCTAGATTTGTGGATTCGGCTATAATTGATGACTTTCAATGGGCCAAACATATGCAAAAATACTATGTAAGCTAAATTTGTTTTTTTAGTTATGCTCATAGTTTTTTATTTATTTCCAATCATCAAGGGGATAGGTTCTTAGTAGGCAATGATATATATCCATATTAAGGAAGCCTTGATGATAAATTTAATAAATGTAAATCTTATTTTGATTATATTTAAATTTATTGACTTGGTTAAGTTTACTATATAAAATAATTTATTAAATGGAAAACTATTGGATGTGTATAGTTTATTTCAATAGTATAATCAATTAAAATGTTCTAATTTTTTTGTTTTAGAGTTTTTTAAATTCTATTTTTCTTGGATTTTAAAATAAAAAACTCAAAACACCTGCTTTACTTACAAATTATGTGGAGAATACCCGATTATCTAGCCAAGTGAATATTATTTTCACATATGAATACACTTTCTACAGAAGGCATTCTTCTTTATTTGACTATAAAGACATGGTTTTCTTGATATTTTTTAAGAGCAGCAATAGCTACCACTGCTTCCCATTTGTACTTGCATTTGTTTTTTTCTATTGCATCCCATTTGTACGTGCATTTGTTTTTTTCTTAAGCTTTCTCATTGTTAAACTGGTCTCTTCAAAGTTGAATTAGCTCTATAGTATTAAGTCTCCAAATATTTTGTTGACAAGAAAGCTCTATTGGAAGTGTATAATAAATTTCAGTTGTGTATAACTAGAAGTTTACTAAATGAAAAACTATTAGAAGTGTATAATTTATTTTAGTTGTGTAGTCAATCAAAATGTTCTATTTTTTTTGTTTGAGTTTTTTAAATTTTATTTTTCTTAGATTTTAAAATACAAACTCAAACACCTGCTATGCTTACAAATTATGTGAATACTTGATTCTATGGCCAAGTGAATATTATTTTCACATATGAACACACTTTCTATAGAAGACATTCTTCTTTAATTGACTATAAAGGCATGGTTTTCTTGTTATTTTTTAAGAGCAGCGGTAGATGGGAACCAGCTGCCGCTGCTTCCCATTTGTACTTGCATTTGTTTTTTCCTTAAGCTTTCTTGTTAAATTGGTCTCTTCAAAGTTGAATTAGTTCTATATTATTAAATATCCAAATATTAGAATAAAAATGAGTCAATTTATTATTTGCACAAATGTTTCTCCTATACAATAAAATTACTTAGAGGCTATCAATTACATTTTAAGACACTTTCAAAACAATGGAGGCAAATAAACAAATACATAGAAAACAAGCATGGTCAACCATATAATGCAATGTGGTCTTGACCTTCCCAACACTTTTCAAAATGACACTACTTAGAGAAGAATAAATATTTCACTATATAATTAAAGTTTCAAATTGTTATTATTTATTATTATTTAATATAATATAATTAGTCTATAGTCTTTTTCCTCTCATTAAATTGTCAGTCGTGCTAGAAAATCCTTACTGAAAAAAATGCAGATGGGTAATTGTTATGTACCATAAATCCAAGCTTATTGAATTCCAACGGTACCGTTTTTTAAATAACTAGACTTTAATTATTTTTATGGGGAAGATTGCTAACTGTAATATAAAACTTTGGGGATATATGCATAATGTTTGTGTTTACCATATAATACTCTATGCATATGTACATTTGTCAACTATTAACATTTGCAAAGTGATTATACTTAAAAACAGAAAAATGTAATAATAGTGAATTTTAAAGCTCCTATCATGGGTAAATCATAATTCTCCTTTGGTATGTTTACAAAAATAGAGAGAGAGGAATAGAGAAAGAGAGATAGAGATAAGATATATAAACGGAAAAATAAATAAAGAAAAGAAAGTGTGACTTTCAATCAGTCATTTCATGCCAACGATCCAAAGATGACTTCTGTCCATTGGGAACTACACTTAGGGAAACACATAATTTTCTTAAGGACCTAATAATTCACCTTTAAGACCTCTTTAGTGTACCCATTGCACACTAAAGTGCATCTATCTATGCCAATAGAAACATATCATCTCCAAGATTCATTGATTCATACATGGCACAACCAATATAATTGAAAACAATGTTGTTTATTGAAGTGGCTCAAAAATGGACATTTGTAGCATCTTGGAATTCCAACAAATAGAAAGAACACTTAACACTAGCTATTGTTCAAGTCTCCCCTCATATCATCACCATCCTAGTAGCAAATAATCGATGTTTTCAATAATTATGTTGGAGTAAATTGCTTCTGTACCAATCATTCAAAAACATTCACAATGATATTGGTTCATTAGAGAAATATATTACATCCCATTAAGAAATAATTTCAAATGACTACCATCCATGGAATCTCCATCATACATCTCTAGATCCATTGACATACATCGATGATGAAAATCCTTTTGACTGGGGACATGCAATGCAAGACAATAGTCCTGATGAATGGCAAGTCTTGTCAATTCTATACCTAGGCATACCATTTCAACTAGGTGTGCTCAACATGCTTGGGAAACAAGAAGAGGACTGATTAAGGGCACTATCACTTGCAAATAATTGATCGAAACAAAAAAACAAATTTACTTGCAAGCAACTTGTATATTAAAAATTTGGATTAGCTGAAATGATGAAACAAAGACATACATTACCCAAACCCAAATCCTCAATATACCTTGATTGATATGCGCAAGATGATGGCTTGATTGATACCTGCAAGATGATGGATGCAATATGATGAAAGATGCAATATGGAGATGGAAATGGATGTAAGGGAGAGATTGATGGATATGGTTGAATGTTGGTTGCTCAAGATTTTGGTAGCATAGTAGTATGAAATTAGATTGCATCCTCCCAAATGGCTTAGAGGAGGTTAGGTTTATAGGAAAGACCTAGTTAGAATGGATGGACAAGATCGATTAGGGTTTAGATGATATGGATGGCTAGGATTGATTAGGTTTCCTTGCATATCAAGAAAGCATAGTCATGTGACAAGTGTGTGAAGGAGAATGAAAGGAATCTAATTCAAATATTTTATTTGAATTAGCTTGCACATGTGAGTTGTATTAAATGCAAGATGTACTACCCCACATGAGACAAAAGGAAAGTGGACAAGTGTTTGATTGTGATAAAAGGAATCTAATTTAAATAAAAGATTATTTAAATTAGTTTGACATGTGAAGGGATTAAGTGGAACATGAGACATGTGACATGTGTCGCAATGCGATGAGAGGTGAGAGAATAATTCAAATTTTTAATTTGAATTATGTGAGACATGTGAAGGGGTATTATTAACTAAACAAATGGGATTTATTTAGTTAATTGGAATGTGATTAAGATGGAATTGTGAGTGGGATGAGGTTGGATGACCTAGGACCTAGGGCAAAGCACACAAGGTCATGTCAACAAAGTGTTATGTCGAGACATGGACTTTTTTAGTGTCTACATTTTGCCCCTCTTTGAGATGATGTTGTGAGATGATAAGATTTATGTCGAGTAACATCATTTCAAAGAAGTTAAGGAAATGGATAGAGGAAAAGGATAGGGATGATGATGCCCCTTCGAGAGGATAGGTAGGTTGGAGAAACACGGGTATGCTCTCAAAATGAAAGGAATGGAAAAAGATAAAGGAATGGATAGAAGGAGGGATGGATGCATTATGCTGCAATGAAAGTGAGCAACCATGGTGTTTGATATAGCACTAGACATTATGCACCAAGGTATAAGGACCAGGGTGACGACGTGTCTCATGCCCCAACATAATACAACCTTGTCTAGATACAAGATATGAATATTAGTTGGGTTGGATGTGAACAAATGCAAGATAAAAATGATAACACACACAAGAAAGCAAGTAATCATGCACAAATGATACCAAAAACAAACAAGGTATTGCCCCTGTCAAGCTGTAAACCAATGATTGATTGATTTGATGATGGTAGTGTTGTCATTGCGGGGAATGATATATCCCTAGATCAACACAAGGATGTGGGAATGATATATCCCATTGGTGATTGATGATGATTGATTGATTTGGTTTACGAAAAGATTAGGATCAAGGCCATTGAATGTGATTGGATAATTTGACTAGCTTGATTGATTTGATTTGTATGGATTGATGATGGTTTGCATTTGGCTCATTGCTTGGATTGATTGACGATTGTGGTTGGATGAATTGATATGATTGATGAATTGGTTGGATTGATTTGAAGAAGTGATGAATTGATTTGTTTTGATGTAATTGGATTGATGAAGAGATTATTTGATTGGAGGAATTGGATTGATTGTTTTGATGATTTGATGTGGAATGGCTTTATTGCTTGGATTTTGTAGGAGTTTTATTTTTTTTGGATTTTTTTTGACAAATTTTGATTTTTTTGTATTTTTTTAAAAATATTTTAATATTTTTTTTGGTTTTTTTGGAATATTTCAATGTCAATGGATTTATAATTTGGGTAGCATTTATGCTAGATTCTAATGACAAGGGGAACCAAGTCTAGGTGCAAGGGAATGAATGGGATTGGAGAAAAGGATGGATGATAGTGGATGGATGAAAGGATCGTGATAAATGGATAGGATAAAAGGATAGTCTATGGAATGGAATGGATGTATGTGTAAGAGAGCAAGGATGTGATCTCCAAGGACTATGTTGCATAGGAATAACAAGCCCCAGTCTAGGTAGTAGACTTAGGATTTTTCGTGACAAGGCTTATGATAAGAAGATGATGAGATGGTTTGGTTTGGAAAGGATAAGGTATGTCAAGCGATATCCAAAACATTTGTCAACATTGTGCCCCTAATCTTTATCAAGATAAAAAGAGGAAGGGAGGATGAATGGATGTGATATGATAGGAATGCGAGTGTATGAATAAGGATGGTAAGGTGGAAAATGATAGCAGGATGAGACAATGTGCCCCCAAGTGTAAATGCATAGAAGATCAACCTACCACGACGCCTGTTTGCTAGGTTTTCATCATGGTACTTATCCAAGGTGCTTGTTTACTAGGTTTTCACCATTGGATGAAGGGATTTCGCTTTACTTTATTTATTTATTTATTATTATTATTATTATTATTATTATTTTTTTTTTGTGTTTTTGATGGGATGACAATTACACATGGCACCTATTTGCTAGGTTTTCACCATGGTAATGGATAGGAGGGACTCCATTGTCTAGTTGTATGAAAGGTTATAGTGTCCCAATGGAGAGGGATGTCGTCGCATGGACCATGTTAAGTCATTATGCTCAAGATGTTGGTAGGGTGATTGCGTGAAAGTGAGATGGATAAGGTAGATAGTGGATTATGATGTGGATTATGTAGGGATCAAAATTGGATTATGATGTGGATTATGTAGGGGTGAAAGTGGATTATGATGTGTATTATAATGGACTTATGCAAAAGTATGGACCATAGGAAGGTGATGGGGGAGATATGTAGGATAATGAGTGAATGATGGAGTGATGGAGGTATGGAAAAGAATCATGACCAACGGTTGCACACACCGTGTTAAATATGGAAGCTTTTGATTAGATGGTGGTGTAGGAAGCAATGGTGATGTTTGCTTAGGAGATGGATGATTTAGGACTTTTGGAACCCACATGGACTTAGTATTTTTCTAATTTTTTCTTTTCATGTGGGATGTTTGAAATGTTTGAATGGAATGGCATTTTTGAATGGAGGGGGATAGTTGGGATTTTTGAGAGGTGGATGCCTCATTTGACTTGATTGATTTTTGTTTAGGGACCCATATCATTTTAGTTTTTGACTTTGCTTTGACAAGTATGGGCTTGGATGGATTTTTGAATGTACCTTGCTTTGAATTTTTGGATTGATTTCCTAAGGCATTAGGACCCTTAGGATTTGTGGGTTTTTGAATGGAGGCATCCAAATGTTTATTTTTGAATCCCATGTGGTGGACGAAATGAGTGGAAGCTCCTTATTTATACAATGTGTGCATTTGTTGGTCATGATTAGGATATTTAGGGTATTTATGAATGATTGGATAAGGGGGTGTTGGTAGCAATGGTGGTAAAGCGGATGGAGGGATATTAGGAGTTGGAAGGAGTGGAGGTAAAGTGGATGGTGGAAGGTGAATGGTAACATTCTTTTGACATTTGTAGGATGAGGAAGGTGAAATGGAAATGTATGTTTTAGGAATATGATGGGGTTTATGATGGAAGGAAGTGGATATAGGAAGTGTGGAGGAAGTACCAACATCATTAGATTGTTGACCTTGGGGTGTGTATCCAAGGCCAAATTAGCGAGGAGGGACCTTGACATGGATTGGCTCCAAAATGCCTTGTTCATGTAGGCCTAAACCTTTTCCTTGGTAGTTCATGTTTTGGAGCATGCGATTGACTATAGGACTAGGTGTAGTTTGGACACTAGACTTGAGTTGATTATTAGATGGAGAAGGTAAAGTGGATAATGGTTGTTGTTGTCCTAAGGAAGAATACTCATGGATGAAGGTGGTAAGTCCAAGTGGATAGAATGGTGGATTTGAAATGGAGTTGGTGGTGGATGTGGAAGGATGATTAGGATCTTGATCATGATCACTTAGATCCAAGTTATTGGTTTGATCTTCTATGTTGGCTTGGGGGACAGGTGGCTCATCATGACAAGTGGATATTGTGGGATCATGGCTAGGTGGAGAGGTCTCTTTGCTTTGAATGAAGGCCATGGGTGAATGCTCAAGTAAGTCAACAAGAAATACATTAGATGGAGCATGTAGGTCTTGGGTGTTTTGTTCATGAATAGTTGTGGGAGTCTGACTAGGATCAAGTTGTTCATGGATAGGTTTTTCATAGGTATCATCTTGATCATAGAGAAGGTACATGTTATGGATAGATTGGATGGGGATGATTTGATCTTGATTAGAACTAGGTCTTAATGTTTTCACATGATTAGGATTAAACTCTTGACATACCTCTTGACTTGTTTGAATAGAAGTGGAAGGTTCTTTAATAATCTTGATAGCTTGTAGATCACATGATGGGGTTAGAAGACTAGACAAAGTGTTTGAGGACTCATGGGAAGGCTCACGAATAGGTGTTTGATGACATGACAATGTTTTATTCCTTGCTAGTAGCCAATGGCTCACATCCTTTGCAAGGGTATGGGTGAATGGGCAATATAGTGGATGGATGATAATAGTGGAAGTTGAAGGCTTAGGATTAGGATTTGTTGAATGGATAATAGGATTAGGATTTGGGATAGATGGAAAGATAATGGAATTAGAGGGATTGGTTTTATCCAAGACAATCTTACCACAATCTTTGAAATTAGACACAAGTGGATATGGTATGGCCCCTATACATATGGTATGCACAATATGCATCATCTTTATACCAACTAGGTTTAAACGTAGATGGAGAATATGCTCCGAGCGGGTATAGCTCCATCAAATTTTCTTGGACCAATTTCTCTAAAAGTATCTCCATGGAATCTTTTAATGAAGGATTAGTGGAACATGGGGATGAAGGTGATGAAGGTGATGGAGGGCTTGATAAAGGTTTTGGGATAGGACTAGTTGGCTTATGTGTTGGCATATGATTGGATGGTGAAGATGACTCAAAGGAGGCACTTTCTAGGTTGGTTTCTCCCTCGCCAAAGGATTTTAGGTCTTGCATAAGATAACTTAAGCCTATCAATGATGTTTGTTGTAAAAGTGAACTTGGGCTTGCTTGGTTCATGTACATAGGGCCATTTGGACTTGCATGTTGTTCTTGTAAGGACATTTGATTGCCATGTGGATAGGTTTGGTGATGAGGTCGCATCATAGGATATGTAGGTGAAAGGTTTTGTGAGGTGGATTGTTGTGGAGATTGGTTGATATTGGAAGTTTGTTGAGAAAGTAATTGTGATATGAGAGCAATGGAGTTAGGGTCATTGGATGGTATGCTTATGGAAGTACTTGCGTTTTGGGTGTTGCTAGGAATAGTGAGGGTGATTTGTGGTATGGATGTGGTGGTGTTAGTGTTTGGATTATGTGCTTGTTGGGCTTGTGATTGAATGTGGGATCGTTGATATTGGCCTAGGACTTGATGTTGTGGGAATTGTTGATGTTGTGGTGACACAGGGTCTTCTTCCTTTCTATACAACCACCTAAGTTGACTAAGTTGATTAAACATTCTTTTGGTGCCATAAGGATCATTCTCATAGGTTTTGTTTAGAAATGCCATGTCCATGTTTACAAGTGGTAGATGTGGAGAATAGATTGGCTATGTAGAATGATGATGTGTAATGCCTAGAAATGATTAGGGTTTTTACTTGGATGATGAGGACTATGGTGATGATGATTAGGATGTCGATGGTGCAGGAGCACCAAGGGTTTGGAGCCCATGTATATACTTTCACATTTTTTGGGGTGATGTTTTTGATTTTCAAATAGGAAGGAGTGGGAACATGCATTTGGTTCAATAGAGTGGTGACCGACAGTGGTGGTGAGAAGAACTGATGGTAAGGAGTCAACCAATGCATATGAGAAGACATCAGTGTAAAGGTTACAATCGGGTGGAAAAATAAAAGTCTGGCCGAATGAGAAAGTCTAGCCGATGGAGAAGTTTGGGTTAGCATATCGGTGTGAGGATAGACATCAGGCGAAGATATGGAAGTATGGCCAATGATAGGAGGTCTCGCCGATAGCAATGTGGATATGAGGCGTATCGGTGTGAGATGAAGGATCAGGAGACAGGGTCAAAGTTTGAGCGACGGAAGGAGTCTTGAAGAAAGTGAAGACAAAGACACTGCATATCGGCAAGAGTGTTGATATCAGTGAATAAGTATAAAGTTTCACCGACAAGGTAAGTCTTGCCGGAAGTGAATTTGGTGTTAGGCCATCGGTATGACGAGTGCCAACGGTGGAGAGGTGACAGGTTTCGCCGATGATGTTAGTCACACCGATGAAGGAGATCCAAAGGCTCATTGGAGTGACTAAGAATATTGGCGGGAGAAGTTGAACGTTGGCCGATGTTGAAAGTCACACCGACAAGTGTGAAGGGAAGACTCATCGGGGAGAAGATGGGTATCGACCAGAAATGAGAAGGCACCTCCGATAGCAAATGTCTCACCGAAGGTAAAGCAAATGTGTATGTCGATAAGACAATAGATTATCTTGCTGATGATAAAGTGAATACATATTTTGGTATTGTATGATACAAACGAATGAATATGCGAAGGAGCAATACGAATGGAAAAAAAACCCTAACTGTCTGATAACGGACAAAGGTAAAATTTATAAAAGGCCAGATCCATTTTTGAGAAAAGGTTAGAAGTTGGAAGCCTGAGATGCTGCGAATGTAATAAGCACTTCCATAGCAAATAAAGAAAACTTGGATTGTTTGATTCATTTATGAAATTCTATAGAGTGTAGATATTTTGGTCTAAAACAAAGAATTTTTCTTTCCTGTTATTTTTGTTTCTTTTTGTACATAATGGCTCTGGTTTGATGTCTTCACATATCCTCTATACAGTCATGGGAGGGCATCAAGCAGAGTCTCCTTTTTTTGTTTTTCTTTCTGTTATAGTGAATGGAATGCTAGAGAGAGGCCATGTGAACTTGTACTAGGCGAGCTGTGCTATAGCCCTGCTAGGCATGCAAGTTGCAGTCTAAGAAGACAGGGGTGAAAAATAGAGTAGAAAGAATTAAGCACCAAGTAATCAAAACCCTGGAAGCAGTGAGGATAAGGAAGAGTACCTCACACCAAGAAAGCAGAGTCTGTATTGGAAACAACAGAAAAATAGGTCTTTCACCTCTGTAATAGATTGCTTAGGTTGTTTTAGACATTTTGGGGTAGAAAATGTCTATGAGCACTTGAATTGGTAGGGAAACCCAAGGATGGCATAGGTCTTGAAGTGTTGTGTCAAGATAGGTTTTCAAAACCCTTAGGTCTCCCTATCAAATTGGTATCAGAGCAAGTTAAAGATTTGGGCTATTCCTAGGTTGGAATAGAAGAAGTTGTATGTCATCACCGAGTTCGAGTGAGTCTGTAGGCTCAGCCAAAGAGATGGTGACTAATGCAGAATTGGCAAAGAAGGTTGATGATCAAGAAGAGGAGAATAGGCTCCTACAGGAAAGATTGGTAGAAATGGAAAGTAAACTGGGTGTAATGATGGAGAAGACTGAAGAAGTCAGGCAAAAAGTAAACAAGGAAAAAGGTGTGTCTATAGAAGATGGAGAGCCCACACCTGATCCTAAGATGGAAGAAGAACCTTTCTTGAAGGCCTTGAAACCCATGAGTGGTAAGACATTGGAAGGAGTTGCTCTTTTTAGTGGAAAGATGGAACCTGATTTGGTTATGTAATGGATAGAAGGTTTAGAAAATCACTTTGAATGTGATGGAGTGAGTGAAGCACAAAAAGTGAAGGTGGCTAAATCAAGACTCAGAGGAGCTGCCTTGACATGGTGGAAATTTGTTCAAATTGAAAGAGAAAAAGAAGGCAAGAAACCTATAGCTACTTGGAAGGGTATGGTGGCTAAAATCAAAGAAGTATACATGCCTGGAGATTATGAAGTCCAGTTGTACAAGAAATAGCAAAATTTGAGACAAAGAGAATTAGATGTCAGTGCATACACTGAGGAGTTTCAAAAACTATGCCTAAGGTCTAAAGTGATGGAAGATGAAAATGTGAAAGTAGCAAGATATCTCAATGGTTTGAGGTGGAGTATTCAAGAGGAAATTAGTTTATTGAGTCCTACAATAGTGCATCAAAGCTATCAGCTAGCACTCAAGGTAGAGGAGAAGAGTAGCAAGAAGCAAGAGACAAATAGCAGATCAAGAGGAAGAGGTAGAGACAGCAGAGGAAGAGGAAATTATGGTGGTAGGAATACTGATCATAGACCCCAAGGAGAATCCAAACTCACAGAGTAGAGTGGAGAGATTAGTAGTAGAGGAAACTATAGAGGAAGGGGATCTAATAGAGGAAGATCAGGAGAATCAGGTAGAGGATCCTACTTTACCACTATGAAATGCTACAATTGTGGTCAATTAGGCCATCGAGCATATAGGTGTCCTGATAAGGGCACATCTTCTTCTCAAGGAGTTGATAAAAGAAATCATTATGTACAAGATGATGCTTCAAGCAGCAAATCACCTAAAGTCAGTCTAACCTTAGAAGTGGGAGAGAACATCATGGTAAGGAGAACCTTGATCAAAGAACCAGTGAAAGCTAAACCAAGCCAAAGGAGAGCATTATTCAGAATCAGATGCAAGATTATGAATAAGGTATGTCAAGTAATTATAGACTCAGGGTCTACTGATAACATAGTGTCTGATGAAGCAGTTAGAAAACTAAATTTGCAAAGAATACCTCATTAAAATCCATATAGCGTCACATGGTTAAATAAAGGTCAGCATGTGATAGTCAATGAGCAAACTTGGGTAAAGTTTGGTATAGGTGGATACAAAGACAAGGTACTATGTGATATCCTACCCATGGATGCATGTCATTTCTTATTGGGCAGACCATGGCAGTATGACCAGAAGGCCATACATGAAGGTGAGAAGAATGCATATTCTTTTCAAAAAGATTGAGTCACATATAAAATTCAATCGTTGGAAGATGAAGAAACACATAAGACAAAAAGTCCTAATGTCTTACTTGTGAGTGGAAAAGAGTTTTTGAACACTCTTAAAGAGGATGGTATTGGTTATGCTATCATAGTGAAGTCTAAGGAGGAGCAAAATGACAAAAAGGTAGTGATCCCAAAAGAGGTGCAGACTATACTGGAACAATATAAGGACATCATTAGTGATGGAACACCAGCAACACTACCTCCACAAAGAACTATCAGCCATCAGATAGATCTGATTCCAGGAGCATCTTTGCCTAACAAGGCTCCTTACAAGATGACTCCAGAACAACATAAGGAAAGAACCAGACAAATACAAGAATTGCCTGACCAGGGGTTGGTTAGGAAAAGCATAAGTCCTTGTGGAGTTCCTACAGTGTTGGCACCAAAGAAAGGAGGAACATGGAGACTATGCACAGACTCCAGAGCTATCAATAAGATCACCATAAGGTACAGATTTCCAATTCCCAGAATTGAAGATCTTATGGATTGTTTAAGAGGGGCTAAATACTTTACCAAGATAGATTTGAAAAGTGGTTATCACCATATCAGAATCAAGGAAGGTGATGAGTGGAAAACAGCCTTGAAGACCATAGAAGGACTGTATGAATGGTTTGTTATGCCATTTGGTTTATCAAATGCTCCCAGCACATTCATGAGGCTCATGAATGAAGTCCTCAAGGACTATACAGGTAAATTTGTAGTTGTTTATCTAGATGACATCTTGATTTTTAGTCAAACTAAAGAAGAGCATCTTGAACATGTAAATACTGTTTTGAAAAAGTTACATGATGAACAACTAACTATAAATTTGGAGAAGTGTGAATTCATGAAGCAGGAATTGGTATACCTTGGTTTTGTGTTGTCCAAAGGAGAATTGAAAATGGACAAGTCAAAGGTAGAAGCCATATTGAGTTGGCCTACTCCCAGAGCAGCAACTGAGGTGAGAAGTTTTCATGGCTTAGCTCAGTTTTGTAGAAAATTCAAAAAGAATTTCAGTGCTATTTGTGCACCCATGCTTGATACAATCAAAGGTGGGATGAAAACAAAGTTTTAGTGTAGCTAATAACAGTTTTGAACTGTTGAAGAAAGAGGTAGCCACACAGCCAGTGTTAGTGCTGCCTAGTTTTGACAAGTTATTCACTTTAGAATGTGATGCTAGCAACATTGTAGTAGGGGCAGTACTCAGCCAAGAGAATAGACCAGTGGCATTTTTCAGTGAGAGGCTAAACGAAGCAAAGAGTAGATACTCTTCATATGACTTGGAGCTCTATGCTCTAGTCCAAGCACTTAGAAAATGGAGACATTATCTCCTACCTAAGGAATTTGTTGTGTATACAGACAATCAAGCTTTGAGTTTTCTGAACTCACAAGATAAGTTGAGCCATAGGCATATCAAGTGGATGGAGTACTTGTAGTCTTATACATTTACAATTAAGCACAAGAAGGGACAGCTCAACAAAGTAGCAGATGCTTTAAGCAGGAGGCTACTCACAGTACATGAAGTGCAATTAAGAAGCATAGGAATGGAAGAGTTCAGAGCTCTCTACAAAGAGGATGAAGATTTTGCTGAAGCATACAAGGTCTGTCAAGACTTTGAAAATCACTTTCATAGTGAATTTGCATATTACACATTGCAGTAGGGTTTGCTGTTCAAAGGTGGACAGTTGTGTGTACCAAAAGGATCCATGAGAGAAAATCTCATACAGGAGAAACATAATGGTAGTTTGAGTGGACATTTTGGTCTGAATAAAACATTGGAGTTAGTCTAGAGGTTGTACTATTGGCCGAAGATGCACAAAGATGTCAGAAAGTATGTGGAGCAGTGTATCATCTGTCAGAAGGCCAAGGGAACTTCTTCAAATGCTGGACTCTATCAACCATTACCCATTCCTTCCAGACCATGGGATTGTGTAAGTATGGATTTTGTAGTTGGTCTACCAAAGACTAAGACTGGTTTTGATAGTATTTTTGTAGTTGTTGATAGATTTAGCAAGATGAGTCATTTCATTCCCTGTAAGATGACTCATGATGCTAGTCATATAGCTCATTTGTTTTTCAAAGAGGTCATAAGGATTCATGGACTACTAGTAAGCATCGTGTCTGACAGAGATACTAAGTTCATGGGACATTTCTAGAAAACTCACTAGTAGAGGCTAGGGACAAATCTGTCTTTTAGATCAGCCTATCATCTAGAGACAGATGGCCAAATAGAAGTGGTGAACAGGACATTGGGCAACCTATTAAGGTGTTTGACAAAAGAATATGGACAGAGTTGGGATCAAGTCATTCATCAGGCATAATTTGCCTATAATGACAGTGTGAATAGGACTACTGGAAAAAGTCCATTTGAGATAGTGTATGGAATGCATCCTCGAGGTGTATGTGAACTTCAACATCTTGGAGACATGGAGTATAGAAGTGGTCATGCAGAGGATTTTGCACAGTCTATGAAGGAGATACATGAACAAGTCTAGAAGACATTAATGGAGAATACTCAGAAAATCAAGGATAGGGTAGATGCACACAAGAAGGATGTTCAGTTTGAAGTTGGTGATTTAGTCATGGTTCATTTGAACAAAGCCCAATTGCAGAAAGGGATACCAACCAAACTGCAAATGAGATGGATTGGTCCTTGCAGAATTCTGAACAAGTATGGCAAAAATGCCTACAGAATTGATTTGCAAGCAGACTTGGCAATTTCACCAGTCTTCAATGTTCAAAACCTGGTACATTATAAAGGTCCTCATTCAGCAGCAGGGGAATCTAGCTCAGAAGCTGCACAGACAGTGAGTGATGTGACCTTGCCACCTCAACTCAAACCATAGGTTGAGAAAATTCTGGATTCTTGCATGCAGAAACAGACCAGACATGGTGTGTATATGGAGCATCTGATCAAGTGGAAATAGTTGCCAGAAGCAGAGGCTACCTGGATCACAGAGTCCGAATTCAAGAAGCAGGGCATTGATTTTGCCTTGCTGTCACCGGAGGTGACTTGACTTTTTCCACGCAGGGGGAGTATGGTGTAGAGCACCAAGGGTTTGGAGCCCATGTATATACTTTCACATTTTTTGGTGTGATGTTTTTTATTTTCAAATAGGAAGGAGCGAGAACATGCATTTGGTTCAATAGAGTGGTGACCGACAGTGGCAATGAGAAGAACCGACGGTAAGGAGTCAACCAATGCATATGAGAAGACATCAGTGTAAAGGTTACAATCGGGTGGAAAGATAAAAGTCTAGCTGATGGAGAAGTTTGGGTTAGCATATCGGCGTGGGCATAGACATCAGGAGAAGATATGGAAGTATGGCCAACGATAGGAGGTCTCACCGATAGTGAAGTGGATATGAGGCGTATCGATGTGAGATGAAGGATTGAGAGACAGGGTCAAAGTCTGAGTGATGGAAGGAGTCTTGCCGAAAGTGAAGACAAAGACACAGCATATCGGCAAGAGTGTTGATATCGGCGAATAAGTATAAAGTTTCACCGATAGGGTAAGTCTTAGTGAAAGTGAATTTGGTGTTAGGCCATCGGTATGACGAGTGCCATCGGTGGAGAGGTGACAAGTTTTGCTGATGATGTTAGTCACACCGATGAAGGAGATCCGAAGGCTCATCAGAGTAACTAAGGATATCGGCGGGAGAAGTTGAATGTTGGCCAATGTTGAAAGTCACACTGACAAGTGTGAAGGGAAGACTCATCGGGTAGAAGATGGGTATCGACCAGAAATGAGAAGGCACCTCCAATAGCAAATGTCTTACCGAAGGTAATGCAAATGTATATGTCGATAAGACAATAGATTATCTTACCGATGATAAAGTGAATACATATTTCAGTATTGTATGATACAAACGAATGAATATGTGAAGGAGCAATACGAATGGAAAAAAAACCCTAACTATCTGATAACGGACAAGGGTAAAATTTATAAAAGGCTAGATCCATTTTTGTCAAAAGGTTAGAAGTTGGAAGCCTGAGATGCTGCGAATGTAATAAGTACTTCCATAGCAAATAAAGAAAACTTGGATTATCTGATTCATTTGTGAAATTCTGCAGAGTGTACATATTTTGGTCTAAAACAAAGAAGTTTTCTTTCCTATTATTTTTGTTTATGTTTGTACATAATGGCTCTAGTTTGATGTCTTCGCATATCCTTAGTATAGTCATGGGAGAGCATCAAGCAGAGTCTACTTTTTTTGTTTTTCTTTCTGTTATAGTGAATGGAATCCTAGAGAGAGGCCATGTGAACTTGTACTAGGTGAGCTATGCTATAGCCCGGTTAGGCATGCAAGTTGCAGTCTAAGAAGACAGGGGTGAAAAATAGAGTAGAAAGAATTGAGCACCATGCAATCAGAACCCTGGACCTAGAGAGGAGGGCTGATAACGGGCTCAAGAAGGCTAGTATCCTTGGAGATTGGGAATCTTGGAAGCAGTGAGGATAAGGATGAGTATCTCACACCAAGAAAGCAGAGTCTGTATTGGAAACAACAGACAAATAGGTCTTTCACCTCTGTAATAGATTGCTTAGGTTGTTTTAGACATTTTGGGGTAGAAAATGTCTATGAGCACTTGAATTGGTAGGGAAACCCGGGGATGGCATAGGTCTTGAAGTGTTGTGTCAAGATAAGTTTTTGAAACCCTTAGGTCTCCCTATCAAATTGGTATCAGAGCAAGTTAAAGATTTGGGCTATTCCTAGGTTGGAATAGAAGAAGTTGTATGTCATCACCGAGTTTGAGTGAGTCTGTAGGCTCAACCAAAGAGATGGTGACTAATGCAGAATTAGCAAAGAAGGTTGATGATCAAGAAGAGGAGAATAGGCTCCTACAGGAAAGATTGGTAGAAATGGAAAGTAAACTGGGTATAATGATGGAGAAGACTGAAGAAGTTAGGCAAAAAGTAAACAAGGAAAAAGGTGTGTCTATAGAAGATGAAGAGCCCACACCTGATCCTAAGATGGAAGAAGAACCTTTCTTGAAGGCCTTGAAACCCATGAGTGGTAAGACATTGGAAGGAGTTCCTCTTTTTAGTGGAAAGATGGAACTTGATTTGGTTATGGAATGGATAGAAGGTTTAGAAAATCACTTTGAATGTGATGGAGTGAGTGAAGCACAAAAGGTGAAGGTGGCTAAATCAAGACTCAGAGGAGCTGCCTTGACATGGTGGAAATTTGTTCAAACTGAAAGAGAAAAAGAAGGCAAGAAACCTATAGCTACTTGGAAGGGTATGGTGGCTAAAATCAAAGAAGTATACATGCCTGGAGATTATGAAGTCCAGTTGTACAAGAAATAACAAAATTTGAGACAAAGAGAATTAGATGTCAGTGCATACACTGAGGAGTTTTAAAAACTATGCCTGAGGTCTAAAGTGATGGAAGATGAAAATATGAAAGTAGCAAGATATCTCAATGGTTTGAGGTGGAGTATTCAAGAGGAAATCAGTTTATTTAGTCCTACAACAGTGCATCAAAGCTATCAACTAGCACTCAAGGTAGAGGCGAAGAGTAAGAAGAAGCAAGAGACAAATAGCAGATCAAGAGGAAGAGGTAGAGACAGCAGAGGAAGAGGAAATTATGGTGGTAGGAATACTGATCATAGACCCCAAGGAGAATCCAAACTCACAGAGCAGAGTGGAGAGATTAGTAGTAGAGGAAACTATAGAGGAAGGGGATCTAATAGAGGAAGATCAGGAGGATCAGACAGAGGATCCTACTTTACCACTATGAAATGCTACAATTTTGGTCAATTAGGCCATCTAGCATATAGGTTTCCTGATAAGGGCACACCTTCTTCTCAAGGAGTTGATAAAAGAAATCATTATGTACAAGATGATGCTTCAAGCAGCAAATCACCTAAAGTCAGTCTAACCTCAGAAGTGGGAGAGAACATCATGATAAGGAGAACCTTGATCAAAGAACCAGTGAAAGCTAAACCAAGCCAAAGGAGAGCATTATTCAGAATCAGATGCAAGATTATGAATAAGGTATGTCAAGTAATTATAGACTCAGGGTCTACTGATAACATAGTGTCTGATGAAGTAGTTAGAAAACTAAATTTGCAAAGAATACCTCATTCAAATCCATATAGAGTCACATGGTTAAATAAAGGTCAGCATGTGATAGTCAATGAGCAAACTTGGGTAGAGTTTGGTATAGGTGGATACAAAGACAAGGTACTATGTGATATCCTACCCATGGATGCATGTCATCTCTTATTGGGCAGACCATGGTAGTATGACCGGAAGGCCATACATGATGGTGAGAAGAATGCATATTCTTTTCAAAAAGATGGTGTCACCTATAAAATTCAATCATTGGAAGATGAAGAAACAAATAAGACAAAAAGTCCTAATGTCTTACTTGTGAGTGGAAAAGAGTTTTTGAACACTCTTAAAGAGGATGGTATTGGTTATGCTATCATAGTGAAGTCTAAGGAGGAGCAAAAAGACAAAAAGGTAGTGATCCCAAAAGAGGTGCAGACTATACTGGAACAATATAAGGACATCATTAGTGATGGAACACCAGCAACACTACCTCCACAAAGAACTATCAGCCATCAGATAGATCTGATTCCAGGAGCATCTTTGCCTAACAAGGCTCCTTACAAGATGACTCCAGAACAACATAAGGAAATAACTAGACAAGTACAAGAATTGTTTGACCAGGGGTGGGTTAGGAAAAGCATAAGTCCTTGTGCAGTGCCTATAGTGTTGGCACCAAAGAAAGGAGGAACATGGAGACTATGCACAGACTCCAGACCTATCAATAAGATCACCATAAGGTACAAATTTCCAATTCCCAGAATTGAAGATCTTATGGATTGTTTAGGAGGGGATAAATACTTTACTAAGATAGATCTGAAAAGTGGTTATCACAAGATCAGAATCAAGGAAGGTGATGAGTGGAAAACAACCTTCAAGACCACAGAAGGACTCTATGAATGGCTTGTTATGCCATTTGGTTTATCAAATGCTCCCAGCACATTCATGAGGCTCATGAATGAAGTCCTCAAGGACTATACGGGTAAATTTGTAGTTGTTTATCTAGATGACATCTTGATTTTTAGTCAAACTAAAGAAGAGCATCTTGAACATGTAAATACTATTTTGAAAACGTTACATGATGAACAACTAACTATAAATTTGGAGAAGTGTGAATTCATGAAGCAGGAATTGGTATACCTTGGTTTTGTGTTGTCCAGAGGAGAATTGAAAATGGACAAGTCAAAGGTAGAAGCCATATTGAGTTGGCCTACTCCCAGAGCAGCAACTGGGGTGAGAAGTTTTCATGGCTTAGCTCAGTTTTATAGAAAATTCATTAAGAATTTCAGTGCTATTTGTGCACCCATGCTTGATACAATCAAAGGTGGGATGAAAACAAAGTTTTAGTGCAGCTAATAATAGTTTTGAACTGTTGAAGAAAGAAGTAGCCACACAGCCAGTGTTAGTGCTACCTAGTTTTGACAAGTTATTCACTTTAGAATGTGATGCTAGCAATATTGTAGTAGGGGCAGTACTCAGCCAAGAGAATAGACCAGTAGCCTTTTTTAGTGAGAGGCTAAACGAAGCAAAGAGTAGATACTCTTCATATGACTTGGAGCTCTATGCTCTAGTCCAAGCACTTAGAAAATGGAGACATTATCTCCTACCTAAGGAATTTGTTGTGTATATAGACAATCAAGCTTTGAGTTTTCTAAACTCACAAGATAGGTTGAGCCATAGGCATATCAAGTGGATGGAGTACTTGCAGTCTTATAAATTTATAATTAAGCACAAGAAGGGACAGCTCAACAAAGTAGTAGATACTTTAAGCAGGAGGCTGCTCACAGTACAAGAAGTGCAATTAAGAAGCATAGGAATGGAAGAGTTCAGAGTTCTCTACAAAGAGGATGAAGATTTTGCTGAAGCATACAAGGTCTGTCAAGACTTTGAAAACCACTTTCATAGTGAATTTGCAAATTACACATTGCAGTAGGGTTTGCTGTTCAAAGGTGGACAGTTGTGTGTACCAAAAGGATCCATGAGAGAAAATCTCATACAGGAGAAACATAATGGAAGTTTGAGTGGACATTTTGGTTTGAATAAAACATTGGAGTTAGTCCAGAGGTTGTACTATTGGCCGAAGATGCACAAAGATGTCAGAAAGTATGTGGAGCAGTGTATCATCTGTCAGAAGGCCAAGGGAACTTCTTCAAATGTTGGACTCTATAAACCATTACCCATTCCTTCCAGACCATGGGATTGTGTAAGTATGGATTTTGTAGTTGGTCTACTAAAGACTAAGATTGGTTTTGATATTATTTTTGTAGTTGTTGATAGTTTCAGCAAGATGAGTCATTTCATTCCTTGTAAGGTGACTCATGATGCTTGTCATATAGCTCATTTGTTTTTCAAAGAGGTCATAAGGATTCATGGACTACCAGCAAGCATCGTGTCTGATAGAGATGCTAAGTTCATGGGACATTTCTGGAAAACTCTCTGGCAAAGGCTAGGGACAAATCTATCTTTTGGATCAGCCTATCATCCACAGACAAGTGGCCAAATAGAAGTGGTGAACAGGACATTGGGCAACTTGTTAATGGGTTTGACAAAAGAATATGGACAGAGTTGGGATCAAGTCATTCATCAGGCATAATTTGCCTATAATGACAGTGTGAATAGGACTACTAGAAAAAGTCCATTTGAGATAGTGTATGGAATGCATCCTCGAGGTGTATGTAAACTTTGACATCTTGGAGACATGGAGTATAGAAGTGGTCATGCAGAGGATTTTGTACAGTCTATGAAGGAGGTACATGAACAAGTCTAGAAAACATTAATGGAGAATACTCAGAAAATCAAGGATAGGGTAGATGCACACAGGAAGGATGTTCAGTTTGAAGTTGGTGATTTAGTCATGGTTTATTTGAACAAAGCCCGATTGCAGAAAGGGATACCAACCAAACTGCAAATGAGACAGATTGCTCCTTGCAGAATTCTAAACAAGTATGGCAAAAATGCCTACATAATTGATTTGCAAGCAGACTTGGCAATTTCACCAGTGTTCAATGTTCAGGACCTGGTACATTATAAAGGTCCTCATTCAACAGTAGGGGAATCTAGCTCAGAAGCTACACAGACAGTGAGTGATGTGACCTTGCCACCTCAACTCAAACCACAGGCTGAGAAAATTCTAGATTCTCGCATGCAGAAACAAACCAGACATGGTGTGTATATGGAGCATCTGATCAAGTGGAAACAGTTGCCAAAAGCAGAGGCTACCTGGATCGCAGAGTCTGAATTCAAGAAGCAGGGCATTGATTTTGCCTTGCTGTCACCAGAGGTGACTTAACTTTTTCCACGCAGGGGGAGTATGGTGCAGGAGCACCAAGGGTTTGGAGCCCATGTATATACTTTCACATTTTTTGGTGTGATGTTTTTTATTTTTAAATAGGAAGGAGCGAGAACATGCATTTGGTTCAATAGAGTGGTGATCGACAATGGCGGTGAGAAGAACCGACGGTAAGAAGTCAACCAATGCATATGAAAAGACATCGGTGTAAAGGTTACAATCGGGTGGAAAGATAAAAGTCTGGCTGATTGAGAAGTTTGGGTTAGCATATTGGCGTGAGGATAGACATCAGGAGAAGATATGGAAGTATGGCCAACGATAGGAGGTCTCACCGATAGTGAAGTGGATATGAGGCATATCGGTGTGAGATGAAGGATCGAGAGACAGGGTCAAAGTTTGAGCGACATTACGGCAAGAGTGTTGATATCGGTGAATAAGTATAAAGTTTCACCGACATGGTAAGTCTTGGCGAAAGTGAATTTGGTGTTAGGCCATCGGTATGACGAGTGCCATCGGTGGAGAGGTGACAGGTTTCGCCGATGATGTTAGTCACACCGATGAAGGAGATCCGAAGGCTCATCAGAGTGACTAAGGATATCGGTGGGAGAAGTTGAACGTTGGCCGATGTTGAAAGTCACACCGACAAGTGTGAAGGGAAGACTAATCGGGGAGAAGATGGGTATCAGCCAGAAATGAGAAGGCACCTCCAATAGCAAATGTCTTACCGAAGGTAAAGCGTATATGTTGATAAGACAATAGATTATCTTGCCGATGACAAAGTAAATACATATTTCAGTATTGTATGATACAAACGAATGAATATGCGAAGGAGCAATACGAATGGAAAAAAAACCCTAACTGTCTGATAACAGACAAGGGTAAAATTTATAAAAGGCCAGATCCATTTTTGTGAAAAGGTTGGAAGTTGGAATCTTGAGATGCTGCGAATGTAATAAGCACTTCCATAGCAAATAAAGAAAACTTGGATTGTTTGATTCATTTGTGAAATTCTGTAGAGTGTACATATTTTGGTCTAAAACAAAGAAGTTTTCTTTCCTGTTATTTTTGTTTCTGTTTGTACATAATGGCTCTGGTTTGATGTCTTCGCATATCCTCTGGACAGTCATGGGAGGGCATCAAGCAGAGTCTACTTTTTTTGTTTTTCTTTTTGTTATAGTGAATGGAATGCTAGAGAGAGGCCATGCGAACTTGTACTAGGTGAGCTGTGCTATAGCCCGGCTAGGCATGCAAGTTGCAGTCTAAGAAGACAAGGGTGAAAAATAGAGTAGAAAGAATTGAGCACCAAGCAATCAGAACCCTAGACCTAGAGAGGAGGGCTGATAATGGGCTCAAGAAGGCTAGTAGCCTTGGAGATTAGGAATCTTGGAAGTAGTGAGGATAAGGAAGAGTACCTCACACCAAGAAAGCAGAGTCTATATTAGAAACAACAGACAAATAGGTCTTTCACCTCTGTAATAGATTGCTTAGGTTGTTTTAGACATTTTGGGGTAGAAAATGTCTATGAGCACTTGAATTGGTAGGGAAACCCGGGGATGTCATAGGTCTTGAAGTGTTGTGTCAAGATAGGTTTTTAAAACCCTTAGGTCTCCCTATCAGTCAAAGATGACTAGGATGATGAGATTGGATGAGTTGAAGGAATTAGGATGAATGATGGTGGAATTATTAGGTTAGGTGACTAGGATGATTTAGGATAATGGTAAGGGTGATGTGGGCTAATAAGGTGGGATGACTTGAATTGAGGTGATTAGGATGAATGGATTGGGATGAAAGTGGTTTAAATGAGAAATGTAGGTGATGATGTGGAGTGATTGGGATCAAATTTCAAGACCTTAGGATGATTTGATTTATTTATTTTTTGGATGGCTCTCTATATTTAAGGTAGACTAATGACACTTAAGTAATAGAGGGTTGATTGGATTGATTTAATTGGATGACTTACTTAAGATAGACTAATGATCTCAAGAAAGTTTGGATAATGGTTGATGATGATCAACTAAGGTCTTGGTTGTTGATTGAGTTGATTTGGATTTGGATTGGGATGAAAGTAGTTGGGATGTGATTTGGCTTGGAATGATTGGATAATGTGTAATGACTAGGATGATTAGGATGATGTTGATTTGTTGATGTAGAATGAGGAGGATATGATTAGGATTGGGTTAGAATGAATTTGATGTTATTAGGATGAAGATTAGAATGAGGTTGATGATGATGTGTAATGATGACTTGGATAAGATTAGGGTTTTGTTTAGGATGGAGGTGAGTTAAAATGAATTGATGAATTGGGTGATTAAGATTGGATGATGTGGATGAGGTGTTCTAAGATATGTGTTATTGGAAAGTTGGATGAAGATGATGTGGCAAGTGTTTATTGGAAGCTTGCTTTATGGTAATATCAAACACAAGATTTCAAAAGCAAATGGATGAACACACACACCAAAGAAGATGATGAATTTTCCTTTCAAGGTTTAAATGTTATGATTAAGCACACACTTGAAGATAGAACAACAAGCCTAATGTCTAGTTTGAAACAGGGTATGGCCAATTAGGTCTTTGGGCTATGTTTACACGAAGTTGACTAGGAATTTGAAAGCGAAATCCTACCACACAACTGGGAGAAAGGGGTAATCCACCATTCACCTTCACTTCCCAAAGGTATAAAGTTCTTTGGGGCTTAGCCAAGAGTGACAAGATTCCAACTCCCAATGAGGGTGTCTTTCGATTTAGCCTTGATTAAGGCCGTCCCTTGGAGTGGTGTGCCTCCAAACAGGCCTCCTAGGAAGGGTAAACAAAAGTGAACCAACTGAGGTGTTTTTGATCTCTAAGATCACCTTACGGTGTGAGAAGAGAGCATACACACATGCACATGATTCACACACGCAATGTAAATTAACCCTTAGAAATCAAAATGTGAGGTGTGAATGTGAATAGATAAGAGGTGTTTTTTATTGTCAAGATCGCACGAAGTGCATGAGAAGAGCATACACACCCCTAATCACATGCAAATTCACCAAACAATTCAAGCATTGGTTCTTTTTAAATCCCAAGTCCAAATGTGAATGAAAGACAATAGTTCATTTTAAGCCCAAAGTCCAAATGTGTGATGCAAACAAGATTGATTGATTAAATGAAAGAGATGAATGATGAAATGGATGTACACCTAATTGTTTCACTATCCCAAACTACTATAGATGCTAATGTGAACACTGCTCCAGCTTTGTGAGGTCACCTACAAGCCACCAAAATCAAAAAAGTCTAAGTAAACTAGCCAAGAAGACCGTTATGTGAAAATTGAGAATCTAATAAAATGTGATGAAAATGGACTGATATAGAAAAATGGACTGCATGAACAGATTCTACGTAAAATTCTCTGCAATTTTTTTAAAAAAATTGCAAAAAAAGGATGAAAAATGCAAAAGTTATGTGCGTTTGAAGTTCATGTACAAGTTTAACTTTGACTACCAAAAAAAGGGTAAAATGGTACATTCACTAAAAATTTCTTCACCATTATGTAGTTTACTGAATCTGCTTTCTAACAAGTCCTCATTTGCAAAATTTTGCCTCTGTATGCTCCAGTTATGATTAAGAGAAACGAATTAGCCTCCTTTGGCATGTTTGAAGAAAGAAGGGTTGACTGGTTGACTTTTTTGACTTTTTAGCTGGTTTGCAAAGATTTTGGATTGTATGTCTATTATGGTTATAGTTTGTGTTTGACAATTTAAGTGAAACCCTTAAATATTAAGTGCCTAATATCAAAATGTCAAAACTAAATGTTGAAATTGAATCTTGAAGGCTCACATGCAAACATTAGGTTGAAAACCCTAATCACCGTGTTCAAAGCTGATTGAAACAACATTTTGGAACATACACTGTGGTTATTTGACTAGTGAAGGTCAACTGATGAGACAAAAGATATCAACATTAAAAATTAGTTGAGTCTATGGTTAAGATATGAAAGCCAATGGTTAAGATATCAGCTGAGTCTAAAAGGGTGACGACTGATACAAAAGGCAGCAACCTTACCTCAGGGATTGCGATGAATTACAAATAAGTGGTGACAAGCCTTTATGTAAACTGACACCAATGCTAGATTTAGCAGTCGAGAGGTGGTCATTGGAGAGTTATAAAACCTGCCATACTATCATCTAAGATGCCACGCGATTTGGGAGCATCAGACCATGTAATTGTAACGTCAAAAATTGTCCTCCTATATGGAATGTACAATTTCCCTTGGTTTAGCTCCTCACTCTTTGTGAGCTCTCAACCTTTTCTTCTTCAGCCTTCCCAAAACCCTAATTGACTAAGTCTAGGAGCAGTCTATTCACTTTTTGAGGTAACTTATTGATAGAACCTGAAAAGAGATTTGAAACTTGGGTCCCTAGGACCCCCAAAAATGCAGATCTGAGCTTAAATTGGGAGCTAGGACTTGGGTGCCCACACCCTAGTCCTCCCTCATTTCACAGGATTTTGAATTTTGGTGGGGTGTCGGTTCCTGCTGAGTGCCTCGGGATTCCATTTTCAAATTATCAGGTTTTGCGCGATATCGAGACGTTATTTCAAAATTTGAATTCCCTAAAGCTAGATATAAAAACACATTTGCAAATCATTTTATCACACACAATTCTTATGCAAGCTTGATGCCAAAACTCTGCTGCAATTTCTATTGAAGATAAGTGACTTGTTGAAGCTCTTTGAAGTATTCTTTATTTGCTATCTTGGAGACAATGGATGAAGATTAGGAATCGAGATATTGAGTCTATCTTTCTCTTCCTCAGGTTTCTACACCCTTTACATGATTAGGAGAAGGGTTGAACCCTCCAACAACAAGCTTGGAGATCCTCCACGGATATTGCTGATTCGCCTTCTTGTTCATGCAAGTTTTCATTTATCTCATCTCCTTGAGGTGAAGTTGTATGTGTTTATTGATGCAAAGCAAGTTGTTGATCTTCCCTTGATTGAGACATCTAGGGTTTGATTTTATGCATAACACATTGTTAGGTTTGCACACACTTCTGCAAATCTTTATCTCTGGCTATTATTGAGGTAGAAATACCAAAGATGGGGCTTGACTGAGGCAAGCTCCTATATAGCCGCAACATCTTCCTTCTTTTATATGTGCAGATCATGTTTTGCAAGTTCCAGTGGAAAGAAGCTGCAGAAAGGAGGATATTGCAGGTACAGTTGGAATAGACTTTTAGATTTTTGGATTCTGAGACTTGTAGGACATTGGAGCAGGCGCCCTAGTCCAACTAGGGGTTGTTTCCAAGATCAAGAAGCCTTTTAGCAGTCTTAGACACCCTATGTAGATGATTTTTCCATCCAGAAACTTTTAGGACACTAGAGCGGGCACCCTAGTCCATGTAGCCCTCAAAATCTGGGTACACTATCTTTGAAACCCTATCTCTGCACTTCGGTGATTAGTTTTGCCAGTTGCTTCATTAGTTTTTGTATATTGTTGATTTAAGGCATAATTAGGGTTTTACTTGGCTAAAAGGAAAACACTTGATAAAATCTGGATTAGGGCCTTAGGTTTCATAACCACACGAGCATAAGGGACATACAAAGTGATTAGAAGCTTGTTTACAAGCTTGGCCTTTGTCCTCCCAATGCTTAGTGGTGAAATGGTAGTATTTAACCTAGTTTAAATAAACTATCAATTTTCACTCTAAACATTTTGGTGAACATGAGCTTTAAAGAATTTGCATCCTTTTAAACTTAAGATTTGAAATAATTTTCTATTTTAGAGAATAATTGGATTGAAAAACCTCTTTAGTGAATTTGCATATGTTAAATTATAGATTACATTCTTTATCTTTTCACTAAAAGGGTTGGAAATTAGCATTTATTGTTGGATATTGTATTTCATTTGCAAAGGCCATCATTGTGCATTTAAATCTTGGTTTAAATAGAGCATGTTAGAATGTCGGATTATTTTTTGCAAGATTTTCATGCTTATGGTGAGTCGTTTAGTCATGATGACTTCGATATGTTAGATGAAGCCCTTGAGGACTTTATCTTGATTGAACATTCTACTACGACCTCTAAGCCGTTACTATTTCAAAAAATTGTAAATGCAATTTATGTTTCTAAATCTAAAGAAGTGATTGAAAAACCAAAAATTGTGGTTACTCTATATGCAAATGTGGTTCAACCACCCTCTAAACCTATGCTTGTTGTTAAAGGTCTTTCATCTTCTTCGCAATCCCCTAATCACATTTATGATTATGCAAAACAAATAGTGAAACAAGACTCACAAACTAATCATAATGTGGTTGCTCATGCGTATAACACTCGAAATAACAAACAAAGTACACAACACACGAATGTTTTGATCTCTTTACCAGCTTCCCAACCTATGCTTCCTTAAGCACCTTGTTTAACATATAAAGGTGGTAAAGACTATGATCTTGTAGAGCAACTTCGTGCTATTCTTGCAAAGATATCTCTTTGGGAACTTATACAAACTTCACCTACTTACCATGGAATACTACAACAAGCTTTACAAAAGGTGATTGTTCCTCCTATTGTTAAACCAAATGATGTTGCTGCTTTACTAGATTGTATGCATGCAATGAAAATAGACATTTTATTTCAACAACATGAGTTACCATCTCTTGAGGTTCAGAAGCAATATGATCTTTTGGTTATCTTTATTACAATCAACAAAACATTGGTTAAGAGAGTGATGATTGATAATGGGTCAGCCCTTAATATTTGTGGTATTGATTTATTGCATAAGATTAAAGTTGATATATCTGTTGTCAAACTAGAATCATTAAATATTCATGGATTTGATAATGTTGGATGACAATTTGTGGGCACTGTAACCTTACCTATACAAGTTGGACCTGTGATGGTGCCTACCTTGATTCATGTCATGCCTTGTACTCTATCTTATAACATGATTCTAGGCAGACCTTGGATACATGCATTAGGAGTAGTGCCTTCTACTTTACACCGTTCAATTAAGTTTATATTTAAAGGAAAATTGCATACTATCCATTCGGATCCTAAACCTGATAATTATCTGCAAATGGAAGTGCATAAGCATGTTGTTGGACCTAAGAGTTTAAACAATCTAAAAGCTAAATTGTCAACTCCTCTTGCCTCTAAAAATGTTATACAAGAGCCCAAGCAATCAAATGCATTTATTGGTGATGACTGGGGTTCGTTAGATTTTGCATCTTCCTCCACAGGAGAGTATAAACTTAAAAACCCCATCCCTGAAACATCAAATATTGCATCGATCACATCACATGCTTTGAATGATAAACATAAGACTTCTTTGTTGACAAATAAGAATAATACTTTGAGTTATCCTACTGACTATGAGACTTATGAAGCTCTGCCTTCATCTAAAGAAATGGTTTCTCTCTATGGCAGAGGATTCCAAATCCTTTACAAAAATTGTGACTATGTAGGTAATGGTTGTGGCATAAATTAACAAGGAATTAAAGCCCCTATAGAATCCACTTCGTAGCATTACTCAAGTGGCATTGGATACAATCCTTTTAAGGAATCCAAAGCCCGCAAATGCCCTACTCTAAATGTGAATATAATATCAACACTTAGTTTGATATTCCCTGAGATGATTGACACCATTTGTCCTCCAAGATTATTTCCATTAGATATGTTTACGACGGATGAAGCGATAATGGACTTCTTACGTGCTTATGATGGTCTTCCTCGTTATCACCATAAACGTGGCCTACCTTATTGTTTAAACAATGATGCATATTTTTGGAAAGACTACTAGCACAATAACTACTACAGTAGAGCAAAATGAAGAACTTGAAGAACAATTACAATCCTACAATCCCCCTGCCATAGCACTCTCCTTAACGGAAAGACTATCGATGTCATTATGGATAAATATAACCATGAAAAAGTTATCCCTATTGGTGATTATTTAGATGTGGAAGAGAAAGAAGAAATGACCAAACTATTGAATGAATTCTCAGAATTATTCACTTGAAATTATTCAGACATGCCTGGTATAGATCCTCAGATTGTAACACATAATATTGTGTTGAAACCAGGTGTTAAGCCATTCAAACAAAAGATTCCCAAGATGAATCCTAAGATTGCTTTGCTTGTTAAAACTGAAATAGAAAAACTCTTACAAGATGACTTTATTCAACCTATTGATTACTCTCCATGGATCTCAAATATTGTTGCCATCGCTAAACCCGATGGTCGCATAAGAATGTGCACAGATTTCTGAGATTTAAATTTAGCATCTTTGAAAGATGATTTTCCGCTCCCTAATATCGATATGATCGTAGATTCCATAGCCAGACACGAGTTGCCATCTTTCATGGATGCATTTTCAAGATATAATCAAATCCTTATAAATCCTCTTGATCAGTATAAAACAGCCTTTATAACACCTTGGGGTACATTTTGTTGGGTAGTCATGTCGTTTGGACTTAAGAATGCAAGAGCTACTTGCCAACGTGCAATGACTATTATATTCCATGATTACATGCACAATATTCTAGAATATTATGTTGATGACATCCTAGCAAAATCTATCCATCGTAAGGATCATGTAACAAATCTTTGACAAATATTTGAGTGCATACGAAAATATAATATGCGATTGAATCCTCGAAAGTGTGTTTTTGGCGTGAACAGTGGAAAGTTACTCAGATTTATTGTTTCAAATCGAGGTATAAAAGTTGATACGAAAAAGATAGATGTGATTGTTAATATGCCAATACCTAAGAACATATCTCAACTTTGTAGTTTGTAGGGAAAGATATAGGCCATCCGCCAATTTGTTTCACAACTCGCAGATAGGACATGCGCCTTTATGCAACTACTGAAGAAAGATTCTCATTTCCAATGGAATTTTGAATGTCAAAAAGCTTTTGATGATTTAAAGGATTAATTAGCTAATCTACTTGTTTTGCAACCCGTTGTTTCTGATAAACCATTCTTGTTATACATTTTAGCATCTAACAATGCCCTAGCAACTTTGTTAGTGCATCATAATGATGCAGGCAAAGAATGTGATGTCTATTACATTAGTCATACTTTGCTTGATTATGAAGTGAGATACACAGTGATAGAGAAGCATTGTTTAGCTTTAGTGTTTGCCACTCAAAAGCTTAGACACTATCTCTTAAATGCTGAGTGCATGTAATGGTAAAATTCGACCCTTTGAAACATTTCTTCACAAGAATAGATTTATCAGGTCATCTTGCTAAATGGGTTATGTTATTAATAGAATTCGATCTCAAATTCATTTCAAAAAAAGAAATTAAAGGGCAAGTGATAGCTGATCAATTAGTTGACACTCCATCACCCTTTTCTATACAGAATGTCAATGCTTTTCCTGATGAATAGATTTTAACAATCTCTATAGATGAAAAATGGGAGTTATACTTTGACAAATCAAAATTTCAAACTGGCTCCGAGGCTGGTGTTATATTGATACCCCCCATTGGTAAGCTGATTCCCTTATCGTACTGCTTAGATTTCTTAAGCACAAACAATATTGCTGAATACAAAGCTCTTATCACTAGACTTCGTGCAGTCTTGGCTCTGAATATCTAGTATATTACAATATACAATATTCGATTGATACCATTCCTAGGAAAGATAACCGGCATGTGGATGCAATGGCAAGTGTAGCTTCCCTTATATCCCCTAATAGTTCTCCTGCGGAATTTACCTTCATTATTCATAATCTTAAGATACCGATAATCAATGACCCTATAGTTGCGAATTCAGAACTTTGTGGTAATACATACACCGATGAATGGTTCTCCTACATATTCAACTATCTATGTGATGGAACCATTCTGGATTCGACATCTAAGAATGCCCGACTCCGTTTACACAAACTAGCAGTGTGATACATTATATTATTGAAATGTCTTGTACCGATGAAGTTATAATGATGTTTTACTCTGATGTTTAAGTAATTTAAAGATTCTGATAGCTTTAGAAGAAGCTCTCTTTGGTGCCTGTGGAGGGCATTTTAGTGGAAAATTGTTGGTGCAAAAATTGTTATGTATGGGGTACTATTGGCAGCATATGGAACAAGATTCCTTTGCTTATGTCAAGAGATGCTCACAATGTCAACAACATAAACACCTCATCCATGCTCCTGCTCAAGACCTTCATGCCCAGGTGTCACCATGGCCATTTTCTATCTGGGGCTTGGATCTCATAGGTAAAATTTTACCACCCTTCTCTCAAGGACATATGTTTATCATTACTATTAATGATTATTTTAGAAAATGGGTCAAAGCGGTCCCTTTGCGATCCATGACCGCTGATGCAATCTGTCGATTCATACAAGATAACATAATTTCTTGATTTGGAATACCTTCCTCCTTGGTTTCAGACAATGGTACACCATTTAAGAACAAGGATGTGAAAAAGTTCCTTGAAAAATATCATATACAACATTGCTTCTCTATGCCTTACTACCCTTAATCAAATGGCCAAGCAGAAGCTTCAAACAAGGTTATTAGACAGATTCTAAGAAAAATTGTTAATAAACATCAAAAAGATTAGCATATGCAATTATCCTATGCCTTATGGGCTTATAGAATAAGTATTCGAATAGCCATGGGTAACACACCATATAATCTCATCTATAGAGCAGACACGATAATGCCCTCGGAGTTAGAAATTCCTTCTTCGCAAATTTCCCTAAGAGACATCATGGATGATGACATAGAATGAGAGAAAAGATTACAAGAACTTGAGATGCTTGATGAAAGATGTATTAACGCTCTTGAACATCTCAAGGCTTATCAAAAAGGAGTACAACGAGCCTATATTGCGCAAGTCATACAATGTTCATTTAATGTTGGGGACTTAGTTCTTTATGAAAATCAACACAATGTAAACGCACCGCCTGGGGAAAAAGGTAAGTTCAACTCTAATTGGCTTGGACCATATATAATCACTGAAACCTTTGGATCTAGAGCGTATAAATTAGCCGATGAACAAGGTACACCGGTTAAAGAACCTATTAATGTAGTGCACCTCAAAAGATTTTATGCTTAAGATCTAATGTTAAATGTTCCTAAGCTAATTTAGCACATAGATTAGCTTCAATTTTGACAAGCTATTATGGTTTTGTCTTAATTCATTTGGCATTATATCTTTGTTCAGTTGATCATTGTTGTATCGTATTTAAGTAGTAATTTCTTAGATCACTTTTTGCATTAACTGAATATAGCATGGAAGTTAAAGTTATGTGTAAAATAATCAATCATTGTGCTTGTTACTACATGTTCTTTTTATAATTGGTAATATATCACAATAGCATTAATTATAGCATTTAGACATCATCACTAGTTGCATTTTTACAAAAATCACATGTGATAGATCAAAAGCCATTACACATAGATAAAAAGATAACCATCATATATATATCTTAGTTTCATGTATACATCTGAGTTGACTATCCCTCAAAATAAAATGGGATGTCATAGTGCTTAAAGTCTATGCATCACATAGCTGAGCCTCGATTATGAGTACCCTCAGGCCCTCATGGTGTACGAGTGACAGGAGCCTAACCATGCATGGCTACGGATCACAAATGACACCTAGAGACACTTCGCGATCATAACCCCTTGATCTCACCTCTCATCTCTATCATCTGCTCATGTGCCTCCTGGTACATCCTCTGGTATTGGTCTCTCTCGGCTTGAACCTTGTCTCTGTCAACTCTAGCCTGCTGGACCTCCTGTAGTAAGAACTCACTGACAGATGGCTCTCCCTCTGATGTAGGAACTGCTACCGTTTGCTCTTACTGTACCCTGAGCTCAGCCTCAATGTGCTCAGCTCTCTGTCGAAACTCCTCTCTCTCTCGTGCAGACTACTCTAGCATGGCCTCTGTAGTAGTCCTGTATTTGACGATAGGCATAAATATCTCAGCATGCCGCCCAGCGGATCATTGTGGTGAATAACCTACCCGCACTCACTGCTCTAAGACATCTATCGGTACTATGTCTCCTATGACGTGACTCACAAAGTCTCGCCATGCATCAGTCCCAACTGTAAAATAGAGGATGAGATAGATGTTAGACTCCCATATAAAAATCACAAATAATAAACTGTACCAAAACATTAAAACAATAAATCAAACCTTACTTGGATCTCCATCTCGCCAGGATGGATCTTGGATTGCCAATGGTGTGATGAGCTCTACTGTCTGATCTATAGCTAGAGGCATAGACCTACTACTCTCTCCTCGCTCTGTCTGACTAGGCCTTACATCATTTGCACGTGTAGGACCACAAGCCTTTGACTACAGTCTCGACTCGGTCTCCTCATCAGTGTTTGCCTCCTGCTGACTCTATCATGATCTTACTCTAAAAATATACTGTGATGGGATCTCCTTGGACTCATCCTCGTCCTCATCCTCATCCTCCTCAAGATCGTAGTATCCCGTGAAGTCACTGACATCGTCCTCCACCCCTGTATCACTAGTGTGACCAGCCCAAGGTCGGGCATCTCCTATGGGATGCCCAGGTGGAAAGATAGGTGTAGGCCGTGCTGTGTGCTACCAAGTCCGCTATGCTTAGGTACACCTGACATCATTTGCATCTGACATTGGCTCTATATCCTTAGGACCCTCTTCATCACTAAGTGGTACGTCTACCATAGTTGGCCATCAAATAGTATTGGCTCTGACTGCACTCCGAGCTGCACATGTGTAGCTCGGATGAACTGCAGGAACATCATGTATCTGTTCAAACTGTCATGCCACCCTGTCAAAGTAGAACCAAGATACAGTATGATCGAGGTGACCGACCATCAGTCGATTGAGCTAACTACCTCTGCTTGCTAGGCCATCTGATGTAGCCGCAATATGGTCTCCAAATGATGTCACCAGGCTCTAATCTGTCAAATAATACCCTCTAGTATAACAGATTGTCATGCCTCCAACACCTGACTAGTGGGTAGGCATAGACGCACGGATGCGTGAATGCTTCCTCTGTAGGATAACCCATCGGTCATGTGCACCTGATGTGCTCAAAGGCCCAAATCTATAACAATGTGCAGACCATTAGACTCTGCATCTCATAATGGACATAACACCCTAAGTCGCAATATAGGTGTGCAAGCATACTGCTCCCCCATGCGTAGACAGTCTAATGCTCCTCCATTGCCTTGATAGTGTGAACGAGACCCCCGTGAAGGTGAGTGCCTCATCCATCTGGTGCGATGGCTAGTACGATTGTGACAATCATAATCCTCCATAGTAAGGGAATGTCTCTGCATCCCTGCTCTAGTAAACAGAGCTGAATGTGTCCTTGCTCTGCCTATGAAACTGTACGACCTAAGCAATATAGTTGACTCTCGCGAGTATACTCCATTGAGCAATGTCCAACAATTCTTACTATCTCTCCTCGGATCGGCAGTCAAAGGATCCTAAATACGTCCTCTAGTGTGATGGTAATCTTACCAGTTGGTAAATGGAATGTGGATGTATTTGCATCCCATCTCTCCATCAGTGCCATAAGCATCATGTAGTGTAATTTGATTGTGGGCATCTCAAACACCCACCATAGGCCCACCGTCTGTAAATGCTCTCTCTCTATGGTAGTCAAAGTGCTAGTGCGCTCTCACAAAAGTGCCATCAGATGACCACCTGTGTCCTCACGCATCTTAGGGACATCTTTCTTATCGAAAAGAAAGCAATAGTATCAGAATCCCCGCTAGAAACCAAAATAAGCTAACACAAATAAAGAAGAATGCCTGTGCCTAGGGCTTGTGTCCTCTATGGACCAGGGTGCCCTAGACAGACTAGGGCGCCCTAGAGGGACACTGGCACCCCTGTGGGACTAGGGCGCCCCAGAGAGACTCTAGCACGGGCTAGGTGGACTTGGGCGCCCCTGTCTGGGAACCATGTCCACCTTCCCCTCTTGGCATAGACATCGATAAACGTGAAAGCAAATGTACAATGAAAGACAATAGAAGGATGGAATCAGGACCCTACCTCGGCCTCGAAGCATCTCTCTGCCACTCGGGCTCGGAGCATCTCTAGTCATGGTAGACTGTATGGACATCAGCTCGGCATGGTTGTTCTCCTATTCTACTTCTCTCTTTCTGCAATGATAAGAAACAAGAATGAGTTAGTGATAAGTGACAACTCCCTTTCACATAAAGTAAGTGAGAGAATTCCTATTCCTAACTAGGTGCAAAAGTGTGCTCTTCCACTCTTGAGCCCTTTTCTTGAGCTATGGAACTTCAATTTCAGTGCTATTTGTTGCACTGGAATCTGGGTTCCACTCTCTTTCTTCCTTAATGTGTTACATTTGAGCGTTATTTCTTCAAATGACCCTAACAACACATTTCCCTTGAAATCGACGTGCATGGATATCTCCATGTTTCTACTCTCAAACTAAGCAAGCAAAAACAAGGGGGGCATATATCTCCCTCGATTTCCTCCTTGCCTCATCATTCAACCCCCTTAGCTATTTTTGATATTGACTCATTGGTGGTGGTTGCAAGTTGATTTGATTTTTTATTTCTCTAACAAGTGTTCCTTTGTAGGTTGTGGTTTCTAACTTTGTGGTCTTGCAGGATTGTAGACTTGGGTGCTCCTTCCTTCTCGGTGACAACACTTCAGCTTCCTCTATAGTATCCTTTTGGGTATCCTTTTCATGATTGATGTATTTACTTTCCTTTAGTTGCATATGCACGTAGTGTCATATGGCCACTAAAGTGGGGGCTAAATGTAATGTCAAAAATTGTCCTCCTGTATGGAATGTTACAATTTCCCTCAGTTTAGCTCCTCACTCTTGGTGACCTCTCAACATTTTCTTCTTTGGCCTTCTCGAAACCTTGATTGACTAAGTCTAGGAGCAGTCTATTCACTTTTTGTGGTAACTTATTGATAGAACCCAGAAAGAGATTTGAAACTTGGGTCCCTAGGACCCCCAAAAATGTAGATTTGAGCTGAAATTGGGGGCTAGGACTTGGGCACCCGTGCCTTAGTCCTCCCCTGTTTCACGAGATTTTAAATTTTGGTGGGGTGTTAGTTCCCGCCGAGTGCCTCAAGATTTAGTTTTCACACAATATTGAGATGTTATTTCAAAATTTGAATTCCCTAAAGCTAGATATAAAAAGACATTTGCAAATCATTTTATCACACACAATTCTTATGCTAGCTTGATGCCAAAACTCTACTACAATTGCTATTGAAGATCAGTGACTTGTTGAAGCTCTTTGAAGTATTCTTTATTTGCTATCTTGGAGACAATGGATGAAGATTAGGAATCAAGATCTTGAGTCTATCTTGCTCTTCCTAGGGTTTGTACACCCTTTGTATGATTGGGAGAAGGGTTGAAGCCTCCAACAACAAGCTTGGAGATCCTCCGCAGACATTGCTGATTCACCTTCTTGTTCATGCAAGTCTTCATTTATCTCATCTCCTTGAGGTGAAGTTGTATGTGCTTATTGATGCAAAGCAAGTTGTTGATCTTCCCTTGATTGAGACATCTAGGGTTTGATTTTATGCATAACACATTGTTAGGTTTGCACACACTTCTACAAATCTTTATCTCTAGCTATTGTTGAGGTAGAAATATCAAAAATGAGGCTTGACTGAGGCAAGATCTTATATAGCCACAATATCTTCCTTCTTTTGTATGTGCAGATCATGTTTTGCAGGTTCCAGTAGAAAGAAGCTACATAAAGGAGGATATTGTGGGTACAATCACAATAACCATGACTTGCAGGACATTGGAGCGGATGCCCTAGTCCAACCAGGGGTTATTTCTGGGACTAGGAAGCCTTTTAGCAGTCTCAGACACCCTGTGCATAAGATTTTCCCATGTGAAAACTTTCTAGACACTCGAGTGGGCGCCCTAGTCCATGCAACCCTCAGAATCTGGGTACACTGTCTCTGAAACCCTATCTCTGCACTTCGATGATCAGTTTTGCCATTTTCTTAATCAGTTTCTGTATATTGCTGATTTAAGGCATAATTAGGGTTTTACTTGGTTGAAAGGAAAACACTTGATAAAATCTAGATTAGGGCCTTAGGTTTCATAACCACGCGAGCGTAAGGGATAGTCAAAGTGATTAGAAGCTTGTTAACAAGCATGGCCTTTGTCCTCCCAATGCTTAGTGGTGAAATGGTAGTATTTAACCTAGTTTAAACAAACTATCAATTTTCACCCTAAACAGTAATAGAACCACTATGTGAAGATGTTTAGGCCACTAGGAGTCGTTGAAGATCTGAAGGAGCCAATGGACTTTTCTACAAATCATTGACCAGACAAATGTTTGCCAGGAAATCGAAAACCTCTCTATCCGTAGGTGATGGAATTTCCCTACCGACCAGGAAGAATATGGTGGTCGATGACTGTATTATGCTGCTAGCGAAATTGATTGTTTGTGAATGACGAGAAGAAAGGTTCGGATTAACCATTAATGAAGAAGAATATCAACCTTCCTCGTGATCGTTTCGAGCCAGAAATCTTCCTTCCATGTGATACAATTGCAACAGATAAATTGTAATGGTGAGAAATCTTGAAATGACCTCTAATGAAAATGGTGATCCTCTATGAGGTGCCAAAAAAGAACACAACTAAAACTATGAGGAAGATGGCGACTGAAGTGATGGAATGGCTATTGATCAGAGATGGCGGATCGTATTAGTAGGGGGTGGCCAAGACAGAGCGAACCAAGGTTTCAACAAGGTTTTTAGCATAGTGAATAGGGTTTTCAGGTGTAGGAAGAGGTGACAGAGAGAAAATTTAGGTGGTGAGCACAGTTGTAGAGTGGTAGATGAGGTGGAAAGTTTGGAAGTTAATGGTGCTAGAGATATGAAGATCGGATAGCAGATGTGGTCGATGGGGGGTGTACTCACAAATAGCCACAATAAAGAAAAATCGTAGTCAACAGATGATGTGCCTGAAAACAAAACCTTCGATGCGAAAGTGAAACTGGCAAAAGTCAAGATCAATTATACTGTCTACGAAGGGGTATGAGGTGACTGAAAACTGAAGGGTAGCGATGCGAAGGAATATACAGGATGATTGGTTTAGGGTTTTAGTGATGGAAGGAGCAGCGGCGACCACAATTTGGAGAGTGGAGACAGGTAACCCAGGCCACGACCGAGTAGAGCTTAAGCGAATGGGTGGTGACTATGTGGGCCAACAACAATAAGGAACACCGGATGGGTAGCGATTGAAGCTCCAGTGACTGCGACTAATGCTACAAGAATGGTGACTGATGTATAATATTAGTGGTAACTATTGAAAAGGGTGATAGACTTAGGTTTCAAGTAGGCGGAATAGAAGATAAAATGATTTTGATAGATCTGCAAGGAGCGACCAGGTGAAGGAGAATGATGGAGATCAAGTGTTAAAATGGTATCAGATGTGTTTAGAATGGTAGGAGGACTATATTAGGATTTCGTAGGGGAAAGAGGTTAAGCTATGGGATTTGTATGGTGGTAGGTGAGTCCTGTAATAAAATGCTTAAACCCTGCAATCATCATTGACATTCAACCTTACCTGAAAACATTACTTGATCGCGATGGTGTGGTTAGTTTCTACCCAGGATGTAACCTACAACAATTTATCCCCAAAACTTGCAAATTTTGACAAAACTAGGGTTAGGAAAAAGCAAAATTTTGACAACAAAACTTGCAAAATTGACGATTATGAGTCCCACCGGGCGTGCCAAAATGTATACTAAAAATTTGGATTAGCTGAAATGATGAAACAAAGACATACATTACCCAAACCCAAATCCTCAATATACCTCGAATGATATGCGCCACCACATGAGACAAAAGGAAAGTGGACAAGTGTTCGATTGTGATAAAAGGAATCTAATTTAAATAAAAGATTATTTAAACGATTTGTATGTGAAATATGCTCTCCTCCACCTTGGAAACATCTAGCTGAAATCACACATAGCACGAACGGAATTCCTTAGATAGTACACTGGAAAGGGGGGCATTTGTTCATTAAAAATACGTAAAAATGAAACAGAAAAAAGGAAAGAATTATTTTGTAGTTTGGTTTGTTTAAGGAACTACTAATGCTACCCATTTTGTATGAGGGAATTTCAAGACCATCAATCACCACTAAATTTTTGTCAACAAACGCAGAATCTCTATGCATGATGTCAGATTCAAGTTGTGTGATCTCGACCTGAATGTTGTTCACTTGTTTCTGCAAGTTCTGCACATAGTTGATTGTGTCCCCAACTATTGATGCCTTATCCATTTGTATCAACAAGAACAAAAACCACAAATTTTAAACTAGATCTGGTGACTGAGAGAAAAGAAAATGAAATAAATCTTTGTAATTGTAGAGCAACCCCTATGATAAGGGTTAATAGGGCCTCTTTCCCTATGGCATTTGCACATGTAATAGGACCTCCTGCTTGATTTACAGAAGCACTCCATAACTGATATAATAATGAACTCATCTCAGAAGCCTTCCCTACACATTCGACTCCATCATCCACTCATTCTGAAATGACATATATATTAATCTCTCAGCATTACACAATCTTAAATAAATGTTATATTTATTAAAAGGAATGAAACACCAACCACTCCTGCCATTTTCTAATATTACCTATGGCAGTTTGAAAAATTCTATTTTTAAAATTTTAGAATATTGCACGAAGATTCTAATTAATAGAAAATATTTAATTAATTTATTCCTATTTTCTTTTTCTTTTTAATTTTTTTGGTTTATATTTACAACCAAGCAATGAGTGCTCTCATCTTCACCCTCGTTGCAACTGTAGTTTGCCTCTTGGTGTAAAAAACATCTTTGAGAGTGTTGTTAGGTTTAGTTGTGTACATTTATTGTGACGTTTCATTATGATCCACTACTACCATGCATTGAATTTTATTTTATTTATTTACTAATTTTTTTATCTTTTAGTCTTGTTGTGAATGTACAATATCTCTCAGCATAATAATTTTATTATTGAATTTATTTATTTAGTATATTAATTAATCTAATTTTAAGAGTAGACAAAATCATCTTAAAATAAAGTGTAAGGATAGAACTGTGAGTATAGCTTAGTTTGACGCTTCATAAGTTTTGAATTAGTAATATTTTCTAATTTTCAATTTTCTATCATTATTTATTTACTTAATCAAAGTGACTAAATTTGATGGTACATCATAAACCATATAAATACTTCTCTTTCTAGTCATTTAAATTGATGAAATCTTTATTTATATTTATTATTTAAAATTTCTTTTAAATAAATTCATGGATTATATATTATATTATTTTTTGCTAGTTTCATTTATAATTATTACATATTTTAAAATTTTGATATTTTTTTATTTAAAAAATAAATAATAACATTTTATTAAATAAAAAATAAGTATATATATATATATATATATATATATATATATAACAAATAAAAATATCTATTTTATTTTTATATTTAATTATGTTTGCTGTATTTTTAATTTTATAGTTTTAGTTTGTGGCTTTTGGTTTTATGCATACCATCATTATATGAGACTCTTTATTTTAATTAGAGCACTTCTTGACATAAATATATTTAAAAAAAATATGTTAACATATAATTGATATTTTAAACTATTCTTTTTTTTTTTTGATAGGTGAAGGTGGCCTAAAGAAGCCACATCGGATTTAAAAAAAATATATTTTTCCTTGGCTACTCCTGGGGAGGGCCATAATAAAAACCTGAATATGAACTCTGAGTGTAGTAATTAGTATTATTAACGTTTCATACATGTAGCTCTATATATGTTTCCTTATCCAAGCTCGAGCTAGAACTCCCCACCTCAAATGCAAAAGACCAGTCCACACCTTGTATTGGCGTAATCCTAAAAGTAGCTTTTAAGAATTCGATCCCCCACTTAACCTACTACTTTCACAACGTTTCATTTTACCCCATCATTGAGATGACAAAAGGGACCCAAGGACCAATATAAGGTGGGTTGATGACTAGCTAGGTCCGAGGAAGCCCAAACCAACAATAACATCATCTAGAATTTTCCTTAAGGTTTAAATATTGAAGAGATGTTAATTTCGACTCTTAGCGGTGAGCATAAGAGAGAAACGTCTCACCCAACACCACCCTTATCACATGTATCATGGTAACTACCCTGGTCTTGAAAATATTTTTCAAAACTTTACAATTGAAATCTCCTCGAGAAATGCTACTTGTCGCACCACCATGGTATCCATGGCTAATTTTCTCCATCATTCTATAAAATAGAAGGCAGCAATGCATTTTAAAGACTTAGATGGCGGCTCGAACACAATCTTTGCCATCATACCTCGAATATTTATCATTAATCCTCACAATACTTTTCTGGTTTGGTATGAGTCGAACTCATTTCCAACTTGAAACAATTATGACAACCCATTGCACGATTGCGTGGAGGGATGGCATATCCAGCGCAATCTTTCTCCACACGTGTGGAGAGCTATCCATTATGTATTTAATGTATGAGTCGATTTCCACATTTGCTAATGTGTCTGCATCCCCATTAGCTTCCCAGTAGTGTGTAGAAAAAACTATGAATAGGTGCCAACAAAGATTGAGGATATTATTAATTTTCCAATTTGGAGAGGATATAATTATCAATGAATCTCCCTCAATGTGGACACGAGTTATGCCATAATGCTTACAAGTTCGAAGCTCAAGGAGAATGCCTTGGGCTTTTGTCTTGTTATTTGTGCTCGTTGATTTTTTTTTTTTTGGCAATGTCAATCAATTTTCCTTCGTGATCTCTGATTATACACCTTGCTAACTAGGGTTCCCTAAATGCCCCATCAAAGTTGAGTTTGTACTAGCCTTTGGGTGGAGGGATCCATTTTGTTAGAATAAGTCAAACAGAATACAGCTGTGCACGTATGTGTCATAGAGTTTTAGTTAGGAACAATAACGAACTGTAGATCTGTCTCTTAGATCCAGTTAACTGTAGTTTGCTGTCAATCTATTTAGCAAACATTTAGGAGTGATAGTTGTTTCAATCTGCTGTATAAATATTCTTCTCCCGTTCAATAAAATGATGCACTGAGTTCCGTTGGTTTGTCAAAATCATTTCTGCTGTTATCTGCTATTCTATTTATTGTTTTGCTGATATACTTTCTATTTTGGTATCAGAGCCTCTCTAATTGTTAACTTTGTTTCAACGTAGAGTTGTGGGGTAGCTTTGTGTGAGCCGTGAGATTGCCGTGAGATTGTTTAGTCTTGTAGCAGAGGAGGAAGCGCCAGCGAAGATCAGAAGCAACGGAGACTGTCACCTGCTGCTGCTGCGTGAGGGGGTCATCCCTTTGAACGTTTGAATAACAGTTGTCCACAGAAAGCATGGAAATTAAGTGCTGCCTCTGTTGAGAGGAGGAGTGTGGATTAGTCAGAGTGTTGTGGTTGCACTAACGTCTGCTGTTGAGGTTGCAAAGAGGCAGTGTTGTGCCTTAGTGTGCTCTTGAAAAGTGCTGGCCTCAAGGTGTAAGAAATTGGTAAAAATTTCTCTTTGTTGATTTGTTTTTAAAATATGGCAAATCTTTCAGATACTTATCTAACTGAATCAAATAAGTTAGATGGTTCCAATTATGTTAATTGGAAGTTCAAGATGCAGACTTTAATGGAAGGTTACAATGTTTGGAGTATTGTAACTGGTACTGAGGCTAAACCAACAGCACCACCTGATACTGTTAAAGATTGGGAGAAAAGAGAATCTAAAGCTAAGATTCTCTTGCGTATGTCAGTAAAGGATTCAGTGATCCCTCATATTAGAGATATCTCTACCTCTAAAGATACATGGACAGCATTGAAAGGTTTGTATGAGATTACAAATACAAACAGAATATTGTTTTTAAAGAGCAAATTGCTTTCTATTAAAATGGAAGTAAATGAAAATATTAGTGATTATTTATCCAGAATTAAGGAGTTAAGGGATAAATTAGCTGATATTGGTGAAAAAGTCTCTAATACTGATCTAGTAACAGTTACTTTGAATGGAATGGTTAGTGATTATCATGTCTTTATTACTAGCTTGGCTGCAAGGGAAAAGCCACCCTCTTTTGAGAGTTTGGCAGGTATCCTCCTACAAGAAGAAGAGAGGAAGAAGCACATGGACAGCAGAACTCAGAGTGCTGATTCAGCTTTGATGGCCAAAGACAAGATGCCATTCAAAGCAAAGCAATGGTCAAAGAACAAAGGAGGAGGTAAATTTGAGAACAAAAGGTATCAAGAAGGAGCATCATCCAAATCAAATGTAAAGAAAAATAGAAATTGTAATTATTGTGGCAAACTTGGTCATTATGCTTATGAGTGTTGGAAAAAGAAGAATAATGAGTCCAAAAACAACAAATATGAGGGTAATTTTGTGAAGGGTGAAAATGAAATAAGTGATAACCTTCATGATTTAAAGTTGTTTATGTCTGATGTTGCTCTTTCAGCTGAAACAAATGAGTCTAATAACTGGTTTATAGATTCAGGGGCATCTATTCATATGTCATGTCATAGAAATTGGTTTACAAATTTTCATGAGAAAAATGATGGTAGTAAGATCTATTTAGGAGATAATAGGTCTCATGATGTAAAAGGATGTGGTGATATAAGTGTGCAGCTACCTAATGGTTATGTAAAGCAACTTTCTAATGTTATGTATGTCCCAGGAATTAAGAAAAATTTGATTTCAGTTTCAGCTATTACTGATCAAGGTCTTAAGGTTGAGTTCTTGAAAACATGTTGCCAAGTAATGGATATGAAAGATAATTGTAATGTGATTGCTGAAGGTATTAGAACAGGAGGCTTGTATAAACTTGATGTGAAAGTGGACAGCCATCAAGCATTGGCTTCTACATGTGTATCCACAGAAGAGCTATGGCATAAAAGGTATGGACATTTAAATATTCAAGATCTTATTACTCTACAAAGAAAAGAGATGGTACAAGGTCTTCCAGTATTAAAGGATGATCAAATTAGTTGTGATGGTTGTGCATTGGGTAAATAACATAGAAATAAATTTGCAAAAAGGTCTAATCAAAGGCAAAGGGATATTCTTGAATTAGTACATTCAGATGTGTGTGGTCCCATGCAAACTCAGTCACTTGGGGGAGCTTCTTACTTTCTTATATTTATTGATGATTGCACAAGATATACTTGGGTGTATTTATTAAGAAATAAGAGTGAAGTGTTTGAATATTTCAAAGAGTTTAAAAGTATGGTGGAAAAACAAACCTCTCATGATATTAAGATTCTTAGATCAGATCAAGGGGGGGAATATACTTCAGCAAATTTTGTGAACTATTGTAAAACTAATGGTATTCTTAAGCAATACACAGTTGCCTATAGTCCAGAGCAAAATGGTGTTGCTGAAAGGAAAAATAGGACAATTGTTGAGTGTGCTAGGAGTATGCTAAAAGAAAAGAACCTCCCTAACAATTTGTGGGCTGAAGCAGTTAGTACAACTGTTTATTTGTTGAATAGAAGACCTATAAAGTATCTAGCAAATCAAACTCCTTATGAAGCTCTTATTGGTGCTAAACCTATTGTTAGTCATTTGAGAATTTTTGGAAGTAAGGTATTTTGTCATATTCCAAAAGAGAATAGAAGAAAACTTGATGCAAAGTCTATAAAATGTATTTTTATTGGTTATTGTGTTGATCATAAGGCTTACAAGGTGTATGATCCATCTACTCACAGGGTGTTTGCTTGTAGAGATGTTATATTTCATGAGTTTGCTAGTGATGTTCAAGAGGAAGAAAAGGAGGATAAAACTACATCATGGAAACTACTTGAAGAAGACAATGGAAGTTCAGATATTGGTGATCAGCAAACCCATGATCAAAGTGGACATGAAGTAAGGCAAGCTGAAGCTACTCCTATCAGCAATGAAGCATTAAGAAGATCAACAAGGCAAGTAAAGGCACCAATCAGGTATAATGACTATGCTCTAATGGCTCAAGTAATGAGTGTAGATGAACCTCAAAATTTTGAAGAAGCTAAGGATAATAAAGAATGGATGAATGCAATGCAAGAAGAATATGATTCAATTATGGATAATGGTACTTGGGAATTGGTTGAATTACCTGCAAATATAATTCCTATAGGCTCTAAATGGTTATTCAAGACTAAGTTTAAAGCTGATGGTACTATTGATAAATTCAAAGCTAGATTAGTTGCAAAAGGATATACACAAAAGGAAGGAATAGATTATGAAGATACTTTTGCACCTGTAGCTAAAATGAACACTATTAGACTTATGATTGCACTTGCTACTAAGTTTAATTGGGATCTTCATCAAATGGATGTTAAGTCAGCATTTTTAAATGGTGATCTAAAGGAGGAAATTTATCTTGTTCAACCTGAAGACTTTGTAAAGAATGGAAAAGAACATTTGGTATGCAGGCTAAAGAAAGCATTATATGGTCTCAAACAAGCACCAAGATCTTGGTATGAGAAAATTGATAAATTCTTCTTTCAACAAGGGTTTATCAAGAGTAAAAATGATCCAAACTTGTACATAAAGAATGATGAACATGGGAATTTTGTTTTGATTTCATTATATGTGGATGACTTAATCATAACAGGAAGTGCTATAAGTTTGATTGATGAAATCAAAGAAGATTTATCACAGGCATTTGAAATGAAGGATCTTGGCAAAATGCATTATTGTTTAGGAATTGAAGTATGGAGACAAGATGGTAAGACTTTGATTACTCAAAGTAAGTATGTAAAGAAGTTGATTCAAAGGTTTAATATGCAAGATTGTAAAGCAGCATGTACTCCATTAGAACAAAATTTCAAGTTCTCTTATGATAATGTTACTTCAGAAGCCAATGGGACTCTGTATAGACAAATGGTGGGAAGTTTGAACTACTTGACCACTACAAGACCAGATATTTCATATTCTGTCAGTATATTTAGCCAATTCATGGCTAATCCTCTTGAGACTCATTGGATAGCAGCAAAGAAAGTCATTCGATACCTACAGGGTACCATAAACTTTGGCATTGAATATACTAACCATTTGAATGTTGAGTTGACAGGTTATTCAGATTCTGATTGGGCAGGTGATCCAGATGATCATAAGTCAACAACTGGTTATGCATTTGGCATAGGATCAGGTGTTGTTTCTTGGAGCAGCAAAAAGCAACCAACTGTTTCTCTCTCATCTACTGAAGCTGAGTACAAAGCATTGTGCAGTGCTACTTGTGAAGCAGTTTGGCTAAGGAGAATTCTTGAAGATATGGGACAAAAGCAAGGAGGACCAACTCCAATCAAGTGTGACAATCAAAGTACAATCAAGCTTGCAAACAATCCTGTTTATCATGCAAGATCAAAGCATATAGAAATTCAACATCATTTTGTAAGAGAGAAAATTCAGTCTCAAGAGATAGAGCTGCATTATTGTAACACCAATGACAATGTGGCTGATATATTCACTAAGTCATTGGGCAAAATAAAATTTGTAACATGTAGAAATCTGTTAGGAGTCAAACAAAATTCTGTTTTCCTTAAGGGGGAGTGTTAGAATAAGTCAAACAGAATACAGCTGTGCACGTATGTGTCATAGAGTTTTAGTTAGGAACAATAACGAACTGTAGATCTGTCTCTTAGATCCAGTTAACTGTAGTTTGCTGTCAATCTATTTAGCAGACATTTAGGAGTGATAGTTGTTTCAATCTGCTGTATAAATATTCTTCTCCCGTTCAATAAAATGATGCACTGAGTTCCGTTGGTTTGTCAAAATCATTTCTGCTGTTATCTGCTATTCTATTTATTGTTCTGCTGATATACTTTCTGTTTCATTTGGCACCGATTCTTCAATTCAAAAAACGGATTAAGCTTGGCAACCCCCATAAAAAGAGATATTTTAAATTATTCTTAAACATTAAAAAAATTTAATAATTAAAAATATTTTTTAATAAATAATAAAAAAAAAAATTAACCGATAGGCTTTTTAGTGTAAGCTTCCCTGCCAAAAGGGCCAGTGTTGCGTCTCACACCAGTTTTTGTAGTTTCATTAACCATTTTTTTCTGTCACCGGATAGTTGGTTTAAAGCGTGATAGCTGTCGTGCCCATCCGTTCATGGCCTGCAAGAGTTCGTTATATGTAAATGTCTGTATTTCATCCTTGTCGTCATACCGAGGCACCTCTCATGCAAATCTAACCCAGCTAGTAGGTATCACAGTGGAATTAAGTCTGGACGAAACCAAAAAGGCCTATAAGTTTATGGATGATCTGAGGGGGCAATTAACAAACAAAAGCGATCAAAATGCTCTAAAAGATTGCGTGGATCTTTTGAAGGACACAGATGATAAGCCCAACAATTCACTCTCTACATTGACACATATGAGTTCAGGCTCTTTTCAAAGTGAGATAGAAGTTTAGACGTGGATAAGTGTAGCCTTAACTAATCCCACCACCTGTGTCGATGGCTTGCAAGAAGTAAATGCGAACATGGTCCCTGTAGTTAAGGCCAAAATGGAAAATGTGACGGAGTACTTGAGCAACACTCTTACCGTTATCAACAAGCTGTCGGTCACATGATGTGCCGACTCACACAGATTTAATTTTGCTTGCATGTTGCTCAGTTACTCCAAACTTCAACTTCAATTCCTTTGTGAATATCAACTCAGAAGATGATGTATGTTTTAAATATCTATGATATGTTCAATTATGAGATTTCTTCGTAAATGTAATAAAATTCAGCACCTTTTTACTTAAAAGAAAACAAATATATATTGTTCAATAAATCGTGATACTTCTCATTTTTTTAGGCGTGTATACACTATATACGGTGTATTTGCTAATCGGTTTTGATCAACTTTACCAATTGAGCGCTTCAAATTTTGTCATTGTTCACTAATTATTTTAAGCGAGGAAGGTTGTGCCTTAGAGTTACTGGGTATTCTTAAACATCATCTATTTCAATTTCAACAGTCAAAGATCAATTTTGACCAATAAAAATAGGATAAATATTTACTACTTTTTGTTGGAAATAAAGTATAAAATTATTATAAATTGTTTGACCATTGAAATGGATGAAGTTTAAATAGATTGCAGTAGGCTGTAAAGTCTTTCTTCCAAATACCCTCGAAGCTATGTGAAATAAATCTACTGCCCACATGCTTGGGAATTTGAAGTCTTTACAGCTGTTCATGTTTGAGGTCCTTCGAATAAATGTGAATAGCAATCTTGTTAGATCTGATCGCTGCTACCAGGAATAAACATTCAATTAGAAATCTCCCTAAATCTCCCTATATTTGATCATTGTTGGCCTATTTAGTTCTCAAAAATATTGTACAGGTTGGCGCAAATTCACCATGTTTATCACTAACAAACATCTCAATGTATTCATGTCTTCTGATTCATGCGTTGCTATCCACTGTCATGCTTTCTCTACTGCTACCCTAGATCACCACCCAAAGTGTAGTTAAATACACTTGAAAGAACAAGGGCTGCGCTGCAGCTGGAGTCCCTGCCTAAAGCTACAAGCTAAGAGATTTCTGATTTCAGACTGGCAACAAGAGCAACTATCACTGGTGGAGGACCGAGCATCCTCTGGGACTAGCATGTTAGAATATTGTTGCTGCAATGTCTTTTGTGCTGCAGAATAAAAGGTGTTTTAAAATCAATGCTAAAGCAATGATACAACTCTATAAGCATGTTAGAATATTGTTGCTGCAATGTCTTTTGTGCTGTAGAATAAAAGGCGTTTTAAAATCAGTGCTAAAGCAATGATACAACTCTGTAAGCATGTTAGAATATTGTTGCTGCAATGTCTCTTGTGTTGCAGAATAAAAAGTGTTTTAAAATCAGTGCTAAAGCAATGGTACAACTTTGTACTATCCAAAAAAATGACAAAGATAAACCTGCTAGGAAGTTAATTTGTTTACCTATTCTATAGATTTTTTATCCAATGTGCTGCGTGGCTATCAAGAAGACTGCAAAATTAAAGGTGTTAAAAAATTAGTCATAAAGCAATGACTAGTAAAGATATGTTTGAACAGTTGGCTATGCAATAGAACTCTATACTATTAAACAATGAAATGAAATAAGGGCATTGTGAAGCCACAATTGTGTTAAAAAAACTCCAGAGAGGTTGGTATGCATATCATAGAGCTTCTAGTCCATTTGCAGTGTTCCATCTGGCAATTTGAAACATGGTGCCAACTTTATAAAACAACTATATTGACAAAATTGATTTGTTGAAAAAGATTTAAGGATTTCAAGCAAATAATGAAGAATGAATCTAAATTAGAATGAGTCTAAATTATCATTATCATTCTGCTGAAAGAAAATCTATTGTAGAGGCACAAACAGCTTGGTTATAAAGGCTAGGCACGAATTAAGAATGCAAGAAGCTTATAAATAGAAATAACCCAGGAAAATTCATACAGTAAGAAGCATAACATGTATTGCTAATTCTACTTGTTGAAGGAAATGGTCCCTGAATTGCTGGCACAGTTGCTCCATATGGTTGTGAAATGGTGGTCATAGGACTAACTCCCGGTGATGCAAATTGTAGAATTTGAGGCCCTGGTACTCCATAACCTTGTACAGTTAAAGGATGAGGTGCATTCATTCATAGTTAGAGATGGATTTCACTTACAAACTGTTTGACTTGTCAAAAATTGTACGCTGATTTAATTGATTTGGTTTAGTATGTGTATTGATAGAGTTTCTATTGCTAGTGTTTGTAATCATAAATTTCTATTGGGACCTTGAGAAAACACAAGTTATTCTATCTTCAGCACAAGGGAAAAATATGCAAACCATACAACCTTGAAATTATGGTTTTGAAACTCATAGAAGAAGTAAGGTCATATGGGTTTAACCTCTTAGCTAATCCAAAGTTTCCTGTAGATTCATTAATACCAATGTCAATTGGGAATATTCTTGACTTACATAGAAATTCAAGCAGCTTTCTCTTTAGTGAATTTGTGTCAAAAGAGTTACATCTCTTAGGTCTATTCCAAGGAGATCGAACTTACCAAGACAGACATCTTGCTCCTTTGTCAAGAAACTATTTGAGCATTGTAAAGAAATTGGCACACTACAATCATGTTACTATTTCCCAAGAGAAATGCTGAAACAAGTACAGTCCCTTATTAACTAACTTTCAAATATCGATGAAGGATATGATTTGACTGCAGATAGTCCATTGAAATAATAATCAATTAACTAACCTTAAAATCTCAATGAAGGATATGATTTGAATGCAAATAGTCCACTACAAGAAGAAGCTGTAAAAACCATTTACATAGTTTCTACCAGAAAACATGAAGCAAATTTATAAATGTACTCAGAGATCTGAAAGACAAATTACATTTGGATAAATTACTTTTGAAGTAACTTGACTTTCACATAATTACTACTGACTTCTTCTAGAAAATATACTCCATTTGCCTTTTTCATTTTCTCGGCCCTAGTTTAACCATACCATTTTAAATCAAGGTTCAGTCAAGCATTTAAAAAGGAGATAATGCTAAAGACATATGACGAGCAAAACTCTTTCATAGGCAGAAAAAACTTACATATCCCCATCTTCACAGTAACCTATCACAATACACACATAGCAGCCCTGCCAAGAAAAACATCATAAATTTTGGATAGCAAAACTCTTTCACAGGAAGAAAAAACTTACATATCCCTGTCTTCACAGTAACCTATCACAATACACACATAGCAGGCCTGCCAAGAAAAAATCAAGAAAAACATCATAAATTTTGTATTATAAGAAAATTCTAAACAAGTTCCCATAAAAATGTAACCTTAATATTCAACCATAAGCTGCTACTTCCAAAACCATCAAGAAGTTAAGGTCAAAAAAATGAAGGAAACAAGTACACGTATCTGAGTAACATTGACTGTTAAAGTTGGAATTCACTGAACAGAGAACATCACCACATATCCGCTAGTTGAATAAATTAGTTGATTTGTTCCATTTGCATACTATTAGATGAGAATGATGAAAACATTAAGTTTCTAATGAAACCTAAGTGTGGCTTAACATGGACAGAAAAAACATAGTAGATAGCACCTCTTTAAATTAGGACTGAATGCATGCAAATCACAAGTATATAAATAAAGAAAAAACCATTCAGAAAGATATTACAATTTTGGCAGTACCATTACAACATAACACAATAGTTAGAAGTGGGAGAAGATTTTATCTTGTGCATGTTTCTAAGAACAAATTCTTTCAAGAATTAAACTTGAGGACTAATTTGAACATGAAAGGAGTTTAAGGAAAATATGTTACGAAACTGCAAAAACTGTGATGACCGTCCCAGCTTCCTCTTGCTCAGCTCCACCAAGTGCAAAATCACATTGTCAAATCCTGCATAAATCTATTTACCAACATTATATATTGGCTCATAACATGAACGAATATATAGCCCTACAATAAAGCATGCCAGTACACAGTAGAGACAAGACTTCTACATAAAAACCCTTGATATTATGGGTTAGGAACAAGAAAAAAAAAAGACCCCTTTGTGCTGCTGAGTTTGCTGGCGACATGAACATATCCAGAAGCTTTTTTTCAAAACTTATTCTTCTCGTGATGCTTTTGTTTGGAGATATTTTTTCTAGAATGCTTGATATTATGTTTCAAAATGTTTTTGCTCAAGTTGAAGTCAATGGGCAACTCATTGAACCTCTCTCTTCAATTATCTATAAGACAAGGTTGCCCTTTGCCCCCTCCCTATTTATTATGGAATCCATGCATTACTTGTTGAGGGATGCTTATTTTGGTCCTCCTATTAAATGTATCTCACTCCCTAACCAATCTAATTTAATTTAACTACATTTTGTTCATGATACTTCTCTAATGTTGATAATCTTGTTAGTAGACTTGATATATGCACGAAGATTTTCTCCTGGAGGTATTCTAGCAGATTAGGGGATTGATCTCATGTTTCTTTGGCTTATTAAATGCTTTTAATGGGAGCTTTGAACTTGAAGTATAGTCTTTGCCTGATCTGTCCCTTAGGGATTTGCCATGCAACTCTTCCAAGAGAGAATGTGACTGTGGCCCTCCTTTTGGTCATTATGGATTTGTAACTTGTTTATCAATGTCCTAGAAGCTATATGGATTCACAAAAAAGTCAAAAGTCCTCAAATTTCAAATCAAATAGTTATAGAACAGTCTTTGGGAAGATTTTCGGTGCAAGCAAACAAGCTAAAAGACCAGCTTCAGGATATTAAAACTTTTATTTGTGAAAAAGGGTTCAACTAAACACTTCAAGAAAAAGGAATGGAATCTCATTCTCTACATGACCACCCTTCAAAAACAAAAGGAAATTCATTCAAAGTTAAGAGGGGGAACAATGGATAAAATGGGGGGATATTAACTGTAAATTCTTGCATTCCACTTCACAAAATAGTAGGCACACCAACAAGATTCAGAAACTTCAAAAAGAGAATGATGACTGCATCTCCAACACAACAGAAATTCTGGGTTATGCCTAAGGGATTTTACATAATGCTCTATTGGAACCCCAGCCCTAGCTAGAGAAAGTTTCTTCAAAACATCTCCACTACGATTGATGACAAGGATAATGAGTTACTCATGCAACTGGTCACAACAGAGGAAAAAATTGTATTCACCATCAATTCAAACAAAGACCTTGGACTTGATAGTCCCACTGCCCTCCTTTTCCAGAGATTTTAGGGGATAATCAATGAGTATCTCTTGGTGATAAGCTTTACCTTGTCTATAAAGGACGATCCCCTTATTTAAGGGCACACATGTGAACCTTCATTATCACCTCTGCTTCTCAACATTCAAGAAACAGTTCTGTCTCTTGACTGTGAGATAGCTTCTTCTTTAGATACAGTGTATTGGCTACCCATTGTAGATTTACTGATATAGATCAGGAATATCATGGGTTTTGGTGCAGTGTTATGGGTGGCTATTGTGGCCATCTATTTGGCCAGTGTGATGATAGTGTGTGCAACAGGGAATAGATACAGTTATGATGATGTGCAGAACTACAAAATGTTGCTGAAGACCCAAATAGGGCAGCATAAGGCTCTGTGCTATGCCAAGAATAGCAAGTGCCTGATGAAGGTCTTGAGGTGCCCCACCTTCGACAGAATGTACAATGACATCACACAAATTATTTTTCTACTTCTCTGGTTGTAATGCAAAAGCCTTCACACGCATGTCTGAAGCAACCCCACACATGCAAATCTCCCTCCCGCCATGACTTGAAGCACGAAGATACGTGCTTGTACTGAGCAGAACCCAAAACTCTGTTTAAAAAAAACATTCCACACAGGGGAAAACAAAAGAAACAGGGCACGTTGCAGACAAAGTCTAAAACAAAAACTCACCTTCCCTTTGTAGATTGTCCAGTCTTGGCTGCTATAGACTGTCCAGTTCCAGCTCTGGCTTCCGTAGCTGATGTTCCAGTTCTTGCCTCTATAGTTGTTGTTCCAGCTTTGGTCGCTTCTTTTCCAGTGAAGGTCTCTGTCAGTGCTTTTTCTCTAGATTTTGCACCCGGGGTGGGAGGGAGGAGATAGAGAAAGGAGGCTTTCTTTTCCATAAGATTATTGGAGTGAGTGAGGGGTAGCAGCAAGGAGGCCTAAGGAAGCAAGGGAAAATAGGCCACACACGTCCATGCTGGAACCCATGAGGACATGCAAATCTCAAACCAGCCACAAGTTGAAATTGGATCACACGCCGAGACACAGCAAAAAGAAAGGAAACCCTATGCAAAGACAAGCTAAAATATTAAGAATCCAAAAACTATCTCAACTAAATTGCCAATGGGCAAAAAATTTGCCAATGCGACTTAGGTTTAACTTTGATTATTGTCATTGCACAGATATCAATGGGAAAATAATACCAAGGATAGACTAAAAAGCTTAGGCTAATTTCGATTATAACACTTGCACAAAGTCCAACGTCCAAAAAAATGCTAACGCCCAAAGAAATGCTATTATGGCAGGGACTAATAATTACAAAGGAAATTCATTTTCATTCGTCTATCCATGTCTACCTCTTGATTTCTATGAGTTTAAGGCCAATGAGTTTGAGTATTCATCATCTTACAACTAGGCAAAATTTGATCTCTCTCTTCCTAAGGAAACATTATCATATCTGATCATCGTTACACAATGCAAAGACATTTTTTTGACAGTTTCCTGAAAAAGGCCCATCACCATAGCCCACAGCGTATTCAACTTTGACCCAAGCTCTATCATCTAATGTCATTTGTTGCTCTTTTATATATGCGTAATATTTAAATTTAAATGGCTATACATGCAGTTCTTTCAGTTCTATAGCTGTAAGGCCCATTCAACAATCTCGATACCCAAACCTTGCGAACTTAAAAATTACTACATGTGGTTAAGGTGAAAAACTTCCTTTTTTGGAATCTAAAAAGTCTCCTTAACGTTTGCCTTTTTATTTGCCTCCCTGCTATGCTGCTTAGGTTGGAATCTGAAAAACTTCCTTTTTTGGAATCTAAAAAGTCTCCTTAACGTTTGCCTTTTTATTTGCCTCCCTGCTATGCTGCTTAGGTTGGAATCTGAAAAACTTCCTTTCACCTTTCGCCTTTTTATTTACATCCCCGGTGTTGGATTTGTATTTGGCTTTGTCATTAAATTTGGTATCGAGCTTCTTAAAAAAATCCATTCCAAATCATTAAGGTACAGTAAAACCCATTCCAAACAAACTATCATGGTAAGTGAGCTTTTAAGAGTGAGAGGTCATGAAACTCCATAACTCATTCATGGTATATACATAGAGAGAGAGCGCGGGGAGGGCCTCTATTAAAAACGATGGTCTTCTTCTAGCCAATGATGAATAACCAAGCATTGTAAATTCTATGCGAATCTATGTTGTTAAATTACGATGGGGAGGAGTATAGAGGAAGGCTTATGAGGAGCGGTGGATACACGAGAGAGACTGCTGTGGAAGCCGTGTCCAGTGGCAGCATAGACATGATATACTTCAGCCAGCTTTTCATTTCAAATCTTGATTTGCCTCCTCAAATTTGCTGTTGAAGCCAAGGTCGCCAACTTTTTTTTTTTTTTTTTTTAATTTTTTCTTCAAACTCACCAATTATAACCGCTATACTTTCTACACCCATGTCTAGGTTGTGGGTTACAATGATTGCCCTTTTAGCATGCACTCACCTATACCAAATTATAAGTTTTGATTGGCATGTTAGGAAATATCATGAGCCATGCCAATTCATAGGGGTTGTTTTATGCTATTGATTGATTGATTATTGAAATGGATGATATTTAAGTAGAGTAGTTGTGTTATGAATCTTGACAACCATGCCATATTTCTCCAAATACATTACCCATTATCAAATCTAGAAAAGTGCCTTCATTTTCTGGTGCAGAAGCACCTCGAGACATTGAGGATCTAGAGGATCCCTCGTATTTTCTATTGTGTCCAAATGTTATGTTGTAAGCCTTCGAGCCATATCGAAAGATTGTATACGTGTCATTCCAAATTGTAAATGAATTGAAAGAGATTGTAACCGGACAAGTAGAGTGTAACCGATTGGCAGGGTGGTTATAGGTGATTCACCTTCCACCGTGTGTAACTGTCAATTGTGAGTCTTTATATAGTTGGTTTCTGTTCGTGTAGAAGAGAGGTGAACGAACAGAGTCGAGAGAAATTGTAGTTTATTCTGAAGTAGAAGGAATAAAGAAATTCTGTGTTTTCTGGTCAAACTACAGTGATACCGATTGGAGTCATTCCACTGGTGGATTTCTTTGAAATCAGTGGAATGACCTCCATGTAGTTAGATTCATTTCTGTTCTGTAGGTTTGTAGTTTTCTGTGTGTGTTTTGTTCGGTTACATGAGCTGTGGAGAGGAACTGTGCACTGTGAGTATATACAACTAATGTATGTGGAAAGTATCCCCAGTGTATATCGCAAATACAGTTCGTGTGTATCTTCCTTTTGAATGTCGCTGTTGTAATTGGTGGAAAGATGCATTCTAAATGATATAAAGGTTGACCGGTGGAAACGGTAAGGAGGACCGGTATAGCAAGTCTGTTAATGTGTATGTGAAGTAAGAGACATCGGAGTGACATAGCTATCGGAATGACAAGTTTACTTTGATCTGACAATAGTAGTCTCACCGATCGTATTGTATCGGAGTGTCGATGATTGCCTTGACCCAAGGCATCAGGGTGAGAAGGAGTGTCGGTGGAAGAGCCTCAGGTCTGACCGAAGAAATGTATCTGACCGACAATGAAGTCTCGTTAATGTATCGGCAAGAAAGACCACATCGGGAGATTCACTAAAAGTTAGGCCGACAGTATCGGTCTAGCCAATGGTTCTAACCATCGGGGAGAGGAGACTTATCGGCGAAGGAATTCATGAAGTGGCCGATGATTTATGTCAAGCCGATCGGGGTGAGATTTGAGAAGTTTCGCCGATGGATGGTTCATCGGTGAAAGATGTGTTGTTGGGGGATGCGGAAAATATATTTCCGATGGTTCAAGTCTTACCGACAGATAGAATGCTCATCGGAGTGAGAGTTGCGGGATCTGGCCGATGGTAGACTCGTCAGGGAGAAATATGTATTGGCGAAAGTCTTTTTCGTTTGACCGATGGTGTACAGTCTTGCTGATAGGCAAGAATATGGATATTTCGGTGTGACTTCTACCTTATCTGGCCGATCCACTCTATAATGGTTATTTTGTGGGCTTTTCGAGGGATCTTCCACCTGTTGTGTATGTTATCTGGTTTTCCTTTGCATCATTTTCATTAGTATGCTACATGTTGCAATTTCACTATACAACTTGAGTTGGTTTGTTGGTGAAAAATTTGCATCTCTTAAAAGAGAGGTCACAAGTTCAAATTTTGTAGGGGGTAGGGTATGTATGCCTTATATTAGAAGTACTCAAGTATGAGGTAGTCTCATATGTTATAAGCCACTTAGTTAATATTTTTCTATTATTTTATTTTAATAAATCTATTTATTTGTATGCATTTTGTTTTCTTAATAAAATATTTACATTTTTTTCAAATCGCTCCAATACCAAATATCTACAAAAGTTAGGGTTGAGATGATCTATTTTTCTTAGATCACACTTTCTTCTTGGAAAAGAGAATTTATTTGTATGCATTTTGTTTTCTTAATAAAATATTAATATTTTTTCAAGTCTCTCCAATACCAAATATCTACAAAAGTTAGGGTTGAGATGATTTATTTTTCTTAGATCACACTTTCTTCTTCCAAAAGAGAATTATTTGTACACAAAAGTTAAGGTTGAGAAGTTTTATTTTTCTTAGATCACATTTTCTTCTTCCAAATTTTTTGTGTTTCTCCCTCCTTAATTATATAATCATTAATAATATATTTGTAATCGTGAAATTTGTATATTTGTGTTTTTTTAATTTAATTTTGTGTTTATTTTAAGAGAATATCTTGATACATGTATATTTTGATAAGTGTTGTAATTTATGCAAATTTGACCCTAATTTTTTGTCCTCTTGTCCACTCTTTTTTACTTGGAACCAACTAAACACATATTTATGTGATTTATTATTATGTAATTGTATTTAAAAATGCTCCATTACATTCATCTAAAAATACAAACATTTAATAGACAATAAAATTGAATGCACTCATAAACTTCCTATTGGCGCACCCATTGCACCAATTGCTAGTTATTTAACACCCTTTAACTGTTTAAATTGTTAAATTGTTTAATATTTAAATAAAGCTTGTGATTTGAGTGTAAGTTCACAATTGTGAGTAACTTTTGGAACAAGTGTACCAACAATCTAGAAAACTTTACCCTTTGACTTGTTGGTATATTTTAATATTATTCGCTTTGTTGGTGCCTGACAGTCAAGATTGACTATCAAATTTAAGCCCTGGTTGGTGCAATTCCAGCAACCACTTATTTATTTCCATACATGTGGAAAGGTCGCCAATACGGTGTTACACAGATCTTCTTTTCCATCTTTTGGATCATCATGCGACCATTTATAGCTTTAAATATTTATGTATATTAACAATGGTTCAAGAGTTGTATTGTGAATGACAAAGCAGAAGAGCATGAATCTATGATTTTATGTGTGGATAGTCTAAAACTAGCACTTGCAACTTCAGGGGTACAAGGGATGCGTCGACAGGAATTTCAAGGGAACGTAAAGAAGATTAGGAGGAATCAGGATGATGAATATCTAGAATAATTAATTTCACAAAAGATTTGAATTTTTATCTTTCTCACTTAAAAAATCAAGAAAGTCAAAAAAATATGCACATTTGGAGTAGAATTAGTGTCATGTTTGCTATAATCAAATTGCCTAAAGTGACTTAAATAACTATTATATAGGACGGTTTGGTTAGTCTTTCTCCCTCTTCATGAAAGATGAGGTTGGCTGAGGCAAAGGGAGACGATATCACTCTCCTTTCTCCTTGATCTAAGGATTTAGAGTTTGGTGTAAACTAGAGGGTTGTGCAAAGAAGGAAGAGAGCCCTTCCTAAATTTGTTGTGGTTTCCCATACCCAAAACAAGGATGTGTGGGTTGTTAGGATAGGTTCACATAATGTGTATGATTTTTACCTTTTGGTTTTGAAGGTTGTTGGGTTGATAGAAATTACTAAATCTATTTTATACCATGGAAGATTTCCTTACAAATCTCTTTGTCAATATTCATGATAAATTCGAATAAATAAAAACAATATTTTGAGTTTACTTTTTACTTAACTTGACCCCGAAGAGAAAGAATCCAAGACAAATATGCATTGATTGCTATTTAGTAGCACTAATAGATGTCTCTCCTTCCCCTCCACTTCAATGTAAAATTTATTATTAGAGATTGCCATGAATGAGACTCAAACACCTAACGTACCATCAATTTGTATATTAGAGACTTGAATAAAGGTGAAGCAAAACCATAGATTCTAAGTTATTGTTTTCTACCTCTAATTTTGATAAAGTAGGAAATAAGAAAATACATTGAGTCAAGAAAGCAATAAGAAAATACATTTAGTTTATGTAGTGAACTAATTGGGCTTTGAATGTTGAGGTCCGAATATAAAGTAATGTAGATCAAAGCAATTAGAGATCCAAAAACCTTCTTTGCATATCCCCCAATGCTTCATTGCTCTACAAATGAATTACTTTTCCTACACAAATTCACCACCATCTGTACCCACACAATCTTTTTTTGCTCTTTTTTTTTTTCTATCACCAAAAACATCCAAAACCTAGAAAGGCAACAAGAGAGTTAAACTCTAAGTTCAAGTGGCTCAAAGCAAATCTTAATAATGTAAATCTTTGTATAACCAAAATGAAGGATATTGGAGGAGTAGAAAAATATTATACAAAATAGAAGACTGAATCAGAAATCTTCGTATATTGTCAAGAGGAATGTACATAACATATATATAATTTAAATGCAACTAATTCTTAAAACTGAATTCTACAACTACCCATAACAATCAACTAATCAATGATTTACAGAATGTTTCATTTTCCAACAATCTCCCCCATAATGAACATTGGGAAGAACACCAAGTCTGCTGACTCAAATCATATTCATGATCTGCTGATCTTTCCTCTTTCAATTCTCACTCATTGCTTTGGCAGTCCCTCAACTTTGATTATCTTCCTTGTCTTCCTCGTGCTTCTACACTATGCTAAAACAATTCAATTTCTTCACTATTCTTTGCACTTGGTTGTTCATTGTATTCGGCTATTTTGTTTCTGCTATTCAATTTTTTTTCCTTTTTCTCAACATGAGAAGACTTGTGTCTATAAAGCATTCTGAACATACATGTGACCTTTTGCCAATCAAATACATTTATCCAACCACAATTCATTTTCAAACAACATGTCATAGATTCATTTTTTAATTCTCTATTCCAACATGTTTGTTCACAATGATTTTTCAAACCACAATTTTTGCAAGGATGTAAATCCCAACAATTTTCTTTTCTATGTCCTTCTCTATCACAATAGGAACAATACAAAATCTCCTTTTCTTTTCCTTTACCTCTATATCTGAGACCTTCATACTTAGGCCTAACAACTAACGACTCAAACAATCATTCTCTTCTTTCAATTTTGATATTTTTTCTTTTTGCAAACTATTTTCTTCTTCTAACCTTTCAATCTTTTCTTTCATTTCTTCAAACAACTTCAATCTTTTTTCTAACTCTTCATTAACATTAATCAATTCAATTTTAAGTTTAGAAATTTGCATCCGTTGTCCAGTATTTTCCATTGAAACTTGTTTCAAATTACTTAATAGTTTATTTCTTTCTATTTCCCAATCATTGCTTTCGTTTTGCAAATCTTTTTCTGTCTTTTCTCTTTTAGCTTTTCCCATTTGAAAATAAATAATATACTTATCTCAAACTGCTGTCCTTTGCACTCCTTTGCACTCGCCTTCCTTTAGACTGCCTTGTTCAGCCATCTCTAGATCTGTGGCTCCTCTTTTGACTACAAACTGCCTTCGGATATTTGATTCTTGTCCTTTCTATCAATGATTATTGACTGTTCTGTGGCCTTCAGACAGAGGCAATTCTGCAACTACATTAAACTTTGCAAACAAATGAAACTTACAAACCCTTGATAAACAGACTCCACGCTGCTGTGTTACCTTGTTTCCTGGCACATTGCGATTCACACAATATACATACACACAACCTCTCATAAACAACATTCCACAAACACACAATCTAACTTTGGATGATTTTTCTTTGGCAGTGATTTTACTTCATAAAGTGACAACTTCTTTCTTTGACAGCAAACCCTTGAAAAGCCTTAAAACTGACAAAACAATCAATTCCTTTGAATCCTCCTCACCGAACACAATTTTCAAAAACACTTGAAATGTTTTAGGAACCATAAAAGTTTCTAGAATAGAGCAAAACACCATAAAATTGATGAACAGCAAATATTTACTTAACTCATTTAGATCTTCAAAACCCTGATCTTTCTCATACTTGCGAAGGATTTATCTACACCTCAAGTCACAAGACTTTATCTTTCAAAATACTGCAATTTCTTTCTTTGGAAAACAATTCTCGGTCGTACCTTGTGATGGGTGCTCAGACTCTTCATGGGCGGATTTGAAACAGGGAAAACTTGACTTGCCCATTTAATTCACTTTGTTAATTTCCACAATTTCCTTTTATTTTCCAATTTCAACGATCTCATTTACTGGACTGGTGTTTCACTTCCTGTGGCAACTACGGTCTTACAGAGATCCAAAATAAATTCAATTCACAACGGCTTCTCTTCGTTGACTGGGACGTTTTCTGAAAAACGACTTCTTCTGCGGCCTTACCAGATCAACACCGGGGACACTTCAAATTCTTCTGGCGGCGTTCATTCCATCCACAACGTCCTTCAACAATAGCCCTTTGTTGACTGGAACAACGATTTCTTTTCAGCAATGATTTTCCTCCATTCTTCCCCTGTGCTCTGATACCAATTGAAGGATAATAGAAGACTGAATCCGGAATCTTCATATATTGTCAAGAGGAGTGTACATAACATATATATAATTAAAATGCAACTAATTCTTAAAACTGAATTCTACAACTACCCACAACAATCAACTAATCAATGATTTACACAATGTTTCATTATCCAACACAAAATACCCACCATAATCAGAAAACAAACAAATTGGTGTTGATATTGTCAGTTGAAATCATTACCCACTCAGACCACAAGCTGAATCTACCAAAAAAAATAAATTTCTCCTTTGCCTACAATAGTGTTGTGCTAATCTTGACTAAAAGTATCTAAATTGCCAAGATCAAAAGGCAGGGGAGGCCGTTCAAGGCACCCTACAACAAAGGCAGGCAGCAACCAAGGCTAATCGCAGCCAAAAATAAACACCAGAGTCTCCTTCAAAATTTAAAGTGAAGAAAAAGCTCAACACAAACTCTACACAGGCACATGAATCTAAAAAGGCCAAAAACGAAGATAGGAGGAGCAAAGGTGATCCTTAGAAGTGAGAGGTAGACCCTCTACAAGAACCACTGAAATACATCATGAGCTGCACATAGTTACTTAGTCGGCGATATCTTCCCTAAAAGATTTCTGCCCACATTAATGAAAGGTAATTACTATCCCTCTGACCTGTTGGTCAATTATTCGCAAGGATGGCAATGATCGTTTTCAAATGTGAATTCTTTGTGCCACCTCTTTTACCTTCCTAAATGCGTATGCTTTCCTATCTATACAACTGTTTATAGTTTTTGTCCCTTTCTTAAAAACCTATATATATTCACGTCAAAGTATTCTGAAGATTTTTATTGGGAGCTAAAACCTGTTTAGTGGTGGCAGATTCCGATTTCCAGGTGTGAGACAGGTTTTCCGAGCTTTTGTGGATCGCAGGATATCCGGCGGGGGACATTTAAACGACTTGAGACTTTTCTGACACGATTTTTTTACCGGCGTGAGACAACATTTCCGACGTTAGACAATGCTCGCATATAAAAGCCTATCGGCTAATTAATTGTATGTATTTTTTTGAGTTAACGTAGATTAAATTGTATAAAAGTATAATTAATATTTTTTTTGATTTAAGTGAAAATTGTAATAACACTTCACTGTTTTTATCAAATAATTTTTGAAATAAATAATATTTTTGTTATTTTTATCGAATAATATATATCTTTATTTATTAATATTAAAAAATTAAATTAAATAATTTTTCAAAAATTTAATTTGTGAGTAGAAACAATAATACTTAGTTAAACAATTGATTGAAAATTTGCAATAAAATTCTGGTGGGCAGGTACTAATAATAGTAAAACAATGGGTAATTAGCTGCTAACTTTGAACTACTATGGTGTCAAATACTACAGATTGAGTGGCGCTTGGACAAACGAGTGATGAAGTGGTCGATGCCTGCACAAGTGGTCTCCTAAAAAATGTGCAAACTGCTTCAGATAAAAAGCACGACCCACATTCAATTTATTGTCTTCCCTATAAAGCGTCGTGTCACGTGTGACCTCTTCTCAAATTAATGTATTATTTTTTTGAAGTAATACAATAAACACTATTTAAAAAACAAGAGATGCATTGTGTCAGGTTCCTGCCATGATGCTATGAGTGTTGTAATTTATTTTATAAGTAGTGTAAGGTGTTGCTGGAATAAGGACTGGAACTTGCAAATTGGGACAGACCCCTACCAGCAATTCATCATTGTTCTAGATTGTATTTGTTGAATGTGTCAATGTATAATTAGATAATATAGCTCACCCCTTTGTAGACTGAACCAAAATTATGTCTATGTTAAAGTTAGATCCGAGAGCATATTACTTTGATTAGTTGTATGGATTTGAATTTATGTAGAAGAAATTCATTATGGCATTGATGTTTGTTATGGATCTAGCTATCATCTCATAAGGATAAACAATTAATTTCTACTCTATCAAATGTCCCAAGCCATTGACTTTCCTTTGACTTAGGATCTTTAATTTTGACAACATAATAACTCCAAGTATGTATCCTAACACCTCTATATCTTGTTATCTGTCTAGATGTTTGACCTTTTCAGGAATCAAGGTTAGGTGTTGATTTCTTTGATTCTTGTCAACAATGTCTTAATAGCCTATTTGCTTTACTAATTTTTACATTTGTTTAATAAAATAACATAAAGCTTTAAGGATTTAAGTGTAGACATTCTATAATTTTAATCCTTAGGGAAAATAAAGCAGCTTACAAATGCTAAAATGATTCCTACATCTACAATTAATACGTATTGAAAATAAACTTAGACATGTTGCATAGCATGTTAGTGCACAACACACAAAATACATGCTAGTGTGTAAACAAGCTAAACCACATACTTTGTCAATTCCATCAATACATGCACTTAAATGTTTCAATATAATTGTCATACCTCCAATTGTCTAAACGACTAGATCTGGTGCTATGTGCAACTGCTTAGGTAATCAAACAGAGAGGAAGCTCTAAAATAGCATAAGGTTTAAATAATATGGTTTTGTGCATAGTCTACACCTAAGTCTTCCTCTACATATCATCTATTGAAATAACCTTATGAAGCTTGTGAAAGTGGTTTCCAGGTAAGTGCAAGAAGATGGGGGGCCAAAAAGGGGTCTTAAGTGGCCACTTTTTTTCTGAAATCAGGAAATACTGGCCTTGGATGAGAAATTGAGCATAGTTACACTCAAAATTTAGAGATGCAACCAAAACAATGTTCATAGTGCTCCGAGTCTACTTTCTAAACTACTATTTTGTTTTGAAAATGGCATAGATTAAGGGGTTCAAAAGAGGGAGCCACAGAAATTGGTGTTGTTTCTGTCAAAAAACATAACATAGCATGTTTTGTGGCTCCCTCAAAAGGTCAACTTTTTTTTGGTATTTTTAAAATCGCTTCGGTGAGAAATTAGCTAATAGCATGTAGTTTATGCCCGATTTTTTTGATAATTTTTTGATGAATATTTGATTTTTTACTAATTTTTAAAGTGGACAATCCTAAAAAATAGAATTTTGGCCGTGCTACCCCTATAAATTTTGAAAACTAATTGAAAATCATTTTTTTATTTTTTTAATATTTGTAGAATGGAGTCTAGTTTCTATATATGTAATTTTTTTGAAATTTGAAAGAATAGTTATTTTACAATGAAAAAAAGACCAAACAGTGGTTTTTGCATAAAAACGGACACACAAACAAAAGAAATTAAAGATGAAAGGCTTAACATTGTTAAAATGTGAAAAAAATCACATCGTCAAATAGCTAAGAGAAAGCCTAACATTACCCATGTGTTTGATTTGTTCAACCTTGAAACACGTGCAAATCTGAGGGTTAGCACGAATGAAATTATGTGAAATTTTGAAGAATATAGAAAAACACGTCTGTGACTGTTCATAAGGCACTCCAAGCCTTTGGGTTGGAAATCCAAAGCAAATCCCAAGCCCAAGGCTTGGGATTCCCAAAGCAAGAAATAACCCGAGCGCGTTATAACGTGCTCGCGTTATAATGCGCTCGCGTTATGTTTTGCCTTGCATTTTTCTTTCCCGCAAGTTTGTCTTTTGCCATGTTTGATATAATGCGAGCGCGTTATAACGCGCTCGCGTTATGTCCCACTCAATTTTTTTTACATTCAAGGCTATTAATCATGAGGGTTAAGGCATAAGGGATAGAGTTGGAAGGTTTACGGATAAGGTATTAGCGTTTAAAGTATAGTATCGAGCCCGTTGAGGGTCTAGGAATAGGGATAGCGTTTAAGGTTTAGGGATGAGGGTTGACAAATTACGGTTGAGGGTCGAGGGATCAAAGTTAAGGGTTAAGGGATTAGGGTTTGACATTAAGGGTTGAGGGTTGAGGTTCAAGGGTCAAGGGTTTAGGGTCGAGGGATTAGGGTTAAAGTAGAGTGTGGAGGGTGTAAGGATTAGGGATAGGGTTGGAGGGTTTAGGGATAAGGGATTAGGGTTTAAGGTATAGTATCAAGTCTGTTGAGAGTTTAGGAATAGGGATAGCATTTAGGGATTAGGGATGAGGGATTATAGTTGAGGGATGATGGATTAGGGTTGAGGGTTGAGGGATTAGGGTTTAGGGATAAGGTTTAGGGTTGAGGGTTGAGGGATTAGGGTTTAAGGTATAGTGTTGAGGGTTGAGGGTTGAGGATTAGAGTTTAGGGTTGACAGATTAGCATTTAATGTCGAGGTTAGGGTTAGAGTGTCGAGGGTAGAGGGATTAGGGATAGGGTTTAGGGTTGAAGGTTTAAGGATTGAGGGTTGAGGCTTTAGGGATGAGGGTTTAAGGCTTAAGATATAGTGTCAAGTGTTGAGGGTGTAGGGATAGGGTTTAAGTTTTAAGGGTTAAGGGTTGAGGGATATGGATTAGGGTTTAAGGTATAGTGTTGAGGGTCGAGGGATCAGAGTTAAGGGTTGAGGGATTAGGGTTTGATGTTGAGGGTTGAGGGTTGAGGTTCGAGGGTCAAGGGTTTAGGGATAGGGTTGAGGGTCGAGGAATTAGGGTTAAAGTAGAGTGTGGAGGGTATAAGGATTAGGGATAGGGTTGGAGGGTTTAGGGATAAGGGATTAGGGTTTAAGGTATAGTATTGATTTTGTTGAGGGTGTAGGAATAGGGATAGCATTTAGGGTTTAGGGATGAAGGATTAGAGTTGGGGGATGACAGATTAGGGTTGAGGGTTGAGGGATTAGGGTTTAGGGATAAGGTTTAGGGTTGAGGACTGAGGGATTAGGGTTTAAGGTATAGTGTTGAGGGTTTAGGGATAGGGTTTAGGGTTGAGGGATTAGGATTTGACGTTGAGGGTTAAGGGTTTAGGGTTTAGGGTTAGGGTTGAGAGATGAGGGATCAGAGTTAAGGGTTGAGGGAATAGGGTTTGACGTCGAGGGTTGAGGGTTGAGGTTCGAGGGTCAAGGGTTTAGGGATAGGGTTGAGGTTGAAGGGATTAGGGTTAAAGTAGAGTGTGGAGGGTGTAAGGATTAGGGATAGGGTTGGAGGGTTTAGGGATAAGGGATTAGAGTTTAAGGTATAGTATCGAGTTTGTTGAGGGTTTAGGAATAGGGATAGCATTTAGGGTTTAGGGATGAGGGATTAGAGTTGAGGGATGAGGGATTAGGGTTGAGGGTTGAGGGATTAGGGTTTAGGGATAAGGTTTAGGGTTGAGGGTTGAGGGATTAGGGTTTAAGGTATAGTGTTGAGGGTTGATGGTTTAGGAATAGGGTTTAGGTTTGAGGGATTAGGGTTTAGGGTTGATGAATTAGGGTTTAATGTTGAGAGTTGAGGGTTGAGGGTTGAGGGATTAGAGTGAAGGGTTGAGGGATTAGAATTTGACGTTGAGGGTTTAGGGTTTAGGATCGGGGTTGAAGGTTGAGGGATTAGAGTTAAGGGTTGAGGGATTAGGGTTTGATGTTGAGGGTTGAGGGTTGAGGTTCGAGGGTCAAGGGTTTAGGGATAGGGTTGAGGGTCGAGGAATTAGGGTTAAAGTAGAGTGTGGAGGGAATAAGGATTAGGGATAGGGTTTGAGGGTTTAGGGATAAGGGATTAGAGTTTAAGGTATAGTATCGAGTCTGTTGAGGGTTTAGGAATAGGGATAGCATTTAGGGTTTAGGGATGAGGGATTAGAGTTGAGGGATGAGGGATTAGGGTTGAGGGTTGAGGGATTAGGGTTTAGGGATAAGGTTGAGGGTTGAGGGATTAGGGTTTAAGGTATAGTGTTGAGGGTTGATGGTTTAGGGATAGGGTTTAGGTTTGAGGGATTAGGGTTTAGGGTTGATGAATTAGGGTTTAATGTTGAGAGTTGAGGGTTGAGGGTTGAGGGTTGAGGTTGAGGGATAGGGTTAATGGTCAAGGGATTAGGGTTAAATAAGAGTGTCGATGGTAGAGGGATTAGGGTTTAAAGTATAGTATCGAGCCTGTTGGGGTTCTAGGAATAGGGATAGCGTTTAGGGTTTAGGAATGAGGGATTAGAGTTGAGGGATGATGGATGACATATTAGGGTTGAGGGTTGAGGGATTAGGGTTTAGGGACAAGGTTTAGGGTTAGGGTTGAGGGATTAGGGTTTAAGGTATAGTGTTGAGGGTTTAGGGATAGGGTTTAGGGTTGAGGGATTAGAGTGAAGGGTTGAGGGATTAGAATTTGGCATTGAGGGTTTAGGGTTTAGGATCAGGGTTGAAGGTCGAGGGATCAGAGTTAAGGGTTGAGGGATTAGGGTTTGATGTTGAGGGTTGAGGGTTGAGGTTCGAGGGTCAAGGGTTTAGGGATAGGGTTGAGGGTCGAGGAATTAGGGTTAAAGTAGAGTGTGGAGGGTATAAGGATTAGGGATAGGGTTGGAGGGTTTAGGGATAAGGGATTAGAGTTTAAGGTATAGTATCGAGTCTGTTGAGGGTTTAGGAATAGGGATAGCATTTAGGGTTTAGGGATGAGGGATTAGAGTTGAGGGATGAGGGATTAGGGTTGAGGGTTGAGGGATTAGGGTTTAGGGATAAGGTTGAGGGTTGAGGGATTAGGGTTTAAGGTATAGTGTTGAGGGTTGATGGTTTAGGGATAGGGTTTAGGTTTGAGGGATTAGGGTTTAGGGTTGATGAATTAGGGTTTAATGTTGAGGGTTGAGGGTTGAGGGTTGAGGGTTGAGGGTTGAGGGTTGAGGTTGAGGGATAGGGTTAATGGTCAAGGGATTAGGGTTAAATAAGAGTGTCAATGGTAGAGGGATTAGGGTTTAAAGTATAGTATTGAGCCTGTTGGGGTTCTAGGAATAGGGATAGCATTTAGGGTTTAGGAATGAGGGATTAGAGTTGAGGGATGACGGATGACAGATTAGGGTTGAGGGTTGAGGGATTAGGGTTTAGGGACAAGGTTTAGGGTTAGGGTTGAGGGATTAGGGTTTAAGGTATAGTGTTGAGGGTTTAGGGATAGGGTTTAGGGTTGAGGGATTAGAGTGAAGGGTTGAGGGATTAGAATTTGGCGTTGAGGGTTTAGGGTTTAGGATCAGGGTTGAAGGTCGAGGGATCAGAGTTAAGGGTTGAGGGATTAGGGTTTTATGTTGAGGGTTGAGGGTTGAGGTTCGAGGGTCAAGGGTTTAGGGATAGGGTTGAGGGTCGAGGAATTAGGGTTAAAGTAGAGTGTGGAGGGTATAAGGATTAGGGATAGGGTTGGAGGGTTTAGGGATAAGGGATTAGAGTTTAAGGTATAGTATCGAGTCTGTTGAGGGTTTAGGAATAGGGATAGCATTTAGGGTTTAGGGATGAGGGATTAGAGTTGAGGGATGAGGGATTAGGGTTGAGGGTTGAGGGATTAGGGTTTAGGGATAAGGTTTAGGGTTGAGGGTTGAGGGATTAGGGTTTAAGGTATAGTGTTGAGGGTTGATGGTTTAGGGATAGGGTTTAGGTTTGAGGGATTAGGGTTTAGGGTTGATGAATTAGGGTTTAATGTTGAGAGTTGAGGGTTAAGGGTTGAGGGTTAAGGGTTGAGGTTGAGGGATAGGGTTAATGGTCAAGGGATTAGGGTTAAATAAGAGTGTCGATGGTAGAGGGATTAGGGTTTAAAGTATAGTATCGAGCCTGTTGAGGTTCTAGGAATAGGGATAGTGTTTAGGGTTTAGGAATGAGTGATTAGAGTTGAGGAATGACGGATGACAGATTAGGGTTGAGGGTTGAGGGATTAGGGTTTAGGGACAAGGTTTAGGGTTAGGGTTGAGGGATTAGGGATTAAGGTATAGTGTTGAGGGTTGATGGTTTAGGGATAGGGTTTAGGTTTGAGGGATTAGGGTTTAGGGTTGATGAATTAGGGTTTAATGTTGAGAGTTGAGGGTTGAGGGTTGAGGTTGAGGGATAGGGTTAATGGTCAAGGGATTAGGGTTAAATAAGAGTGTCGATGGTAGAGGGATTAGGGTTTAAGGTATAGTATCGAGCCTGTTGAGGGTCTAGGAATAGGGATAGCATTTAGGGTTTAGGAATGAGGGATTAGAGTTGAGGGATGACGGATGACAGATTAGGGTTGAGGGTTGAGGGATTAGGGTTTGATGTTGAGGGTTGAGGGTTTAAGGTTAGGGTTGAGAGATGAGGGATCAGAGTTAAGGGTTGAGGGATTAGGGTTTGACGTCGAGGGCTGAGGTTCGAGGGTTAAGGGTTTAGGGATAGGCTTGAGGTTAAAGGGATTAGGGTTTAAGGTATAGTGTTGAGGGTTGATGGATCAGATTTAAGGGTTGAGGGTTGTAAGGATTAGGGATAGGGTTGGAGGGTTGACGGATTAGGATTTGACGTTGAGGGATTAGGATTTGACGTTGAAGGATTAGGATTTGACACTGAGGGTTGAGGGATTAGGATTTGACATTGAGGGTTGAAGGTTTAGGGATAGGGTTGAGGGATTAGAATTTGGCGTTGAGGGTTTAGGGTTTAGGATCAGGGTTGAAGGTCGAGGGATCAGAGTTAAGGGTTGAGGGATTAGGGTTTGATGTTGAGGGTTGAGGGTTGAGGTTCGAGGGTCAAAGGTTTAGGGATAGGGTTGAGGGTCGAGGAATTAGGGTTAAAGTAGAGTGTGGAGGGTATAAGGATTAGGGATAGGGTTGGAGGGTTTAGGGATAAGGGATTAGAGTTTAAGGTATAGTATCGAGTCTGTTGAAGGTTTAGGAATAGGGATAGCATTTAGGGTTTAGGGATGAGGGATTAGAGTTGAGGGATGAGGGATTAGGGTTGAGGGTTGAGGGATTAGGGTTTAGGGATAAGGTTTAGGGTTGAGGGATTAGGGATTAGGGTTTAAGGTATAGTGTTGAGGGTTGATGGTTTAGGGATAGGGTTTAGGTTTGAGGGATTAGGGTTTAGGGTTGATGAATTAGGGTTTAATGTTGAGAGTTGAGGGTTGAGGGTTGAGGGTTAAGGGTTGAGGTTGAGGGATAGGGTTAATGGTCAAGGGATTAGGGTTAAATAAGAGTGTCGATGGTAGAGGGATTAGGGTTTAAAGTATAGTATCGAGCCTGTTGAGGTTCTAGGAATAGGGATAGCGTTTAGGGTTTAGGAATGAGGGATTAGAGTTGAGGGATGACGGATGACAGATTAGGGTTGAGGGTTGAGGGTTGAGGGTTGAGGGATTAGGGTTTAGGGACAAGGTTTAGGGTTAGGGTTGAGGGATTAGGGTTTAAGGTATAGTGTTGAGGGTTGATGGTTTAGGGATAGGGTTTAGGTTTGAGGGATTAGGGTTTAGGGTTGATGAATTAGGGTTTAATGTTGAGAGTTGAGGGTTGAGGGTTGAGGTTGAGGGATAGGGTTAATGGTCAAGGGATTAGGGTTAAATAAGAGTGTCGATGGTAGAGGGATTAGGGTTTAAGGTATAGTATCGAGCCTGTTGAGGGTCTAGGAATAGGGATAGCATTTAGGGTTTAGGAATGAGGGATTAGAGTTGAGGGATGACGGATGACAGATTAGGGTTGAGGGATTAGGGTTTGATGTTGAGGGTTGATGGATCAGATTTAAGGGTTGAGGGATTAGGGTTTGATGTTGAGGGTTGATGGATCAGATTTAAGGGTTGAGGGTTGTAAGGATTAGGGATAGGGTTGGAGGGTTGACGGATTAGGATTTGACGTTGAGGGATTAGGATTTGACGCTGAGGGTTGAGGGATTAGGATTTGACATTGAGGGTTGAGGGTCAAGGGATCAGAGTTGAGGGTTTAGGGATCTATAGCAGGACAAAACGCGAGCGCGTTATAACCCGCTTGCGTTATAACTCGCTCGCGTTTTGTCTTTCTACTGAAACAGTAAAAAAATGGTTACCCCCGTGATCTTGGCCCACATGCTCTGTTTTCTTACTGATTCTGCGCGTGCTCCGACAAAAAAGAAGTGCTTTCATGCTATTGGGAAGTTCACATGCACATTTGACACATTGTACCACCTTTGCATGATCTTTCCACCACCTTTTCTGCTTTGCCAACTTGAGAAGGAGGAAATAACATAGTTTTCAAACCAAGTTTGATATATATCTATTCAAGTTTCAATTTTTGTAGTATTGCAATGTTAATTGTGATTCAATTTTAAGAATTTAACATTGAAAAGGAAGCAAGTGGTGAAAAACTCAAATTGTTGAGGAGTTTGATGCAAGAAGATAAAAACACTACATAATTGGGTACTCTCTCCATTCAAATCTTTATTTTTTAGGTATGTCAAGTCTTTACATGCATGTTCTTTACATTTTCCTTATTTCGGATTGAATTACTTTATCGTACTTTATCATACATGTTTAAAATAGACACATTCCCAATCGAGAAAGCAACCTACAATCTCACATGATGTCATGTATATTTTCTACACTTGGGCTCTTTAATAATTATGTGTAATAAACAAACCTTAGTTCATACCATGATGTCAAACTATACAAGAATAAATCCTTACAACATAAAAAAAATACAATCCCACTATTATCATGTATTCATTTCTTAGGAACTAATATTGGTCTCTTTATCATGCTACAGACAAATTCTCCGTCATGCGGAGGAAACGATCAAGAATTAAACCAACACAGGAAGAGATAGAAGCTAAGAATGCAAAGAAAGCAATGGCTATGAGAGAACTTCGTGAGAAGAGGAAATTGGAAACGATAAATGAAGACATACCAATTGAAGAGGAACCACAACCATCACAAAGAGATATGGTATTGGCGGCACAAAGAGAACGAATGCAAAAACTTCGTGGTACGAGAGATTTGAATACCATAGTTGGAGACACATCCTTTACCGCAAGACAACATGTAGGGACACCATCTACCACATCTCAAGTTGAGAGTACATCATCACTCACATGTGATGAAGGAGGTACGCCATCGTTCCCACCTCAACCTCAAAGTATGTCATCTATTCCATCTTCGATCGAAGGTATGCCATCTAACCCATCTCATTTAAATATTGATGAAATTCCTAATGTTGAGATGAATTTACCTAACTTGACACCACCTAGAATTTTGCATAGAAAGCCAAAGTATTTGATTGATAGTGATGAGAATATTTTGCAGCCAATGCAAGGTAAGATTCCAAAACGCACTTGTAGAAGATATGTTAATAAGATTTAGAGATTGTTCTTTGAAAAGTTAAATGAGACTGCAAGATGTCAACTATTCGTTGAAATGATGCGAAGTATAAAGTATAGGTCTATCATGAAGATTCTCGGGTTGAGAACATCAGAGGCTTCAAGTGAAAAATCTATTGTCAAGAATCTAATGAGTGCGTATGAGAGTGTGGGTAACACCTCATGCACAAAAGATAGTAATGCAACACGGCGTGTGATTACATCGACTATAGTAAGTAGTCAAATGAGGAAAGCTCGTCTCATTAGAAAGACAAGTCAAGAATTGAAATTAATAGGAAAACTTTATCAAGAGCCGTTGGAAGATGCCAAAGAATTGAGGACACTAATGCCAATGAATTATGGGCGTTCTCAGGGAGACTACCACGAAAAGATAAACCAATTGTTGAAGCATTGAGATCACTAATTGAAGACTTTTGAAAGAATTACACAAGGGTATCTCCGAATCAAAGGGATGTGGTAAGAAGGAGAATTGGTAGTCAGAACCGCGAGCCACATCCAAAGCATTTTTTGGATGAGACTCAAACACAGTTTTATGGTAAATTTCTAGAGAAGTATCCTCAAATTAAAATTTGTCAAAGATATTTTGAAATGCTAAAACCTTTCTATGTTAAGATAAATCACACACGCACTACTTGTTGTTGTAGATTACATATTGAATTTTCTAACCATTTTGATGCTTATAGGTCTATATGTTTAGATATGCATACTAACAATGATTTGCAGGGTTGTGCCATATGTGCCCCACCAACATCTTCAAGAGACTTCATATCAAGAATTTTATGTGAAAGAGAGGAAGGTCAAATATTCTACAAGAAATTATGCTTGGATGGCACATGTCATCGTTGCGGTGGCTTGCAACATTTGTCAATATGTGAACATATGGAAATAACACATGCGGTTGGAAATGAACTAGTAGAGTTTGGCAAGTATAAAACAGTGGCATACAATACAAAAGATGGTAAAGAAGCAAAGAGGTGTGAATTAGTTATTGAAAAGATTCCAGTGTATCAGTTTATGCCTATATTTCGTGACAGCATAGTGTATGAGTATGCAAGACATGCCCATAGAGCTCGATGGTTGGACTTGCAATTCAAGTTATGCAAGGACACATTTCCGGTTGGTAGCATTGTTTCAGTCGTCAACTTTGCAGAGAACTATAGTCTACAGCCACAGCGTGAGGTGCAATCACAATATTACAACTCCACACAGGTTTCTATATTTGTGCACATCGCATTCATTCATGCGAATGATAGTACAGAGGATGACAGAAAGATCATAAGGGAGTATCATTTCTATATTAGTGATGATCGCACGCATTCTACAGAGTTCGTGCAAGGTTGCTTTTAGGTGTTCTACAATGATTTGGCTAGAAGGGGCATATCGTTCAGTCAGCATATCATATGGTCGGATAATTGTGCATCACAATTCAAGAACTCGCGGAATTTCTATTGGCTGAGTAGGAGGCATAATTTTACAGGTATTCAACATATGTGGAACTTTTGTGAGGCCGGGCATGGAAAGGGGGAGCATGATGGTGCAGGAGCATGTATCAAAAGAGCCATAGCACGAGAAGAGTTAAAGTATAAAGACAATGCAAAGTTGACAGATGCAAAATCGATTGTCGAGTGGTGTAATGCTTCCATGGGTCCAGGTAATGAAGGTAAGTCTTTAGTTCGTAGATTTTTTTGGTTGATAGATGATACTAACATTGCACCATATGAGGATTGTTGTACATTGACAGGATCAAATGAGATGCACTCTTTTAGAAGCTCAATTGCAGGTTCATGGAGTATCCATACACGAAAGATGTCATGCTTTTGTTCTTCCTATACAATTCAAGTCTAGGATGAGTGCGAGTCAAAGGAGTGGGTTGACGAATGGCAGTTAAGTTATCTTAGCCCACTTGACACGTATCGACCCCCAACGGCACTGGAACTAACACAGATGGAATAGTCAGTTGACTTTGACCACATATCAGATTTAGTTCAACCAGGTAATATAGGGCACATATATGCATCTAATTTCATCTAGTTCAACCAGGTAATGTCATCTTACTTTGTAGTGTTTTTGTAATGTTGACTAATTTCATCTAATTTGCTACACATATCAATGTAGGACACGTATATGCAGTTATTGCAGATGAAGATAATGAAGAGGGAACAGATTATTACTTATGTCGTTGTGTTGAGGCCAAAAAGAAATTGGAGGCCCCTGTTACAGATGGAGAAAACATCGAATACCCTATAGGATCAGTGGTTATTACTAGAACATGGCTTAGAAGGTACCCACATAAGAGTGTTAATATTTGGCTATTTCAGGACTTTGACATGCATCGAAAGATTCTTCATTACTCAAACCTTGTCGTGGCATCCAATGTTCATTTGATAAAGTATCGGGGTAGACCTTTGAACAAAATATTGTGGAAGGTGCGTGAGTCTGACCATGAAGCAATACTTGACACAATAAAGAGTAGAGCAGATCCAGATGGTTCATTGGATTAATTTGTAAGTATTCACATTGATTTTGTAAAGTTATGTTACATTGAGTTGTAAGTATGCACATTAATTTGTAAGTATTCACATTGATTTTGTAAAGTTATGTTACATTAAGTTGTAAGTATGCACATTAATTTGTAAGGTTTGTCTTTTTTTATTTCCTCCTGCATTTTTACACATATGTACACATTTTTACATCATGTTATGCATTTTTGGTGTCCTGCTCCTGATGCAACCAAACTCATAACTCACCCTACTAGACACCATTTGATGATCTCTCCAACACTCTGGATCCAGGGCACCCAATCATGATGATGACCTATATACCATTCTCCCAAGGCGCTCATAATGAATGAATGATAAGGAGCACCTCGACCTCTATAATCAAGGTGATTTTAAGTCGCTTTGAGTCATTTGGGGTCAGTTTGAGTCTTTGAGTCATGTTGCAAAAAAGTGTCAATGTTGTCAAGTTGTACAAAGCAACTTTTGCATTTTTGGTGTCCTGCTCGTGATGCGACCAAACTGACTGTTCCAACGCATCCGAACGGGTACATTTATGCTAGGCATGGTCCTATTTTTCACCCAAACATGTCGAAACAGTCGGAGCTACTTTGTACCGACGATATCCCTGAAGAGTCCAAAGTGCAAAAAGGCAGCAATCTTTGATGAGATGTTACTCAAAAACTGTGTCACTTAGAAACATTCCGTCTGAGGCAACGGGATCACGTAGAGTGCCTCTACAATAACCTCTCTTGGTTTTTTATAGCTCTGAGGCATTTGCCTATGGTGAAAGGTTTTCTGTTTCCCCAAAAATCGTTAGAAGGAGGCAGTGTAAAGTTGCAAAGGGGTGTAACTTTCGTCTTGCTCCTGATGCGACCAAACTGACTGTTCCAACGCGTCTGAATGGGTACATTTATGCTAGGCATGGTCCTATTTTTCACCCAAACATGTTGAAACAGTCGGAGCTACATTGTACCGACGATATCCCTGAAGAGTCCAAAGTGTAAAAAGGCAGCAATCTTTGACGAGATGTTACTCGAAAACTTTGTCACTTGAAAACATTCCGTCTGAGGCAACGGGATCACGTAGAGTGCCTCTACAATAACCTCTCTTGGTTTTTTATAGCTCTGAGGCATTTGCCCGTGGTGAAAGGTTTTCTGTTTCCCCAAAAATCGTCAGAAGGAGGCAGTGTAAAGTTGCAAAGGGGTGTAACTTTCGTCCTGCTCGTGATGCGACCAAAATGACTATTCCAACGCGTCCGAATGGGTACATTTATGCTAGGCATGGTCCTATTTTTCACCCAAACATGTCGAAACAGTCGGAGCTACATTGTACCGACGATATCCCTGAAGAGTCCAAAGTGCAAAAAGGCAGCAATCTTTGACGAGATGTTACTCGAAAACCGTGTCACTTAGAAACATTCCGTCTAAGGCAACGGGATCACGTAGAGTGCCTCTACAATAACCTCTCTTGGTTTTTTTAGCTCTGAGGCATTTGCCCGTGGTGAAAGGTTTTCTGTTTCCCCAAAAATCGTCAGAAGGAGGCAGTGTAAAGTTGCAAAGGGGTGTAACTTTCGTCCTGCTCGTGATGCAACCAAACTGACTATTCCAACGCGTCTGAATGGGTACATTTATGCTAGGCATGGTCCTATTTTTCACCCAAACATGTCGAAACAGTCAGAGCTACATTGTACCGACGATATCCCTGAAGAGTCTAAAGTGCAAAAAGACAGCAATCTTTGATGAGATGTTACTCGAAAACTATGTCACTTAGAAACATTCCGTCTGAGGCAACGGGATCACGTAGAGTGCCTCTACAATAACCTCTCTTGGTTTTTTTTAGCTTTGAGGCATTTGCCCGTGGTGAAAGGTTTTCTGTTTCCCCAAAAATCGTCAGAAGGAGGCAGTGTAAAGTTGCAAAGGGGTGTAACTTTCGTCCTGCTCCTGATGCGACCAAACTGACTGTTCCAACGCATCTGAATGGGTACATTTATGCTAGGCATGGTCCTATTTTTCACCCAAACATGTCGAAACAGTCGGAGCTACATTGTACCGACGATATCCCTGAAGAGTCCAAAGTGCAAAAAGGCAGCAATCTTTGACGAGATGTTACTCGAAAACTGTATCACTTAGAAACATTCCGTCTGAGGCAACGGGATCATGTAGAGTGCCTCTACAATAACCTCTCTCAATTTTTATAGCTCTGAGACATTTGCCCGTGGTGAAAGGTTTTCTTCTGCCCCAAAAATCGTCAGAAGGAGGCAGTGTATTAAGTCAGGATGAAAGCCTATTCACTCTAGGCGCCTGTTTTTGACCAAATCACACATGTGCCTTGAACAACTCTGTCTTCAAGGTGCTTTTCTCTAATCTCTATAACTCTCCAAATCCACTAAGGTGCAAATTTTACCTCTTGGGCTCAAGATATAGGTTCTTCATCCAAGGCGCCAGAATGGTCCAAAGGCGCATTTCACCTCTAACCTCACCTTTGACCTTACTTGGAGGTGCTAAACCTTTTGACATTTCAAGTAACTTCAAGAGAACTATTTTTCCTTAAGGTGGTTCACTCCTTGCAATTGGATGTATGGTACTTGTAACTCATTTGATTGACTTTGTAATGTTTCTTCTTCTTGCAAAGACTCAAGGCGCATTTTATGATCAAACAAGGTATCTCCTAAACAAGGTGCTCATAGTCTCATCAGGGCGTTAATCATCATCATGAGCGCTCATATTGTTCTAGTCACACAGTTATCTCTGGAATGCTCAAGGTGCTCAAGGCGCACATACCCTTCTCTAGGCTAGTTTACACTTATTCAAGGCACTCATTCCAAACTTACATGAACTCCTCATTACAAGACGCACAAACTAGATGATCCTAGGGCATAAGGGCGCTCATAGGAGTTGTTATGTGTCATTTTGGCCAAGGTTTTCCGGAGCAGTGAAGACATTAGGAAGGGGATGATCGTTTGGATAGTTTTGAATGCTTTATTTCTCCTTGTTTAAACTAGGCGCTCACTGAGGATTGGAGTAGCCTTTGCACTCTCACATCATGTTAATCGGCGTTTCAGAGGCAATCATAGTATAGGAAGATTTGCGCCTTGAAGAAGAGAGTTATCTGGTGAGCGCTTAGGAGTTCTGGCGCCTAGGGGAAAGGTCTAGGTAGAGCGCCTTCAGACTTTGACAGTGAAGTGCCTTAAGGAGTTGGATGATGTTTTTGCCTAGAGTGGAGATGATGTTTTTAGCGCCTTAAGGATGATGATGGAGCGCCTTGGAGTCAGGTTAGTCTAGAGCACCTTAAGAAGGTAAAGCACTTCAAATGTAAACACAAGTGTTTTGAGCGCCCTAATGAGAAGTTGTCTTGGCACCATAAGTTGTTCAAACGAAGATATGCGCCTTGGATAGTTGCAAAGACCTAATTTAGCGCCCAAGGTTGGAAGACTCTTTGTGAGCGCCCAGTGTTTGAAAGCTCTTTGTGTTTGGTGCATTAAAATGAATTTGGCACCTACGTAGTATTGAAACACTCAACTGAGCACCTAAAGCCCATGAGAGAAGTGATATGCGCCTTGATAGGAATATCATGGAAGATGAGTTTACTGAATGGCGCCTTGAATGACTTGGTTGATTAAGTGTTTTAGCACCTAGATATGGGATGAATCATTGAGCGCCTTTGGTTGAGATGATGTCAGCACCTTTGAGATTATAACACCTTGGAGTCAAGTTCGAAGGAGCACCTTGAGAAGGTAAAACACTTCAAATGTTTTCAAGGAATTGGAGAAGTCACTTAGTGCCTAGAAGGAATTCCAGAGCAAGAGGGTTGGAGTGCCTTGAGCTTCAAGTCAGATATGTGCCTAGACCTCTACCCTTTAGCAAGTTGAAGCCCTCTGAGCCTTGACAAAGTGAGAATGCTTTATAGTGAATATGCGCCTTGGGCAAGGTTGAATACAAAGTTGAGGAGTGTATCATAATGAGTAAGTGCACTGTAGGGTTAGATGATAAAGACTAGTGCCTTGAGTGTCTTGGTCAAAATTTTGACGTGAGAAGTCTTGCAAGATCAAACCCTGGAGTGCGCCTTAGAGAGAACCTATTGATCCTTTGCTTTGACAAGATTTGGGCGCCAGAATGATCCTTAATAAATGGAATGTATCTACACCAATTTTGCGCCTTTAGGGAAGTGATGGTGGCCAGAATGATCCTTAATCTCATGTTTGTGCGCCTAGGTCTAGAAGCAAGATTTGAGCGCCTTAGGATAGGGTTTTTTGCACCTTGTCTTGGAGAGTGAATTTGCGCCTTGGATGATGTTGAAGCGCCTTGGGATGAAATGCGCCCAAACTTACAGAGGGCCTTCAGTGAGGGAGTTGAAGAGAGTGCTTAGAGGAAGGATAACCTTAAGATCAAACTAAGTACTTAGAAACCTAAGATTAGCGCCTTATTTGAAGTTATACACCTATTCTGGCGCCAGAGAGTGAGTTTGAGTGTGAAGAAGTGAATGTCTATGCCTTGAAGGGGATACAAAGGGAAGATGATGCACCTTGATGGGTTGATGATGGAAATTTGCGTTTTGGAGCTAAATGTGCGCCTTGAATCTAAATGATATTTGAGTGCTTAGAGGTAAATAGGGGCACCTTTGAGAATTCTTTGTGCTTTAAGGAATAGATTGTGGCTCTTTGGACTAAGGTAAGTCCTGAGCACTTCTAATGTTTTTAAGGAGTGCCTTGAAGGAGATAGTGCATAGAGGTACAATGAATCTTCCAGAGAACATGGATAGACAACTAAGTCTCCAACTTGAGTCTTCTAAGTGAATTGGATGATGAAGAGAGTCTAGTCATTTTGGGCACTAGTATCAGGATGAATCATCCAAAATGGGTGCCTAGAACTAGAAGGCGCCAATGCATGAGTTCAAGGATCCTCCATTGGAGCGCCTAGCCCAGATGGCTATAGATTGAAAGTTTTAAAGCTAAGTGATGTCTCTTAGGTGAACTCCTAGCCCAGGTGCAAATAGAATAGAACTCTCTCACATAGTTGAAATTGACTTGATAGAAGGAGATAAGTCTTAAGGACTAGTTTGGCGCCTCACTTGCCTATCTCACCTTTGAAATGCACTTTGGTTGATGATCATCATTGATGGCGCCTAGTGAAATGTAAAGCTATTTGCATCTCCAGAGGATCAAAATTGGATTAGGAGATCATCCTTGCAGTTGAGATTGACAGAGAAGTGTTAAAGGAATCACTTCAAATGGGTGCCTAAGCTAGTTGAGGCGCATATCAATTCCACTGTAACTCCAGACTGACGCTTAGGATCCAGTCATCTCCTAAGGCGCAGTTCCATTCACCCATGACCTCGCTTGGCGTCTAAAACTTGGAAACTCCTTTGGAAAGCTCCTGTTGCACCTAGAAGATGAGTTTGGGATATCAACTTGCAAAAGGCTTAGAAACTCTTCAAAGATGTTAGGCACAATCCCATGGCACTGGAGCTCAGTTTTGGCGCCTTCAAGGAATAACACATGAAGGAACTTGGGAGGTCAGGTGCTTGTAAAAGGGAACACCTTGGAACATCTTCCAGGGGTTGAAGTAGTAAGAAAACATCAAGTGAGTCTAGGCGCACTCCCTTGTGTGAACAGTTTAGCTCTGGTGCCTAGCCACAGAGTGAGCCAGAAGAAGTAGTTTGGACATTAGAAGATAGGCACTCATTCTACAATGAAGCATTCCACCTTCCTAATCAACAAATACTTGCAAGAATTGACAAAGGAAGCTAAGGCGCACCTTCTACTTGTTTCCACCTCTAGAATGCGCCTAACCTTGAAAGGGGGTTCAAAGATGTTTGTTAGACCTTTTCACTCAAGGCGCTCACCTTAGGCGCACTTTCTAAGTCCTTGTCACCTCAAGGAAACACCTAGTTTGGAAGGCGCTTGCCCTGTTCTCCACTCCTTTCAATTGGCGCCTAGAACACAGAATGCATGAAAGGAGCGCCTAGACTCCAGAGGGCTCATTTGGGCGCCTAGCATTTAAAACACTTTCATAATGATGATGTTTTGGTGCCTACTCTTGGAAACAATCCAAAGCATCCATAACTCTAATTGGCGCCTAATGTTGACAAGGCGCAACTTCAGGAGGAGGTCACCTCAACTTGGCGCCCAAGTCAGAAAAACCTGTAAATCCTTCAAATATGCGCCTACCTTGTGAGGTGATGAGTTGAACATTCCAAATCTTCAAATGTTGCTCAAGTAAGGAAGACATTGTAACATCAAGGCTTCAAGGCCTGTCCTTGTATTTCCATTGAATGAGTTGTACTTCATGCTATTGAAAGCATTTTCCATGTAATAAGACATTGCAAGTTGATTGAATCAAGTAACAAGACAAGTACCCAACTCTAATGTTGTTTCATTCAAATAGTTATCTTGATGTATATCTTTATGTTATTGAAGTAGTTGATGAATTGTTAGCAAGTAAAAGTGTTTAAGTAAGGAAAATTTTTTGTAGAACTAGTTGGGTATCTTACACTTACACCATGCCTATCCATCAAACATCACAATGCAATCAAAATCCTAACAACATGCCCATGATCCAAGATCAAGTGCAATCATGCAAAGATATTATCAATCACAAGCCTATTAAGAATGAACTAGAGTCTTCTAGTACCATACTTTTCCATCAAACACCATCATGTAATCCATGGCCTATCAAGCCTATCAAAGAAAATGCAAACATCCTATGTAATACAATCAGACTTTAAATATTTGAAGTAGCCATCTACAAATATCCATTCAAAAGTGGATTTATAATGCAAGTATGGACGCCATCAATAAAAAAGATTTGTATTAACCAAATATCCATATACGCATACATCAATATCTGTCGATATAAGTATAACATATATACAAAATAGCCATATAGGATTACAAGAATGCCATATAGGCATACAATGTCAACTATGTACAATATAAAATATATGTCCACAAATGCCATATAGGCATACAACAAAGGAACACAATAAAAAGTCATTCCCCTCTAGCTGGTGAAGAGAATAAATCACGAGCAACTTTTGATCTTCTAGGGGATGGAGACATGCATGTGGGTGGTCTACTACGAACCCGAGGGCTACTCCTCCTATTTAGTTCTTCCTGCACCTTTACCTGTTACAAAAAAAAGTATAGATATTAATATATAGAAATTACATGTTATAAAAAAATGAAACATTTAACAAAATAATCACTTACCGCTAACATATAATCTATCTGCTTGCTTGCCTCAGTAGCAGGAAAAGGCCCTGGTGATGTCATGTCCTATAGAAACCATCCAGATAGAAATTAAACTTCAAATCAATAATCTTTTGATTTTTCAAAAATAGACAACTATAACAATGAATGTAAATTGAAATTTACTAATTTGCCTCATACCCCTGTCAATACCATAGAGCTATGAATCGCAGAGGCCACACCCTACTCCATTGCCCTATGAACATGGGGAGGTGTATCCGTAGCCTGCATCATCTGGAAATAAAACAACATTATTCAATTACGAAAACTATAATAGTGATGCAAATCATGGCTCCTAACATACACACACACTCATCTAAACATGGAAGTACACACAATAAAACACACAAATCACATACAAAAATTTAGTAAGTACAATTCATTCATTAAACTATTTATTTTATTACCTCCATAAAGCTTTGAAGTCCACCACCGCTAGCAGGTGTTGCCATGAAATCTACAGTGTTAACCTATTCAACATCCAAAATTAGAAATTAGAATACCATTCATATAACGATGCTATTCACATGTAATATTTATAATTGTTTACTAGTTACATACCTCGACAGTAGATGATCTAGTGAAAAATGTAGGTGGAGAACCACTGAAAACTGCATCGACGCTATGACCCTGAAATTTCATTAAAATCATCAATTTAAATTAGTTAATCTTGTATTTCAAAAATAAAATTTAATAAATTAAATTCAATAAACTTGCTAATATTTACCTGAGTATCAAGGCCGAAAGTCTCACTCAGGAGGGTATCTGTCATCACCATCTGCTCAGCTGTAGATGTAGCCTGTGCACCTGCGTCCTGACTGTCCATGGGGTCATAACCACAGGCTGACCCGCAAGCCTGGCAAGTATGCGGTGGGACCCTACTCCTCACACTATCTCCCAACCCACTCTGTGTTGCAAGATCGGCATGATCTATGATGCTCTGGGTCAAGGCACTAATCAACCTCAGTGTATCGACCTCAACACTCTCCTTCACAATGGAAGGGATAGAAACATGCTCGTGGGCTGGTCTGCTGATTACTCGTCTCACTACCCGCTGTGGGTCAAGATGTGCCCCTGGTCTATCCTGTGCTGAGCCCCCACCTCTACCCTGGAAGTCCCGCATATCAAAATAGTTTGGCACTTTATTGAGGACAAACTCGGAGTAGAGTTTCCTCAAAAAGTATTGCGGGACCTCATTGTTATTGCATGGAGGATGGTCAAAAACCATCCACCACCTCTGCCCGAAATTGTCCCTTATCGCTTGGTTGTTGCACCAATGGATAGGGAACCTCTTGCATGTAATGGGTGGAGGTTGATTTGTTTGTGGGTTTGTGAAAATTGAACACAAGTCTACTTTTGTAATTTGTAATTTTTTGACATCTTGGTATGATAATTTATCTGCATAGTAATCTCTAAACTCTCTCTTTTTATCGGTCCAACTAGTTATTTGCTTGCTAATTGAATTTACATTTGTTAACATAGACTCAAGAGATTCAGCAAGCGTGGACCTATGCAAGGTTGAAGTGGAAGGATCTTTCAACCTTGCAATTATATCTTCAATTTATTTTTTGTTGTTTTCAATTTGCCCTATTATATTATCTTGTGTTCCAGGGGCATGTCAAGGAATGAATGGAGGAGGTTGTTGTTCTGCAGGTATTTCCTCCTCAGGATTTTGTGGATTTTGAGGAGGAGGAGGAGGAGGAGGAGGTGCATTAACATTTCCTAACAATTAACGAAATATACATTAAAAATCAACAAAAACCTACCTATATAGAAAGAAATTCAAACAAAAAAACAAAGATAACTCACCTCTTTGGCGTGCTTGATGTCGCGGCGGCATTTTGGCGATGAATTGACAAGATTTTTGCGTTGATTGGCATTTTGCAGAACGCGAGCGCGTTTTTGAGGGTTTGGAGGCCGCGGGTAGAGGAGAAAACGGGAGTGAAATGAAATTGAGTTGCTTTTTTTTTCATTTATAGCTGCCCATAACGCGAGCGCGTTATGCCTTAATTTTTTTTCAAATTATTTTGGCCACTTTTTGGCCCCCCATCTTTTTACACTTACCCTTCCATTAAACTAAATTATTGTAGTACAAGTTTTGCTATTGTTAAAATTTACACAACAAGAAATGAATGGAAAGAAGAATGGTGACAATAACACCTTGCTATTGGTAAAGAATTACAAAGAAATTACAAAGTTAAAAATGTTATCCATCACAAAAATGGTTTCAAGCACATTCATATAAATTGATTTTTAATGGCGGATACAGTTTTGCATCTCCCAATAATTTCTAGGGTGAAATACCAAATTTTATTGGGAAGTTTAGCAATCTTGAATTTTTTTGAGATTATTAGTCTTTTTAATTTTGAAGTTGATGCAAAGATTTTTTTATGAGGACACTAAGACTAAATGAAACTTGTTGTGAAGAGTTATGGATCTATTTACCAATATTTTTATTATATTTGTACATTTGAAAGTGTAAATAATCTTATTATTTAAAAAATAAAAAAATAAAAAAATAAAAGAATTTAAATTTAGGTTATTTTATTCTTCAAAACATTTAAAATTAAGAAAAATTTAATAGCCAAACAAATTTTAAAATTGTGAGAATATTTAATAAATATTAAAAATTAATAAAATAATAACTAAATATAACTTGACAAACAAATAATAAACACAAAATTACATGTCATGACTTTTGTGCATTGTCCTTATAGCCCTATAATGCAACTCTTGTTATATACTTAATTATTTTCCTTTGAAAAAGTTTACAATCACATTGAAGCATTCTTATGTACCATGCTCCAAAGTGGGCTTCTTGCTTTTGATATATTATTATTAGTTCCTACTATAATAGAAACATTTTCTTTAACATGTAATTAATTATGGGACTTTTTAGCCATAGTTTTTGTTATTTATTTTTTAAAAATTGGTTGCATTGCAAATTTGCAATGTTTAATCAGTTGAACATTCCCATGGTTAATACAAAAATTCATTAGAAAACATCGAAAGACATTCTTCTGCTATCCCTTGAAGGAAGTTATAATACCACATATAATCCTTTCAAAAAGGCTTCTCACCTTGACAATTCCTGAAAGTTGAACTAAATTCCATTATTATATCACAAAACAGGCGAAAAAAAGGCTATTGCATTAAAGTAGATACAACCTAAAGCACAAACTGCACACAGTACATACTACCCAAACCACAAACTACACTCAGTACATAAATAGATTCAAAAAATGAAAATACTTAGTACATTACATGCTTGTTGTCATCACCAATGAACTCTATTACTACATAATCAGCAAGTGCTCTTCTTCTTCTCCTCGATGTTTGTGCTGTAATTGGGTTGCTTCTTCATGAGCAGCTCTTGTGGCTTGGAAGAGGAGGCCTACAACTTCTTTGATTGATTGGAATTAGGAGGACGATGGGCTGCAGAAAAAAAGAGGACACTTCACACTATAGTCTTATCTAGTAATAAAAAAATATTAAGGAAAAGTAAAAGGCTTTAACACAACTAGGCACTTTTAACCGAAAACAATCAACACACCTCTTTTTCTTATTTATAGATCTTAATGATTCTTTTATAGAAGGGAAAAACACTAAATTAAAAAAGATCAGAACCCTCTTGGTAGCTTTGCAACATATTATATCTTTTTTTAGATTGGAGGAAATTCCCATTTACAAACTGGACAAAAGTTCGAACAACAATATAATACCAACAATAACAACTGTTCTATCAGGTTTCATGGCAACTTAAACAACAAAAATTCCTAGCGGCCCTTATTATATATCATAATCCCTAACTATGCAAACTGACAAACAGGTTATTCAACATCTTTTGTCTTTTACTTGCCATTGCTATTTTTTTATTTCTAACTTAGGACTTTTCATGTATATGTTGAGGTGTTCTATCATTAAGTTACCAGCTCCCTTAGTAATTTTAATTCCTTGTTACAATACAGAAATGACTCATTCTTCCAACAACCACTGCTATTAACTAATTGCATTTTATTAAATACATTTTGCCAACCATGGCTAGAATCTACAAAGACTATTATAATAAGAATTGGTTTGACACGTAGCCTGAGAAAATTTAGTTCGCACATTACATGTTATGTAATGTGCAGCTCGTTGTTATGGTCCACATTTTTCACAATTGACGTACCTTGTTTATACTCCATGTTTTGCATAGATTTTAGTTAGGACATTTGCAATTATAATATCAGACCAAAAATGTCCTTCCAATGTGCTTTGATGGATGTCCATACCCTGTTCGAAGATTCTCATTTTGGCATTGGCAAGGAGGGTGCAAAGGAATTGCAAGGTCCATGTGAGCACATTTTTTTGAATGATTTATTTGGGCCTTCAATTCACAAAAGATTGTTCTATGAGTTTATTTTTGTTGATGAAAACCTAAGTCCATTTTGATCTCCTCTGGATGTATTCTTTAGAGTGTTAAAAATATTGACTACTATAGTTGTAAACCCTATATGCATAACAATTAGTATAGAAAAGTAGGTGCTATGTTTCGTATTTTTTATTTATCTTGGAAATCATAGGTTTTCCAGAAGCATTTTTCTGTTTATTTGATTTATAAAAGGTCTGCACAAGCATTAAAATGTTCATAGAAAAGTACATCTAAAGAAGATTTTACAAGCAGTGAATGTAGTCCCCAATTCTTATCTATTCACTTGACATGCATGTTAACCTTAAGTTAGTTCAATCTAGAAAATAGTGAGTATAACTTGAGAATGCCCGTTTAGATTACCCTGTGAATTTCTTTATACAATCGAAAACCAAATCTTTACTACAAATTGAAAAGAAAGGGAGCAAGATGTAGACTTTTAGGTATATCTTTGAATTTTTGAGTACCTACACATGTGAACCTTTCCTGCATCAGTTTAAAACAATTTCTTATATCTAGAGACTACTTATCTTTTTGGAAATATGTAGCCATTTATTTATTTTGCTTGGTTGATGAATGATTATGAGCATCTCAAGGTGTCAAACTTACTGAGGAATCACACAGAATATGGTGCAAGAGCACCTAGAAAATCATGTTTTCTTTTGTAATAAGGTTTATTTGACCAATGCATTTTCATTTCAGTTGTCTCTAGGTCCCTTAGGACCTAGAACCCATTTTGTAAGTCCTAAGTGACTTAAAACACACTTTTGTCATATTGTAATCACATAGTGCCAAATTAGGGTAGTAGGACAGTTTGAGGTAGTTTGGATCGGTTGGTTTTCCAACTACTGGTAGGTTGAGTTGATAAAAACACCAAAGGAAGGAACTACTGAAAGGGAGGAGAAGAAGAAGTGTGAATGTAATTGTGCATTATTCTAAGGAGAAATAAAACTATTTTGTTCTATCCATTTGATTTCTGTTCCCTCTAACTACAATTTGTATAATTGTAGATTTATATTCTTTATGTGCTTTCCATTGTTGCAATATGTCAATGTGAAGCATTCCACTAGTACGATTTCTATCGAAATCAGTGGAATGGCTTCGTTGTACAAGTATTTGTTTTGTTTCTTATTTTGTTTTTGTGTCCAATGGTGCAGAGGATCCAGATAGAGTGCTTTTGCATAGTAGGTTGACGTAGCATCTCCATGTGCTAGGGTTCGGTTGAAGAGGAAGAAAGTAAGTTGTGCATCGGCAAATTGTTGGGACTCACAACAAGTCCGCCGAAGTCGAGCAGTCTCACCGAGGGAGTTGGTTCATCGGTGCATCGGCCAGAATTTGTAAGTGCTTGCTGACGAGAAGAGTCTCACTGATGACAAATTCCATTGGCATATTAGAAACACATCAAAGGAGTTTACCGATAAAGTCATGCCCAACCGGTGCTGAAGCTGTCACGGTTAAGACGAGGAGAGCTTAACTGTCATCGACGTATCGGCGAAGCAAATTCTAACATGGCTGATAGTATTGTCTTGCTGACAAGTGAAAGTCAAAGGTGACATTGGAGTGATCGGTGTATTGGCGAAGTAGAATCTAAAGTAGCCAATAGCACTTTTCTTGCCGATAGGCAAGAAGCGTAGAGTCACCCATCAGAACGAGTTACAATGTCGGAGTGACAAGTTTGAAGATGACCGATGGTTATTTTCTTGCCGATAGGCAAAGAGTGTTGAACCTCACATTGGAGTGACTAAGACTTCGAAGAGATAAGTTGTAAAGTGGCCGATGGACAAAGTGTTGCCGAAAACGAAAGGAAGAGATCTGTTCGCTGAGACTAGAACCGGTTCGAAAAGGTTCAAGAGTTCAAAAGTTTAATACTTGATCAATTGTCCGTTCTCGCTGTGTGCTCCTCATCATATTGGTACAAGAGCCATAAAAGGTTTTGTTGTTGATCTGGTATATGTCAGCAGAGGAGAGTGAAGGAGAGGCTAGCATCATGCCTCCAAAGGGGATGATAGCAAAAGTGCTTAAGAAGTTCCAAGAGATGGTAGAGATGATCAAGATTGGAGTCAAGGAAGCACTCTAGGCTGAGTTGAAGGCACTGAAGATAGGAAAGAAATCAAATGATGAATCTGATGGAGAAGAAGAAGAAGGGGAAGAAGGAGAAGAACCCCAAGGGTAGGAGGCAGAGATACCTACAGATCAAAAATACTTTCTTGAAGCCATCAAGGCAATTGGGAAAGACTCTTCAGAGGCCAGGATGGAGATCCCAATGTTCAGTGGGAACATGGATGCCAAGGAGGTTGTGGAGTGGATTGAGGCTCTAAACAATTACTTTGAATACAAAGAGGTACTTGAGAACAAGAGGGTGAAGTTTGCAAAAACTAAACTCAAAGGTGATGCCCTTACATGGTGGAATTACACCCAAGGAGAGAGGGTAAAGAATGGGAAGAGTATGATCTCTTCATGGAGCAGACTGTTGGAGAGGATCAAGTCCCAATTTCTTCCATCAGACTATGAGGTGCAGATCTACAAGAAGATGCAAAATCTCAAGCAAAGAGATTTGGATGTGGCTACTTACATCAAGGAGTTTCACAAATACACTCTTTGTTGTGGGTACATGGAGGATGAAAAAGCTAAGGTGGCAAGGTATCTAAATGGTTTGAGGTTCAATATCCAAGATGAAATCATTTTATTGACCCCTGAAACCATGGAGAAATGCTTTCAAGTAGCATTAAGGGCTGAAGAGAAGTTGAAGAGGAAAGGTGTGTAGCAAAGTAGAGGAAGAGGTGGCAGAAATTTTAGAGGTAGGGATAGTTTTGAAGACAGAAATCACTCCCAAGAAGACCAAGGAGACACAAGTAGAAATAAGGGCCAAGTTTCTAATTTTAGAGAGGGATCTAGAGGCACAAGAGGTGGAGGTAGATGTTCTAATGTTTTCACTGGGAGATGTTATCATTGCAATGAGATTGGTCATACAACATACAAGTGTCCAATGAAACAAAGTTCTACATCTGGTGATAGTGAAAGGAGGAATGAAAAGAGGGTTCAATATGTGCAAGAAGAGGAGGCAGATGAAAGTGTTAACTCTCCAATTGGGAGTGCAGCCCCTGTTCAAGATGGAGAAGCATTGATGCTAAGGAGAACACTCTTGAAGACATCCAAGGACAAGGAGATGATACAAAGGAGAGCACTTTTCAGGACCAATTGCAAAAGCAAAGGTAAAATATGCAAGGTAGTAATAGATTCTGGTTCAACCGATAATATGGTGTCTAGGAAAATGGTGGATAAATTGAACATAGAAAGGATTCCTCATCAAACTCCTTACCAAACATCTTGGGTAAGTGATAGTCAATCACTTTTGGTAGATGAACAAGCATATGTTGATTTTGAGATTGGAGAATATAAGGATAGAGTTTTATGTGACATTTTACCCATGGAATGTTGTCACCTACTTTTAGGTAGGCCATGGCAATTTGATAGGCAATCATTATATGATGGATATGCTAACACATACACCATCAAGAAGGATGGGAGGACTTTTACGATGACACCATTGCAGGAGGATGTTGAAGCAAAGAAGGCAGCCAAGGTCATCTTGGTGGGTAAGAAAAAGTTTGTGAAAAACAATGAAGAAATTAAGGATACCTCAAGGTGTGGGGTTGCCAAAGATCAAAGTTTGAAGGTGGTTTCAGTTTCGAATGATGGAGATCAGATGATGATGTCTGAGATGGATCAGAAGAAGGTCAAAGAGCAGGTCTACAAGAAGCCACAAGGTGGTTGGAAAGAAGAAGATGCTATCATAGTAGGGACCATTGTTTGTCCTCTAGAGCCAACAAGAGTTGAAAGACAATCATATTCTACCATAGCAGCAGCACAAGAAGCATCAACCAAGGTTTTCAATGTAGGTGTTAAAGCATAGATGACAACAAGGAAGAATGACAAACAAAATATAGGTTTGGTTGCGAGCACTCACTCATGGCAAGGTGTGATTAGAGCCTACAATGCTAGGCATGAGTTTTTGATTCCATGGAAGCAAGTTGTAGTCCAGAGATCATGGGGAAGACATGAGGTAGCAAAGGATAAAGGTGGAGCAAGACAAAGAATCAACTCATGTGGCATGAGTTCTTTTCTAGGTGGGGAGTATGGTGCAGGAGCACCTAGAAAATCCTGTTTTCTTTTGTAATAAGGTTTATTTGACCAATGCATTCTCATTTCAGTTGTCTCTAGGTCCTTCAGGACCTAGAACCCATTTTGTAAGTCCTAAGTGACTTAAAACACACTTTTGTCATATTGTAATCACATAGTGCAAAAATAGGGCAGTAGGACAATTTGAGGCAGTTTGGATCAGTTGGTCTCCCAACTGTTTGCATCGGTTGGTTGTCCAACTACTAGCAGGTTGAGTTGATAAAAACACCAAAGGAAGGAACTAACGAAAGGGAGGAGAAGAAGAAGTGTGAATGTAATTGTGCATTGTTCTAAGGAGAAATAAAACTATTATGTTCCATCCATTTGATTTCCATTCCCTATAACTACAATTTGTATAACTGTAGATTTCTATTCTTTCTATGCTTTCCATTACTATAGTATGTCGATGTGAAGCATTCCACTGGTAGGATTTCTGTCAAAATTAGTGGAATGGCTTCATTGTACAAGTATTTGTTTTGTTTCTTATTTTGTTTTTGTGTCTGATAGTGCAGAGGATCCAAATAGAGTGCTTTTGCACAGTAGGTTGACCTAGCATCTCCATGTGCTAGGGTTTGGTTGAAGAGGAAGAAAGTAAGTTGTGCATCGGTGAATCATTGGGACTCACAAGTAGTCTGCCAAAGTTGAGCAGTCTTGCCGAGGGAGTTGGTTCATCGGCGCATCGGCTAGAATTTGTAAGTGCTCACCGACGAAAAGAGTCTCACCGAAGGCAAATGCCATTGGCATATCAGAAACATATCAAAGGAGTTTACCAATGAAGTCACGCCCAACCGGCGCTGAAGCCGTCATGGTTAAGACGAGGGGAACTTAACTGTCATCGGCATATCAGTGAAGCAAATTCTAACATGACCAATAGTATTGTCTTGCCGACAAGTGAAAGTCAAAGGTGACATTGGAGTGATCGGTGTATTGGTGAAGTAGAATCTAAAGTAGTCGATAGCACTTTTCTTGCCGATAGGCAAGAAGCGTAGTCACCCATCGGGAAGAGTTACGATGTCAGAGTGACAAGTTTGAAGACGACCGATGGTGATTTTCTTGCCGATAGGCAAAGAGTGTTGAACCTCACATCGGAGTGACTAAGACTTTGGAGAGATAAGTTGTAAAGTGGCCGATGGACAAAGTGTTGCCGAAAACGAAAGGAAGAGATCTGTTCGCCGAGACTAGAACCGGTTCCAAAAGGTTCAAGAGTTCAAAAGTTTAATATTTGATCAATTGTCCATTCCCGCTGTGCGCTTCTCATCAAAATACTGACTCATACAATAATGAAAGAAATAAAATTATCATCAGGATGCTTCTCTCAATCAATTGGGTTTTGAAATTTCCTCTTTTTTGCCTCTATGATTGGTAAATTTTTGTCTGACAGGGAATAGAAGAAAAATGAAACAATAATGCAATTTTCTGTAATGAAAAGAGTTTTATGATCTGTTCCATACTACAGAGTTATCCTGGCTCCAATGACAAGGTGCAAAGCACTGAATACTATGCCTCAACCTGCCCATGTTACATATTATTCACAGAGAACTACACTGGGTGGGCTACTAATTACAAAGGCTATCTCTATTGGAGAGTGAGGATTTGGGTATTATCTTATTCTTATTACTTCAAAATATTTTTTAACCAATATTCATTACATTGTAGGTTTAAAGTAGAAAAAAATTGAAATAAAGGTTCTAAAGCTGCTTCCATAGTTCATGAGAAAGAAATATATTTCTAAGAAGCACTTGTAATACATACAGAGTTTCATCGTTAGGATGTAGAGAATACAGGCTGTGCATAAAATCATTTCTTATAATAAGTAATGAGTTTGAGATTTTTAGATATAACTATATAAAAGGTTTCTTAATCTACCACAATAATAATTACTGATATTTTATATTAAAAGATTCTGAAACCAAGGAACAGATTGGGCCACATTATTGACAAACAATAATGATTCATACTTTTTAGGTTTCCTCATTCACTTAGAATTTTTACTGATGAACAAATCCATGCCTGGAAAGCTGTAGTTGATGCCATCCATGCCAAAGGTGGCATAATTTTCTACCAAATCTGGCATGTTAGCCACACCTCGTGTTGGTTCCCGAATCGGTAGAGGGTTTGCCAGCTCCAATGCACAAGCAGATTCAGTCAACAGATATAGGAGGTTGTGTGCGCTACCTCCCCTTCACTTCTGGTTCTGCCACACCAAGGGGGTATCCCTATTAGCTAAAGATTTGACATTGACTAGCCCAGTGGTAAAAGATTTAGCTTAACAACAATAGGCAGAATACTCTCATGTATGGACCAAGATTTGTATGACAAATCACAAGGTTAGCAACATTCTTGGACATATTTGTCTGGTTAAGGATGAGAGTATGCAGGGAGTTCCTAATCCTACTCCTACAACTAATAGATTGGAATAATGGAATGGTTTGAAATTATGATTTGGATGCAAGACAGGGGTTTTGGATCATAACTACTTCACAAGAACAGAGCGGTGCTTATCTCAGGGTAAGGAGTCAACTAGACGTATACATAAGAATGGCTTGCAACTATCATTCAAGTTTCAAGGGGTTAGGACTGGTACTTGCCTTACAAATACCACCCAAGGATAAGTATTCAACTGTCTCTACTTACAGATATCCCAGTCGACATACAATCTTCTCCATACTCAACCTAAAACAATTTAATCCACTCCTTGAATGGAAGTTACAGATTAAGCATGTGATACAGCAAAACTATACCCTAGAATCTAAGAAACCCTTAGCAACCAGATTCAAAAGAAGAAAATGCATGCGACAAATGGAGACAAATAGATAAATACATGCAACAATACATTTTTCATATACAATGACAAGAAACTGAACATATGTGCAAGATACAACTCAAATGCAACACATAAACTCCATAGAGATACAACAACCAAGAAATGCTCTGTATTTCATTATTTTTCCCCCAAAATTGCCCAAGTCTTCAACAACACTGAATGACATAGTTTGCCCGTCATATAGCCAAACTGTACCTCCAGCAAAATTAATTACAAGGCAAATCAAAAATTCACCAGATACAATGCATGAGAAATGGCACTCAAAAATTGAATGCAGCCAGGAAGCAGAGGAAGAGAGTAGGTGGGCTCAGGATTTGAGCCGCTACTTGAAGGTTTTCTTTGCAAGCTTGGTAGTTCACTCATCACCTCACCCATCAATGTCTCTGTACGACCACCATTAAAGCCTCAACTACCCACGAGATGCAACAACAGATGCATCAGGAGATTTTCCCACTCAAAATGGCCGCACACGCTCAGGGAAAACCATCGCTGCAGGTTCAAAACAAGGTCGTTGATCCACTCCTATCGCTGAGATCCACGGCTCAAAATCACACTAACTAGTCGTCAGCTAGTGAAAATATGCCACGTAGGCACCCCATGATTCTATCGCTAGCCTTTTCTCCTTTTACTTTGCCTTTACCACCTCTGTATATGCGAAAACATATGCATATACAAAAGCCACTGTTCACCTTTCAAAATCCCTTGTATATGCAAAATGCATATACATGCAATAGTTTAATATACAAGGCAGACCCCACGCTAGTTTAGAACAAATTGAAAAAACTACTCGGGTCCGGCTTGTATCCCTTACCTTTGTATATCGGCTTGTATATCAGCATATACAAGCACTTTATACAACCCATAGACCTCAAATTACCATTCATTGTATTTGACTCCTCTTTCGTGTCCGAGTTGTATATCTTTGTTTTGTATATCGGGTTGTATGCTGCATATACAAACCCAACATACATGCTGTGGACCCCAAACTTGTATGAAGCATCTTGGAATTCTATTTGGGTCCAGAATGTATCTTTTCACTTGTATGTTTTGAATGTATGTCGGCATACATACAATTGCCTTTGTATGCAACTGGTGGGCCCGACCCTTTTTCTCTCTCCTTTGCACATTTCGTTGCACATTGCATATACAAATACAATGTACAAGCCCTTTGATACAACTGTGGAATCTGTGGCGGAATATTCTAGGAATGCACATTTGAAGTATTTTGGAATCCGGCGTGCACATTTGTGAATGCATATCTCCTTCATATGTCGAATATACAATCTCACTTGTATACTCATGGGCCCCGCCAGATGTATCTCAGCCACACTATAGCAAATGTATGTTGGCCCTTGTATATTTTTTCTTTGTATATCTGCAATGTATATTTCCTCTTATACATAGCCATTGTATGTCTGAACATACAAACCAAATATACATGCAACTTGATATACAAATAGGGAACATTCCTCGGAATCTGCGAAAGATTCCCCCTTTGTATATGCACACTTTCAAGCCCGATATGCATTCAAAATGCATATAACTCATTTTTTCAAAGGCCGATAGAAATTTCTGACCTGCCAATTGTACATTTGACCAACATGTATATACAAACACCCTTGTATATACAAAGACACCTGCACCTTAACTAATTTTTGTAATTTTTTCAACTGCAGAGGCTGAAAGTGTTGGAATTTTTTGAATTTTTGGAAGGTGCATACGAATGTAAAATGCTCAAAACCTAAAAGTTTATGTAGGCACCACCAGTGGCTTTGTCTGGGGATGCATGCCTCTTGCAGGCATGGCAAGAACCACAGAACTCTGGGATGCAGACCAATCCCTTATCCATTGGGCACAGAGTCAAATACTGCACCGATCTGCATCACAAATCACACTTGGTGGCCTAAGGCCACCAAGAAAGGAAAAACCTATATCTCCTTTTGTCAAATACCTTGTTTTCATTTGATATCACTAGATCAGGCCTAAAGAAGTGGCCATGATCTGACCACAAACAAACCTTGTCATTTGCATATACAATTATCTCATTGAGCTGGCTCCTCTCAACCTTATGCAAACAACCTTCAACATCAGGCAACATGTGAATGCCATATTTATCAAACAATGCATATTCAAATGAAATATAACACATGTTATCATCTATATCAGCATTATGCATTGCAAAATGATCTCCTAGCTGGACTGAAAATTGAAAGCACTCAAAGTCCATCATGCAGCTAGGAACATCAGGGCTCATCTTATCACAAGATGGCATATCAAAGAAAAAGCTTTCAGATTCACAGTTGTGCACATCATGCACACAACCATCAGCTGCACCAAGCTAGAAAAGATCAAGCTCTGGCATCTCTTTGCAGCAGTTTTCATGATGTATGTTGGTTTCTCTTTCATCAGGATGAGAACTAGAATCCATATCAACATCAGTACCTAGATTCCCACCATACTCAAATAGATCTTCATCACCATATGTGTCAAAAATGGGTGATCTAGGTGTCTCAACTTCATCATGGTATGCTGCTAGTTCATGGGTAGCAGAACATGCATCTTCATCACCAATGGATTCTCCTTGTGGAGGAGTATCAGCCTGTATGGCATAAGCAAAACTATAATCAAATGAAGAACAATCATGCTCAGCACTAGCACTTGTTTCAATCTCTGACGGCTCTTCATCATCTCCATGTGTCTAAAAAGAAGGCACTAATTCACACATGGAACTGCTGCTCTGTTTGCTTATTTCATCCTTATCTTGAGCACAATACTCACAATCATCTCCACAAATCCATTCAAACAGATGTTCATTTCTGTCCATAACCTCATCATTATTTTCAGAATCAGACACCTCAACCTTGCAACGGGGGTCATCATTGATCCTTCTATTGGCATCCTCAACTGATGTATTTTCATTCTCATTTTTATCTTCACATGATGCCATAATCACTTGGTCATTTGCAGCCTTATAACTATTATTCATACCAAAACCTATGGACAGGGAATTCTGTATGTGCTCATTTCTCATTTTTTCTATATTTTCTACAAACTTGTATGCCATCTGCATACTTGTTATCTTTAATTCCCTCAACAATGCACTAGAGCCCTCCTCAAAAGCTTCAAAATATATGCCAACACATGTTGAAATATCAGGTCTGAAGACTTCTGGGATTTGTGAAAGGGCTACTGCAAATCTATGACTAAAATCAATACAGGGCTCTTTATCTTGTTTTTTGATTTCCATTAATCTTGCAACAAGATCAGCAGGTTCTCTTGCAAATTTTTCTTTGAAATAGCTAGCAAGTTCATCCCAACAGGCAAAGGATCTCTTTGGAAAGCTCAAATACCAATCTCTAGCTTTTGCACAAAGGATCTAACAAAAAACCTCATCCACATATCCTCATCTCTAAATGAGTGTCTCTCCATGAACCTATGAAAATTTTGGATATGTGCACCCCCATCACATACACTGTGACCACTAAATCTAGGCATCTGATTGTAAGTCTTAGCAGGCATACTTTCAACTTGATAATCAACCCATGACAAATCTAATTGGTCATACAAAGGATCAAAAGGGATGACAAGATGTTTAGCTTTCTGATTGGCAGACACAACAGGATTATTACTATTTAACTGGGCCTGCCTAGCCTCTAAGAGTATCAACCTATTTTTTATCTCTTCCATTCTTTTACTCAACATTTCATCTCCCTCTTGACTGAGTATGGGTGAATACATATTTGGATTCATATAAATTTCACTCTTAGACATCCTATATCTGCCTAAGACCTAAGGCTTCCCCCTGGCATCTAACTTATGCAATAAAACAACAAATATAAGTGGGAAAAAGCTAGGTACCTTTTTCTCATCTAGATGCTGAAGGCTTGAACAGAACATTCTTTTATCACATAGCATACATCAACCTTTCATGTGCATTAAATTTTTTTTGCAGAGTCGCCACCTCTCCAGAGAGGATAAAATTTTCAAACAGCTGAAAGCTCATCAAATATTTTTCTGAGTTCATTCCACCAGCAAAGCACCACATTCACATGAAAGAACCGGATATGCAGCAACGATTTCACACTATTTGACTCTTGTCCCCAGCAGAGTCACCATTTCTGTCGGTGACTCGGATGGACTCAAATAAATTATGTTTTCATCAACTCATCCCCAGCGGAGTCGCCATTTTTGTTGGTTCCCAAATCGGCAGAGGGTTTGCCAGCTCCAATGCACAGGCAGATTCGATCAATAGATATAGAAGGTTGCGTAAGCTGCCTCCCCTTAACTTTTGGTTCTGCTGCACCAAGGGGGGTATCCCTATTAGCTAAAGATTTGACATTGACTAGCCCAATGGTAAAAGATTTAGCTTGACAATAACAGGAAGAATACTCTCATGTATGGACCAAGATTTGTATGACAAATCACAAGGTTAGCAACATTCTTGGACATATTTGTCTGGTTAAGGATGAGAGTATGCAGGGGGTTCCTAATCCTACTCCTACAACTAATAGGTTGGAATAATGGAATGGTTTGAAATTATGGTTTAGATGCAAGATAGGGGTTTTGGATCATAACTACTTCACAAGAACAGAGCGGTGCCTATCTCAGGGTAAGGAGTCAACTAGAAGTATACATAAGAATGGCTTGCAACTGTCATTCGAGTTTCAAGGGGTTAGGACTAGTACTTGCCTTACAAATACCACCCAAGGATAAGTATTCAACTGTCTCTACTTACAAATATCTCAGTCGACATACAATCTTCTCCATACTCAACCTAAAACAATTTAATCCACTCCTTGAATGGAAGTTACAGATTAAACATTTGATACAACAAAACTATACCCTAGAATCTGAGAAACCCTGAGCAACCAGATTCAAAAGAAGAAAATGCACGTGACAAATGGAGACAAACAGATAAATACATGCAATAATGCATTTTTCATATGCAATGACAAGAAACTGAACATATGTGCAAGATACAACTCAGATGCAACACATAAACTCCATAGAGATACAACAGCCATGAAATGCTCTGTATTTCATTATTTTTCCCCCAAAATTGCCCAAGTCTTCAACAACACTGAATGACATAGTTTGCCCATCATATAGCCAAACTGTACCTCCAGCAAAATTAATTACAAGGCAAATAAAAAATTCACTAGATACAACGCATGAGAAATGGCGCTCAAAAATTGAATGCAGTTGGGAAGCAGAGGAAGAGAGCAGGTGGGCTCGGGATCTGAGCCACCACCTGGAGGTTTTCTTCGCAAGCTTGGTAGTTCACCCGTCACCTCACCCATCGATGTTTCTGCACGACCACCATTAAAGCCTTAACTACCTGCGAGATGCAACAGTAGATGCATAAGGAGATTTTCCCACTCAAAATGGCTGCACACGCTCAGGAAAAACCACTGCTGTAGGTTCAAAACAAGGCCGTTGATCCACTCCTATTGCTAAGATCCATGGCTCAAAATCACACTGACTAGTCATCGGCCAGTGAAAACGTGCCACGTAGGCACCCCATGATTCTATCGCTAGCCTTTTCTCCTTTTATTTTGCCTTTATCACCTCTGTATATGCGAAAACATATGCATATACAAAAGCCACTATTCATCTTTCAAAATCCCTTGTATATGCAAAATGCATATACATGCAACAGTTTAATATACAAGGCGGACCCCACGCCAGTTTAGAACAAATTGAAAAAACTACTCGGGTCCGGCTTGTACCCCTTACCTTTGTATATTGGCTTGTATATCAGCATATACAAGCACTTTATACAACCCACGGACCTCAAATTACCATTTGCTGTATTTGACTCCTCTTTCGCGTCCGGGTTGTATATCTTTGTTTTGTATATCAGGTTGTATGCTGCATATACAAACCCAACATACATGCTGTGGACCCCAAACTTGTATGAAGCATTTTGGAATTCTATTTGGGTCCGAAATGTATCTTTTCACTTGTATGTTTTGAATGTATGTTGGCATACATACAATTGCCTTTGTATGCAACTAGCGGGCCCAATCCTTTTTCTCTCTCCTTTGCACATTTCGTTGCACATTGCATATACAAATACAATGTACAAGCCCTTTGATACAACTATGGAATCTACGGTAGAATATTCTAGTAATGCACATTTGAAGTATTTTGGAATCCGGCCTGCACATTTGCGAATGCATATCTCCTTTGTATGTCGAATATATAATCTCACTTGTATACCTGCGGGCCCCACCAGATGTATCTCAGCCACACTGTAGCAAATGTATGTTGGCCCTTGTATATTTTTTCTTTGTATATCTGCAATGTATATTTCCTCTTGTACATAGCCATTGTATGTTTGAACATACAAACCAAATATACATGCAACTTGATATACAAATAAGGAATATTCTTGGGAATCTGTGAAGGATTCCCCTTTTGTATATGCACACTTTCAAGCCCAATATGCATTCAAAAATGCATATAACTCATTTTTTCAAAGGCCGATAGAAATTTCTGACCCGCCAATTGCACATTTGACCAGCATGTATATACAAACACCCTTGTATATACAAAGACACCTACACCTTAACTGATTTTTGCAATTTTTTCAACTGCAGAGGCCGAAAGTGTTGGAATTTTTTGAATTTTTGGAAGGTGCTTGTGAATGTAAAATGCTCAAAACCTGAAAGTTTATGTAGGCACCACCACCTCGCATACATGTGAAAAAATTAAAATTAGTTTTCTCTAAATTATAATCATAACATTTGAAAATTCTAAACTTAATAATCAAGTGGATTTTGGCCAATTTTTTTTAGTGATTTCCATTATTTTTGACAAGTTTAATATGCTAAATATTTTGAGTTTTGATGAAAATGATCACACCAAGCCTCAGTCAGGAGGAGTCTCTCCATTATTCTTAGCTAGAGGACAGATGGTTCCCAAACCCACCACTAGTTCTTCCTTATCATTAATCTATCTCTTTCGCTTCATAGATTCTATCATTCTTTTTACATAATTTATTGCCCTTCTAGTTAAAAATAGAAAGAAGCTAAAACCTTGAATTTGAAAAAAAAATTCAAAAAGAAGAAAGAAAATTTAGCTAAAACCCCAATTACAGTAGATGAATACTATGGCATCATCCAAGGATTTTGCTTATGTAGGTTCCAAGATGCTGAAGGGAAAAGGAAATACCTGTAGAGCAGAAATCTTTTAGAGCTTCAACCAGTATAGGAAAAGGAAATAGCTATGGTCAACCTCAACTTTCAAAGGAGACAACCACAACCATAGCAACCACAATGATATAACTGTTACTTGTAGTGGAAAACAAGATTAGCAAGTAGATTAACACACCTGACAATTATAATAATAGGTTCAGAACATATCAAACTAAAATTAATCTTAGAGTGCAAAATTAAATTCCACAAAATCAATTTTTTTTCTTCACAAAAATTCATTTGCAAAAATTGCAAATAGATCAAGATTAATAGGTTTAGCACACCTTATGTTTGCAGCACTACAAATAATTGTTCAGATTTTACCATAGGTCGGCCTTCCAAATAGCTAGCAATTGCTACAACTTCATGGAGGAACTCTACAACACTTTGGAGGAACAATTCATAAGAAAAAGAACCTCAAAGAAAATTGAAAAGACAAGAATGGACCTAGTAATCTTGCTGGACAGATTTGCCTTCACATCACACGACATGGAAAACATTAAATAATAGAGTTTTAAATATAGTTATAAATATAGTTATTAATGCAATGGTGACTTCTGGCAACAAATCAACACTCAGTAAATACTTAAAAGATTTTGGGGCCCTCGAAATTAATACGACAGACTGTAAATGTTTGTCTTATTTGGTTGATAATTGAAAATTCAATAAAATTTTAAATCATTATTTCATTTTTATACTGATTGTTCATAACATAGACCAATAAGATAATATACCATTAGTAATCCTTCCTACGACAGGAATTAATAACATACCATTTATTAAAAAATTCTACCTTTTGCAAAATAGTCCCCCAAAAAAATAGTTTACAGTAAAAAAACTTAAATACAGTCATACAACCATTAAATTTAAGACATGGATGAGATTATTTGCTCTTACCAAGACCTCGGCTGGATAGCAATTTACAATTTTCTCAAACAATACACTAGCAGTTGCATGGGGTGAACGTGCAATGGTTTTGCCGATAGGCTGTTTGTAAAATAAATGTTTGGTGAGAGGTGTTTGTGTTTTATAACTTGTTGGCATTGCATTGTTTGAGGAAGGTAGTGTAATTTGTGATTTATAGGCATGTTGCAAGGGAGTATCAATTCTCAGAATATAGTGAATCCTCTTTTCTATATTTATGTAGCTAGTTTTTTGTTGCATACTTCTTGAAATTGTATATGGCATTAGTTGCCATGCTATGTTTTGCAATTTAGAAATATGATTTTTTGACTACATATTATTGTGTAATAAATAGCTATGTAATAGTTTGAGTGACTACATACCACTACTATGACAAAACTTTGACACAAGATTGGACACATCGAATGGATTTTTGAACAATTTTTTGGAACTTCCAAACAAGGCATTTGAGACTGTAAATCCTTATTTTATTAACTTGCTTTGCATAAAAATGGTAACATGGAACTAGAATTATGGAAAGCCAACATTAGGTTTGTTGGCAAGAGACACTATGTGGCTTCATGAGTGTTGTCATTGATGGCAACAAAGTCTATCCCACACATCTGCAGCACATAGTATGCCTATACCGGAAGTCAGATTGAAGAGTGTTCTGGTCCAGTGAACAAGAACAGAGCATGCAGCAAAGTCTAACAATTAGGTTTGGATCTCTCAGAGGGTGTAACTCAGCAAGTTGCAGAATTGGGCAAGTTAAGAGGAGTATCATGACTACTATATTCCAGAGATTGAGCCTCCGATGATGAATCATGGAAAAGATATGAGCATCTGAGTGTTGGGTTCTAGACAGGCAGAGCAGATTGAGGAAGAACTGACCGGAAGAGTATCAGACTTCAATCCAGATGAGTAATTGATGTTGATAAAGCTATTTGAGGGATCATACATGGTTGACTGACATGATTGATGACTTCTATGTATATGTTTTTGATATGCATCACATATTAAGCATGGAATCAGCCAATAGATCAGTGTTTTATAAATATATTGAGTATTCCGGTTGCCGACCAGAAAGATGTTGAAATCCTTGATGTGGATATATATACCAGATGGATTTTGGTATGAAGGTGTGTGTGTGAAGATATAGTGTGCGAGGAAAGGCAAAGATAAGTGTGGAAGCAGCAATACAAGTTCGTTATGTGACAGAACAGTAGCACTAAAAGCAGAGGAAGAATGAAGTGCATTAGATCAATATATTGAGCCTAACCGGAACTGAACATGCCTCTCATCAGTTCAAACGCTTGGTTACCTTCTATAAACTTTGTAGACAGTGAGTCTCTTGTAGGCAGTGTGCCTCTTGTGAGCTGTGTGCTCAGGCAGTGAGCCCTAATTGGCAAGTGCCATTTTGTACTTCTTATTCTTTTAACAGAGAATACAATCTTGGGTTAGTCACCCCATGGTTTTTCCCTTAACAGGGTTTTCCACGTTAAAATCCTTGTGTTATGTGTGTTGATTTCATTTCTTCTCTCATGATTATATATGCTTATGTGTTTTGATGCCGCTCAAATTATAAAAATAAAAATAAAGTATAGTTATTAGAGATAATTGATTCACTCCCCCTCTCAGTTATCTACCTTGTTTCTAACAAGGTTTGCTCCACAAATGTCATTCAAAAGCTGCTCAAATTTCAATTGGTGCTAGTTGCCATGCTATGTTTTTTTTTTTTAAATTAGAAATATAGTTTTTCAATTGCATACTGTTGTGTAATAAATAGCTATGTATAGTTGAGTGACTACGTACAACTATTATGTCAAACTTTGACACAAAATTGGATGCACCAAATGGATTGTTGAACAAATTTTTAGAACTTTCAAACAAAGCATTTGATACTATAAATCATTATTCTATTGACTTGCCCTATGTAAAAATGGAAACATGGATCAAGAATTATGGAAATCTAACATTGGGTTTGCTCCAAAAATATCATTCAAAAACTACTCAGATTTCAATTGGTGTCGTGCCTCAAATAGATTGGGAACAATTTAATCTCTATACAATTATTGTTTGGGAATGCACAAAGAGAAGAAATCTTATGGATTAAAAAAATTTCCTTGAAAACAAATGCCATAAAATGAATGTTTGAAAAAAACAAGATATGTTCAACAATATTCCTAAATAGATATTGACTCATTGAGAATGCAATTTAAACAGATCATAAACAAGTCAGATTAGTAAAAAAAAAAAATTAAGTTGAATTAGTTATATATTACACCCATGCCTACATTAATATAAATATATCAAGCACAAAATATGGAGTATCACATAACCAAAAATTGGATGGGTCATTAAGATCTCTTCATCAATTTATCCATTCAAAAAGGAATTCTTAACATCCATTTGGTGAAGAGACCACATGTAATGAACTATCAATACTATAGTAGCCTTGACAAAATTGATCTTTGTTGTTGGACCAAAAGTTTTTATGTATTCAAATCCCCCCTTTTGGTCAGTAATCTTGCCTTATGTTTTCCAATGCTTCCAATAGATTTGAAGTTAGTTTTATACACCCACTTATTTTTTACTGCATTCTTTCCCTTGGGTAAGTCCACTAATTCCCAACTCATATTCTTTATCAAAGAGTCATATTTATTTGCATAGCTTGGTCCAAATCATATTTTCTCTTATCCTCATCATACATTTGAGGATAATTAGTCTTCATTATTGTGGTCATTAGGGCATAATTAACTTGTTGATTTCTTTGATAAATTTCTTGAGGACTCTTGGTCTTCTAAGAAGGGCTAGATTCTTCAATTGTATTGGAAGTTGACTTTGAACTTTTGTTGGTTTCAAAAGTACTATATGATATGTGATTATTTGTGAGCACTCGTGGGATAGGATTTGGAGAGGATTTTATCATATCCTTGAACCCTTGATTAAACTTGACATCCCTAAGGATTTCAAGGTTTGGGATAGGAACACTTATTTTGCAATAGGAACACTGAGATAGCATGTAGATAAAAGTAATTAGTTGTTCCTTTATAATTGCATATTGAACGTTGAAATTTATCGAGAAGAGAACATACAATTTTGTTATTGGTGAATGGTTGTTATCTATCCATCATTTGAACATCGAAGGAATGTAGTGATATGCGTTGTTGTCCTGCATTAGAAAAGAAATGGATTAAATTAAATATGTTGAAATGTATACAAGTAAAGTTGGTTTTGAATAGTAGTGGGTAAAAGTAGGTATGCTAGTAAAGTTTTTTTTGTTTCAGTCAATTCTTTGCAAGTGATAGTACCCTTAATGTTAAATGGGTATGCCAAGATAGCATGTAGATAAAAGTAATTAGTGGTAGAAGACATGAAGTGAGAGTTCATTATAGAAAAAACAAAGAAAACAAAACTGCAAACTAAGCAAGGGCGGAAGAATTAGAAGAGTTGCATGCAAGTAAATTTGTTTTTTGTTTCGATCAATTATTTGCAAGTGATATTGCCCTTAATTGGTCCTCTTCTTGTTTCCCAAGCATCTTGAGCCCATTTAGTTGAAATGTTATGCCTATGTATAGAATTGACAAGACTTTCCATTCATCAGGACTATTGTCATGCATTGCATGTCCCCTGTGAAAAGGAGTTTCATCATTAATGTATGTCAATGGATCTAGAGATGTATCATATCCTTGAACCCTCAATTAAACTTGACATCCCTAAGGATTTCAAGGTTCGGGATAGGAACACTTATTTTGAAATGGGCACATTGAGATATCATGTAGATAAAAGTAATTAGTTGTTCCTTTATAATTGTACATTGAACATTAAAATTTATTGAGAAGAGAACATACAATTTTGTTACTGGTGAATGGTTGCTGTCCACCCATCATTTAAACATTGAAGGAATGTAGTGATATGTTTTGTTGTCCTGCATTAGAAAAGAAATGGAGTAAATTAAATATGTTGACATGTATGCAAGTAAAGTTTTTTTTTTTAGTCAGTGATAGTGCCCTTAATGTGCAATGGGTATGCCAAGATAGCATGTAGATAAAAGTAATTAACTTGGCAGAAGACATGAAGTGAGAGCTCATTATAGAGAAAATAGAGAAAACAAAATGGCAAACTAAGCAAGGGTGGAAGAATTAGAAGAGTTGTGTAGACACTGAAAATTGTCTAGGTCTTGTTTACACATGACCTTGTATGTTTTTGCCCTAGGTCCTGGTTACATAACACCTAGTCGGCATGACCTTGTAATGTTTTGCCCTAGGTCCTAGGTCATCCCACTCATAATTCTAACTCAATCACATTCCTAATTAATTAAATAAATCCACTTTATTTAATTAATCTCCCCATTCACATGTCCTCACATAATTCAAATTAAATGTTTGAATTAAATCACTCACCTTTCGTCTTATTCAAACAAGTGTCACATGCTACATCCTCCACTTAATCCCTTCACATGTCAAATTCCATCTACTGCAAGAAAGGGTCGAGCTTGTTAATTGGACTGATGAAAGCCCTTGAATCCATTCACTTGGATTTTTTAGAATGTCAACCTTACCTCATTTGACAGTGAGATTATCAAAACAATCATTATTAAGGTACTGAATATCTTGGGGTCTCTTGTATGTTATTTAGTTTCACTGGACCATTCGTGGGTTTCTTACCGCTTGCATTTTTTGATTGTACAGATGAAGAAATGTGAGGCAGAGATGGAGAGCGAAGCAATGAAATGAATTATTTTGGAAGCTGCAACAAACCATGGTTTTGAGATAGCATTAAACACATGATTCTCATAAGCTTAAAGATTCTCTTTGATTCAGCTATCGAAGGTCGAAAACAATTTGTACATAGTCCTATTTACTCATAGGAAAACTCTGATATTGTATTCAGTTTAATATTATTGTTTTCATTTTAATTTAAGAATTTTAATTTCTAAGAATGATTATATCTTAGTCAATCATAAAAATATTAACCCTAATCATATATCACCCTATGAATAATAGGGGACATTGTATTCAGTTTATTTATTTATTTTTTTTGTAGAAAAAGTGGCAAAGCCACTAAAATTATATTAATTATAAAATGAAAGTTACAAAATGCCAGATTCAATAAGGCATACCGGCAGGAAAGAATCGGCAAAGAAAACCTCCGGTTGTAGCCCTTTAAAATAGATACAATACAAAATTGACTCAGAAGGATGAGTCAACCCCCAAAAAAGTCTATGGCTTAAAGCCTTACAAGAATAAAACTTTGTGCAAACAGCACTATTACAAACTAACCAACTGATAGAGTCAACAGATAACAAAACTGTCTACAAAACATAGATTTTAATTATCCTCCTGCCATTTTCATCATCAAGACCCTGTAGATCAAGAGCCTCTTCTTCTACCAAAAGCCTCCCCAACTATCGCCTGTTAACTGGAAAGATCCCTGCACTCAAACAAACCTCCCACAAGAGTAGTACCCAAATGCAAAAAAAAATCCTCTAAAACATTAATAAAAGCATCTACAGGAAAAAGAGCATTTTGAACAAACATAAGACTCAAATTTCTTACCATATCAAAGTTTTTGCAAAAAAACCATAGCATTAAAAACTTCCTGCAAAAAAATCAAGTTAAGAAAAACTTCCTGCATAGATTTACTAAAGTGTAAAAGCTGCCACCCGCAGACAAACTTCATGCCAAAGTGTCCACGACTCCTTCGCTGTGACAAAATTCTATCAGCGTAATTTTAATCTTGCCTCCTGATCTCACATCTCTTACCGATGGAGATTCTCGTTTTCACCTATTAGCAAGACTTTCAACCACCCAAATACTTCCTTCATTGATACACCGAAGAGCTAATCTTGTGTATGCAAGACTTGACTTGCTACAACCGGTAAAACAATGTAACTTTCCCCGAAGTCACTGATACAACCGGTCATACTAAGTGTCTAGCTCAAAGTATCTTTTCAATGCACATTTGCAACATACAACTTTGACATACACATTTAGGATACACACGAAATGATACTCACATTAATTTAATTTAGGATTTTTATTTCTGAGAATGATTATATCTTAGTCAATCATAAAAATATTAACCCTAATCATATATCACCCTATGAATAATAGGGCATATTTAGATATAATATATTAATTTATGAATATTAAAATATTATTTACCCTTTTTTATTCAACATGGGTAAATGCTTTTGACTAGAGCTATGAACCGGGTACAATATCAAGTAGACAGGGGAGACTAGACCTCGTGACCTCGTGCCTACTACAAGAAGCTCTCGCCAATCGAGCTAGGCCCCCAACCCAAAATATTATTTACCCTAATTCTATTAATAATAATTATGTTTAAAATTATATATATTATGAATATATAACTAATAATTATATAATATACAACAAAACCCTAGAACCCTAATTCTATTAATATTTTTATCCTAATATACATAAATGAATATTATCATATAATTATATAATAGGATATTAATATTATATTCAAGTTATTATTTAAACAAGATATATTTCTTTGAAACAACATTGCAAATTGCCATGCTTATAGTTTATATTAAGTTTTCTTAAAATAAAGATGCAAATTTTGTAGACAAAAATAATTAAAAAAACATATCTACAATTTAATTAACTAATTGATTTAGAAGATATAATTCTATTGGCTACTTGATTGAGGTCTTATTCTCCCTTATCTTTCTTAAATGTGTCCTCCACTCTCCCCTTATATTCTCTCCATCATTCCCTATTTTATAGAAAAATTATTGTATATTTAATTTATTTTAATTTTTAACATAATAATGAGAAAAGAAGCCACACATTCGATTCCATTAACATTTATATAAAATGTTGTTATTATGTTAAACATTAAATTAAATTTTAAAAAATTTTGTAATTGAAAATTTATTATAAAAAGTTATATTAATCAAAATACAAAAAATATTATTATTTTTAAAATAATTGTAAAATTCTAATTAAAAATCCTTTCCATTGATAGGGATGTTGATTGTGTAGACATTTAGTTTACATATTAAGTTTTCTTAAATTAGCTAATTGATGTACAAGATATAATTTTATTGGCTACTTGATTGAGGGTTTTATTCTCCCTTATCTTTCATAAATGTCTCATCCACTCTCCCCTATATTCTCTCCATCATTCCCTATTTTATGGGAAAACTATTATATATTTATCTCCACTTACACATTTAACCTTATTTTATGAGAAAATTTTATGAACCAATTACATAGTATAATTTTATTTCTTGCACTAAATATTTATTTCTTAATTTCTTGTGTGAATTAGACTTGAAAATTTGTTATATTATTAAAATATGTTAAATTATATGTGAATTTGTGAAATGTATAGATAGTATATTTGCAATAAACTTTATTTTTTAACATCTCTATTAGTTAATTGGATAATATTTAAAAAATAATAATTATAATTGTGCTAGAGAAGTCAAACATCATCAAAGTTAACTACTCAAAAGAATGTTATATAAGAAGTAATCATTAAAAAAATTAATTACATTAAAATGAAAATAACAATTTTATACCGACAAACAATAAATATGATAAAAAAATATTAACGCAGAGAGAGAATTAGGGCAAATGTATATAACCAAAAAATATTAGGGTTATTTTAGGGTTACAATTACAATTAGGGTTATAGTTAGAGATAGAATTAGGGTTAGGGATAGAATTATAATTAGGGTTAGAATTAGGGTTACAAATATAATGGGTTAAGGTTAGAATTAGAGTTTAGCAATATAATTAGGGTTAGGAATATAATTAGGAATATGTGTGGTAAATTGATTAAAAAAGTAGGTGCCTTGAGAATTAACATAGAGAGAGAATTAGGGCAAATATATATAACCAAAAAATATTAGGGATACATTTAGGGATAGAATTAGGGTTAGGGATAGAAATATGATTAGGGTTAGAATTAGGGTCACAAATATAATTAGGATTAAGGTTAGAATTAGAGTTACGACTAGAAATAGGGTTAGGAATATAATTAAGGTTATGATGTGGTTAGAATTAGGGTTTTGATTACAACTACGATTACAATTTTAAGGCTATAATTAGGGTTAAAGTTAAGGAAAGAATTAAGGTTAGCAATACAATTAGGGTTAGGAATATAATTAGGGTAAGGATAAGAGTTTTAGTTAGGGTTAAGGTTAGAATAAGGGTTAGGGTTAGGATTAGGGTTGCTATTAATGTTAGGGTCAGAATTATGGTTAGGGTTAGAATTCAAGTTACGGATATAATTAAGGTTAGGGTTAGGGATGGAATTATGGTTATGGGTTTCATTATAATTAGGGAAAATATATAACTAAAAAAACATTACAATTAGAAATAGGGTTACAATTAAGGATATAATTAACATTAGCAATAAAGTGAGGGTTAGGGTTACAATTACGGTAAATATTTATAAACAAATAATTGTTAGGGTTAGAGTTAGAATTAGTGTTTGGGTTACAGATAGAATTATGGTTAGGGTGAGAATTGGGGCTACAAATATAATTAGGATCAAGGTTAGAATTACGATTAGGGTTATATTTATGGTTAGAATTAGGGTTAGAAATTGGAAAAATATATATAACAAAAATAATATGATGGTTGTTACAACTAGAACCAAAAAATATTAGGGTTAAGATTATGATTACAATTAGAATTAGGGTTGGGTTAGGGATAGAATTAGGGTTAGCAATAGAATTAGGCTTAGGTATAGAAATATAGATAGTGTTATAATTAGGGCAAATATTTATAGAAAAGATAATTAGGGTTAGAATTAGAATTATGATTGCGGTTAGGGATAGAATTATGATTAGGGTTAGAATTAGGGTTATAGATATAATTAGTGTCAAGGTTAGAATTAGGGTTAGAGTTAGGGTTAGAAATAGGGTTACAGATAGAATTCGGGTTAGCGATAGAATTAGAATTATTATTGTTATAATCAAGGAAAATATTTATAGAAAAAATAATTAGTGTTAGAGTTAGAATTATGATTGCGGTTAGGGATAGAATTATGATTAGGGTTAGAATTAGGGTTATAGATATAATTAGTGTCAAGGTTAGATATAGGGTTAGAATTAAAATTGGTGTTATATAATTAGGGTTAGGTTGGAATTAGGGTTAGGCTTACAGTTAAAATTTATGCTAGAATTAGGGTTAGGGTTAGGTTTATGTTATAATCAGGGTTAGTATTGCCCTGAATGTTAAGGTTATGGTTACAATTAGGGTTTGGCTTATGGTTTAAGTTAGAATTAGGATTACAGTTATTATTACAATTAGGTCTCAATTACCTGGGGTTATAACTATGGTTAGAATTAGGGTTGGGGTTGGCATTAGAATTAGGGATATAATGAGAAATTAACTAGATCTAGGGGTAGAATTAGGGTTAGGGTTAGAATTAAGGTTAGGATTAAGGAAAAAATTAAGATTTTCAATGCAATTATAGTTACTAATAGAATTAGGATTAAGTAGATCTATGGGTAGAATTAGGGTTTGGATTACAATTATGGTTAGGATTACAATTCTTACCCAAACCCTAATTCTCACCCAAACCTTAATTGCAATAATAACACTCAATCTAACCCTAATTATAAATCTAACCCTATTTATAACCCTCAACCTAACTATATCCCTAAATAAAACCCTAATTCTAATCTAACCTTGGTTCTGATAGTAACCTAAACCCTAACCTTAACCTAAAACTAACTCTATATCTAACCCTATTCTAACCATAACCATAAGATTACACTTAGCATTGATTTAGAAGCCTAACCCTATATCTAACCCCATTTATAAGCCTAATCCTAACCCAATCTCTAAACAAAACCCTAATTCTAAATATGACCTTCATTCAAACCCTAACCCTAACCATAATTTGGTATATGAATAAAACATTAAATTTAACAAGATTTATAAACATAACCATAACCATAATTAGATTAAAACCTTATTGTAACCCTAATTTTAAACATAACCCTAATCTAACCCTAACCCTAATTAAACCATGATCCTAAAAATACACTTAGCATGTATTTATCTAAATATAAATATCCCAACATCATAACTCTATTCCTAAACATAACCCTAACCCTAATTCTAGTACTTACCATAGGTTCCATAATTTAAAACATGATTAAAACCCTAAATCTAACTCTATTTATAACCTTGACCCTAACTATATCCCTAAACAAAACCCTAATTCTAATCTAACATTGGTTCTAACCCCAGCCCAAACCATAATTGTAATCATAACCTCAATTTAACCCTAATTCTAATTCTAACCATAATCCTAAGATTACACTTAGCATTGATTTATAAGCCTAGCTTTATATCTAACCCTATTTATAAGCCTAATCCTAAACCAATCCCTAAAAACATATAATTCTAAATCTAACCTTCATTCCAACCCTAAAAAATAATATATAATTATTTATTATATTATAATAATATATCTCAACTATATTGGGTAAGTGCAAGAAGATGGGGGGCTAAAAAGGGGTCTTAAGTGGCCACTTTTTTTCTAAAATTAGGAAATGCTAGCCTTGGATGAGAAATTGAGCATAGTTACAATCAAAATTGTAAGATGCAAGAAAAACAATGTTCGTAGTGCTCCAAGTCTACTTTTTAAACTACTATTTTTTTTTGAAAATGGTATATATTAAAGGGTTCAAAAGAGGGAGCCACAGAAATTGGTGTTGTTCCTGTCAAAAAACATAACATAGCATGTTTTGTGGCTCCCTCAAAAGGTTAACTTTTTTTTGGTATTGTTAAAATCCCTTCAGTGAGAAATTAGTTAATAGCATGTAGTTTATGCCTGATTTTTTTGATATTTTTTTAATGAATATTTGATTTTTTTACTAATTTTCAAAGTGGACACATCTTGAAAAATAGAATTTTTGTTGTGCTACCCCTATAAATTTTGAAAGCTAATTGAAAATCAATTTTTTTAATATGTGTAGAATGGATTCTAGTGTCTAAAAATGTAATTTTTTTGAAATTTCAATGAACGGTTAATTTACAATGAAAAAAAGACCAAACACTGGTTTTTGCCCAAAAATGGACACACAAACAAAAGAAATTAAAGATGAAAGGCTTAACATTGTCAAAATGTGCAAAAAATTACATCGTTAAATAGCTAAGAAAAAGCCTAACATTACCGAGGTGTTCAATTTGTTTGACCTTGAAACACGTGCAAATCTGAGGGTTGGCACGAACGAAATTATGTGAAATCCTATAGAATATGCAAAAACATGTCTCTGGTTGTTGGGAAGGCACTCCAAGCCTTTGGGTTGGAAATCCAAAGCAAATCCCAAGCCTAAGGCTTGGGATTCCAAAAGCAAAATATAACGCAGGCACATTATAATGCACTCGCGTTATGTTATCTTTTGCATTTTTTTCCTTTTCACAAAAGTTTGCCTATTGTTGGTCATGTTTGACATAACGCGAGCACGTTATAACTTGCTCACATTATATCTCCCTTGGAATGTTTTATGTTCAAGGTTATTAAGCATGTATGCTTGTATGTATGTATGTATGTATACTTCTATGTATGTATGTATGTATGTATGTATGTATGCTTGTATGTATCTATGTATGGTTTACAATGTATGTATGCATGCTTGTATGTATGTATATATGTATGCATGTTTGTATGTATGTATGTATGTATGTATGTATGTATGTATGTATGCTTGCATGTATGTATGTATGTATGTAAGGGTTTTGGGTTTAGGATATATAAGGACCTGAGCCCGTAGAGTTTTTTAGGGTTGAGGGTTGAGGTTTTTGGGTTTAGGGTTTAAGGTATAGGCTTGAGAGTTGAGGGTTGAGGTTTAAGGGTTGAGGGTTGAGGCTTTAGGGATGAGGGTTAAGGGATTAGGGTTTAAGGTATAGTGTCGAGGATAGAGGAGGGTAGAGATGGGGGTAAGGCGGATAGGGGAGGAGAGGGGTGGATAAGGATTGAGGGATTAAGGTTTAAGGTTGAGGGTTGAGGGTTTAGGGATAGGGTTTAGAGTTTAGCAATAAGGGATTACAGTCTAGGACCTTGAGGGATTAGGGTTTAGGGTTGAGGCTTTAGGTCCATAGCATTTAGGGTTGAGGGTCAAGGGATTAGGGTTAAGGTAGAGTGTTGAGGGTAGAGGGATTAGAGATAGAGTCTAGGGTTGAAGGTTTAGGGTTGAGGGATTAGGGTTGAGGGTTGAGGGTTTAGGGATAAGGGATTAGGGTTTAAGGTATAGTGTTGAAGGTTTAAGGTTTAGGAATAGGGATAGCATTTAGGGTTTAGGGTTGATGGTTGAGGGATTAAGGTTTAGGGTTGAGGTATTAAGGTTTAAGGTTGAGGTTTGAGGGCTGAAATTTGAGGGATAGGGTTTAGAGTTTAGGGGTAAGGGATTAAGGTTTAGGACCTTGAGGGATTAGGGTTTAGGGTTGAGGCTTTAGGGATAATGTTTAGGGTTGAGGGTTGAGAGATTATGGTTAAAGTAGAGTGTTGAGGGTAGAGGGATTAGGGATAGGGTTTAGGGTTGAAGGTTTAGGGTTGAGGGATTAGGGTTTAGGGTTGAGGGCTTAGGGATAAGGGATTAGGGTTTAAGGTATAGTGTCGAGGGTTGAGGGTTTAGGAATAGGGATAGCATTTAGGGTTTAGGGTTATGGGATGTAAGGGTTTAGGGTTTAGGGATAAGGAATTAGGGTTGAGGGATTAAGGTTTAGGGTTGAGGGATTAAGGTTTAAGGTTGAGGGTTGAGGATTTAGGGATAAGGTTTAGAGTTTAGGGATAAGAGATTAGGGTTTGGGACCTTGAGGGATTAGGGTTTAGGTTTGAGTCTTTAGGGATATCATTTAGGGTTGAGGGATTAGGGTTGATGGTTCATGGATTAGGGTTAAGGTAGAGTGTTGAGGGTAGAGGGATTAGGGATAGGGTTTAGGGTTGAGGGATTAGGATTTAGGGTTGAGGGCTTAGGGATAAGGGATTAGGATTTAAGATATAGTGTCGAGGGTTAAGGGTTTCAGAATAGGATAACATTTAGGGTTTAGGGTTGAGGGATTAGGGATAAAGAATTAGGGTTGGGAGTTGAGGGATTAAGGTTTAGGGTTGAGGGATTAAGGTTTAAGGTGAGGGTTGAGGGTTGAGGGATAGCATTTAGGGTTGAGGTATTAGGGTTGATGGTCAATGGATTAGGGTTAAGGTAGAGTGTTGAGGGTAGAGGGATTAGGGATAGGGTTAAGAGTTTAGGGATAAGGCATTAGGGTTTAGGACCTTGAGGGATTAGGGATTAGGGTTGAAGGTTTAGGGTTCATGGATTAGGGTTTAGGGTTGAGGGTTTAGGGATTAAGGTATTATGTCGAGGGTTGAGGGTTTAGGAATAGGGATAGCATTTAGGGTTTAGGGTTTAGGGATAAGAGATTAGGGTTAAGGGTTGAGGGATTAAGGTTTAGGGTTGAGGGATTAAGGTTTAAGGTTGAGGGTTAAGGGTTCAGGGATAGGGTTTTGAGTTTAGGGATAAGGGATTAGGGTTTAGGACCTTCAGGAATTAGGGTTTAGGGTTGAGGCTTTAGGGATAGCGTTTAGGGTTGAGGGATTAGGGTTGAGGATTGAGGGATTAGGATTAAGGTAGAGTGTTGAGGGTAGAGGGATTAGGGATAGGGTTTAGGGTTGAAGGTTTAGGGTTGAGGGATTAGGGTTTAGGGTTGAGGGTTTAGGGATAAGGGATTAGGGTTTAAGGCATAGTGTCGAGGGTTGAGGGTTTAGGAATAGGGATAGTGTTTAAGGTTTAGGGTTGAGGGATTAGGGTTTAGGATTTAGGGATAAGGGATTAGGGTTGAGGGTTGAGGGATTAAGGTTTAGGGTTGATGGATTAAGGTTTAAGGTTGAGGGTTGAGGGTTGAGGGTTTAGGGATAGGGTTTAGAGTTTAGGGATAAGGGATTAGGGTTTAGGACCTTGACGGAATAGGGTTTAGGGTTGAGGATTTAGGGATAGCATTTAGGGTTAAGGGATTAGGGTTGAGGGTTTAGGGATAGGGTTTAGAGTTTAGGGATAAGGGATTAGAGTTTAGGACCTTGAGGGATTAGGGTTTAGGGTTGAGGCTTTAGGGATAGTGTTTAGGGTTGAGGGATTAGGGTTGAGGGTTTAGGGATAGGGTTTAGAGTTTAGGGATAAAAGATTAGGGTTTAGGACCTTAAGGGATTAGGGTTTAGGGTTGAGGGTTTAGGGATAGCTTTTAGGGTTGAGGCATTAGGGTTGAGGGTTGAGGGATTAGGGTCAAGGTAGAGTGTTGAGGGTAGAGGGATTAGAGATAGAGTTTAGGGATAATGGATTAGGGTTTAGGACCTTGAGGGATTAGGGTTTAGGGTTTAGGGATAAGGGATTAGGGTTTAAGGTATTGTGTCAAGGGTTGAGGGTTTAGAAATAGAGATAGTGTTTAGGGTTTAGGGTTAAGGGATTAGGGTTTAGGGTTTAGGGATAAGAGATTAGGGTTGAGGGTTGAGGGATTAAGGTTTAGGTTTGAGGGATTAAGGTTTAAGGTTCAGGGTTGAGGGTTTAGGGTTTAGGGATAGGGTTTAGAGTTTAGGGATAATGGATTAGGGTTTAGGACCTTGAGGGATTAGGGTTTAGGGTTTAGGGTTGAGACTTTAAGGATAGTGTTTATGGTTAAGGGTCGAGGGATTAGGGTTAAGGTAGAGTGTTGAGAGTAGAGGGATTAGGGATAGGGTTTAGGGTTGAATGTTTAGGGTTGAGGGATTAGGGTTTAGGGATAAGGGATTAGGGTTTAAGGTATGGTGTCAAGGGAGGGATTAGGAATAGGTATAGTGTTTATGGTTTAGGGTTGAGGGATTAGGGATAAGGATTTAGGTTTGAGAGTTGAGGGATTAAGGTTTAGGGTTGAGGGATTAAGGTTTAATGTTGAGGGTTGAGGGTTGAGGGTTTAGGGATAGTGTTTAGGGTTGAGGGATAAGGGCTGATGGTTGATGGATTAGGGTTAAGGTAGAGTGTTGAGGGTAGAGGGATTAGGGATAGGGTTTAGAGTTTAGGGATAAGGTTTTAGGACCTTGAGGGATTAGGGTTTAGGGTTGAGGCTTTAGGGATAGCATTTAGGGTTGAGGGTTTAGGGATAGGGTTTAGATTTTAGGGATAAGGGATTAGGGTTTAGGACCTTAAGGGATTAGGGTTGAGGCTTTAGGGATAGTGTTTAGGGTTGAGGGATTAGGGTTGAGGGTTGAGGGATTAGGGTTAAGGTAGAGTATTGAGGGTAGAAGGATTAGGAATAAGGTTTAAGGTTGAAGGTTTAGGTTTGAGGGATTAGGGTTTAGGGTTTAGGGATAAGAGATTAGGGTTGAGGGATTGAGGTTTAGGGTTGAGGGATTAAGGTTTAAGGTTGAGGGTTTAGGGATAGGGTTTAGAGTTTAGGGATAATGGATTAGGGTTTAGTACATTAAGAGATTAGGGTTTAGGGTTGAGGCTTTAGAGATATCATTTAGGGTTGAGGGATTAGGGTTAAGGTAGAGTGTTGAGGGTGTTGGTAATCATTTATGTTTAGGGTTTTGGGCTTGGGCATTTGCAGGTTTTCTTAGTCAAACCCTGAATTTTCTGGGTCAAGGGATCTTGCATTATTTTGTCTATTCTGTTGCTAGCCTTCTATGGTGGGTTCTTGGTTGTTAAATCTCATCCTCATGATTAGGTTTTCATACGTTGACCTACCCCCATGCATTGTTTCACCACCTTTTCCTATCACACTTCTTAAAAATGCTAAGTTTTGTATGTTCAAAATGGTCACGTATGTTGGCGGGATTGTGAAATTTCAATAAGCTTCCAAAAAATCATGAAAAAAGGAATTATATGCATTTTTAATACATATCAAGTTTGCATATGCAAGGGGGAATCTTTCACAGATTCCTGAGAATATTTTGTAGTTGTATGGATTTCCAAATGCATATCGGGCTCAAAAGAAAAATGTACAAGGGCGGAATATACATTGAAGATTCTAGGAATATTCCTTGTTTGTATATTGGGCCGCTTGTATATTTGGTTTGTATGTTCAGACATACAATGATTAGATACAAAGGTCACATGCAAGAAAGTATACAAAGCAGCAAAGATACAATTGGTGGGGCCCGCAGGTATATACAAGTGAGTTTGTATATGGTCGATATACAAAGGAGATGCATTTGCAAATGTACAAGCCGGGTCCCAAAATATTTCAAATGTGCTTTTTAATTGTGGCAAAGTCCAGCTTGTACATTCCATTTATATATGCGATGTGCAATCAAATGTGCAAAGGAAAGAGAAAATGGGTCAGGCCCACCAATTGTATACAATGGTAGTTGTATGTGTGCTGACATACATTAAAAAACATATAAGTGAAAAGATACATTCCGAACCTGAATAGAACTCCAAGATGCTTCATACAAGTTTGGGGTCCACAACATGTATATTGGGTTTGTATATGCAGCATACAACCCAATATACAAAACAAAGATATACAACCCAGATGCGAAGGAGTCGTCAAATACAGTAAATGGTAATTTGAGGTCCGTGGGTTGTATAACACGCTTGTATATGCCGATATACAAGCCGATGTGCATTGAAAAGGATACAAGCTGGACTCGAGTAGTTTTTTCAATTTGTTCTAAACTGGCATGGGGTCCGCCTTGTATATTAAGCCGTTGTATGTATATGCATTTTGCATATATAGGGGATTTTGAAAGGTGAACAGTGGCGATTGTATATGCATTCAATCTTGCATATACAAGGGTGAAATGGCAAAATGGAGAGGGCAAAAAGTCAGCGATAGAAACATGGAGCGCCTACGTGGAACCTGATCATTGGTTCTTGGCTTTTCTGCTAGTTTTTGGGCCGTCTGATCACAGTGATGGAATACAGATCAACGGTCAGGTTTTGAACCTTCAGTGATGGTTTTTCCTGAGCATGTGTGACCATTTTTAAGTGGGAAAATCTCTAGATGTATCTGCTATTGCATCCCACGAGTAGTTGAGGCTTTAATGGTGGTTGTGCAGTGGCATCGATGGGTGAGGTGACAGGTGAACTACCAGGCTTGTGAAGAAAACCTTCAGGCGGCGGTGCAGATCCTGATTCCACCTGCTCACTCCTCTTTATCTCTCTACTGCATGAACTATTTTGAGCGCCATTTCTCATGTAGTATTTCTGGCAAAAATTTTGATCTTACCTTGTAATTAATTTTACTGTGTTCACAGTCTTGGTATAAAAGCCAAACTGTGTTACTCATTGTGGTTGTTGAAAACTAGACATTTTTTCGTGATGTGATACAATACATCTTCATTAGTAACCCTGTTCTGGATGTCTTGTGAGTATATGAGTCTCATGTTGCATGTTTTGTGCATAAATTCACTGGTTTCATGTTGTTTTATATGAGAAATACTCTATTGCATGTGTTTAATCATTTGTCTCCAAGCTGTGGGTATGTTTTCTCTTGAATCAAGATAGCTAAGGGTTGTTTAAGATTCAGGAATATAGTTTTTCTATATTGAATGTTTAATCTCCTACTTCTATTCAAGGAACAGATTAAATGTTTCAGGTTAACCATTGAGAAAATATGTTGCAGCAAGGATACCATTAAGTATGAATGATTAAACACTTAGTTTTTGGGAGGTATCTGTAAGGAAGATGCTAAGCAAACCCCCTTGAAATTCAGTCTTTAGTATATGTTTATGTTGGCCATTCACATGTGTATGTCTATTGACTCCGAGCCCTGGATAGGCACTGATCCAGTCTTGTATTAAGGTTATAACCCAAGGTCCTAGTTTTGCATCCAAATACAAATTAAACTCAAACTTCAAATTCAAACCTTTAGGGCATTAGAAGTAGTTTTAGGGACCAAAATCCTCTATCTACAACTGAATATAGGCCCAAAGCTAGCCCCTTTGCACTTATCTCACAGTTTTGGTCTGCATAAGAGAGGATTTATCTACTTTGTGTCAATATCATAGCTAATATATAGATGTTGAGTAGGGAATAACCCCCTTGGTTCTACAGAGCCTAAAGAAGAAGAGGAGATATTTATAGAGTCTATCTCCTATACTATTGGCCCCTGGCCTGGGAGTCCTATTGATCAACGATGGCTACTTTGTAGGGATAACTAGAAACAAGCATCTAGTCTGGGAAAATATTAACCAACATAAATTGGCGACTCTACTGGGGATTGCTTTGTGAAAGAACCCTAATTTTAAAAGAAAATAGTTCCTATTTATAGGTGGTGACTCTGAACAAATCTCCCAACCGGTAAAGTAAAAATTTGTATGCAAGGGAGAAGATCCCTGTGTAATTCTCTGTCTAAAGAATTACCTAGAAAAATGATGTATAGGAAAAAAGGGACTGCTCAAGTCAGTCAAGAGGGTTCTCCCAGAAGTAATGATAATATTCAAGACAATCCAGGATTTTCAGAGCAGACAATACCTTATTTTTCAAACACTGAGGCTGAAATCTAGAATGTATATGAAAGACAACAGGGTGCTAGTTTGAGAATAAGGTCAGAGGTGTTTTAGGAACGCCCTTTTTTGGATCCCAGTGATAGATTTGAAGAGGTTGAGTCTCCAAGGGATGAAGATAATGATGATCAGAATGGAATGGGACCATCCTCCTCTATGCCCAAAGAGGAACAATTAGCTGAGGAAATCAAAAGCCTAAGAACAGAGTTAGAATATCTACAGGCAGTGAAAATCAGAGATGACATTAGACAGAAAGTATGAGCTCTGAGAGTTGCTCAAAATGATTTAGTTCCTACCCTTGAAAATGCAAATGTGATGAGAAATCAACACAGAAATGAAGTACAGGATCAGCATAATGATCAGAGACAGAATGCAAATAATGCTAGAATACCATTGAATAATGTAAGAAATCAGGATGCAAATAGAAATGCCAATGTTAATCAATTTGGTAGACAGCCGATGCAGCTGGACAGATTTAGACAACTAATTTTTGATGGCATTCCTGGTTATCCAAATCCTGTTGACAAACATGTGAGGCTGCAAGTGCCTAAATTTTTAGGAAATAATAATGTATCAGGAGAAGAGCATCTAAAAGCTTTTCAGAATATCATGGACAACTTTGAGGTTGAGCATAAGGATGTTTTCATGAAATTTTTTATGCAATCCTTAGTTGATGAAGCTAGAGAATAGTACAAAGGTCTGCCTGACAGAAGTATTTCATCATGGGATGACTTCAGGAGAATATTCAAAGAACAATATGGTGACAAAACTGATCCTAGTTTCTTTATTAATGAATTCACTGGAATTACCAAAGGATCAAATGAAATTGTTGCTGATTTCAATGCTAGATTCATGAAGGTGTTGAACAAACTACCACATCACCTGAGGCCTAATGAACCTATGTGCATAGTGTTATACATAAATGCTTTTGATGCCAAAATAACTTATGGATTAAGAGACAAGGGTCCTCAAAGCCTTAGGGATGCTTTCAAAATAGTAACAAATATTGAAAATAATAGAAAAGTGTCTGGTAAGACAAACATAAGAGATGATATAAAAATTCTACAAAATCCAAATACCAAAACTCAGAGTGTTCAAGGAAATGCATCTACTTTTGAGGATAAATTAGATAAGTTGACAACTATTGTCAGGGACCTGAGCTGTAGAATGGCTAAAAATGAAAAAGGGGTTGGTCCTGACAGATAGTTTTACCAAAGGCAAGAAAGAAGACCATCATTACATGACATGCCATATAATACCAATTAGCATAATGGTAAACCCATTCTTCCAAACAGCAACCCAAATCAAAGGACTCAAAATGCAAAGGAAACACCTGACCCTTTGAAGAAGGCTATTAATATCGCTAATGACACCTCATGGTGTATAATATGTCAAATGCCTCACTCACAATCACAATGTCTGATTGCTCAGTCTTTATACAACAATGTTGTGGCCTATGATGAGTGCAAAGAGCCACATTGCATGGAGGATGACAATGTCAATATGCTATCTACAAATAGGGAGTATCATTCTCATGATGTTGATGCAAGCACAAGTAATGAGATTCAGGTCTGCCAGTAGTTTCCCTATGATGAAGATGATGAAGACAACTATGCTTATGTTCAGGACTCACATTTTTTTGAATAATTTGAGGAGACCTTCTGATGAAGAGATTAGAGCCTTCACAGCTGCAGTAGTTGCTCATGTCAAAAGCAACTACAATCTCAGGGGCAACACCCAGGTAAGTAACCCACACCAACCAGAGAATACTTTTGTGAACCAGCCAGTGCACAGTCATAAAGGGATTGAACCACAAAAGAAACAGTGGAACACTACTAAGAAAAATTTTAAACAAAAAATAGGTCATGATTCTCAAAGACCAGAAAATAGAATTCCTCAGGTTGAGGATCAAAACAAAAAATTTTAGATTAAAGATGACAGTCAGGGAGCCGCAAAAATTAAGGCTGGGTCATATCAAGATAAAAATAAAACCGTGGATCAGGCTAAAACTGTTATACAAAATTATGCTCCATTTGACATAACTCAAGTTTTATCCTAGGTAAAGGTCTCTGTTCCATTGATGGAGCTGATGAAAATTGAAGAGTGCAGAAATAAAGTAGTATCCTTGATTTCAGGAATACCCTGTCAAGCAAATCAAAATATTGAGACTCAGGGTAGGAAACAAGCTATGTGTATTGATGAAGATGATACTCCTGAAGTATATCTAGGGGTGACCATGACAAAATTACCTTCACAGGTTGAACCATTTTACGTCTCCCTTGTCATAAATAGAAAAGTGATTAAGAATTGTATGCTTGACTCAGGAGCATCAACGAACATCATGCCTTTAGCTATTATGCAGCAGGCTAGGTTAAAGATAGATAAAGCATGTGGAAAATGCTATGCCATGGATGCTAGAGAGGTACCAGTCATTGGAATCATGAAAGATGTAGATTTCAGACTGGCAGCATATCCTGAAAAGACCTACAAAATGAACATAATAGCTGTTGATATCAAGCCACAGTATGGTATGTTATCGTCAAGAAGATGGGCAACATTGATTGGTGGAAGTATGCAATTAGATCTATCATATGCTATGATCCCTATGAATGGCAAGGATGTCAAACTGATTAGAGAAGAAAGATCATCAGAAACAGTTGAGGATCAAGAGTCAGAGGAGCATGTTTGTTTTGTGGACATTGACAGTGATAATTTTAGGGTTGTCTCAGATGATAAAGGAGGTGAAGGAAGAGACATATGCATCCAAGAGCTTAACCAACATGGTCTTTGGACCATGTATTTTGATGGAGCTTGTTCAAAGGAAGGCTCTGGTGCTGGCATTGTATTTCTGTCTCCAACTAGTAAGCTTCTAAAATTCTCATTCTTGCTTAAGTTTACCTACACAAATAATATTGCATAGTATGAAGCTCTGTTGTTAGGATTGAATGTTACTCTGAAGCATGGAATTAAGATGCTCAAAGTATTTGGGGATTCAAAGTTAATTGTTTCCCAAGTCAAAGATAGGTATGCTTCAAAAATAAAAGGTTAAAACAATATAAGCATCCTATTTGGGATACAATTGAATTGTTTGATGCATTTTCAATAAGCTAGGTAGAGAGATCAAAAAATGTCAGGGCAGATTTTCTAGCTAATGTAGCTATAAGGCCAGATGATGTTACTCTATCAAATGTTACAAATGTTGAGGTCAAACTTAGACCTGTAGTGCCAAATAATGTATGTAGCTGGCAGGTATTTGATGATGATAAAGATTTACTGAGATTTCTACATTGCATTGATGAGTATGAGAACCGGGAAATGGATTTTCAGAACCTTGTGGAGGTTGTAGATGGAAAAGAAACTCTCTTAGGGAAGGAGGTAATTCAACTCAGGACAAATAAAATCACTAGAGGGCTAGTTGCTTTAGAGCGAGATTTTGACAATAGAGACCAATTTGTTACTAAGGCATCTCCAACAAATAAGAATGATTTAGAGGAGATAAACTTGGGGACATCTCATGCCCCCAAAAAGGTATATATTGGCAAACAACTCAAACCACATATCAGAACTATGCTGATTACACTACTGAGAAAGTATAAGCATATTTTTGCCTGGTCATATGATGACCTGAAAGCTTATAGGGAGGATTTATTTCAGCATGAAATCTCTTTGAAGCCTGGAGCTAAACCATTTAGACAAAAACAAAGACCTATCAATCCAACTTTAGCTCCTAAAATGTAGGAAGAACTCAAGAAGCTTAGGGAGGCTGGGATAATTATGCCTATCAGACACTCAACTTGGGTGTCTAACCTTGTCTCAATCAGAAAAAAGAATGGTGACATAAGACTGTGTGTGGACTTTAGAAATATAAATGTGTCTTCTTTGAAAGACAATTATTCATTGCCAAACATGGAAGCCATGTTGCAGAAGGTGACTAGCTGTGAACTTTTATCCATGATGGATGGATTTTCAGGGTACAATCAAGTGAAAGTTAAAGAATCAGAATAGTACAAAACTACTTTCGCCACTCCATGGGAAACCTAAGTTTATGTGAGAATGCCATTTGGACTGACAAATGTAGGTGCCACATTTCAGAGGGCTATGGATGTTGCTTTTACAGGATTAATTGACTCAATCTTGGTTGTGTATCAGGATGATTTGACAGCTTATTCAAAAAAGGAAGAGCAACATTGCATGCACTTACAATAAATTTTTATTAGAGCATTGGAATATGGCATCTCACTTAACCCCAAAAAATGTGCTTTTGGGGTAGTGGAAGGAAAATTGCTTGGACATATTGTTTCCAAGGATGGGGTCAGGATTTATCTTGAAAGGGTGGCTACAATTGATAAGATTCAAATCCCTAAAATAGTGAAAGATGTTCAGTCCTTCTTTGGACAAATTAATTTTGTTAGGAGATTTGTTCCTAATTTTGCAGAGACCACAAAAGATATCTCCAAGATGTTGAAGAAAGGTGCAACTGTCAAGTGGGAAGATGAAGAAACTAAATCATTTCAGAACATAAAAGAGGCTATTAAGATGGCTCTTGTGCTAAAGTCTCCTGATTTTTCTAAGCCATTTCAATTGTTCTCATTTGCTTCTTTCCATACTATTGCTGCATGTTTATTGCAGAAAAATGCAAAAGGTTTTGAACAACCTATAGCTTTCTTTAGTAGGTCATTGCAGGCTGTCGAGTTGAAGTATGACATCATGGAGAAGCAAGCATATACACTGGTTAGAGCAGTCAAAAGTTTCAGGCCATATTTGGTAGGCTCTCAGATAATTGCATATGTGCCTCATGCAGCAATCAAAGATATTTTTACTCAATAGGAGGTAACTAGAAGAAGATGCAGATGGATAAATAAATTGCAAGAGTTTAACATTGAAATACAGATCACAAAATTGGTAAGAGGACAAGGTTTGGCAAAACTGATGACACAGTCAAATCTAGAGGCATGCCAAGTGAATGTAGTGCATAATGAAATTATAAATATGTCAGAATATGAATGGTATAAGGACATAGTACATTATTTACAGAATTTGAGTTGTCCTTCCCATCTCAGTGATAATTAGATGAGAACCTTGAAGCTACATGCTATTAAATACATCATTGTTTAAGGAGAGTTGTATTGGAAAAGTTCTGATGGCGTGCTACTCAGATGTGTAGATGAAAATCAGGCCAGAGATATTCTAAGTGAGATGCACAATGGAGTGTGTGGTGGACACTATGCTGCCCATACAATAGCCCACAAAATTCTCAGAGTTGGCTATTGGTGGCCAACTCTCTTCTCAAATGCACAAAGAATGATAAGAAAATGTGATCCTTGCCAAAGGTTCTCAGGAAAGCTGAAGTATGAAGGTGCATTGCCCCTTAGGACTGTAACTGTAGAAGGCCCATTTCAGCAATGGGGAATTGATTTTATAGGAGAAATTTTAGAAAAATCAAGTGGAGGGTGTAGAGTAAAATACTCTACATTTTGTTATCAGTTTTAGTTGCGCAACTTTCATTTTTGTCTCTGCGCATTTTAGTTTTGGCAGTGAGGGTTTTGACACAGAGTGCGGGCGTGGGTTTTTATTTGCCTACTTTTTGCCCAAGTCTCAGAGTCGCGCAGAAGATTGCAAGTGTCATTAGCCAGGACACATTCTAAGTTTCTCAAAGTGATGCGTATGAAGCCAAGTGTCTTTTTGCATTAAGGCGGAGTTTGCCATGTGTCATCTTCCGCATTGCAGTTTCAAGGCCCTTTTTAATGTTTCAAAGACTATGGCGGGTCCCTATTTTGAAGTCTCGGTGAGCATGGAAGGTGCTAAGTGGCAGCTGCGGAAGGTTTGTAAATGTTCCTCTAAGTTTCACGGATAGTGCCATGTGTCCCTTTTAATATTAGTGCAGCGTGCCAAGTGTCAGCATCCGTAGTTTTCTCCTTTTTGTTTCATTGTTAAGAAGAGGTATGGTGGGCCCTGGTAAAGTTTCTAAAGTTTAAGCGGAGCGTGACAAGTGTCACCATCCGCGTGAATCCAAATGAGTCTTTAATGTTTCTATTATGTTTCTAAAGCATAGCAGAGACCGCCATGTGTCATCTTCCCCGGGACTCTCAACAGTTTCTAAGTTTCTTTGAAATGTCGCGGAAGCTGCCACGTATCACTTGGTGATAGCAGCGGAAAGCACCACCTGTCCTTGTTCCTTTTTGAAGCTGCTCGGGTGAGAGGTATGGTGGGTCCCATTTTTGGTAAATAATTAAAGGTTCAAGGTAGCGGACCATGACAGATGTCAAAGGTGGAACACTCCTAATATAAAGACACAGTAAAGAGTTTAATGTTGTGGAAGCCGCCACGTATCTTTTTGCAAAGGCCGCGGACGCTGCCAAGTGTCGTTTTCCGGTGCCTCCAGAAAGATGGAGTTTCAAGTGAAGGGCACATGGCTGGTGCCATCTGTCTTAAGGGTTTACATTTCTCATTGCAGCGGAGGTTGCCACGTGCTAGGTTCCTGTTTGTTTTCTAGAAAGATGAAGGAGTTTCAAGTGAAGGGCGCGTATGCGTACCAGCTATCCCAAGGGTTTATAGTTGCAAAGACTATCAGAAACTGCTAGGTGTCCTTACCTGATTCAAACGAAGGAGAGTTACATGTATCTATTTCAGCCAATGAACTTGCAGAGGGGCTAACTATTTCAGATCTGAAAGATATCTTCTGTCAGACACTTCCAGTTAAGTTCCAGTTCGGTTAGGCCATTGGGATTTGATCGTGAGGGCAATCTTGAGCCAGTCCTATGCTATAAATATGGGTCCAAGATCACAGATAAAGAGAGATAAATAGATGACAAGATAGAGAGTTATTCAGCATATAGATTATTATCAGAGAATTTCAAGAAGTTTTTGGGAGATCTTTTGCTATAGCCAGTAATATCATTTGCCTTTGTTCTGTTGTCTTAGTTCAGAAAGTTTGTATAATTGTGCATGTATCATTGCCTTTTATGTGACTGGAAAATTAATAAAGAGACAGAGTTCTGTGCCTTTGCTGATATTTTTTGTGTTATTTTCAAAATCTTCTAAGTTGTGAGCCTTTGATTCTATTTGTTTCATCTTTTACATTAATCATGCATTATTTTCTCTTTAATGTGATTGAATCCTAAAATAGCTTCATTGTGCTTAGTGTTAAGGAACAAATCATATTCAGGTGCATCGCCATAGTTAAATTTCCCTTTCATTGCAATTTTGATTCTGTTTAGTTTCTATCCTTTTCTCCTAAAAACCTATTTGAAGATAAAGAAGAGCCAGCTTCTTTAAAATCTGGAGGTCGTTTTAGGTCGCAAGTCCCCCATTCCTGAAACTTCCCATGTTGGTGTTGGAAACAACACAATTTTAAGCATCAACAGTTTTTGGCACGCCTGGTGGGACCATTCTTGAAGTTTCTTTCAAAACTATATGAACTAGAGAGCTACAAGGAGTCAGAGCTGTGGACCTATAACAAGAGCTCAATCTGCTGTGAACCCAGGTATCCTTTTACCACCATTGATAACTAATCCAAGAAGAAGGGTAAATTAGTTTATAGCAACACCAAGTACAAACATGGGAGCACCTATAGCCCCAAGGAATTATGGAAATTGGAACACTGGCAGTGCTCTGATTCTCCCAGTACCACCAGCCACTTGGGATCCTATTCCAGCAAATGCCTTGAAGGCTCTGCCTAAATTCAGTGGGGAGGATTTCAAAACACCTAAAGAGCATCTACAAGATGTGTTTGATGTCTGTGCAATACATGTGATCACATAGCAAAATGTGGCTATAAGACTGTTAGCAGCTTCTTTTAAGGGGAAGGCTCTGGATTGGTACAGATCTTTGACCCCAAATTCAATATCTACATGGAATCAGCTTGGAGATGCTTTCTTTGCAAGATTCAAAGAGAAGGGTGATAAATCTTCTTTGTTACAACAATTGATTACCATCAAAAGGGCACCACAAGAAGCAATGACTGACTTCAATTCAAGATTTCAAAAGACTTGGGAAAGGATTCCTACTACAGCAAGACCATTACCAGGTATGGGTATAGTATTTTATCTTAAAGCCCTAAATTTAGATATAGCAGTAATGATTCAATCACTTGGAGGTCAGACTCTGCTAGAAGCCTATGACTATGCAGTCAGAGCTGAAAATAATTTGATAGACCCTGGAAAGTTGCCCCCAAGGCCCCCTATGCCCATGTTTCCAGATATTACCTTACCATTGCCTCAAGAAGCCCCTAACCCCATAACCCCACTTGTGTCTACGTATACGTTTCCCCAACAACCTGCTAAAGCTATTGTCCCTGCCCAGTCCTCTGAGATGGATGATGTCAAGAACATCTTAAGGACATTTTCTAATGAAATAATTAACCTAAAAAGACAGCAGACTCCTTATCCTAGACCCCAATATCAAGGATACCAAGGGAATAGACCTCCACCATAGCCAAATCAGTATCAAGGTCCCCAAAGGCAAACTAACCCTCAACCATCAAATCAATTAGTTACAGTTCCTACACCCTTGCAGACTGTTCCTCCTAATCCAAACAGAGAGATTGGCCTAGGGTAGAATAATTATGTAGATGGCACCAATGCCTGGTGTTTCCCTTGTAATAATGCTCATATGCCCAGAGATTGTCCCAGGGGTAATCTACAGCAAAAGATAGCAGAGCAAAGAAGAGTGGATGGACAATTTGCAAATACTTCTAACACTCAACCCTACCAATCCCTTGGTATGCAAAATTCAGTCCTGGTGGCTCCAATGCAAGGGATGTCCTTATAGCAAGAAGAAGAAATAGCCCCTGAGCATGCTTTGTTCTCATGGATTGAAGATGAAGAGTCGGTATTCTTGAATGAAGCTTCTACTTCCAAGAAGCCATTGGTACAATCAGATTACTATACTAGAGCTAAGAGAAGGATGATGGAATAGCCCGGAGTCACAAATAATGAAATTATGGGGATTCGTCCATTTCAAGATCATCAAAACATAGCTGCTAGACAAGAAATACCTTAGTCAATGCAGAACCAAGCAGTTTCTGGACAAGTTCAAGAAAAAGCAAAGTACCCTTATTATCCAAGAACCCAAACACTAGGACCTGTGAATGTGGTGGATCAGCTAAAGAGGACCCCAGCCCACGTGTCAATATGGGACATGTTAGCTATTCCTGAGCAAAAGACACTGTTGCAAGAAGCTCTACAGGGCCAAACAGTGCCTAAACATACTAGTACCAAAGGAGGATCTGCTGATAAAGAAAAGCTCAAGGACATTGTTCCTCTCCAGACAACAGCTCTTTTGAATAACACACCTGAGGTAGGTAGATCTAAGCCAGATCCCTTTTATTTAACTTTAATAGTTGGGAAGAAACTGTTACACAATGCAATGATAGACTCTGGGGCTAGTACCACAGTGATGCCAAAGCAAATAGCAGATGCTTTGAAGATAAAATATGAGCCACTTACAAAAGGAGTTATGTAGTTAGATGGAAAGTCTGTGCAAACAATAGGGAAAATTAAACAACTCCCACTACAACTATATACCTATCCCAATATAATCGTAAATCAAGATGTTGTAGTCATAGATATTCCCCCCATATTTGGCTTATGTTTATCCAGAGATTTTACAGCCAAGATAGGAGGATATATGTCACTTGATTGGTCACATCTCATCTTGAGAACCAAATATGGGACTAAAATGAAGGTACTGTCTGAACCATTGTCAAAGGACCATATCACAAATGAACCAACCCCAAAGTTAGAAGTAGCCCATGCCATGCTAAATAAAGAGGAAAGAGTTTTTGTTGAAGAAATAGGGGATTGGACTGAACATGATCAGCAAGAAGAAGATAGCCACTTGTTAACCATGATGCAGAGTGACCCCTTCGGAAACTATGACTCCACAGGGCTAGGCACTTATGTTATATTTGAAGAGGACCAAGAGATCCCTAATGTCTTAAGAAATGAGCCCTCTCAGACCCAAGAATCCATAAATAATTCAGGAATCTGGAACCTAAATTTTGATGGGGCTAGAAGTAAAAATGGAGCTGGAGCAGGAATTTGTCTTACTGCCCCTGATGGTGAGAAAATTTTAGGAGCTATTCATTTCCAATTTGCCTGTACTAATAATGATGCTGAGTATGAATCCTTAGTACACGGGCTCATGTTAGCCAAGAAAAGGGGAGTAAAGAATCTGATAGTCAAAGGAGATTTAGAGCTAGTGGTGAAACAAATAAGAGAGAAGGTAATAGCCAAAAATGTAAGGATGAGATCCTATAGACACAGAATTTGGGACTTAATAGATGATTTTGAAGCCTTCAATATAGAAGTAGTCCCTAGAGCCCAAAATTCTGAGGCAGATAGGATGGCACAAATTGGTTCACAGTTTGATCCAATAACTGATCTAATGGTCAATAATGAGTCAGTCAAAGTTATTGTGAGGCCAACTATCCCAGAGAATGATGAAAATTGGCAAGTCTTTGAAAATGATGTTCAAGTACTCTTATTTTTGCAACAGTCAGGAGAATTTGCTGATCAGTTACAACCCAAAATTGAAGAGGCATATGGTGATCAGATTATTCAACTGAAGTCAAACAAGCTCCCTAAAGGACTAATTACCCTGGAAAACTTGTTTGACCCAGAAGATGCTAGCCTAGAAAAGAAGAGATTTCAAGCAAACAAAGAGGACTACTCTGAGATTCAGGTTAGTGAGGAGAGAAAATTGAAGGTTGGGAATTCTGCCACTCAACAGGAAAGTAAAAGGTTAATTGATTTGTGTGAGAAATATGATAGGGTCATAGCCTGGACCTATGAAGATCTCCATGGTTATGATAGAAATATCATTCAACACACTATAGAGCTGACTGAAGGATCTAAACCGGTCAGACAAAAGCAGAGGCTAGTGAATCCTAGGATTGAACCTCTAATGGTGGATGAGTTGTAGAAACTATTAGAATCAAGGATCATTTTTCCAATTAAACACTCAACCTGGGTATCCAATCTAGTACCGATCAGAAAAAAGAATGGGGACATAAGGCTCTGTGTGGATTTTAGAGACCTAAATAGGGCATCCCTGAAAGATCACTACCCCTTTCCCTCTATGGAACAAATTTTACAGACTGTAGCAGGATCAGAGAGATTCTCCTTGTTGGATGCTTTCTCTGGATACAATTAAATTTGGTTGGCTGATGAAGATCAGCATAAGACTGCTTTCACCACAAAATGGGGAACATTTGCCTATGCAAAGATGCCTTTTGGTCTTTCAAATGCTAGAGCTACATTTCAGATGGCAATGGATGTAGCATTTGGAGAGCTTATTAATAAAATCATTCTAATTTACCTAGATGACCTCACTATTTTCTCTAAAAGTGCTGCAGATCATTTTGACCATCTAGAAGTAGTTTTTAAGAAATGCCAAGAGTTTGGAATATCCCTAAATCCTAAGAAATGCATTTTTGCAGTACCTCAAGGTAAACTATTAGGGCATATAGTGTCGAAAGAAGGAGTCTCTATAGATCCAGAGAGAGTCACTGCCATAATGAACCTATCTTTGCCAGTCAATAAGAAAGTAGTTTAGTCCTTTTGGGGAAAGATTAATTTTATCAGTAGGTTCATATCAGACTTTGCAGGTCTAATAAGACCAATGACACTGCTACTAAAGAAAGACCTGGTGTTCAAATGGACTACAGAAGGGAGACAAGCTTTTGAAGAGGTCAAGAAAGCAATTTCAACAGCCCCAGTATTGAGGAACCCTGACTTCTCTAAGTCTTTTATAATGTATGTCTATGGAGGAGAGTTCAGTGTTGCTGCTGTCCTAACACAGAAAGACGATCAACAAGAGGGAGAGCATCCAATAGCCTTTTTCTCAAGGACTCTTAGGGAGTATGAAGCCAGGTATAACTTTGTAGAGAAATAGGCATATGCTATGGTAAAAGCCCTCAAGAAATTCAGACACATGGTCACAGGTAATAAGATTCTGATACTAGTGGCTCATCCGAGTGTCAGAGAATACATTATGGAAGGAGAAATCACTGAGAAAAGAGCAAACTGGATAACAAAGATTCTTGAATATGATGTGGAGGTCAGACCAACTAAACTTGTCAGAGGCAAGGGTTTGTGCTAGTACATGGCCCAAGACATGGAAAGAATGGTGATTGCTAAAGCAGAGAATGAGAATGTGTTGAGAATTCAGGAGACTGATCAGAATTCTTGGGTCACAAATAGGATCCAGTTTATGAAACATGGGATTTTCCCAAAAGAGCTCTCTCAGGACAAGAAGAGATACTATAGGAAGCAAGGGGTCCATTATGTTCTAATTGACCAAGCTCTTTTCAGAAGAAATACTGATGGTATACTCCTAAGATGTATAGAGAAAGATGAAGCTCAAAGAATACTCCATGAATGCACCATGGAGTCTCAGGTGGATATTTTTCTGCAAGAACCACAGCTATAAAGATAAGTCAGGCAGGTTACTTTTGGCCCACTCTATTTACAGACTATTATCAACTGGTCAAAGAGTGCCAATCTTGTCAGTATTATGTGGGGAAAAGAAGGAATGCAGCAATGCCCCTTAGTCCTATAATTGTTGATGAACCCTTTGCCCAATGGGGTCTAGACTTCATTGGAATGATCAATCCAGTGTCAAGTATGGGACACAAATGGATTCTAACTACCACAGATTATTTTACCAGATGGAGTGAGATAGTACCACTTAAAGAAGCAATAGAAAAGGTGATCCTAGACTTTCTGGAGGGTATCACTACTCGCTTTGGGCCTCCTCGTACCATAATTTCAGATAATGCGAAGGCATTTTTAGGGGCAAAAATATATGATTTTGCACTAAAATACGGAATCTATCTGAAAACTTCCTCAAATTATTACCCTCAGGGTAATGGTTTGGCAGAGTCAACTAATAAGAATCTGATTAGACTTATTAAGAGAATAGGGGCTGATCATCAAAAGAGTGGCATAAAGTGCTTAATATAGCACTGTGGGCTGATAGAATTACGCCTAAACAAGTGACAAAGATGTCCCCATATGAATTGGTCTATGGTAAGCCTACTGTAATGCCCCTAAGCTTGGAGATTCCTGCTCTCCAGTTATTGAAATAGATTGAGATTGAGGAGAATGGCCCCATGCAGGTCAGACTTGCTGAGCTCCTAGAAGTCCAAGAAAAGAGGGATACGGCACATGAATCATTAATGAAACATCAGAAGATAATCAAAGACTGTTTCAATAAGAAGACTTCAAATCCCCATTTTGAAGTAGGATCAGTTGTTTTGAAATGGGATGAGAGAGCTGCCAAGCCGTGTTGACACAGTAAGTTTGAGTCATTGTGGACTGGCCCCTATATGATCCGCTCATGTAAACAGCAAAATTCATTTGAGCTTGAAACAATGGAGGGCGAACCCGAAGAGATTCCTGTGAATGGGATCTACCTGAAACATTTCAATTAAGCAGTGTCTCACATGTATTATAGTTAGGTAGTTTCCTTTTCATTGTTGTTTTGTTTTCCTCGCTTTGTCTTTCCCACTCTTTCTTTTAAATAAGTGTTCTATGAACACATGGCCACAGCTCAAGTCTCTTAAAGTTTTGAAACTCTCGCATTCATTAAATTCCTCCAATCCCCAAAATTCCCCAAAGTACCACTTTACATAGCCACCTTATGACGTGTCTGACACTCCATCCCACATAGATTTCATAAGATTTACTAACAGTTTTCTGGCTTTAATGCCATTTATGAAACTTAATGTGTCATCAATACCCCAATATTTGGAGTTAAAGCTTAACTATGTCTCATTTGTTTCTACTTCTGCTAAGTGTCTTCCTTGTTGCTTGCGAATTCCTAGCAAAACTTGCTTGGTAAACGTATCTTCCCTATTGAAAAGCTTCCATACTTGTTACATAGGTTCACTAGTTCCATTATAGACACAGAGATGGCGGAGGCATAGTCTTCATAGCAGGGGCTAGGGATTTATGAGTCCATTGACAAGCTTCTCGCCAGCAAATCGTACGCTTTGGCCCCTACACAACCCTTAATGACCTATCCAAGGACCAGGGTTCTCAAGGTTGGTTATGCGGTTGACTCAGCAAAAGTGAAGGATTTCGCAGACGGTATTGCTAACCCAACCCTTCAAAAGCCTAGCAAAGCTATGCGAGAAGGAGCACACCAAAGATGTATCCAAAAGGCCAAGGCTAAACAATCTGAAACATTTAGAATGAGGATATGGACCTCTCAATTGGCCAAATTTATTGTCCCAATTGTACATTTATGCCCCGACCTGATTGAGATATGCGCAGAATTGTTTCATGCACCCTCAAGCACCATTCAAATGGGACCTTTCATGGTGCAAATCACACCAAAGGCTATCAGGGACATGTTGACCCTACACCATGACAAGATAGCCACATTTCCCACCATTGCCAAAATGCAAAAAACATGGGCCAACATCCATCATCAGTTAAGGTTTCTCAATTCAGAGATGCAGCTGGGAGATGAAAACACCCAAATGCCAGTGCTACCAACAGGAAGGGTACAATTTGCATAGGCCAGTCAAGAAGCACTATCCATGATGGTATTTATCTTTGGAATGAAGGAGGACATCACTGTCTATGATTGGCAGATCGCCATTTTGTTCAGAATGAAGACTGTGGACAAGTCTCAGGAGTTTCGGCTGGATTTCTCAGAGTAGATTACCTACTCAATGGCTGACCAACTCACCCATTTCAAATCAACAGGGGTTTTCAGGTATTCTTCTTATTTGTTTCACCTCATGTTATATCAAAACCATGCCATCTTTTCCCAATATATGCATCTGAATATGTATGACCCAAGTTTCGGTCCCAATAGGACCATTCCCATGTCTGCATGGACACGTCTTATCTGAGTCATCTGACCCCTATGAATTTTGGGAGCTTTTTGTCACCCCTGCTTTTTGCCATCTGAGCCCAGAGCCTGTTGAGAATAGGTTAACATTAAGTATCAGAGGCCTCATGGCAAATTCCCCCATTCCCTGTGATTATTTCTTTGGGGCTCACCATACTATCATTAGGGTCCATGGTTTTAATGGAGAGCCAGTGTTGCTACCCAAGATTTTGACTCCTAAGTTAGCCTTCTTAGAGGTCACCCAGCAAATGTCTGTGGTTAATAATGATTATGGCACCGGGAAGAAGAAAAAGAAAATGTACAATATTCTGTGGGTAAAGAAAAACATGGCCCTAGAGGTCAGAGATGCTCAGCACTTGTTGCTAAGGAAGTTAGATGTCCTGGGTTTCTTTCTGGTTGAAGATAAATGGAGATATGACCCAAGTAGTTTCATAACCTTATGGGTCAAGAATAACAATGTTGGCGCTAACATTGTGCATGAGGGCCGTCCCTTTTGGGAAGACAGAAGAAACCCTAAGGAGGATATCCCTGATTTATATGCAGAATTGATAGATTTGCCTTTTCAAGGGCCCAAGCCATGGGAAATATTTTATAATAAGAAAAAGGTTTTTGACCCTAAGCTCAAAATGGGCACTGGATTGAAGAAAAATTTAGTAAGGGACAGGGAATGGAAGCCTGATAAAATTGAAGCCTATTGGAAATATAGACAAGAAATAACTGAGACAACTCATTCTTTTGGCAAGGTTGATATAGATGAGAAATGGGAGTCCATTTGGGATGAATGGCATCCCTCTCCAGTTTCTATCCCTGAGACAAGCAAACTGCAGACATAGGGTGGAGAGTCAGAAGGGGAAGCAGAAGCAACTCATACAGTGCAGGCCCCAGGACAAGCCTCATCTTCAGCCACTGCAACTGTCTGGCCCCAATCCCTCAGTACCCTAGAGAAGCAAAAGAGTGTGCTATCATCGCCACCTAGAGGGACCTCATTAGTTTCAATAACTGGGACTTCCAGTTTTGTGCAAACACCACTAGCAACAGTGGTAAATGTTGAGGAGAAAGAAACACAGCAAGAAGAAGAGAGGCCAAGGAGACATAAGAAGCTAAAACTTTAGCCAGATTCAGATGAGGAAGCAGAGCCTTCATAGCAGCAACCACCGAGTACATCTATTGCTTCTCAGGTACGTGCCACTCCTCCTTCTCCTTCTTAGTCTCTTTCTTCTATAGGGGTGGCAATCCCAACTGGCCAAATATTATCCCCTGCCACCTCTGCTGTGCTAATTTCTCAGTTTTCCCCACCTGTTACTACTTAGGCCATGTCATCACAGGCCACATCATTGCCTCCCTTTTCCCACTCTGTTCCAAAGAGAATACCTTCCCAGTTTCCCTCTAGCCAACATTTGGCTATTCCCTATGGCTTGCCACAGGGCCATCCTTTTGCAGGTGGGTATATTGCCTCTCCACCTACCTTCCAAGCTCAAGCAGACACTGCCAAGAAGGCTAGGGAAGCCCGGATGGATAAAAGAGGAAGAAGGATAATAAAGCTCAGGCTGTCCCACACATGAGGTCACTATTTGACCCAATCCAGCAGTAGCTAACTGTGACTCATTTGTCACCCAATGTAGTCAGGCCAAATGAGCAGATGCAGCCCCAAGATTATACAATGAGTGTAGTGGCCATGGATATGTCACTTTTTAGGCCACAAGATAGGGTAGAGCTGTTGAATGAAACCACTTCTATTGTAGCCACTGACTATTTGAAGTTATCAAGGAAGCTGCAGAAGGTGGAGGCTGATCTAGCTCAAGAAAAGGCACATAGTGGCAACCTAGCTACAGAGCTCAAATCAAAAAATGATGAAATAGAGAATCTTAATAAACAGTTGCAAAATACTATTTCTTGTCAGATTCATTAGGTTACACAGAGCCAAAATGCTTCTTTGAAAGAAGAGCTAATCCAGGTAAAGTCTGTAGTGACTACCCTAAGGTAGGAAAAAGCCACATTACAAAAGAGATGTCAGGAGAACTAGCAACAAGTCACACAATTTCAATAGAAGCTACTGACTGAACAGAACAATGCTGTTGCCATGCAGGCCCAACTTCAAGCCGAGCAACAAACAACAAAACAGTTGACCCTTGAGTTGGCAAATTGGCCAAAAGATGCAGGAGTGTTGAACCTAGTTAAGGAGCTATATGCATTAGTATGGAAAAGAATCTCTGAGGAGATTATTCAGCTCAAACCTTCTTTAACTTTCCTGCTACATGCACAACAATTGTGTGAGAAGGTTGAGACTTCAGTTCAGGCCATTCTGTCCACTATTTCCTTGAGGGTTTCAGATTCTCAACTACTGCTGAAGAAACTGTATGACACATCTGATGAAACATTATCAGCAGCAGGGATCAGTGATAGAATGATTGCTGCAAAACGGGTGAACGAAGTTCTCAGTTGCAACTCTGCTGCAATTACTTGCCAAGAGCTCTTGGATGTTTTCAAGGAGGGAGTGAAAGACATGAAAAAACATATTGAAGATCTGGTACAATCAGGTCTTCCCTCCCCTTTTCCTGATAGCAACACTATGTTGATGGTTGATGAGATCAAGCCTTTGTTGTTGGCCAGACAAAACGATCAGTCAGTCTTCCAGGGTTTAACAGATGCCTCATCAGTGTCAGAAGTGGAAGCTGTCTTGATCCCCATGGCCCAGCTTGATTTCCAATTGAAGGCTGCAATTCATGTTTTACAGAGTTTTTCACGCAAGGATATCAATAACCTTGATTTAGCCTTCCAGGATTTGCAGAACAAATAGGGACTATCTGATGCTGAGTGGTCTGTTTATCAAACGACCTTACAAAATCTGTAAATTTTTGCTGTATATAGATACATTTTTGGATTCTTTTTGAGCAGGCTCAAAAGTCCTCGGGGTCGCCAAGAACTATAGAGTAAAATACTCTACATTTTGTTATCAGTTTCAGTTGCGCAACTTCTATTTTTGTCTCTGCGCATTTCAGTTTTGGCAGTGAGGGTTTTGACACAGAGTGCGGGCGCGGGTTTTCATTTGCCTACTTTTTGCCCAAGTCTCAAAGTCGCGCGGAAGGCGCTAAGTGTCATTAGCCGGGACACATTCTAAGTTTCTCAAAGTGATGCATATGAAGCCAAGTGTCTTTTTGCATTAAGGCGGAGTCTGCCATGTGTCATCTTCCGCATTGCAGTTTCAAGCCCCTTTTTAATGTTTCAAAGATTGTGGCGGGTCCCTGTTTTGAAGTCTCGGTGAGCGCGGAAGGCACCAAGTGGTAGTTGCGGAAGGTTTCTAAACATTCCTCTAAGTTTCACAGATAGTGCCACGTGTCCCTTTTAATATCAGCGCAGCGCGCCAAGTGTCGGCATCCGTAGTTTTCCCCTTTTTGTTTCATTGTTAAGAAGAGGTATGGTAGGCCTCAGTAAATTTTCTAAAGTTTAAGCAGAGTGCGACAAGTGTCACCGTCTGCGTGAATCTAAATGAGTCTTTAATGTTTCTATTATGTTTCTAAAGCATAGCGGAGACCGCCATGTGTCATCTTCCGTGGGACTCTCAACAGTTTCTAAGTTTCTTTGAAATGTCGCGGAAGCTGCCACGTATCACTTGGTGATAGCAGCGGAAAGCGCCACCTGTCTCTATTCCTTTTTGAAGCTGCTTAGGCGAGAGGTATGGTGGGTCCCATTTTTGGTAAATAATTAAAGGTTCAAGGCAGCGGACCGTGACAGATGTCAAAGGTGGAACACTCCTAATATAGAGACACAGTAAAGAGTTTAATGTCGCGGAAGCCACCACGTATCTTTTTGCAAAGGCTGTGGACGCTGCCAAGTGTCATTTTCTGGTGCCTCCAGAAAGATGGAGTTTCAAGTGAAGGGCACGCGGCTGGTGCCATCTATCTTAAGGGTTTACGTTTCTCATTGCAGCAGAGGTTGCCACGTGCTAGGTTCCTATTTGTTTTCTGGAAAGATGAAGGAGTTTCAAGTGAAGGGTGCGTATGCGTGCCAGCTGTCCCAAGGGTTTATAGTCACAAAGACTATTAGAAACTACCAGGTGTCCTTACCTGATTCAAAAGAAGGAGAGTTACATGTATCTGTTTTAGCCAATGAACTTGCAGAGGGGCTAATTGTTTCAGATCCAAAAGATATCTTTTGTCAGACACTTCCAGTTAAGTTCCAGTTCAGTTAGGCTATTGGGATTTGATTGTGCAGGCAATCTTGAGCCAGTCTTGTGCTATAAATATGGGTCCAAGATCGCAGATAAAGAGAGAGAAATAGATGACAAGATAGAGAGTTTTTTGGCATATAGATTATTATCAGAGAATTTCAAGAAGTTTTTGGGAGATCTTTTGCTGTAGCCAGTAATATCATTTGCCTTTGTTCTGTTGTCTTGGTTCAGAAAGTTTGTATAACTGTGCATGTATCATTGCCTTTTATGTGACTGGAAAATTAATAAAGAGATAGAGTTCTATGCCTTTGCTGATATTTTCTGTGTTATTTGCAAAATCTTCTAAGTTTTGAGCCTTTGATTCTATTTGTTTCATCATTTACATTAATCATGCATTATTTGCTCTTTAATGTGACTGAATCCTAAAATAGCTTCATTGTGCTTAGTGTTAAGGAATAAATCATATTCAGGCGCATCGCCATAGTTAAATTTCCATTTCATTGCAATTGTGATTCTATTTAGTTTCTATCCTTTTCTCCTAAAAACATATTTGAAGATAAAGAAGAGCCAGCTTCTTTCAAATCTGGAGGTTATTTCAGGTCACAAGTCCCCCATTCCTGAAACTTCCCATGTTGGTGTTGGAAACAGCGCAGTTTTAAGCATCAATAGAGGGCACAGTTGGATTCTGGTTGCCACTGATTACTTCACTAAATGGATTGAGGCCATTCCAACTAAAAAAGCTACAAGCAAGGTGGTGATAGATTTTATTCTGGAAAATATTATTATCAGATTTGGAGTACTAGCCAAATTGGTTGCAGATAATGCCATGTGTTTCAGATCTGGTGAATTTATTGATTTTTGCAGCAATTATGGAATTGATTTGTTTCATACATCACCATACCACCCACAAGGGAATGGTCAAGCAGAGTCAAGCAACAAAAGTCTCATGAAAATCATCAAAAGGGTGATAGATAAAAACAAAAGGGCTTGGGATTCAAAGCTGAAGTTTGCATTATGGGCTGACAGGGTGACTGTTAAAAGGGTAGTTGGAAGGTCACCTTTTGAATTAGTATATGGTGCAGCAGCTAGATTGCCTGTGAATAACCTCCTACCAGTTTATAAATTCATCCAAGGGAACAATGAGGAAATTGGAGACCCAATGACTGAAAGAATAAATCAACTGGTTACACTAGATGAAATCAGATAGGAAGCACAGAAAACAAACATCAAGAAACAACAAAAAGTGAAATACTTGTTTGATAAAAGGGCTACAGAAAGAAGGTTTTGGATAGGTGACTTGGTCCTTATGTGGAATGCAAGGGGTGAGGATAAGGGCAAGCACGGTAAATTTGAGCCCTTATGGACTGGCCCATACCAAATTGGCACTATCCATGAGGATGATTCTTATTTTCTCCAAGTCCTAAGTGGTGAACTACTGGAATTGCCAGTGCACGGTAAATTCCTTAAAACCTTTTTCTCATAAATGAGTACCTTATGTGCACACTGTAAATTAGGTGTAAATATTTTGTATATGCCTTGTATAGTCAGTCATGTTCTCAGTTTTGTGTTTTGTCTGGTCTGCCCTGGAGTAGTCTGATCCTTGTTGTAGTCTTGCACCTGCACGTCCCCAATCGAAGCCTGTTGGTAATCATTTATGTTTAGGGTTTTGGGCTTGGGCGTTTGCAAGTTTTCTCATTCAAACCCTAAATTTTTTGGGTCATGGGATCTTGCATTGTTTTGTCTATTCTATTGCTAGCCTTCTGTGGTGGGTTCCTGGTTGTTAAATCTCATCCTCATGATTAGGTTTTCATAGGTTGGCTTGCCCCCACACATTGTTTCACTGCCTTTCCTGTCGCACTTCTTGAAAATGCTAAGTTTTGTATGTTCAAAATGGTCGTGTATGTTGGTGAGCTTGTGAAATTTCAATCGGTTTCCAAAAAAACATGAAAAAAGGAATTATATGCATTTTTAATGCATATCGAGTTTGCATATACAAGGGGGAATCTTTTGCAAATTCTCGAGAATATTCTGTAGTTGTATGCATTTCCAAATGCATATCCGGCTCAAAAGGAAAATGTACAAGGGTAGAATATACATTGAAGATTCTAGGAATATTCCCTATTTGTATATTGGGCCACTTGTATATTTGGTTTGTATGTTCAGACATACAACGATTAGATACAAAGGTCACATGCAAGAAAGTATACAAAGCAACAAAGATACAATTGGTGGGGCCTGCAGGTATGTACAAGTGAGTTTGTATATGGTCGATATACAAAGGAGATATGCATTTGCAAATGTACAAGCAGGTCCCAAAATATTTCAAATGTGCTTTTTAATTGTGGCGAAGTCCAACTTGTACATTGCATTTGTATATGCGATGTGCAATCAAATGTGCAAAGGAGAGAGAAAATGGGTCGGGCCCACCAATTGTATACAATGGTAGTTGTATGTGTGCCGACATACATTAAAAAACATACAAGTGAAAAGATACATTCCAGACCCGAATAGAACTCCAAGATGCTTCATACAAGTTTGGGGTCCACAGCATGTATATTGGGTTTGTATATGCAACATACAACCCGATATACAAAACAAAGATATACAACCTAGACGCGAAGGAGGAGTCAAATATAGCTAATGGTAATTTGAGGTCCGTGGGTTGTATAAGGCGCTTGTATATGCCGATATACAAGCTAATGTGCATTGAAAAGGATACAAGCTAGACCCGAGTAGTTTTTTCAATTTGTTCTAAACTAGTGTGGGGTACGCCTTGTATATTAAGCTATTGTATGTATATGCATTTTGCATATATAGAGGATTTTGAAAGGTGAACAGTGGCGATTGTATATGCATTCAATCTTGCATATACAAGGGAGAAATGACAAAATGGAGAGGGTGAAAAGTCAGCGATAGAAACATGGAGCGCCTACGTGGCACATGATCATTGGTTCTTGGCTTTTCTGCTAGTTTTTGGGCCGTCTGATCTCAGCGATGGAATACAGATCAACGGTCAGGTTTTGAACATTCAGCGATGGTTTTTCCTAAGCATGTACGACCATTTTTGAGCGGGAAAATCTCTAGATGTATCTGCTGTTGCATCCCATGAGTAGTTGAGGCTTTAATGGTGGTCGTGCAGAGGCATCAATGGGTGAGGTGACAGGTGAACTACCAGGCTTGCTAAGAAAACCTTCAGGTGGTAGTGTAGATCCCAATTCCACCTACTCACTCCTCTTTGTCTCTCTGTTGCATTAATTGTTTTGAGTGCCATTTCTCATGCATTGTTTCTGGCAGAAATTTTGATCTTGCCTTGTAATTAATTTTGCTGAGTTCACAGTCTTGGTATAAAAGCCAAACTGTGTTGCTCATTGTGATTGTTGAAAACTAGACATTTTTTCATGCTGTGATACAATACATCTTCATTGGTAGCCCTGTTTTGGATGTCTTGTGAGTATATGAATCTCATGTTGCATGTTTTGTGCATAAATTCACTGGTTTCATGTTGTTTTATATGAGAAATGCTTTGTTGCATGTGTTTAATCATTTGTCTCCAAGCTGTGGGTATGTTTTCTCTTGAATCAAGATAGCTAAGGGTTGTTTCAGATTCAAGAATATAGTTTTTCTATATTGAATGTTTAATCTCCTACTTCTATTCAAGGAACAAATTAAATGTTTCAGGTTAACCATTGAGAAAATATGTTGCAGTAGGGATACCATTAAGTATGAATGATTAAACACTTAGTTTTTAAGAGGTATCTGTAAGGCAGATGCTAAGCAAACCCCCTTGAAATTCAGTCTTTAGTATATGTTTATGCTGGACATTCACATGTGTATGTCTATTGACTCCGAGCCCTGGATAGGCACCGATCCAGTCTTGTATTGAGGTTTCAGCCCAAGGTCCTAGTTTTTCATCCAAATACAAATTAAACTCAAACTTCAAATACAAACCTTTAGGACATTAGAAGTAGTTTTAGGGACCAAAATCCTCTATCTACAACTGAATATAGGCTCAAAGATAGCCCTTTGCACTTATCTCACAGTTTTGGTCTACATAAGAGAGGATTTATCTGCTTTGTGTCAACATCACAGCTAATATATAGATGCATTTCATAGATGTTGACCAGGGAATATACCCCTTGGTTCCACTGAGCCTAAAGAAGAAGAGGAGATATTTATAGAATCTATCTCCTATACTGTTGGCCTTTGGCCCGAGAGTCCTATTGATCAACGATGGCTACTTTGTAGGGATAGCTGGGAACAAGCATCCAGTCTGGGAAAATATTAACCAACAAAGGGTAGAAGGCGATGGAGGTTAATTGTCATTGATGTAAAAAAGGTGTTGACTTGTTTGTTGATTTCATATTTTGATCTTCATGTCAGCTGTTTCATGTCATGCTTGCTATTCTTCATGTCTTAGGATGCTTGGTGGAGTTGCTTCATGTTTGCCTCAGATGGAGATGATTTCTTGATGTTGCAGGTTGACACAGGTTGATAGTACTTTATCCTGTATGTCTTGTAAAGTGATGCTCTTCATAATGAGATTACATCAAGGTGTTAAAGGTTCTCATTTTCATGTTCATGATGGTTTGTCAAAGTTGTCTTCATGAAATCAGATGTGCTTTATGTGTCATACAATATCATGTCAAGAGTACTTGGTGTTCAGTCAGGAGTAATTGCTTTCTCAGAGGTATGACAAAGGTTACTTATTTTGTCATGTTGCTTCAAGTCTTGGCGTTGGTGCCTTACCTTAAGGAGATTTCATTGGAGTCGAATATTCAAGTATATGTCACAATTACCAAAGACATGTTGAAATGATTTTTAGTGAAAAAGGTATATAATTCAGAGTGTTGTCTTTAGTGGTAGAGGTTTCTTGTTTGGTTCCAATGCAGAATTCATTCTTGGATATATATAATGAAGTTTCAACTATTGTCAAGGTAGTAGATCTTATGGTATAGTGAGTTCACTCTCTCAAATGAGAATTTGTTTTAGGTTTCTTTCTCTAAGTTAATTCACCTAAACTCTCAGTGCTTGCAGACTACAGTGGCAGAGATTAAAATGTTCTTGGCAGAAGTATTCAATGATCAATGACTAATATCATAAGTCAGGGAAATGGTTTCACAAAAAGGATCATGTCTTTCAAGGTTTAAATGTGCCTTAAATAATTAGACATCTAATAGAAATCCTTATACAGACCGTCATATGACTTATGCACTTTTGTTTTAAAATAATGTTGACCGGCCATTGCAGGTAAATGTCACTTAAGTGACATCTTGAAGGGTATAAGTTCCATGGGGTAACCAGCCCCTTCACCTACCTCTACCGATAGCATCAGTCTTCACACAAGCGCATGGGCGCTAAACTCCTATCAACGGTCCACTTCAAATGTTTAATGAGCACGCAATGCCAAATCATTGGCTAAGGTTTAAAATTAGAAACCTCATTCTTGACCATGAAGTTTGACATTGAAATGGCCGTTGAGAGAATATTGACTGCAATTTTTTCTTTTTAAATGTTATTTTTGGTATTTCTTATAGGCATACTTTTTTGTGGATATCTTTAAGAAGATTTTTTCTATTTTCTAACTCCATTAGTGGGCTTCCCAAGGAACTGAAGGCATCAAATAAAGAATATTTTTATTTTTTCTAAAAATGAAAAGAAGATTAAAATCTTTTGGAAGCTTAAAAGTTTATAAATTCTTTTTCATAGATATGAGTTATTGAGGATAGAGATTTTTCTTCTCTGACAAAGGGTAGATTGAACAAATTATTTTGATTATGGAGTCATAAGATTAATAAATAAAAATTTAGATTGAAGATATTTGCAGAAAGAAGAAATTGAAGGGGTTATTGAAGTGTTGAGAAAATAAATATGCACAGAGGAATATTAAAAGTTATTTTTATTTGCAGGGGTAGAATGATTTATTTTTTTGAAGGTGAAAATGAATTAGAGATGAAGAAGAATGTGAAAAGTCATGAAAGGACATTCAATTTTTATATAATGGTATTGCAGGTACATTTATGGATGAATTTTTGGGTGGATCAATATGCAGTATTGAAGACATTTTTGTGAAGATTCTTTTGAAGAGAAAATGCAGGTGAATCAGATTATTCAGAAAGTGATTGAAAGAGATGAATGAGATATATTTTATAGGTGACTTGATGAGATGATTTAAGTGATTGTATTGGAATTTTTGTGTGAGTGATGAATCACAGGGTATGTAATGGTGCAAATCAGATTGACTTGCAATCATTTCTTGTACACTAGACTTTATGTTTTTGATAATGGTGATTGTATTTGCCAGTGAGGCTTTGTATGCTAGTGAGGTTTTGTATGCCAGTGAGGCATGTTTAATTGTTAGTGAAACAACTATTGTTGTAATCAGTGAGATTCAAATAAGCTAGTGAGGCAAATTTTCAGAGTAGTTTTTTTATCCCTATGAGGGTTTTCCACTCATCAAAACCTGTGTCATGTCTTTTCTTTGTGATTGATTATGTTGTATCTATTTGATCATCAAAACAATGGGTAAGAAGAATAGAAATAAGGTCTCTAATAGAGAAAAGGAAAATATCAAGTCTCATTCTGGTCAAAAGACACTATCTATACCAAATTCAAAGGTTGATAGATATGTCCCAAAAGTTGAGTTAGGAGTTCCTTTCTTTGATGGTTTAGATTTCTTTGTTTGGTGCATTAGAATGTAAGTCTATCGGGTATGGTGTATGGATGTCTGTTGAGAATGGGTATTTTATTTCCTCTCAATCACCTAATACTACAAATAACAAAGAGGATTATGAATGTAATCATATAGCAAAGAAGGCCATTTTGTTTGGTTTATCTAATGAAATCTCTTGTAAATTTATGCATTGTGAAACAACTCAGGATGTGTGAAAGGAATTGATAAGAATCTATCAAGGTGATGTTAGATTTAGGATAGACAACTAAGAGGGGGGGTGAATCAGTTGTCTAAAACTTTCTTCCAATTACTCACTTAAATCCTTATTTTAATGCAACAGTATAATAATAAATCAATCATGGAAACATAATGCAACAATTTAAGAGTAGAAACACATTAACACATATGACACCAAGATTTTTAATGTGGAAAACCTAGTTAAGGGAAAAACCATGGGGTGACTAACCTAAGATTGTATTCTCTATTAAAAGAATAAGAAGAACAAATGGCACATGCCAATTAGGGCTCACTACCCGAGCACACTATTCACAAGAGGCCCACTGCTTACAGGAGACACACTGTCTATAGAATGATAAGTATTACATACTTGAACTGAAGAATAGCATCTTCACCATGCTTGAGTCAATTCCTTTTAAGCCCAATACTTCTGCTCTGCTCCTCTCTACCACACACTCATCTCCACCAAGATGCCTTTGAAATGACTTGACAACTCCTTATTTATACAAGACATCGACTTAGGGATAATCATCCAAGTCGGCATACATTACAGAGCAAATACATAAATACAACATGACTAATTAAAAAAAGACTTCATGCGGATCAACACACTGTTGGCCACACAGATCTAAGACTTCAATCTTCTTGAGGAACACGCCATGCTTCACAGAACATCTTCAAGATCATCCACAGGATGTGTAACTCATCCAGTCGGCCAGACTTAGGAAGAACATCATCATCCAGAAGTAATTCTTCAATTACAAGCTCAATCTTCAATGCGGACCACCAAAACAAACTAGACACAATCCAAAGACCTCCACAAGATTGCCTAAATCACCAAGAACATCCACACTACTTTTGCTTATTGAAATCATTCTCTCCTTCATCTGGAACCTTAAGAACATAGTCTGTCATCACTGTCATATTGGAATAGATGCTTGTGGACCTCTAGACCACGAACCAATTGAGTTGTCAATTCACATTGACTTCCTAAACACCACCAAATCCGTAGAACAAGGTATTGCATTTTCAGATCTCACCAGACCTATCTGTGTCACTCTGTCACCTCTGAACATCTGCCAGAACTAGTTTTCCTCAAGTGGCCATCACTTCTTTAGATCTTCATGCGGACCTCTCAAATCTTTACTAGATCAACTTAAGACACATATCTACAAGCCCTTTGATCTGCATCCTCTGATCTTCATCTTAGCTGGGATCTTTACCTTATTGTCTTCACTGTTCTTCTATGTTCCTAATAGGACTACTGTTCTCAATAGCCTCAACATACAACTCATCCAATCCTTATCATCAATGCTACAGGAGTATGTTAACATCAATGACAACACCAGTTAGGCCCATACTTGTAATAGGTGATGCACTTGGAGGAGAGGGCAACTTTTTAATACAATCTGATTCAGAAGAAGAAGATCACATAATGAGTGATTATAATCAGGAGTATGATGAACAAGAATGTGAGATTGATGTTGAAGGAGAACTCTTCTATGCTATGAGTGAAATCAAGAAGTATAAAAAGGAGAACCAAAGATTAGAGTTGTAGCTACAACAAGAAAAAGTATCCAAAGATAGCACTTTCAGACCTTGAAGATGCTAGAAATCTGATTATAGATTTGAGATTTATCAAGTAGGTGAATCAAATAAATTAATTATCAATCTAAAGACTCAGATTGAGGAAGCCAAGAGAATAATAGATGTAACAAAATCTAACATTGAGATTAAAAGAATTGAAAATTTAAAATTAAGGCTGAAATTATTAATCTTAGAAAAGATTATGAAGGTCTCAAGGTTTTGTCCAAGAAATATCAGGGGTTTGAAGAAAGCACAAACAAGTTACATGAAATATTGGGCAAACAAAACTATCATAAGGACACTACTGGTTTAGGTTATGAAAAATGAGAGTGTTCCAAAGTCAGAGAGACTTCTAGAAGGAAAATTGATCTAATTTATCATGTTGCTACTCTTGAAGGTAAAAAGAAGATTAAAGCTGAGTTTGTAAAAATGCACAATCAAACAAGAAATTTCAGAAGAATTTCTCCAGTAAGACAAGCATATATGTACAAGTATAATTATTCATTTAATGGTTATTGTTATATATCTGTAATCATTTTGGACATAAAGCAGTTGATTGCAGAAGGAATACTAATCTTGTATGTTTCAAGTGCAATTCTCCTGGTCACAAAGCATATAGTTGTAGAATGTATGGAAGAATAGCATCACCTAGTTTGAAAGGTTGGAAGAAGAAAAAGGTTGAAAAGGTTTGGAAGAAGAAAATTGAACAGAAGAAAGAACCTGTGAAAGTTTGGAAGCAGAAACAAAATCAAGAGAAGACAGATCCTAAACTTGTGCATATTGCACAAGTCACTTCATCAATTGCATAACATATAGCATGCAGTGAGGGGGAGTTGTCCAATGTTCTATCACTTATCCCTAAGAAGTTTTAGGAGGAGATCATTTGATGTTTGTCAATATGATGATCGTGTTTTTGTTTATTATGTTTTTGGATTCATGCCTAATAATATGCTATTCATATCGGTCTTGTGAAATGAAGTTCTTAATGGTGTTGATAACTATGTTGATCTTCAGTGTATGATAGTGATATAGGTGATTAGTGGTTCATTTTGATAAGATGTTTAGGGATTCAACGCACAAAGAGTTTGATGATGTTGAGTGACTTGGTTTATAAGTGATCCTATTTATATCTTGTTCATATCATGTTGATACTTACAAAGGTTGAGTTGTCATGATGTTGCAGTTCAAAGTGTTCTTGATATGTTAGTGAGAATGTGAAGTGTTGGTTGTCATAGCAAAGAGCTGTTCAATTCTAGTTAAGGTGTACTCAAGGAGCTCTTATCAGATATCAGCATCTATTGACTGATGAGGTTGAAAATGGAAGAAGTCAATTCATAGCACTTGTCTCTACATTTGGTTTTGCAAAATGTTGTTGCTAGAAGAACTTGATGGTGTAGTTAGTTTGTTGATGTGCATACTTGATGGGCTGATTTGAATAATATAGTCAAGAGACAACAATTCTTGTTGATTGCAGTATATATCAGATTTGACATTGTGTTGTAAAATTTTTTTCTTGTACAGGAATAGGAGGATGGTCTTTTTCAAGATAGTCTTCATTTCTTACAGATGGTCTTCATTCTTTATCATGTCAAGATGTGTGTGTACAAGTACATTGATTGCAGATTGATTGTTAGTTAAGATGCATCCTGTTGTCACTATCATGGAAGTCTTGTCAAGGTCATCTCTAGAGTGGTCATCATGTCATCATGAGTTGTAAATTGTGTGATGAGTAGTCTTCATGTTGATGTTTATGGGTTTTGAAGTGTTTACGATATCCTTGCATGGTGTTCAAGTTCATATGTATCATGTCAAAGGCTTGATTTATCTAAATTCTAAGAGTCATTTTTATGATATCAGAATCATACATCATATCTTATGCTTTGGAAGATCTTGGAGATTTGTCATTTAGGTCAAAAAGGGTTGATGATTGTGAAAGAATTGTTTAGTTTGTTTTGCAACCACAAGTAATGTCATCAAGAGTTTGTATTTGTTAGTAGAGATATGTCAGTTTTCATCTTGTCAAAAGAAGTGTTCAGAGTCCATCTCAATGATGTCAGTTTTCATCTTCATCTTCATATTGCTGTTGTGACAAGAAGTGGTATTGTGCTGAGGTAGAAGTGGTATTGAGCTCTTTTGTGCATATTTTATGATATAATAGATCTTATTTTATGTATGCAAAGTATGGTATAGTCTATGGGAAATTTATTATAGTGGTTTGATGCTTTATTTTGTGTGCCTCACATGATGTTGTCCTCAGGTCCTATGCTTTAGGATGTGTATGTCTTCAAATGTGTGCTTCATTGGTGACTTGTTGCTCTCAAGTTGAAGAGTTGTTTCATGGTATTATCAACATGGTTTGTCATATGGTTTCTTTAGGATTGTTATTTTTTCACAAGGAAGATAACAGGATAACAGGAGTTTATGTTTTCAAAATCTTCATAATACAATGTGATTGTAAATGTTATGATCAAGATTTAACATCTTTCAGTGGAGTTAAATGACAGGGGGAGTACTTTATCCTTTGTCATTCGATGACAAAAAGGGGGAGAGAGAGAAAATGCATCATGTAGTTTTGCCATCAATGACAAAGGGGGAGATTGATGGAGGTTAATTTTCATTGATGTCAAAAGGGTGTTGAGTTGTTTGTTGAGTTCATATTTTGATCTTCATGTTAGGTGTCTCATGCCATGCTTGCTATTCTTCATGTCTTAGGATGCTTGGTGGAGTTGCTTCATGTTTGCCTCAGATGGAGATGATTTCTTGATGTTGCAGGTTTACACAGGTTGATAGTGCTTTATCCTTTATGTCTTGTAAAGTGATGCTCTTCATAATGAGATTACATCAGGATGTCAAAGGTTCTCATTTTCATGTTCATGATGGTTTGTCAAAGTTGTCTTCATGAAATCAGATGTGCTTTATGTGTCATACAATATCATGTCAGGAGTACTTGCTTTCTCAGAGGTATGACAAAGGTTACTTGTTTTGTGATGTTGCTTCAAGTCTTGGTGTTGGTGCCTTGCCTGAAGGAGATTTCAAAAGAGTCAAATGTTCAAGTTTATGTCACAATTACCAAAGACATGTTAAAATGATTTTTAGTGAAAAAGTTTTATAATTCAGAGTGTTGTCTTTAGTGGCAGAGGTTTCTTGTTTGGTTCCAATGCAAAATTCATTCTTTGATATATAATGGAGTTTCAAGTATTGTCAAGGTAGTAGATCTTATGGTATGGTGAGTTCACTCTCTCAAATGAGAATTTGTTTTAGGTTTATTTCTCTAAGTTAATTCACCTAAACCCTAGTGCTTGCATACTACAGTGGCATAGATTAAAATGTTCTTGGCAGAAGTGTTCAATGATCAATGACTAATGTCATAAGTCAGGGAAATGGTTTCACAAAAAGGATCATGTCTATCAAGGTTTAAATGTGCCTTAAATAATTAGAAATCTAATAAAAATCCTTATACAAACCATCATATGACTTATGCACTTTTGTTTTAAAATAATGTTGACCTACCATCACAGGTAAATGTCACTTAAGTGACATCTTGGAGGGTATAAGTATCGTGGGGCAACCGGCCCCTTCTCCTACCTCTACCGATAGCATCAGTCTTCACACAAGCGTGTAGGCAACAAACTCCTATCAACGGTCCACTTCAAATATTTAATGAGTGCACAATGCCAAATCATTTGCTAAGGTTTAAAATTAGAAACCTCATTATTGACTGCAGTTTTTGCTTTTTAAATGCTATTTTTGGTATTTCTCAGAGGCAGACTTTTTGTGGATATCTTTAAGAAGATTTTTTCTATTTTCTAACTCCACTAGTGGGCTTCCCGAGGAAATGAAGGCATCAAATAAAGAATATTTTTATTTTTTTCAAAAAATAAAAAGAAGATTAAAATCTTTTGGAAGCTTAAGAGTTTATAAATTCTTTTTCTTAGAGATGAGTTATTGATGATAGAGATTTTTCTTCTCTGACAAAGGGAAGATTGAACAAATTATTTTGATTATGGAGTCATAAGATTAATAAAGTTTTTTTTAGATTCAAGATATTTGTAGAGAGAAGAAGAAGAAATTGAAGGGGTTATTGAAGTGTTGAGAAAATAAATATGCACAAAGGAATGTGAAAAGTTATTTTTATTTGCAGGGGCAGAATGATTTATTTTTGTGAAGGTGGAAATGAATCAGAGAAGAAGAATAATGTGAAAAGTCATGAAAGGACATTCAATTTTTATATAATGGTATTGTAGGTACATTTATGGATGAATTTTTGGGTGGATCAATATGCAGTATTGAAGACATTTTTGTGAAGATTCTTTTAAGAGAAAATGCATGTGAATCAGATTATCCAGAAATTGATTGAAAGAGATGAATGAGATATATTTTGTAGGTGACTTGATGAGATGATATAAGTGATTGTATTTGAATTTTTGTGTGAGTGATGAATCACAAGGTATGTAATGGTGCAAATTAGATTGACTTGCAATCATTTCTTGCACACTAGGCTTTATGGTTTTGATAATGGTGATTGTATTTACCAGTGAGGCAAATTTATGCCAGTGAGGCATGGTTAATTGTCAGTGAGACAACTATTGTTGTAATCAGTGAGATTCAAATAAGCCAGTGAGGCAAATTTTTAGAGTAGTTTTTTTATCCCTATGAGGGTTTTCCACTCATCAAAACTTGTGTCATGTCTTTTCTTTGTGATTGATTATGTTGTATCTATTTGATCATCTTTATTTAAGTTTTACATATCACGATGACTATGTTTTTTAGTGAACTCCTTTGCACAACATTTTTGAGTCAAATTTTGAAATGTTAAAAATTATACAACACTGATTCACCCCCCCTCCCTCTCAGTGTTGTTCTACACTCCAACAAGTGGTATCAAAGCCAGACCCTAGCAAGAAGTTTAACCAACTTAAGGGTTCTTGGTAGTGGAGTACAATGAGTAATAAGAATAGAAATAAGGTCTCAAATAGAGAAAAGGAAAATGTCAAGTCTCATTCTGGTCAAAAGACACCATCTATACCAAATTCAAGGGTTGATAGAAATGTCTCAAAAGTGTAGTCAGGAGTTCCTTTCTTTGATGGTTCATATTTCTTTGTTTGGTGCATTAGAATGCAAGTCTATCTATCATCTTTAAGGTATTGTGTATGGATGTCTGTTGAGAATGGATATATTATTTCCTCTCAATCACCTAATACTGCAAATAAAAAAGAGGCTTATGAATGTAATCATATAGTTAAGAAGGCCATTTTGTCTAGTTTATCTAATGAAATATCTTGTAAAGTTATGCATTGTGAAACAACTCGGGATGTGTGGAAGGAATTGATAAGAATCTATCAAAGTGATGCACTTGGAGGAGAGGACAGCTTTTATATCTGAGAAGAGTGAAAATGATGGAAATCATTCACATGAAGGAGATGAGATACAATCTGATTAAGAAGAAGATCACATAATGAGTGATTATAATCAGGAGTATGATGAACAAGAATGTGAGATTAATGTTGAAAGAGAACTCTTGTGTGCTCTAAGTGAAATCAAGAAGTACAAAAAGGAGAACCAAAGATTAGAGTTGTAGCTACAACAAGAAAAAGTATCCAAAGACAAAGCACTTTCAGACCTTGAAGATGCTAGAAATTTGATTATAGATTTGAGAAATCAAGTAGGTGAATCAGATAAATTAAGTATCAATCTAAAGACTCAGATTGAGGAAGCCAAGAGAATAATAGATGTAACAAAATCTAACCTTGAGATTAAAAGAATTGAAAATCTAAAATTAGAGGCTAAAATTATCAATCTTAGAAAAGATTATGAAGGTCTCAAGGTTCTGTCCAAGAAATATCAGGAGTTTGAAGAAAGTACAAACAAGTTACATGAAATGTTGGGCAAACAAAAGTATCATAAGGACACTATTGGTTTAGGTTATGAAAAAGGAGAGTACTCCAAAGTCAGAGAGACTTTTAGAAGGAAAATTGATATGATTTATCATGTTGCTACTCCTGAAGGCAAAAGGAAGATTGAAGCTAAAATGAAAATCAAAGATGAGTTTGTAAAAATGCACAATCAAACAAGAAATTTCAAAAGAACTACCCCAGTAAGACAAGCATATATGTACATGTATAATTATTCATTTAATGGTTATTGTTATATATCTGTAATCATTTTGGACACAAAGTAGTTGATTGCAGAAGGAATACTAATCTTGTATGTTTCAAGTGCAATTCTCCTGGTCACAAAGCATATAGTTGCAGAATGTATGGAAGAATAGCATCACTTGGTTTGAAAGGTTGGAAGAAGAAAAAAGTTGAAAAGGTTTGGAAGAAGAAAACTGAACAGAAGAAAGAACCTGTGAAAGTTTGGAAGAAAAAACAAAGTCAAGAGAAGATAGATCCTAAACTTGTGCATATTGCACAAGTCACTTCATCAATTGCATAACATATAGCATGAAGTGAGGGGGAGTTGTCCAATGTTCTATCACTTATCCCCAAGAAGTTTTAGGAGGATATGATTTGATGTTTGTCAATATGATGATCGTGTTTTTGTTTATTATGTTTTTGGAATAATGCCTGATAATATGCTATTCATATCGGTCTTGTGAAATGAAGTTCTTAATGGTGTTGATAACTATGTTGATCTTCAGTGTATGATAGTGATATAGGTGATCAGTGGTTCATGTTGATAAGATGTTCAGGGATTCAATGTAGAAAGAGTTTGATGATGTTGAGTGACTTGGTTTATAAGTTATCCTATTTATATCTTGTTCATATCATGTTGATACTTACAAAGGTTGAGTTGTCATGATGTTGCAGTTCAAAGTGTTCTTGATATCTTAGTGAGAATGTGAAGTGTTGGTTGTCATAGGAAAGAGCTGTTCAATTCTGGTTAAGGTGTACTCAAGGAGCTCTTATCAGATAGTAGCATATATTGGATGAGGAGGTTGAAAATGGAAGAAGTCAATTCATAGCACTTGTCTCTGCATTTGGTTTTACAAAATGTTGTTGTAGGAAGAACTTGATGGTGTAGTTAGTTTGTTGATGTGCATACTTGATGGGCTTATTTGAATGATATAGTCAAGAGACAAAAAATCTTATTGATTGTAGTATATATCATATTTGACATTGTGTTGTAAAAAAAATATCTTGTGTAGGAACAAGAGAATGGTCTTTTTCAAGATAGTCTTCATTTCTTACTGATAGTCTTCATTCTTTATCATGTCAAGATGTGTGTGCAGAAGTAGATTGATTGCAGGTTGATTGTCAATTAAGATGCATCTTGTTGTCACTATCATGGAAGTCTTGTCAAGGTCATCTCTAGAGTGCATCATGAGTTGTAAATTGTGTGATGAGTAGTCTTCATGTTGATGTTTATGGGTGTTGAAGTGTTTATGATATCCTTGCATGCTATTAAAGTTCATATGTATCATGTCAAAGGATTGATTTATCTAAATCCTAAGAGTCATTTTTATGCCATCATAATCATACATCATACTTTATGCTTTGGAAGATCTTGGAGATTTTTCATTTGGGTCAAAAAGAGTTGATGATTGTGAAAGAGTTGTTTAGTTTGTTTTGCAACCACAAGTAATGTCATCAGGAATTTGTATTTGTTAGCAGAGATATGTTAGTTTTTATCTTTTCAAATGAAGTGTTTAGAGGATCTCAATGATGTCAGTTTTCATCTTCATCTTCATATTGGTGTTGTGAGAAGAAGTGGTATTGTACTGAGGTAGAAGTGGTATTGTGCTCTTTTGTGCAGATTTTATTGTATAACAAATCTTATTTTATGTATGCAGAGTATGGTACAGTCTATGGGAAGTTTATTATAGTGGTTTGATGCTTTGTTTTGTGTACCTCACATGATGTTGTCCTCAGGTCATGTACTTCAGGATGTGTGTGTTCAAATGTGTGCTTCATTGGTGACTTGTTGATCTCAAGTTGAAGAGTTGTTTCAAGGTATTGTCAACATGGTTTGTCATATGCTTGCTTCAAGATTGTTATTTTTGCACAAGGAAGATAACAGGATAATAGGAGTTTACATTTTCAAAATCTTCATAATATAATGTGATTGTAAATGTTATGATCAAGCTTTAACATCTTTTAGTGGAGTTAAATGACAGGGGGAGTACCTTATCCTTGTCATTCAATGACAAAAAGGGGGAGAGAGAAAATGCATCATGTAGTTTTTCCATCAATGGCAAAGGGGGAGATTGATGGAGGTTAATTGTCATTGATGTCAAAAAGGTATGACAAAGGTTACTTGTTTTGTGATGTTGCTTCAAGCCTTAGTGTTGGTGCCTTACCTTAAGGAGATTTCACACGAGTCAAATGTTCAAGTATATGTCACAATTGTTTTAATAAAAGAGGGTAAAAACTTTATTAATCAAAGAGAGCAGTACAAAGCATAAAGTAGCAGGAGGCCCAAACAGGCCCAAAAACATAAAAAAAAATCAAGAAGTGGTCATGCAACATCTCACATCCACTGTAACCAAATCCTCCAAATCCTGAGCAAGATCCCAAGGTAAACTGTCCCAATCATCCACCAACTAGGTCCCATTCTCAGAAGCCCATTTGGGGAACCCATCAGCCACCTTATTCCATTCCCAAGGGATTTGAGAGAAGGTGATAGAATCAAGTAATTCTCCAAGACTAGTGATTTGCTTAGCCACCACTGTAAGCTACCAACTAACATCATCAAACTACCTTCTATTTATCAAGTCTATCACCACTTGAGAATTTGACTCGCAGATAATCATTTTCTAGCCAAGGACATATGCCCTCTTCAAAGCCAAAAGAATAGCCAAGGCCTCCATAAGATTATTGGAGTGTTGCCCCCTATATTTCAAGAAGAAAAACACAACCACCCCAGAACTGTCTCTACCCACCCCACCAATGCTAGCATGCCCAGGATTACCCCTTGCAGACTCGTCAGTATTTATTTTCAAGACTCCAGTGGGAGGGGGTAGCCAATGCCCTCCCCTAAAGACCTTCCCTCTAGAACACCTTCTCTACCTAATCTTGGGCCTTTCAGTACGCCCAACAGGTATTCCTAGATTACGAATCACTCCAGTATCACCAGGATCAATCGGGGCTGACATATCACATTTAGCATACAGGGTCTCCCACAAGGCCCCAAGAATGCAAGACCAAACTGGACCCACCAGCAACTTCTTATCCAGAAACACCCTACGGTTGTGCTCCAACCAGATGTGCCATATAATCAGACTAGGGCCAATTGGCCATGCTATGTGTAGAAATGAAGTCCTCACCGGAATGGGCCTAATGTTCTGCCAAAACTCCTCCAGAGAAGAAGGGTGCCTACACTGCAAGTTCTAGGCCCCCCACCAAAAATGCCAAATAGTCCTAGCAAATGGGAACTAAAAGAAAAGATGTGAAAGAGTCTCAACATATTTTAGGCATAAGAAACATAATGAAGGACCTTGGAAGCCTTGCCTACAGAGGTTATCCCAAGTCAAACACCTTCCATAAACCACCAACCAAGAAAAGAAATTGCATTTTGGCCAAGAGAATTTATTCCAAATATTTTCCCACCAAGGAACCTCAGCACTACCCCAGGCCTGTCTGTCCAAAACATGATACCCTAAAGCAACAGTTAACTTCCCTTTAGGATCCAGACCCCAAGCCAGCACATCCTGCTTTGGAAGAGAACAACAAACTCTATCAACCAAAATGGAGGACAACTCCCTCCTATCCTCCAAAGATCCACCCATGGGCCAATCCTGCATATCCTTCCACTAGTAGACAATGGTCTATCCCAAAGCCTGAGGGGCTTTGAAATCCATCACTCTACTCCAACCAGCCTGAACAAAAATCCTACATAAGTCCCCCAAGTGAGGATGTGAGGAGAGGATAGGCGGGAAGCCATCCCATGAGTCATGCCAAAAAAAGAGCATCAGAGCCTCTATTGCAGATCCAAAATAGGCCTTGTTTAACCAACATAGCCCCCCTCTTGAGAGTATCCCAGATCATAGAACCTTTTCCCGAAAGACTAAATCGAGGAACCTCAATACCATCCACCTCCCCACGGTGCTTGAAAGTAAGGATCCCTGCTCAATACTAATGCTGATATGAACACCATCTCCATTACATCTTAGCAGCCAAAGCCTACCCATTCCAATCTACCCTACGCAAACCTAGACCACCATCCTTCTTTGGCCAGCAAACAACTTCCCACTTAATTAAGCTCCACTTCTTCGAAAGGAGATTACCCGACCAAAGAAACTGCTGACAGAGGCCCTCAAAATCTTTGATGAAGCTTGAGGGAGTAGTCAACATGAAGCAAATGTATAAAGGAAGGGCTTACACCACAGACTTCAATAGAGTAACTTTGCCAGCCATGGATATCCATCTATAGGTCCAATGACAAACCAGCCCTTGAAATTTATCAATCACATCCTGCTAAAAACACTTGGGAAGTGGGCGCACATCTAGAGGGATGCCAAGGTATATAAAGGGAAGTTTCCCTATCTGAAACCTTAAGATCCTGGGAATAAGCTGCTAAATAAGCATGTGGGTATTAAAGAAATAAATGCAAGACTTACTTTCATTAATGCTTTGACCCGAGGAAGTGAGGTAACAATCCAAAATTTGTCGTAAAGAAACTGCTTCAGCCACCTTAGTAGCACACATCAAAGCCATATCATCCACAAACTGAAGATGAGTTTAAGGAGGAAGAGAGTTGCTCCATTTCCATCCCTAAATGTGCCCATCCATAACATGGGACTTAATGAATCTCCCCAAGCCTTTATCCATCAAGATGAACAAATATGGGGAGAAGGGGTCCCCTTGCCGAAGACCTCTAGAAGCACCAAATAGATCCGAAGACTCCCCATTTATGAGAATGGAAAATGATGAAGTCTTCACACAACTCATGACCCAATCAATCCACTCACCACTGAACTCAAAGGATCTAAGAATTTTGATCAAAAAGCCCCATTTAACTCTATCATAAGCTTTAGCCATGTCCAACTTTATAAACATAGCCTTTTCCTTAGAAGAGGCCATGGAGTGAATAGTCTTAGCTACAATAACTACTCCGTCCAAAATCTGTCTACCCGCAACGAAGCCCCCTTGTTCCTCTGATATTAACTTATCTAGCCATGGCTTCAAATGCTCAGCAATTAGCTTTGTAATGATTTTATACACCACATTACACAAAGCAATTGGTCAAAAAAGATACAGAGAATCAGCAGCCTCACATTTTGGGATAAGAGAAAGAAACGTGGCATTCATGGCTCGCAATATTTGCTTATTCCTTAAAGACTCCTGTACCACCTCCAAAGGATCAAGGTTGATCAGTTCCCAAAATTCCTGAAAGAACTCAGCCGGGAACCCATCAGGACCAGGAGCCTTCCCTTTTTTCAACTGAAACACCACATCCTCCAACTCCTTCAAAGAAATAGGTTTAAGAATAGAAGCATTCATATCCATAGTCACCAAAGGAGGAATACAAGCCAAGATAGAATCTTCCTCCTCACTAGCAGGCAGGGTATCTTCAGAAAAGAGAGCAGAGAAAAAATGAACCGCCTCACTAGAGATCACCGAAGAGGAAGAAAGAATAGAACCCTTAGGAGAGTGGAGAGAAGAAATAAAGTTACCTTGCCTTTGAGCCTTCACTAATTTATGAAAGAAGGAAGTATTCCTATCCCATTCTTGAAGCCAATTGACATGAGCCTTCTGTTTCTAAAACATTTCCTCATGAAGCTCCCATTCCTCAAGGTCTTTAACCGCACTATCCTCTAGCCTGCTTAAATTCGCATCAAGACCCTGATCCTGAATCTGCCTCGTAATAGAATCCAAGCACTCCTGGGCAACCCTTTTCCTTTGAAACACATTGCCAAACTGATACTTATTCCAATGTTTCAATTTATACTTCAGATATTGAAGCCTCTCAACAAATGAGTACATAGCCATACCAAAAGCAGGTCGTCCTTCAGTCCACCATCTAGAAACCAAGTCAAGAATACTCTCCTCCTTGAGCCACATAAGATGAAATCTAAAAGTCTATTTTTTAGGACCACTAGTCAAACAGGTACAGAATTTGATCTGCCAATGGTCAGATCCTCGCCAATCTAAAATTTCCAAACTTGACAGGCACTTGTCACCCACCCAAAAAATGGAAACAAGAAACATGTCTAACCATTCAGAAATGGCATCATACCCAAGTCTCCTATTATTCCAAGTAAACATGCCATTAGAAGGTTTGATATCCACAAGCCGAAGCTGAACCAAATTATCCCTTAGGAGATTAGAGGAGGGGTCCAAATGAGGCACGCCCCGCTTTTCTCCTCTAGAGAAGCAATTACATTGAAGTCACCTGCCATAATCCAGGGAAGGAAAGGATCCAACGATCTCAGTAAATTGATATGAGACCACAGTAGACTCTTGCCAGGAACATCTGTCGAAGCATAAATGTTAGAAAGAAGAATTCTTGCCCCCATCTCCAAACTAATTGCAACCAGAGAAATGGAGAATCTGCTAGAGAACTACCAAACAAGACAAATTTGTCGAGGATCCTAGAGGCAAGCAAGACCCCCAGAGCTACCCTATGCACCCACACACTAGAAAAACCCTATGTTCCAAATCTTAGACACACACTGCATCATACCATCCACAGATAACTTCATCTCCTAGAGGAAAACCTCATCCAGAGAATGAGTACTAACCAAGTCTCGAATAGCCTTTTGTCTAGGGATGCTATTCATACCCCTTACATTCCATGATAACACAACATCACGAAGGGTGAGAGAAGTGAGTATCCAATGTCTTCACCGACCCAAATTCCACCAATGTCTCCCTAACCATCTTAACTTTCTCTTGATCCTTCTTCCTCCCCACCTTCTAGGGCTTATTAGGAGCACTATTTTTCAGGGGTTTTTATTGTAAACCCAAAATAGGAGAAGTAGAGAGGGCTTTATTCTTACCAGAGTCTTCCAAACCTAGTCCACCCACTAAACTCACCCTTTCATCCGAAGACCATAGGGGTTTCCACCAAACCACAAGAGTCACCCATCCTAGCATCAGGGGGAGGAGCAACTAAATCCATCACCACCCCGAAAGCCACCACAGGAACAAGGGCTGAGGTAGTGACATGAAAAGACTTAGAATTATGATCAACTAAAGGAGAAGCTTCAACATGCATGTTAGAAGAAACCCCCTTCTCATGGACTAATTCATCCAAAGCCTCAAACTTACTAAAAGTCTACTCTTGACGATCCCGAAGAGTCCTCTTCTGACCCCGATTCTTGTTTCGTGACTTAACTGGCACAAATCCATCTTTATCTGGTACCACCCCTTGCATGGGTGCTTTACCCTTTTATGCCCTTGGATTAGATGGAGCCTTCGCATTATCTAAACCACCAGCACCTGAGGCACAAGGGCACCTCCTTTGAAGATGACCATACTAATGGCACAACCGGCACTTGAAGGGTAAAGTCTCATAGTCTAACTGTTGAGTCCATGATCTAGACCCAACAGTAAGATCAATAGAATCTGGTAGAGGCTGGCTCAGATCAATCTCCACACATACCCGAGCATAGGAAAAAAATTGCTTCTCTAGAGTTTGCTGAGATGGACCAATAGGCTTCCACAACAACAATGCAATTAATTGAAGAATATCAAGTCTCCAACATTCCAACGGCAACTGAGGAAAATGAACCCACACCAGAACCTTCAAGGGAAGCTCCTCAACTGAGTTAAAGCATGCATGTCACAGCTTCATGAATAGGCCAAATTGATTATAAAAGTAGGGCCCTCCCTCAAACACCTTGTTAAAATCAGAGATACATGAAAAAATCACCAGAAAGAAGTTATTTACGGCTAGCAAGATGTCAAAATCACCTTCTAGATTCCATGACTTGCAAATCTAGGGTTCTAGAAAAGGCATCAAAACCCTCAATCCCATAAATTTGTAGATCAAAACATGTTTGCTGTAATACTCTAGGTCCTCAGCTACCACCTCTGATTGAATCACTAGCTTCGGATGAGCTTGATCTCTCACAAAGCATCTGTTTATCTTTTGCAATTTCAAAGCACCAATGCTAAAAACCCCAACATTAGGAGGGGATGGATGAGGAAACCCATCACCAACTTCTGCCATAGCAGCATCCCCTGACGTCTCACCCAAAGGCACAAACCCTGCCATTATAAAATCCTCTCAAGCCCTCACACTCCACACCTGCACCAAACAATGCACACACTTGAGAAAAAAGCCCCCCCCCAAAAGCTAAAAAACCCCCTCCCCTCGCTGGAAACAACCCCACAAAGCCCAATCTACAAATAAAAAATGCATGCAACAGAGAATAAACACATGCAAGCCACGACCTGCTATAGGCCACGAGACTGTACAGAGCTCCCATGCATACGCTCCATCCTCCAACCAATTATTCTCACATCCTCAGTCTCCAAGTATATGTCACAATTACCAAAGACATCTTGAAATGATTTTTAGTGAAAAAGGTATATAATTCAGAGTGTTGTCTTTAGTGGCAGAGGTTTCTTGTTTGGTTCCAATGCAGAATTCATTCTCTGATATATAATGGAGTTTCAACTATTGTCAAGGTAGTAGATCTTATGGTATAGTGAGTTTACTCTCTCAAATGAGAATTTGTTTTAGGTTTCTTTCTCTAAGTTAATTCACCTAACCCTAGGTGCTTGCAGACTACAGTGGCAGAGATCAAAATGTTCTTGGCAGAAGTGTTTAATGATCAATGACTAATGTCATAAGTCAGGAAAATGGTTTCACAAAAAGGATCACGTCTTTCAAGGTTTAAATGTGCCTTAAATAATTAGACATCTAATAAAAATCCTTATACAGACCATCATATGACTTATGCACTTTTGTTTTAAATTAATGTTGACCTACCATCCCAGGTAAATGTCACTTAAGTGACATCTTGAAGGGTATAAGTGCCGTGGGGAAACCAGCCCCTTCACCTACCTCTACTGATAGCATCAGTCTTCACACAAGTAGGTGGGCGCCAAACTCCTATCAATAGTCCACTTCAAATGTTTAATGAGTGTGCAATGCCAAATCATTGGCTAAGGTTTAAAATTAGAAACCTCATTCTTGACCATGAACTTTGATGTGCAAATAGCCGTTGAGAGAATATTAACTACAGTTTTTGCTTTTTGAATGCTATTTTTGGTATTTCTTAGAGGTACACTTTTATGTGGATATCTTTAAGAAGATTTTTTTCTATTTTCTAACTCCACTAGTGGGCTTCTTGAGGAACGGAAGACATCAAATAAAGAATATTTTTGTTTTTTCTAAAAATGAAAAGAAGATTAAAATCTTTTGGAAGATTAAGAGTTTATAAATTATTTTTCATACAGATGGGTTATTGATGATAGAGATTTTTCTTCTCTGGCAGAGGGCAGGTTGAAACAATTATTTTGATTATGGGGTCATAAGATTAATAAAGTTTTTTTTAGATTGAATATATTTGCAGAGAGAAGAAGAAAACATTGAACGGGTTATTGAAGTGTTTAGAGAATAAATATGCATAGAGGAATATGAAAAGTTATTTTTATTTGCAGGGGCGGAATGATTTATTTTTGTGAAGGTGGAAATGAATCAGAGATGAAGAAGAATGTGAAATTCATGAAAGCACATTCAATTTTTATATAATGGTATTGTAGGTACATTTATGGATGAATTTTTGGGTGGATCAATATGCAGTATTGAAGACATTTTTGTGAAGATTCTTTTGAAGAGAAAATGCATTTGAATCAGATTATTCAGAAAGTGATTGAAAGAGATGAATGAGATATATTTTGCAGGTGACTTGATGAGATGATTTAAGTGATTGTATTTTTATTTTTGTGTGAGTGATGAATCACAGTGTATCTACTGGTGCAAATCAAATTGACTTGCAATCATTTCTTGCACACTAGACTTTATGTTTTTAATAATGGTGATTGTATTTGCTAGTGAGGCAAATTTATGCTAGTGAGGTTTTGTATGCCAGTGAGGCATGGTTAATTGTCAGTGAGATTCAAATAAGCCAGTGAGGCAAATTTTTAGAGTGGTTTTTTATCCCTATGAGGGTTTTCCACTCATCAAAACCTATGTCATGTCTTTTCTTTGTGGTTGATTATGTTGTATCTATTTGATAATCTCTATTTAAGTTTTGCATATCATGATGACTATGTTTTTTAGTGAACTCCTTTGCACAACATTTTTGAGTCAAATTTTGAAATGTTAAAAATTATACAACATTGATTCATCCCCCTCTTAGTGTTGTTATGAAATCCAACAAGTGGTATCAGAGCCAGACCCTAGCAAGAAGTTTAACCAACTTAAGGGTTCTTGGTTGTGGAGTACAATGGATAAGAAGAATAGAAATAAGGTCTCAAATAGAGAAAAGGAAAAATGTCAAGTCTCATTCTGGTCAAAAGACACCATCTATACCAAATTTAAGGGTTGATAGAAATGTCTCAAAAGTTGAGTCAGGAGTTCCTTTATTTGATGGTATAGATTTCTCTCTTTGGTGCATTAGAATGCAAGTCTATCTATCCTCTTTCGGGTATGGTGTATGGATGTTAGTTGAGAATGGATATTTTATTTCCTCTTAATCAACTAATACTGCAAATAATAAAGAGGCTTATGAATGTACTCATATAGCATAGAAAGCCATTTTGTCTAGTTTATCTAATGAAATCTCCTGTAAAGTTGTGCATTGTGAAACAATGCAGGATGTGTGGAAGGAATTGATAAGAATCTATCAAGGTGATGCACTTGGAGGAGAGGACAACTTGTTACCTGAGAAGAGTGACAATGATGGAAGTCATTCACATGAAGGAGATGAGATACAATCTAATTTAGAAGAAGAAGATCACATAATGAGTGATTATAATCAAGAGTATGATGAACAAGAATGTGAGATTGATGTTGAATGAGAACTCGTGTGTGCTCTGAGTGAAATCAAGAAGTACAAAAAAGGAGAACCAAAGATTAGAGTTATAGCTACAACAAGAAAAAGTATCCGAAGACAAAGCACTTTTAGACCTTGAAGATGCTAGAAATCTGATTATAGATTTGAGAAATCAAGTAAGTGAATCAGATAAATTAATTATCAATCTAAAGACTCGGATTGAGGAAGCCAAGAGAATAATAGATGTAACAAAATCTAACCTTGAGATTAAAAGAATTGAAAATATGAAATTAGAGGCTGAAATTATTAATCTTAGAAAAGATTATGAAGGTCTCAAGGTTCTGTCCAAGAAATATCAAGAGTTTGAAGAAAGCATAAACAAGTTACATGAAATGTTGGGCAAACAAAACTAGCATAAGGACACTACTGGTTTAGGTTATGAAAAAGGAGAGTGTTCCAAAGTCAGAGAGACTCCTAGAAGGAAAATTGATCTGATTTATCATGCTGCTACTCCTGAAGGAAAAAAGAAGATTAAATCTAAAATGAAAATCAAAGATCAGTTTGTAAAAATGCACAATCAAAGAAGAAATTTTAGAAGAACTGCTCCAGTAAGACAAACATATATGTACAAGTATAATTATTCATTTAATGGTTATTGTTATATATCTATAATCATTTTGGACACAAAGCAGTTGATTGCAGAAGGAATACTAATCTTGTATGTTTCAAGTGCAATTCTCCTGGTCACAAAGTATATAGTTGCAGAATGTATGGAAGAATAGCATCACCTAGTTTGAAAGGTTGGAAGAATAAAAATGTTGAAAAGGTTTGGAAGAAGAAAACTAAACATAAGAAAGAACCTATGAAAGTTTGGAAGCAGAAATAAAGTCAAGAGAAGACATATCCTAAACTTGTGCATATTGCACAAGTCACTTCATCAGTTGCATAAAATATAGCATGAAGTGAGGGGGAGTTGTCCAATGTTCTATCACTTATCCCCAAGAAGTTTCAGGAGGAGATCATTTGATGTTTGTCAATATGATGATCTTGTTTTTGTTTATTATGTTTTTTGATTCATGCCTGATAATATGCTATTCATATCAGTCTTGTGAAATGAAGTTCTTAATGGTGTTGATAACTATGTTGATCTTCAATGTATGACAATGATACAAAAGATCAGTGGTTCATGTTGATAAGATGTTCATGGATTCAATGCACAAAGAGTTTGAAGATGTTGAGTGACTTGGTTTATAAGTGATCCTATTTATATTTTGTTCAGATCATGTTGATACTTACAAAGGCTGAGTTGTCATGATGTTGCAGTTCAAAGTGTTCTTGATATGTTAGTGAGAATGTGAAGTGTTGGTTGTCATAGCAAAGAGTTGTTCAATTCTAGTTAAGGTGTACTCAAGGATCTCTTATCAAATATTAGCATATATTGGTTAAGGAAGTTGAAAATGGAAGAAGTAAATTCATAGCACTTGTCTCTGCATTTGGTTTTGCAAAATGTTGTTGCAGGAAGAACTTGATGGTGCAGTTAGTTTGTTGATGTACATACTTGATGGGCTGATTTGAATAATAAGTCAAGAGACAACAATTCTTGTTGATTGCAGCATATATCAGATTTGACATTGTGTTGTAAAAAAATGTCTTGTGTAGGAATAGGAGGATGGTCTTTTTCAAGATAGTTTTCATTTCTTACCGATGGTCTTCATTCTTTATCATGTCAAGATGTGTGTGCATAAGTAGATTGATTGCAGGTTGATTGTCAATTAAGATGCATCATGTTGTCACTATCATGGAAGTCTTGTCAAGGTCATCTCTAGAGTGGTCATCATGTCATCATGAGTTGTAAAGTGTGTGATGAGTAGTCTTCATGTTGATGTTTATGGGTGTTGAAGTGTTTATGATATCCTTGCATGCTGTTCAAGTTCATATGTATCATGTCAAAGGATTGATTTATCTAAATCCTAAGAGTCATTTTTATGCCATCATAATCATACTGTTGATTGTCAGGAACACTAAGAGGGGGGTGAATCAGTGTTCTATAAATCTTTTCTTGTACTTTTACTTTTAATCATTTTAAAAAAATAAATTGAACAGTATCCACAAAAGCATGACACATAACACCAAGATTTTACATGGAAAACCCAAAGAGGGAAAAACCACGGAGAGGATTAGCTCTCATATGTATATTTTAATCTTTACAAAAATGATGTTCAGGCTTGGTCACTCCACGGGCCTATAACATGTTGGCTTACTGCCATGAAGTACAACTAGATTTAGCAGGCTCACTGCCTCAACCCTAAACCTAGCAAGATTACTATGAGGGCTGTTAAGCCCTGAGGGCTATTAAACCCTACTGGAGGCTCACCGTTAGCTTACTACCTTGATGACAAAAACTTGCTCCCAACTAGATCACACATGATAAATGAATACTGCTTAAGCATTTGCCACTATGCCAGGGTGCAGTTATTTAGTAACTGAATTCTGAATCCCAAGTCTGTATCGCTACTTCTCTTCTAACTCTACTCTTCTATTCACATGCTCGCATCACACACACACACACCCACTACACATCCACACACTCAACCAAAGATCATCGCTCTTATATATATATATCCGCATCATGATTTAATTCCATAATCAGGTTGGCATCCAAGAAGTGAAACGTGTACATAGAAAGATGTACCTTGTTGCTCAATCCAATGCACTATGGGTCGTACGGACCCAAATTGTCTCCCAAACATGTTCATATAGGTCGGCTCTAATCATTCAATTACTTACATAGATCTTTCACACACTATCCTTTCTCCGCATCATGATTTATCTCACTAGTCAACATGTTCCTCAAAAGCATGCTTAACAACTTCATTTGTTGGCTTACAATTTTTACTTCGGATCTCAATACACTTCTAAAATCATATCAAGGACTCTTTACACATTCCCAATCTTGCCCTTAGAACTGCAAGGCATTATATCATCTTGCAAAGAAATGCGGACCATTAGAACTTAGACTCTGTCTCTGTCAAATAGTATGTCGATACTTAGTAGCTTACAGCTAACCTTCTGGTGGACTTCAGATCCAATAACTCTAGAATAAGACACTTCATACAAGTGTTTACAACACCTTAACACCACATCACAAAATACTTATATGCAGAGGAATGTAGACCACTGCACTTTGCCCTATTCACTGTTCCTTATGTACCTTTGCTTACCTAAACTTAGACAATTCTTCAAGGTGACTTCCAGAGGAGATCATGACTTAACCTCTAAAGCATAAAACTATTAGACAACTGAGAACATCATACCTAAACCACATTAACTAATCATCGTCTATGGAGACATATTGTTCGACTTACTGTCTTCTACTCAGAATACTTTCCATACTTAGCCATTTTCTATCAACCAGACCTAGAATCTAATATATTCTTCTAAAGATATCTCTTCTTGTCATGGTGATAAGATATATGAGCCTTTTTGTCATCAATCACAACATATAGATCCATACCGGAGCGGAGTCTCTTGCCAACAATCTCCCCCTTTGGCATTGATGGCAACACTTAGTGAAAAATGCTTGACTACTCCCCCTCAGATGATTTTCCATTTTTCATTGATCTACTTCTCCCCCTTTGACATCAATGGCAAAGGATGTGATCTGGAACCAAAAATTTGTCAAAACTTCAAAATTTTGTATTATGTCACATATTTACAAGTACAATCTTCATCTTAATATTACATGTTCTTGAGAACATCATTGAATATGTTTTTAATCAGTGTCCACTCCACATCCCAGCTTTTCTTTGCATTTTCTAGAATCTAAATTTGTCTGCTGAGAAGAAAAACTAAGGCTTCTGCCTTTTTGGGATCAAAATTTGTGTCTTCTTGGACAGCTAACTTGGCCTTTGCAATAAGATTTGTCATTGAGTCTAACTTTGGACAAACTAGTCTTTTGAGTTGTCCCATCTTGCTTTTTATTTGATATTTCTAATTTATTAAGTCAGTCAAGTCATTGTGAAGATTGATGACCTTTGTTTCTTTCTTTATGACTGACTCAACTTCTGAATCAAATTTTTCAGAGATATCCAGCAATTTTTGTTCCAAATCTTTGATCTTTTCTTCAATCTTTTGAGCAGTTTTGGGCCAGGATAAGAAAAACTTGTACAAATCTCTAGCATCTTTCACATCTTTCTAAAAGTTGGCTATTGAATTATTTAATGAAGTTTTGTTGTTTTCTATCATTATTTTCAATTCTTCCAGTCGTTTCTCATCAAACTCTTGTCTCACCTTTGTTTCTACATATTTCTCAAAGGATTCAAACTGTGTACTTATGGAACTTATTAACCTTCTCAGATGACTTGTTGAGGTCATGGATGAATCCCTTTTGTATGTAGGCAGTAGCTTCTCCAAAATCTCAGATGCTTCATCAATCAGTTCTCTATCCTCACTATGTGATTTTAATATCTCCTCTTGAGCCTTTGCCTGAACAATTGTAACTAACTTGAACTTTTGTTCTGGTGACATTATATCCAAGTTTATTGGACCATTTAGAAATTTGGGCTCATTCAAAACTTGTTTTCTTTTGTCCAACAGTTCTTTTATAGTGTCTCTTACTATGGCAGAGACTTCTTCTTTTTGGCTTTGCTCTGGATAATCTAATTCCATATCCTTATTAGTGTCCTCTTCTTGTTTAGGTGGAGGATTTTCCACTACCAACTCTTCCTCAGTCCTTTCTTTGCCAGTAACATTCTCAGACTGTTGTGCAGGTGAGGGTTTAACTTGAGAATCATCAATAGGTGCCTCTTTCTCCTTAGACATTCTTCCATCTATATCTGGTTCTTGACCCAAATTTATTTTCAGAGCAGATGAATTGATAGGAATATCAATTTCTTCATTGACACTTGCAATGGGAAGTTTGTGTTGTTTCAAAGATTTCAAGATAATTTCTTCTGATTCTTTTACCACTTTATCAATATCACCCAACATTAATAAATTCATTCTTTTTTTAGTTCTAAACTGATCCTTGGTCTCCTTTGAGATCAAAATTTCTTCATCTGCAATGATTTCCAAACAAAGTCTAGTCAACACATGTTTTCTTAGTTCAATATCTTTAGCTCTAGCATTCTCTTTTCTGATGCTCAAGATATTAGCTAGACTTTCTGGGAGATCAGAAATGATCTCAATGAGGATTTTGCCAAAGGTGTTGATGTACTTTATAGTGGCTTCTTCTAGACTCCTTTTGTCATCGTCACTAAATTCATCATAGTGCTTAATCATAGGTTTTAGATTTCCATCTATAGTGACAACCTTTACTATATCTACAAGTGTTGGAGGCATTTTCTGTCTTTTATTGGACTTATCTTTTCTAAAGGATTTTTCTTTAGTGCTTCCAAAGGCTTTGTCAGTTTCAATTTTTATCCTTTTTATCTCTTCATCTGTCTCTATCTCCTCTTCATCCTTTTCACTTATACTAACATATAATCTTTTTCCTTTCATCTTCTTTCTCTTCATGCCTTTTGCTGAGGATTTTTTTTATTTTTTCTCTAGGTTCATTGAAGCTGTGGCACTGGAGGAGGTGGCAGAGCTTTTGGTAGTCCTCTGAGTTATCTCAAACTTATCTTGTTTTATCTATGGTTTTTCAGGAATCTGCACCGGTTCATTCTTTTGCTTTTCTTCTACTGCTTTCTCTGCTTTTTCCCTTACTTCTTTGAGTTGTTCTTTGGTGATGCCATACCTTGTAATGACTTCTTCCACCTCTTTTCTAACTTTTCTAGTTGATTTAGGTTTTTTGAATTCAACATGAAGTTTTATGGATATCTCTTCATAAGTTCCTTGAAACCTTTCTTCCCTCTTGTCCTTGGGTTTTCTCAACATGTATTGAGCATAGCTCTCTAATATTTGTCCATCTACTTCATACCCCATTGGCATTACCCAGACAGTCCTAGGCTCAATAGCTTCCATTAGGGATTGGTCTTTTGTAACCATGAAACAGATAGTATCCTTACATGTGTCAACAATTTTCCTAGGAATTCTTTCTCTAGCCCGCATTATGCCTTGAAATTTTTTGAAGTATCCCCATAAGGCTGTGTTTTGCTCATTAACACTTCCAATGCTATTTAGATGGTTTCTGATTTGGACAGCTACTGGTTTAATTCTTAACTAGATCAAATTCTACATGTTTGGTAACTCATTCATTAAATAAAAGAATAAGCAGATGACCAACGTACCATATTTGAAGGGATAGTTCTTGCTTTCCTTTATCTTTTTTAGGTTCTCTAGTAGTTGGGTTAGTAGTAGTTCACACAAATCATAATCTGCATTGTTTTTTACCATTTGATATGCAGTATAGATTGTTGTTCCTAAGATGGAATTCTCCCGGTTGGAGAAATAGAGTTTGTAACCCAAAACCATTGAGGCAAATCTTACATCATGATCTGTGATATCATTGATAGTTAGTGCCCTCTTGTCAAACCTTGCTCCAGTGGCCTCTATAATAGTCTGATTCTTCACATCCTTCAACAAGGGCACACCTCCGGTCAAACTTAATCCTGTCACTGCTCTAATTGTATCCTTGGTGATTTTGAAGGGCTACCCTAAACACATGAATTCATCATGAATTCGGCTCAAAACGTATCTTACCCATTTGTTCTCTGTAAACACAAGAAAATCCACATGCTAAATAAACTTCTTTTCCTTTAGGGTGTTGTATTCCTTTTTGAGATAAAACTGGTCATCAGTTAGATGCTTGATATATAAACTTGTCAAACAAGTGCTGCTATTTTCATCTAGGGCAACATGAATATATGCCCTAACATCCTCAACATACAACACTCCGTAAGGTATACTCGAAAATGCACCTGTTTGATCCACTTTGGTTTCTTTGTGTGGATGTTTCTTGAACTTGGGTCGAGGGCATTCAGTAACATCTACAATGTGTGGAGTTGCCATAGCAAGAAATAGTTCACAATTAGGGTTTCTACGAAGATACCTTATTTTGCTGAGTCAGGTTTTCCTTTCTTCAAATGCTTCAAATCTTGGTTTTCACTGCTTTAGCTTCGATCTTTCTAAATTTATGATAGTTCCAAGTGCAAAGTGATTTTGAAATCAAACAAGTTCCTTTTTATCCTTTAAACGGCTTGACCTAGTCATCATAAATGCTTATTTCCAAAAAGTTGCCAAAACCTTTCACTATAGAACACAGTCGATTAGAATTGCTCCGTAATATGCTACATTGACCTTTTTTCTTCTATTTTTTCTTCTAAGTGTTGTGTCACATCAGATTTCATCATATGCCTTCATGCCAAATTTTGGCACCCACTTTCTGGCTGGGGGATTTAGATTTTCCACACTGCTCCCCCTGAGCTAGAGCTCTCAATTTACTTCCCAGAGGAAGTATCTGTACCAGATACTAGTGTGGATTAATCCCTAACTTCAATTAATTCTTTCTTGATCCATACCTTGTTCATTTCTTTCTTGATTCTAATCGGATCAACCTTTTCTTTTCCCTTCTCATTTTTCTATTTTGTTTTCCCTTTTTCAGAATAGCGATCTCTCTTCACATTCTTGCTTCTACAAAACCTTGCAATATGTCTAGATTTGTTGCACTTGAAACATACCACATTATTTTGTCCTTGATTCCTTCCATTGATTAAATTTTATCTGCATTGATTAGCCATGTGTCCAAATCTATTGCATGCAAAACACTTTCCATTGAATGATTGACTGTTCCTGATATTTTGAAAACTTCTTCATTCATTTGATCTGTGTACTATTTTATAGCATGTATTGCACCTAATAGAATTCTGACTCACTTTACTTATGTATATAGCAACTCTATGACCAATTCTATGCAAGTGAAACACTGACCAGAGAATAATGGAGTCTTTTGATTTATTCTACTTCTACACTGAGTAGCCTTATGACCAAACTTATTACAAGAATTACAATAACCATTGAAAGATGGGTACCTTTGAGCTTTTGGTTGTCTAAGCAGAGGTCTTCTAGGTCTTCTTCTTTGATTTCTGAACTGGTATCCTTTGTTTTGCCTTGACTCAGTGCTTATTTTCCCGAAGCTTGAACTTTCTCCTTTCTCAAATCCTAAACCATGTTTGTCATCAACATTCCTTTGTCTAGCAATCATTTCATCAAGCTTTGCAGTACTTATCTTGAATTTTTCTTCAAAACTTCTAGCCTTTTCTAGATCTATTTTTAAACTTATAATTTCTTTTTCAAGTTCAGCACAATCTTCTGATCTATTCTTCACAAGCAAATTTAGATAATCTTCTACTTTTCTACTTTCTGTAACATCTGCTTCCAAATCATATAGGGCTTCGTTTGCTGATAACAATTGGTCACTGACTTCTTTGTATTTGTCTTTGAATTTCTTGACTTGCTCCTTCAACTTTAAGATGCATTCATCAGCTTGTTTTAGATTTTCCTTCAGATCTCTGATCGTTGCTTCAAAATTTTCAAGATCCATAAGAGCTACTTTTAGTTGGTTGTACCTCTCATATTTTCTATACCTTCTTGTTGCCATGATCACACTATGTCAAGAACACTAAGAGGGGGGGGGGTGAATCAATGTTCTATAAATCTTTTCTTGTACTTTTACTTTTAACCATTTTAAAAGAATAATCCAATAGAAGTAAAATATACAACTGAACAGTATCCACAAAAGCATGACACATAACACCAAGATTTTACGTGGAAAACCCAAAGAGGGAAAAACCACAGAGAGGATTAGCTCTCATATATATTGCAATCTTTACAAAAATGATGTTCAGGCTTGGTCACTCCACAGGCCTAGAACATGCTGGCTTACTGCCATGAAGTACAACTAGATTTAGCAGGCTCACTGCCTCAACCCTAAACCTAGCAAGATTACAATGAGGGTTGTTAAACCCTACTAGAGGCTCACCGTCGGCTTACTATCTTGATGACAAAAACTTTCTTTCAACCAGATCACACATGATAACTGAATATTGCTTAAGCATCTGCCACTATGCCAGGGTGCAGTCATTTAGTAACTAAATGCTGAATCCCAATTCTTCATCGTTGCTTCTGTTCTAACTTTGCTCTTCTATTCACATGCTCGCATCACACACACACACACACCCACTACACATTCACACACTCAACCAAAGATCATCACTCATATATATCCGCATCATGATTTAATTCTATAATCAAGTCAACATCTAAGAAGTAAAACATGTACATAGAAAGATGTACCTTGTCACTCAATCCAATGCATTATGGGCCACACGGACCCAAATCTTCCCCCAAATGTGTTCATATAGGTCAGCTCTAATCATTCAATTACTTACATAGATCTTTCACACACTATCCTTTCTTCGCATCATGATTTATCTCACCAGTCAGCCTATTCCTCAAAAGCATGCTTAACAACTTCATTTGCTGACTTACAATTTTTACTGAGGATCTCAAAACACTTCCAGAATCATATCAAGGACTCTTTACACATTTCCAATCTTTCCCTTAGAACCGCAAGGCATTATATCATCTTGCAGAGAAATGTGAACCATTAGAACTCAGACTTTGTCTCTGTCAAACTCTGTCAAATAGTATGTTGATACTTAGTAGCTTGCAGCTAACCTTCCGGTGGACTTTAGATCTCATAACTCTAGAATAAGACACTTCATACAAGTGTTTACAACACCTTAACACCATATCACAAAATACTTATCTATGAAGGAATGCAGACCACTGCACTATGCCCTATTCACTGTTCCTCCTATACCTTTGCTTACTTGGACTTAGATAATTCTTCAAGGTGACTTCTGGAGGAGATCAGGACTTAACCTCTGAAGCATAACACTATCATACAAATGAGAACATCAAACCTGAACCACATTAACTGAACATCATCTACGGAGACATACTATCCGACTTACTATCTTCTACTTAGAATACTTTCCATTCTTAGCCATTTTTTGTCAACTAGACCTAGAATCTAATATATTCTTCCAGAGATATCCCTTCCTATCATGGTGATAGGATCTATGAGCTTTGTTGCCATCAATGACAACATATAGATCCATACCAGAGTAGTATCTCTTCCCAACACATAGAAGATACTTTATGCTTTGGAAGATCTTGGAGATTTGTCATTTAGGTCAAAAAGGGTTAATGATTTTGAAAGAATTGTTTAGTTTGTTTTGCAACCACAAGTGATGTCATCAGGAGTTTGTATTTATTAATAGAGATATGTCAATTTTCATCTTGTCAAAAGAAGTGTTCAGAGGATCTCAATGATGTCAATTTTCATCTTCATCTTCATATTGGTGTTGTGACAAGAACTGGTATTGTGCTGAGGTAGAAGTGGTATTGTGCTCTTTTGTATAGATTTTATGATATAATAGATCTTATTTTATGTATGCCAAGTATGGTACAGTCTATGGGTAGTTTATTATAGTGGTTTGATGCTTTGTTTGGTACACCTAACATGATGTTGTATTCAGGTCCTGTGCTTCAAGATGTATGTCTTCAGATGTGTGCTTCATTGGTGACTTGTTGATCTCAAGTTGATGAGTTGTTTCAAGGTATTGTCAACATGGTTTGTCATATGCTTGCTTTAGGATTGTTATTTTTTCACAAGGAAGATAACAGGATAAAACCTGAGTTTATGTTTTCAAAATTTTCATAATACAATGTGATTGTAAATGTTATGATCGAGCTTTAACATCTTTCAGTGGAGTTAAATGATAGGGGGGTACCTTATCCTTTGTCATTCGATGACAAAAAGGGGGGGAGAGAGAGAAAATGCATCATGTAGTTTTGCCATCAATGACAAAGGGGGAGATTGATGGAGGTTAATTGTCATTAATGTCAAAAAGGTGTTGAGTTGTTTGTTGAGTTCATATTTTGATCCTCATGTCAGGTGTTTCATGTCATGCTTTCTATTCTTCATGGCTTAGGATTCTTAGTGGAGTTTCTTCATGTTTGCCTCAGATGGAGATGATTTCTTAATGTTGCAGGTTGACACAGGTTGATAGTGCTTTATCCTTTATGTCTTATAAAGTGATTCTCTTCATAATGAGATTACATTAGGATGTCAAAGGTTCTCATTTTCATGTTCATGATGGTTTGTCAAAGTTGTCTTCATGAAATTAGATGTGATTTATGTATCATACAATACCATGTTAGGAGTACTTGGTGTTCAGTCAGGAGTATTTGCTTTCTCAGAGGTATGACAAAGGTTACTTGTTTTGTGCTGTTGCTTCAAGTCTTGGTGTTGGTGCCTTACTCTAAGGAGATTTCATAGGAGTCAAATGTTCAAGTATATGTCACAATTACCAAAGACATTTTGAAATGATTTTTAGTGAAAAAGGTATAAAATTTAGAGTGTTGTCTTTAGTGGCAGAGGTTTCTTATTTGGTTCCAATGTAGAATTCATTCTCTAATATATAATAGAGTTTCAACTATTGTCAAGGTACTAGACCTTATGGTATAGTGAGTTCACTCTCTCAAATGAGAATTTGTTTTAGGTTTCTTTCTCTAAGTTAATTCACCTAAACCCTAGGTGCTTGTAGACTACAGTGGTAGAGATTAAAATGTTCTTGGTAGAAGTGTTCAATGATCAATGACTAATGTCATACGTTAGGGAAATGGTTTCACAAAAATGATCATGTCTCTCAAGGTTTAAATGTGCCTTAAATAATTAGACATCTAGTAAAAATACTTATACAGACTGTCATATGACTTATGCACTTTTGTTTGAAAATAATGTTGACCTACCATCGCAAGTAAATGTTACTTAAGTGACATCTCGAAGGGTATAAGTGTCGTGGGGCAACCGACCCCTTCACCTACCTCTACCGATAGCATCGGTCTTCACACAAGCGTGTGGGCACCAAACTCCTATCAACGGTCCACTTCAAATGTTTAATGAGTGCGCAATAACATATAAAATTAGAAACCTCATTCTTGACCGTGAACTTTGATGTGCAAATGGCCGTCGAGAGAATATTGACTGCACCTTTTGCTTTTAAATGTTATTTTTGGCATTTCTCAAAGGCAGACTGATGCAGAGATCTAACAGAAACATTCAAACAATTTGAAAATATCTTTCTCAAGGTCCAAATAAGACCAAAATACATAGATTATTCTCTATCGGCAAGATACATCCTATCGGCAAGTTCAAACTCCATTATACTGATATGCTGATATGCATTTGCTGTTGTACATGCAAGTCATTCCTTACTATCGCCGGTTCTCCTTACCACTTCTACCAGTCACTCCCTGTATCGTGCGCTTGTATGTTCTCAATGTATATTTGCAATATACATTCTCAATGTGCATTTAGGATATGCGTTCGGTGGAACCGACCACTATGACAAAGTACCTTTGACTTAACTCAAAGTATGTCCACAACATACAACCTCAAAATACAAAGCCAATATGCATTTGGTGGGGACCACCTACCTTCAGTGTGACTTGACTCTTTGGCAACCCCTTTGTATGTCTCACTATTATGCTGATACAACCAATTGCATAGACAAGACTTGACTTGTTCCTCTAATAACCTAATGTCTTTCCAGTCCACTATCACTGATATGGATAGTTGATCCTTGTATCAACTCAATGTACATTCAAAGGCTGCATTCTCAACACACATACGGAACATGCATTTACAACATACAGTCTTGATATGCAATTGCAGGATACACATGAAATGTACTCAGATACAATTGCGATATATACAGGAAATGTATCTTTAGTGAAATAATGCCAAAATCTTACGCTGAGGACATCCTCTGCAACCAAACTCATAGTCGTTATTCTATTGAGCCCTAGCACATCGAGATGCTAGGCTCTCTACTGCAACAACTCTTCAATCGATCGGATCCCCTGTTCCATTCTACCATGACCACGAACAAAAAGAAAACAAAACAAAAAACTATATATAGAGTTCATTCCACTAATTTTGGAGAAACCCACTAGTGGAATGGTCTTAATCTTGAATCTTTGACAACAGAAAACTAGATTATGTATAGAACAATTCGATATAGAGAATATACACAGAACAATTCGATACACAGAGAATATGTACAGAACATAGAATTTGTAAACACAAACTGACAGAATTTCTATTTCTTCACTCAAACTTCGTCCCTAATCTCCTCTTCAGAAAATGTGTTTATAGTCTCTTCTCATCCAGTTCCAACCAAAATACCAAAGGTTGGAGTCGTTACAACTTCCATGTTTCAGATTTTGCTTAACCAAGATTATAAGCCAAAACACTAACTAAAAACATGACACATGTTTAGCACACAACATGATTTAAACACATCAACAAGACTCTTCAAACAACTCAACACACTTGATTTGATCATCCACATACCCCAATTGTCCAGATGTCCAAATTGGCTTATCATGATGCCAAATTTGTGACACTGGTTCACATGATGGGGTCTTTATTACAAACATGAAATTACCACAGCAACAAGAACTACATGACAACATGAACAAACATAAAAATGCATAAAATATAACATATCAAAACCTTATTCTTCTCCCTCAGATGTATAGTTGGCTTGTTGAAGAGGTGCTCCTGTACCATACTCCCCGAGAGAACAAATCTCAAGCCCACTTGAGATCAGAGTTTGAAGATCTGCACCATATTTTATGATCTGCTCTTCAGTCATCCAAACTGCCTCTGAATCAGGTTTCCCCTACCAAGCCACCAAGTACTCCATGTAGTCTTTGTTCCTTGTCTTCTTTGCCACTCTTGAGTCTAGAATTTTCTTCAATTTTGGTGGATCATACTTAGGGATATCATCATCTCTTGTACCCTGCAATGGTTCCTATCCTACATCTGCATTATGCTTGTATGGAGTCAAATCACATACATTGAAGATGGGTGACAATCCAAGATCAGGAGGAAGTTGGATCTCATAAGCATTTTGCCCACACTTCTTCAAAATCTGACATGGTCCAATCTTCCTCTGCATTAGCTTGGTATGTTTACCTTTTGGGAGCCTCTCCTTCTTCAAATGAACCCACACCAAATCTCCAACATCAAATTATACATCCCTCTTTTTCTTATCAGCATATGCTTTGTACTTCAATGTAGTCTATTGGAGTTGGGTCTTGACTTGATCATGCACCTCTTTGATGGCTGATGCAAAGGTTTCTCCATCTGCACTAATAGACTCTCCTGTAGGTAGATCTCTCAACTCCAAAATACCTCTTGGATGAATGCCATATACCACTTCGAAATGTGACTTCCCTGTACTCCTATTGATGGTGTCATTATAGGAGAATTCTTCTTGTGGTAGGATGTTATCCCACTTCTCTCCATGCTGTCTTGTCAAATGCCTTAGCAAATTTCCCAATGAACGGTTAACCACTTCATTCTGCCCATCCATTTGAGGATGGTAGGCTGATGAGAAGGATAAGTTGGTTCCAAGCTTCTTCCAAAGAGTCCTCCAAAAGTGGCCAATAAATTTCACATCTCTATCTGACACTATGCTCAATGGCAAGCCATGTATCCTCACTATCTCTTTGAAAAATAGATCTGCAGCATATGATGCATCACAAGTGGTTTTGCATGGCAAGAAGTGTGCCATTTTACTAAATTTGTCTACTACAACAAAAACACTATCATATCCCTTGTCCTAGGCAAACCCAATACAAAGTCCATGCTTATGCTCTCCCATGGCCTAGAAGGAATGGGTAGTGGCTGATACAAACCTGCATTAGTGGATCTCCCTTTTGCCTTTTGACATATCACACATGCCTCCACAAATCTCCTCACATCTGACTGCAACTTGGGCCAATAGTAATGCCTCTTCACAAGATCAAGAGTCTTATCCAGACCAAAATGTCCTGCCATGGCCCCACAATGTTTCTCCCTATGATATTCAGTCTCATATAACACCTTGGAATGCACAACTATCCACCCTTGAAAAGTAATCCATCTTGGATCAAAAATTTAGAGAACTCAACATGATATTTGTCACCAAAGGCAGTACATACCTTGTAGATCTCTCCAAAGTCTTCATCAGTATCATACATGGCCTTCAAGGAATCAATGCCAACACTCTCCAATTGGATCTGATTGATGGTTAGAGCCCTCCTGCTCAAAGCATCTACCACCTTGTTCTTGACCCCTTTCTTGTGCTTGAGTGTGAAGGTGAAAGCTTGCAAAGTCTCCACCCACTTCATGTGCTTGTGGTTCAGCTTCTCTTGACTATTTATGAAACTAAGGGCCTGGTTATCTGTGAACACTATGAATTCTTTTGGCATCAAGTAATGCCTCCACTTTTTTGAGTGATTGTACTAGAGCATACATCTCCAAGTCATATGATGAGTATATCTTCTTTGCATCATTTAGTTTCTCACTAAAAAATGCTATAGGCCTACCTTCTTGACTGAGTACTGCTCCAATTGCCATGTGGCTTGCATCACATTCTACTTGGAAAATCTTGTTGAAGTCAGGAAGTGCAAGGACTAGCTGCTCTACCACCTTCTTCTTCAATGTTTCAAATGAATCATCTGCCTCCTTTGTCCAAATGCATCTGCACTTCTATCCTCCTTTTATGGTGTCAAGCATGGGTGCACAAACATGACTGAACCCCTTTATAAACTTCATGTGGAAGGTTGCTAACCCATGGAAACTTCTAACATCATTCATGGTCCTAGGAGTTGGCCAAGACAATATGGCACTTACCTTCTCTTGATCCATTTTAAGTTTTCCATGTGAGATGACAAAACCTAAGTAGATGATCTCCTCCTACATGAACAAACACTTCTCGAAGTTGATCATTATTTGCTCTTCATGTAACCTTTTGAGGACCAAGTCTATATGTTTGAGGTGCTCTTCCCTTGTATTACTGAAAATCAGGATGTCATCTAGATATACTATGACAAATTTGCCTATAAATTCCCTCAGGACCTCATTCATCAACCTCATAAAGGTACTAGGGGCGTTGGACAAACCAAAAGGCATGACCTTCCACTCATACAACCCCTCATTTGTCTTAAATGCAGTTTTCCATTCATCTCCTGGCCTAATCCTAATCTGATGATAGCCACTCTTTAGATCTATTTTTGTGAAATATTTAGCACCCCCCAAGCAATCAAGCAAATCTTCTATCCTAGGGATTGGGAACCTATACCTGATTGTTATCTTGTTGATAGCCCTTGAATCAGTACAAAGTCTCCAAGTGCCTTCCTTCTCGGGTGCTAGTACAGCTGGTATTGCACATGGGCTTAAAGTCTTGCCAATTAGGCCTGTCTTCAACAACTCCTCAATCTGCCTTGCTACTTCTGCATTCTACTCTGGGGTAACCTTGTATGCTGCCTTGTTTGGAAGTGTAGATCCTGGGATCAAATCTATGCAATGGCTGATGTCCCTTATAGGTGGTAGGGACCTTGGTATTCCATCAGAGATGATGCCTTTGTACTTGTCCAATAGCTCTTGGATAGCCAGATCTATGAACCTTTGCCTCTTCTCTCCCTTGACTTCCTGCTACTGCTCCTTGTTCACCTTTAGGCATGGAATTAGAGCATATGCAACTGCACCTTCTTCTACTATCTCTTTCATGAATTGTTTGCCTTCTACCATCATCACCTTGACTTATTTCCCTTTTGATTCTACCTCATTCTCCATCAATGGTAGTAACTCTATCACCTTACCATCCTTGGTGATTGAATACGTATTTCTAACTCCATCATGGTGTGCTTTCAAGTCATATTGCCATGGTCTTCCAAATAGGAGATGGCAAGCATCCATCTTGGCAATGTCAAACAATAATCTATCCTTGTATGATCCAATTTGAAACTCCACCTAAGCCTGCTCTTCCACAACTATTTGCTGACCTTGAGTGAGCCATGAGACCTTGTATGGGCAAGGATGTGGCAATTTTCTAAGCTTATGCTTTTCTACCATTTCGATGGACACAAAAATTTTAGTAGATCTAGAGTTAATCAGAACTTTACATACCTTTCCTCCTGCCTTGCAAGTAGTTCTGAAGGGAGACTTCCTTTGTGGGGGTTCTTTGTCAGGCACCTTCATGGTGGTCATTGCTCTCCTAATCATCAAAGATTCTCCCTTCTTAGGATATCCATAATTGTCAAGAACATTCACACTTTGACAATTAGATTCTTGGATCAGATTTCTCCTCCTTTCTCCCATTGAACTTGTTGCCTTTTCTGGATATTTGCAGGCTATGTGGTCTTCTTGATTGCAATTGTAACATCTAAGAGGTCCTCTGCCCTAAGATCTCCCTCTAAATGGTGGTCTTCTACCCCTAAAGTTTCCTTTTTGATTGGAATTTCCCCCTTGATTTTAACTGTTGTCTCCTTTGTTGTTCTCTTGATTTGATTCACCTTGGTTTCCAAATCCATTTCCTCTACCTCTGAAAGGACTTCTACGTCTTTGTTGTCTTCCTCTTCCTCTATTGTTCTATTCTTGTCTTCTCTTTAATTTCTCTTCCACTTTGAGTGCTAATTGGTAGCACTTTTGGACTATCTTTGGGTTATGCAGATTTAAGTCTTCTTGGATGGTAAACCTCAATCCATTGAGGTACCTTGCCACCTTCTCGTCCTCACTCTCCTTTACCTTTGTCTTGACACATAGATTCATGAAATCTTCAATGTCTGAGCTGACATCTAACTCCTCCTGCTTCAAATTTTGTTTCCTCTTCCAAGTAGTAACTTTGCTCTTTCCCTCTTTCCCCCTGTCATCTTGGATGAAAGTCCACCAAGTTAGTGCAGCCCTTTTCATTTTAGATTGGGCCATCTTCACCCTTTGGTGTTCTTGTATCTTCTCGGTCTCAAAGAAGTTATCCAAGGAGTCTATCCACTCCATCACCGAATCAGGATCCATTTGTCTGCAAACACTGGCAGGTCTAGTTTCACATCCATGGTCCTTCTCTCCATGGATTTGAGGACATTGAGTAAGGGTCTCTGGTCTGCAGGAACCTCTATCTCTTCTTGCCTAGGCATCTCCTCTTCATCCCTATCTTCTCGCTCACTAGAGTCTTCTTCTCCCTTCTCTACCTTGTCCCTCAACTTCTCTAACTCTTCTTTCAAGGCCTGATTCTAAGCCCTCGCTACTTTGCTCTCTGCCATTTGCTTCTTCACTAGAGTAGCCAACTTAGCATTGGTCATCTTTGCTGGGTACTCATGTGACCCTTCTTCATCTGACATCTTGTCTTCTTCTTCTGCACAAAGGATACTCCTTCGCTCTGATACCACTTGATGTAGAGCTCCAATGGAAATGTTCAAACAATTTGAAAATATCTTTCTCAAGGTCCAAATAAAACCAAAATACGTAGATTATTCTCTATCGGCAAGATACATCCTATCGGCAAGTTCAGACTCCATTATACCAATATGCTGATATGCATTTGTTGTTGTACATACAAGTCATTCCTTACTATCGCCAGTTCTCCTTACCACTTCTACCAATCACTCCCTGTATCGGGCGCTTGTATGTTCTCAATGTATATTTGCAATATACATTCTCAATGTGCATTTAGGATATACGTTCGGTGGAACCGACCACTATGACAAAGTACCTTCAGCTTAACTCAAAGTATCTTTTCAATGTATCTAACTCAATGTATGTCTGCAACATACAACCTCAAAATACAAAGCCAATATGCATTTGGTGGGGACCACCTACCTTTGGTGTGACTTGACTCTTTAGCAACCCCTTTGTATGTCTCATCATTATGCCGATACAACCAATTGTATAGACAAGACTTGACTTGTTCCTCTAGTAACCTAATGTCTTTCCAGCCCACTGTCACCGATACAGCCGGTTGATCCTTGTATCAATTCAATGTACATTCCAAGGCTGCATTCTCAACACACATACGGAACATGCATTTACAACATACAGTCCTGATATGTGATTGCAGGATACACATGAAATGTACTCAGATACAATTGTGATATATATAGGAAATGTATCTTCAGTGAAACAATGCCAAAATCTTATACCAAGGACGTCCTCTACAACCAAACTCGCAGTCGTTATGCTGTTGAGCCCTAGCACATTGAGATGCTAGGCTCTCTACTGCGACAACTCTTTAATTGATCGGATCCCCGGTTCCATTCTGCCATGACCACAAACAAAAAGAAAAGAAAACAAAAAACTATATACAGAGTCCATTCCACTGATTTCAAAGAAACCCACCAGTGGAATGGTCTTAATCTTGCATCTTTAACAATAGAAAACTAGATTATGTACAGAACAATTCGATACAGAGAATATACACAGAACAATTCGATACACAGAGAATATGCATAGAACATAGAATTTGTAAACAAAAACTGACAGAATTTCTATTTCTTCACTCAAACTTTGTCCCTGATCTCCTCTTCAGAAAATGTGTTTATAGTCTCTTCTCATCCAATTCCAACCGGAATACCAAAGGTTGGAGTCGTTACAACTTCCATGTTTCAGATTTTGCTTAACCAAGATTATAAACCAAAACACTAACTAAACACACGACACATGTTTAGCACACAACATGATTTAAACACATCAACAAGACTCTTCAAACAACTCAACACACTTGATTTGATCATCCACATACCCCAATTGTCCAGATGTCCAAATTGGCTTATCATGATGCCAAATTTGTGACATTGGTGTTGGCAAGAGACACTATATGGATTCATGGTTGTTGTCATTGATGGCAACAAAGGTCATCCCACATATCCGCAAGTCATGATGTGTCTCTACCGGAAGTCAGAATAAAGAATGTTGTGGTCCGGTGAAGAAGAACAGAGCATGTGGCAAGGTCCAACAGATTGGTCCGGATCTCTCAGAGGAAGTGTCTTGGTGCAGTGCGGATTTGGGGAAGTCAAGAGGACTACCTTGAGTGGTATATTCCAAGGATTTAGCCTCCGGTGATGGACAAGGAAAAAGATATGAATGGTTGAGTACCGGATTCCTGAGAGACAGTGAAAACAGAGGAAGAACTGACTAGCAGAGTATCAGACTGCTTTCCGGATGTGTTACTGTTGATGACAGAGGTTGTGAAGGCATGAATCATGTTTGGTCGACATGATTAATGATATCTACAAGTATATGCTTGATCCGCATTGCTTGGTGAGGAAGGATTCAGCCGACAGAATGAGAGCTTGTAAGAAACTAGACTGTTCCGGATGCCGACTAGAAAAGTGATGAAATTACTTATGCGGATATATATAGAGGATGGATTTAGTTGTGAAGTGAGTGAACATGTGGAGATATATGCGAATAAGTCCAGATAAGAGCAGAGGTAGCAAAAAGGATCCGGTATGTGAAAGATAGCAGAATAAAGAACAGAGGAAAGATGAAGTGCAGCAGATCAGTGTACTGAGCCTAACCGGAACTGAACTCCAGCATATGCAGATGCTTCCAATCAGTTCAAGACTGTGATTCTCATCACTTTGTAGACAGTGTGTCTTCTTGTAGGCAGTGGACCTCTTGTGAGCAGTGTGCTCGGGCAGTGAGCCCTAATTGGCAAGTGCCATTTTTGTAATTTCCTATTCTTCTAACAGAGAATAATTTTGGGTTAATCACCCCGTGGTTTTCTCCCTTAACAGGGTTTCCACGTCAAAAATACTGTGTCATGTGTTTCTTATTTCATGATTAATGTTTTTGTGTTTGATTCTATGCTGCATCAATTAAAAGGAAAGTTCAATAAGGGAAATAATTAGGATAACTGATTCACCCCCCCTCTCAGTTATCAACAATTGGTATCAGAGCCAAGTTCCTCCTAATAGAGCCTAACAGCTTGAGGAAGATCTGGGATTTCAAATGGATGCATATGGTTTAAGGGAGCAACTCAAGACTGCTCTTGAGGATCTTGAACAGTCAAATTCTGAAGTCAGTGAATTAAAGGAAAGACTCAAACAGGCTGATGAATTCATGAGAGAATTAAAAGAAAAATTAAGTCTCTCTATGAAAAAGAGAAAGGAGCTGCTTCAACAGTTGGCAAGACAAAGTGAAGAAAGCAATACAAATGAAGAATTGACTGAGCAAACCAAGTTATGTGAAAAGTTATCAAAAGAAGTCATTATGTTAAGACATGAAATGGAATCAGGAACTATAAAGTTTACTCAAGAGATTGAAGAAAAAAGAAAGGCTGAAGACAATCTAAGACAATCTCTTAAAGAAAAATCAGAAGAATGCCACCAGATGGACAGGATTATCAGACATCTTGAATCTGATCTTGAAGATGCCAAAGATAATGAAGGAAAACTTGAGGATCAAATTGCCTCTCTCAAAAGAGACCTTCAAACAGCAAATGAATATAAAGAGAAATTCAAGATAAGTTCTGCTCAACTTGAAGTTCTTCTTGGAAGTCAAAAGAGGACAGATGACAAGTATGGTTTGGGATATGAGAAAGGAGAAAGCTCCGGATCTGGTCAGAAGAATCTTGGATCAGAAAATCCAAGGAGCAGGCCTAGAATACCTCCGGTAAGACAGCCAAATGCTCAAAGATATCCATCCTTCAATGGATACTGCCACAGCTGCAACCACTTTGGTCACAAAGCTGATCAGTGCAGAATGAGAATGAATCAGATTAATTCATCCTTCTCCGGATAGTGCTTCAACTGTAAAAGGTATGGACACAAATCCCATGAATGCAGAATTATGCAAGTAAACAAATCATTCAAAGGTAGATGCTTCACATGCAATAGAGTAGGTCATATGGCTAATCAATGCAGATCAAGAGGATATCAGTCAAATATGCAAAGAAATGTTATTTGCCAAATCTGCAATAGGTCCGGTCATAATGCTAAAGTCTGCAGAAACAAGAATCAGGACAAAAGAGGTCCGGTGTATAATCAGAATCAAGACAAGGGTAAACAAAAGATGAATGCGGATGAGGTTAGGAATCAGATGAGCAAGATTTGGGTGAAGAAAAGTTCAGAGAATGTAGAGGTTGGATCCGCACCAGACTCTGGTGCTGATATTTCTTCCAGAAATTAAAAAGTGAGCTCAGGCTCAGGGGGAGACTCAAAGAAAATCTTGTTCCCCCAGCCAAACAAGTGGTGCCGGATGTGGCACAAGATGCGGATCAAAGGGTTTGTAGATATGAGTCTTGAGATACTTCAGTCAAGTTTTCAGAGGTCCGCATGGAGTTATGAAGAAGCTGTGATCGATCAAATAAGACCTGTTCAGGGAGATGCTCCGGTATGATAAAGGATTACAAAAAGGTCCGGAAAGATCCGGAAATGCACTATCTTGTTCTGCGGATTGGACAGAGTGTTTGGGATGTTCTTGTAATATGTTACCTCGATTTATTCATGATTGAAAGATCCAGATGATATCCACAGATCAGGACTAATCCGGGATACTCCAAGCTATCCAGACAAGGCAAACCGGAATGATGTAGGTGAAGCATTTATTGCAGACAGATATTAGGGTTCGCGGAGAAATTTAAGGGATTTCTCAAAGGTCATTTGCTCATTCTGCACTCGAGAAGAAGTGAAAAGTGGAGCTCTGCAACAAGGTTCATCAAGCACACCAAGGATCTCCTGCCGAAGTTATTGCATAAAGAAATCAATCCAACCACTTCGTGCAAACCGAAGGCGCATAAGGTATTCTCCGTTTTTCATTACCTCACTGCAAATCTTTGAAGAATGGCTACTCCAAACATAGTTAAGATCTCTGATAGACCTCGCCCCTCATTCAAGAAACATCCCTACAAATCATTGGAGGTAGATCCACTAGGAGCCTTCTCTAGTGTTCCTCACGGAGTTTTACATACCGAAGACATTAGGGTTTACATACATGCAAGCATTGAGGAATTTGGGGAATTCAAATTAAGAGACCTCTATCACAAGCAACTGATAGACAATGCTTTTGAGCTTAAACCAGAGTATAAGGATATCCAGAAGAAACAATTTGAGCAATTTATTCATTTCCCCTGCTTTGAAGAAGATGAATGGGTCCGGTATGTACTGAGCAGGATGCATGACAACTTTCTATGGCTAGATAGACCCTGCAAGATCACAAAAGAGGCAATTAGAGCAGTAACTGGTCTATACTCTTCTGGAGGGGTACCTATCCTCAAATCTGTCAAGAACAACATTGTAACTGAGGCCACCGGATCAAAATTTGACAAGAGGGCAATGACCATTGAAGATATTTCGGATCCGGATATCAAATATGCATCAATGATAATAGGATACAAGATCTATCACTCCAGCAGGGAGAATTCTGTATCCGGAACTGCAGTATACACTGCCTATGAAATGCTAAGAAAGAATGCAGAATATGATCTCTGCGAACTACTGCTAAGCCAATTAATGGAAAATATACAGAAAATCAAGAAGGATAAGAAGAATTCCTTTAAGTATGGTACTCTTATTGTATGTCTATTCTTCTACTTCATGAATGAGCTACCCGGAACAAGTGGATGGGTGTGGCAGAATGACAAACCTGTTGCAGTCCAGATAAGAGACTATTTGCATGGACTTGGGGATGCAAAAGTGAGAAATACAGCTCTATGGGGATATTTCAAAAACTTTCAGAGCATGATGCAAGCAAGAGAGAGAATTCCCCAGTCTCTTGTTGAAAAATACAAAGACTCAGTGTGCTTTATGGTTGACACTGATCAGTGCCTAATGGAGGCAGTAGAGCCAAGGACTGTCTGGATCATGCCCATGGGGTATGAAGTGGATGAACAGATAGTGGAGCTGCATGTTCAACACATGCTAAGTCAGCCCAAAGATCCTAAGGCAGAAAGGTTTGGAACCTTTGAGGAGCTGAGTGTAAAAATACATGTAGAACTCAGGGAACCTGAGATTAAAAGAAAGGTGAGAAAAGAAGTAGAGCACATTGCTCAAGGCCTAGGCATCTCAAAGGAGGCACTTGATGCCAGCCGGGAAAAGAGGAGGAAGGCCGAGGAAGAAGAGAAAAGTAAAGAAAGTGCTCCGGTTGAAGCTCCCACCCGGACCAGATCATCAAAGAGATCTGCACCTCCCACAACCAAAAGTTTGAAACCGGAAGTCCAGGCATCCGGTAAGAGATCCAAGACAAAAGCCACAAGGGCTTATGGAAGCCAAAAGGATGAAGAGGAAACAGAGTCAGATGAGGGAGTAAAAGAAATAAAGAAACAGAAGAAGAAAGGATCTGGTAAGCCCTCCACAGGCCAAGACAAGGATGAAATGGCAGAGGTATCTGCTGAAAAGCCCACTCTGTCTCTAGAGAGCATAATCAAGTCGGTCACGATGGATGGAAACCTTCAACCAATGACTGAATCTTATGATGACTTCAGTGAGGCCGACCAAAAGACTCTGCAGGAGGCCACAGTCAAATATCTTAACATATATAATAAGGCCTTTATTGAAATCATATCTCTTATTCCTAAAAGCCTAGAAAAGGAATTGGAAGTAAGAAAGAATAATGCTCATGCTAAAGATCTTGAGATCCGGGAGCAGATAGCTATTCAGCTATATCCTCAAATTGATCCCAAGACAATGAACATTATCTTCAAGGACTGCAAAGATGAGTTCAGAAGCAAAGCCAGGATGAATCAACTCATGCTTGGTGAGACTGACAAAGTGGCCCAAGAAACAGAAGAGATCCTCCGGAAGGCCTTCAAAAGGTTCAATCTTCCTGTTGTAGAGGACTTAGGTACAGAAACAGCTGAGGACTTGGGACCCTCTGCTCCAGAAGAAGTGGTCCATGAACAAGCTAGCATCTCTCCTCCGGTTTCCCCTACAGTCTCCGGATCCAAAGAAGAAGAGCAATTACAGGAGAAGGAAGCAGTGGTGAAAGACAAAGAGGTTGACAGCTCCAAGACTACAGAAGAAAAGAAACATCTGTCTCCGGCAAGAGACACTGCACAAACTGTTCAACAATTTTTGAGCAAAGAAACTTTAGAGATTGATGAACCGGAGCTTCTAAAAGGCCCATTCGACTTTGACTCTCTCTCTCCGGTACAAACAATGAAGATAGCTTCATTTGCAAATGCCAAGGCAAATGAAAAGCTCCTGAAGTCTCATATGGAAGACTGTGAGTTGATAGAGGCTGCTTCCGGAGTACTTGTAAAGATTATGCCATCAATCCAAATAGATCCGACAGCCTCCACTTCCGGTAATCTAAAAACCTTAGTCAGCAGTGTTGATACACATTTTGATTCTCTAGAAAAATCAGCTGAAGAAAAGGTCCGGAAGGAATTTTTGGATAAGAGATTTTCAGAAATATTAGAATTAATCTCTAAAGATAGGAAGATTGTAAGCATTGGAATAAAGAGCTTAGAGAATGCTCTTAAGGATGGCGGTGACATCTATAAATTTTGTATATCCTGGTCAAAGGCAACAGCAGCATGTGACAAGAAAATAAAAGAGGAACAGGATAAGCTACAAAGCTTATCTCAAAGTTTTGATCCTCTCTCTTCCTCTATAATAAATCAAGAATGTCAGACTATTGCAGTCTTGAATGAAATAAAGAATCTTGAGAAGGAAAGAAAAAACATCACTAACCGGATGGGAGAACTTAGAAGGATTATAATCCCTAAGTTGGAAACTATGCATGAGGCCATCAGTGATGCTCAGACCACCGCCCAAACAAAAGATCCGACAGATCTCAAGCGGGCAGAAGCTTTTGCATTTTTGTTAAGTGGTCACATTTCAATTTTGGATAGAATGAAGCAAAGTTGGGCTACAGAAATGATCCAATTGCAGACATCCTTTGCAGACATTCTTCAGTACATGTGAGTATGTAAATATGCGGCTATATATAGAAAATTTTTGAAAATTTTGGTGTGCGGACCCTACCCTTTGCCATTGATGTCAAAGGGGGAGTGAGGAGCAGTGAAAAATGAGGAATCCAACTAAGGGGGAGTTCCGGAAATTGTATATAAAGACAGAGCATCAGCAAAGGGGGAGCATAGTGAAAACACTTAGTCATTTTTCACTAAGTGTTGCCATCAATGCCAAAGGGGGAGATTGTTGGCAAGAGACACTATATGGATTCATGGTTGTTGTCATTGATGGCAACAAAGGTCATCCCACATATCCGCAAGTCATGATGTGTCTCTACCGGAAGTCAGAATAAAGAATGTTGTGGTCCGGTGAAGAAGAACAGAGCATGTGGCAAGGTCCGACAGATTGGTCCGGATCTCTCAGAGGAAGTGTCTTGGTGCAGTGCGGATTTGGGGAAGTCAAGAGGACTACCTTGAGTGGTATATTCCAAGGATTTAGCCTCCGGTGATGGACAAGGAAAAAGATATGAATGGTTGAGTACCGGATTCCTGAGAGACAGTGAAAACAGAGGAAGAACTGACTAGCAGAGTATCAGACTGCTTTCCGGATGTGTTACTGTTGATGACAGAGGTTGTGAAGGCATGAATCATGTTTGGCTGACATGATTAATGATATCTACAAGTATATGCTTGATCCGCATTGCTTGGTGAGGAAGGATTCAGCCGACAGAATGAGAGCTTGTAAGAAACTAGACTGTTCCGGATGCCGACTAGAAAAGTGATGAAATTACTTATGCGGATATATATAGAGGATGGATTTAGTTGTGAAGTGAGTGAACATGTGGAGATATATGCGAATAAGTCCAGATAAGAGCAGAGGTAGCAAAAAGGATCCGGTATGTGAAAGATAGCAGAATAAAGAACAGAGGAAAGATGAAGTGCAGCAGATCAGTGTACTGAGCCTAACCGGAACTGAACTCCAGCATATGCAGATGCTTCCAATCAGTTCAAGATTGTGATTCTCATCACTTTGTAGACAGTGTGTCTTCTTGTAGGCAGTGGACCTCTTGTGAGCAGTGTGCTCGGGCAGTGAGCCCTAATTGGCAAGTGCCATTTTTGTAATTTCCTATTCTTCTAACAGAGAATAATTTTGGGTTAATCACCCCGTGGTTTTCTCCCTTAACAGGGTTTCCACGTCAAAAATACTGTGTCATGTGTTTCTTATTTCATGATTAATGTTTTTGTGTTTGATTCTATGCTGCATCAATTAAAAGGAAAGTTTAATAAGGGAAATAATTAGGATAACTGATTCACCCCCCCCTCTCAGTTATCAACAATTGGTTCACATGATGGGGTCTTTATTATAAACATGAAATTACCACAACAACAAGAACTACATGACAACATGAACAAACATAAAAATGCATAAAATATAACATATCAAAACCTTATTCTTCTCCCTCAAATGTATAGTTGGCTTGTTGAAGAGGTGCTCCTGCACCATAGACTTTTTGTGGATATCTTTAAGAAGATTTTTTCTATTTTCTAACTCTAGTAGTCGGCTTCCCGGGAAACTGAAGGCATCAAATAAAGAATATTTTATTTTTTTATAAAAATGAAAAGAAGATTAAAAGCTTTTGGAAGCTTAAGAGTTTATAAATTCTTTTTCATACAGATGAGTTATTGATGATAGAGATTTTTCTTCTCTGATAGAGGGCAGATTGAACAAATTATTTTTATTATGGAGTCATAAGATTAATAAAGGTTTTTTTAGATTGAATATATTTGCAGAGAGAAGAAGAAGAAATTGAAGGGGTTATTGAAGTGTTGAGAAAATAAATATGCATAGAAGAATATGAAAATTTATTTTTATTTGTAAGGGCAGAATGATTTATTTTTGTGAAGGTGAAAATGAATTAGAGAAGAAGGAGAATGTGAAAAGTCATGAAAGGACATTCAATTTTTATATAATGGTATTCCAGGTACATTTATGGATGAATTTTTGGGTGGATCAATATGTAGTATTGAAGACACATTTTTGTGAAGATTCTTTTGAAGAGAAAATGTAGGTGAATCAGATTATTCAGAAAGTGATTGAAATAGATGAATGATATATATTTTGCAGGTGACTTGATGAGATGATTTAAGTGATTGTATTTGAATTTTTGTATGAGTGATGAATCACAGGGTATGTAATGGTGCAAATTAGATTGACTTACAATCATTTCTTGCACACTAGACTTTATGTTTTTGATAATGGTGATTGTATTTGCCAGTGAGGCTTTGTATGCCAGTGAGGCATGGTTAATTGTTAGTGAGACAACTATTGTTGTAATAAGTGAGATTCAAATAAGCCAGTGAGGAAAATTTTTAGAGTGGTTTTTTATCCCTATGAGGGTTTTGCACTCATCAAAACCTGTGTCATGTCTTTTCTTTGTGATTGATTTTTTTGTATCTATTTGATCATCTTTATTTAAGTTTTGCATATCATGATGATTATGTTTTTTAGTGAATTCCTTTGCACAACATTTTTGAGTCAATTTTTGAAATGTTAAAAATTATACAACACTGATTCACACCCACCTCTTAGTGTTGTTCTATACTCCAACAAAGGGATTAGGGATATGGTTTAGGGTTGAGGGATTAGGGTTTAGGGTTGAGGGTTTAGGGATAAGGGGTTAGGGTTTAAGGTATAGTGTCAAGGGTTGAGGGTTTAGGAATGGGGATAGTGTTTAGTGTTTAGGGTTGAGGGATTAGGGTTTAGGGTTTAGGGATAAGGGATTAGGGTTGAGGGTTTAGGGATTAGGGTTTAGGGTTGAGGGATTAAGGTTTAAGGTTGAGTGTTGATGGTTTAGGGTTTAGAGTTTAGGGATAAGGGATTAGGGTTTAGAACCTTAAGGTAATAGGGTTTAGGGTTGAGGCTTTAGGGATAGCATTTAGGGTTGAGGGTTTAGGGATAGGGTTTAGAGCTTATGGATAAGGGATTAGGGTTTAGGACCTTGAGGGATTATGGTTTAGGGTTGAGGCTTTAGGGATAGTGTTTAGGGTTGAGGGATTAGGGTTGAGGGTTTAGGGATAGGATTTAGAGTTTAGGGATAAGGGATTAGGGTTTAGGACCTTAAGGGATTAAGGTTTAGGGTTAAGGCTTTAGGAATAGCATTTATGGTTGAGGGATTAGGGTTGAGGGTCAAGGGATTAGGGTTAAGGTAAAGTGTTGTGGGTAGAGGGATTAGGTATAGGGTTTAGGGTTGAAGGTTTAGGGTTGAGGGATTAGCATTTAGGGTTGAGGGTTTAGGGATAAGGGATTAGGGTTTAAGTTATAGTGTCGAGGGTTGATGGTTTAGGAATAGGGATAGAGTTTAGGGTTTAGGGTTGATGCATTAGGGTTTAGGGTTTAGGGATAAGGGATTAGGGTTGAGGTTTGAGGGGTTAAGGTTTAGGGTTGAGGGATTAAGGTTTAAGGTTGAGGGTTGAGGGTTGAGAGTTTAGGGATAGGGTTTAGAGTTTAGGGATAAGGAAGTAGGGTTTAGGACCCTGATGGATTGGGGTTTAGGGTTGAGGCTTTAGGGATATATTTTAGTGTTTAGGGATTAGGGTTAAGGTAGAGTGTTGAGGGTAGAAGGATTAGGGATAGGGTTTAGGATTTAGGGATAAGGAATTAGGCTTGAGGGATTAAGGTTTAGGGTTGAGGGATTAAGGTTTAAGGTTGAGGGAGAGGTAGAGAGGTGAGGTGGAGAGATAGGTGAGAGATAGAAGAAATACATGGAGAAATGAATAATATAGATTTTTCTATAGCAGGCCAAAACACACTTGTGTTTTGGATTTCTATAGAAATGGTAAAAAGGCCTGGACTCCCATGATCCATGACCACATACTCTATTTTCTTCTATTTATGCATGTGTTCCAACAAAAAAAAGTGTTTTCATGTTGTTGGGAAGTTCACAAGCACATTTTTCACATTCTACCACCTTTTCATGAACTTTCCACCACCTTTTTCTGCTTTGCCAACTTAAGGAGGAAATAACATAGTTTTCACATCGAATTTGATATATATCAATTCAAGTTAATTGTGATTGAATTGTAGGAATTTAACATTATATATTTCTTAATAGTATTGCTGTTACTAATTATATTTGAGTTTTATTCAATTTAACGTTGAAAAGGAAGCAAGTGGTGAAAAACTCAAATTGTTGAGGAGTTTGATGCAAGAAGAAAAAAACACTACATAATTGGGTACTCTCTTCATTCAAAACTCAAATTTTGTAGTGTTGCAATGTTAATTGTGATTGAATTGTAGGAATTTAACATTATATATTTCTTAATAGTATTGTTGTTACTAATTATATTTGAGTTTTATTCAATTTAACGTTGAAAAGGAAGCAAGTGGTGAAAAACTCAAATTGTTGAGGAGTTTGATGCAAGAAGAAAAAAACACTACATAATTGGGTACTCTCTCCATTCAAAACTCCGTTTTTTAGGTATGTCAAGTCTTTGCATGCATGTTCTTTACATTTTGCTTAATTCTATTTGAATTTTTTTATCATGCTTTATCATACATGTTTTAAATCAATCATCACACACAAATGTCCTTATAATAGACTGTGTTTTAAATCAGTTTATGGTATGCATAATAAAAGATATCTGAAAGGTCAACATTAATTAAAATAGACACAATCACGATCAAGAAAGTAGCCTACAATCTCACATGGTGCCATGTATATTTTCTACACTTGTCATAACTATACAAAAATAAATCATACCGTGATGTCAAACTATACAAGAATAAATCATTACAACATATAAATATACAATCCCTTAAGCATAATGAAATACTATTATCTTGTCATAACAAGTTAAAATACAAATGAATAGGTGCCAAGGTCATACAAGTAAATCCCAATAGGCTTAATCCAATCATGATCCATGCTATGCTACATTATTCTTCATGTTGATAGTTCATATAAACCTTGTATACCAAATGTTTCCATTCCCATATCTATGACAATGTGCCAAGTTAAATACTACAAATCAATCAAATTACCATGGAATTGATATAGGGTCTCAAGATAGTTCAATCACAACAAAGTGCAAAGTTCAACATGAGTGTCTCCATGAAAATCATAAGCCTTAAGGTTGATTCTCTTGTTTGTCATAACATGATAATATAAAGATAAGGGACTGCTATCACACATCGGAAAATTAGTCCTTACCTCATGCCCTAGTGTGATGTCTCCCACGATCTTAGTCATCTCTCCTTTCATGACTAGATGGTTATCAACAAGTGCTCGCCCATGAGATGTCTCCAAGTGAAAATCAAGTGTATCACGTGTCCTAAATTCTATCCCATGGCTACAAGTTGAATCTTCATGTGTGAGGAGATGATCTCTATCCACAAGCAAGTGTACGTAGTTTGATGCCACTAGCACCAAGGCCTCCACCACATCTTCAACCTTGTAGTCAACATGAAGTCCCATGTACTCTTCACTTGTAGCCTCAATAGGTTTCTCTCCTTTGTCCTTATCCTCATAGGACTAAAGTGAACTTTGTACCATAATGTTTTGTATGGCTGCAATAACATTGTGCAATAATGCTTTGTATGGATTCAATAATGTTTTGTACCTATTTTGGTTGAGTGAAATTTACTCTTCGACATGATGATTGTATGTACATTTTGTATGAATGGTTGAATGACATATATTTTAGTTATTTATATGGATTCATTTCTTAGGAATTCATATTTGTCTCTTTATCATGCTACAGATAAATTCTCCGTCATGGCGAGGAAACGATCAAGAATTAAACCAACACAGGAAGAGATAGAAGCTAAGAATGCAAATAAAGCAGCGACTATGAGGGAACTTCGTGAGAAGAGGAAATTGGACATGATAAATGAAGACATGCCAATTGAAGAGGAACCGCAACCATCAAAAAGAGATATGGTATTGACAACACAAAGGGAACGAATGCAAAAACTTCGTGCTATGAGAGATTTCAATACAGTAGTTGGAGACACGTCCTCTACCACAAGTCAACATGTAGGGACACCATCTACCACATCTCAAGTTGAGAGTACATCATCACTCACATGTGAGGAAGGAGGTACGCCATCTTTCCCACCTCAACCTCAAGGTATGTCATCTATTCCATCTTTGATCAAAGGTATGCCATCTAGCCCATCTCATTTAAATATTGATGAAATTCCTAATGTTGAGATGAATTTACCTATCTTAACACCACCTAGAATTTTGCATAGAAAGCCAAAGTATTTGATTGATATTGATGAGAATATTTTGTAGCCAATGGAAGGTAAGATTCCAAAACACACTTGTAGAAGATATGCTCATAAGATTTGGAGATTTTTCTTTGAAAAGTTAAATGAGACTGCAAGATGTCAACTATTCGTTGAAATGATGTGAAGTATAAAGTATGTATAAAGTATAGGTTCATCATTAAGATTCTTGGGTTGAGAACATTAGAGGCTTCAAGTGAAAAATCTATTGTTAAGAATCTAATGAGTGCATATGAGAGTGTGGGTAACACCTCACGTACAAAAGATAGTAATACAACATGGCATGTCATTACATCAACTATAGTAAGTAGTCACACAAGGAAAGCTCATCTCATTAGAAAGATGAGTCAAGAATTGAGAATTAATAGGGAAACTTTATCAAGAGCTGTTGGAAGGTGCCAAAGAATTGAGGACACCAATGCCAATGAATTATGGGCGTTCTCAGGGAGACTACCACGAAAAGATAAACCAGTTGTTGAAGCATTAAGATCACTAATTGAAGACTTTTGGAAGAATTACACAAGGGTATCTCTGAATCAAAGGGATGTGGTAAGAAGAAGAATTGGTAGTTGGAACCGTGAGCCACATCCAAAGTATTTTTTGGATATGATTCAAACTAAATTTTTTGGTAAATTTCTAGAGATGTATCCTCAAATTAAAATTTGTCAAAGATATTTTGAAATGCTAAAACCTTTCTATGTCAAGATAAATCACACATGCACTACTTGTTGTTGTAGATTACATATCGAATTTTCTAACCATTTTGATGTTTATCGGTCTATATGTTTAGATTTGCATACTAACAATGTTTTGCAGGATTGTGGCATACATGCCCCACCAACTACTTCAAGAGACTTCATATCAAGAATTTTATGTGAAAGAGAGAAAGGTCAAATATTCTATAGGAAATTATGCTTGGATGGCACATGTCAGCATTGCGGTGGCTTGCAATGTATGCCAATATGTGAACATTGTTAGAATTAGGGCTGACAACTGAGAGGGGGTGAATCGGTTGTCTTAAAACTTTTAAAGCTTGCTATAGCTAATTCTTCTTTACCACTTATTAATAGATTAATGACATAATCATGAAAAGCAAGAATTAATAAAACATGAGTAGAAACATAAATAACACACTTGATACCAAGATTTTGATGTGGAAACTTGGTTAAGGGAAAAACCACGTTAGGGGTTAACCCACAAAGATTATACTATGTTAAAAGTATTACAAAGAGGAAGGCACATGCCTTCAGGCTCACTACTCAAGAGAGGCTCATTGCCTACAAGAATTATTACAAAAGGATTACAAATTATTTGAACTGATAAGTAGCATCTGCCAATGCAAGAATTTAGTTTTGATTAAGCACAGAATACTAATTTTACACACTTCATCTTTATTCTACCATGTTTACTGCTCTGCCATAATCTGGACCTCAGATCTCTTCTCTTTCACACTTCTATCTATCTTTTTTGCACTTACTCCATATTCGCATTACTATCACATTCACAATACTCAAATCCATTGGTTATAAATATCTGCATCAACAAGCTCAATAACTTATATGTCGGCCTTATGAAGAACTTAACAAACAATACAAGTACTATGTTCTATCAGCTGAATCCATACATCAATATTGATGCGTACCAGAAATAACACTTGTAGGTCACCATTCATGTAGGCCACTAACATTATATCCCATACACAACTCACCAAAACACTTCTACTGGATCTGCACAAGGATCTAACACAAGTCAGTCTGTTCTTCACTGAACTGTTCTGTCATATTAGGACCCGGTACTCAGATGCTCATAACTTTTAATCCCTTTGTCACCAAAGGCTGAAATCTTGGATTTAGATTTTCCTAACATTCCTCTACACTCCCTTAGATTCAAAACACACAATGATTAACTGGAGAGATCCACTAACCAACATACTAAACTCTGCCATATACCTCGTTCTTGTCTATCCAGACTGGACAAGTCTTGGAACTAACTTCCGGTATGATCTAATACTACACTGTGGATGTGTGGAATGGACTTAGTTGCCATCAATGACAACACATGACATGCCTTGCAGTGTCTCTTGCTAACAATCTCCTCCTTTGGCATTGATGGCAACACTTAGTGAAAAATGACTAAGTGTTATGACTGACTCTGACTGACTCCCCCTACTATGTACACTTATATATTCTTTTACTGATCCCCCTTTGATGGATTCTTCATTTTCTTTCATTTTTCACTGTCTCTCACTCCCCCTTTGACATCAATGGCAAAGGGTGGGATCCGCAAACCAAAATTTTCACAAGAAATTTGTATGTAAGGTCGCATATGTACAAATAATCCATGCATTATATTTACATGAACTTGAGGATATCTACGAAACTATTTTTCAACTGCACAAGTTTAGAGGCCCAACTACTTTTCATGGCATCCAAAATTGAGTTGTGTTCTATTAGTAGGAATGCATGTGTTTTTGCTTTCTTTAGATTTGAAGGATCACCTGTCTGGAATGCAACTTGAGCTTCTGATAAAGTAGTAAATATTCTTTCTAACTTGGGGACAATCAATCATCAGAGCTCACACATTCTCTCCACAATATTGCTCTTTTCTTTAGCAAGCTTCTTTATTTCATCGGTCAAGTTGATTGCTTGACCCTCTTGACTTACCGAAGAAACTATTAGAGGATCAAAAATTTGAGATAGAATTAAAAATCTTTGTTTCCACTCCTTTATCTTCTTCTCAATATCCTCAATAACTTTGGGCCAAGATAGACAAAATTTGTATACATCACCTCCGTCATTGAGAGCATTTTGAATACTCTTTATACCGATATCAAGTATCCTTTTATCATTCCCTATTAGGCCCTTTAGCTCACTAAATCTCTTATCGAAAAATTCATTCCAGATTTTAATCTCTGTAGACTTCTCAAAGGACTCAAAGTGTGTACTTATAGAATTTACAAGGCTCTTTAGATTTTCAGAGGGAGAATCAGATAGATTCTTCTGGAAAGTTGGCATTATCTTCTCCAATATACCAGATGCAAGGCCTAACAGCTCACTGTCCTCTATGTGGGATTTCAATATCTTTTCACTTGCCTTAGCTTGTGTGAAAGATGTTATCTTCATCATTTGGACCAGAGAGAGAGTATCCAGGTTGATTGGTCCTTGAATTGGTTCTGGTGCATCAAACTCTAGCATCTCTTTACTCAGGAAACTCTTCACTACATCTGCAGTGTTTCTTGCCACAATTTCAGGGCCATCTTCCTTTCCTTGAGTTTTCTCAGTTTTAGTATCAGGACTATTTTGTTTGGGTGCATCAATATTTGCACCATCTTCTTCTACTTTATCTTTCTTACCCTTAACTTCTTCTTCTTCTTTTTGCAGTGAGCCAACTTCAGAGGGAATTTTTATTTCCATGTTTACTTTTGTGTTAATTCCATATGTTTGATCCTGGGTATCCTTTTTTCCTTCATCCTCTTCTAACTTATGATCCTTGTTCTTCTCAGAGTCATCTTGAGTAGGACTTAGTGTCTCCATGTAGGTTTGTTCCAGAGGATCATTTCCCTTTCCAGTCTCTTCTTCTAAAGTTCGTTGTTTTGAAACTGAAGGATTGCCTTCCTCAACTTGTTCCTCTAAAACAATATAATATTTATCTTTGTCTAGGGCCTTCCTCAAAATTTCCTCTGTTTGTTTTACAACTTCCTCAGTTTTACCAAGCATTAGCTTGTTCATTCAGATATTGCTTATGTATTCCTCCTTTACTTCCTTGAGGATTTTATTTGCTTCCCTTCTAGTCAGTACTGGACACAAGGTGGAGAGGACATGTTCTCTGAGTTCTAGGTGTTTAGTGTTGGTGGCTTCCTTCCTCATCTCTAGTATATTCCTTAAACTTTTAGGAATTTCTTGCAAAATTTCTAGTAGAGCTTTATTGAATTTATTCAGGTACAGGATGGTGGCATCCTCCAAGATTTTCTTATTTGCTTTATCAAAATTATCATAATATTCTTTGATATGCCTTAGATTTCCATGAACAGTAATTGTTTTTACAATTTCATCAACTATCATAGCAACCTTACCAGTTTCTTATTTTTTACTTGCCTTTTTGCTTCCAGAAGGCTGGTCCTTAAAAGCCTTTGAAGTCTTGGCTCTCTTAGATCTTATTTCTTTAATTTCTTCATGTGTCTCCATCTCCTCATCATCTTTTGTGCTCATATACATTCTTGTGGCCTTTGTTTTCTTTCTTTTTGTTCCTTTACCAGATGATATGTCTTCTAGTTTCTTAGGATTTACAGACTTTGGGGGAACAGGGATAGCAGCAGAGCTGCTAGTAGTCCTTAGAGTGGAGGAGGATTCTACTGGAGCACTTCCTTGTTTCTTATCGTGTTTCTACTTCTCTACCTTTTCAGTTATTTCCCCGAATTATCTCACAGCTTCCTTTGTGAGGCCTAGATTCTCAGCCAACTGCTCAACTTCTTTTCTTACTTTCCTTTTGGTTTTAGGTTCTCTGAACTCATCATGCAATTTTACACTTAGTTCTTCATATGTCCCAAATCTTTCAATTGTTGTGTCTTTTGGCTTGCTCAAAAGGTGTTGAGCATACATATTCAATATTTTCTCATCTACTTCATACCCCATAGGCATGATCCAAACAGTTCTAGGCTCTACTGCTTCCATTAAGCATTGATCAATGTCCACCATGAAACATATTTCATTCTTGTACTTCTCAACAATCAACTTAGGGATTCTTTCCCTTGAATGCATCATACTTTGAAAGTTCTTGAAGTATCCCCAGATTGTAGTTTTCTGTGTTTTATAGTCACCAATGTTGTGTAGGTGATCTCTGATCTAAATAGCAACTAGCTCATCATTAGTCCAGTGCACACCCTTTACTCCAGGCACCTCATTCATAAAGTAGGAAAACAAACATAGAACCAATGTACCATATTTAAAGGTGTTTTTCTTATCTTTCTTGATTTTGTTCAAGTTCTCAATTAGTTGGTTTTGCACTAATTCACATAGGTCATAATCTGTATTTTCTTTTAACATTTTGTATGTTGTATATATGGCAGTTCTAGAGACAGAGTTCTCCCTGCTAGAGTGATAAATCTTGTAACCAATTACCATAGAGGCAAACTTAGCATCTGGTTCAATAATGTCGTTAATGGTCATTGCCCTTTTGTCAAACTTAGCACCAGTTACATCAGTAACAGTTTGGTTTTTCATGAATTTTAGCATGGGTAAACCACCAGTTGAATTCAACCAGTCACAATCCTGATAGCATCCTTTGTAATTTTGAATGGTTTCATTAGCCACAAAAACTCATCATGCATTTAGCTTAAAATGTACTAGACCCATTCATCTTCATCGAATGTTGGAAACCCCATAATCTAAATGAAATGTTTATCATGCAGTGCCTTATATTCAGGTTTAATATTGTGATTTTCATCCCTCAAATGACTCTCAAACAAATCCACATACCTTGAGTCCCCAAATTGAAAAAGTTTTCTGCTGCCACAAAAATCGTCAGAAGGAGGTAGTGTAAAGTGGCAAAGGGGTGTAACTTTCATCCTACTCCTGATGCGACCAAACTGACAGTTCCAACACATCTGGATGGGTATGTTTAGGCTAGGCATGCTCCTATTTTGCACCCAAACATGCTGAAATAGTTTGAGCTACATTGTGTCGGTGATATCCCTGAAGAGTCCAAAGTGCAAAAAGGAAGCAATCTTTGATGAGTTGTTACTAAGAAATCATGTCACTTAGAAACATTCCATCTAAGGCTACGAGATCACATAGGGTCCCTCTACAATAACCTCTCTTAGTTTTTTATATTTCTGAGGCATTTGCCCATGGTGAAAATTTTTTTGCTGCCCCAAAAATGGTCAGATGCATGCAGTGTAAAGTTGAAAAGGGGTATAACTTTCATCTTGCTCCTGATGCAACCAAACCAACAATTCCAACACATCCAGATGGTACGTTTAGGCTAGGCATGGTCCTATTTTGTACCCAAACATGCCAAAATAGTTCGAGCTACATTGTACCAGTGATATCCTCACACGTTGCCTTTGCTATAACTGTTATAGTCTTCACATGTCAACATGCATCTTATGGTTGTTAACATACTTGTTTTAGCAATCAACACAGTCATATATGAACTGCTTATTTTTTTATCTTGGTTCACCTTGACTCTGTTCTCTAGTACTATCTCTGTAGGGTTGTTTTAGTCCTTCAATGTATTGTTCCATCACTGCAATCTTACACCCCTATTAGGCTTGAAATAGACCTTTGTTAGGCTACTCTCCTAAACCTTAATATCATCTTCATGTTGTCATATCCATGTTGTTCAACCCTCATCTTCTTCCACCTTTAGGTCACTGTGTTATTAGGCTTGAACTTAGACTTCTATGATATTTGAAACCCTCTACACTTCATGGTGCTATCATTATGTAATGATCTACACTGCACCTATCTTGCTTATCATATTTCATAGAAATCTTGTAAAGAGTTGGGGTAGTGGTATGCAACCTTCTGCGAGATCAATACAATGTCATAACAAGGCTTTCAAGCTTAACAAGTTTTTGGGTAAGGAATTGCTTTATGGAATTAGAGTCAAATTGGTAAATGTGATGACATGATACATATTAAGATGGTGAGATGTGAAGTATACATTTATAATATTAACCACATTCTCAAAGGGATTGTTGATGACTTATGGAAGCCTATAGCCCCAATGTTATGTTGCATACTCAAATTAGGTAAGACTCAATGTACTCTCATAACCTCACCTTATATGCAAGAGGAATTACATTTAATAACCACAATGGTCATCAGGTGCTCATAAGCATATGATTTTGACTATCTTATTCAAGACAACAAACATACTCTTTGCATCCCAATATGGTATAATAACAAGGAATTAAGAAATATTTTCAATTGAGCAACTCATAAAGAATATGGATCAGCATACCATGTAGCAACCATAAGAACATCCTTTTGGAACATAGGGAATTGCAATATCCCCTTGGTCACTTGCAAAATTAGACAGAGTTGTGTTGATGTTGATGTTAGTCACATACAAACATAGAATAAAAGTTACACAACAACCTTTACTCATCTTGAAAGATATGATGAATTCAAATAATTCATGATCCCAAGTCTTCATCGATTAGTTCATAATCTACTGACGTTCTTAGTGGTGGATGTGTGTTGCTGTTAATCATTCAGGGGCCTTACATTTTTTAGTAATTTCTGTAAAGTTCATTATTATTTCTCCAAATATCTTGTTCTTTATGTCTATTCTGCATAAATCTCCAACAATTTTACCTCTACACTTATGAATTTAGTCAAATAATGTGTCTACAGGTTGATATTTGCATGATTTCTATCATTATTTGTAATTCTTTGCATGATATTTTTAATACTACATGCATTTAGCTCAAATATGCTAATGATATTTAGTTATCTATGAGATGTCAGTATATTTCTCTGTTCTGCCTATTATTTATCATGATTTGCAGTTATGGAAGTGATTTCTATGAAATTAAAACAAGAAAAAGGGTTAGAGAATGAGATTCTCAAAATTACTTGACTGAGATCACTGACCCACATGCATGTTCCCATACAACAATGAAGAGAAGAAAACTAGAATCATACTTCACCAGGACATTCCACAAATCAGCATGATCCAGTGCAAATCTTCAAAGGAAAAGTTGACAACAACATGCAATAAAATGAAAGCGCTTCCAGTTGAACACAACATTCACCATTACATATCTAGAAATCAACTTGAAGATTACGTAAAGTTTACAATCAGGATGTAATCTAAAGCTTCATCTCCATTCAGTATGCTTAAGAACAAGTACATTTACAATGATCTGAAGAAAGAACCTTGACATTTCAACAATTCAGTCCTCATTAGTCTCGGTAATCAGATCTCTTCTTAATTCTACAGTAATTGGCCTTATTTTGCCTGATATTCTCTCTCTGTGTATATCCCCCCTTGTTATGACAAATCATGGCCCCTTTATAGAACAAAGGATAGAAAACAGTTACATTGATCCAATGATCAGGATCCTCTCAAAACAACCAACGGTCCAGATGAATAGTACGTGCTTTGCTAGTTGGCAATTGGATAGCTGGCACAGAATATTCCAGCATCTTCAACTCATTCCACCTTCCAGCTGGCACACAACATATTTGATGATATCTCCATCGCTCTGGTTCATGTTGCCTCTATGTGCAACTCTACAATGTTCAGCTTAGTCACAAACAGCTCCAACATCCTACAATAAATAGACAAGAATTTAGCATCAGCTTCATTTAATAACTAGCAGGAAAATAAATATTTAAATCAGGCTCAGAAATTGCAAACAAGAATATCGGGCTCTAAATTTGTGAACATTTGCGTATCAAATGCATATATAGCGTTAAAATGATCGGGTCAACCCATCATTGACCAAAAACATCCATCAGGACTAAAAATAGCTTCAAAATCTATCGCTTTATTTTCCCGCCTTTTCTTTTGTATATCGGGTTATGATATTCCCTTATATACATTAGGTTGCATATTATGATCATGCAGGCGTTAAAATGTGTAAGGAATTCTCTGCATTTTAACTTCTCTTTGAATCCGCACTTGTATATCGAGTTAGATCCTTTGTATGCATATCCAGTTGTATATTATGATCATGCTAACCATTCCAAATAAACAACAAGTTTTCAATATTTAATTTTCCATTTGATTCTAGTCATTGCACTTTAACTATATGTATCTTTGGATATACATCCGGGTATACATACAATGAATTAATGCTAATTTAATCTTTTTTGGTTCCACTTTGTATAACATCCAATGTATCTTCTAATAGGCATCAAGTAAGGATACATTCATTTAGCAAAATTTCAATTTCCCCTAAAATCCTCAATTTGTATGTATAATGAAATGCATGTATCATAATGTACATACAATGCGGGATGTCTACAATGGCTTAACACTAATTTATAACATTTCAGTTCTGGGTATTGCATAAGGCATTGCATCTTCCAATATACAAGCCACAATACATACAAGTACTTTTCCTTGTTTAATAGACATTTCGGTTCCGGGGTATACACATTAGTTCATGTGAGGCGTATTAACTAATAGGACCCTCTTTGATTAATCAGGATACGATGGTGATGTCACCATCATGGACGGGCCTTTGTTGAAAAGTGGAAAGATGACATCATGGTCTTCTCTAGCTTTTGTATATCGGGGTTTAGAATGACATCACCATCATGTTAGCGCTGGGGTGATATTTCCTGAAGGGGGTGATCTTAAACTATCAGGGTGATATTTTAAGATAGGGTGATATTTGTAATATCGGGGTGATATTACACAAGGTGACTGATGTTTGGAATATGACCCCCCTCTGGAATATCAGGTTTGACCCGAACTTTGACTTGCCATAACTTTCTTATTTGGCCAAATTTCAGGGTGATGTAAAAGGCAAACCTGCATGGAATTTTATGCTCTTTCTAACAATGAGGTTAATGACTTGAAATACTAAATTTGACAAACTAACCTCATCATGATTACTTATATCCACCCCCTTTTATGCTGGGTCATCTACATGACTTACTTTCACCAGACCGCCAAAAAGCAGAAAAACACAAGAACAAGCCAAGCAAAAGTTGGTTCCCTATTTTGTCAAGTCAAAATGGGGCATGTTGTGTAACCACACAACAACTTGCCACCAAAGAAAACAAACTAAATTCAAATGATTCAAGTGATGTGATCACATTCTAACATAGTATTCTAATTCTTTCTAAGTATAAGCATTACAATCTTTCTGAATGATAAGATTTTCATCATGGCAACAATGCTAACAAGGGATCAGGTGTGTGCAAATGATTAATTATCCTCATCTTGAAAGCAAGTTGAACACATGAGTAACTGATGTTAAGCTACATAGTTTGGGATTATCCCTCATAGCCAACCTGGATAGAGCCTTGCTGCCAGTAGGTGTCCATAGCCTCAACAAGGTTATCTATGCAATCTCCCTAAGTAGAGCCCCACTGCCAGCAAGCGTCTATAGCCCCAGTAGAGTTACTTAGATGGCCTAGTTTTATTATTTTTAGATTTTTCAATATTTATACTCTATATATCTGATGTCATCATGTAAGCTTAGTGTGCAAGGTATGGTCACTTGCTGATTTAGGTTAGAGATTGCATTGGTAGCAAGGGAGTCCCTTTAGATTTTTCACTTAACACCTATACTTGTGTGTTCAACAAACCCAAGGCTGTTAGGTGAGTCATTGTGAAAGAATCACTTTGGTCAAGAAAAGGCACCCTAATGAAAAGATATCACAGACTTGATCATAAGTACTTCTCAGAATGAATCATAACCCATATATAAATTTGTTCTCATCACTTGAATCCTAACAATTTAGTTATTTTCTAGGGTGATGAGTTGCATCATCTTGACTAACCAAAACAAAAACTCAACAAGCAAGCAAACAAAAACACAAAACAAAACTGTACAAACAACTATACAAAGGGAACAACAGAAAACAAAACAAGAAATCAAGGAAAGAAACAAGAAAACTACTCTTCCAAACTATATACAAACCCTACAAGGCAAATAAAACCCAGGAAAAGACCCAAAGACACCTGTATTTGCATACTTCCTTAAATCGTGCAGGAGCATCAAGGCATTAGTTATGGTTCTAATCCTAGCAACTTCATCCTTGTATTTTGAAAAATATTCTTGTATTCTAAATTCACTGTATTTTACAGAATAATCTCTGATAATTAGCAACTGAGGAAGCTCATCAGGTTCATGATTAATCCATATGCATGTCTTATCTCCCAAGTTTCCATAATCAAAATAATAATCAACATTATTCACTGTGGAAAGGAGAAATACAACCTGATGTAATTCTGTCTCTGCAGTTGGACACGCTTGTTCATTGCTAGCTGGTCCTCCATTTAACTTTACATTCTCATTACTCAGCTCAACATCTGGTCTCACTTCAAATTGAAGGATGTATGACTCTTGAAGTATTAATCCTTCATCTTTATCCAGCTTTGTCTCCTCATTTTGCATGTATGTCTGATTCTTGACTTTAAGAAGCACCTCAATGTTTTCTTTAATTTTCTACACATCAGTATTTAAATGAGTATCTTCATTTTCATAACCTGATATACAGAAATTTATCACTTCTAAATCATTTAACTGTAAAGGTGAAACAACTCTCAATTGATAGGAATACTCCCCTATTTTATTTTCAAAATGACATTGGATTGGCATCTGATTATGCACAACTCCAAAGCTTTCTGCATTTTCAACTTTCACGAATTGTTCATCAAATAACTCACATTTTCCATCTAGTAAGGTATCTAGTTCCATTGACCTGCAACATTCTTGTATTTGATCATTCAATTTGAAAAAGTTAGATAGTACATCAACATTTATTTTCTTTTCTACAATTTCCTAGGCTACTATCATGGGAAGTTCATCAGCAGCAATGCATTTAAATTGTTCCACTTGTCTCCATTCCCTTTTACCATAAAATGACTCAAGGAAAGGTGTTTCCATATCCTTATCAACAGTATTAGGATTAGACTCAAAGACTTTATCCTGACAAGTGGTTTCTTCTCCACAGTTTTCAAAAGATTCATACCTGCACTCTACCTCACCCTTATTACAATGTAGGGAGCTACAATTATCCAATAAAATGACTCAAGGAAAGATGTTTCCTCTTCTTTACCTTCTGGAACTGATTCAACTATTGTATCTTCTAAACAACTCATCATTACGGGTGTTGCTTCTCTTTGCTATTCCAGAATTCGAGTCTGCTCCAACATGTCCAAGCAAGCGTAACATTCTCTTTTTCAATGCTCTTCATCATGTAATCTGCACCAACTTTCAATCAGACCATCATTAGTGGATAAACCTAATATTTGACTACATTGTATATTTCCAGACAAGTATAATTCAAAGTCCTTAGAGCGGTCCACTTCAGTGTCTAGACTACTAATAATTTCTGGTACTGTATCCACTTGTTGCTCCAGAATTTCTTCATTTTCCTGCTAGACTTTAGTTCTGAACACATCTGTAAAAAATATCAATCCTTTCAAATATAAATCTAACCTTGTGAGGAAAGTTAGACAATTAATTTCACTGTGTTCCACTATCTTGTGTATCCTGCAACAACTGGATAAACCAAAGTTAGATAAATTCTGAGGATAAAGCTGCCTATTCAAAGTTTCCTGAAATAAAGGAATGTTAACCTGACAATTATTTTCATATGCATCCATCAAAATGAGACTCTATTTTCAATTTTTTTAGGATTTTGAAATTTTAATGAGATCTATCCTATCTTAGAATAAAACTTTGAAAGCTTAGAAAATTTAATGAATCTTTGAAGCTTTGAGTTAGATCTTTGCAAAGATATAGTCAAAACCTCTCAGATAAGAGATATTTGCAGACATTAAGCTCAAATGATGAAATATTTATATAATATTTGCAGAAATCCAGAAATTCCTTATTCAGGCCGCCCTCCTTCTAGTGCCAATTTATGTTGATGTTGATGTTAGTCACATACAAACATAGAATAAAAGTTACACAACAACTTTTGCTCATCTTGAAAGATACGATGAATTTAAAGAATTCATGATCCCAAGTCTCCGTTGATTAGTTCATAATCTACTGACATTACTCAGTGGTGGATGTGTGTTGCTGTTAATCATTCAGGGGCCTTACGTTCTTCAGTAATTTCTGTAAAGTTCATTAGTATTTCTCCAAATATCCTGTTCTTTATGTCTGTTCTGCATAAATCTCCAACAATTTTACCTCTACACTTATGAATTCAGTCAAATAATGTGTCTACATGTTGATATTTGCATGATTTCTATCATTATTTGTAATTCTTTGCATGATATTTTCAATATTATATGCATTTAGCTCAAATATGCTAATGATATTCAGTTATCTACGAGATGTCAGCATATTTCTTTGTTCTGCCTATTATTTATCATGATTTGCAATTATGGAAGTGATTTCTATGAAATTAAAATGAGAAAATGGTTAGAGAATGAGATTCTCAAAATTACTTGACTGAGATCACTGACCCACATACATGTTCCCATACAACAATGAAGAGAAGAAAAATAGAATCATACTTCACTAGGACATTCCACAAATCAGCATGATCCAGTGCAAATCTTCAAAGGAAAAGTTGACAACAACATGTAATAAAATGAAAGCGCTTCCAGTTGAACACAACATTTACGATTACATATCCAGAAATCAACTTGAAGATTACATAAAGTTTACAATCAGGATGTAATCTGAAGCTTCATCTCCATTCAGTATGCTTAAGAACAAGTACATTAACAATGATCTGAAGAAAGAACCTTGACATTTCAACAATTCAGTCCTCATTAGTCTCGGTAATCCGATCTCTTCTTAATTCTATAGTAATTGGCCTTATTTTGCCTGATATTCTCTCTCTATGTATATCCCCCCTTGTTATGACAAATCATGGCCCCTTTATAGAACAAAGGCTAGAAAACAGTTACATTGATCCAATGATCAGGATCCTCTCAAAACAACCAACAGTCCAGATGAACAGCACGTGCTTTGCCAGTTGGCAATTGGACAGTTGGCACAGAATATTCCAGCATCTTCGACTCAATCCACCTTCCAGCTAGCACACAACATATTTGATGATATCTCCATCGCTCTAGTTCATGTTGCCTCTGTGTGCAACTCTGCAATGTTCAGCTCAGCCACAAACAACTCCAACATCCTGCAATAAACAGACAAGAATTTAGCATCAGCTTCATTTAATAACCAGCAGGAAAATAAATATTTAAATCAGGCACAGAAATTGCAAACAATAATATCGAGCTCTAAATTTGTGAACATTCACGTATCAAATGCATATATAACGTTAAAATGATCAAGTCAACTCATCGTTGACCAAAAACATCCATCAGACCTAAAAATAGCTTCAAAATCTATCGCTTTATTTTCCCACCTTTTCTTTTGTATATCGGGTTATGATATTCCCTTGTATACATCAGGTTGCATATTATGATCATGTAGGGGTTAAAATGTGCAAGGAATTCTCTGCATTTTAACTTCTCTTCGAATCCACACTTGTATATTAGGTTAGATCCTTTGTATGCATATCCGGTTGTATATTATGATCATGCTAACCATTCTGAATGTACAACAAGTTTTCAATATTTAATTTTCCATTTGATTCCGGTCATTGCACTTTAACTATATGTATCTTTGGATATACATCCAGGTATACATACAATGAATTAATGCTAATTTAATCTTTTTTGGTTCTGCTTTGTATAACATGCAATGTATCTTCTAATAGGTATCAAGTAAGGATACATTCATTTAGCAAAATTTCAATTTCCCCTGAAATCCACAATTTGTATGTATACTGAAATGCATGTATCATAATGTACATACAATGCGGGATGTATACAACGGCTTAACACTAATTTATAACATTTCAATTCCAGGTATTGCATAAGGCATTGCATCTTCCAATATACAAGCCGCAATACATACAAGTACTTTTCCTTGTTTAATAAATGTTTCAGTTCCGGGGTATACACATTAGTTCGTGTGAGGCGTATTAACTAATAGGACCTTCTTTGATTAATCGGGATACGATGGTGATGTCACCATCATGGATAGGCCTTTGTTGAAAAGTGGAAAGATGATGTCATGGTCTTCTCTAGCTTTTGTATATCGGGGTTTAGAATGATGTCACCATCATGTTAGCGCTGGGGTGATATTTCCTGAAGGGGGTGATCTTATGAAGATCAGGTGATCTTAAAATATCAGGGTGATATTTGTAATATCAGGGTGATATTACACAAGGTGATTGATGTTTGGAATATGACCCCCCTCCGGAATATCAGGTTTGACCTGAACTTTGACTTGCCATAACTTTCTTATTTGGCCGAATTTCAGGGTGATGTAAAAGGCAAACCTGCATGTAATTTTATGCTCTTTCTAACAATGAGGTTAATGACGTGAAATACTAAATTTGACAAACTAACCTCATCATGATAACTTATATCCACCCCCTTTTATGCAGGGTCATCTGCATGACTTACTTTCACCAGACCGCCGAAAAGCAGAAAAACACAAGAACAAGCCAAGCAAAAGTTGGGTCCCTATTTTGTCAAGTCAAAATGGGGCGTGTTGTGTAACCACACAACAAGTTGTTTGTGAAACTATGAGACATGATCCTTAGTGTTGTGCAAATGGCACATGATCCAAAGGGTTGTGTAAGAATTATAGGGTGTCTTTTAAGTTGTACAAAATGATTCCTATCACTATGTGAATTTTGCATGGTGTAAGGAACCATGGACTTTGTGTTGGATCAAGTGGCATTGTTTAGGTGGCACATGATGCAAGGACTTATGCACGAGGTTGTACATCGCTATGTGAGTGACTAAGGCTAACATGCAAGATTATGCAATAGCAGGTAGATCATGATGTGAACAAAAAAACTTGCTTTACATTTAACCATTTAACCAATCTTCCTTTCTCTATTTTCTCAGGCATGTATAGTTTTGAGAGACTAAAACTTTCAACACAAAACAAAAATTCTCTTATCATCAATTGGGATGGATTCTTTGACAATTAAACTTTGAAACCTAGAGGCATACAAAAATGATCTACACTGCACCATTTCATATTACATAATGATCAACAAAAATGATCTGTATTAACCAAATATCCATATAGGCATACATTAGTATCTGTTGATATAAGTATAAAATATATACAAAACAACCATATATAGGCTTACAAGAATGTCATATAGGCATACAATGTCAACTATATGCAATACAAAATATATGTCCACAAATGCCATATAGGCATACAATAAAGGAACACAATAAAAATTCATTCCCCTCTGTTTGGTGAAGAGAATAGATCACAGCTAGTCTTTGATCTTCGAGGCGATGGAGACGCATATGAGGCTGGTCTACTACGAACCTGAGGGCTACTCCTCCTATTTAGTTGTTCATGGATTTGTAGCTGTTACAATAAAAAGTATAGAAATTACATTATAAAAAAATAAAATATTTAACAAAATAATCACTTACCGCTATCTAAAAATCTATCTCCTCATTTTCCTCAGTACCAGGATTAGGTTATAGTGATGTCATGTCCTATAGAAACCATCCAAATAGAAATTAAACTTCAAATCAATAATCATTTGATTTTTCAAAAATAAACAACTATAACAATCAATGTAATTTGAAATTTATTAATCTGCCTCATACCCCCATCAAAGGCATGGAGCTATGAATCGTAGAGGACACACCATGCTCCATTTCCCTATGAACATTGGGAGGTTTCTCTGTAGCCTACATCATTTGAAAATAAAACAACATTATTTAATTATGAAAACTATAATAGTGATGCAAGTCATGTCTCCTAACATACACACATGTTCACCTAAACATGGAAGTACACATAATAAAGCACACAAGTCACATGCATATATACAAATTAGACGAAGATTTATGACTATTGTGTGGTATAAGGGTCAACAAAGGAGGGACCATAGTAGCATCAAATTTTAGGTTTAAGAAGTCAGAGAGGGGGCGACGGTGTTAGTTTAGGTTTAGGTTGGTGGTAGGGTGGGGTAGGGTTGTGCTCAATTTTTTGTTTGTTTGGTAGTCATGAAGGTAGGACAGTGCCTAAGAGTTTGTGGGTTTACAGGACAATGCCTAAACTAGAAATCACATAGACATTAGGTAAGTTTATGGGTTTATGGGAAGGAGGAATATCAAGAGTTTGTGGGATAATAAGAGGGAGGAAAGATACTAGATAGGAGAAGAAAAACCTTATTTTAAAAATTTCTTATCATTTTCTTTGTCTTGAGGTTTGTCAGGGGGCGGGTTTGAAGCAAACTAGGTCTGAGACGTCTGGTAGGGGTATATTAGGAAATAGGTAGGGTAGATATTGGTTGGTTAGTAGGTTGGGTGTAGTGTTGGGGAAGTTTCTTAGGCCTACTTTTAGAAGTGGATGGGGAAAGGTCCTACACTTTTTCTTTTACTTTATCTTGGAGGGGTGTTAGAGGGGAGATAGAAGTTAATGAGGAAGGTGAAGTAGTAATAGGTCGATATATGATGGGGAAGATAGGGGCATAGCTAGTGGAGTAGGTGAAGTAATAGAAAGAGGTTGTGGGGTTGGGGTAGAAATGCATTTAGAGGCATAAGATAGGTAAAGGTGAAAGAGGGAATTGGTATGAGGTTAATGTGGACTAGATGAGGTTGCCAAAAAATAATCTAAGGAGAAGTGTCTTAAGGTAACAACTAGTTGGTATAGGCTATGAGAAATGGTGAAGACATTACCATCACGGGGAATTTTAGAGTCAACAAAGGAGGGACCTATATGATGTTGGAGTTAATCATATGCTATATAAGATGTCATAGGCTCATACCCCTCTCTGGTGTCATGTCCTGGGGTCTAATTGGTGGTGATTGGATGAGTTTATTAGAGAGAATTTGCTGAAGAATAGTGTGGAGGGGATCAACAAGCTTTGGTAGACATGTATGGAAAATGTGGTAGCATAGACAAGGCAATGAGCCGTAAGAAAAGATGCTTCAAAGAAATGTGTTCTCATGGTGATGTCCTTGTCTATGCATATGCTTGTCATGGCATTCCATAAGACCACATTTCTTTGAGGCATTTTTTCAAATAACTGTATTGTAATTGAAATTTTGTCATCTAGCAACATCTAGTTATTAGTTATGCAATGCCTAGTAAAGCTTTGAGTTTGAAATATGTGCAATGAAATGTAACCAATGATATGAATATAAAATACAAAAATCTAGTAAGTATAATTCATTAATTAAACTATTTATTTTATTACCTACGTGAAGCTTTGAAGTCCACCACCACTGGCAGGTGTTGCTGTGAAATCTCCAATATTAACCTATTCAACATCCAAAATCAGATATTAGAATACCATTCATATAACGATGCTATTCACATGTAATATTTATAATTATTTACTAGTTACATACCCCAAAAATAGATGCCATAGTGTAATATGCAGGTGGAGAACCGCTGAAAACTGCATCAATGCTATGACCCAGAAATTTCATTAAAATCATCAAACTAAATTAGTTAATCTTACATTTCAAAAATGAAATTTAATAAATTCAATTCAATGAACTTCCTAAGATTTACCTAAGTATCAAGGCTGAAAGTCTCACTTGGGAGGGCATCTGTCATCACCATCTGCTCAACTACAAATGTAGCCTGCGTCCTGACTATCCGTAGGGTCATAACCACAAGCTGATCCACAAGCCTGACAAGTATGGGGTGGAACCCTACTCGAACTCTCCCTCGGTCCATGTTGTGCTGTAGGACTGGCATGCTCTATGATGCTCTAGATCAAGGCACTAATGGACTGAAGTGTCTTGACCTCAATAGTCTCCTTCACAATAGAAGGGATAGACACGTGCTCATGGGATGGTCTAGCGAGTGCTCATCTCACTGGCCGCTGTGGGTCAACACGTGCCCCTAGTCTATCATGTGCTGACCCCCCACCTCTACCCTTGAACTCCCACATATCAAAATAATTTGGCACTTTATTTTTGACAAACTTGCAGTAGAGTTTCCTCAAAAAATATTGTGGGACCTCATTATTGTTGCATGGAGGATGGTCAAAAACCATCCACCATCTTTGCCCAAAATTGTCCCTTATCACTTGGTTGTTGTACCAATGGAAAGGGAACCTCTTACATGTAAGGGGTAGAGGTTGATTTGTTCGTGGGTCTGTGAAAATAGAACACAAGTCCAATTTTGTAATTTGTTTATTTTTAACTTGTTCATAGGACAACTTATTTGCATAGAACTCTCTAAATTCTCTCCTCTTTTCTAACAAACTAGAGATTTCCTTGCTAATTGAATCTACATTTGATAACATAGATTCAAGAGATTGAACAAGCATGGATCTATGCAAGGTTGAAGTTGCAAGTTCTTTCAACCTTCCAATTATGTCCTCAATTTGTTTTTTATTGTTTTCAATTTTCCCCATTATATTTTCTTGTGTTCCAGAGGCATATTAAGGAATGAATGGAGGTGTTTGTTGTTGAGATTGTTCTTTAGCAGGTATTTGTTGTTCAAGTGATGGAGGATTTTGTGGATTTTTAGGAGGAAGAGGAGGTGCATTATCAATTCCTGTAAATTAAAGAAATTTACATCAAAAAACTATTTGAACCTACCTATTTAGCAACAAATTCACAAAAAAAAGCAAATAGAACTTACTCCTTCGGCCTCCCCGGTGTCATGGCAGCATTTTGATGATGAATCGATGACAAATTGTTGATGATATGCCCTTCGATAGCATGAGCGCGCTCTCCTTTGTCACCAAGCCGTGGGTTTGCTGTGAAATGTTGTGAAATGATGAAATGAAACACATGTTTTTTTTATATAGCAGAGCATAACATGCTCGTGTTATGGCTTAATTTTTTTAAAAAAGTTGGCCAATTTTTGGCCCCCCAACTTTTTGCACCTGTCTTATTATAATATTATATTAATTTAATATAATAATTATATAAAATATTATGATAATATATCTAACCTATATTATAATATTATATTATATAATTATAATAATTCTTAAGATATATAATATAGTTGGAATGAAGCTTGTCGCTCCGGATGCTACTAGCATATATTTATATTTTAAAAAATATATCTAAAGTACGCTGAGAGATAACCTTCTCGAGGCACCTATATTTTAATCACTAATCCTAACATTAGGTGCCTCAAGAAGGATATCTCTCAACGTACTTTAGATATATTTTTTAAAATATAAATATGTTAGTACTATTTTAAACCAAAATGTAAATATTATAGCCGGAGTAATTTATAAATGCCAAGAATAAGAAATATATTTAATGGGAAATGAAACGCTTGCATTCTAACTGCAAGTAATTTATAAAAAAATAAAAAAATAAAAACCAAAAACCAAAAAATAAATTGGAAGATATCTCTCTACGTACTGTAGATATAATTTTTAAATATAAATATACTAGTACATTTATCACCCATGGAAAAGTGAAAAAAGTAAGAGCTTTTGTTTACTATAATTATTATTATTTTTAAATATATTAATTGAACTGAAGAAAAAAATGAGTAAATTTATAAGAATTTTTTTAGTGATTGAAAGCTCATGGCTACATTTTCGATGGAAAATAAAAACACAAAACAGTTTACTGATGTAGCCAAACTTCAAAACATAAAGCTCAACACTATTTTTATTGCAAACGAATAATCAAAAAACTCAGAACTATTTTCAAACTCTTGCTCATTCCATTCCATTCTACTACAACTAAAGATAAATATCAAATTTATACAAAAATGAAAATTACCATTTTTGGTAGATTTTCACAACTTTCTAAAATTGTCATTTTTGGTAACTTCGCATTCTTATCCGTATGACCATGAAAGTTTCCAAATATTTGAAAATTACTAAAAAATGACTAATCGTCAACTTTTGAATCTAATTGCAAGCAAAGCTAGGAAAATATTTAGAAAAAGAACTAGGAAAATCTCAAAAAACACATTAAAACCTTATTTTGAGGCCTTAGATGATCGGATAAGGTCCCAAGAAAGTGTCAAAATGGTGACCTAGGTTTTTTATTAAACTCTTCAAGACACATCTGCCCACCAAATTTCAGCTCCAACGGACCTCTGGGTCAAAAGTTATGACCTCTGAAAGTTCCTGCAACATCTACTGATGCAGCTTGAAAGGAGAATAACTTGTAATGTTTTTTTTTAAAATGACATGAAAATCAAGACAGTGAAGGCAAACCTAACATGGTCAATTCATATCATAGGTGCACTTGTTACAGAATTGTGAATGCATATTTTCAAGGGATAGAATGACAAGCCAACTAGATTATGACGCTGACAATACACACTAACAATTTAATGGTACCAAATGACGTATTACTCAAGTGTTTTTTTTAATGTTGAATCAGAGCAAAAAGATTACAAAGAATAGGCAGCAAAAGGCTACAAAGAACAGCATTGCCCAAAACAAAGAGATATATGAAATACATAGCAGGCAATCATTACAAAACATACAGATAACTCTCCAAACATAACAGAACCAAGCATAAATTGATTAAAGCCATGAGATGCCCCGTGAAGAAGAATAGAAATAGTCTAGGGACTCAAGTATATTTAATATAATGGATATTTTTTAGTGGTGTTTAATTAAAGGAGGAGAACTATTAGTACCTACATGGTAAGAAATTATTGTAGTTAAAATTGTTTACCTAGTTCCTATTGTTCATACTATCAAATTAATTAAAAGTTTATTAATTTTAGTTTTCAAGTACCCACTTTTATGCAAATACTATTGTAATTGGTTTTGTTTATTTAGTTATTATCAATTGTATTAGTGAACTAATTATATGTTATTATTTTTTTATTTTAAATAATTTTTTTTGAAGCAAACATGTAATTTTTTTAACCAAAAATACTTAAAAAAATAATTAATAGAAATTATTGACATTCTTATTGACTTAAAAGATTACTTGTTATTGCAACCTTCACATTATTCAAGGCATACAATAATGTACTATTAAAATAATACAATTCCACCCTAATCAATTGATAAATACCTATTTTTGGTTCACATACTTTAATTAGATAGCCTAAGAATTTATATATCACTAAAAAATTTTAAGGCAAATGTGAAAAAAATTAGAACTTAGATTTTAGGGGTCCCAGAATTATGACCATGATGTCTTTCCTAATATTGAAATTATGCCTATACAATCCGAACATAGATCTCGCCACTACCTCTCTGTTGTTGACTATATTTGTTTCCCTCTAAAGCATGCTATAATCAATTAACACAGCTCATCCATAATCATCTTTGGTCCAGATGGGGAAACAAGAAAGTGTTGGTGTATATTAAGCTTACCTAGGTGTGCACATCAATCTATGTTTAGCCTCGAGCTATACTTGGTGTGCCTAGATTAGCTTAATTGAGTTAAGTGGTTGCTTTTCCTATATTTGGAGCACCACTATTCTTAGTGAGATTTATCTTTGGCTTGACTATTCTTAGTTGATTATTCCCTATCTATACTGCCTCTTGAAAGCTAATTCATTATCCCATTATTTTGCATTCCAATTGTCCATTGTTTGCAATACTTGTGTTCTTCCAGGTTGAGCATGCTCATGTTTGTCTTGTTGCAAGTATGTGCCTAATCAGTGTTGTCATTGATCTCAACATATCTGTGTTGTCATTGGCGTCAACTGTGCTCTTACTTTGTTGAGGATATTGAGAAAATTAGCCCCTCCAGTGATAACAATGTGTTGCAATAGAAACAATGCATTATATGCAGAAGGATGCTTTGTATTTCCTGTACAATAAATATCTTTGCCTGCAGATTGGAAGTTATTCAGAAGCCTTTCTAAAGATATTGTATTCTAATTTTTAGCCTCTGGTATGAAGAATTGAGTGAGTTGTGTTCACCAGAGTGAAAACAACTTTTTCTATATGTTTGGTGGCGATAGGGAGAAAGTGTTTTGCTTTGTATTCCTCCACATTGAAGCATTTTAATCTGCAGTTCTGGAATTAAGTCAATGATGATGCTAAGTGCCTTCAAATGTAATGGTTCATGATTTGGTGGTCTGCAAGCTATCTTTTACTCACGACAGTGGATGACAGTGGTGTTCCTGTACTCCGGTTTGAAGAATCTTATTGATAGAGTGATTAGAGATCATGTAGTTGTTCTTGGTGATTACAATGTGCTTATAGATGTCTCCTTATCATGCTCCTACATTTAGATTGGTCTGCAAGGTGTAATTTAGATCGTGCATGAAGTGTGTTCTTGCAAATACTTGTGTTAACATCAGTCTTGGCCGACCTGGTTGAATTCATCATCTGCGATGATGCATCAAAGATTGTGATAGCATGTTCTAGCATGGAAGATTGTGTTTGAGTCCCTGCTAAAGCGTGGCATGATCCACATTAATTTCTTTTCTCTGTAAATCTAGTTAGGTCTTGACCTATTATGATGTAACGTATGTTTGCTGACCTTGGAGATTGTTCCAATGGTTGATGATTGAAATGTTGACCTTGATGATCATTCCAAGGTTGATGAAGTGTATAAATACTTGTAATTGAGTCATGAAAATGTCTCCAAGTGTGAAGATGTGAAGATAAAAGTGAAGGTAGCAGAGCAGAGCAGATGTGTTTGTCTTCAATGGAACTAAACCTTGGCATGGAGTAGATGCTATTATCTCAATTCAACCTTTTGGTAGTGATCCTTCTTTTGGCAATGAGCCTCCCTTTGGTAGTGAGCCACCCATAGGCAGTGAGCCTTTCTTTGCAGTGAGCAATTTGGGCAGTGAGCCTCAGTTTTTCAGTATTGATATAACTTATATATTTCTGTGGGCTAACACCCACCGTGGTTTTTCCCTTTTAGGTTTTCAATGTAAAAATCTATTGTCTCATGTGTTAAGGATGTTATTGTGTTGAGCTTCTCATTTTATGATTCATGGTTTTATCAGAATACAAGTAATTAATAAGTTGATGATCATAATTGGTTAAAAGTTTTAGGACAACTGATTCACCCCCCCTCTTAGTTGTCTAGTGCAGTCCAACAATTGGTATCAGAGCCAAGTTTCTCAGAAGAAAGCCTAATAGCTTGAGCAAGATCCAGGATGTCTTATAAGAAGGAAGCTCTACATTTTGATGGGAGAAATTATGCTCTTTGGAAGGTATGAATGAAAATCGATCTCCTTTATCTTGGTTATAGAGTATGGATAGCTACACAGTCACAATTTGTCATGCCTGAAGGTGGGTTGACAACTGAGGATGATATCAAAGAATATGAATTGGATGTCAAAGCAAAGGATGCTCTGTTAAGTTTCTTAAGTGACTCAGTGTTGACAAAAGTTTTGGACCTTGAATCTGCAAATGAGGTATGAGAGAAGCTAAAAAAATCTAGATGAAGGAGATGATTCTATAAGAGAAGCTAAGCTACAATGTCTGAAAGTGAAATATGAGGGTTTGAAGATGAATGAATATGAAAATATAACAACCTTTATGTAAAGAGTTGATGAACTTGTCACTAGAATAAAAGGTATGGGAGGAACTCTAAGTGATAAGGAAGTTGTAATGAAAATTCTTAGATCACTACCAAAGTCCTATAGTCACAAGGTACCTGCTATTGAAGAATTTATGACTGTGACAACTATTGATAGAGATCAGTTACTTGGAAAGCTTATAGCCTTTGAGATGAGAGAATTTGGTGATGCCCTGCCAAAAGTTGAATCATCTTTTAAAGCCAGTACTTCAGAAAAGATTTCTAGAGCTAGGAAATATAAAGTACATGATGACTTTGATGAAATTGAAGCTAACTTTGTTGACAGGCTGCAAAGAGGTTCCAGTAAGTTCTAAGGTAAATTACCTTTCAAGTGTTTCTCTTATGGTAAAGTAGGACATTATGCTTCCAAATGTCCTAAAAGAATTTAAAGAAATAAGAAAAAGTATGAGAGTAGGCCTAGAGTTCCAAATAAATATTACTATGTTAGATATTTTGATGATGAAGGATTGGCTGATGATAAATTTGATGATGCTAGTACCAGTGTAGATGAATGCATGTTTATTGCTATTAAAGAAGATCATGTCTACTAATTATGCTAGTTGTTTGAAGGAAGAAAAACCAGTGGAAGAAAGTGCTTTGGTTGTTCAGGTTGAGAAGGATAAGGATGAATGGATTATTGATAGTGGATGCTCACATCACATGACTAGTGACAAAAGTAAGTTTGTATGTTTGGAAAAGTATGATGGAGTACTGGTTAGGTTTGGAGTTAATGTAGCTGGTAAGATTTGTGGAAAAGGATCTATTTCATTTGATGGAAAGCATAATACTGAAAATGTTCTATATGTAAAGGGTTTGAAGCATAATCTTTTGAGTGTTGGTCAAATGTGTGACAAACGATATGATCTAAGATTGAAAGATAATGGGTGCAAGATCATGGAAAGCTTCAGAATTGTGATTGCTACTGGTAAGAAGACAAAATGTAACATCTATCAATTGAGAGGAACTAATGATTATTGTTTATTGGCTTAGGAAGATGAAAGTTGGTTGTGGCATAGAAGGATTTATCATATAAACTTTGATAATCTGGTAAAGATAAGTTTAGGTCAGATTGTGAGAGATTTACCAAAACTTGTGAAACCATCCAACACAATCTGCAAGGAATGTCAGTTAGGAAAGCAAACAAGAACAAGCTTCAAAAACAAAGAGCAATTCTCTACCAATTTACTAGATCTAGTGTATACCTAGATCTCTGTGGCTCTACAATGGTGAGAATCCTACAAGGTGATAGGTACTTCATGTTGCTTATTGATGATTATTCTAGAATGACTTGGGTTACTTTTCTAAAAGACAAATTAGAAGCCCTAGAGAAGTTCAAATCTTTCAAAGCTATGGTTAAGAATGAAATAGAATTGAAAATCAAATGCTTAAGGTTAGATAGAGAAGGTGAATTCACATCAAATGAATTCAACATTTTCTATGAAGAGCATGGGATAAAAAGATAGCTGTATGCAGCTAGGACTCCTTAGGAAAATGGAGTTGTGGAAAGGAAAAATAGGACAGTTCAAGAGGCTGCTAGGACAATGATGAAGGAAGCCAATCTGCCAGAAGTTTTTTGGAAAGAGGCTATTCATACTATTGTTTACATCCAAAACAGAGTTCAATTCAAATGTAATGGTACTCAAACTCCTTATGAATTATGGTATGGAAGAATTCCTTCAGTAAAGTATTTCAAAATCTTTGGAAGCAAATGCTATGTTAGGAGAGATGAAGATCTAGGAAAGTTTGATGCAAGGTGTGATGAAGGAATATTTCTTGGATACTCTACCAAGAGTAAGGCCTACCGGTGCTACAACAAAAGGCTCAAAAAGATTGTTGAAAGTGCAAATGTGAAGGTAGATGAAGGCAAGGAAAAGATATCAAACCTAAATTACTATGAACCAGATGAACATGTGACTATAATGAATGAAGAAAAAGATAAGCAAGAAGACAGTCAAGATGAAGAAGACTCTCTAGAAAATGTTGTCAAGACTCCCAAGTATGTGAAGATCAATCATTCTGAAGATCAGATTATAGGTGACAAAAATAAAGGTGTACTAACAAGGAGAAGAGCTACAGAGGAACAAGTCAATTATTGTTTGCTTTCAAAGGTTGAACCAAAGACTGTGAATGAAGCATGCAATGATGAAAATTGGGTAAAGGTAATGGAGGAATAACTATTACAGATAGAGAAAATGAAACTTGGGAATTAGTTCCTAGATCAACCTATTGACAAAAATGTTATTGGAACTGAATGGGTCTTTAGGAACAAGCTGAATGAAAATGGAGAAGTTGTAAGGAATAAAGCAAGACTTGTATGCAAAGGATATTCTCAAATTGAAGGGATAGATTTTGAAGAAACTTTTGCCCCAGTAGCTTGGATTGAAGCAATCAGAATGTTTTTGGCATTTGCAGCACACAAAGATTTTAAGGTATATCAGATGGATGTGAAATCTGCCTTCCTGAATGGTGAGTCAGAAGAGGAAGTATACATTGAGAAACCGGAGAGATTCCAATTGTCAAATCAAGGTGATATGGTATGTAGGTTGAAGAAAGCATTATTTGGACTCAAACAAGCTCCTAGAGCCTAGTATGCAAGGTTAGACATGTATTTATTACAATTTAGATTTAAAAATGGCACTGTAGATAGCAGTCTGTATTTTAAAATCAATGATGATTAGATCTTGATTGTTGAGGTCTTTGTTGATGACATTATCTTTAGAGGAAATAAAGGTATGTGCAAAGGTTTTCCAGTGAGATGAAAAGTGAATTTGAAATGTCCATGTTTGGTGAAATGAATTTCTTTTTGGGTCTGCAAATTAGTCAATCAGATAAAGGAATCTTCATATCTCAATCTAGGTGCAAGTGTAGGTGTAAGTGTAGGTGCAAGTGTAGGTGTAAGTGTAGGTGGTGTTAAGGTAGGTCCACCAAGTCATTTTATGCAGATCTTATTAGTACAAATTGGAAATGACTTGCCCCTCTCTATTGAGGTCATTTTTAACCCCTACAATCAAAAGATTTTATGCAGATCTTATCGGTACAAATTCGTAAAAAGAAATCTTTTCGGTGTGGTTGGGGCTAAAATATCAAGTAGGTGGTTTGGTGAGTTGGGGGTCCAACTGAAAGTAGGTGGGTTGGTGTGTTGGGGGTCTAATGGATAATGGGTCCAACTGAAAGAGTTGTTGAAGAAGTTTAGGATGGAAGACTCTAAACCGGTATGTACTCCCATGGTGACTGGTTGCAAGTTGAGAAAAATTGATGAATCACCTAAGGTTGATAAGAAAAAATACAGATCCATGATTGGAGGATTGTTTTATCTAACTCAAACCAGACCTAATATTATGCATGTAGTTTGTCTTGTTGCAAGGTTTCAAGCTGATCCAAGAGAATCACATGTGATGGCAGTTCAAAGAATCTTGAGGTATTTGAAAGGTACTTTGGATCATGGCTTATGGTATCCAAAGGACAATGATTTCTCTCTCAGTGCTTATACAGATGCAGATTGGGCCGGAGATGTTGATGACAGAAAGAGTACAAGTGGAGGTGCCTTCTTCTTGGGCAATAGATTGGTCTCATGACTGCTCAAGAAACAAGATTCAATATCTTTGTCAACTACAGAAGCAGAGTATATTGCAGCAGCATGTTGTTGCACTCAAGTATTATGGATGAAGCAGACTTTGAAGGATGTAAGATTTGTGTATGAAGATCCAATTGTAATATTTTGTGACAATACAAGTGCCATAAACATTTCAAAGAATCCAGTGATGCACTCAAGAACAAAGCACATATCAATAAAGTATAACTTTTTGAGAGGGAAGGTGACAGAGAATGAAGTAAAGTTGGAATATGTGTCCACAAAGGATCAGATTGTAGACATTTTTGCTAAGCCTCTACCTAAAGATACCTTTAAGTATCTCAGAGAAAAGTTAGGGTTATTACCTCTCTTGTCCTGAACTAAGATGCATAGGAATGCATCAATCCAATGGAGTTCAAGTGTCATTCTTTGATCTGGATTGATGTTCTAAAGGCTACTTCTCAGGGGAGTAGCTAGATGGTTCTGATAAAGTAAGTAGATCAGAGCAGCAATAGAATGCAAGTATGTGCCTTTTTCCATTGATGTCAAAGGGGGGGAGAAATCATGTGAAAAAATCAGGGGGAGAGATAATGCAGATGTGTAAAGAGAAAGGGGGAGAATCTTGCCTTGGTGGTCTTTTCAGTTTTTCACATCATATGTTGCCATCAATGACAAAGGGGGAGATTGTTGTAAGTATGTGCTTAATCAGTGTTGTCATTGATGTCAGCATATCTGTGTTGTCATTGGTGTCAACTGTGCTCTTACTTTGTTGAGGATATTGAGAAAATTAGCCCCTCTGGTGATAACAATGTGTTGCAGTAGAAATAGTGCATTATATGCAGAAGAATAGTCTAGAAGAATGCTCCACATTTCCTGTAGAATAAATATCTTTGCCTACGAATTGGAAGTTATTTAGAAGCCTGTCTAAAGATGTTATATTCTGATTTTTAGCCTCTGGTATGAAGAATTGAGTGAGTTGTGTTCACCAGAGTGAAATCAACTTTTTCTGTATGTTTGGTGGTAACAGGGAGAAAGTGTTTTGCTCCGCATTCCTCTGCATTGAAGTATTTTGATCTGCAGTTCTAGAATTAAGTTAGTGATGATGCTAAGTGCCTTCAAATGCAATGGTTTGTGATTTGGTGGTCTGTAATCTATCTTTTACTCATGACAGTGGTTGACAGTGTTGTTCCTGTACTCCGGTTTGAAGAATCTTATTGATAGAGTGATTAGAGATCATGTGGTTGTTCCTGGTGATTACAATGTGCTTGTGGATGTCTCCTAATCATGCTCCTACATTTGGATTGGTCTGCAAGGTGTAATTTAGATCGTGCATGAAGCGTGTTCTTGCAAATACTTGTGTTAACATCAGTCTTGGTCGACTTGGTTGAATTCATCATCTATGGAGATGCATCAAAGATTGTGATAGCGTGTTCTAGCATGGAAGATTCTATTTGAGTCCCTGCTAAGGTGCAGCATGATCCACATTCATTTCTTTTCTTTGTAAATCTATTTAGGTCCCAACCTATTATGATGTAACATATGTTTTCCGACCTTGGAGATTGTTCCAACGGTTGATGATTGAAATGCCGACCTTGATGATCATTCCAAGGTTGATGAAGTGTATAAATACTTGTAATTGAGTCGTGAAAATGTATCCAAGTGTGAAGATGTGAAGATAAAAGTGAAGTAAGGTAGTAGAGCAGAGCAGAGGTGTTTGTGCTTCAATGGAACTGAACCTTGGCATGGAGTAGATTTTGTTATCTCAGTTCAACCTTTTGGCAGTGAGCCTCCCTTTGGCAGTGAGCCTTTCTTTGCAATGAGCAATTTGGGTAGTGAGCCCTCTAGGCAGTGAGCCTCTATTTTTTGATATTGATATAACTTATATATTTCTGTAGACTAACACCCATCGTGGTTTTTCCCTTTTAGGGTTTTCCACATAAAAATCTGGTGTCTCCTGTGTTAAGTATGTTATTGTGTTGAGCTTCTCATTTTATGCTTTCATGGTTTTATCAGAATACAAGTAATTAATAAGTTGATAATCATAATTGGTTAAAAATTTTAGGACAACTGATTCACCCCCCTCTCAGTTGTCTGAAGCAGTCCAACATGTCTCAAGTGGATCGAATTAGTATCGCATTCACTCAATGTTCCTGTTTTCTACATGGTATCAGAGCAGGATTGTATGGATGTTTGTTCAAATTTTGTGAGATCTTGATAATGTTGCTGTAGAACAAAATTCCAAGGAGGTTGTGGGATCCATCCTCCATTGCCCCTGGTAGATCAATTTGCATTCAAGCATATCTTTTATGTGCTTGTATTTTCTACATGAGGGCACGATTTGATCAGGAAAGAAGGCAAATTTGTCTGTCTTGTGCATAGAGAAGTTTTGCACCCCTGCTTTGGAAGGTCATGACCTGGCAATCAAGATGCTTGAAAGCATGAGAACTTGCACCTTACTCTGTGAAGAACATCAATCCTAAGAAGGACATGAAGTTTAAAGTTGCGCCAAACACCTGTGAAGGGCATCCTATTTAAAGGTATGATAGCTCTTGCTCATGGCCTATAAAGGTGAGATTCAGGCACAAAATCAGGTAGAAGGTGTAGCTAGATAATCAAGGTGTTGAAAACCTCTACTTACAATAGGAAAACATCTAATTTTAGCCTATGAAAGGTGTCAATCTAGTGCTTGGAAGGTAGGAAAGAGGGTGCAGGATGTTAAAGCAGAGGGTGATCTGCATAAGGGAAGGTATGTACAAAGGGGTTGAAGGTCGAGTCATCCATTTGAAAGTGTGGCAAAATGTAGAAGATCACGATTCAAGCCTCATGCAAAGCAAGGTCATCTTCAACTTTCACACAAAGCAAGGGCGTGAAAGTTTTCATCTCTGACCCTCATGCAAGACCTAGGTGCGAATTTCCCTGGTGCCATACTCCTATTTCAAGTGATGTCAATGAACTGAGATTTGGATATCTAATCAAGTGAGGGTATCCTTTGTGTTGTGTCTTGTACATTTCCACACTTTCTTCCATATTTTTAGTTTGGGGAGATTATTCATAGTATTTTGTAATCAATGAACTGAGAAAAAGTTCCAAATTCAAGGGGGTTCATCATGGATTTTGGTATTTATTTCCACCCTTCTATTGTCAAACTAACCTTAGAGAACTATTTTCTCTAGAAACAAGGGATAAAGAATCACTGTCTTGAACAAGATCTATTGCTCTATCTCTTTAGACTCGTTCCTAAGCCAAGTGACTATAAACAAAAGAATAAATGGTTTAACAAAAAAGGCATGGTCTATAGACTAATAGGTATTACTATTTTTGCAGATATTTTACATCATATAGGCCACACTGAGTGCCCTTTCACTGCTTGGACCATCATCTGGCAGTTGTATGGAGACTTTAGATCTTTGTCTAAAAGTGATGTTTCTGTGGATAACCAAGCTCTTGTGGATGATATTGAGACTTCTATTTCCCCATCTTGTGTGGACACATCCTCCTGGGATTATCAGTCTATTTGGTTGACATATATTGATACCCCATCTATAGTTAAGGACACTCCTATAATACCTATTACCACTTCAGATTTCAGTGTTGCTTTTCTGAAAGCTTCCAGTAATTCTTTATAGCAGGGTTTTATATCCAATTGGGACACACTTCTATCAAACAATCTCTTGCTTGTTTGTAGAGTCTCTCATTTCAGATCTTGATTACACTATGGAGGATATTGTCTTTCACTTTGATGGTAGTTATCTTGCACATACTACTACTATAGAGTTTAGAGAGGCTTCACTGAGGGCTTCCAATGATTATTTGCAGGACATCTCAAGGGATTTGCATTGTCATTCCACATTCATACATCAGTTCTTAGGATCCTATTTTTCATCAGTTTTCACATGATTTTGAGAGATCACTTGTTTTAGTTAGGCCCAAGCCTCCTAATTTAATTGTGACTCATTTCGACATCAATATGGAGACATTTTTAGAGCAGTGTTCTTAGACAGGATACATCATGAGTCTTACCACCTCACCTTGCTTCTTTGAGTTGGCATCACATCAACATTCACCATTCGAGTTGTGTCTTCCTAAGGGGAGAAATGTCATTCGCCACAAATAGATCATTTTCAGCATTCATACACGTGAGAATTCTCTTTTGGCATATGGGCTACTTCATTGTGGGAGACTACATAGTCTATTTCTCTCTCCTATGGGGGGAGATATTTGCATCATCATAGTTAGAGCGACATGGTTTTAGGATTTAGTGTAGAGTTATCATCTTTGAGGAGACTTCCTAGTCCTCTTCTTTTATCTTTTTCTCTCTTTTGGGGGGGAATTTTTTCACATGAGGTTTTCTCCCTTTCTCTGCTTTATGAGAGATTGTATTGCATTGCATTATACACAGATACCTGATCAGGCCTAGTTGTTGGGACCCATCTTCATTTATCCCACCTAAGATATGCTTAAGGGGAGGTGTTGGTGTATATTAAGCTTACTTAGGTGTGTACATCAATCTATGTTTAGCCTCGAACTATACTTGGCATGCCTAGATTAGCTTAGCTGAGTTAAGTGGTTGATTTTCCTATACTTGGAGCACCACTATTCTTAGTGATCTTTTTTTATCTCTGGCTTGACTATTCTTAGTCGATTATGCCCTATATGTACTACCTCTTGGAAGCTAATTCATTATCCCATTATTTTGCATGAACCAATTGTCCATTGTTTGCAATACTTGTTTTCTTGTAGGTTAAGCATACTCCTGTTTGTCTCAAGTGGCTCGAATCGGTACTCACATTCACTCAATGTTCCTATTTTCTATAGAAAGGTATGCCCACCACTTCTTGGTCCCATTGCATCCTCTTGAAGGATAAGGGTGGTGTGGGTATCATTGATTCATTCATGCAAGGGGTTTGTTTTACACCCAAATGGATTGTCAAATCTTTGGAAGGGAATGCTCCTTGGAAACACTGGATTCAATACCATATACAAATAGCTATTGTAGGCAAATCATGGGACAAAACTCATTGAAATGACAAATTATTACTTGCTCCATACTTTAAGATTCATGGATCAACCCTACCATTTGGAAGGCTTGGAAGCTAGTTTCTCACAAGTTATCTTGGTATGATCAATCATTTAGCCATGGGCTTAGCTTTGCCACATCTCCAATATGGTCGAATTAGCTAATTAAATTAAATAATAGACCACTAACAATGATCTCTAGACTCAAAGTTCAAAATATCTCTTCAAAAAAGGCATTCATGTGTTTCAGACTCTATGAGACCTAACAAGCTTCATGTGGAAATCTTGGTGACAACTTAAGATTTGCTTCGACCTTAGCTACAGAGATAAGGTAGTTGTCCTTGAAATCCAAAATCTTGTGTCCCCAAACCTCTCTATCCTACTTTCTTCTTCTTGTCATTCTAATTTTCTCAAGGAATAGAGGTGGCCTAATGGTTGCAACATTTGAGCTTTCCCCCTTTGGGTGATCTATAAACAACTTGTGCTTGACTTACCTCTTTCTTGCCATTTAAACTATCTTAGGAGGTGTAAATTCAATAGGGATAAATGGAATAAATTTAGCCTTCAAATCTGGCAAGCCAAAGCTGACTCGTAATCCCAATTCATTGCTTGAAAACTTCTTCATGCCAAGTTTCCAGTGGGAACCCACCTCAAATTCGTCTATCCACCCACTTCCTACCCCTTCTATGTTGGGAATTAAGGTGTCTCAACCTTGGTAATTCCTTGTATTTATTTATTATAATGTATTTATTTATTGCCTATTATTGTAATTAGGATGCAAATCTTATTTCGTCATCTTGTGAGAGTTGGCACGGTGATGTGTCATCCTACATGGAAGGTGACCACATGTACTTTTGTCCTCACATGAGGAGATAGGTGTCCCACTTAGTGGTAGAGCAATTTCTCCATGTGTCAGCATCTTGACTAGTAAGTTAATCTTGACTAAAACGGTTATGATAGATTCCTATGACAAAATCTATGACGCGTAAGAGTCAGAAATAGAAGGTTGTATGACAGGTGAAGACATGTGTCAAAGAGCATCTTGGAAGAAGGCATCTTTGGGTGTCCCAAGGAGTGTGATGATGTGTTGTAAGTAGAATATGCTATTTTAGCCAGTTATGACAGATTCTCTTACAGCTATAAGAGTTGTTAGTTATGACAGATTCTATGACAGCCGTAAGATGCGTAAGAGCATCTATCATTGCCCAACTTGGGACTACGTGCCCACATTGGGATGGGGTGATGTGACAAGTGTCATGACCATGCTGCAGTGTTGGACAAGTGTCCCTAGGCATGGGTTTTGGGCCATGAGGCCAAGATGGACGCCCATTCCAAGAAAGGTCCAATTTTGCCTTATAACTTCTATAAAAATAGGTGCTTGGAGAGGAGATGTATTATGTGATTGATAGGTACTGTTATGCTGCCAGAATATCTCCAGATACAAGTGTCGAAGACTCCTGCAAGAACATTGGCTCTAAAACTGTATTGTAACCTTGATTGTTTACAGTAATACATTTGAGCTATGTTTTGGAGTGTGGGGTTTTTCACCCGTAAGGGTTTTCCCCATGTATATCTTGTCTCTCTCTCTTCTGTCTACTTTTTGTGTGTATGTGTTTTGTAGTAATATCTCTGTTATTGTGTTCATAATTATGTAACTGTAAGGTTTAGAAAATATTTGCACTCATCTCTCCTCTTTAGATTAGTGTAGGAAGCTATTTCTGCACACCTAGATTCCTTTCAGTTGGTATCAGAGCCTGGCCAATTTTGGTTCTAGCTACTAGGTAAGGGTTTTTTGAGCTAATCTTAGGTTGAGTGGGAGTCTATGTAGAGTATTTTGAAATCTTGTTGTAGGAAGGAGATGGCAGGCACATCTGGAAGAGTAGAGGTGGAGAAGTTTAACGGCACCAATTTTGAGTTATGGAAACTTAAGATGGAAGATATGGTTGTTGATCATGACCTATGGGAAACCATTAGTGGTACTGAACCTATGGAAACACCATAAGCTAATTGGAACCTCAAAGATCAAAAGGCTAAGGGTCTCATAAGACTCTATCTAGCTGACTCTGTCCTATTGAATGTCCATGAGGAGAAAACCACGAAAGATCTTTGGAAGAAGCTGGGAAATATTTATCAGGCCAAGTCCTTATTGAACAAGTGTTTTCTGAAAAAGAAGATGTTTTCTCTAAAGATGGAAGATAGAGGATCTGTTGCGGACCATATGAATGCTTTTAACATGATTGTTGCTCAGTTGACATCCATGAGTGTGAAAGTGGAGGAGGAGGATCGATATATGACCCTGCTTTGTTCTTTTCTAGATTCATGGGATCATCTTGTCATGGCAATCACAAGCACTGCCACCATCCTCAAGATGGATGAGGTAGTGTCTTCACTATTATCTGAAGAAATTCAGAGAAAGACAACTAAGTTCGCCAAAGAGGCTCTTGTAGTTTGTGGAAGACCCAAGGAGAAAGGAAAAAAGAAGGATAAGAAAGCTGAGAAGGGTAGATCCAAATCTCATGGGAGATCCAAATCTCTTGGAAAGTCCAAGGCTCTCTATTGGAACTGTCAAAAAATTGAGCATTTCTGAAAGGAATGCAAAGAGGAAAAGAAAAAGAAGAAGAAGAATGTCCCAGACACAGATTCTGACAAGTCACAAGATGATGGTGATGCCTTCATCACAGCCCTAGCCACCCATGTATCTAATGATGTGTGGTTGATTGATTCTAGTGCATCATTCCACATGACCTCGCATCGAAGCTGGTTCACGAAGTATGAAGAGTTTGATGGTGGAAGAGTGTACTTGGGTGATGATTCTCATCTAAAGATTATTGGTTGTGGAAGAGTCTTGATCCGATTCCTTGATGGATGAGTGAAGGGAATCACTGGGGTCATGCACATCCTAGGCTTGGCATGGAACCTGCTTTCTGTAAGTAAGTTGAATGATGTAGGTGTGTAGGTTATCTTTTCGAAGAACGGATGCAACATGACTAGAGGATCTATGGTGCTTGCGAAGGGTACTCGAAGAGGTACTCTATTTTAAGTGGAGGCATGCACTTCATAGTGTAATAGTTCTTCTAACTCCAAGAAAAGAGTTACAATCACTTCATCCCCACCATTGGAACTGGCAGTGAAAAAGTTTGTTGTAACAAATTTTGATGGTAGTGCATTTTGGGTACCCAAGGGTGCTCATGCTCTAGAAGTTAAGCTTCCTACTAAAAAGATAATGTTATGGCATAAAATATTTTGCCACATTGGTGAGAAGGGTCTTAGAACCCTAAAAAATAAAAACATTGTTGACGAGTTAAATGATTGTAATCTCGAGTTTGACTTTTACGAACATTGTATATATGGAAAGCAAAATCATGTTTAGTTTTACTCTAGTTCTCACAAGTATTTTGGTGTGTTGAACCTTATTCATTTTGATGTGTTTGGTCCTGTTAATGTTCCTTCGATTTCCAAATCTATATATTTTGTATCTTTCATAGATGATTACAGTAGAAGGAAATTGCTTTATTTCTCAAAATCAAGTCTAAAGTCTTTAGTCAGTTCAAAGAGTTTAAAGCTTGTATTGAGAATCAGACTAGTAAAAAGATTAAGTGTTTGAGGACTGACAATGGTGGTGAGTTTTGTTTGGCAAAGTTCGATAAGTTATGTAAAGAGAAAGGGATTGAAAGACATATGACAACTCCATACACCCCGTAGCAAAATGGAGTTGCAGAGAGGATGAACAGGACACTAATGGAGAAGGCTTAGAGTATGCTTAGTGGAGCAAGCCTCAAACAAATTTTTTAGGTTGAAGTTGTAGCCACTGCTTTCTACCTAGTAAACAGGTCTCCTACATCAGCTCTTGTTGGTAAGACACCTATGGAGGTGTGGTTTGGTAAGAAGCCTTTAGTTAGACATCTTCATGTTTTTGGTTGTGAGGCATATGCACATGTGCTTAGGGAGAAAAGGTCAAAATTAGAAAACAAGGCTGTTAAGTGTACTTTCATTGGCTATGGTGTTGGTGTGAAAGGATACAAGCTTTGGGATCCTTAGCTGAAAAAGTGTTGTATAGAAGAAGTGTTATTTTTAGAGAGCTAACACCTTCTTCTATTGTTTTACAGCCAGAACAGATAGAAAAGAAAGAGGATGTGGTTCAGTTTCCTTCTACCCCTAAGAAGACTGAACCGACAGACCCTATGAGACCTGATGATGAGGAGAGCTCTAGTAAATTTGAAAGTTTAGAAGAAGCAGAACCTCAACCTCAGCCTTTGAGGAGTTCTACACAAATAAGAAGGCAACCTGATAGGTTTGGTTATTCATTTCTTGATTCTAGTTGTGCTTTTGCCTTGCTTACTAACACTGATGAGCCTAGAACTATGACAGAGGCTATGGACATGAAAGATGCAGGTTCCTGGAAGGAGGCCATGGAAGATGAGATGGCTTCTTTGGAGAAGAATAAAACTTGGGACTTGGTGCCTTTTCCTGAAGGACGGAAACCTGTTGGATGTAAATGGGTGTTCAAGAAGAGGGAATTGATTATGGTGAAATTTTCTCTCCCATTGCAAAGCTAACATCTATTATCTCTTGCAATAGCTTATGACTTAGAGGTGGAGCAGATGGATGTGAAGACAACATTCCTTCATGGTGATTTGGAGGAAGAGATTTACATGTCACAGCCAAAGCATTACATAGAGAAAGATAAAGAAAATTTGGTTTGCAAACTGAAGAAGTCTTTGTATGGTTTGAAATAGTCTCTTAGGATGTGGTATATGAAATTTGATGCCTTTGTGTTGTTGATTAGAATTCTGAGATCAAAATCAGATCATTATGTATATTACAAGTTTGGTAATGATCGCATTCTCATTATTGCATTGTATGTTGATGATATGCTATTAATTGGGAATGGTAAGAATATGATTTCTGATTTGAAGTCTCAGTTGTCAGCACAGTTTGAAATGAAAAAATTAGGGGCAGCCAAGTACATTCTGGGAATGGAAATCAGAAGAGATATAGCTAACATAAAACTTTAGTTAAGCCAGAGTAAGTATGTGAAGACTGTGTTGGATAGGTTCAACATGGAAGATTGTAGACCATTGTGTGTTCCTATTTCTTTGGGGACAAAGTTATCTATTAATGATTGTCCAAAATCTCCTAGTAAGGTGGAGGACATGAGCAGAGTACCTTATGCTAGTGTGATTGGCAGTTTGATGTATGCCATGGTCTGCACAAGACCAAATATTGCCCAAGAAGTGGGAGTCCTTAGTCGATTTATGGGTAATCCTGGATGGTTACATTGGGATGCAGTAAAATGAGTGTTCAGATATTTGAGGGGTACTTCTGATTATTCCATATGCTATCATGGTAATCCTATAGGACCTCTGCATTCTATTTGTATTCATGGATTTGTGGATTCTAATTGGGCGGGTGACATTGACAGCAGGAGATCCACCAGTGCTTACGTGTTTACTATGTTTGGTGGTGAAATTATTGGATGAGTAAGTGGCAACCTGTGGTCGCTTTGTCCACGACAGAAGCTAAGTATATAGTAGCAACTCATGCTCATAAGGAATCCATTTGGCTTAAGAGATTGTGTTCAGATATTGGTGTTGATGCAAGACAGATTACAATCTATTGTGACAGTTAGAGTGTGATTTACCTAGCAAAGAATCCAACTTTCCATGCCAGAACAAAGCATATTGATGTACAGTTTCACTTCGTGTGAGACATGGTAGAGGATGGGAAGGTTAATTTGGAGAAGGTAGACACTTTGAAGAATGTTGCAGATGCATTGACGAAACCAGTGGGTACAGACAAGTTCAGATGGTGTTCGGAGTCTATGGGCCTCTTGACCTATAGTAGTTAAATCCTGTTATTTCTATTGGCTCTTACAAGGTGTTCGACAAGTGGGAGAATGTTGGGAATTAAGGTGTCTCAATCTTGGTAATTCCTTGTATTTATTTATTGTAATGTATTTATTTATTGCCTATTATTGTAATTAGGATGCAAATCATATTTCGTCATCTTGTGGGAGTTGGCACGGTGATGTGTCATCCTACATGGAAGGTGACCACATGTACTTTTGTCGTCACATGATGAGATAGGCATCCCACTTAGTGGTAGAACAATTTTGCCATGTGTTGGCATCTTGACTAGTGTGTAAGTGAATCTTGATAGAAACGGTTATGACAGATTCCTATGATAGAATTTATGACACGTAAGAGTCAGAAATAGAAGGTTCTATGACAGGTGAAGACATGTGTCAAAGACCATCTTGGAAGAAGGCATCTTTGGGCTCCCCAAGGAGGGTGATGATGTGTTGCAAGTAGAATATGCTATTTTTAGGCAGTTATGACATATTCTCTTAGAGTTGTAAGAGTTGTTAGTTATGACAGATTCTATGACAATCGTAAGATGCGTAAGAGCATTTGTCATTGTCCAACTTGGGACTAGGCACCCACATTGGGATGGGGTGATGTGACAAGTGTCATGACCATGCCACAGTGTTGGACAAGTGTCCCTAGGCATGGGTTTTGGGCCATGAGGCCAAGATGGATGCACATTCCAAGAAAGGTCCAATTTTGCCTTATAACTTCTATAAAAATAAGCGCTTGGAGAGGAGATGTATTATGTGATTGACATGTACTGTTATGCTGTTGGAATATCTCTAGATATGAGTGTTGAAGACTCTTGCAGCATTGGCTCTGAAACTATATTGTAACCTTGATTATTTACAGTAATACATTTGAGCTGTGTTTTGGAGTGTGGGTTTTTTCACCCGTAAGGGTTTTCCCCACGTATATTTTGTCTCTCTCTCTTCTATCTACTTTTTATGTGTATGTGTTTTGCAGCAATATCTCTGTTATTGTGTTCATAACTCTGTAACTATAAGGTTTAGAAAATATTTGCACTCATCTCTCCTCTTTAGATTAGTGTAGGAAGCGATTTCTGCACACCTAGCTTCCTTTTATTCTATGGTAAGACCAAGTCAATCAAACATTGTGCCTAATACTATTTTCATGCTAGATCATTGTGGGCTCTCTTTATGACTACCATTCCTGTCCTCTTTCATTTTTCATGGTCTTGGAAATTACCTCTTCTTAGTTAGTATGCTTCTCACAATTTGATTTCCAACACTTGTTGCCTCATCATTTTCAAAAGCATGTGGATGATTTAATTTTTGGCTATCTTTTCCCAATAACTCCTTCTGTTGAAGATGGGAAGAGGCATCTTTGCTTCTCTTGTGACTATAAATTGGTGCCTTGAATAGTGGTAAAAAATAATATAGGGAGGAATGGAATAAATAGGTCAAAGAGGTTGTAGAAATGGGATAAAGAGTTAATGTGTTGATATTGTTCATAGGTACATTGGTGTTTCCAAATTGGAGGCAAAGAGGAGAATGGAAGTATGATTGTATTGTAATTTTGTTTTCAAAGTTAATACATGTTTTTCCTCTCTTCTTGGTGGAGTTTTTTCCTACAAGGTTTTCTGCACATAAATCCTATGTTATGGGTGTGTACACAAAGATGGGGAACCAAAAAGTGGCCAAAAATTTTTTTTAGTCCAAATAGGTTATAATATGATCAAATTATTGCTTGGTAGTGACAAGCCTAAAGCTTGATCACTACCAAGCCAAAACATGAGTGTTGCATTTTAAGAAAATAAAATTAAAAAAATACCATAGGTTTAATTCTCCCCACTATCTTCAAAACATGACAGGATAAAACTATGGGCATGTTATGTGTCAATTGAAGAAAATTCAATACCGACACCATGTTGCCATGACATATGTGAGCTCCATGAGATTCACAAGATCCACAAGGTCTACAAGCTCCATGAGGTAATTTTTTAGTGTTTTTAGTGATTTAAATATGAAATATTTATTTTTCAATTGTTTTGATTCTTTTTTTTTCTAATTTTTACAATTAAAATCTCTCTCTCTATATATATATATATCCCTCTTCATCTCCCCACCTCTCTCTATGTCTCTCTTTGTCTCTCCCTCTCTCTATCTATATCTCTCAATCTCCCCCTCTATCACTCTATCTCTCCCTCTCTGTATCCCCCTTCTCCCCCTCTCTATATCTCTATCTACTCTCCCCCTCTATCTCTCTATCCTCCCTCCCCCCTCTTTCTTTGTCCTTATCTCTCAATCTCCCTTTGAGTCTATCTCTATCTCTATTTGTCAAGCTCACTCTCCCCCTCTATCTCTTTATCTCTCCCTCTTTATATCTTTATCTCTCCTTGTCCCTCTTCCACTCTCTATCTCTCTATTCCCCATCCCAATCTCTCTCTCTCTCTCTCTCTCTCTCTCTCTCTCTCTCTCTCTCTCTCTCTCTCTCTCTCTCTCTCTCTCTCTCTCTCTCTCTCTCTCTCTCAAGCTCCCCCCTCTCTGTCCCCCTTTCTCTAACTCTCCCTCCCCCTCTCCCTATCTCTCCCTCTCTATCAATATCTCTTTATCTCCCCCTCTCTATATCTCTATCTACTCTTTGTCTATCTCAAAGTTGTCTCTCTCTCTCTCTCTCTCTCTCTCCATTTCCATCTCTCTCTATCTCTCCCTCTCTCTCTATTTTTTTTCTTTTCTTTATTGAATACAAAACATGATAGCATTATGGCTTGGTATTTACAAAGCCTAAATGTAATTGCATGATGACTATTTAAACATAATATGATCATGTTATTATGAAAAGTACTGATTTGGTTGCTTTTTTGTCCTCTAATTTGGTGCACTCACCCTAGAAAAACAACTAAACCTCAAGTGTGCTCTCCATCAAGTTTACACATTTATGAATGTATATCTAAGAAAATGTTCAAGGATGATGTATCAAGCTTTTTATTAGCTTTCTAACCATGTAATTTTTTCTAAAATATAAAAAAATTAAGATTTCCATCTTCATCTTCTCTTCTAGTGTCATTTTTTTTGCTAAAAACCTGTGAATAATTTTTTTGGTGTCATTTTTTTCCATTCATCCAAATTTGAAACAAATAAACAAATTACATTTTTAGATTCTAGACTCTATTCTATACACATTCAATTTTTTAAATTTTCAACTAGTTTTCAAAAAATCTAGGGGGGAGCATGCTCAAATTTTAATTTTTAGGATGTGTCCACTTTGAAAATTCATAAAAAATCATATATTCATTAAAAACTAGTAAACAAATTAGGCATAAACTATGTGATGTTAGCTAATTTTCCACAAAAGTAATTTGTCAAATACTTTTAAAAATTCAACATTTTAGGGGGAGCACACTAGATGCTATCATATATTTTTCGAACAAAAACAAAAACACTTTGTATGCTTCCCCTATTTGAACCTCTTAATCTCCAACATTTATAAAAAAAGTTAGTAGTTTAGAAACTAGATTTCGAGTACTACAAATCCTGTTCTTGTCACATCTTCAAATTTTGAGTGTGGCTATCTTCAATTTTTCATTCAAGATTAGTTTTTACTTATTTTAGAAAAAAAGTGGCCACTTTTAACCCAGTTTTGGTCCCCATTTCCATGTACATACCCTTTTGTGATGCAATAATGATGTTTGTTAATTTTTCTATTTGCTGATTTAAATCCATGAAATCTCTTCATGGTAAGTCCATGATCAAGAACACTTAATTTTAGATTTACATACAAATTTTGAATTTCCATATTGTAGTAGTCTAAACCTTGTATCTCACCAATTGGTATCACTGCTTGATAGCAAAGCTTTGATGTTAAATCATTAGATTAGAGATTGAAATTTCCAAACAAAGTTTTTCTATAATTCTAAAAAACTTGCAAATTTGGCCAAAAAGGACATTGGTGGAGTTCAGTGGAACTTTGTACATTTTTTCTATTTTATATGAAAAGTATGCTTTGCTCCTAAAATAGTTATTTTTTATTCCTTTTTTCATTTTCCTTCATTGTTTGGCATGCTAACGCAACTTTTTGTACCATTTGAGTCTTTGTCAACTTCTCCAAAATTTAATTATCCTAGCAAACTCGGATTGAAAAACCCATCTTGCATGCAAAGTTTTGTTGAATTAGAAAAATTATATTTTCTCCATCTAGCACACTAGTGGAGTTTTGTGACACTTTGTACAACATGCCACTCATGTGCACTTTTGTACTTGGCATGTTGGTGGACTTTAATGGCAATTTGTACTCTTTCATTTTTTGAGCTCAAACTTCATCAATTTCTTCAAAATTATTTTGTTTTTCATTTGTACTCACATTTTAATAATAATGACAAGATTTTATAGCACTTAGATAATTGCATACATAATTGGGATGCAAAAATGACACAAACAATACTCAAAACAATTGAAATAGGGTGGAACAATGTGAATGCAAGGGTGAACAAGGTCATTTTTATATATTGCTAATCATTTACAAATAACTTTCTCAACTGAGCATCAACATGATACCAATGCAAGATCTTGTGAGCACAACCATGAGACCAATACAAGCTGCTTTCAAGCAACCACACTAGAAACTAGCTTTGGAAGACCAAGAATCACAACCTTAGAAATCCACTTATTTAGAAACCACCTCCACACTAGAAGCCAACTATGGAAGACCAAGAGTCACAATGTAGAAATCCACCTATTAGATGTTCCTTTGGGATTTGAACTTGGGTCTCTGCAATGAGAACTCAATGCTTTAATCAATTAAGATCACCCCTTGGACATGAACACAGTCATTTTGAAAGGAGTACAACAAAATATAAGAGACATTTCAAATTTATTATCAATCCATCATATCACAAAACACTACATGTATGTGCAAAATAGAGAATTCAAATACATAGAATTTTCTTTCTCCTATTCAAAATCATATTAATCAACTATCCTAAGAACTCCTTGTAAAGACTCTTCAAATGAATATACTAACAAAGGGAATCCCAATAGACTAACATACATTAGTGGCACCTTCCTGTGGATCATGATGAAACCTTAAATCTATAAAAAGGTTGTGAATTAATGCTTTTTAAATGGTCTCAATCATATAGAGATTTGCACACTTAGTTTTCTTAAAGGAAAACAAATCAATAAAAAGGAGACATTTTAACAATTGAAGTGGATGCCTAGAGGTTTCTATTTATGACAACAATCTCAATATTTAATTTTTAAATACATCAAGTAGGTTAAAAACAAAAGATGAAAGTATTTTCCATGAATAAAGAAACTACATATTGTAATGACATATTAGACAATGTAATAGTGAAACATTATGATTATTTATTAAGAAAATAAATGGCCAAACCTCAAGTCTTCTGCTTGTAAAAATTGCTCAAAGTTCCACAAACATGCAATAATTCAAAATTTGAAGTAAAAATCCAATGACAAACACTTTTATGCTCCCACCTAAATTTGGTTTCATTTTACATTTAGACTATTTGAGGAGATTCCTTTAGCTTCATTAATCTCTATATTGAGAATACATGAATAGAGAAATTAATGATAATGAGCTAATAAATCTAGTGTTAATTAATTTGTATAAAAATTAAAGTGAATTTTCCTAGTTTCTATCTTCAATCTAGGTTTTGTAACTTATGTACATGAGTTCTCATAATTGTACAATAGTGAACAATCATATCAAAGTCTAATTACAAAATCGTGAGAAAAATCACATGTGTTGGTATTTCTAAATTGAATTTGACATATAGAGTCAACTTTATCAACTTTGTTGCCATCAACTAAACCTTTAGTAGAGGAAATTGCTATAGTTTTCAACACTATGGAGCTAAGAACAAACAAAACCCTCATAGTGAATCTTGACTCTAAAACACACAAACATAACACAAGTGGTGAAAAATACAACAAAAAATATTATCTAAGGTTTTTGAAACCCTTACATCTTGTAGTTGTTTTTCTAATCTAACATGAGAATGGAATGCTTGTTGTCCATGTTAATGAGAATCATGGGAATTCATTTCAATTTGTGTTCATCATCTTCCGTGGCAACAAATGTACTTCACTCAACTAGATTTAGCAAAGGGTTATGTTTGAAAAATAAGAAGAAAACTAAACATTAAAACCATTATCCAAGAAAATCACTTGAACATTGTAATATTTCCAATGCTTAAGCTCCATGAAGTGATAGATACCAAAAAGGGATAGGTGCATTAGGCACCAAACATGATTATAATGGAATACATTGTAACTCAAAATTGACATATGACAAGTGGTGGGATGCAATAGTAGAAAAGAAAGAAAGTTGATGGGATTAAACTTAAGAAATATAGGAACACATATAAAGTCACTTTGATTCTATAGTTAAAACACAAAGTGTCATTTATGACTTTCTTTCTTTCACTACCAAATAATGATAAAGTGCAATACATTTTCTTATAAAGTCACTTTGATTCTATAGTTAAGACGCAAAATGTCATTTATGACTTTCTTGCTTTCACTACCAAATAATGATAAAGTGCAATACATGTTCTTATAAAGTCACTTTGATTCTATAGTTAAGACACAAAGTGTCATTTATAACTTTCTTGCTTTCACTACCAAATAATGATAAAATGCAATACATTTTCTCTACCATAAGTCATTTCTGAAATATAATCTTAATCACATATATCAGTAAAAATTAAAATTAAAAATAATTAATATTTTCTAAAAAACTTAAACTTCAAGTTAATAAATTGAATTTTAAAAGAAATATATTAATTAGTCAATTAAATAAATAAAGTGAAGATAGTTAACCCTTAAAACTAACCACCATCATATCTAGTCACCATGTCAAGTAACCTATCATGATAACTTTAATTCAATTATATCATTAAATAAGAGGGACGCAATACATATATAACAATGACTTATGCTCATAGTTATCACTAGCACTTGCTACCCATAGGAGGTTCAAGGAATATGCCGATAGAAAAACGGACGAGTTTACAAAATTTACCAGCATGAGACAATTCCGAGCACTATAATGCTCACATATAAAAGCCTATCAGCTAATTAGTTTACATTGAAGATTTTTTTGGAATGATTACATAACTATGACGTATGTAGATAAATATGACATATTTACCTTTAAATAATTAATTATTCAAAATAAAAAATTAAATTTATATAAAAGTCTTCTTTATAGAAGGCCCCTTAAACTATAATGTTGAAAAAAATCTATCTCATCATGATCACAAAACACTCACCATTTAAATTATTGAAAAAAAAAAAAAAAATCCATTCCATCAAAATCACAAAAAACATTGACCATCTAGATTATTGAAAAAAAGTCCATTCCATCACAATCACAAAACACTCACCATCTAAATTATTGAAAAAAATTCCATTCCATCACAATCACAAAAACACTCCTCATATGGAGTTCGCATTCACATTACTAGCACTTGCACCCATAAGAGGTTCAAGGAATACGCCGATAAGAACAACCGACGAGTTTAGAAAATTTACCGGCGTGATTTTTTTTTTAACGGTATGAGACAATTCCGAGCACTGTAATGCTCACATATAAAAGCCTATCGGCTAATAATACTACAGTAGTGTATAAAGCTCTGAGTATGGCCCATGGAGACCTTATTCAGCCAAACAACGAGTGATAAAGCGGTCGATGACCTCCAGAAGTTTAGTGGTCTCCTTAGCAACGTGTTGATCGAAATTAATGGCAAGCTGGTTGAGATAAAAGCCGTGGCCCACGTTCTCTGACACAATCGTTTCCACGTCATGCCCTGCGCTTCTCATGGCTCGGCAATATTCCATCTCTGTATCGCGCATCAGGTCTCTATCCGCAATGCCCACAAGCAACGGAGGAAATTTGAGGCTCTCCAAGGGGGGAGCCAGGGGTCCCATCGGATTCGTTATCGGTTGATCTTTACTGCTCCCCACGGGCAGCGAAAAGCTGAGGAACTTGTCCAACATCTCCAGCGTCAAAAACGCCGAGTCCGGCGAAATTTCGGCCTCCGATTTGCTGCGCTCCGATCGGACAAACCCCGGGTGTAAGATCACACCGCCTCGCAAACAAACGGGGCGCAGCTCTTGTTCGCACGCGTGGGCGCGCAGGGCTACTTGGTGGACCACGTTTCCTCCCACGCTGTCGCCGATAATCACGCACCGCTTGAAATCCGCATGTTGAGCGAGCCACGGTTCTTCTTTTTCCCCGCGGCCGACTTTTCCGAGCCACGCAACGGCGGCGAAGCAGTCGTCGATCGCCGTCGGGAGGCGGTGCTCGGGAGCGAGCCTGTAGTCCACGGAGACGCATATCACGTTGGAGGCCGTGACGAGACGCGAGTAGAAGTGATTGTACATTTGCCAGTCAGCGCGGCTCACGCAGAAACCCCCGCCGTGAAAATGGATCGCCACGCCCATTTATGGGCATCGTTGTCCAGCGCCGTGCGAGGCAAATAAATTCGGATCCACACTCCATTTTCCTCGTCCACGACAACGTGTTTGGTGGCCACGCCGTCGACGAAATCGTGGTTGGAAGGAGGAACGGGCATGGTGAGAGACTTCGCCTCCTCCGGGCCGGTCCAGACCCGCTCCACTGAGCCGTCGGAGAAAAGTTGAAGCCATCCTGAGACCTCATCCACAACCTTCCTTTCCATTTCGCTTGGCATTCAGACGATAATGCACTAGGGATTTGGTTTCGTGTTGAAGTGGAAGTGGAAGTGGAAGCTTGCAGTGCGCATATAGACTACGGTTATTAGCGTTGGTCAAGTCCTGCGGGAATGGACTTGGAAAATATGACTGGAGAGTCGTCATAAAGATTCCCACTACTTCAATTTACCAGACAAAAACGTCTGAGCTTGCTCATCGTGCAGGTTTCAGTCAAATGATAATAATTAGCCGATAGGCTTTTATATGTGAGCAGTATAGTGCTCGGAATTGTCTCACGCCGGTAAAATCACGTCGGAAACTTTTCTAAACTCGTCGGTTGTTCCTATCGGCGTATTCCTTGAACCTCCTATGGGTGCAAGTGCTAGTAATATATTCTTGTCACTTTTACCCGGTGTTAGATGTATAGGATTTATGGATTGTATAGTGTGTTATCTTTTTGAATTAATTTAGAGTCCATATAAGTTGGGTTTTTAGGTTTTTAAATTAATCTAGAGTCAATATAAGTTGGGTTTTGAGGTTGGGGACATTTTTAGGAGACATTTTGACTCAATAAATCTTTAGTCAATAGGCTATTTGTGGGAGCTTTTTGCTCCCAGAAAAATTGGACACCGGAATAGGTCGTTTAAAAACAAAATTTTGTAACGTCAAAACAATGTGACTTTCGTGGTAAAATAATCTTTGTTTAAATTATTTTAATAATTATCCCCAATTGTTCAGAAGAATGTGACTTTCATGGTAAAATAATCTCCGTTTAAATTATTTTAATAATAATCCCCAATTGTTCAAAAGAAATAACAGTATACATGAGGCAGTCCCTGGTGCGTCCATTTTTAACCCAAAAAGCCCCTGGTGTCACAATTCCAATTTCCCATTTCGCGGTGGTGGGAGAAAATTTGTTCACCGAAATTCTTAGTACCAGTTTCCCATTTCGCGGTGGCTGCTATCTTGCAACGCCGGGAGGTGACTATTGTCCCGTTCGACATGCCATGTTTGGTTTTGTTGGCACCTTCGGTCTAGATGCCGCGTCCAAGGTTTAAAAAAATCATTTTTATTGGAAATGTCTGGGTTTACTTTACATTCGTTATGCTATTGTCGTTTTCTCTTCCACTGTTCGGTTTCTCCAGCGTTCGCCTTTTCCAGGTGATTTTTTAACTCTGTTTTAAATTTAAACAACTTTTATTGTTGGGAAAATCATTTACTGTTGTTACTCTATTTTAAACAGTCTTTGGTGTTGGGAAAATGATTTACAATATCTATTTTGTCATTTTCCGTGCTCTTTTTTCCCTATGTAGAGTCATTGATCTGTTAATACCCTATTTGAAGTTAACTCTGCAATGTTCTTGAATACCCTCTTTGAAATTCCTCTGCATAAATGTATGGTTGGATGATCGCAGAGGCATCACACCCCTGTCCACACAGAAACAACACCAAGCCATTCCATATTACTAAATTGCTGAGATTCATACCATAACACCACATGTTAATGCTAATTGTCACATTAATCCAGCGTCCATATTTTAAGAAATTATGTGAGATTTTGTTTTATGAAATTTTGATGGAGGGTTTTATATATCTATAGAAATGCCTGTATGAAATTGGAAAACTCAATAGCATGTCCTAATGACAAACAAATGTTGCAGTGTCAATCAACTCACCCTGCTCAAGAGCAGATACCTGGTGCCTCCTCAAAGAGAAAAAGCTTTGGAAATGAGGGTGGTGAATGTGGAAGTACTGGAAGGTACCCCTGCTCAAAACAAAGGTTAGTTTCCTGCAAAATTGTTGTTCTATGAATATATTTGATAATAAAAGCGTAGTTTACTACATCATAGGTTCAATGTTTGCTGGTCACAAGATTTCCTTGAATGGACTTTGCATGTTGTGGATTTAGCCAAGCAGTTTTAGCATATGTAACCAATAAAATAAACAAAAGTAATAAGTCAAATGAAAATTGCAGGAAACTAAGAGCTAAGCAAACCATCAGAGTCCCTGCTATCAGTAGCAAACTAGCAGGCATTCCACCACACGAACTTTCCTGGAGAAAATATAGTTAGAAACCAATCAAGGGCTCTCACCATCCCAGGTACTCTGCAAAATATCTTCGAAGTCCTCTTGTTGTCTAGCATTCCATTTATTTAACCCAGAATATTGGGCATCATTAGTGGTTTTGTGTTATGGCTGGTCAGAAATTTTTGCCCATGAATTTGCATGAATGCTTGCTATTTATAGTCAGAGCACTGTTGTCCTTTTCTGGTTTACCAATAAAAATAAAAACATCCAAAGTAAAAATAGAATCTATTTTTAATTTTTGTTGCCATACATATAAAAGGCTCATTCTTTTGAATGGAATGGTCAATGTATGGTTGGATGATCACAGAGGCGTCACATCCCTCTCCACACAGAAACAACACCAAACCATTTCATATTACTAAATTGCTGAGATTCATACCATAGCACCACATGTTAATGCTAATTGTCACATTAATCTAGCATCAATATTTTAACAAATTATGTGATATTTTATTTTATGAGATTTTGATGGAGCATTTTATATATCTATAGAAATGCCTGTATGAAATTGGATAACTCAAGAGCATGTCCTAATGACAAACAAATGTTGTAGTGTCAGTCAATTCACCCTTCTCAAGAGAGGATACCTAGTGCCTCCTCAAGGAGGAAAAGCTTTGGAAATGAAAGCGATGAATGTGGAAGTGCTGGAAGGTGCCCCTGCTCAAAACAAATGTTAGTTTCCTACAAAATTGTTGTAATAAAAACATAGTTTACTACATCATATGTTCAATGTTTGCTGGTCACAAGATTTCTTTGAATGGACTTTGCATATTGTGGATTTAGCCAAGCAGTTTTAGCATATGTAACCAATAAAATAAACAAAAATAATAAGTCAAATGAAAATTGCAGGAAACTAAGAGCTAAGCAAACCATTAGAGTCCCTGCAAAATATAGTCAAAAACCAATCAAGCGCTCTCGCCATCCCAGGTACTCTGCGAAATATCTTCGAAGTCCTCTTGTTGTCTAGCATTCCATTTATTTAAGCTGGAATATTGGGTGTCTTATCTGAGGTTTCTCTTTCATTTACTTTTTTGTTATTTGTGTATTCAGTTTGTTAAGCACATTTGTGGTTTTACACTTGTGTTGTTTGCCATCAATTTTCCCTGTAATGTTTAGCTAATTGATCTGCCTCTTTTACTCATAGCTTGTAAATTATTACAACCAAGACATATAAATTATACCAATCTTATTGATGAAAATATTGAATCCGTGGGTTTTGAAGAATGCTTAAATCACCACTTTACAACCAAAGGGGAAGTATCACTATTACAAATATGAAAATATTCCCCATCCTCTTATTCATTCATAATTCTTAGTAACTCAGCCCCTGCCCACTCTTTCCCTATTTAGAACACCCTTGTTCACTTTTCACACTTTTGAAGTAATTGCCTTGGCTCTATTGGGTGTCCTTATCTATAATAAACCAACAACATCATTTGAAGATATCTTGATTGTGTGGGACTTTTAGTTTTGTTTGACAGATTCCTGCTCATTATTAATGCTTGCTATCCCTGAACTGTGAGATATAAGGAAAAAAATCAGTAGTATATTTAACATCTGAAATCATCATGTATAATAATGTGGATTACATTTATACCAATCTAAAATTTGTTTTTTGTTATTTGTGTATTCAGTTTGTTAAGCATATTTGTGGTTTAACTCTTGTGTTGTTTCCTGTCAATTTTCCCCGTAATGTTTAGCTAATTGATCTACCTCTTTTACTGATAGTATTTGTAATTGTTCACAGCTATCCATCTCTATTAAAGACTTCTTTCTAGACTGCGCTTTAAGTTTGTCAATGAAAGGTATGCAAATAATCTTACAACTTATATATAGTTTCGCAACGTCTTGGAAAAAATATCACTCTTGCATACACTTGTGTTGTTTTGAAATTTGTATTGTGTCTTCAATTGGACCCAAGAATTTTTCCAAACATGTATAATAATGTGGATTACATTTATACCAATCTAAAATTTGTTTTTGTTATTTATGTATTCAGTTTGTTAAGCATATTTGTGGTTTTACACTTGTGTTGTTTCCCGTCAATTTTCCCCGCAATGTATGTTCGAACTTCTTATACAATACTTCTAATTGAACCGTCTGTTTTTCTTATCACAGGTTTGCTATAGTGCTAACAACATTTAAAAACTTTTTCCCTAAAATTATCAGTAAAGAGCAACATTTTTTTGAACATTTTTCCATGTAATTTGGTAAACATTTCGTCTTGTTCTTTGGGATCAAGTTTTTTACACCATGTGGCTTCAACTGATAAATTTTGAAAAATACTTGCATGTAGTGTTTGAATGGCAGTTGAGCTCACCCCTTGATCGATTCAATATATAAATGTTGGGGATGTAGTAACATCTCCATCACTTTAGATTGTTTCTCTAAAGAAACTAAGCCCTGGTGCAGATTCCTCTGAACAATATAAGGTTGCATTGTCTGTTGGCTTGCATATGCAAATGGTCATTTTCCTAGGGAAATTCAATATGCTTTTCTCATCCCGGACATTGAAAGTAGGATCTTTAGTGCAATTGACGAATTACATATGCCGTTCCACTAGAGAGTCAAGGTAGCTATCATCTTTCGCAAAGTTTTTTAGTGATTCATGACCAAATATACATATGTTACATCATATTTACACCATTTTTCTTCTTCAATTCTTATAGGGCATTGCTAGTCTTTGCAATAGAAGTCATCGCCGTAGAATGCCAATTAATTGGCGAGCCCAAGTTCTTGTTTAGACAACAAGAGAAAGATATGCATCTAGACAAGGGGGGTTCTTCAAACAACCCTGCAAGCAGCCGAGGTACAATGTTTGGCATAAATACACCTTCTTGCCAAGAGAACACAACTAAAAATATAAGCCCTATCAAATGTTTGAACCCCTACCAAGGGAGATGGACAATCAAAGGTAGAGTAACAACAAAGAAGCCTATGCAGCAATTCAAGACACCCAGGAACACTGGACAAGTATTTAGTTTTGACATGGTAGACAATGAGGGGACTAAAATTAGAGTTACTTGCTTCAATGATATTGCAGAGCTCCATTATGGACGAGTGCAAGTTGGAGCCTTGTACACACTTTCAAAAGGCTCAATGAAAGAAGCAAATAGAAACTACAACAAGCTCAACAACTGTCTTGAAATCATTCTAGAGCAAGATTCAATTTTACGGCGTTGTGATGATGACCCCTCAGTACCACAACATAATTTCAGATTCACATCCTTTGACAAAATCCCAGACATGGACAATAATAGTCTTGTTGATATTATTGGAATTGTCACTACTATTAGTGCTACGTCAACTATCCGACGTAGAGATGGATCTGAAGTGTTGAAAAGAAGCTTGTAAATATAAGACAAGTTGCTTTCCTCTATCCAAGTAAATTTATGGGCCCCTATTTCAGAGAAAGAGGGTAAGGAACTCAAAAGAATGAAAGATTCCCAAGAAACTATTGTGCTTGCTATTAAGAGTGGTCGTGTCACTAAATTTAATGGGAAGGTTGTCAACACTAGCACTTCTACAACTCTGGCTATAAACCCTGCAATACCTGAGGTAGAGCAACTCAGGCATTTGAAAGATAGAGAGAATATAGATGTACCATCATCATCAACCAGCTTAGTATTGTCGGCTACATCACCTATATGGATGGTTATTATCTCTCTTTTGGAACACTGTGAAACTATGTCTCAACCTTACAAGCCATTGTGAAGGCAACAATCAAGTATGTCAAAAGCGACACCTTTTGTTACCTAGCTTGCCTAGTAGTGGTCAATGGCAAAGAATGTAAGAAAAAATGCATCCAAGATAATGATGGGAAATGGTACTACATGAGATGTAGGGTTCCTTTTGAAGATTGCAATTACAAATACCTCTTGTGCCTCCAAATTCAAGACCACACTGGGAGTACTTGGGTTGTGGCCTTTGATGAGGTTGCTAATGATCTATTACAAATACCTGCAAAAGAGCTTTACTTGATGCAGTATGATGCCAATGCTGAGAGGTCTCCTTAGTCTATAATCAAAAGTGTCCTTTTCAAGAAATTCCTCTTCACCATCTCGGCTAGGTTTGAGATGTACAACTTTGAGTCAAGGATCAAAGGAACAATTACAAAAGCTACAAGATTGAACTTTGAGAATGAGTGCACCTATCTGTTGTCCCAAATTTCAGAAATGTCTACTTGTAAATGAACACCACTGTATCATACACATTGTACATATAATCGTAAAGTATATTGAATGTCGTGATTAACACTTACTTTTCATTCTTTGACTCTTTGTCTTCTAAGAAAATTGTATAATTTGCAACGCTATTACTCTTGATAGTTAAGCAACACATGTATAAGCATTGTCAACTATGTTTACTAATGATTTGCTTGATTGTTTGTTATAATTGCCAGTTACTATCTAGTATGTCTTCAGGAAGTAGCTCCATGCCTTTCTAGCAACCCAAGACACACCCGCAAAATATCGATAGTGAATTGGTGCTGCAAAAGGCAAGGACAATTTTAAGGGACACCTATAAGTTACACAATTTGACTTGTGAACTTGATAGAATTAAACTCATTTTGTCATACAGAGTTAAGGAGAAAGACTTACACGTAATAGAAAACCTTAAAGATGAAGTTGAAAAAGCTATAGATACTTTGGTTTTCATAAAAGAAGGATTGGAGGAGACATCTCACTTAGTTAGAGATAAACTCTATTTCCAGCACTACAACCCATACTTAAACAACAATGCAAATGAATCCCATGATGTGTAAGGCATTTCCCAAACAAAGAAAAACATGTACAGCTTTATGGATGCCAAAGCTATGAATCAAATGTAAATTACAGTATGGATTTATCAAATGAACCTCAAAATTTACAAAGTTAATTTATTTTTCTTGCATAGAGATATTTCACAGGTTTTTGTTTAACTGGATTTGTTTCAATTTATTTTTGTTCTATGAATATATTTAACTAGGGGCTTCCCATCTGTAATATTCCAAAAAAGGACAACAGTGCTCTAACTATAAATAGAAAGCATTCGTGCAAATTGATGGGCAAAAACTTATGACCGACGATAAGACAAAACCACTAAAACTATTTCAGAGAGTGTACATCCCTTTTGATTTCCATAACCAGAATTACAGGAGTAAAAATTGACTTTTAAGAAGAAATCTTAAATCACATCCTGAAGTTGTTTCAAAGAAAGAATGACTAACTAAACTCAAGGAAAAGGAAGTTAATGTGTTCTGGGAAAATTCAAAAGATAAAATACCTCTGAAATGGATGAGGATGAGTTAGAGTCTATCAACTATGATGCCACAGTCAATCTTTGTAGAGAAATAACATAGACAAGAAAAGAGTAATTTTGGCCATTTTTTACTCATCATTTCAGCAAGGCTACTCATATTTGTGTCCACAAAGATGTTATTGGATTTCTTGATTACCCAAATTAACCATGTTATGAAAAGCTTGCCCACAAGTTGAGAAGTATAATGACCTTATAATGGAGCATTCCATTGGATAATAAGAGAAGAAAAATATGGCATTGTATAATAATAGGAATGAATTAAATGAGTTTATTTTATCAACAATTTAAAATTTCTTGTCTAAGAATTATCAGCAACCTATATTGTGAATCCAAGAGAAGAAGTGTAAGAACCTGTAATGGCTAGGCCTGGATGATCTACCTTAGCAATGTAAGAAAGTTCCTTCTTGCTTAATCCATAACTATTTAATGGTGCAGTACTTCCTGCTACATAGGCCATATTGTTTCCATTGCAACTTAATCCCAATCCTAACCTTTTAGAAAGCCCAAGGCCTCTCTTTCTGGACTGGAATAGGATCTCTGCAGTGTCTAACACTCCAACTATAGTAAAACAACCATTGTGTAAGACTTTTACAAAGCCAAATAGCAAACATTCAATGTCTATGATTAATTTATAATATACACACGAAAAATATTTTTTGTGGAGTAGCTCCTTGTTTAGGAATTGAAAATAACTTAAAATTCATTTTAAAATGCATTGTATATCCAAGTTCCATGCTGCTGGATTTGATTTAATTTTATTGGATCTCCACACAAAATAATAGACCAAGTGTCAATTGAATCAGGTTTCATCAGAACCCTTCTCTTCTTATACAAGAGTCCATGATTTAACCCTTACCAATGATAAAAAGAGAAGCCTTTGATCCACCACTTTTAGTTTTTATAACAGGCCTCCTCTTGAGATCCATAGATCCATCCATAATCCACTCTAGCTGACCATCACTCTCCTTTGTCTGTAATGGTGTCTTCCAAAACTTTATCTACTCATTCCAATATAAGAATCTCATGACTGCAAACTCAATCAAAGTACAGCAGGGAAATACTACTTTTGAGATCAAAACAAGAACTTGAAAGAAAGAGAAATGGAGGATCTCCTTTTTAGTTAAGCAAGAGGTTTGTTGAGACTTGGTTAAACTCTTACAATTGCATATTGTTTATGATACATATATTGTAGTTTAACTTCACATGTCTAATCGACATCTCCTTGTGTTTGAAACTATAATTTGCTAATAGTTTATGATACTTACTTTGTAGTTTAAATCCACAAGTTTAATCAACAACTCTTTTTGCTTGAAGCTATAATTTGTTGATAAGGAGGTATTTTCTATACAGTGTTGAATTCTAATATAAAAAAAATTAATTTCTATATAATATGTTTGAGAGAACGTGTGCAAATAGAAAGAAGACATGTTATTCAAAAAGTTGCTTTGCTGAGTTAACTGCTTTCTTGATGAGGACGAGCTTTGATTTTGATAAATTAGAATATATTTTTCCAATTTAAGAGTTTGTTGATAAAAACAAGGCTGCTTTAAATTAGTTAACTCAGCTTTTGCTTTTTCATGACAAGGAAGATTTTTTTTAAGAAGATAAGAAAGTAAATTAAATAAATAAATTTATTTAATTGTTTGTGCAAGATTTAAAGGAATAAATAAAATATTTGATTATATTATATTTTTGGAGATTGACATTTAATTTAAATAAATTTACATTTTATTTAAATTTGGAAGAATGAATGATTTAATTAAATAATTAAAATTATTTAATTGTTTAGAAGAATAAAGTTGATATTGATGAATTAATTAAATAAATGTAATTTATTCAATTAATGGGAGGAAAATGAATCAAATAAATAAATTGATTGATAGAGGAATATTAAGATGAAATAAATATTTAAAATATTTATTTAGACAGAGTCATGTCATTTTTAGGTGTATACATTTTGCCCCTCTTTGATGCAATGTGTTTTATCATGTTGTTTGAAAAGAATTTTTGACCATGATACATGCCCCAATTTGCCCCTAGTACAAGTTTAATGATAGGATGTCCCCTTGGGAGATTGGATGGGAAGAAGGCAGAAGGCTTGAGATAGATAATCTCATGAAGAAGAAGGTGAAAAATGGGTTAGATTGAAGAAAACAGGACATGGTTTGGAGAAACAGGCATGGGAACTAGTCACAATTGTCACATAGTCAGCTATGGTTCACATGCTATATATAGGAGTTGGGTCCACAAGTCCTATTCATTTGCACACTTGTCTTTAGTTGATTTGTCCTTGAGAGCTTAGGAGAGCAGAGGAGCTAGAGCAGTCGACAGAGATATGGATATTCTGTGCAAGGAGCACCATTTTCAGCGAGTTCGACGGTTCGATTGGCCACCCGAGGCAGGACCACCAGTATGTAGCTCGACAAGACTCACTTAAAGTTATTTACTAGGGCAATAAATGCTAGGGAAAAATAGTTAGGATAGATGCATCAAACTACAGTTTGGCGCATATGCGCCCTGAAACGGCACATATGCTAGGAAACCGCGTATTTGAGTGATCTTTTGGCGCATATGATAAACCTGCACATATAAGCCAGGAATCGGCGCATCCATTGTGGAACCACACATGTACCACAAGAGGTGGCGCATATTCCAGAATGATGCATATACATCAAGGAATGGCGCATTCACAGTGAAGCGGCACATTTGATATGATTCAGTGCATTAGCTACCTGGTTCGGTGCTTTTGCACTAGGATAGTCAGTTGACTTAATGAAATTAACCCAATTGGCACCTTGATTGATGCGTCAATTGATAAGCTATCTATGATTGTCGGGAATCTAGTCAAGAGATGATATGTTGTTTTGATTAATTTTGATATGTTAAGTTAGTGATAGGATAGTTTGATTGCTTGGAGTAGGTTTGTTTGGATATGGGTTTTTGCATGACGTTATGCTTTGCTTGGTTGCAGGAGGACATTCACGATACTCTAATGTCATGGGAGTAGTTCCCTTTGCCGTTGTTGCAGCAGTACATGCTTACGGAGATGGACCATGAGGTGCTCGGTGCTATGGGTCTAGATTATGTTTGCTTCATGCTCGAGGTTCACGTGAACCTCAATCTATTGACTATGGTGGTGGAGCGATTCCACAGTGAGGACGAGACTTTCCATCTACCGATTGGGGAGATGGCAACCACTTTGGAGGATGTTTATAGGATTCTGCATCTTCCTATTCAGGGAGAGTTGGTAGAGTATAATCCGTAGTGCAATGCAAGTTTGGCAGAGTGCAGACACGTTTTTGATGACCCAGAGCTGGATGAGTAGGTGATTTCATGGCAAGACATACATGACTGTTATGACTACTTCTCGGGGATAGTGGTAGGATTGATCGACAGTGTAGTATGCCCCAATAGGAGATCACACGGGTTCCTGATTGGCTGGGGGAGGGTGATGGAGAGGATGATCACTAACAAGGCTTGATATGCATGGGGTGTGTGTGTGCTTGGACACTTGTATAGGGATATGCACCAGGTTGTGTACCACAAAGGGGCCAACTTGTCAGTAGGTGTGTCTCTTTTGTAGTTTTGTTGTGGGAGTACATAGCGATCACATGGCCAATCTGTGTTTTTGCAAGATAGCAGGGAGAGCCATACAGTTATGATTATGCAGGAGTTATTTCCTAGTACAAGCTGGGAAAGATTGAGTATTAGAGACACATGCTAGATAATGTAGATGTAGTTATTTGGTGCCCATACCTAGACTGCGAGGTATGGGATGATGAGGACGATGAGCTGCCATATTATTTTCAGACTCGGTGGCTCGTTGGTAGGACGTAGTACATACTAGAGTGTCAGATTGTCAGCAGAGTGTAGAGGCAGTTTGGTAGAGTACAGGGCAGGTCACAGGGGCATGCTCGATTTGTGAGGACCCATGTAGAGAGGTTGAGGTGGGGTCTAGTGGCATCTTATGAGGAGGCACTAGTAGACTTTTGGTAGATCTCCTATGCAGCTTGGCCGATGAGGAGAGAGATAGTAGACACAGGGATGACTCCAGACTATGAGGTGTGGTTTGCGGCTCATCCATTTCCTAGATATTTAGGACTTGGAGAGTTGGTTCCTTGCATAGATGAGGAGGATTTATATGACAAGGATGGGGCTGGTAGGAGGAGGAGGAGATGGAGGAGGGGATCAGGGAGAGGGAGGTGATGGTGGGGATGGCAGAGGAGGAGGAGGAGGAGGAGATGGAGGCAAACCGAGACAGAGGAGGAGGTCTGGGGAGGGACCTTCGGGATAGCAGCATGCTGCACAGCCACAGGCTGTAGGGCAGGTGCAGGTGCAGGTAGAGCAGGGGGTATAGCAGAGACAAATGTCGCCACCACAGTAGGTGGCCCAACAGTAGGCGTAGGGACAGGTACAGCAGGCTCCGCAGCCTGACTTACGGTAGCAGGCTATTACTGTGCTACAGGGTCAGGTGAGGCAGCTAAGGGCACACCTTAGAGCAGTAGAGTCTCAGAGAGAGGTAGATGCAGGATGCATATTAGAGATCTCTAAAGATCGAGACTCAGCCTTGGCGAGGGTGCAGGCCATCAGAGTAGAGAGAGACGCGGTAGTGGTAGCCCTAGGTACAGATGGTACCACAAGATTTTTAGTTACACAGGTGTAGTAGGCACAGACACAACTTGTACAGGCATAGGCACAAGGGCAGCTAGCACAGGTACAGGGTGAGCTCACTAGAGTGCAGGCTCAGACACGGTATTACAGAGGACTATATCATGGGGCTGTGCTGGCAGACCAGTGTGCACCTAGCTATAGGAGCTAGTCTATGGCTTCACAAAGGACGGGTGGATCTTGATCTGGAGCATCAGTGAGAGGCCCCCAATAGTCAGGGAGTGACAGAGGAGAGGACAGTGCAGGGAGCAGTGTTCCATGGCAGCAGGGCTAGCTAGTTATTGACTTTTGTACCAATTTTTTTTGGCTTTATGTATACACATTTTTTATGGCTCAGATAGCCTGATATGTATATATTTGTATTATTTTTTCCCGAGTCATGTATCATTATATTTTTGCACTTTGTATATATTTCATGACATGACTCTGAAAGATGGATAGATATTTTGATATATTGTACATTTGGACATGTTTTATGCTTATATGATGATGTAGCTATTGATGTTCTACATGCACTTGTTCTATGTTTTTTATATGCCATGGATGTAATCTATCTTACGATGTTTTTCACACATTTTGCATATTTTGATTATGTGATGTTAATATAGTCTTAGATGGATTATGATGATCTGATATGCAAATGCAAATGTGAATGTTGTTGATATGATTATGCAACTTGCGAGATGATCTATATGTACTTGTCTATATTTTTTGATTTTGTTGTTGATATGGTGTACTGATGTGAATGTATATGGATGACCTGATGCACTTATTATGTATGTAAATGATTTAATCATGTGAATGACTATCTCATGTGATATGATATGCAATTTTATGCTATGTTTTTGGTATTTCCAAATGTACTCAATCGACACAGAGATGACATAGTGATAGGTGGAAGAAAATGAATGAAAGGATCACAGGCTTTCATTTGTAAACATTGATACTCTGCAGGATTTGCCTATTGTACGGATGATATGAATTTCTAGATATGAAATGGATGCGGATATTTTGTCATCATTAGAGCGCAAGTACTTTTCTTTCATCATTGGGCGCTTTTTGTTTCTTTTCACTTTTTGAAATGTTGTAAGAAAATACAAGCATCTAGGTATAATTAAACTGAGATGACCTGAGTATTCTTTACATGGATTTTGATATAGCAAGTTGATACAAGCATCTAGTCAAACTTGAATCTAGATGACCTAAGTGCCTTTTGCATATCAATAGACAAGGATTGACCCTTTTCATGTTCAGACCTCCGAACTCCTCGATTTTGCTGATCATGTCGTTAGACAAAAGTCATCCCATTACTAAAGTTTGATCTACAAACAATAGACAAAGAAAATGATTATGCCCCCATCATAGCATCTCTAGCTTTTGGCATCCTTGAGTAGCATAGAAAGACATAATGATAAAAATTCAAGACCTTGTAAGTTAATCGGTTCATAAAGCACAAAACATCCTTGCATTAGATGTGTCTTCTTTCCATAATTGATATAGAATTAGTTTGAGTGCTTTGGTACATGTTTTGCTTTGCTTTGGAAAGGTTGATGTTCTACGCTAAGATTTTTGTTTTATGAAGTTTGCTTTGTTGTACGCGCTTGCCTAGTAAAAGGTATCACAATCCTTATTGGTATCCTCTTAGAACATGTGGCATTCAAGAATCCAAATCTGCAACTAGGTTGAGGAGTTGCCCCTAGTTTAGACAAAGGATCGACTTATTATGGGTGCCTTGACAAACAGACATGGATAGATAGACCCTAAGGGACTGACCTAGTGCCTCAGGGGCTCATTGCTAAATGGTATTACCTATGTGAGATGCAGAGGCAGCATAGTTTGGGGTGAACCTGATGGACCTAGGACCTAGGCGATGGCAAAGATGTAGAATTGGTATGGATAGTAGGACAAACGACACTTGATGGAATGGATAGGAAAGAAGCTAAGCGGAGTGGAGCCTCAGGGGCACATTGAGAATGGCCTTGCCTATGTAATAACTCAGAGGCGATGTAGTTTGACAACGGTTCAAGATGAATGATATGATGGACACAAGAGAGATTAGGTCGCACCAGATGGAGGAAGCAATCTATCGCAGATAGCACCTATTTACCAGGTTTTCATCATTTGCTTTTATTTGCACAATAGCTAAAAATATGCATGACACCTGTTTGCCAGGTTTTCACCATGGTATCTACCCCAGGTGCCTGTTTGCTAGGTTTTCACCAGAGGATAATTGTTTTTGATATTTTTCCATTTTTTTATTTTTTTGTTTGTTTTTTTATCACTTTTTCAATTTTTTTTGTTATTTTTGGACTCCCTTGCATTGGGGTTTAGGTATAGAACTTGCGAAGATGCATGCTTTTGACAGGATCATCAAACAATTCACCTTTAAATGTAGCCAATTGATAAGCTCTTGACCCATAGGCCGCAATGATGACATAGGGACCCAGCCAGTTGGGTTTGAACTTGCCTTTCTTCTCTCGATCTTGTTGATTCTTGGGATTTTCTCTGAGGACTAGATCACCAACTTGGAATACTCAGGGCTTTACCCTATGGTTGTAACTTCTGGACATTCATTGTTGATAAGCTTTGAGATGGTTAAAGGCCTGTTGCCTTCTCTTTGAGCAACTCTAACGCTTGATGTCTGGACACTCTGTACTCTTCATCAGATATGAGACCTTTTAATGAAACTCGCAAGGATGGGATCTCAACTTCAATGGGAAAGATACCTTCAGATCTATAGACTAGGGAGTATGGCATTGCACATGTGGGTGTGCAGATACTTGTACAATAGGCCCACAGTGCTAGATTTAATTGGATATGCCAATCACGACCAACATCATTGACAGTCTTTTTCAGGATTTTCAAGATAGTTTTATTTGATGCCTTTGCCTGGCCATTGCCTTGGGGGTAATAGGGGGTAGAAAAGTGGTGCTAGATATGGAATCTGTCACATAGTTCCCTGACATAGTGATTTTTGAATGGTCGTCCATTATCTGCAATAATGGACGAAGGGATACCATAGCAACAAATGATATAGTTCAAGATAAAGGAGGCAATCTGCTTGCCTATGATATTGGCTAAGGGCACGGCTTCAATCCACTTTGTAAAGTACTCGGTGGCAGTGATTATGAATTTATGGCCATTGGATGAAGGAGGGTGGATCTTGCCCACTAAGTCAAGTCCCCATTGACAGAAAGGCCAAGGAGTTGTTAATGGCTGTAGCTCCTGTGCTGGTGCATGTATCAAGTTCCCATGGATTTGGCACTTCTTGTACTTCTTTACAAAATGATAGGAATCTTGTTCCATAGTTGGCTAGTAGTATCCCATGCGTATGAGTTTCTTGTCTAGGGTAGGGCCACTAGAGTGGGTCCCGCATATACCATCGTGCACTTCATTCAGGGCAGTTTGATATTCCTCACTATTGAGACACCTAAGGAGAGTACCATCAAGACCTCTGTGATATAGGGTATTGGCGACAATGGCATACTGGGATGCCTGACGAATGAAGGTTCATTTTTGGTTGCTAGAGAGATCAAGTGGGAGGGTATTCTCTTTATGATAGGCAAATATTTTTCCATAGATGGGGGAATTAGTTCCAACAATGTGGCAAATGATATGGGATTTAGGAGTGTCATATGCAGGATGGGACACTGGCTCTACCAAGAACTCATAACGTCATTGATTATTTGGAATATCGAGGAGAGATGCAATCATGGCCATGGCGTCTGCAGCTTTGTTCTCAATCCTTGGTATCTGCTCAAAAAATATTTTGACAAAGTATTCCTTGAAATCATCTACCATCCGTTTGTAAGGGATTAATTTCTCATCCTTTGTCTGGTAGTCATCATTTACTTGATTTATGACCAACTGTGAGTCACCATACACCTGAAGTTCTTTGATATTCCATTCAACTACTAGCTTGATGCGAATGACTAGGGCTTCATATTCTACCATGTTGTTAGTGCAAGGAAAGAGTAATCTATATGATTTAGGAATGGTATCACCACTAGGGGTGATCAACAAGATACCTGCTCCCAACCCATGCTGAGTGTATGAGCCATCGAAGTACATTTTCTAGGTTGTGGTTATGTGAAAGATAGATTTGTCTGGAAATTTAAAGCTCAAAGGGCTATCATCTGTTAGAGGTGTATCTGCCAATTGATCTACAAGTACTTGGCCTTTTATTTCCCTCCTGTCTACATATTTGATGTCGAACTCACTGAGAAGCATGACCCATTTGGACAATCTATCTATAAGGGCAACTTTGTTGAGTAAATACTTGAGTGGATCAATCTTTGCTACTAGTTTGATAGAATGTGACAACATGTAATGTCTCCACTTTTGGGAAGTGAAGACCATAGTGAGGTGTGCTCTTTCAATTGGCATGTATTGTAGTTCATACCCAACAAGTGTTCCATTGATATAGTAAATTGCTTGTTCTTTCCCTTCATAATTTTGCTATGTGAGGAGAGCTCCTAGAGCTATTGGTGTGGTCGAGATATACAGTAGCAGAGGTTTACCCTGAATTGGTGGCATTAATACAAGTGGTTTCATGAGATTTTCTTTTAACTACTGAAATGCCTATTCACATGAATCATTCCATTTGAAAGGAACATTCTTATGTAGGAGGTGGGAAAAAGGGTGGCACTTGTCTGCCAATTGTGAAATGAATCTTCTGATAAATTACAGTTTTCCTTGTAGAGACCTTAGTTGAGTGAGATTCTTAGGAGGCGACATTTCCATGATGGCCTTTACTTTAGCTGGGTCGACTTCGATTCCATTGGCAGACACTATGTATCCAAGTAGCTTGCCTGATGTAACTCCAAACACGCACTTCTTCGGGTTGAGGCGCACACTAAACTATTCTAGTCTTGTGAAGATTTTGTCCAATACTGCCAGGTGTCCTTCTCTTGTGAGTGATTTTGCCAAGATGTCATCAACATAATCTTCCATTATAGTGTGCATCATGTCGTGGAAGATTGTGGTCATAGCTCTCTGATATGTTGCACCAACATTTTTCAAATCAAATACACCAACAATAGGTGCCCCATGGACATGTGAACGCAGTCTTGTGTTGGTCTTTAGGTGCAATTTTGATCTGGTTGTATCCATAGAAACCATCCATTAGTGACAGCATGGTGTGCCCTGCCATGACATCTACAATAATGTCAATGTTTGGTAGGGGAAATCATCTTTTGGACAAGCTTTATTCAGGTCCTTGAAGTCATTACATATTCAAACTCTTCCATCTGGTTTGGCAACTGGTACTATGTTTGAAATACACTCAGGATAGTCTATTGGTCTGATGAATCTAACATCTAATAGTTTCTTTAGCTCTTCTTTCAGCATGAGGGCTACATGCGGGTGCATCTTCCTGGGTTTTTGCTTTACTGGCTTAGCTCCTGGAGATAAGGATAAGTGATGCATTATGAGATTTGGATCTATCCCTGGCATATCCACATATGTCCAAGCAAAGTTGATTTGTTTTCTTTTGAAGAATTTAGTAAATGTTGGCTTTTCTTGTGCAGTTAAAGACTATGCCATGTGAATCATTCTGGGACTATCACCTGTGCTGACATTGATCAGATCTGCTGGTTCTATCAAGATTGAAGATCTCTCCTGATGTGTGAGATTGGGTAGAGGGTCAAGCCTTCCATCCTTCGGCGCCTCAGAGAGGCTTGCACCATTGGATATGTCTATATTTTTACTTTTTTCATGATCTAACACTGCCACAGAGTTGTTTTCACCATTAGATCCTTCTTTCATTTTGACATTTTTGAGACTGAAAGGCTTGGTATTCTTTCCAAAATAGGCCTTGTCATTGAGTTCTATGGCATAGCCAACCCTATGGTCCCCTATGAGTATGTGATCCCTAAGCTCAAGATAGTCTATGATGCCTTCATTATTTTGAAAGGTATCGAGCTCAGGGGTAGTGTCTTGCAAGTCCTAATCTATGAGTTATGGGTGCAATAATGGTAAAGAGTCATTGGGTTGGTCTGGTTCGATGGCATTGATGGTCAAGATAGAGGTGTTATGGTGGTCATTATAAGCATGGACAATGCCTGTGATAGTACTCTCCATTAGCTGATCCGTCAAGGGGGGTATCATTGTTTCCTCACGACTTTCACTATCGTTATTATGTGGGTCAGACTCTAGTGGTCTAGCCCTTGAACTTTGTCCCTCCGTTGCATGGGTTGGGTCATACTCATGGACCACATCAATATATTTTTCATCAAAAGATAGCTCAGAGAGGCTATCCCACTCATATTTGTTGGAGTTAGTCTCACTCCCCATTTGCAGTTGGTGAATTTGATCAACTAGATTAGTAGCAGATGTTTCTGGTTGTTGGCCTTTATGCTTATTTCCTCTATTGGTTCTTGTTGTGCCAGTGTAACCTAGCCCTGTAGTGTCTCGGGCTGTCAAGGTATGAGGTTGGATGGATTCAGTGATACCATCCTTTCTCGAATTGAGGGGGCCATGTCCTTCATACCCCATTCTTTGTAGCATTTGGAATCCTTGACCATATTGCTTAGTTTGTATCATGGAGTGATGGTCTTGTTGTGTTGATAGACTAACTTCATTCTTATATAACCATTGAAGGATGTCTTTTTCATTGCTTTCATCTTCAAGGCTTGAACCCCATTTGATAAATGGACCTTTGGTAGTTTCGACTACCTTAGATTTACTCAGGGAAGGCCTTCCATATGATCTGGGAGATAGAGGGAGTTATGCGAAGCATAAGGATTAGGCAATTGTGTACTCACCTAGGCCCTTAGCTTTGAGTATGAGGTCAAGTTGGGAAGCCTTTGATGTGGAAGCGAGTGAAGCTGGGTCAACACATGATGAAGATGAAGCAGAAGCATGGTTATGAGGAATCACAACTTCAGGTTCATAATGAATGGAGTTACAATATTGAAATGGATTGGGATCACCTTGGATGGTGATCTCTTGACCTTCATAGGGGAATTTGATACACTGGTGGTATGTTGATGGTATCGCTTTCAGAGCATGTATCCATGGTCTCCCAAGAAGAATATTATACGCTAGCTCCATATCGAGAACTTGGCATGCCACATATTTTACTACAGGTCCAACTCTGATTGGTAAAACAATCGTTCCCTTGGAAGTTCTCTCCTCCTCGTCATAGGCTTTGATAGTAATTTTATTTTTTGGATCAATATCTTTCTCTGCAAACCCCAATGTAAGGATTTGATTTAAGGTGCAAATATTCAAACCAGCCCCTCCATCGATTAGAACCCTTTTTATCTTGTGTTTTTGGATGAAGGTTTCGATATGAAGAGATGCATTATGAGGTTGGGTAATTGACATATCATCCTTTTCAGTGAATGATAGGGAGTGAGGTGAGGTAATGTGACCTACCATGGTTTGAAAATGTTCTTCGACAAGGTTTGTTGGAACAGAGGCTTCTGATAGAGCTTTGTCAAGTATGGCCCTATGGGATGGGGATAGACACAAAAGTTCCAGAATGGAGATATGTATAGGTGTCTTATGGAGTTGATCTAGGATACTATACTTATTAGACGAAGAGGCTGGGACTCCTCTAAGAGTGACTCTATTACTGCAAGTGGTAGCATTACAATCTGAGTCTTTGTTTATAGTGATCACATTGACATGTGGATCACTTTTCGAGATGTGGTTAACAACATAGTCAAATGACACGTTCATGTAATTGGCATTGTTAGTTCCATTGTTGTTTTGATTGGAAGACCCTCCCTGCTCATAGTTGGGAAGTAGATCCTTGAATGCTTAGTGATCATTATTAGAGGTATGTCCATCAAGTGATACTTTGTTTTGATCTATTAAATCTTGGATAGTGTTCTTGAGCGCAATGCAGTCATTGGTTTTGTGTCCCCCTGTTTCGGTGGTACTCACAGAAATCATTGTCATTCCACCAAGGAGGTTTAACTTTTGGCTCATATTCTTGCACTGTTGGAAGTGCTATGAGTTTATTTGTGATGAACTTCCATAGGGCGGTTTCCAATGTTTCCCCTAGGGGTGTGAATTTCCTCCGAGGCTGATAACTTGTAAACCGTGATTCAGTGTTTCATGGTTTTTTTTGCGAGGGGTTGTTTTACAGGTTCGACAAGTTGAAGATTGGTTGTTTTGGTGCCGCATTTTTGGCATCTACCACCCCATCATTCACAATGTTCTTGTTCTTTGTCTATAATCTTGGTTTATTTGTGTTGGTATTGGTACTAGGAGTGTCCTTATAAATCTTTATTTGACCTTTGGCGATTAAAGGCTTTTCGATGATTAGACCCATCTCAATGACCTTACTAAAGGAAGTAGGACATTGGATTTGTATCTGGTAGCTTAAGTCAGTTTGTAAGTTATGGAAAAACATCTCTAGCATTTGTTTTTCAGGAATTTGATGTGGGCACTTACTTGCCAACTGCCTCCATCTTTGTAAGAAGGTGGCAAAGGATTCTCCATCTTTTTGCTTCGTGAACATTACAAAGATCTAAAATTGAGGTGTCATGCTCAATATTGTAGGAGAAGTGCATGAAAAATTTGTCCACAAGTTTGTTAAAGGTTCTAATGCCAGGTGGTAGTCTAGAAAACCACTCCATGGCTTGTCTTCCTACGCTTCTCGGAAATAGTCGCATAAGATAGGTATCATTGTGGGTGACTTCAAGGCATGCAACATTAAGTTCCCTGATGTGGTCTCTTGGATCACCCTTTCCACGATATTTGTCAAATTTTGGCACCCCAAATTTAGAGGGGAAAGGTATCATGATCAAGGTCCTATCAAAAGGATATGGTGAAATATCCTCTAGGGAATAACGCTTAGTCGATGTTCCTGTTTGCATGTCTGTGAATTGTTGTTGTAAATCTTGGATCTGTTGGGTTATTAAGCTTAGGGCATTTGTAGAATCAATGGTTGCTTTGCTTTTGTCTGTGGCCATTTCCTCTCATGTGCTTCCCTTAAGGTTTCTTTCTTCCTCAGGTTCTTTTAACGCTTCCACGTCGAAATCTTTAGGAAGCTTGACTCCTTGTTGTGCTAAGTGAAGAAAGAATCTAGTACGGTCTTGGGCAATTACCTTGTCCATTATGCATTGAAACCTTCGGTCTTGCTGAGTTTGTAGAATCTCTTCTTGCAAAATTTCCTCATCACTCTTGTGAGGGGATGTAATAGTTTTGTCTGCCATTTCAATTTGCTTTTGTTTTTGGGACCTTGTTAAGACCATGCAAGGTGATTTGAGATGGGATGGAGTAAGCTTAAAAGTTTTGAACAAGAGGTGATAGAATGTGTCGAGGTTTGAACAAAGTTTTCCTTAGATCTGTTGGTGTCAAACAAGTTGGTTGGAACAAAACGATAGTCAAAACTAAGGATGATAGAAATCCAGTTACTTGATGTAGACTAGTTTTGCACAAGCCACTAGTGGAGTTATGAGAGAAAAGGATGATTGATCCTTGATAGTAGAGATTCACTAGGTTTGTTTGAGGTTGATATGATCAAGAATAGCTTGGTACTAACCTGGTTTTGGATACTTGGTTTGATTTTGGAAGAATTTTGCAAGGTTTTGGATGATGCAAGCATGGGAAAAGTAGCTATGTGGTGGAAAAGAATGAGATGACTGACTTGCATGATTTTAATTAGATCTGGGAAACTAAAACAAGTTTGTAAATAGGTGTTTTAAGAGTTGAAAGTTTTTCTCAGAAAAAGTACGGAATGGCTGTCTGGAATGGATGCGCAACAGTAAAAGTGCAGCAATAAAAAGAAAAAGTGCAGCAGGTCAAAGCACATGCACAGATCTGGCAAAGTTTATATGAGCAGAAATAGTAGGTAAAAGCACATAAGGTCTTAATGAATGTGCATCAAGTCTCAATGTACATGTAGTTCTAGTTTTCTAGTGTTTTTACAGAGTTTTTGGCATGTTTTTAAAAAAATTCTATTTTTGGTTGAAAATTTTTTGTTTTTGGTTGAAAACTTGGTCTTTTTTGCTTTTGATTTTCAATTATGGCAGATAAAGACACAGCAAATGCAAAGAAGTTTTCATGATTTTTATCTTTTATTATTTTTTTGTATTTTTTAAAACTTTTTGACACAAGAACAATTACAATCCTAGGCTGGAAAAGACAATATTTGTTGAGTCCCCTAGCTATGCATATTCAAAGTGGATAGCTTTAGGATCTGGTAGCACCAACTCCCCTCCACGACACTCACTTCTCACGCATACCAAGATCCAAGTTTACTTAGGCTGCTCCCCCCACTGAACCTTAGGATTGTCCCTGCTATCTCTACTAAGAACCACATGAATCAAGGCCGCTTCAAAGGTTCACCTTTTGCACCACCAAATAGAAGGATTTTGGTATACTAGACAATGGCTAAGTAGTCAGGGCAACTGTTCGAGTGGTTATACGTGTGGCAACACTACTCTCCATTATGGAGTCTCCCAACCTTCAAGGGTTAGGCCTTGAAGGGTTTTGGGGGAGGTTAGTTGTGGGTATAACACGGCGGCACTCATTGCAAGAAGCTTTCGCCTCAAGCAAAATTTATTTATAGTGGATTGGTAGGGCTTGGCTTTAGCCTGTTACCACTTAGGATTGTTCCCACTTGGATAGGCGGGCATCCAAGGGCAGGCCCCTCTAAAGGTTATACATGAAAAATGACAAGTCTGGCATTTTGGTCACCCAATAAAGGGGAGAGCATAAGCCTATTGTCATTTAGAAGACACCGTAAACAGTGGTTTATCTAATCCTATTTAAAATGAGAAAAAACTATATGCATTACTCTACTTGGGCACTCACATAGTTGTTAACTTTGAAGTGATTAAAAGATAGCAATGGTTCTTTCCTTTGTAAGATAGCAATATTCTTAACTAAAAGAGATAGCAATATGGCAAAGATAGCAATGATTTTCATTACTACCCTCCTAGTTAAGAACTATGTGAGATTTGCATGCATATTTTTACTTTTTTCCTAGTTAACCTATGATGTGTGTTTTAAGAAAATGAAACTATCCAACTCTTAACCCTGCAAGAAAATCAGAGAATCAATCCTGCAAGACAAGCGTCAGCGTTAGAAAGCCATCAAGAAATCCTAAACTACTCCTCAAGACATATGTGTAGCTTAATAGACTGAATGCGCAGAAACAGTACTCAAAAGTGCAATAATTACAAATGCATAAGAGGATAGGTCACAAGCATAGAAAGAAAGAATGTATCGCAGAAAGGGTATAAGCATCACAGAATAAGTTAGATGTGCAGCTTCTTGGAATAGATGCACCTAAAAATTGCATGTACTGAAACAAATGTCAAAAGCATAGCTTCTGATGGTATATGCACCGAAATAACATATGCACTAAAATAGGGATCAGATGTGCCGCAGGATTGCTCGTATGTGCCGGATGAACCTATGCGGAACTTGTCTTACAGAAACTTAATTGTCAAGGTTAGAAATTTGGGGCAAGGCCCCATGGTGGGTGCTAGAAATGTTATGGGTAAAATTGGATAATATTAAAATGAATTATAAACCCAATAACTCAATGGAATATACAAATAATAAAGATTAAAACAAATAAACAAACTTACAAAGCTTTGTTACCTCATGGCTTCCATTGTTCGCCTATTCTCAATCAATCTTTGGTGATGAATGTAGCCCTCAGGAAGCTCTCTTCCTTGCTTTGTTTCCTCAAGATGAGGATGGAGAAATGGCTAGGATACTTATTGTATTGAAGATGAGCTTCAATACAATGTGAGATGGTTAATGAATAATGCGAGAGTGGGGGTGTCAATGGTGCACTATGGATTAGACAGAGTAATCTTACTTGAAAGCTTCTTGATCTGAAATGGAAGAATAGAGGGGTATTTATAACCTTGTGTGAGAGAAGATCAATGGTGTAGAACAAGTAAGAAGATCACTGGTAGAGGATGTTTGAGAGAACGTGCGCGAATAGAAAGAAGACATGTATCATTCAAAAAGTTGCTTTGTTCAGTTAACTGCTTTCTTGATGAGGATGAGCTTTGATTTCATAAATTAGAATATATTTTTCTAATTTAAGAGTTTGTTGATAAAAACAAGGTTGCTTTAAATCAGTTAACTCAACTTTTGCTTTTGCATGACAAGGAAGATTTATTTTTAGAAGATTTAGAAGATTTTTTAGAAGATAAGAAAGCGAATTAAATAAATAAATTTATTTAATTGTTTGTGCAAGATTTAAAGGAATAAATAAAATATTTGATTATATTTTATTTTTGGAGATTGAGATTTAATTTAAATAAATTTGCATTTTATTTAAATTTGGAAGAATGAATGATTTAATTAAATAATTAAAATTATTTAATTGTTTAGAAGAATAAAGTTGATATTGATGAAATTAATTAAATAAATGTAATTTATTCATTTAATGGGAGGAAAATGAATCAAATAAATAAATTGATTTATTTATTGATAGAGGAATATTAAGATGAAATTAATATTTAAAATATTTATTTAGACAGAGTCATGTCATTTTTAGGTGTATACAACTTCAAATACAATTTATATTCAATTTCTATGAAGAGATAATCTAACTTTAAATTACATGGTGAAGCATAACAAACAAATGTCTGCAATTGAATCTCTTTGCATAGTATTTTTTTGCAATGCACTGATTTATTTTCAAGAAATTTAAAACTAGTTTCTATTTTTTTCAAAAGAATGGACACCCAGAGCCCAGTGATAGACATTGAAAGACGGAGAAAAATTGAAACTCCTTCTAATTCCCCTGTTTCTTTGCGTGATGTTAGTGGATCCATTACCAATAACAACATATCCCTTTTAGAGAAATGATGTCCTCAGGATTCCCCACCGTGCTATCAACTTTCCCTCTCATCTTGTTTCTTGCTTAAGGTAAAGGTTACATGGCCTCTATTTATGCCATGGGTGGAATAGGATCTACTGGCTATGAGTATGGATATGCAAAAGCAAACAATTACTTCCCTTGGCATGTTGACCGAACAACACAAAACCATGAGTTGGAAGAAGACCCTGATGAAGATGACGAGACACATAGAGAAGATGGACATGACCTATACAAGTGGGAGTTACTATCACAGATGGCTATCCCCACTAACTTCACCATGGATGAATTAAACGTTCTTGGAAGATGAGACTATGACATCAACTACACATGGACTAGAAGTGATGTATTACCACATTTGCAAGAAGATGCCATTGATTTCATTTTAAGGGGTAGAATGTCAAATGAACAACAAATTTACTCTTCCACGCCTTCAAACACAACAGCTTTCCATCTATTGCCTAAACAACAACTGGCATTGTACATCATTACTTAGCATCATATGAGGCCATACCCAAAGGACACTTTATGCATTATAATTCAAGAAACAACAGGTACTGGCAAATCATACTTAATAAACTACATTAGAAACACAATAAATGGATGCAACATAAACAAAAAATAACTTTATTGTACTCGCACCTACAAGAGTGTCTGCCTACAATATTTGAGCCACTACAATCCACACATACTTGAGGATCCCAATCAAAGAAATGCGACCTTTACAAAGACAATCACTCACCTTTTTCCAAAAAGACTTAAAGGATGTTGAGTATATCTTGATAGATGAACTAAGTTTCCTAGGACCAAAGTTGTTCTTAAAAGTAGATACTCGCTTTCGTTAAGCATTTCCTGAGCGACAACATCAAGCTTTTGGTGGGCTATCAGTTATCCTTGTCGGTGACTTCTCCCAACTACCCCCCATTATGGGAAAGCCTATATATGCATCACATTCAACTGCCCTAATGTTATGGCACACTTTCAATACAGTCATCACATTAGATACTATTTTTTGGCAACAAGGTGAAAGTCAATCTCAAAGATAATTTCGTGATATCCTACAAAATATAAGAAATGCCCACCCACTTCAGCATGATTGGGAAATACTAATGAAACACACAAATGATATGTTAACAACAAGAGAAATAGATGAGTTCAACAAATCTATGCATTTATTTGCAACTAACAATCTAGCTTTGCTACATAATAGGCAAATGCTAAAACATTTGAATGTTCCTATAGCTATTAGTGTTGCATAAAGAGCTCGGCAAAACACAACTGATTATATTGATGATGAACAACTACAAGAAGAAGTGCTTCCTTGCATAGGCCAATGGGTAATGTTAACAACAAATCTCTGGATTGAAACTAGTCTTGTAAATGGGTCATTAGGACAGATTAAAGCTATTGTTTACAGTGATGATTGCAGACCCCCTAATTTGCCATTGTATGTGGTAATCAAATTTGATAGCTACATTGGTCCAACATGGGATAAAGAGAATCTGAATTACATTCCTGTCCCACTAGTTACACACAGCAACTGTAGGCAACTTCCACTAGCCATGGCTTGGGCCATAACAATCCATAAATCTCAAGGCTTGACATTAGATAGAGCAACAATAAACATAGGAGAAGTTCAGAGGTAGGCACTTTTATTCACAACAATTTCCAGAGTCAGGTCCATAGAGAATCTCTGCATAGAACCTGCATTCTCTTTTGCATGTTACTGTAAAATGTAAAACAGTCGGTATACAACAATCAGGAAGAAAGAAGAGGCTCATTTACAAATACTATCCTTTAAATACATCCAGGTACAAGATATGCTTACGTTTTTGTTGGCTTTTCATTTTTAATCAATTCCTATGACCTTGATTCTTGTTTTCAATTATATGTAGATTAATGGAGACCACCAAGAGTTCACATAACACAATCTCCCAAGCTCCTACAACCTACCTACCATCTAGCTCTACTGACACAATTGATAAAGGTAATTTTATTACAACTACATTGTTTGATTAGCTATACTTTCACAAAAATTTGTTGATTTGGTATCGTCTGCAAGCTGCTATCCACTTATCTGCTTTCTTCATAATGTAGATGATGAGAGAGACACATTCTTGCATACAACAAAAAGCATATAAAAAAATAGAGAAGTATGGACCGCAAGCTAGTTTCAAAATTTCCACTCTCTCCTTCTAGAGGAAATCAAATTGAGGATATTTGAGCTGCAGATCCCCTACCTACTAGAAGAAAAAATGTCAAAATGAATACAAGATCCTGTAACAACAACACCACATATCTCTTATTTCGACTTGTTTGACTTCAAATATGATCATAAAGTCTGCCTGGTTGTCGACAATAGCACTGGGCATCTTAAAATGTACATCCATGAGTTTGACAAGTGGTCATATACATTATACCAAGAGCTTCGTGACCTCTACATTTCAAACTGCATTTGCAAGATTCTTATAATATATCCTCTTCTCATGAGAAATTATAGTTTTACAGGCCAATTAAGTTTGTGATTTTTATAGTTGGTTACATCTGATAAGAATACACAAGAATGGATTGAGAGCCATATCCGGTCCCACCACCATATAAAATTTCACATTCACTCCATAACACCGCAATTCAAATACCCCCACCAAAGCTTACGCACTCCAGTTCTTCAAGCTGTGACCTCTACCATATCTACAGAAACCATACACTTTCTCTGCCATGAATACACAAACCAGTTTAAATGACTCCAGCTGTGATTCAACTTAAGTTAAAATTTTATATAATGTATACTGTATTTTTCCAGCTTTTGTGTATCTTTATGGACTATTTGTACAAAATTTTGGTTCTTTATGTATATTTAAATTTTGAAAAGTCCTTGGTTAATTCAACAACAGAACCACATAATAGAATATGACCTTGACTTTTATAAATTTCTGAATTGATTATAGACATTAGGAGAATCAATAATGTTATTAATTGTATATCTATTTACAAATATTATTAATTGTATATCTATTTATTTTGGCTAATAAAGATAATAACATTTTGAAGTTGTAAGAAACATTTCTAGCTACAATAATTAACAAAAAAAAAAATTTCATTCTATTTTGTTTATCTTTTTAAAATCCTCGTGAGAATTGTGAGAATTTTAAAATTACATTAGGCCTAAAAGCACTATTTAATGTCATGGTAAAATGCAGATAATTATTTGACTATGTGACAATAAATAAACACTATGTAACAATATTATGTTCAACCTATGTAAACTATCCTATCGGCTACTCTGTTGCGCAAAAATTCAGTGCAATTGCTAGTATAGTACCAGAGTAAGTTTGAAGGTTGACCAACTTTATGAGTTAATTTTTTATGCCATGGCTCATAGTTAGAGTAAGAAATTATTTTTCTTGTAATCCATCTAAAATTTTATAATGTCTCCTAAATAAATCTTATAGGACTAGAGTAAGATAGATGGCTGACCAACTCTTGAGTAAAATTTTTATGGCATGGTTCATAGTTAGAGTAAGAAATTATTTTTCTTATGATCCATCTAGAATTTCATAATGTCTCCTGAATAAATCTTATAGGACTAGAGTAAGTTTGATGGCTGACCAACTCTTTGAGTAATTTTTTTATGGCATGGCTCATAGTTAGAATAAGAAATTATTTTTCTTATAATCTATCTAAAATTTCCTAATGTCTCCTAAATAAATCTTATAGGACCAAAGCAAGTTTGACGGCTAACCAACTCTTTGAGTAAATTTTTTGTGGCATGACTCATAGTTAAAATAAGAAATTATTTTCTTATAATCCATCTAAAACCCCACCATTTTTTATATAGTCTTTCAAAAATTGATTGTATTTTAAGTTAATAAGTTTGAATATTGTCATATTGCTAATAAATTTAAGATACATGGATGAGATTATTTACTTTTACACCAAGGCATCAATCAAGCTACGATTTACATTTTTCTCATAAATTGCAAAAGGCGACATGACATGAAACTAAGTACAAAAGTGCATGCATGGGAAGATAAGGGTGTCACTAACACAAACATATATGAAATTACAAAGACACTTTTTCCATTGAAATTATTGCATTCCAAGTAGGGTTATAATAGTCAACAAATCATTGATTAGAAGCCCTCAATTGAAAGATCACTTTAAATCTATAGAGTTTATGACAAAGTTCTACATGTCTTGTCATACTTTTTAATTAGTGTAGCTAAATACAACAAGAAAAGAATGTAAAGCAACATCTCATGCTTAAATCAGGGTTACCTTTAATTCTAGATTGTCCTATTTGTAAACCTTGGGTTGTTTTGTGTATGTGTTTGTGTCTTGTCTAAATCATCACCATCTCTTGTTGTGTTTGCTTCACCTTCCCTTCTTCTAGCTATCGTTTCTCCTAATCCCTTTACTCATTTTGCACATTCTATAACTCCCTTATCTACATCAATCCCTCTTAGGCCATCTTTTTTGAGAATTCCCTTGCTCCCCCTCCCTCACTCCATTTCCCATTCAAATCCTTCTTGTTATTTTGTTGTGGAGGAGGGAAAATTTGCTTCCCATTCCTCATTATGACTCATTACATGATCCACTGTCTTCCCCACTAGAACCTCTCTCTCATTTTTGTTCTCCTATAGTGGTTTCTTATTTTGCACTTCCACTTGCAAATTGGTTTTCATAGTTTCCTACGGTAGATGATCTTTCTATTTTTGATTCTCAATGAAATGTTATATTATGTTGTGGAATGTGTAAGTTAGATTCAAAAGACCCTACTAAATCATCATGTTGATGTTGTTTTCCTCTAAGAAGTGAAGCTTGCTGGTCTTTGTCTTGATGTGGCACTTAAATCTCTTTGGTCTAATCCTCTCTTTGTATGTATTATGCATTTAGAGGGTAGTGGTGGTTTGATTATTGGTCTTACTCCTTCTCTTGCTAATTTTTGTGTTTCTTCTAGTAATGATCCATGTCATTATTGTATGTAGATTTCTCTTCTTATCTGTGGATATTTAATTGGTCTTTATTTGTTCTATATGCCAAACATTGTTGTTGATCATGTTTCTTTGTGGGATTGGGTACAAGTTCCTCTTCCTCCAATTGTTAGGAACCCATGTTTAACCCTTCTCTTTACTTTGTTAGTATATTGTTGTTGGACGCATATGCTTTGTAAGTCATCCCATGAGTATATTGTATTATCCCACATTCATGGGAAGTAATAGTTGTTTAGATTAGACTTAGTATATAAGTACGTTTTGAGGCCAATGAAGGCATCCACGAATTTATTGTATTGAGTTTGCTCAAAGGAGGTTGCCCCCTCGAAGTGGCTTGTGATCAACAAATTCCTTCTGTGTTTCTACTATTTCTATTATTTCATGCATTTTTCATTATATTGTTGTAGGAGGTTCCTCTCATCTGGTATCAAAGCACTTTCTTGGGCTCCCTGGGTGGAATTTCTGCCAAATTTTTTTTTCTATAGTGGCCTCTAGGTGCTGTGATTATTGCAATAGTTCTTTCTTTTTTGCATCTGTATTGTTCATTTCAATTGTAGGTTTGGATAAGGGAATAACCCTATCCACTTAACTATGGGAAGTGCCTGGGCATAGCCCTAAAACTCATTGTGAGGAGTACCATAGGAACCCAGAAGTAGCTGGCCCATTGAGAGGACCTACCAGCGAAAAGGGCAATGACCCCTACTTGATTGACTAGTTCCCATCCGTGAGGTAAACTAAGAGATGTCGTTTGTGGAAAAGCAGTTATCAATTTTTCATGAGTTGTGGAGTGAGGGGTACTACCCCAATATGCAAGCCATTAGACAACATTGGTGGCTGAGTGACTCCTCTAAACCTTTAGGCAGCCGAACATACCTGGCGCCCATATCTATTAACAGTTGGCAAATCGCAGATTGAATCTGACCAGAGTCGTTTGCAGATCATTTCCAAAAAAAAGTTAAAAAAATCTATTTTTTCACCATATCTTCCTTGCTTTAGCTCTGTTTCCTCTCAAAATTCACTGGAACCCTTGGAATTTCATTTTGCATATTTCCTTCCTTCAGGACTCTATCCCAAATTCCACTTATCGAAGCTAGAAATCCCACATTTGTCTATTTTTAGGGTTTTCCATAACTTCGATTCTCACCCAATAGCCTTCAAATTTTGCCACAGTGTTCATTTCCTATTTCTGCTCCTTTGTTCCTCTTGGACAAATTTTCCCATTCTTTCACCCCACTTCTGAAATCCCCATTTTCTGCTTCCTTGTCCCTCAGAAAGTGTCCAAAACCTAGTCAAACCCAATTATCCATCAGAGTTTTTCCCAAATCAAAATTTTCCTTTACTAAAAAAGTTTCCATTTTTTTTCTACCCATTCCCCCAAAAACAAAATCTCCTGGCTATGGTTGTCACTCGCACAGGAGCAAAAAACATGGAGGATGAACTTGTAGCCCTCAAGACCAAACTCCAAGATCTAAATGAAAAAATTCTGGGCCTCAATCTTTAGCATTCAGCCATGAACAATAGATGGTAGCCAAAGTCTTATGTAGACACTGGGTTCTCTTCTTCCTACAATTTTTGTGGGCCAAAGCTTGATTTTCCTGCTTCAATGGTGATGATCCGACTGGATCGATATACCAGGCAGAACAATATTTTAGTCTGCATAATGCTTTTGATGTCAACAAAGTCCCACTTGCATCCTTTCATTTGGAACATGAAGCCCTTCAATGGTTCCGTTGGTACATCAAGGCTCGTGAAGAGCCAAAATGGACAAATTTTTGCAAACTCATTTTGTAATGATTTGGCCCTAGTGCTTTTGATGACTTCATAGGAGAACTCACTAAACTTCACCAAACTGGCACTGCGAGAGAATATCAGGCAGAATTTGAAAAACTGACCAATCACACAGAGGGATTGTTTGATGAATTCTTCAAGAGTTGTTTTGTTAGTGGTCTAAAGGATGTAATCCAATCTGAGGTTAAAATGTTCCATCCCAACACAATGATGGAAGCCCTAGGGTTGGCTAAGTTAGTGGAGGACAAGATCACATCTCAACAATGCTCCAAATCCAATTTTGTTCCATTCAAAAATATGGTTTCCCAAAGACCTCCAATCACGCTAGCTCCTAGAACAACTCCTATCAAGCATTTGACTGAAGCAGAGATGTAACCACGTAGAGAAAAAGGGGTTTGTTATAATTGTGATGAGAACTTCACTTGGGGGCATAGATGTGTTGAGATCTATCTCTTGGATGTGGATTCTCCACCTGAAGTTTATGAAGATGCTCAGGATATAGTAGATGATCAGGTCGAAACTCAATAGCCACCTATTGACCCTACTTCTCAGGGAGACTACCCAGAGATCTCTCTCCATGCTTTAGCAGGAGTCACCACCCCACAAACCATGCAGTTCAAGGGTTACTCCAAGAAGCTCCCTCTTACAATACTCATTGATTCTGGTAGCACTCATAACTTCATTGACCCTCGGATCGCCAAACAGGCTGATTATTTTGTCCATCCTTGCTCCAGCTTTGAAATCATGATTTCCAATGGGGGCACATTACCTTGCAAAGGGAAGTGTCACAATGTGCATATCTCTATTGGAGATTATAACCTATGCTCTGACATGTTTGCCTTACCCTTAGGCGGATGTGATGTGGTTTTGGGTGCTCAATGGTTACGCACACTTGGACCCATCCTATGGGATTTTGCTAAACTTTGGATGTAGTTTTCAGTCAATGGGAAAAAACACACATTGAAGGGCTTACAACCAGGGTCTCTCAACATCATTAGTTCACATCACATGGAAAATCTTCTTAAGAAGAATTCACATGGTGTCATCGCTCAACTCCATTTCATTCAGATGCAACCATCAACGGTCTCCACTACTCCTTCGAATCTACAACAAATCTTGGATAGGTATGCATGTGTCTTTGCTGAACTAGTGGGATTGCCACCTTCATGACCAGAGGACCACCATATTCATCTCCTTCCTAGAAGCGTTCCTCCCAACATCAGGCCCTACTGCTACCCATTTCACCAAAGGACAGAGATTGAGATGCTCATTCGAGACTTACTAAAGAAAGGTATTATTTGCCCTAGTACCAGTTCCTTTTCTTCACCAGTTCTTCTTGTTTGGAAAAAAGATGGGTCATGGCACCTCTACATTAACTTTTGAGCACTTAATCACATCACAATCAAGGATAAGTTTCTGATTCTTGTTGTTGATGAGCTTCTTGATGAGCTTCATGGCGTTCATTTTTTCTCCAAGTTGGATTTTCATTCTGAGTATCACCAAATTTAGGTTCATGAGGATGATATCCTTAAAACAGCTTTCTGCACACATGATGGCCACTATGAGTTTTTGGTCATGCCCTTTGACCTCACTAATTTGCTCCTTCAACATTCTAGGCATTGATGAATAAAATATTCCAGCCCTACTTGTGGAAATTTATTTTTGTATTCTTCGATGATATCATCTATAGTAAAACATAGGCTGAGCATCTCCAACATCTAGATCTTGTACGGCAACTTCTCTCTAATCATCATCTCTGTGCAAAACCATCTAAATGTGTTTTTGGTCAGGAAGAAGTGGAGTATCTTAGGCATATTGTTTCAGCTCAAGGAGTTTGAGTGGATCCTACAAAAATAGATGCCATGAAAAATTGGCCGCATCCTCAGACACTCAAGAGGCTCTGTGGTTTTTTCGAACTGACTGGCTACTTTCGCAAGTTTGTCAAGGATTACAAGAAGATTGCAACTCCATTAACAACTATGTTGAAAAAGGATGCTTTTACATGGAAACATCCTGCTGAGTGTGCATTTGAAAAACTGAAACAAGATATGTGTACTACACCTATTCTAGCTATGTCAGATTTTTCCAAGACCTTCACTATTGAGAGTGATGCTTGTGGCAATGGACTTGGTGCTGTTCTCCTTCAAGATGAACATCCCATTGCGTTCACCAACAAAGCCCTTTCTAGTAAGAATTTAGTATTCTCTACATATGAGAAGGAAATGATGGCTATTTTACATGCAGTACAGAAGTGGCAGCCATACCTACTAGGGAATAATTTTTGCATCAAGACTGATCACCAGAGTCTAAAATATTTCTTGGAACAAGGGGTCTCCTCCCCAGTACAACAGAAATGGGTTAGCAAACTCATGGGTTATGACTATGAGATTACTTACAAGAAGGGTAAGGACAATATTGTGGCAAATGCTCTTTCTCACACATTTGATGACCAAGCTTCTCTTTCAGGTATTTCTATGCCTGTTCCAAATTGGTTGGAATCTGTCCAATAGGGCTATGTCAATGACTCTTCATTATCTCAAATCATCCAACAATTGCCCAATAACCCTTCTGTTGTACCGCATTACTCTTGGGATGGTGCTTCTCTAAGATACAAGGGTCATCTGGTGCTTCCCCAGAGCATAGATCTTCAATAGGCTATCTTTTGTGAACTCCATGCTTCTCCATCAGTAGGGCACTCAGGGTTCCTCAAAACTTATGAGCGGGCATGACGTAACTTCTTTTGGAAGGGAATGAAAAAGGAAATTCAATAGATGGTGGCTGAATGTGATACATGCCAACGCAACAAGGGCGAAACGACACTCCTTCCTAGATTGCTCAAACCCTTTCCCATCCCTACACGGATTTGGACAGATATTTCTATGGATTTCATTGAGGGGCTCCCTAAATCTAGAGGGAAGACAGTGATCTTGGTTGTGGTTGATCACCTCTCCAAATATAGTCATTTTTGTGCCCTTAGACATCCCTATACCGCCTCCTTAGTCGCACAAATTTTCATGGACCAGATCTTCCATCTTCATGCCATCCCTTCTTCCATTGTCTTAGATCGTGATGCAGCTTTCACTAGTCATTTTGGATAGAACTATTTTGACACACTGGCACCAAACTAAAGATGAGTTTGGGGTATCACCCACAAACAGATGGTCAAACTAAAATTATCAACAAATGTTTGGAAACTTATCTTCATTGCTTCACCTCAGAACAACAACATCAGTGGGCAAAGTGGCTCCCTCTCATTGAATGGTGGTACAATACCTCCTACCACACTGCATCTAAAATGACTCCATATGAAGCAGTCTATGGTCAGGCATTGTCAATGCTCCTTCCATACACCTCCAACAGTTCACCAGTTCAGGTAGTTGACATGGTTCTCCAAACCCGAGATCATATTCTTCGCATCTTGCAGGACAATCTTCACATGGCAAGAAATCAAATGAAACAAGCTGATTAGCACCATTCTGAGCACACTTTTCAAGTAGGTGATATGATTTTTCTTCATCTACAACCATACAAGTAATCATCCCTCAAACTCAAAGGGTGTCATAAGTTGGCTCTGAAGTTCTATGGGTCATATAAGGTTCTTCAAAAGATTGGGTCAGTTGCTTATAAATTGGAGCTTCCTGCTTCTCACGTTCATCTAGTATTTCATGTCTCTTGTCTAAAGAAAGTTCTTGGCACCAACATTCAAGCACAAACTATTTTACTAGAACTGGATAACGAAGGAACCATCATTTTGGAGTCAGAGGGAATCCTCGACAGACGCACTCGTAAACTTTGCTCTCGATCCATCACAGAGGTATTAATTTAGTGGCATAGAATGCAATCAAAGGATGCTACATGGGAACCACTCATTCAGATTCAGCAATAATTTCCACATCTTAAGCTTTGAGGACAAAGATTTTCTAAGAGGGATGGGATGTTAGGAACCCGTGTTTAACCCTTCTCTTTACTTTGTTAGTATATTGTTGTTGGACGCATATGCTTTGTAAGTCATCCCGTGAGTATATTGTATTATCCCACATTCATGGGAAGTAACAATTGTTTAGATTAGACTTAGTATATAAGTACGTGTTGAGGCCAATGAAGGCATCCATGAATTTATTGTATTGAGCTTGCTCAAAGGAGGTTGCCCGCTTAAAGTGGCCTGCGATCAATAAATTTCTTTTGTGTTTTTTCTATTTCTGTTATTTCGCGTATTTTTCATTATATTATTGTAGGAGGTTCCTCTCACCAATTGATTGGGCGCTTGGTGGGATTATAATATGATTGAGCATCCTTCTAATCATGGTTGGTTGTCTACTCTTCATGTATCTTAATCTAAATTTGGTTCATAGCTTCTTACCTATAACTCTCTTGGTGTCTTAATCCTCTTCAAGGTCAATTTGCCTCTCAATCTCCACATTGGTTTACATGGAAAATTGTCAACATGACCCATCTCGTAAATTTAGCCTTATTGTTCACCTTCCCTTTAAGTTTATCCTCAAGTTACTTTTCATCATGTTCTACTTGGTTTATGATGTGGGTCAATGGATATTTGGAAGTTAAATCCACATTTGTCCCCCCTTGGATAGATTGCATGACATTTTTAAAGATATTTTGGTTAGTGGTGTTCATGGGAACATTTCCATCTTCTACATTTTGTTTAGGCTTATCTTTCTTCTCTACACTTCTCTTGTTGTCTTCTCTACACCTTCTCTAGTCAAATGTGGGATATCTTCCTTCTTAATCAACCTAGCTTCCTATTTGGGTTTTACCCAACAACTATTGAGGACAAGCTTGTTCTATGGGCCTATTTCCATATATACAATACCTTAAATGTGTCCCAAGATGATACAAAACATCCTTTACTCCACCAATACTAGAAAGCAAAGAAAATAAATTGAGGCCATTTGGATAGAATGCTTTCAAAATAGAGAAATGGTATGCAACTATATCTATTCGGAAAGAATCACCCAAACATTGCAAGAAACTAGTCCAACAAGAAGATCCATGAGTGCAAATTGTTTAAATCCTAATATAAATTATATTATATAAACTTTGCACATAATATAATATGCTTCTTATGACATATCACATTAAGGAAAAAACAACATATAGTAACATTTTAGTAGCCCTTACAAAACCCCAATACCATTCTTGATTCACCTTTTGAATAAAATTGAAATTCCCTAATTATAATTCCAGATAATTGATGGAGGAGCATCTGGGTTCACAAGCAATCCTCATCAAGAAAAAAGATTTTGATTTTCTTTCTTGTTATTTTTCTTTTTGTTTTTATGTAGAAGTTGATATAGGAGTCAATGATCAATTTCCCAAGAAATTCCTAAATAATTTGGCCAAGTGATGGATTGATCTTGAAGAAGACCCAAATGGGTATTTGGATCTCAAATTTGGTGAAGATCTGATCAAAATTGGCTAAGTTATGCTTCAACAGAGTTTTTGCAGGTCATTGCACATGCTCTAATATCCAGTGACATTAGATACCATGCTAGTGTTTAATGAACAAGTATGCGCTAATTTTGCCTGGTACCAGATATGCGTTGAATTCACTTGCAACAGGATTTGCATTGATTTCACTCCCTACCAGATATATCTGATAGCATTCATTTTCCCTGTCGAGCACTTCCAAACACTTTGCACTAAAATTAGGCTTCAGTGGATACTGTGCTAAATTTGCTTGTCTCTAGATTTGTGCTAAAAATAGACTTCATTGGACATGTTCGGTAGACGCCGTATTTCCTGCTAGTCTAGTGACAATGGATTTCCCTGTCAAAGTGTTAAATGGGCATTAGTGCTAAATTTTAACCTTACTGCATATGTTTAGTAACCCCCATTTTCCCTATTTTCCTAAGTAGTAAAAGTTCTGCTAGAAGTGCCAATGTCGGGTGGTCCTCAAATCCTTCGCTAGTCCGGTGACATCCCATTTCTCTGTTGGAAGCTTTCTGCACTGATATTGCTGGTCACTGCACATATCCTCTGATGCATGAAAACCTTGCCGGAAGTGCTAAAGAACCTAGTGCTAATTTGGAGCTTCACTGAGCTTACAAATCCCCACTAACCCAATATCCGGTCAGGCTCGAAATCACCGCAAAGTGTCCAGAATGTGACAAATTGGGTTTTTAATCATGTGTACGGTCATCCCAAGGTGGAACGAGGATCTAAGACATGTCCTACGCATGTGATATGGTTGGTGGCCACCTCAGGGATCTATAAATATGTGGATTTCATACTTTCAAGGGCAGATTCTGGGAGATAGAAGAGATTTTCTAGGTTGAACATCGATAGTATGTTTTTGGGAGTTTTCTAGAAGTTTCTCTAGATTGCAAGATTTGTCTAGTCTGACCTTGAATGTTGTAAGACTAAGGCCAATGCATGTATAATGCCAATTGCACTCCTATTGTAATTCATTTGGCATATCAATAAGGAATTTGTTGTTTCTTGTTATCTTTTGTTGTGGATTGTTATTTGTTGCTTGGTTTAGCTACTTGATAAGGCACCTAAACCTTGACCTACATCAAATGGTATCAGACCCAAGTTGTTCCCGAGTCCGTAGGCAGATCATCAAACATGAGGTAGCTTGTGGCAGGACCTGTGGTGGTGTGTGTACAATCTTGAGTGCATAGGTAGATCGTTGAATGTGAGGCAACCTGTGATGGGATCTGTGAAAAGATTGAAGTTGTTTTGAAGTTCCAGAGGGTGTTGCAGGTGTATGGAGTCTTGTACCTATGAAAATATGAGAAGACAATAACTTCGTAGAAGAGGTTGAAAGTATTTCAAGATGCCCCCGAGAAGGATGAATACGAGAAGTGTAGACTAAATGTTGGAGGAATTTCGAAATGAAATGAGAAATGAGCTAAGGAATATAGTTGCAGGTATGAGAAGAAACCCAGAATTTGAGGATGCATAGAATGAATATGAGGAAGTTGTAGATGAAGAACCTGAGAGAGCAAATAATGAGCCAACAGATGAAGGAGAGGAAAGATTTCTTAGAGCAATAACACAAGTTAGTAGAAGCCCTAAAATGGATGTTGCTAACTTTCCAGGCACACTGAACCCTAAAGATTTGATAGACTGGATCAGAGAGTTGGAAGACTATTTCAAACTGGAAAATATTAGAGACCCACAAAGGGTAAGGTTGGCAGAAACAAAGCTCAAGGATCATACCGCATTGTGGTGGAAAGAGTTCCAGAAAGAAAGAGTACAGAATGGTGAGTTGAGGATAACACGGTGGAGATAGATGGTTGCTAGATTGAAGGCAAAGTTTATTCCAGGAGATTATGAGTTGGAGTAGTTCAAAAAGCTTCAAAATTTGAAACAACAGGATGTGAGTGTGAAAGAGTATATAGAGGAATTTTACAAAATGGTGATTAGATCAGGACACCATGAAATGGACAGAGAAAAGGTGGCTAGGTATGTAAATGGACTCAGATTCAATATCTAGGATGAGCTTAGTATGTTAAGGATTTCTACTATTGAAGAGGCTCACCAGTATGCTCTGAAAGCAAGAGAGAAGATAGAAAGAAGACAACAGAGTAATGCCAGGGGAAGAGGGAAATTCACAGCTAGGAGAGGACAAGGAAGTAGTGGTAAAGGAAAACAAGTTTAGGATGAAGAGATAAACACAAAAGGGGATAAGAAGTCAAATTAAGGAATGCGAGTAAGAGAACACTCTATGGGAGGATGTGGTAGTAGCAGCAAGGGGTTCCTTGGAAAATGTTTTCAATGTGGTGAAGTAGGACATAGAGCTTATGAATGTCCACAATTACACCAGGAGAAGAATAAGAAAAGTATGGGCAGAAATAACATGGTACAAGAAGATGAAGAGAGTGTAGCATCACCAAAAGCAAAAGAACCTGAAGAATGCAAGTCTCTTATGATCAAGAGAGTGTTGATGTCCCCAGAAGTAAAAAAGGGTGAAGCATCTCAAAGGAGAAGTCTTTTTAGCATTGTATGCAAGTCTAGAGGTAAGTGTCGCAAAATAATTGTAGATAGTGGTAGTACTAATAACCTAGTTTTAGTGGAAATGGTAGAAAAGCTAGGTTTGAAAAGGAGGAAACATCCTAGTCCTTATAAGGTTGCTTGGTTACAAAAGGAACATGAATTAGTGGTGAAAGAGCAATGCCTAGTTAGTTTTTAGATTGGGTCATATAAGGATGAAGTCTTGTGTGATGTTATGTCAATGAGTGCATATCATGTGTTGTTGGGTAGACCTTGGTAGTTTGATAGGGAGGCAATCTATGATGGTAAAAGGAACTTGTATACCATTGTGAAAGATGGGAAGAAGTATATGATGAGTTCAGTAAAAGAGAAGACACCACAGGTGAAAGAGATTAGTCTTATAGTTTGTTGCATTTCTGACAAACAGCTGCTATAGGTGGCAAGAGAGATTGGAAATGACTCAAGGAAGGATCCCATGAAGGGGACTACAGTAAAAAATGTAGGTAGTGGTGCTAGTTTTGTGCAACAGCAGCATAAATCCATGGCCAATAGTGTGGAGATTGTGAGTGTTGAACAAGGAAGTGGTGGTTTGGAGCAGGAACAATACCAATCATAGTTTGGACACTTGAAAGTTTCTCAAGAGAAGTGTAGCCCAGGAAGTGTAAGTGGAAGTGAAGTATTTCAGCCAGTGGTGAAGACGAGAGGTCAAGTAGACAAGGAGGAGGTTTCAATAAAGAATAAGCATGGGATCACCATCCCAAGCACTTTCAAATGTTCTTGAGTTTTTAATTCATGGAACATTTCACTTACCTAGTGTGTCTGATGCAGGAGCATGCGGGTTCACAAGCAATCCTCATCAACCAAAAAGATTTTTTTTTCTTTCTTGTTGTTTTGCTTTTTGTTTTCCTGCAAGAGTTGCTATAGGCTTCAATGGTCAATTTCCTGAGGAATTCCTAAATAAGTTGGCCAAGTGATGGATTAACCTTGAAGAAGACCCAAATGGGTATTTAGATCTCAAATTTGGTGAAGATCCGATCAAAATTGGCTAAGTTATGCTTCAATAGAGTTTTTGTAGGTCATTGCACTTGTGCTAATATCTAGTGACACTGGATATCTGCGTTGGTGTTCAATGAACAAGTCTGCACTGATTTTGCCTAGTACCAGATCTGCGTTGATTTAGGTTGCAACCAGATTTGCACTGATTTCACTCCCTACTGGATATATCCAACAGACTTTATTTTCCCTGCCAAGCACTTCCAAACACTTTGTGCTAAAATAAGGCTTCAGTGGATATTTTGCTAAATTTTCTTGTCTCCACATTTATGCTAAAAATAGACTTCACTGGACATGTCCGACAGATGCCATATTTCCCACTAGTCCTGTGATAGTGGATTTCCTCGCTAGAGTGTTCAATGGGCGTTAGTGCTAAATTTTAACCTTATTGCATATATTCAGTAACCCCCATTTTCCACTCTTTCCCGAGAGTGTAAAATTTCTTCCAGAAGTGTCGATGTCTGGTGGTCCTCAAATCCTCTGCTAGTTCAGTGACATCCCATTTCTCCACTGGAAGCTTTCTCCACTAATATCGATAGTCACTACACATATCCTATGATGCATGAAAACCCCACCAGAAGTGATAAAGAACCTAGCGCTAATTTGGAGCTTCACTAAACCTACAAATCCCCACTAACCCAATATTTGGTGAGGCTCGAAATCGCCGCAACGCATCTAGAACACGACAAATTGGGTTTTTAATCATATGTATGGTCGTCCCAAGGGTGAATGAGGATCTGACACGTCCTATGCATGTGATAAGGTCAGTGGCCACCTCAGGGATCTATAAATATATGGATTTTGTACTTTCAATGGTAGATTCTGGTAGATAGAAGAGATTTTCTAGGTTGAACATCGGTAGTACATTTTTGGGAGTTTTCCAAAAGTTTCTCTAGGTTGCAAGATCTATCTGGTCTGATCTTGAATGTTGTAAGGCTGAGGCCAATGCATGTATAATGCTAATTGAACTCCTATTGTAATTCATTTGGCATATCAATAAGGAATCTATTGTTTCTTGTTATCTTTTGTTGTGGATTATTATTTGCTACTTGGTTTAGCCACTTGATAAGGCACCTGAACCTTGACCTACATCAAATGGTATCAGAGCCAAGTTGTTCTTGATTCTACAGGTAGATCATTGAATGTGAGCAGCTTGTGGTAGGATCTGTGGTGGTGTGTGTGTGATCTTGAGTGCATAGGTAGAGCGCCAAATGTGAGGAAACCTATCCTGGGATCTGTGAAAAGATTGAAGTTGTTTTGAAGCTCGAGAGGGTGTTGCAGGCGTGTGGAGTCTTGTAGCTATGAAAAGATGAGAAGACAATAACTTTATAGAAGAAGAGGTTGAAATTATTTCAAGATGCCCCCGAGAAGGATGAATACTAGGAGAGTAGAGAAAATGGTTAAGGAATTTTGAAATGAAATGAGAAATGAGCTAAGGAATATAGTTGCAGGTATGAGAAGAAACCTAGAATTTGAGGATGCACAAACTGAATATGAGGAAGTTGTAGATGAAGAACCTGAGAGAGCAAATAATGACTAGCAGATGAAGGAGAGGAAAGATTTCTTAGAGCAATAACACAAGTCAGTAGAAGCTCTAAAATGGATGTTGCTAACTTTTTAGGCACACTGAACCCTAAAGATTTGATAGATTAGATCAAAGAGTTGGAAGACTATTTTGAACTAGAAAATATTAGAGACCCACAAAGGGTAAGGTTAGCACAAACAAAGCTCAAGGGTCATGCTACATTGTGGTAGAAAGAGCTGTAGAAAGAAAGAGTAGAGAATGGTGAGTTGAGGATAACACGATGGAGACAAATGGTTGCTAGATTGAAGGCAAAGTTTATTCCAGGAGATTATGAGTTGGAGCTGTTCAAAAAGCTTTAAAATTTAAAACAAAAGGATGTGATTGTGAAGGAGTATATAGAAAAATTTTACAAAATGGTTATTAGATCAAGACACCACGAAATGGACAGATAAAAGGTGACTAGGTACGTAAATCAGCTTAGATTCAATATCCAGGATGAGCTGAGTATGTTAAGTAATTCTACTATTGAAGAGGCTTACTAGTATGCTCTGAAAGTAGACGAGAAGATAGAAAGAAGACAACAAAGTACTGCTAGGGGAAGAGGGAAATTCACAGCCGAGAGAGGACAAAGAAGCAATGGTAAAGGAAAACAAGTTCAGGATGAAGAGATAAACTCAAAAGGGGATAAGGAGTCAAGTCAAGGAATGCGAAGAAGAGAACACTCTACAGGAGGACGTGGTAGCAGCAGAAAGGGGTTCCTTGGAAAATGTTTTCAATGTGGTGAGGTAGGACATAGAGCTTATGAATGTCCACAATTACACCAAGAGAAGAATAAGAAAAGTATGGGCATAAATAACATGGTACAAGAAGATGAAGAGAGTGTAGAATCACCAAAAGTAGAAGAACCTGAAGAAGGTGAGTCTCTTATGATCAAGAGAGTGTTGATGACCCCAGAAGTAAAAAAGGGTGAAGCATCTCAGAGGAGAAGTCATTTTAGCACTGTATGCAAGTCTAGAGGTAAGTGTTGCAAAGTAATTGTAGATAGTGGTAGTATTGATAACCTAGTTTCAGAGGAAATGGTAGGAAAGCTAGGTTTAAAAAGAAGGAAACATCAAGTTCTTATAAGGTTGCTTGGTTGCAAAAGGAACATAAATTAGTGGTGAGAGAGCAATGCCTGGTTAGTTTTCAGATTGGGTCATATAAGGATGAAGTCTTGTGTGATGTTATGTCAATGAGTGCCTGTCATGTGTTGTTGGGTGGACCTTGCTAGTTTGAAAGGGAGGAAATCTATGATGGTAAAAGGAACTTGTATACCATTGTGAAAGATGGGAAGAAGTATGTGTTGAGTTCAGTACAAGAGAAGACACCACAGGCAAAAGAGATTAGTTCTATAGTTTTGTTGCATTTTTTACAAACAACTACTATAGGTGGCAAGAGAGATTGGAAATGACTCAAGGAAGGATCTCGTGAAGGGGACTGCAGTAAAAAATGTAGGTAGTGGTGCCAGTTTTGTATAATAGTAGCATAAATCCATGGCCAACAGTGTGAAGATTGTGAGATATTGAACAAGGAAGTGGTGGTTTAGAGTGAGAACAATACCAATCACAGTTTGGACACTTGAAAGTTTCTCAAGAGAAGTGTAGCCTAGGAAGTGTAAGTGGAAGTGAAGTATTTCAGTCAGTGGTGAAGAGGAGAGGTCAGGTAGACAAGGAGGAGGTTTGGATAAAGAACAAGTATGTTATCACCATCTCAAGCACTTTCAAATGTTCTTGAGTTTTCAACTCATGGAATATTTGACTTACCCAGCGTGTCTGATACAGGAGCATCCAGGTTCACAAGCAATCCTCATCAACCAAAAATATTTTGTTTTGCTTTCTTGTTGTTTTAGTTTTGGTTTTGTTGTAGGAGTTGCTATAGGAGTCAATGGTCAATTTCCAAAGAAATTCCTATATAAGTTGGCCAAGTGATTGATTGACCTCGAAGAAGACCCAAATGGGTATCTAGATCTCAAATTTGGTGAAGATCTGATCAAAATTGGCTAAGTTATTCTTGAGCGGAGTTTTTGCAGGTCACTACACTTGCACTAATATCCAGTGACATTGGATATCTGTAGTGGCATTCAATAAACAAGTCTGCATTGATTTTGCCTGGTACTGGATCTGCGCTGATTTTGCTTGCAACCGGATTTATGTTGATTTCACTTCCTATCGGATATATCTAGCAACCTTCGCTTTCCCTAGAGCACTTCCAAACACTTTGCGCTAAAATAAGGCTTCAATGGATATTGCACTAAATTTGCTTGTCTCCAGATTTGTGCTAAAAATAGACTTCACTGGACATGTCTGGCAGATGCCATATTTCCTGCTAGTCCAGTGATAGTGGATTTCCTCGCCAGAGTGTTCAATGGGCGTTAGTGCTAAATTTTAACCTTATTGTATATATTTAGTAACCCCCATTTTCCCCGCTTTCCTGTGAATGGTAAAAGTTCTGCCAAAAGTGTCGATGTCCGGTGGTCCTCAAATCCTCTGCTAGTCAGGTGACACCCTTTTCTCCTCTGGAAGCTTTCTACGCAAATATTGATAGTCACTGCACATATCCTGTGATGCATGAAAACCTTGTCGGAAGTGCTAAAGAACCTAGCGCTAATTTGGAGCTTCACTGAACCTATAAATCCCCACTAACCCAATATCTGATGAGGCTCTAAATTGCCGCAAAGCATCCAGAACGTGACAAATTAGGTTTTTAATCATGCGTACGGTCATCTCAAGGGCGAATGAGGATCTGACATGTGTCCTACGCATGTGATAAGGTCAGTGGCTACCTCAGGGATCTATAAATATGTGGATTTCGTACTTTGAAGGGTAGATTCCAGGAAACAGAAGATCTTTTTTGGGTTGAACGTCAGTAGTACATTTTTAGGAGTTTTCCAGAAGTTTCTCCAGGTTACAAGATCTGTCTGGTTTGATCTTGAATGTTGTAAGGCTAAGGCCAATGCATGTATAACACCAATTGCACTCCTATTGTAATTCATTTGGCATATCAATAAGGAATCTATTGTTTCTTGTTATCTTTTGTTGTGAATTGTTATTTTTGGCTTGGTTTATCTACTTGATAAGGCACCTGTACCTTGACCTGCATCAATAACATTTGCATAATCACTAAATTATGGGTACAATTTCAACCCTTTATTTCTAGGCTACAATTATGTGACCTAATTTCTCTATCTAGAGTATAAAATGTAATGGACAAGATAAAAACTATAGTCAAAATAAAACCTTCTACCATTCCACCTTTGATTGAAGCCCATCAACATAGTGAGTGGTCCTCCTCTCTTATTCTAAGCGATACATATGGATTGGCCTACATTCTAGCATAATGTTGGTGGCTAAATGCTAGAGAGATGCATAAATCCACCAAGCAGTGCACTCAAGAGGTTGTAGTGAACACTAAACTTTTTTTTAATGTAATGCAGTATTGTTTAGGGTTAAAAATGAAGAGGATTACTTTTAATGGTTTTTGTTGATCCTCCTTTAACCACTAAACATTTAAAGACATTGAACCAAGTAGAGAACTCTGCTACAGATCTCTTGTCACTTAGAACATAGGGGAAGATTGGAATTGTGTGATTTTGTTGTTCAATTAAGCCCCATTATGATCAAAACCCTAATTTTGTAAATTCGTAAACAAACAGACAAATTATGGAAAATGATTGCACACAGAGATATCAAATGACAATCAAATGCATACCAGAATTTGATGTTCGATGTGTGGAAAAGTCAGGGACTAATGAGCGGGCACCCTAGTCTAGTGCCACAGTTTTTGTCAAGATATGGGAATGTTATTTGCAACTTGTTCCTATTTTTCCATAGATTTTATTGTTGTGAGATCTAGAGGATTAATGAGTGGTTGCCCAAGTACAGGTCCCTATTTTATTCTGTGATCTACAATTCTAACAGTCTACACTACTCTCCTGCAACTCCACTTCTTTCACTTTCACAACTTGTAACCTACAATCACAGAAAAGTGGGTTGGGGGTTGTGGTGTTTAGAGGCTTGCCTCAGTCAAGCCCCAGAGAGACATTCAAGTCTTTCAAATGTTGTTGTCAGATAAAGAGTGTGTATCCCTGTGGGCTAGAGGCAAAATCCAAATGATAAATGATAGAAAACACAATTGATATCACCTTGTAGTGAAGATCTCATGGAAGAAAGATGCTCTTCATGCCATGAGGAGATGGATGCCAAATCTGCAACAAACAAGCACAATAATAACACAAAAGTCTGCTTTGTAACACAATGAATGCCTTGAATCACTTTCACAAAATCCACAAGTTCACAATTGCCATCTAGTTTACAAATGAATCACTAATCATGCTTATATATGCAACTAAAAACATTCCTGCTAAGAATTTTGTAATTCAAACTTAGGATCTCGGCATAGGACCTAAGTAACGGTCATAAATCCACACCCAAAAATAGGTCCTGACCTAAAATAGGGTAGGACTAGGGGGTAAGTGCAAAAAGTTGGGGGGCCAAAAAGTGGCCAAAATGTTTTCAAAACAAATTAATACATAACGCGAGCGTGTTATAATGCGCTCGCGTTATGGTTTGCTAATGACGAGCCTAAGGCTTGGCAAAACCAAACCATAACGTGCTCACATTATGACTATATATATATATATAAAGAGCATTTTTGCTCATTTCATTTCTTTATTTTCCTCTACACCCGTGGCCTGCAAACCCTAAGGAGCGCGCTCACATTTTTTAAGACTCAATTCAACTCCAAAATCTTACTGATTCATCACCAAAATGCCGCCACGATGTCGAGCAGGCCAAAGGAGTGAGTTTTATTTTTATTTTTGTTTGAATTTGTTTCTAAATAGGTAGGTTTGAGTTTCTTTTTGATGTAAATTTCCTTAATTGTTAGGAAATGTTAATGCACCTCCTCCTCCTCTTCCTCAAAATCCACAAAATCATGAAGAGGAAATACCTGCCGAAGAACAACCCAAACAACAAACTCCTCCATCCATTCCTCGACATGCCCCTAGAACACAAGAAAATCTAATGGGGCAAATTGAAAACAATAAAAAAGAAATTGAAGACACAATTGCAAGGTTGAAAGATCCTTCAACTTCAACCTTGCATAGGTCCACACTTTCTCAATCTTTTGAATCTATGTTATCAAATGTAGATTCAATTAGCAAGCAAATATCTAGTTGGTAAGATAAGAGAAGAGAGTTTAGAGAGTATTATGCAGACAAGCTATCATATGAAGATGTGAAAAAGTTACAAATTACAAAATTAGACTTGTGTTCCATTTTCACAAACCCACAAACAAATCAACCTCCACCCATTACATGTAAAAGGTTCCCTATCCATTGGTGCAACAACCAAGTGATAAGGGACAATTTTGGGTAGCGGTGGTGGATGGTTTTTGACCATCCTCCATGCAATAACAATGAGGTCCCGCAATACTTTTTGAGGAAACTCTACTGCAAGTTTGTCCTCAATAAAGTGTTAAACTATTTTGATATGCAAGAATTCTAGGGTAGAGGTGGGAGGTCAGCACAAGATAGACCAAGGGCACGTGTTGACCCACAATGGCCAGTGAGATGAGTAATTAGTCCATTAGTGCCTTGACCCAGAGCATCATAGAGCATGTCAGTCCTACAGCACAGCGTGGGTTGGGAGATAGTGCGAGGAGTAGGGTCCCACCCCATGCTTATCAGACTTGCAGGTTAGCCTGTGGTTATGACCCCATGGATAGTCATGACGCAAGTGCATAGGCTAAATCTGCAGCTGAGCAGATGGTGATGATAGATACCCTCCTAAGTGAGACTTTTGGCCTTGATACTTAGGTAAATATTAGCAAGTTCATTTAATTTAATTTATTAGATTTTATTTTTGAAATGCAAGATTAACTAGTTTAGTTTGATTATTTTAATAAAATTTCAGGGTCATAACGTTGATGCAGTTTTCAGTGGTTCTCCACCTGCATATTACACTACATCATCTACTGTCGGGGTATGTAACTAGTAAAAAATTATAAATATTACACGTGAATAGCATTGTTATATGAATGGTATTGTAATATTTAATTTTAGATGTTGAATAGGTTAATATTGGAGATTTCACGGCAACACCTACTAGCGGTGGTGGACTTCAAAGCTTCATAGAGGTAATAAAATAAATAGTTTAATGAATGAATTGTACTTACTAGATTTTTGTATGTGACTTGTGTGCTTTATTGTGTGTATTTCCATGTTTAGATGAACGTATGTGTATGTTAGGAACCATGATTTGCATCACTATTATAGTTTTCATAATTGAATAATGTTGTTTTATTTTCAGATGATGCAGGCTGCAGAGACACCTCTTGATGTTCATAGAGCAATGGAACATGGTGTGACCTCTGTGATTCATAGCTCCATGGCATTGACAAGGGTATGAGGCAGATTAGTAAATTTTAATTTACATTCATTGTTATATTTGTTTATTTTTGAAAAATTAAAAGATTATTGATTTGATGTTTAATTTCTATCTGGATGGTTTCTATAGGAAATGACATCACCACCGCCTATTCTTGCTACTAAGGCAAGTGAGGAGACAGATTATATGGTAGCGATAAGTGATTATTTTGTTAAATGTTTCATTTTTTATAACATGTAATTTCAATATATTAATGTCTATACTTTTAATTGTAACAACTAAAGATGCAGGAAGAACTAAATAGAAGGAGTAGCCCTCAGGTTCGTAGTAGACCACCCACATACGCGTCTCCATCCCCTAGAAGATCAAAGGCTCCCCATGATCTATTCTCTTCACCAGCTAGAGGGGAATGACTTTTTATTGTGTTCCTTTGTTGTATGCCTATATGGCATTTGTGGACATATATTTTGTATTGCATACCTTTTGACATTGTATGCCTATATGGCATTCTTGTAAGCCTATATGGCTATTTTGTATATATGTTATACTTATATCAATAGATATTGATGTATGCCTATATGGATATTTGGTTAATACAATCTTTTTTATTGATGGCGTCCATACTTGCATTATAAATCCATGTTTGAATGGATATTTGTGGATGGCTACTTCAAATATTTAAAGTCCAATTGTATTACATAGGATGTTTGTTGATCCAATAAGCTAGCTATTGTTATTCAAGTATCAACTAAACTTCATTTTGGAACTAAAAGATAAAAGTTGTATTTAAAATAAAAATGAATCATCATGTTGAACAGAAAATATTCATATTCTTTATGAGTTGCTCAATTGAAAATATTCAAATGAGTATGCTGATCCATATTCTTTATGAGTTGGTCAATTGAAAATATTTCTTAATTTCTTGTTATTATACCATATTGAGATGCAAAGAGTATGTTTTTTGTTTTGAATAAGATAGTCAAAATCATATGCTTATGAGCACCTGATGACCATTGTGGTTATTAAATGTAATTCCTCTTGCATATAAGGTGAGGTTATGAGATTACATTGAGTCATCCCTAATTTTAGTATGCAACATAACATTGGGGCTAAAGGCTTCCATAAGTCATCAACAATTAAGGTTCAAGGTTGTCATTGAAGTCAAAGGGTCAAGGTTGATGTCATGATGTTGATAAGGTGATACAGTGATTCAAGGTAGGTGATGGTCATGAGGTGCATGATGTTGTGAATATGGTTTTCATGATAAGGTCTCTCAATTGATGTTGATGTTGCACAAGACAAACATGGTTCATATGATGCAAGGTTGATGTTCATGGTGGATGTGGTTTTGTTCATGCAAGGTTTTGTTGTGAATATGGTTTTCATGATAAGGTCTATCTTAAAAGATTGATATGATGCAAGGTTCATATTCATGGTGGATGTGGTTTTGTTCTTGCAATAAGAAGTTAGAGAAGACACAAGCTTTCATAATCATAATCTTATTGATAGTTAGGGTTTGCATATTGGGCATTAAACCCTAAAAATAATCTACTTTTCTTAAGACTTTAAAACCCTCAATTGCTTGTCGTGTGTAAAGTGCACTTTTGTTTTAATTTAATATTGACTTATAATTAGAAGTTACTATCATTTAAATCAACCTACTAAAGTGTGAGGCCTACGTTTTTCACTTCTGTTCATGAGACTATTTATAGTATTATTACTATTACTTTTATGATTGGGGGACTGTTGATCCCGAATTCTTGATTATTAAACCTAATTGATTTTAAGAAAATAATTGTGCGATGATAGTTAGATGTTGCTTTTAAGTGAATGATGAATGGATAATATTAGAAATGGAACTTTAATGTGATTTTAGTATGTTTATATGGTAGAATGTTTAGGTATGCATGTATTTATATTGCTTCGGCTATGATATCTTTATGTGTTATTGACTTCGAGTTTGAGTGTGCATGTATTGCTAATGAAACCACAAATACAAGAGATCATTCCACACCCTATGTTGTATCCCTTGTGAGCCGATCTAGTTCCACGAGGAACTAAGATCAACCTCGTGTTTGGGGAATTGTGGTAATGTTGTAATATTGTAATAATGCATGAGGTCAAGGGAATTAGGTCTATCTTCTGATTTAATTATATTGTGATATGTGTTGTAAAAGATGTTGTTTTGAATCTTGTTTTAACTTTATTTCTTTTAAACCCTCTTCTTGTGTTTTTACTTGACTCTAGGAGTCCTAACTAGGTTTAAATCAACCCTAGGTTATACCCCATGGGTCTAGGGACTCTTTTGACTAGGATAACCTTGGGATAACCTTCATATGGTCACTTTAACTTTATGGTGAAGTTAAGTGACGAATTTGGGAGCATGGAGATAATGGGATGAGTAGAATCCACACTTAGACCCACTTCGAAGTCATGGAATGCCTCCATGATCCACCAATAATGGAGTGTTTGTCTCTTTGTGCCTCTTTTTTGGTGGGAGACCCCATAAAAAGGGTGGTGTGTCATCCACTTCCCTTTTATTTCTATTTTCTATTTATATTTTAATTCACCTATGTGTTGTAAAAGGGCTATAGTGGGAAACCTCTTGAGTGGGGTTAATTGTTTTAAGTCCATTAGGGATAATGGATAATGAGTGAGTTTAGTTTTTTTATGCCACTTGGAATAAGGGATAAGGGAGGGAATTTGTTTTAAAGAGGAGAAGAGGGAGAGGGTAAGGGGGTTGGATTAATGTGGAAAGAAGGAGAACTTGGAGGAGGAGGCTAAGAGTGGAGCTCTTCATCAAATTTCATCCATAATAGGGCTTGTGAAGGTTAGTGAACAAGACTACTCACTTGTATGATTTGTTACTTATTATGTATGTTTTGTTCTTGTTTGATGAATGAGGATTGCAAATGTTTTCTATGTGTTTTTTTGTTATTTTGGGGTTTGTATTGGGTGTTGAAAGAGCTCCTTCCAGTTGGAAGGCAATGTTCATCATGTATAGGGAAGGGAAGGTGTGAACCTCCTCGGGTGTGTTCTTTTCTTGATATATGGTAGCCTTGAGGGCATGTTGGTTATTTTGAGCCAAGAGGGCTTTAAGGCTTTGAGAGCCTATTTGGGATATCCCTAGAATTTTAATTAATTGGATGGCTTGAGGCCATGAGAAAGTTTAATTTTGTTGGCTTGAGGCCATGAGATATATTGTGAGTAAATGTTGAAAAGAATGACACCTTGAGTTGAGAGAGTCTACTTCCCTACCCCCTTTGAACTCACCTCAATTGAGTCTTTGTATTGTGTGTAAAACCATGGGAGTTTGAATGTTGTTTGCTTGATGGTTGAATCAATGTTGTGAAGTGTTATGGAACTTTCTTCCCTAGGTATGTGGATGATCTCCCTAGCTCAGGGGTAACCCTCTTGCGGGTCTATGGTAGGGAGGAGAGCTAGTTGGTTGTTGTTTTCTCCCTTGTTCTCATGCAGGTTAGTGTTGAAGCATGTTAAGAGGATTGAAGGAATTTTGCCTTGTTAAAGAAAATGTTCTATCTTCCTATTTGCAATGAGAGCTTGGTCTCTTTAAATTTCTTCCTGGATAAGTTTTTTTTGAAGAGGAGAGTTTGCTCCCTATGAAAGTTGTAGAAAAATTGTAATGGGAGAAGAAAGTAAATTCCTCCCTTAGAGTGTATGTGAGTTGTAGGATTCTTACAGTTGTTTGTTCTTGTGTATCAAATTTGTAAGTTGTGAGATTGATTGTTGATTTGGTTCAGTTGTTAAAATTTATCTCTTGTAATTTTTTAGTGAAAAAGTTACCTTTACAATATTATGAAAGATGCAAATTTACCTTTGAAAATAAAATTAAAATTGGATTTAAGTATGCAATGGAAAATAATCTAAATCGATTTACTTATCTGTTAAGTGGGTTATTGAAGTGGAAGATTAATTAGTCCCTGTATTTACTCTTAAACTTTAAGTTGTAAATGAAATAGCATGTATACTTGATAGATCATTTTTTAGTTAAAATCTAGTTTTATATGGTTATTTATTTTCAGTTCCCTTCAAGTAATTACTATATTGTAAATTAAAATGTAGAGAACTTGTGAAATGAATTTGTTAATCGAGAACTGAAAGGTTGTAGGATATGTGGAACTTTGTTATGAATTAAATATATATATATATATTTATTTATTTATTTTTATTATTAAAAGAAGTGAAAATTTGCATTCTTGTGTATATACATATATATATATTTAAATAGTTTTAAATTAAGTGTATTTGTGAAAATGAGATACACACACACACACACACACACACACACACACACACACACACACACACACACACATATATATATATATATATAATTAGTATTAATTAGAAATTACAAATTTAGCAAATGAAATAAACTAAGTAGAGAGTTCGCAGCTTTCGAATAATATACAGTCAAAAGAAAATTACAAAGAATAAGGGTGGGGGTTTAAACCCCCACTGAAATCATATTATAAGAGGGTGCGAGGAGGGGCGGAGCCCCACCCACACCCCACGAAGTGGGATGTGGGTGGGGCTTCGTGGGGTGTGGGTGGGGCTCCGCCCCTCCCCACACCCCTGCCATGAAACAACCCCCACGCGAGCTGCCACAGGCCCTCCACGGCCCCAAACTCCCCTCGGCTCCACCATTCACTGCGGCCTTCCCCGCCGCCATCTCCCTTGCTTGCCACCCACGACCATACCACACCCTGCCCACTGCAACTCCACACAGCCTCCGCCATCCACCGCGGCCTGCGTCTCTACCCCTCTCCATTTACCCCTGTGACCTACTTCGCCACCGTCACCCATCATGACCCTGCAAAAAAACAATAAAAGTTAGGGTAGAAACCCTACAAGTTATAACATGTATAACAAGCACTTAGTGCTTGAGAGAATGTTTAGGGTTAAATAATATTTAATCAATTATATATATTTATGTATGTAGGTATATATATATATATATATAAGTTTATATATATATATATATATATATATATATATATATATATATATATATATATATATATATATATATATAATTTAAAGTTCAAGTGGTAATATTTGTGGAATTCCACTTACAAAGGAGGAAGTTAAATAATTAAATTGCAAAAGTTGTATTAGTTGTGGAATCCACTTACAAAAGAAAGATTAAATTAATTATATATATATATATGAAGTTAGATGTAATAGATGTAATTAGATGTGGATTCCATTTTCAAAAGAAGAAGAAAAAAAATAGAAATAATTAACTATATTATAATTTAAATGTAAATATATAATTAATCGTATATTCATTTAGAAAAGGGGGATTGCAAAATAAAAATAAGTATGTTAAAAGAAAAAAATTAAATATTTAAATATTTATTTAAAGAAACAATGAGACAATTAATTTTGACATTATTATTTAAATATTCAACAGATCGATCTATAATAGAAACTGCGATCTCAAAGTTAAAATGTTACCAAATGGTAGACTATAAGAATGAAACAAGTTTCGAAATAAAAAGATAATTAAATAAATAGAAGATGGAATGTAATAAAAGTAGAAATGCGAACCAGTATTGAAATAAACTGAGGAAACCTATTAAAGGTCAATCACCTACCAAGGGAAAACCTAAACGTTGTAAACTAAACCGACATATACATTGTGATCGATATCAACATGCACATGTGTGTAGAATATTCCGTAGCAACAATCACTTTGTCAACTTAAACATACGCAACCGAGCACGCTTATGCGTGTGAGGGGGTGATTTCATGTAGTAAAGGAAAATTTTTGACAGTTCGTATCATGACCACATGTTGCATGTGGACATGAACATGCGTGTTTGCATGTTGTGAACGCATGTGAAATGTGGGCATGACATAAAGGGTCTTTAAGTCATTAGTTCACCAGCCCTTCAACCTAACTCAACCGGTGTCTCTGGTAAACTCTCATAAGCTCGAGCGCCATATCATAATCAAAGGTCATATTTAATTGATAAGAGGGCGAGAAAAAGGATTGGAAGGTCAATATTTAAAAGGAATTTGGAATACAAACAGTCATCTCTATGCGGTTGAATTTGATGGGCAGGCCTTTATAAAGGCTAAAAGACAACTTTATGTAGGATATCATGGTATTTGTAGTGTTTAAAGATTGAAGACTAGTTAGTGTTTGTAGCTCAGACTATTTCAACATGTTTGGGTGTGAAACAAGACCATGCCTAGCCTAAATGTACCCATCTAGACACGTTGGAATTGTTGGTTTGGCCGCACGAGGAGAAGAACAAAAGTTACACCCCTTTGTAACTTTACACTACCTCATTTTGACAATTTTTGGGGCAACAGAAAAACTTTCACCATGGGCAAACACCTCAGAGATATAAAAACTGAGAGAGGTTATTGTAGAGGGACACTACGTGATCATGTTGCTTTAGACGGAATGTATCTAAGTGACATAGTTTTTGAGCAACAACTCATCAAAGATTGCTGCCTTTTTGCACTTTGGACTCTTCAGGGATATCACCGGTACAATGTAGCTCAGACTGTTTCGGTATGTTTGGGTGCAAAATAGGACTATGCCTAGCCTAAACGTGCCCATCTAGATGCATTGGAACTGTCAATTTGGTCACATGAGGAGAAAAATAAAAGTTACACCCCTTTGCAACTTTACACTGCCTCCTGACGATTTTGGGGCAGCAGAAAACCTTTCACCATGGGAAAACACCTTAGAGATATAAAAAACTGAGAGAGGTTATTGTAGAGGGACCCTACGTGATCACTTTGTCTTAGATGAAATGTATCTAAGTGACATGGTTTCTGAATAACAGCTCGTCAAAGATTGCTACCTTTTTACACTTTGGACTCTTCAGGGATATCACTGGTACAATGTAGCTCGGACTGTTTCAGCATGTTTGGGTGCAAAACAGGACCATGCCTAACCTAAACGTACCCATCCAAACACATTAGAACTGTCAGTTTGGCCACATGAGGAGAAGAACAAAAGTTACACCCTTTGCAACTTTACACTGTCTCCTTTTGACGATTTTTGGGGCAACAGAAAACCTTTCAGCATGGGCAAACATCTTAAAGATATAAAAAACTAAGAGGGGTTATTGTAGAGGGATGAGTGATCACTTTTCCTCAGACATAATGTATCTAAGTGACACAATTTCTGAATAACAACTCATCAAAGATTGCTTCCTTTTTGCACTTTGGACTCTTCAGGGATATTGCGGTACAATGTAGCTCAGACTGTTTCGGCATGTTTGGGTGCAAAAAAAGACCATGCCTAGCCTAAATGTACCCATCTAGATGCGTTGGAATTGTCAGTTTGGCCACACGAGGAGAAGAACAAAAGTTACACCCCTTTGCAATTTTACACTACCTCCTTCTGATGATTTGTGGGGCAGCAGAAAACTTTTCACCATAGGCAAATGCCTTAGAGATATAAAAGAACTAAGAGAGGTTATTGTAGAGGGACTCTACATGATCATGTTGCCTCAGATAGAACGTTTCTAAGTGACATAATTTTTGAGTAACATCTTATCAAAGTTTGCTGCCTTTTTACACTTTGGACTCTTCAAGGATATCATCAGTACAATGTAGCTCAGACTGTTTCGACATGTTTGAGTAAAAAATAGGACCATGCCTAGCATAAATGTACCCATCCAGACACATTGGAATAGTCATTTTGGTCGCATCAAGAGCAGGATGAAAGTTACACCCCTTTGCAACTTTACATTACCTCGTTCTAACAATTTTTGGGGCAGCAGAAAACCTTTCACCACGGGTAAACGCCTCAAAGATATAAAAAATTGAGAGAGGTTATTGTAGAGGGACTCTACATGATCATTTTTCCTTAGACAGAATGTTTCTAAGTGACATGATTTTTGAGTAACATCTCGTCAAAGATTGCTACCTTTTTGCTCTTTGGACTCTTCAGGGATATCGTCGGTATAATGTAGCTTGAACTGTTTCGGCATGTTTGGGTGAAAAAAAGAACCATGCCTAGCATAAATGTACCCATCTGGACATGTTGGAATAGTCATTTTGGTCACATCAAGAGTAGGATGAAAGTTATACCCCTTTGCAACTTTACACTACCTCCTCCTGATGATTTTTGGGGTAGTAGAAAACCTTTTATCATGGGTAAACGCCTCAGAGATATAAAAACTGAGAGAGGTTATTGTAAAGGAACCCTACATGATCACGTTTCCTTAGAAAGAATGTTTCTAAGTGACACAGTTTTTGAGTAACATCTCATCAAAGATTGCTGGCTTTTTGCACTTTGGACTCTTCAGGGATATCATCGGTACAATGTAGCTCGGACTGTTTCGACATGTTTGGGTGAAAAATAGGACCATGCCTAGTGTAAATGTACCAATCCGGATGCGTTGGAATAGTCAGTTTAGTTGCATCAAGAGCAGGACGAAAGTTACACCTCTTTGCAACTTTACACTGCCTCCTTCTGACGATTTTTGGGGCAGAAAAAAACCTTTCACCACAGGCAAATGCCTTAGAGATATAAAAACCAAGAGAGGTTATTGTAGAGGAACTCTACATGATCATGTTTCCTTAGATGGAATGTTTCTAAGTGACACAGTTTTCGAGTAACATCTCATCAAAGTTTGCTTCCTTTTTGCAATTTGGACTCTTTAGGGATATCGTCAGTACAATGTAGCTCAGATTGTTTCGACATGTTTGGGTGAAAAATGGAACCATGCCTAACCTAACCATACCCATCTAGATGTGTTGGAACTATTAGTTTGGTCACATCAGGAGCAGGACACCAAAAATGTAAAAGTTGTTTTGTGTAACTTGACAACATTGACACTTTTTTGCAACAAGACACAAAGACTCAAACTGACCCCAAATGACTCAAAGTGACTTAAAAACAAATGAAATGGTCTTAGAAGACCTTATTACATACAACTGACTCAATCAAAACAAAATTTTATTTTTTGACCCCTCTTGGAGGCATGACAACCTAGGTGCCCTTGCACCATTAGTGCAACTAAAGTCGATAAAGTTTTCCTATTAAGAAAAAGTGCTTCCCTTAGCTTCAAGAAATATAAATATTCTATACTGACAAGGCCAACCATGTGAAGGTGGAAGCTCATGTGGCCTCACCTAAGACCTAAGACACATGTAGTCTAGTAGACGTAGGACACCTAAGACACCTATTTTCTAGTCTCTATCTACCTAGTTGGCATATCGTATATACCTAAGACACAATTAGAGACACCTATTATCTAGTTAGAAACCAAGACACCTAGAGACACATATATTTTATACATTACCTAGATTTTATACATTATTCTCAGGATCAACTTCATCCATCATTTAGGTCTAACCCCATGAAGCATAACATGATGATGTAAAAATGTGTATATGTGTAAAAATGCAGTAGGAAATAAAAAAAGACAAACCTTACAAATTAATGTGCATACTTACAACTCAATGTAACATGACTTTACAAAATCAATGTGAATACTTACAAATTAATCTAATGAACCATCTAGGTCTGCTCTACTCTTTATTGTATCAAGTATTGCTTCATGGTCAGACTCACGCACCTTCCACAACCTTTTGTTAAAGGGTCTACCCCGATACTATATCAAATGAACATTGGATGCCACGACAAGGTTCGAATAATGAAGAATCTTTCGATGTGTGTCAAAGTCCTGAAACAGCCAAATATTAACACTCTTATGTGGGTACCTTCTAAGCCATGTTCCAATAATAACCACTGAGCCTGTAGGGTATTCAATTTTTTCTCCATCTATAACTGGGGCCTCCAATTTCTTTTTACCCTTAACACAATGACATAAGTAATAATCTATTCCCTCTTCGTTATCTTCATCTGCAATAACTACATATACATGCCCTACATTGATATGTGTAGCAAATTAGATGAAATTAGTTAACATTACAAAAACACTACAAAGTAAGATGACATTAGGAATTTTAAAAACTATGCAAATAGATATATTACCTGGTTGAACTAGATCTGATATGTGGTCAAAGTCAACTAATGATTCCATCTGTGTTAGTTCTAGTTCTGTTAGGGGTCGATACGTGTCAAATGGGCTAAGATAACTTAACTGCCATTTGTCAACCCACTCCTTTGACTCACACTCATCCCAGGCTTAAATTGTATAGGAAGAACAAAAGCATGACATCTTTCGCATATGGATACTCCATGAACCTGCAATTGAGCTTTTGAAAGAGTGCATCTCACTTGATCCTATCAGTGTAGAACAGTCCTCATATGGTGCAATGTTAGTATCATCTATCAACCAAAAAAATCTACGAACTAAAGACTTACCTTCATTACCTAGACCCATGGAAGCATTACACCACTCAACAATCAATTTTGCATCTGTCAACTTTGCATTGTCTTTATACTTTAACTCTTCTTGTGCTATGGCTCTTTTGATACATGCTCATGAACCATCATGGTCCCCCTTTCCATGTCTGGCCTCACAAAAGTTTCACATATGCTGAATACATGTAAAATTATGCCTCCTACTTAGCTAATAGAAATTCTGTGAGTTCTTGAATTGTGACGCACAGTTATTCGACCATATGATATGCTGACTGAACGATATGCCCCTTCTAGCCAAATCGTTATAGAACACCTAAAAGCAACCTTACACGAACTCCGTAGAATGCGTGCGATCATTACTAATATAGAAATTATAATCCCTTATAATCCCTTATGATCTTTCTGTCATCCTCTGTACTATCATTCGCATCAATGAATGCGATGTGCACAAATATAGAAACCTGTGTGGAGTTGTAATATTGTGATTGCACCTCACATTGTGGCTGTAGACTATAGTTCTCTACAAAGTTGATGACTAAAACAATGCTACCAACTAGAAATGTGTCCTTGCATAACTTGAATTGCAAGTCCAACCATCGAGCTCTATGGGCATGTCTTGCATACTCATACACTATGCTGTCATGAAATATAGGCATAAACTGATACACTGGAATATTTTCAATAACCAATTCACACCTCTTTGCTTCTTTACCATCTTTTGTGTTGTATGCCACTATTTTATACCTTCCAAACTCTACTAGTTCATTTCCAACTGCATGTGTTCTTTCCATATGTTCACATATTGGCAAACGTTGCAATCCACCGCAACGATGACATGTGCTATCCAAGCATAATTTCTTATAGAATATTTGACCTTCCTCTCTTTCACATAAAATTCTTGATATGAAGTCTCTTGAAGATGTTGGTGGGGCATGTATGGCACAACCCTACCAAACATTGTTAGTATGCATATCTAAACATATAGACCCATAAACATCAAAATGGTTAGAAAATTCAATATGTGATCTACAACAGTAAGTAGTGCATGTGTGATTTAGCTTGACATAGAAAGGTTTTAGCATTTCAAAATATCTTTGAAAAATTTTAATTTGAGGATACATCTCTAGAGATTTACTATAAAACTGTGTTTGAGTCTCATCCAAAAAATGCTTTGGATGTGGCTCACGGTTCTGACTACCGATTCTCCTTCTTACCACATCCCTTTGATTCAGAGATACCCTTGTGTAATTCTTCCAAAAGTCTTCAATTAGTGATCTCAATGCTTCAACAATTGGTTTATCTTTTCATGATAGTCTCCCTGAGAATGCCCATAATTCATTGGCATTAGTGTCCTCAATTCTTTGGTGTCTTCCAACGGCTCTTGATAAAATTTTCCTATTAATTCTCAATTCTTGATTCATCTTTCTAATGAGACGAGCTTTCCTCATTTGACTACTTACTATAGTCAATGTAATCACACGCCATGTTGCATTACTATCTTTTGTGTGTGAGGTGTTACCCACACTCTCATACGCACTCATTAGATTCTTGACAATAGATTTTTCACTTGAAGCCTTTGATGTTCTTAACCCAAGAATCTTCATGATGGACCTATACTTTATACTTTGCATCATTTCAATGAATAGTTGACATCTTGCAGTCTCATTTAACTTTTCAAAGAACAATCTCCAAATCTTATGAGCATATCTTCTACAAGTGTGTTTTGCAATATTACCTTCCATTGGTTGCAAAATATTCTCATCAATATCAATCAAATACTTTGGCTTTCTATGCAAAATTCTAGGTGGTGTTGAGTTAGGTAAATTCATCTCAACATTAAGAATTTCATCAATATTTAAATGAGATGGGCTAGATGGCATACCTTCGATTTGAAGATGGAATAGATGACATACCTTGAGGTTAAGGTGGGAATGATGGCATACCTCCTTCATCACATGTGAGTGATGATATACTCTCAACACTAGATGTGGTAGATGGTGTCCCTACATGTTGACTTGCAGTAGAGGACATGTCTCCAACTATGGTATTCAAATCTCTCATAGCACAAAGTTTTTGCATTCGTTCTCTTTGTGCCACCAATACCATATCTCTTTGTGATGGTTGTGGTTCCTCTTCAATTGGCATGTCTTCATTTATCATGTCTAATTTCCTCTTCTCACAAAGTTCCCTCATAGCCACTGCTTTCTTTGCATTCTTAGCTTCTATCTCTTCCTGTGTTGGTTTAATTCTTGATCGTTTCCTCTGCATGACAGAGAATTTGTCTGTAGCATGATAAAGAGAGCAATATTAGTTCCTAAGAAATGAATCCATACAAATAACTAAAATATATGTCATTCAACCCTTCATAGTAAATGTACATACAATCATCATGTAAAAGAGTAAATGTCACTCAACCAAAATAGGTACAAAGCAAATTATTGCAGCCATGAAAAGAGTACATGGGACTTCATGCTTGAAAAGGTTGAGGCAAACCCAATTTGACATGTTTGTTGTTACTAGGGCTACTAGGATTTGGAATTAAGGAGGTGTTTTGTTGGTACTAGGGATACTAGGATTTGGGTGGCTTGTGAAGGAATAGACAACAATTGTTGTGTCATGTGCATGTACAAATCATCATGAATAGGTGCATAAGGAATGTCCTAGCCCAAGATATGTGCATACAAATCATCATGTCATGTGCATACTTGTATGATCTTAGCACCTATTCATTTGTATTTTAACTTGTTAATATGACAAGATAATAGTGGGATTGTATTTTTATTATGTTGTAAGGATTTATTCTTGTATAGTTTGACATCATGGTATGTTAAGGTCTGTTTATTACACATAATTATTAAAAAGCCCAAGTGTAGAAAATATACGTGGCATCATGTGAGATTGTAGGCTACTTTCTTGATTGGGAATGTGTCTATTTTAAACATGTATGATAAAGCATGATAAACTAATTCAAATAGAATTAAGAAAAATGTAAAGAACATATATGTAAAGACTTGACATACCTAAAAAATGAAGATTCGAATGGAGAGAGTACCCAATTATGTAGTGTTTTTTTCTTCTTACATCAAACTCCTCAACAATTTGAGTTTTTCACCACTTTCTTCCTTTTCAATGTTAAATTGAATAACACTCAAATATAATTACTAACAACAATACTATTAACCAATCTATAATGTTAAATTCCTAAAATTGAATCACAATTAACATTGCAACACTACAAAAATTGAAACTTGAATAGATATATATCAAAGTTGGTGTGAAAACAATGTTATTTCCTCCTTCTCGAGTTGGCAAAGCAGAAAAGGTGGTGGAAAGATCATGCAAAGGTGATAGAATGTGTAAAATGTGCATGTGAACTTCCCATCAGCATGAAAGCACTTTTTTTTTTGTCAGAACACACACATAATCAACATGAAAACAAAGCATGTGGGCCTGGATCACAGGGGTCAACACGTTTTTACCATTTCTATAGCAGGACAAAATGTGAGTGCATTATAACTCACTCACATTTTGTCCTACTATAGATTAATCCATAAATATTTGTGCCTATCTCATCTTCGACAGCACCCTTACAATATCTCACCTCTAGTTCCATTAGTTCATTCTATATCTCACTTATCTCTCCCCCTCACCTCTCTACCTCTCCCCTCTCTATGTCTCTCAATCGCTCCTTCTCTACCTCAACCCTAAACCCTAAACCTTATCCCTAAACCCTAATCCCTCAACCTTCAACCATAATCCCTCAACCCTCAACTCTAATCCCTCATCCCTAAACCCTCAATGGGCTCGATATTATACCTTAAACCCTAATCCCTTATCCCTAAAACCTCCAACTCTATCCCTAATCCTTATACCCTCGACACTCTACTTTAGCCCTAATCCCTCAACCCTCAACCCTATCCCTAAACCCTCGAACCTCGAACCTCAACCTTCAACCCTCAATGTGAAACCCTAATCCCTCAACCCTTAACTCTAATCGCTCGACCCTCAACCCTATCTGTAAACCCTAAACCCTAAAACTTTAACCCTTAACCTTCAATGTCAAATCCTAATCCCTCAATCCTTAACTCTAATCCCTCAACACTATACCTTAATCCCTAATCCCTCAACCCTCAACCCTAATCTCTCAACCCTCAACCCTAAACACTATCCCTATTCCTAAACCCTCAACAAGCTTAATACTATACCTTAAACCCTAAACTCTTATCCCTAATGCCTCTAACCCTATCCCTAATCCTTATACCCTCGACACTCTACTTTAACCCTAATCCCTCGACCCTCAACCCTATCCCTAAACCCTCAACCCTCAAACCTCAACCCTCAAACCTCAATGTCAAACCTTAATCCCTCAACCCTTAACTCTAATCCCTCGACCCTCAACCCTATCCCTAAACCCTAAACCCTAAAGCCTTAACCCTCAACCCTCAACGTCAAATCCTAATCCCTCAACCCTTCACTCTAATCCCTCAACCCTAAACCCTCAACACTATACCTTAAACCCTAATCCCTCAACCCTTAACCCTAAACCTTATCCTTAAACCATAATCCCTCAACCCTCAACCCTAATCCCTCATCGCTCAACTCTAACCTCTCATCCCTAAACCCTAAACCCTATCCCTATCCCTAAACCCTCAACAGGCTCGATACTATACCTTAAACCCTAATCCCTTATCCCTAAACCCTCCAACCCTATCCCTAATCCTTATACCCTCGACACTCTACTTTAACCCTAATCCCCCAACCCTTAACTTTGATCCCTCGACCCCCAACCCTATCCCTAAACCCTAAACCCTCAACACTCAACATCAAACCCTAATCCCTCAACCCTTAACTCTAATCTCTCAACCCTAAACCTTATCCCTAAACGCTAATCCCTCAACCCTCAACCCTAAACCTTACCCCTAAACCCTAATCCCTCAACCCTCAACCCTAATCCCTCAACCCTCAACTCTAATCCCTCATCCCTAAACCCTAAATGCTATTCCTATTCCTAAACCCTCAATGGGCTCAATACTATACCTTAAACCCTAATCCCTCATCCCTAAACCCTCCAACCCTATCCCTAATCCTTATACCCTCAACACTCTACTTTAACCCTAATCCCTTGACCCTCGACCCTATCCCAAAACCCTCAACCCTTGAACCTCAATGTACTCAGCCCTCAATGTCAAACCCTAATCCCTAAACCCTTAACTCTGATCCCTCAACCCTCAACCCTATCCCTAAACCCTCAACCCTAAAACCTCAAACCTCAACACTCAACATCAAACCCTAATCCCTCAACCCTTAACTCTAATCCCTCAACCCTAAACCCTAAACACTATCCCTATTCCTAAACCCTCAACAGGCTCGATACTATACCTTAAACCCTAATCCCTTATCCCTAAACCCTCCAACCCTATCCTTAATCCTTATACCCTCGACACTCTACTTTAACCCTAATCCCTTGACCCTCAACCCTATCCCTAAACCCTCGACCCTCGAACCTCAACCCTCAACCCTCAACCCTCAACATCAAACCCTAATCCGTCAACCCTTAACTCTAATCCCTCGACCCTCAACCCTATCCCTAAACCCTAAACCCTAAAACCCCAAACCTCAACCCTCAATGTCAAATCCTAATCCCTCAACCCTTCACTCTAATCCTTCAACCCTAAACCCTCAACACTATACTTTAAACCCTAATCCCTCAACCCTCAACCCTAATCCCTCCACCCTCAACTCTAATCCCTCATCCATAAACACTAAATGCTATCCCTATTCCTAAACCCTCAATGGGCTCAATACTATACCTTAAACCCTAATCCCTTATCCCTAAACCCTCCAACCCTATCCCTAATCCTTATACCCTCGACCCTCAACCCTATCCTGAAACCCTTAACCCTCGAACCTTAATGTACTCAACTCTCAAATTCAAACCCTAATCCCTTAACCCTTAACTCTGATCCCTCTACCCTCAACCCTATCCCTAAATCCTCAACCCTAAAACCTCAACCCTCAACACTCAACATCAAACCCTAATCCCTCAACCCTTAACTCTAATCCCTCAACCCTAAACCCTATCCCTAAAACCTCAACACTATACCTTAAACCCTACTCCCTCAACCCTAAACCCTATCCCGAAGCCTTAATCTGTCAACCCTTAACCCTAATCCATCAACCCTCAACCCTAATCCCTCATCCCTAAACCCTAAACACTATCCCTATTCCTAACCCTCATCGGGCTCGATACTATCCCTCAACCCTTAACCCTTAAAACTTGAACCCTAAAACCTATCCCTACACCCTCGACACTCAATGCTATATCTTAAATCCTAATCCCTTAACCCTCATCCCTAAAGCCTCAACCCTAAATCCTTAAACCTTTAACCCTAAACCCTATCCCTTATCCCTCTACCCTTGACACTCTACTTTAACCCTAATCCCTTGACCATCAACCTTATCCCTAAACCCTCAACCCTCAACCCTCAACATTAAACCCTTATTCATCAACCCTAAATCCTAATCCCTCAAACCTAAACCCTATCCCTAAACCATCAACCCTCAACACTATACTTTAAACCCTAATCCATATCCCTCAACCCTTAACACTTAAAAATTAAACCCTATCCTTACACCCTCAACACTCGACACTATATCTTAAGCCTTAAACTGGCATCCCTAAAGCCTCAACCCTCAATCCTTAATCCTTCAACCCTAAACCCTATCCCTAATCCCTCTACCCTCGATACTCTAACCCTAACCTCGACATTAAACGCTAATCCATCAACCCTAATCTGTCAACCCTAAACCCTATCCCTAAACCCTTAACCCTTAACTCTATACCTTAAACCCTAATCCATCAACCCTAAAACCTAATCCCTCAACCCTCAACCCTAAACACTATCAATAAACCCTCAACCCTCGACACTATACCTTAAACCCTAATCCCTCAACCTTCAACCCTAATCCCTCATCCCTAAACCCTAAACGCTATCCCTATTCCGACACTATACCTTACACCCTAATCCCTTATCCTTAAACCCTAAACCCTATCCCTCAACCCTTAACCCTTAAAAATTAAACCCTAAAACCTATCCATAAACCCTCGATGCTCAACACTATATCTTAAACCCCAATCCCTTAACCCTCAGCCCTAAAGCCTCAACCCTCAATTGTTAAACCTTCAACCCTAAACCCTATCCCTAATCCCTCTACCCTCAACACTCTACTTTAACCCTAATCCCTTGACCATCAACCCTATCCCTAAACCCTCAACCCTCAACCCTTAACTCTCAACATTAAACCCTAATCCATCAATCCTAAACCCTAATCTGTCAACCCTAAACCCTAATCCTAAACCCTTAACACTCAACAATATTCCTTAAACCCTAATCCATCAACCCTAAACCATAATCCCTTAACCCTAAAACCTATCCCTAAACCCTAAACCCTCAACACTATTCCTTAAACCCTAATCCCTCAACTCTAAACCCTAATCCCTCAACCCTAAACCCTAAACCCTATCCATAAACACTCAACCCTTAGCAAGTTATACCTTAAACCTTAATCCCTCAACCCTCAACCCTAATCCCTTGTCCCTAAACCCTAAATGCTATCCCTATTCCAAAACCCTCAACCCAAGACACTATAGCTTAAACCCTAATCCCTTACCCCTAGACCCTAAACCCTAATCCCTTACCCCTAGACCTTAAACCCTATCCCTCAACTCTTAAACCTTAAACCTTAAACCCTCAAACCTATCCCTAAACCCTCAACCCTATACCCTCAACAATATACTTAAGACCTAATACCTCAATCATCAACCCTATACCTTAAACCTGAAGCCTAAACCCTCAAACCCTCATCCCTAGACCATATAACCTCGTCCTTATATCCTAAACCTCAAATATTGTGCCTCAACCTATACTTAAATTAAACCTAAACCATACGTGCTCTCAACCCAAGTCACCCTATGCCTTATATACCCTCAATCCATATCGTAAACCCTAAACCCTAATCCCCGTGCCTTACACACTTAATCTTATACACTCAACAACCTAAATATTAACCCTCAACTATAACCCTCAACCCTCTACCCTCTACCTATTACTTAAGCCCTAATCCCTTAGCCCTCAACCCTCAAAACAATATAGGCTCAGGTCCTTATATACACTAAACCAAAAACACTTACATACATACATGCATACATACAAACATACATACATACAAAGATGCATACATACAAGCATGCACACATGTACATACATACAAGCATGCATACATGTACATACATACCTACAAGAATAGATATAAACATCCATAAAACATACTTATGAAATTTGAACATATCTCATTCAAAGGAAGACATAACGCGAGCACGTTATAACGTGCTCGTGTTATGTCGAACTGGGAAAACACTGGCAAACATGCAAAAAAGCACAACATAACGCACTCACGTTATAACGCGCTCACATTATAATGCACTCACATTATAATGCACTCACATTATGTTGTGCTTTGGGAATCCCAAGCCTTGGGCTTGGGATTTGCTTTGGGTTTCCAACCCAAAGGCTTGGATTGCCTTTTCAACATCCGCAGACGTGTTTTTGCAGATTCTTCAAGATTTCACATAATTTTGTTCGTGCTAACCCTCAGATTTGCACATTTTTCAAGGTCAAACAAATCAAACACCTAGGTAATGTTAGGTTTTCTCTTAGCTATTTAATGATGTAATTTTTTTCACATTTTGACAATGTTAAGCCTTTCATCTTTAATTTTTTTTGTTTGTGTGTCTGGTTTTGGGCAAAACCCACTATTTGGTCTTTTTTTCATTGTAAATTAACCATTCATTGAAATTTTTTAAAAATTACATATTTAGAAACTAGACTCCATTCTACATATATTAAAAAAAAAGAAAAAATGATTTGCAATTCGTTTTCAAAATTTATAGGGGTAGCACAGCCAAAATTCTATTTTTTAGGATGTGTCCACTTTGAAAATTAGTAAAAAATCAAATATTCATAAAAAATTTATCAAAAAAATTGGGCATAAACTACATGTTGTTAGCTAATTTCTCACTGAAGTGATTTTAAAAATACCAAAAAAAGTTAACCTTTTGAGGGAACCACAAAACATGCTATGTTATGTTTTTTTGACAGAAACAACACCAATTTCTGTGGCTCCATCTTTTGAACCCCTTAATCTATACCATTTTTTAAAAAAATTAGTAGTTTAGAAAGTAAACTCGGAGCACTACGAACATTGTTTTGGTTGCATCTCCAAATTTTGAGTGTAACTATGCTCAATTTCTCATCCAAGGCCAACATTTCCTGATTTTAGAAAAAAAGTGGCCACTTAAGACCCCTTTTTGGCCCCCCATCTTCTTGCACTTACCCTAGGGCATGGACACCCAAGTCCTCCCCCTTATTTCAGGTAGGGATCATGTTAAGTACACCCCTGAGTCCCATTTTCCATGAAACTTTAGGGTTTTCCCATCGGGAGTCATCAAAATCATGCAAGATGCTCTAAATGCATTCTAAGGGACTCAGGAGCTAAACCTTAATAGGAAAAGCCGCCAAGGATACTTTTTCTGACATAACATTTAGCCCCCACTTTAATGTATGTATAAATGCAAGGCCAATACATGCCTTAAAGTACAGTCAACAAACATAGCAAACACGCCAAACATGGAGAAGACATGCCAATCATAGTGAAGACAGTAACAGACATGCAAAATATGGAGAAGATAGTTATAGTCACACAAAACATGGAGAAGAAAGTATTGAAGACATGCAAAACACAGTGAATACAGTGAGTGCAGTAAACACAGTGATAATTTTCTTTTTCTTTTTCTCATATATGAAATGCGTATGCAAATACAAGGAAAGTAAACACACCACCCAAAATGCAGGAGGGACTCATTGCCACCAGTCTTTAGACTATATATGGGGCAACAGACATGCAATACAAATCAATCATGCCATACAAATCCCAAAGCATAGGAGGGACTCATCACCACCGGTCTTTAGACTATGCTTGGGAATAAACACGTAATACACACACATGGAAGACACGAAGAAAACAAGGTAGACAAGAAATGTAGTGTACCTATTTCTAGGTTCATCCCCATCTCAGGCACATTACAAGCACACATCGACGATTGAGATTCACCAATGTTGGGAATTAAGGTGTCTCAAACTTGGTAATTCCTTGTATTATTTTATTGTACTTATTTATTTATTGTCTATTATTTTAAATAGGATGCAAATCCTTATTGTCATCTTGTGGGAGTTGGCATGGTGATGTGTCATCCTACATGGAAGGTGACAACTTGTAAATTTGTCCTCACATGAGGAGATAGGTATCCCACTTAGTGGTAGGAATATTTTTCCATGTGTCGATATCTTGGATAGTGTGTAAGGGAATATTGACCGAAATGGTTATGATAGATTCCTATGACAAATCTATGACGTGTAAGAGTCGTAAATGGAAGATTATATGACAGGTGAAGACATGTGTCACAGGGCATCTTGGAAGAAGGGATCTTTGGGCACGCCAAGGAGGGTTATGATATATTGTAAGAGAATATGTTATTTTTTAACCTGTGTATGACAGATTCTCTTACAACTATAAGATATGACAGCTATGACAAATTGTATGGCAGTCATAAGTGTCTTAAGAGTATCTATCATTGCCCAACTTGGGAATAAGTGACCTCTTTGGGATGGGGTGATATGAAAAGTGTCATGAACACCCTATAGTGTTGGACAAGTGTACTTAGGCGTGGGTTCTGGGCCATGAGGCCATGTTGGATGCCCATCTCAAGATAGAGTCATTTTTGCCTTGTATCTTCTATATAAATAGGTGCTTTGGAGAGGAGAATTATTCTGTGATTGATAGGTACTGTTATGCTATCAGATTGTCTCCAGATATGAGTGTTGAAGACTCTTGCAAGAGCATTTGATCTGAAACTATATTGTAACCTTCATTTTTTACTAGAATACATTTGAGCTGTGTTTTGGAGTGTGGTGTTTTTTACCTGTAAGGGTTTTCCCCACGTATATCTTGTCTCTCTCTCTCTTCTATCTTCTTTCTGTGTCTATGTGTATTGCTGTAATATCTCTGTTGTTGTGTTAATAAAAATGTAACTATAAAGGATAAAAAGAATTTGCACTCATCTCTCCTCATTAGATTAGTGTAGGAAGAGATTTCTGCACACCTAGCTTCCTTTTAGTTGGTATCAGAGCTTGATCACCTTTGGTCCTAGTTGTTGGGTAGAGGGTTTTTGACCTGATCTTAGATTGAGTGGGAGTCTATGCAGAGTATTCTATAATCTTGTTGCTAGAAAAGAGATGGCAGGTACATCTAGAAGATTGGAGGTGGAGAAACTTAATGGCATTAATTTTGAGTTATGGAAACTTAAGATGGAAGACATGCTTGTTGATCGTGACCTATGGGAAACCATATCCGGTGTAAAACCAACTAAATGGCACAAGCTAATTGGGATCTTAAAGATCTGAAGGCTAAGGGTCTCATAAGACTCAGTCTACCTGATTATGTCCTATTGAACGTCCATGAGGAGATGACCACAAAAGACCTTTGGACGAAGCTGGGTGATGTTTATCAGGCCAAATCCTTGGTGAACAAGCTTTTTTTAGAAAGAAGTTGTATTCTTTGAGGATGGAGGATGGAGAATCTATTGTAGATCACCTGAATGCTTGCAATATGTTAGTTGCACAATTAACATCCATTGGTGTGAAGATGGAGGAGGAGGATCATTGTATGGCCTTGCTTTGTTCTTTGCCAGACTCGTGGGATCATCTTGTTATGGCTATTGGGAGCACCACATCCACATTCAAAATGGATGAAGTGATATCTTTGCTATTATCTAAAAAGATGTGGAGAAAGTCTTATGAGGCAGCCAAAGAGGCTCTTGCGGTTTGTGGAAGACCCAAGGAGAAAGGGGAAAAAAAGGACAAGAAAGATGAGAAGGGTAGATCCAAATCTTCTGGAATGTCCAAGGCTCTCTATTGGAACTGTGGAAACACTGGGCATTTCTGAAAGGAATGCAAGGAAGAAAAGAAAAAGAAGAAGAATGTCCCAGATTCAGATTCTGACAAGTCGCAAGATGATGGTGATGCCTTCATCGCAACCCTAGCCACCCATGCATCTGATGATGTGTGGTTGATTGATTCTGGTGCATCATTCCACACGACCTCACATCGAAGCTGGTTCATGAAGTATGAAGAGTTCAATGGTGGAAGAGTGTACCTGGGTGACGATTCTCATCTGAAGATTGTTGATTCTGGAAGAGTCTCAATCCGATTCCCTAATGGACAAGTGAAGGGGATCACTGGGGTTATGCACATCCCAGGTTTGGCACGGAACCTGCTTTCTATAAGTATGTTGAATGATACAGGTGTGCAGGTTGTCTTTTTGAAGGATGGATGCAAGATGACTAGATGATCTATGGTGCTTGCAAAGGGTACTCAGAGAGGTACTCTATTTTAGCTAGAGGCATGTACTTCCCAATGCAATAGTTCTTCTGACTCGAAGAAAAGATCTGCAGTCACTTCATCCCCACCATCTGAACAAGCAGTGAAGAAATCTGTTGTAACAAATTATGATGGTAGTGCATCTTGTGTACCCAAGGGTGCTCATGATTTGGAAGTTAAGATTCCTTTTGAAAAGACAATGTTATGGCATATGAGATTTGGCCACATTGGCGAGAAGGGTCTTAGAACCCTGAAAAATAAAAACCTCATTGAGGGGTTAAATGATTGTAATCTTGAGTTTGACTTTTGTAAACATTGTATATATGGAAAGCAAAACCGTGTTTAGTTTTACTCTAGTTCTCACAAGTCTTCTGGTGTGTTGGACCTTATTCATTCTAATGTGTTTGGTCCTGTTAGTGTTCCTTTGATTTCCAAATATGTATATTTTGTATCTTTTATAGATGATTACAGTAGAAGGACATGTCTTTATTTTCTTAGAAGAAAGACTGAAGTCTTTAGTCGATTTAAAGAGTTTAAATCTTTTGTTGAGAATTAGACTAGTAAAAGTATTAAGGGTTTGAGAACTGATAATAGTGGTGGGTTTTGTTCGGCAAAGTTTGATAAGTTCTATAAAGAGAAAGGGATTGAAAGATATAAGACAACTCCATACACCCCACAACAAAATGGAGTTGTAGAGAGGATGAACATGACACTAATGGAGAGGGCTAGGAGTATGCTTAGTGGAACAAGCCTCAAACAAAAGTTTTGGGCTGAAGTTGTAGCCACTACTTGCTACCTGGTAAATAGGTCTCCTACATTAGCTCTTGTTGGTAAGACACCTATGGAGGTGTGGTCTGGTAAGAAGCCTTCAGTTAGACATCTTTGTGTTTTTGGTTGTGAGGCATATCATATGTGCCTAGGGATAAATGATCTAAATTGGAGAATAAGGTTGTCAAGTGTATCTTCATTATCTATGGTGTCAGTATGAAAGGATACAAGTTTTGAGATCCTGTGGCTGAAAAAGTGTTGTATAGCAGAAGTGTTATCTTTAGAGAGCTAACATGTTCTTCAATTGTTCTATAGCCAAAAGAAACATAAAAGAAAGAGGATGTGGTTCAGTTTCCTTCTACTCTTGAGAAGACTAAACCGTCAGACCTTGTGAGACCCAATGATGAGGAGAGCTCTAGCAGCTCTGAAAGTTTAGAAGAAGAAGCAAAACCTCAACCTTGGCCATTAAGGAAGTCTACACAAACAAGGAAGCAACCTGATAGGTTTGTTTATTCATTGTTTGATTCTAGTTGTGCTTTTGCTTTACTTACTAACATTGATGAGCCTAAAACTATGAAAGAGGCTATGGGCATGAAAGATGCAGGTTCCTAGAAGGAGGCCATGGAAGATGAGATGGCTTCTTTAGAAAAGAATAAAACATGGAACTTGGTGCCTTTTCCTAAAGGATGGAAACCTGTTGGATACAAATGGGTGTTCAAGAAGAAATTTGGTACAGATGGTAGTGTTGAAAAGTACAAGGCTAGACTGGTTGTGAAGGGGTATTCACAAGTGGAGGGAATTGATTATGGTGAAATTTTCTCTCCCGTTGCAAAGATGACATCTTTTTGGTTCCTATTATCTCTTGCACCATCTTATGACTTAGAGGTGGAGCAAATGGATGTAAAGACAACATTCCTTCATGGTGATTTGGAGGAAGACATTTACATGTCACAGCCAGAGCATTACATAGATAAAGGTAAAGAAAATTTGGTTTGGAAGTTGAAAAAGTCTTTGTATGGTTTGAAGCAGTCTTCTAGGATGTGGTACTTGAAGTTTGATGCCTTTGTTTTGTCAGTTGGATTTCTGAGATCAAAATCAGATCATTGTGTGTATTACAAATTTGATAATGATTGCATTCTCATTATTGCATTGTATGTTGATGATATGCTATTAATTGAGAATGGTAAGAATATGATTTCTGATTTGAAGTCTCAGTTGTCAGCACAATTTGAGATGAAAAATCTAGGGGTACCCAGGTACATTTTGGGAATGGAAATCAGAAGCGACAGAGCTAACATAAAACTTTGGTTAAGCCAGAGTAAGTATGTGAAGACTGTGTTGCATAGGTTCAGTATGGCAGATTGTAGACCATTGTGTGTTCCTATTTCTTTGGGGACAAAGTTGTCTATTAATGATTGTCCAAAATCTCCTAGTGAGGTGGAGGACATGAGTATAGAGTACCTTATGCTAGTGTTGTTGGCAGTTTGATGTATGTTATGGTCTGCACAAGACCAGAGATTGCCCAAGCAGTGGGAGTGCTTAGTCAATTTATTGCTAATCCTGGACAAGTACATTAGGATGCAGTTAAGAGAGTGTTCAGATATTTGAAGGGTACTTCTGAGTATTCCATATGTTATCATGGTAATGTTACAGGACCTCCTCATTCAGTTTGTATTCATGGATTTGTCGATTCTGATTGGGCGGGTGGCATTGACTGTAGGAGATCCACCAGTGCTTATGTGTTCACTATGTTTGGTGGTGCAATTAGTTGGATGAGTAAGCAACAACCTATGGTTGCTTTGTCCACGAAATAATCTAAGTATGTGGCAGCAACTCATGCTCACAAGGAAGCCATTTGGCTTAAGAGATTGTGTTCAGATATTGGTGTTGATGTAGGATAGATTATGATTTGTTGTGACAATCAGAGTGCGATTTGCCTAGCAAAGAATCTAACTTTCCATGCCAGAAAAAGCATATTGATGTATAGTTTCACTTTGTGCGAGACATGGTAGAGGATATGAAGGTGAATTTGGAGAAGGTAGACACTTTGAAGAATGTTGCAGATGCATTGATGAAACCAGTGGGTACAAAGAAGTTCAGATGATGTTCGAATTCTATGGGCCTCTCAACCTATAGTAGTTAAATCCTGTTATTTCTATTGGCTCTTACAAGGTGTTTGACAAGTGGGAGAATGCTGGGAATTAAGGTGTCTCAGCCTTGGTAATTCCTTGTATTATTTCCTTGTATTTATTTATTTATTACCTATTATTGTAATTAGGATGCAAATCCTTATTGTCATCTTGTGGGAGTTGGCATGGTGATGTGTCATCCTATGTGGAAGGTGACAACTTGTAAATTTGTCCTCACATGAGGAGATAGGCATCTGACTTAGTGGTAGGAATATTTTTCCATGTGTCAGCATCTTGGATAGTGTGTAAGGGAAAATTGACCGAAACAATTATGATAGATTCCTATGACAAATCTATGACGTGTAAGAGTCGATAATGGAAGATTCTATGACAGGTGAAGAATGTGTCACAAGGCATCTTAGAAGAAGGCATCTTTGGGTGCCCCAAGGAGGGTTATGACATGTTGTAAGAGAATATGTTATTTTTAACCTGTGTATGATAGATTCTCTTACAACTGTAAGATATGATAGCTATGACAGATTCTATGACAGTCGTAAGTGTTGTAAGATTATTTGTCATTGCCCAACTTAGGAATAGGCAGCCTCTTTGGGATGGGGTGATATGACAAGTGTCATGAACACCCTGCAGTGTGGGACAAGTGTCCTTAGGCATGGGTTTTGGGCCATGAGGCCATGTTGGACGCCCATCTCAAGATAGAGCCATTTTTGCCTTGTATCTTCTATATAAACAGGTGCTTTGAAGAGGAGAATTATTATGTGATTGAAAGGTACTGTTATGCTACTAGTTTGTCTCTAGATATGAGTGTCAAAGACTCCTACAAGAGCATTAGCTCTGAAACTATATTGTAACCTTCATTGTTTACTAGAATATATTTGAGTTATGTTTTGGAGTGTGGGGTCTTTCACCTGTAAGGGTTTTCCCCATGTATATCTTGTCTCACTCTCTTCTATCTTCTTTCTGTGTGTATGTGCATTGCTGCAATATCTCTATTGTTGGGTTAATAACAATGTAACTGTAAATGATAAAAAGAAATTGCACTCATCTCTCCTCATTAGATTAGTGTAGGAAGTGATTTCTGCACACCTAGCTTCCTTTTAGCCACAACAATCACCAAAGACATGCTTAAGGGCTTGGATAGTCTTAGATCCGCTCCTCACCTCTACAAAGGACTTTTGAAAATGTAACCCCACCCGCATCACAAAGATGCCTTACAATAAAAAGGAATCATGGCATACAACCCCACCCGCATCACGGAGACACCTTACGGTGAAAAGGAGGTATGAGCTCAAAAGTATACAACCCCACCCACATCACAGAGATGCCTTACAGTATGGTGAAAAGGAGGTATACAAAATAGATTTTAAGATTGCAAGATTGTTCAAACACACTTTACTAGCATCTAGAATAGACAACTTACCTTATATATGCCCCCACCTTAAGGTGGTTGATATCGTGTACTGATATCAAGCATGTTAAGGTAGGTAGAAAACACACAAGGGAACATGGGATCCGATGCCCCCTGGAGGTGACATGTACTTCACGATTGCTAAATGTTCCCTCAAACACATTCCTACAAGAAAAGTGTTAGCATCCATATAATCATGATAAACAACAATTCATATGATCATTCACATAGAGAGCCGAGGTTATACTACAGATTCAGAGACTGAGTATAACCGTGGGGCTATACCATAGAAATCTCAAAACTGAGTGTAACCAAGGCAATATTCATAGATAAACAAAGTGTACGGAGCAACAGTATTGTTATGTTTTGTAAGTGCAATAAGACAACATCAAGATCACACAGAGTGATTCTATTAGCCAAGTGTCAGAAAATATATATCAACCCCATCGTCATGTATGGACTAGGTCCATTTATTGATTTGTCGTTGAAGGGACACTAGGTCCGTATCAATATAATAAGTTTTTTGTCATCTACCCGCTAGATCGAAACACTAGAGGAAGGGAAACAATAAATCAAGAGAGGAGAAACAAGTGCCTTAGGGACAGTCATGTAGGAGGGTGCCCCCAAATCACCAACCGCAATGCTATGTCTGTAAGACACAACACACAATAGTGAAAATAGAGGAGAAGCAATATAGAAGAATGATGATACAAATAGAAGAAGGTCACAACAGAGGTGGTCTCCCAGTATCTTGGACCTTACAAGAGAAACAAGGGTCATTCCAGGAGGCCTAAACAACACATAACACATCACGAGGGAAACACAACATGAGAGGGGAGGTCAAATACACGATCTGATCATGCTAACCACATAGGTTACCACCACGGTTAGAGATACTTACCTGTTGAGAGCAACCAGTCTAGAATTTGGAACTTGCGAGCATCTTGGAGAGATGCTCTATCAAGTTTTGTGTGAAACTTGAGTGGTTCTTATGAGAGTTTTGTTTGTTGTTATGAAATCCATGTAATGCTTGTTTCTCAAATCCTTGTGTATGTGAGACCTTTTGTTGCTTGTGAGGAGGAGAACCACTATTATTTCCAACTAATGATAATCATCTTATTCTTTTCTAATTTTTTGCTAGCTTTGTTTGTTTAGTTTGTCTATCATAGTGAAAAGGACTATCTTGTACTATCTTAATCTTTTATTTCATTGTAGTCTCTTGTTTTAGTTGTTCTATTTATTTTTCTGATGCATTTTGGTTCTCCCAATCCTTGTAAAGATAACGGAGGAGGAACCTTAGCACAAATACCTTTTTGTCATGGACAAGGTGGGTTATCAAACTTTTCCTTATCTACTTCTATTATACCCATGATGTTATCATAATCCAAATAATCATCTTCTACTTCCACTATATTTTATTCCAACATGTTATTAGTATGCTTAGGGAAAGGAAATTAGTAAATATTTGCAAATTTTGATTCGATGGAGCAACTGACTTATTTCCATTATCATTCACACCTGATACCTATATAACATTCAAATCGATGAGGTCTTGAATTTCATGTTTAAGACACATACATCATTCAGTATCATGTCCTTATTGCTGATGGTAATGACAAAAAACATTAGTATTGAAATAAGGTCCTTGTGTTTTATTAGGGTCCAAAGGTCTAATCGGGGGAAGCTTTGTAATGTCTCCTTTCTAGCTTCAGAGTTAGTCTATCATTGGGTTCCCATAGACTGATAGTTGGGTTAGGGAACCATGGTTGGATCAGCCTGGTTTGAGTTTAGTGGAGCTAGTTGGCACTCTCAAGGTTGGCCTTGTTCGCTTATGACCCACACTTGCTATTTCAGTAAGTTCGGGATTGGTTTTGTTTCAACATATTCAGAGTGGGATTAGATTCATCTCGTCAAGACCTTTCTGATGAGCTATAGATCATTGGATTCTGACATCATCTTGATATTTATTTTAAATTTTGAAGTTATATCATATTTATTTGACGAGACTTTATAAATATTAAGTTAAGTGACTTATGAAAAGGAAATGTTTAAAAGTCAGTAAAGGTAAGCTTGGGTGCCCATTCCTAGGGGAAAATAAATTAGTTTTAAAACATAACAATTCCCCCCAAAAAGCCAACTCCCTATTGGAGAAGAAATATAAGAGGGAAAAAGTGAGTTCATTCTTTATTCTTGAGTTTATGGTATTGTTGGTTATTTTCTCTGCTTGGGATTTTCTGTGAGGGTCTGAAGAGGATTCAAACCAGAGGCTATTGGGAATAAAACCTCCCTCTAGTAATAACTCATTCTACAGGCATGAAAGACCATCCAAAGATGCTATGTTGGAAAATGTATTCAGTGTTTGCACTAGAGCTTCAATGGATTCTTTGTGGTGAGATTTTGAGGGTTTATTGAGCATATCATTTGCATATTGTTAATGTACAGTTGATATCAAGGTGTAAGGATAGATTTTGGAGTGTTTGTGGGAGTGTTGAAGGCTAATATATGTTTCATTTGAGCACTGATCACACCATCACAGCCCAGCTGTACCATTTCTTGAGTTCTCTTGGAGATGATTCTACCCAGCTTCTTCACTCTATCTTGGGTGTAGGAGGGTAATAAGAGAGTACAGATATTTCAGAGCTATTGCATACTTATTTTGAAGACTTCCATTGTTATTTTCTACATGCCTGGCCATACCAATTGGCTTGGAGATGACGTGGGGGTTATGAGTCCACTCATTCTTCATTGATTGTTGTTGCATATCAGCTTATTCTAAGGTGTGTAGGGCTTATATTTTCATTGTAATCCTTTACATGCTCAATACAAACCATTCTTAGTAATATCTAGTCTCATCACATGTATGAAGTTACAAATCTAAACATCTAGGTTTGTGTTAGTAATTAATATTTGGCTATTTTATGATCTAGGTCTTTCATATTTTCTTTATATCTATTGTATATTTTATGGGTTTGCAATATATGCTATCTATTGCATTGTTTCAGCAACACACATTGCAAGAAAACTGAAACCCTTTCTGCATCTTCTCTCTAGTCTGAAAGAACACTCTAAAAAAATAGAAATAACACTATTAAGATCTTTAAAAAGAACTATCAGGTACGACACATTATAGTGGTATCATAGCACAACTCTTCCTGCCATCCTGTGAGGTCATATTTAGACATGCAGATGAAAAATGAGACATGCAGCCAGGTACAAGTAGATATTATCTTAGATGGAACAGGTCATGAATAGATTTACAAGTTCCTCAGAGAGATCCTTCTGATATAGATACAGAGGTGGTAGCCGTAGAGGAACAACCAGTAGTGATTTATAGCGAAAAAGATCTTGAAGTGTCAGAGATAGATCCCTTTTTATGAGAGATTGGAGTACAGGTTGAGAAGATGGGTGATAGAGAGAATGAAGAGCCTAGCATGTGAGAAATTCTGAACTCATTGGCTAGAGGACAACTTGCTATAGAGAGAACAATGTAAGAATCACAAGCAGAATTGACTCACATACTTACCTAGTTGGTACCTCGTGATGGTAGAAATAATAGAGATAAAAATAATAATAATAATAACAATGGAAGAAATAGGAACCACTTTGGAGATAGAGACATGGTTAATATGGGAGGTGACAGGCATATGGGTGATAGGAAGAATAGTGATAGGAAGAATGGTGACAGACAGAATGGTGACATGCACAATGGTGAGAGACACAAAGATAGAGAAGATGAGGGGGAAGCTTCAGTCACCAACAGGAGGGCCACCCAGTTGACAGTCAGTGATAGACCTGACATTCCTACATTTGCACCTAGGAATAATGTTCCTAAACAAGAGGCCACTCAGCTTGAGTTCCAAGACGAGATTCTGAGAGATTGGAGGGCATCCAATGAGGAGTTTAGGGCTGAGATGACATTTAGGGAGTAATCAGATCTTAGGATGAGACATAGACCTCATAGAGGAAACAAACAAAAAAATCAAGAACTTCAGAAGAAAGTGAGCAAAATGACTTTGCCTTATTTTGAAGGGTCAGGCAAAACCTTTGCTAGAGCTTAGGTCCAAAAGTTGGACAATTATCTCTAGATCAGCCACATGCCTGAGGCCAATGCCATTACATATGTAGCCTTACATATAGAAGGCAGCACACATAAATGGTGGAGCAACAACAAGGTTACCTTGGGACACAACCAGATCACTTCTTCTGTTGAGTTCACTGCCAAGTTAATAGACCAATTTGACAAAAGGATCCTGAGATGCAGTTTAAGGAGTTGGCTCAATTAAGACAAGTGGGCTCAGTGGATTCATACATAACAGAGTTTCAGGACCTATCAGTTGTGGTCTCAGACATCTTAGAATGTAGATTGATCATGCTCTTCATTGATGGGTTGACAGATCCTTTATGTGGTTGGGTTAAGGGTTTGGAACCTTTATCATTATAGGAGGCCATGAAAAAGGCCTGAGATATGGAGTCTTCTATTTGGAGAAGTAAGTTTCAGTCTAAGGGGTTCCGACATAGGAGGGACAAGGAGAAGGACATAAGACACTTTCAAAAGGATTCAAGACAATAACATAAGAGTTCTTCTAGATTGGACAATGATCAAATGAATGACCTTAGGAGGAAGAAGCTCTATTTTCATTGTCGAGAGCCTTGGGATCCTAAGCACAAGTGTGCTACCCAAGGAAAGGCTAAACAATTGGAATATTTTTAAGCAAATAAGTCCATGGAGTCTGAGCCTCATTCAGAGAAGCAACCAAAAGATAATGAATCAGGGATAGATGGTGCATCTAAAGCATCAAATAAGGATGAGGAGACAACCTTACCTACAACAGCGAAGAGTTTGAAGACTTTAAGGTGAGAGTTGCAGACAGATTTGTTCTCACCTGCATCAAGAGGATACCCAATCTCACCATATTGTTGAATGATTACACTTGCTAGTCAGATTTCTATGTAGTTAGTATGGGTGAGATGGATGTTGTTTTGGGCATGCGATGGTTGCATGACATTGGGGAGTTCACACTCAACTTGAGAACTATGGAGATGAAGTTTGAGGTGAACGGGAGATGACATGTGCTTAAGGGAATTTTAGATGGTGGGTTGAGAATGGTTTCACTCAAGAGGATGGAGAGATTGATACGACATGATCAGGTGCAGTGGGCATAGGTGATGGTAATGCTTGCAGTGTCAAAACAATAGAAGAGTGAGTATCCAACTGATATACAGGCTCTCTTGACTAAACACACCAAAGTGTTTAGTGATATACCACCAGGTAGACCCTTTGATAGGGATATTAAGCATGTTATTGAGTTAGAGGGGAGTGCTAAGCCCATGATTACAACAACTTAAAAGCACCTGAAAAGATATAAGGATGAAATTGAGAAAGCTATCAAAGAGCTTCTCGAGATGGGGCACATAAGGCCAAGCAAAAGTACATTCGCTTCATTAGTAGTCTTAGTGAAGAAAAAAATGGAAATCTCAGAATGTGCATTGATTACAAAGAGCTTAATAAGAAGACCATTAAGAATAGATACCCCATACCCTACATTGATGAGTTGATAGATGAGTTGCACAAGGCCTATTACTTCTCAAAAATAGATTTGAGATCCAGTTATCACTAGTTCCAGGTCAGAGACGAAGATGTTGAGAAGACAACTTTCACCTGTGTTATTATGGGCACTTCGAGTTCCTGGTCATGCCTTTTGGTTTGACCAATACACTAGCCACCTTCTAATCCTGTATGAACAGGGTGTTCAGGGAACAATTGAGGAGATTCGTATTGATATTTTTTGATGACATATTGATATACATTAGGACTTGGGAGGACCATTTGAAACACATTGACATTGTTTTGAGCATTTTGGAGCAGGAGTTATTAAATGCCAAAATGTCAAAGTGTGAGTTTGGGATGACCGAGTTGTTGTACTTGGGTCATATTATCAGTGCTAGTAGCCTGAAGGTGGACCTGAAGAAGATTCTAGAAATCATCGACTGATCACCACCAAAGAATCTCTCAACTCAAGGGATTCCTTGGTCTTTGTGGATATTACCGCAGATTCATGAGGGGATTTTCTCAGTCAACTGCCCCCCTTACAGACTTGACTCAAAAGGATGCATTTAGTTGGTCAAGTGGTGCACAGGAGTGTTTTGGCAAGTTTAAGGAGTTGATGAGCACCTGTCCTATTTTGGTCATTCCAGATTTTAGCAAGCCATTTGAGTTATAGTGTGATGCCTCAGGGGAAGGCATTGGTGCGGTATTAATGTAGGATAAACACCTCATAGCATTTGAGAGTAGGAAGTTGAGGGGTGTGGAGAGGAGTTATAGTATACACGACAAGGAGATGTTAGCCATCATGCATGCATTGGCTAAGTTCAGATAGTACCTAGTTGGGAGTAAGTTTGTGGTGAAAACAGATCACAATAGTCTAAAACATTTCCTTGGTCAGAAAGACTTGAATGATAGGCAACAGGAGTGGGTCAACAAACTTCAGGCCTACAACTTTGACATTGTCTATGTCAAAGGGAAGAAAAACATTGTTGTTGACACCTTATCCATGAGACCACATTTGTGTGCAGTGGGAGCTATTATAGAGGATTGGAAAGAGGTGATATCTGCAGAGTATGCCAAAGAAAAATGGGCTTCTGGACTCATTGATGGCACTATCCATGATGAAATGTATTCAGTGGTAAATGATTTTCATCATTTACAAGGATAGAAATTTTCTAGTGCTAGGATCAGAGATGAAATAGAAGGTTTTGAGAGCATTCCCCAACTTGCCTATGGCTGGACAACCTGGTTACTTTAAAACATATAGGCAAGTGAGAGAGTGTTTCACATGGAAAGGCCTCAAAATTGAAGTGCTGAAATATGTGAGAGAGTGCCTGACGTGCCAACAAAACAAGCATGAGCACACTTTTAGGTGGATTATTACAGCCCCTACCCATCCCTAAGAGGAAGTGGGATAGTATTTCTATGGAATTTATCATAGAGTTACCAAAAGTCCAGGTTCAGGATTGCATCTTTGTGGTAGTAGATAGATTGATGAAGTTTGCACACTTCTTTGCCATTCCTACCACCTATACTGCAGCTCATGTTGCAGAGTTTTTTTTTAGAGAGGTATTCCATCTTCATGGGTTGCCACGAAGCATTATGAGTGATAGGGACAATAGGTTCCTAAGTAATTTTTGGTAGGAGCTCTTCAGGTTGACAAGGACAGAGCTGACCCCCAGCATGAGCTACCACCCACAGACAGATGGCCAAATAGAGATTGTTAATAAATGGGTGGAAGGATACCTCTGTAATTATGTAGTAGGGTAGAAAAAGGCATGGATTAAGTGGCTTCACATGGGGGAGTATTGTTATAAGTCCACTTATCAAATGTCTATCCAGATGTCACCCTTCATGGCTCTATATGGGTATGAGGCACCGAGCTTTGTGGATTTATTATTCGGTGATAGTATGCCTAAGGCCAAAGACCTTCTATAGGAGAGTCAAGATATCATGAGGTCTTTGAAGGAGAATATTCAAAAGGCTCAGAATCAGCAGAAGTAGTATACATCTATCAGTAGAGGGCTGAGTGTTCATTTGAGGTAGGTGACATGGTGTATTTGATGTTGCAGCCCTATAGACAGTCCACTCTCAAGAAGAGTGGAGCAGAAAAACTTAAGCCACGATACTATGGACCTTTCAGGATCTCCAAGAAAGTTGGAGAAGTGGCTTATGAGTTGGAATTACTAGCAGGTAGTAGGGTACATAATGTATTTCATGTATCCTGCCTCAAGAAGGCATTGGGACATAATGTGACACCTTCAGCAGAGTTACCTCCTCCTAATGAAGAGGAGAAATTGAATTTGGTACTCAAGGCTATAATTGATACTAGAGAATGCACTTTGAGGAGGAGGACAATTAGGGAATATCTGGTAAAATGGATAAACCTTCCTGATGAGGATGCTACTTGGGAGAATGAGTAGATATTGGAGCATCCTGATCCGCGATTGCTTGAGAAAAGCAATCTTAACGAGGGTGGACTGTAATGTCCCTTTTCTAGCTTCAGAGTTAGTCTATCATTAGGTTCCCATAGAGTGACAGTTGGGTTAGGGAACCATGGTTGGATCAACTTTAGATGGATCATTCAGTGGTGTAGAGGTGGTTTGAGTTCAGTGGAGCTAGTTGGCACGCTCAGGGTTGGCCTTGTTTTCTTATGACCCACAATTGCTATTTTTAGTAAGTTTAGGATTGGTGTTGTTTCAAGATTTTCAGAGTGGGATTGGATTCATCTCGTCAAGACATTTCCGGCGAGCTATAGATCATTAGATTCTGACATCATCTTGATATTTATTTTAAAGTTTGAACTTATATAATATTTATTTGATGGGACTTTATAAATATTAAGTGACTTATGAAAAGGAAATATTTAAAAGTCACTAAAGGTGCTTGGGCGCCCATTCTGAGGGGAAAATAATATAATTTTAAAACATAACAATTCCCCCCAAAAAGCTAACACTTTCTTGGAGAAGAAATATAAGAGAGAGAAAGTGAGTTCATTCTTTATGCATGAGTTTATGATATTGTTGGCTATTTGCTCTGCTAGGGCTTTTCTGTGAGGGTTTGAAGAGGATTCAAACTAGAGGCTATTGGGAATGAAAACTCCCTCTAGTAATAGCATTCTATAGGCATGAAAGACCGTCCAAAGGTGCTATGTTGGCAAATGAATTCAATGTTTGCACTAGAGCTTCAATGGATTCTTTGTGGTGAGATTTAGAGGGTTTATTGAGCATATCATTTGCAAATTGTTAATGTACAATTTATATCAAGGTGTAAGGACAAATTTGGGAGTGTTTGTGGGAGTGTTGAAGGCTAATATATGTTTCATTTGCTGGTCATACCATCATAGCCTAGCTGTACCATTTCTTGAGTGCTCTTGGAGATGATTCTACCCAGCTTCTTCACTCTATCTTGGGCATAGGAGGGTAATAAGAGAGTGCGGATATTTTAGAGCTATTGCAAACTTATTTCGAAGACTTCCATTATTGTTTGCTACATGCTTGGCCGTACCACTTGGCTTGGAGGTGACGCGGGGGTTGTGAGGACTCATTCTTCATTGATTATTGCTGCATATCAACTTATTTTGAGGTGTCTAGGGCCTATATGTTCATTGTAATCCTTTACATGCTCAATACAAACCATTCTTGGTGATTTTTGGAGCTAATTTGTAATACCCAGTTTTTGGTGCAGTCTCAGTACATGTCTGAAGTTGCAAATCTGAACATGGGTATATGTTATTAATTGATATTTGACTATTCTGTGATCTGGGTCCTTATATTTTCTTCATATCTATTGTATATTTTCTGGGTTTGCAATATATGCTATCTATTGTATTGTTCTGGCAACACACATTGCAAGAAAACTGAAACCCTTTTTACATCTTCTCTCTAGTCTGAAAGAACACTCTAAAAAAATACAAATAACACTATTAAGATCTTTAAAAAGAACTAAAAGGTATGACACATTACAAGCTTCATAATCTATTATTACTCATAACCTGATTCATGATAGAATGATAGGATTCAGATATCAGAGTAAACTTTCTTTGTTGATACGGTGCTTTCTTTGGATTAGTAATAGCAGATACTTGAGAAAATTCATTCAAATTCGGTCCATTAACCTTGATGAAACTTTTATTATTCCTCTTAAAGTTGTTTTGTGATGGTCCACCCGTGGATAGACCAACTTGAGCCGATGAGTTTTGGTTTTCATAATGACTAGATGAAAGTTGATAATCATGAAGGGCGGTACATAAATGTTGAAAGGAGTTATACTTCATCAAGAGAATCTTATCACGAATGTTAGGTTGTAAATTTGTAATAAACACCTTCTGAACATCCTCATCCTTCATTTGATATTGAATTTGTGCATAAAGAGATTGACACTGACTAATAAACTCAGTTAACTTCTCTTTTGGACCTTGTTGGCAATGGACTAAATCGATCAAAAAAACTTGAGGTCCAATGTTTTCTTGGAAATGTTGTAAAACTTGATCAACTAATTGTGAAAAAGAGTGTATTGAATTTGGAGGCAAAGAGCAAAACCATTCTAAAGTAGTATCTTTGAGAGATCGCGAGAAAAGTTTTGCTAACAAATACTCTTCAAAGTAGAAATCACTACACATCTATGCTGTGAATGCTGCCACATGGGTATTAGGATCACCATTTCCACCATATTTTTCAAAGTGAGGAGTCTCAAACCTCTCAGGTGTAGGAGTTCTCAAGATTGCTATGATAGGTAAAAAATCAAGTTAATAAGATCAAGCATAGCCATGAAAACCCAACCCTACCATCATCAAAGAATCTAATCTAAATGAAACCAAAAGTATGCAATTCAAGCACAACATCACCTAGATTATGTGATTCCTTGTTTATGATGTGGATTGCTTCTTCAACAATGAACAATTATGAAGATAAAAGTTGCCATGATGGATGAATGATAATGGTAAAAGCTCAATGGATGCTATGGATGCTCAAGTGCTCAATATGCTCAGGATGATAATGTAGACGCTATATGAATGCTGGATTGTGTGAGGTATGGAATGAGAGGGCGTTTATATAGAACTCAACCAAAATCAATCAATGGTGGAGATTCGATAGCTATGTGACTAGCTAAGATTGAATGATAGACATAGGTGAATGTGAAGATGACAAGTGGCGGGAAGATAGGGCTTATGTGTGTTTGTATACATAAAAAGTACTACATATGAAAGATATTAAATAAAAGGATGTAGTACCCCACTTATCTTTTTAAATGAAAGAGGTACACATGTCGGCTCATGAGATAAATGATAAGATAAATTAATTAAATAAATAAAATTTATTTAATTAATTGGAAAGTGGGTTTATGAAAGGAATTTTTAATTAAATAAATAAGATTTATTTAATTAAAAATAGATAGAATGAAGATAATTAAATAATTAAAGATTGTTTAATTATAGCTTAGAAGAAATGGCTAATGAATTAATTAAATAAATATAAATTTATTTAATTAATAGAAGAAAAAGATATGTTAGGGATATTGCTCAAGTGTGTTAGACAAATGCAGATGATAGATAATGCGATGTTTGAATGCTAATGATAATGAGTCAATTTTGGGTGTCTACATTTTGCCCCTCTTTGATACAATGTTCAATAGAGCGTTGTGTCAAAGAAAGATACGATATGCGTTGAATAAACAAGGTTCTGCCCCAGTGTAACTGGCAGGTGATGGCCCTTCGAGAGGTAAGCCAGGCTAACCAGGAAGGGCTGGGTTGGCTTGCGATAGATGAAAGGATAGAAATAAGGTTGACACAAAGAAAAAGGGGGTTGGGTTGGAACAAATGGGATGATGTAGAGGAAAATAGGCTTTGGCATAGAAGAATTAGGGTTTGGGATAGGGCTACAAATAGGGTCCGCAAAGGCAAATAGGCTCATTTGTGCTCAGAAAGTGATAGAGATCTAGAGCTCCTTAGAGTTGGTGTGCGATGAGAGTTGGAGAGCTATCAGGATGGTGATTCCATGCGGAGATCATCGTACCGAGCGAATGAGGACACATGGGCGACCAGAGGGATCAGGCGTACCGATATGTATTGAAAATTTTGCTAAAAGCATGATTTTGATAGGCTAGAAGCGTCATAAATTCACACACGTCACCAAAAGCGACTAGGTCTTAGGATAGGCAGTTCAGGTCACTTGTGTAGGAAAACAGGTTGCTTACAGTATACGACGGTACAGCTGGTGCAAGATATGAGAGCTGAGAGAGATGGTCTGCGGGCAGAGAGAGATACGCCTGTGTAGCAACTACAAGAGATGACTAGTGAGCGAGATAGAGCCATGGCTGCATTAGGTACTAATGGGGTGACGATGTATTTGGCCACATAGTTGACACAGGTACAGGCAGAGCTGCGGAGAGTACAGGGTGAGGCGGAGTACTATAGAGGCTTATACTATGGGGTTGTGCTAGCGGAGCAGAGGTAGTGTAGCTTTAGGAGCAGGTCAGGGGCTTCAGGTTCATGGAGATCATGTGGATCTCGATCAATAGCCTCAGTGATGGGGCCACCGAGAGATAGGGGGCCAGGTGCAGGACCCAGTGGTGGTGGTCAGGGCGAGGGAACTGCCAGTAGTCACTAGGGCTACCTTGTTTATATTGTATCTTGATGAGGCCTCGAGTCGATTGTACATACATTCTTTTATGGCTCAACTTGTATATGTAGACACTTGTATATTGACACATGTATATATATGATGGTGTATTGTTGATCTATATGATGTTGTAGTGGATGCATTGTTGGTATTATGATGGTTATGCATGTTATATTTGTATTTTCATGGATCATGTATGGATATTTATGCAAATGATATGAATGAAAATGTTAATATGTAAATGGTAATGAAATGGATGGACTTATGCATATAGATAGATGGTAATGAGATGATATGTGATGAAATTATGTATGTCTAACACACTTGTTTTGTGGGATAAGAGATTTGGACAAAGGATGATGGAAATGATTGATCTTGGCTGAGGACTATATAGGCGAATAATAGGATGAATAGATGGGATGATGGACAGCTTTTTAATTAATTGCTCAAAATGAAAAGAAATGCAATTCTTATGTTTGATATAACATATGGATGTTATGCACCAGGGTATAGAAGACCAAGGTGTTGAGATATCCAATGCACAACTAGCATGCTACAATCTTGTCTAAACATATGAGGTCAAGATGTTGAGCCAACATGCACAAGATATGAATAATAGCTAGTGTTTCAAGATGGACTTTGATGCTACAAGAAATGGTTTGAGCTTATCTCCACTACACATAGTGGTAGCTTGCTGGTTATATGTATGGAGCTAGTCTTAACATAGAATAGTCTCAAGTGCATAAGAGGTTGTTTAGCTTCTCAGATGCTAGAGATATTGATATGTAAGATGCTAATCCCAACACGTACAAGATACCAATACACATAGGAAGAGAATAAGATCATCCCGCAAACACAGCATATGAAAGAAATATGACCATGCCCCATTCCTTACTTCATCACAACATACCAAGATATAGATAGATCAAGGCAGTCTTGATTAGGCATAGAAAAGGGACAAAAGATAAATCAAAAGATAAAACAAAAGATACTGTCATCACATTCTCTTGCCAAATTTAGGTGCTCTTAGATGGATTTAAGTTGGCGCCTTGTTAAGAGGAAAGATGCATCTTGTTAAAGGCTAAAGATGTTGATAGACTACTATAGCAAATGTTGGCTTAAGGCATGCAGACAAATAGCTTCTGGCTTATTCTTGATTGGTTAAAGTGCTTGAGCTTTCAGTATACACATAGTTTGCTTCCTGCTTGAGCTGATCAAAGAGAAGAAGATGGAAGATGAGAGAAGATGAAGAAGATGGGGTTGATCATCTGTGCTTGAGTACTGGAAACTTCCTTCATATTCTAGACTGCCTACATACCCTGTATCCACGAGATCAAAGCACATTTATGATGAAGATGAGACATGATGAATATGTAGTTCTAGGTTTTTATTGATGATGTGTGTGATGAAAGATAGAAGACTATGAGATGAAAGACTGGAGGATGATTAGAAGAAAGATGAAAGAGGGATGATGAAAAGAAGGGGCTATCATCTTATCCTGAATCAGAGTGCTTCCTTCGCATCTCAGATTGCCTACATACCATGTATCCATGGGATCAAGGCTTTAACGATAGAGCTGGGATGTAGTTCTTGCTTATTATGCTAGACGGGTGATATTGAAAGACTGACGTGATTGCTTGAATGTTTGTGTTGGCAATGTCTTATGATTTTTGGATGTCAGATGACCGTGAATTGATTTGTAAATATATGAATCCTAGTTGCAAAATGTTTTGCCACGTTTGTTGTTGGATGAACGCTATGGTTGAAGTTTGAAAGTTTATTGTGTTGTGAGCTAAAGTGTTTGATGTGTTATGAGCTAGAGATAGTGGTATCCACTTCCAAAGAAGACTCAACAAATGCCCCCAATGCAGGATGAGGTTTATTATGAAGGAGTGATGATGGAGAAGGCATGTGGTTAGGTGCTAAAATAGATGATTATCGCAACAATATCTCAAGTATGATAGCTAGCATTGATAGAGGTGAAGATGGAAAGGCTATTTATTGCGATGACATGTGGATTATGATATGGACTATGTGGGATAGGATGGTAAAATATTGTAGGAAGAGTGATGATCAAACAAACCAAGCAGACGATGGAAGTTGGTCACTACACATAGCGCCTGTTTGCCAGGTCTTCACTATGGTACTTATCCAAGGCACTTGTTTACCAGGTTTTCACTTGAGGATGGATTATTTATCTTATACTATTATTTTTTTGTTATCTAAAGTGCCACAAAGTGGTTTTCACTGTTGGATGGATTTTTTTTTTTGGGATAGCTGAGATTTAAGGATAAAACTTCTTGAGATGAATGTTGTTGACTACTTCATCCAAGGGAATGCCTTTAGGTGTTGAAAGAGTATATGCACCTGATCCATAAACCACTGTGATGATGAAAGGACCAAGCCAATTTGGTTCAAACTTGCCCTGTTTCTCTCAGTGTTGCTGATTCCTTTGATTTTCTTTAAGGACAAGATCTCCAACTTAAAATCAGTGTTCTCTAATTTTCTTGTTGTAGCTATGGCGTAGACGATTTTGATAGACTTGGAGATGGTTGAGTGCTGTAAGACGTCGTTCATCTAGAAGCTCAAGATCATGGAGTCTAGATACTCGATATTCTTCCTCTGAGATGGTATGTTGTAAGGATACTAGCAGTGAGGGGATCTCAACCTCAATAGGTAAAATAACTTCAGTGCCATACACAAGAGCATAAGGTGTGGCTCCAGTGGGAGTTCAAATACTTGTTCTATATGCCCATAATGTAGGATGGAGTTCTAGATGCCAATCCTGACCAGCTTCATTGACCATCTTTTTGAGAATTTTGATGATTATTTTATTAGAAGCCTCAGCTTGGCCATTGCTCTGAGGATAGTAAGGGGTAGAGAATCGATGTTGGATATGGAACTTGTTGCAAAGATCTTTGACCTCTTGATTCTTGAAGGGACGACCATTATCTATGACAATAGCTTGAGGAACTCCATAATGGAAAATGATATAGTGTAGAATAAACTTAGATATTTGCTTGCATGTGATATAAGTCATTGGTATGGCTTCGACCCACTTTATGAAATATTCGATGGCGGTGATAATGAACTTATGACCATTTGATGAAGTAGGATGGATTTTACCTATGAGATCAAGACCCCATTGTGAAAAAGGCCATGGAGTAGTGATAGGTTGAAGCTCATGTGCTGGTGCATGTATTAAACCTCCATGTTTCTGACATTGTAGACATCTCTTTGCAAATTGTTGTGCATCTTTTTCCATGGTTGGCCAATAGTATCCTTCTTGTAGAAGTTTCTTAACAAGGCTAGGGCCAGCAGAATGCAATCCACAGACACCTTCATGTACATCACGTAAGGCCACTTTTGCTTCCTCCAAATCAAGACACCTAAGAAGGATACCATCAAGACTTCGGCGATAAAGGGTGTCTCCCAAAATAGTGTAACGAGAGGCTCGGCAGATAAAGGTTTTGCATTGGTTATTAGATAATTGAAGTGGAAAGGTTTGATTATAGATATACTTATATAAATCCTTGTACCACAGTGAATTGGGACCAACAATGTCACATATAAGCTCAGACTGTGGAACTTCAAATGCTGGAATCAAAAGTTGTTCGACCAAAAACTCACATTTATGTGTATTAGATGGCATGTCTAGAAGAGACCCAATCATGGCCATGGCATTTGCTGCTCTTTTTTGTAGTCTTGGAATTTGTTCAAAAGTGATATTGTCAAAATACCTTTTAAAATCATCAACCATTAGCTTGTATGGAAGAAGTTTCTCATCTTTTGTTTGATATTCATCTAAGACATGTTTGATAACTAGTTGAGAATCACCAAAGACTTGTAACTATTTGATAGCCCATTGTATTGCCATGCGCAATCCTGTGATTAAAGCTTCATACTCTACTATGTTATTGGTACATGGAAATGCAATTCTGTATGATTTCGGTATACAATCTCCTTGAAGGGTAACAAATAAGATCCCTGCTCCTGATCCATGTTGTGTGTATGATCCATCAAAATATAGTTGCCACCATGTTGGAGAAGTTAAATTAAACAATCCTTCATCATGGAATTTTTGGATACACTGGATGAATATCTGTGATGGGTGCTACAACTAATTGATCAGCGATGACTTGTCCTTTGATGGCTTTTCGATCCACATTATGTATGTCAAATTCACTTAAGATCATGACCTATTTTGCTAATCTTCCCATGAGAATTGCTTTAGAAAGAAGACATTTGAGTGGATCAACATTTGATATGAGCTTGGTTGTTTGGTTCAGCATATAGTGTCGTAACTTTTGGGAAGCAAACACTAATGCTAAACATGCTTTTTCCATAGATGAATAATTGATTTCATATCCCACAAGAGTTCTGTTGATCTAATAGATGGCTTGTTCTTTTCTTGAATCATCATGTTGAGCTAGAAGGGCACCCAATGTTGTTGTTGTTGATGATATGTAGAACAATAATGGGCAGTCAAGTATAGGAGGTACTAACATAGGAGGTGTTTCTAGATATTCCTTTATTTTATCAAAAGCTTGTTGACACTTTTCATCCCACTTAAAACGTTCACCCTTACGAAGAAGATGCTGAAAAGGATGACATTTATCTGCTCGTTGTGAGATAAATCTGCGGATGGACTATAACCTTCCTTGTAAACTACGGAGCTGCTTGAGATTTGTTGGCGAAGGCATTTCCATGATAGCTTTTGCTTTAGCTAGGTCCACTTCTATCCCTTGTCGAGACACAATGTATCCCAATAGTTTTCCAGATGTTACACCAAATACACATTTCTTTGGGTTCAGTCTGACTTGATACTTTTCTAATCGATCAAAGATTTGTGGTAATACCTGTAGATGTCCTTCTCTTGTCTTAGATTTTCCCAAGATGTCATCAACATAGTCTTCCATGATATTATGAAAAAGGTCATGAAAAATAACTGTCATGGCTTGTTGATAAGTAGCTCCAACGTTCTTGAGACCAAAAGGCATTACAACCCAGCAATATGTGCCCCACGGACAAATAAAGGATGTTTTATCTTGATCTTCTTCTGCTATTTTAATTTGATTATACCCTAAAAATCCATCCATCAAAGATAGCATTTCATGTCTGCCTGTAAGATCTACAATGTTGTCTATGCTTGGTAATGGAAAGTCATCCTTAGGACATGCTTTATTAAGATCTCTGAAGTCTGTTCAACAATGAACTCAGCCATCAGGTTTTGCTACAGGTACCAAATTGGAAACCCATTCTGGATAATCAATAGGCTTTATGAACTTTGCTTCTAATAGTTTCTAAATCTCTACCTTGACCAATAAAGCTACCTATGGATGCATTTTACACAATTTTTGTTTGACAGTTTTTGCATTAGGAGATACTGCTAGATGATGTACCACAAGTGATGGATCTAGACCCGGCATGTCAACATAGCTCCATGCAAAATTTATAGCTCTTCTCATAAAAAATGCTGTGAAGTTTCTTGTTTCTTGCTCTGATAGTGAAGCTGCCAAAAAAGTGATCTTTGGATTCTGCTCTGTACCCAAGTTCATGTCTTGTGATTGTTCAACTAGCACTGTTGATTTCTCATGATAATTAGTGGCAATAGGAAGATCAAATCCCCCATCCTCAGGTGCCTCAGAGAGGTTTTCACCTTCGGATACGTCCTTTATTTTTACTTTTTCACGATCAAGAGGTGCCTTTCAGTTTTCACCTAGTGACCTATTTTGTTTAATTTTGTTTATTTCACTTTTACGACTGAAGGATTTGATACTTCCGTCAAAATATGCTAGTTTAGGTAGGTCCATCATGAAACCTGCTTTGTGATCATCTAATGGAATGCCTTGTTGCAAGCCCATGAATTCTGCAATAGCTTCATCATTTTCAAATGTATCTAATATCGGTGCCCCCTGTTGGTCCCACTTGACGAGGTCAGGATATACAAGTGAAAGGTTAATGGAGGAATTGTTATGGCTAGAAGAGGCTGCAAAAATCATGAAGATGGAGTGTTCTTGGAAAAGGTCGGTAATATGAAGGGGGGAGTCATCGATAGTATCCAAATTAGAAGTCTCTCCTGTCAAGGAAGGTCCAGCGTCAGTATCCGAAATACACTTAATGTCCTTCAGTCGTGGTACCTCTGGCTGATAACTAAGGCCTTGCTTATTAAACTTCTTAGACACAATGATGGGTTCAATAGGTCCTTGTTCTTGTGATCCCAATCCACCATGTCCTTTATAGCCCATGTTCTTTATAATGCAGAATCCATTGTTGTATCTCTCTACTTCCAGTTGGACTTGATCATTTTCATCAAAGAATATCCAAGAGTCTATATCATCAATGTCTTCATCATCTAGGAATCTACCTTTTATGAATATTGTAGGTGGAGCTTTGATGACAGCGGGGGCTGAAGTTGGTTTGGATGTAGAAGGTTTACCATAGGATTTAGGGGATAATGGAAGGGTGCCTACACAACAAGAGTCTTGCAGTGTGTATTCACCAGGACCATGCTCAGTGTACTTGATACAGAGGTTGGAAGCATCTTTGCTAGATGATGGCTTGAGTAGGTCAGATGGATCTACATAGGATGAAGATGGATATGCCTCGGTGTTGATAGGAATACAGTTCAGACTTTGATATTTAGCTTGAAAGGTACGACAAAATTCAAATGGATTGGGATCAGCTTGGATAGTAACCTCAACACCATTGTGTGGAAATTTAAGACATTTATGGTATGTGGAAGGAACTGCCTTGAGGGCATGTATCCATGGACTACCAAGGATGATGTTATAAGGAAGGTCAATATAAAGGACCTGACAACGGGTTTCTATGGTGACCGACCCAACTTGGATACGCAAGAAAATAATCCCTTCAGTATCTCTCTCGGCATCATCATATGCTCTGATAGTAATAACCTTGGAGGTGTCAACATCTTTCTCAGAATATCCCAGTTGTTTGATTAATTTCAAAGAACATATGTTAAGACCAACTCTACCATCTACCAAGATTCGTTTGATACAGTGTTGTTTAACAAATACTTCAATGTGGAGGACTGAAGATCTTTGTTAGAAAATGTTAAATGACAAGGGGCTGCAATGCTAGCGACCATAGATTGGAATTGTGTGATATCAATATCGTTAGACACCAAAGATTCTTGTAGGGCTTTGTCAAGGATAACTTTGTGAGCAGGGGATATGTGAAGCAACTCAAGAATAGATATGTGTGCGGATGTTTTGCCAAGGTGATCCAAGATATTATAGTTAGAGAATGGTTGAGAAGGATGAACAAGTGCTCCTTGAATAGTGACGTGACCTCTTCGAGTGGTTACAATGTAGTCAGGTACTTTGCCTTGGATAGTAATGGTAGAAATGTGAGCAATGTCAATGCGGCCAATGGTAGATGATTCATAGTTGTACTAAACGGCATTTCCAGCATGAGGGTTACTTGTTTTGTCATGAGATGGAAGTGGATTCTTAAAAGTCTCTAGATCATAGTTCAATGTTGATTATTGTGCAGGTTGAGTTGTTGAAGGTGTAACTTTGATTAAACCTTGATCGATGCAATCTTGGATGACATGTTTTAAGTGCATACAACCATTTGTTTTGTGTCCTTTAACTCTATGGAAATCGCAATACTCATTTTCTTTGTACCAAGGAGCTTTGAAAAGTGGTTCACCATTGGGTGGTGCATCTGATAAGACAATATTGCCTGCTTTGTTGTTGGTTGGTTTTCCCTAGAGAATAGCTCACACACTCAAGGGAAAAGTTGTTTGCTAAAGGTTGCTATGTTGCTGATGTTTTGCTGAGGCTAAAGCTAAAAGATGATGTTTTGTTGATTGATCGAAATGATTGGTTTGATGTTTGGTTTGCTAGTTTGGGATCTCAAAAAGATGAAAAGCTCATGAAATGTGATTGATTGGTAAGCTCAAAACAAGAGACAAAGTCCATGTATCTACTAATGATCAGAGACAGGTTTGAAAGCTAATGTTGAAGCTGAGCAAGCTGGATTTGTGGCTAATTTGACTAAGTCACTAAGATTTGTTGGTATTAGACTGCAGGCGACAAGTGATAGCTCATATGTGACTCAGAAAAGACCAAAGGCATCTGGTAATAGCTCAAATGCAGATTGGTTTAGGTTTTGTCATCAGGTTACAGTGTTAACTAGAGGTGATCTAATTGTTCATAAGCGATAACTGTTAGCTCAAAAGTGATTTACTATTGATTGGAAGCGATGTAGGTTATGCCAAAGGTGACAGACTGTTGTTTAAAGGCGAACCAATTTAGGCAGAAAGCGGCTAACTATTGTTTAAAAGTGACTCTGTTTAGGCAAAAAGTGGCTAACTGTGGTTCAAAAGTGACTCTGTTTAGGTTTAAAAGATATTCTATTGTCTATATGCGGGTAGTTTAGGCTTAAAAGCGACTGTGCTGTCAGGAAAGATGTCTAATTTGTGATTTTTGACAAGAAAATAGTAATTACAGTCAATCACACTCACAACAATCACAAACTTGTACAACCTAGGCTAGGAAAGGATTGTATTTGTTGAATCCCCTGACCATGTGTATTCAAAGCAGATAGCTTCAGGATCTTGGTAGCACCGGCTCCCCTCCACGGCACACACTTCTCACACATACCAAGATCCAGGTTTCCTGTAAGGCCTGTCCCTCACCAAACCTTAGGATTTTCCCTACTATCTCTTCTAAGAACCACGTGATTTAGGACGGATTCAAAGGTCCCACCTTTTATGTCAACAAATAGAGGGCTTTTGGCTACTACAAAAAGTTGCTAATGAGGGCATCCGTTTGGGTGGCTATACATGCGGCAATGCTACTCTCTGTTATGGAGTCTCCCAGCCTTCAAGGGTTACACCTTGGAGGGTTTTGAGGGAGGTTGGCTATTGGTATAATGCAACAACACCTGTTGTTTGTGACTTTTGACACAAACACTTTTCTTATATAGCGATTCAGAAGGACTTGGCTTTAGCGAGTTACCGCTTGGGTCGTATCCCTTCTCACACTAGGAAGGCAGGCCCTCTAAAGATAATAACAAGTTCTCATACACCCAAGATCCATTTGATAGGCAAGGGGAGAGGATACTTTTGTTATTAAATTTGGGTTACAATCAATCACATGCAAGCAATCAAAAAAAGATAAATCAAGCACATAGCAAGCAATGATTCATTTTAAGCACCAAGCCCAAATGTTCCTAATTTAGTGAAAAACCACAAGTCTTGGACCGATCGGAGCTACAACAGATATGTTAGTAGTTTGATAACCTTCTTTTCTTAGACAAATTGATAAGATGTTGCACAAATACCCAATTAGTAGCCAAGAAAAACAAACTGTAAATGATATAGACTGAAAGCAACACAGTTTACCAGAGGCGATCCACTGTCTATCAAAAGCAATCTCTATTCTATCACAGGTGAAATCTTATAGATCATAAGAGATGTCAGGGTCTCCAGATGTGAATTGTTAAAGCTTAGAAGCGATGCAAAAAAGCATGAAGTGGTTGGTTACGGCTCATAAGTGACCTGGATCTACAAAAGAAATAATACGCAACAAAAACCCTAGTTCTGCTATAAGCGACGCAGTTAGCTAAAAGCGATCACTGTCAGATCAAAAGTGATTCAATTAAATGCAAAAGCGACCACTGTTAGTATAAAAGCGGTGCAGAACAAACAAGAAGCGACCACTGTTAGTATAAAAGCGATCCAAAAAATGCTACAGGCTACAGATTTTAGCTCAGAGGCGACGCAGGTATTCCGAGAACGATGATTTTTTGCTCAAAAGTGACTGGAACCTGTCGTAAGCGCTCAAAAAATCTAATCTTCATAAAAATAACTTCAAATAGCAAAGTTAATCAAGGACGTGAGTCCCACCAGGCGTGCCAAAATGTGATAGGTAAAAAATCAGGTTAATAAGATCAAGCATAGCCATGAAAACCTAACCCTACCATCATCAAAGAATCTAATCTAAATGAAACCAAAAGTATGCAATTCAAGCACAACATCACGTAGATTGTGTGATTCCTTGTTTATGATGTGGATTGCTTCTTCAACAATGAACAATTATGAAGATAAAAGTTGCCATGATGGATGAATGATAATGGTAAAACCTCAATAGATGCTATGGATGCTTAAGTGCTCAATATGCTCAGGATGATAATGTAGATGCTATATGAATGCTGGATTGTGTGAGGTATGGAATGAGAGGGTCTTTATATAGAACTCAACCGAAATCAGTCAACGGTGGAGATTCGGTAGCTATGTGAATGGCTAAGATTGAATGATAGACATAGTTGAATGTGAAGATGACAAGTGGCAGGAAGATAGGGCTTATGTGTGCTTATTTACATAAAAAGTACTACATATGAAAGATATTAAATAAAATGATGTAGTACCACTTATCTTTTTAAATGAAAGAGGCACACATGTCAGCTCATGAGATAAATGATAAGATAAATTAATTAAATAAATAAAATTTATTTAATTAATTGAAAAGTGGGTTTATGAAAGGAATTTTTAATTAAATAAATAAGATTTATTTAATTAAAAATAGATAGAATGAAGATAATTGAATAATTAAAGATTGTTTAATTATAGCTTAGAAGAAATGGCTAATGAATTAATTAAATAAATATAAATTTATTTAATTAATACAAGAAAAAGATATGTTAGGGATATTGCTCAAGTGTGTTAGACAAATGCAGATGATGGATAATACGATGCTTGAATGCTAATGATAATGAGTCAATTTTGGGTGTCTACAATTGCATAAGATAGGGGATTTTGGGCATGATAAGTTGGTATACTAGGTTGTGAAGAATTTGTCAAGTTTGTCACTTTTTGTTGTAAAGAAGTCATGCCTTGCAAAAGTTGGTTTAAGATGGCATCATTGGGAGATGCGGTTTGCTGTGAGGAATTAGAACCAAAGTGAGGAGGTAATTGAGCCTGAGTAGTGATAAGTGGAGGTTGTGAATAGTTCAATGGTGCTTGGACATAGTGATAGGTGGAAGGTGGTTGCAAATAATTGTATGTAATGGGTGGTTGAGAATAAGTGGGATGGAGAGGTGGTCGAGAGTGATTATTCATAGAAGAGGTCCCCTTAGAAACCAAATTCTGATAATTAAATCCCACAGCTTTGTAATTTTGTGAACTAGTTCCATTAGATACTCCAATACCAGTGGTAGCATTACTACAAGCATTTGCATTAGTTGTTAAAAATGTCGATGTAAATGTAGACATTCCAATGGTCGGTATAGGTGTCGAAACTTTGCGTATGAGATGGTGACGACATGTTTTTAATATGATTCACACATTCAGTCACCGTCATGACATTATTGTGTACAATATGCGTTAAACCTCAAATAATATTAATACCATCTTGTACTTCTTTTAGTAATTCTCTTATGTGGTGGATCACAGGGACAACTTCTTCCACTATCCTTTCATTTCCAACAAATTCTTGAAAATCGGCTAAGTCTTTATTAAGTTTCTTTATTTGCTCATTAGGTACATGTGTGACCACCTCAATAGTGTCCTCAACATCATGAAATACTTGATCTTCCATAGTGGTTGTGTGAGGTATAGTATCTTGCAAAATTTGTCTCTCCTTTTGTATAGAAGGTATTCAATGGATTTTCAAAGGTAGGAATATTGTTTTCTTCAAGGGCACTAGATCCCATGAGTCTTATGCTTCTTCTTAAAGGGATATTTCTATTAGGGAAGTGATTCATAAGACTCATACAAAATCCTGCAACATGGAATGCACAAACTAATAGAACAAATCCTAGAAGCAAGATATGTTTAAGATCCAAAATGCTTGATTTTTTGACTTTTTTCAATGCAAATCACTAGGAGGAAAGGTGTTGTGAAATTTTCAAGAGGAATAGAAAATAATATGTCTTATATTAGTCCAATAAAGTGATAATATCCTTCACAACACACTTTTGATGCAAACCTAGAGTGATGACAAGTCAAAACCTAGTGAAAAAACACTAAAATATGTAAGTTTTCACAACTTTTCAATGCAAAGACCCAATAAAAAGGGTGTTGTAAAGAATTTTAGGAGGTGTAGAAGATTATAATAGTAATATCAGTCACTTTAATCCATAAAATCTATCATAGTTCACGCTTATAGTGCCAATCTAAGTCAAACCCTAGTGAAAATATAGCCAAAATATGTAATTTTTCACAAATTTTCAATGCAAAGGCCTAATAAAAAGGGTGTTGTAAGGAATTTTAGGAGGGGAAAAAGATAATAACCCTAATAATAGTCAATTAGTGCAAACATATTCTTCACAACATGCCTATGATGCAAATCTAGAGAGTCAATAAGGCCAAAATCTAGTGAAAAAGTAAGGTTTTCAAACCCTAGACATGCAATTTTGCAAGAAAATCACTATGATGCAACACTACAGTTAGAAATCAATTCTAATGAGTGTTTTAAAAGGGTAGTAAAAATCTGAAACAAGATTTTGACTACAAACTCTAGCTAATACAAAACTAGGTTATATGGAAAAATGCACAATTTCAAGCAATTTTGATCAATTTAAGCATGAAAATGGAATGTAAATGAATGATGAATGAAAAAATTCTATATTTTAAATTATATCTGATGATAATGATAGAAATTTTCTGAAATTAAATGCCAACTAATTTAAATTATTTGAAAATGCAAGCTAAAAATGCTTTTTTTAAAAAAATTTCCAATTTTTTTTGTAATTTTTCAAATGCAATAAGATGAAAAATAAAATGAATGGATGAAATGAATGTAAATCTAAAGTACAACACTCAGCAAGGTGCAAAAATTCAAAAAACACAGGTTCACCAAAATGTTTAGGGTTGAAAATGAAGAGGATTGATTTTAATGGTTTGTGTTGATCCTCCTTTCACCACTAAACATTTAAGGACATTCAACCGAATAGAGAACTCTACTATAGATCTCTTGTCACTTGAAACATAGGGGAAGATTGAAATTGTGTGATTGTGTTAAATTAAGCCCAATTATGCTCAAAACCCTAATTTTGTAAATTTGTAAATAAACAGAAAAATTATAGAAAATGATTGCACATAAAGATATCAAATGATAATCAAATGTGTACCAGATTTCAAAGTTCATTGTGCAGAAAACTCGGGGACTAATGACCGAGTGTCTTAGTCCAGCACCACAGTTTTTGTCGAGATCTGGGAATGTTGTCTGTAACCTGTTCCTGCTATTCCAGATATTTTATTATTGTGGGATCTAGAGGACTAATGAGCGAGTGCCCAAGTCCAAGTCCCTGTTTTCTTCTCTGATCTACAATTCTGACAGTCTACAATACTCTCGTGCAACTCCATTTCTTTTACTTTCGTAACATGTAACCTGCAATCATAGAAAAGTGGGTTGGGGATTGTCGTGTTTAGAGGCTTGCCCCAGTCAAGCCCCGGAGAGACAATCAAATCTTCCAAACACCATTGTCAGATAAAGAGTGTGTATCCCTGCAGAATAGAGATAAAACCCAAATGATAAATGATAGAAAACACAATTGATATCACCTTGTAGTGAAGATCTCATGGAAGGAAGATGCTCTTCATGCCATGAGGAGATGTATGCCAAATCTGCAACAAACAAGCATAATAACAACACAAAAGTCTACTCTACAACACAATGAATGCCTTGAATCACTTTCACAAAAGCCACAAGTTCACAATTGCCATCTAGTTTACAAATGAATCACTAATCATGCTTATATATGCAACTACAAACATTCTCGCTAAGAATTTTGTAATTCAAACTTAGGATGTCGACATAGGACCTAAGTAACGATCATAAATCAATACCCAAAAATAGGTCCTGACCTAAAATAGGGCAGGACTAGGGCATGAGTGCCCAAGTCCTCCCCCTATTTTAGGTAGAGATCATGTTGAGTACACCCCCCGAGTCCCATTTGCCATGAAACTTTAGGGTTTTCTCATTGGGAGTCATCAAAATCATGCAAGATGATCTAAATGCATTGGGACCCAGGAGCTAAACCTTAATAGGAAAAATCCCCCAAGGATAGTTTTCTTGACATAACAAGTATTTACAAGGCATAGAAAAAGGAGTTGAAGTATGTTGTTGGCATTACGATCCTACAAATTGCTCCAAAGGACTAGTGAAATTTGGTGTAAAGTGCCACTTTCTAGATGCCAACTCCTTCAAACCTCAAGACTCTAGCCCCCCATTGGTTGTAAGATTGCTTGGCATTCTCCTTTAAGATAAAATTTCAAGTGATAAATAGAGAATTAGGAATGGCCCCTAGGAATGAGTGCAAATGAGATTAGGCAAGGCTAGAGTTCAGTGCAAATGAGACAAATATTAGGAACTAAACTTTGATGAGAAATAGATAAGCCAAGGATCAAGAATGGTCCTTAGGAACATTTGAGTGAAAGTGAGATTTGGTAAGGTTAGAGTTGAGTTCCATGTTTTATGCGTCTTTGAACTTCCGGGTTGAACTTGAACCTTTTGTCCAAGGTTCAATGGTTCAACGGTCTAAAGTTCAACACTCATTGCCTTCTTATAAGTCGGGTCATGTAGTTACTTTGTGTAATTAATGTATCGTTGAACCTTCCGCTTGTACTCTATAGCAGGGTTCAATGGTTCAAGGTTCAACAATTCACTGTTTCATAGTTGAAAGCCTTTTACCAAAGCCACGTAACTATTTGTTGGTCTACATAACCTTTGCATCTTTGAACCTTCGTATTGAATCATATCTTTACAAGTTCAACGGTTCATAAGCTCAAGTTCCTTTTTCCGTAAGTGAATCCTTTGCTCATCTATATGGTCTAATTGGTATGGTCGAACCACCGCATTGAACCAAGGCATTGAACCACGTCCTTAAGGTTCAATGGTTCAATAGTTTAAAGATTTGGTGATTTTAGTCCCATTTTTTCCCATGGCTTTCTAAGTCAAATTTAGCGGGAAAGTTGGACGAAAATATGTCAGAAACTCATTACGAAACCGAGAGTTCTAATTTGGCGGAGGTTACGGATAATCATTATACATCATGATGGCACATGAATAATACTTGCTATTAATGAAAAGGTCAGAATTTATGTCTTTTCAAATATTTCCAGCACGTATTGCTCCGAGTGATAATTATTCAATCTGGTTAATGCCATTGTTAATTAAGAACAAGACGGATTCAGTGAGTAAACAAACTGTGCAACGCAGAGGAGAATAACGTAGGAAGTATAAGGTTCTTATTACTCAAATTTCACAGTGAATTCAGATATCTTGAAGGTGAGTTCTGTTCCTCCTATGTGCTATTCCTATTTCTTAGCTGGAAAGAAGAATCTCTTGAGTCTCTATCATTATTTTCAAATTTGAAGTGTTTTTCATTGTAATCCTGCAAGTATGGATTTAAAATCTACATCGTTGGGGAATGAACATGGTCCTGGTCTTATTTATTCTCACTCTAAATTTGGAGATACTGCGTTGGTTCAATACGATTTAGAAGAATTCAAAGAAAGAACTAGAAACCCTGTTCAAACCCCTATGATGAAGAAAATTGTAGATAGCGGCTTAGTTGAAGCCGCATCTTTTCCTCAGGCTATACTATGCCCAGAATTGGTTCAAGAGTGTATGAATAGGTATGATCCCCAGGACAGGTGCATCAGAAATGCAAGCGGTGATGTGTTATTTCATGTCAACAGACAAACCCTCATGTCTGTGATGAAGATACCGCCTAAAGAGGTGTATTCCAGCCTTGACATTACTTCCTCCTATGGGTATTTCTCGGAGAAGAAACCAACTTACAAAAGTGTAATAGTGAGAAACTGGCTGCTGAAATTTCAGAAGGGCGGTTCAAGGTTGCCCAGGCCACTCACTAGGGATCATTTGATTAAAGAAGTGAGGGATATTGTGGTATTGTTACACAGACTGAGGGGCAGTCAGCATGCCTATTATTGGGAGGATTGGATATACTTTTTCATACAAGTCATCCTTCAAGGGGAACAATATTTAGATTGGGCCGAAATAGTGGCTGATTGTCTACATCAGGGTTTGAGTAATTATCTGGGTAATAGAGATTTCTATATGTATTCGTACCTGTTCTATTGTCTAGCATCTACAAGAGAGTGGTTTGACCTACCCCATGCACCCATAGCTAAGAATAGTAAGATTTATGAATATTATTCACAGTTGCAGAGAAGGAATTGCTATGAAAATTATAAAAGGGTTAATGATGTCTTCACTGGGAAAATGACTTATGAACTCGCAGGAAATCTGGGTAAAAGAATGTCCAGTGAAGCAATGCAATTGATTAGCATCTATGGTAGCTTCTTCATTCAATTTTCTGAGTTCACCTACATCAGAGTTGGAGGATTTGATGGTGAACCTGTGAAGTTACCTAGATATGTGTTTGATTGTTTCGTGTTGATGGAGGTATGTAGACAGATGGCACATGTTGATAAGAAATTCTCATCAAAAAAGGGTTTTGGTATTTCTTTTCCTATTGAACTTGGGCATTATTCATGCCAATCAAAATCTGATGCCTTGAATTTGGAGGTGAACCTTAAAAGGTTCAATTTTTAGTTCTTCACTGCCAGGACTCAATTCTACAGTAAAGGATTTGTCAGAGATAACCTAGACCCTGGAACAGGGCTTTCACATATTCCTAAACTAGAGGACTATTGGGAAGACTGTCCAGATGAATTTGAGGTCAGGAGAAGGCTGTGGTGTAGGTTTTCTTTGGGGCAGATAATTACTCTGAATTTAAACATGGATATTTTTGGAATTATTGATAATGAAGAACAGGTGGTTGACCCACAGTTTGAAAAAGTAAAACAATTACCCATTCCAGAAGTTGACTGGAGCAAAAAGGAGGAAGACAGAATTAAAGTTAAAACTCTTCCAATGATAAGGAGAACTGAGAAATGGTTGAGGGAAAAGAGACAGGAAGGGCTTCAGGATAGAAATGCCCAACAAATCACTTCAATGATTGGATCCTCACTTCCTATAGACTCTTCTAACCAACCTATTGCTATCTTTGGTGCAGGTGCTTCCAAGCCATCAACTGAAAGAAGCCCTACCACTAAGAGGTCTAGAAGAGTCCTCACAGATATCTTACCCTCTCGTGTTACCAGGTTGAGGACTAAAGGGAAAAGAAAGAAACAGGTTTCTGAAACAATAGTTGTTGATTTGAATTCAGAGGAAGATTCAGAAGAACCTATGGGTGACAAGGAGCTAAGTCCACACAGAACAAAGGAAGTTGACACTAGGTCACAGTCAGGGACTGTTCTAGAGACCCCTGAAATATTGATGATTTCAAATGTATCCTCTGATGGATTAAACCCTTAGAAGACAACCTCAGCCCTTGCACCAAAGTGGCTAGAGAGTTCTATCTCCGACAAGAAAAAGGTAATTCCTTTTGTCATCCCTTTAGAGGACATGGTAAACAAATGTTTGGGGAAAACCCCCAAGTCCAAGAAACTCAAGACGACATCCAGAATAAACATTGATCCAAACACTGGTAACTGGAGTGCTGAAATAGCTAAGCCAGTGACAGAGGAAGAAGTGCAGGATCCAATAGTGCATGATTTCACTGTGGAGAAAGTGGATCTCGGTGCTACTTCCAGAGCTGCAGATGTCCACCACCTTGAAGCATCTATTAATAGAATGGTTAGTCAAACCTGGAAAGATGAAAAGGACAAGGAGTTAAAGCAAACGCTACGTTCAATGGCAGAGTACATTGATGCTATTCACAACCCTAACCCGCAGCCAATCTCACAGCTCTCTTTGTCTTTTGACTCGAAATCACCTATTAACCAGAAGTTATTGGATCAAGTTCACAGAAGCAAAATGGTGGCAAAAACATTTGACAGTTGGTTGGATAACATTGAACAAAAAGGAACTGAATACATTCATGAGCTCAAGAGCATATATGATATGACTGCTACCACCATTAAGGATCTTAAAGCACAGGTTGCTGTTTGGGTGAAAGATGAAGGTAAGTGGATGAATGGAATAAACCAAATAGATGAAGTTCAGAAATATGGGCTGGTGATGTTTTTGACAGAAAAAAGCCTGACTGGTTTGGACGAGGATTTGTTATATGTGAACAAGAAAAATATTGAATGGAGGAATTCCATATCCCGGCAAGGATGTTTTGAACTTTCAAAGTTAATTAAGGAGATAACAGAATTCACTCAATCACTGCAACATGACTTGCAATGTATTGATGTTAAATACATTAAAGATGATGGAAAACGAGTGGAAGATGTCGATGCAGTGGTCCAATCTTTCAAAGATAAAATTGGCTTCGTAAGAGAAAATGACAATATTTTAATTGAGGACTTCTCCAGGATTTCTAAAGTTGAGTCACTACTTTACCTCTGCATCGACGCACTTCTAGAACACAAAGAAAAATTTGGGAAAATGCGAAGGGAAAAGGAAGTTTGGAAGTCAAGAATGAAACATATAGGTATTCCCAACTTCCAGAAGATTCAGGAATTCATTGCAGCTTTTTAGGAGTGGAAGTCCCAACGTGCTTCCCAGGCCATCGATGACAAATCTGGAGATGCAAATCCTTTGTCCCAGTCATGATTTCATTGGCTCACTTTCTTTATTTCTATTTCTCTTTTATGTTATTTTCGGCAAATCTTGATCTTTAAAATAAGTTTTTATAAACTAAATCCCATACGGGTCAGAGTTATGTTAACTTTGGGTTTGATTTACTCAAAGACATGATTAAGACATTCATATATATAGGTTTTTAAAATCTTTGTAAGAGAGAGAGAAAGTTAGGAAAATGAAAGAAGCAAGGGAGTTTTAGCTAAACTGTTTTATAGTTTTACATTATGTGATAATTGTCTAAGAAATTTTTCATCTGTGAATGGAAAGAAGAAACAATTGCTGCTTACTTGGAACTGTGCTTCTAAGTGTTTGGAGTTAGATTTTCTTTGTGAAATCTCCTTTCATCTGGTAATTGCTCTTTTATTGGACAATTCCTCATATGTGTTCTATTATTTATTGGTTCAGCAAATTCATATGTATGTGTTCATGTATTTGAATGTATCAAAAGTAGAATTTGTGCATTCTATTACACACTATTGCTGTATAAATTTACCACATTCATAACGTAGTTATGTATGAATGTCAATTTGCCTTAAGCATTTTCTGGCTAAAAGTGCATTTGGATAGTCGAATTGATTAAATTCATTGAAAATCTTAAAGGGAGCTGTACCTAAATTCAGAGGGGAACTGATTTAAAGAGTTCACCCATTTGTTGCCTAACTCGTTTGTTCTTCAAAGAGGGGTATAGAGTCAAAATAAACCATTTTCAGAATAAGGACAAATCTGTTGGCCAATAGTTTTTGGCGACTCTACTGCGGATAAAATCATTAATTAAAAGATTGGTTGCCTGAATATGAAGCAACAATGGTGCTTCCACATGAAAACATCATTCCTGTTCTACAACCCAATCTTGGATTTCAAGACGAGTAGGAAGACATTATTGGCCAGTTGAATACCCTTGCTTGGCGTACTCGTCAGAATAGTGAAGATTATAGAAGAGCAAGCAGAGTATTAGAACAAGAAGAGGAATTGGCCGATAACCTGAGATTGTTGTTACTCAGGCAGAGAAGAAGGCAAGCACGAAACACAGCAAGAAATCAAGTCCTTGAAGTGCAAAGAAATCAAGAATAGCATAGAAATCAATAACTGCCTATTCAGCCACAACATTTTAAGCTAGATTCTAGACCGTATACCAGGTCTTTGAGGAGAGAGGGAGTTGAAGATTCTACCTTCAAAGCACTGCAAAATTTTAATTTTCCTTATATCCCTACGCGTGCAAGAAAAGCTAGAAGTAGACCTCTGAGCCCTCCTAAACCTTCTACTTCCCCTGTCTGTCAAGCTTTAACTCTTTCAGGCACTATTATCCCATCAGCTATAAATTTTCTACCCATGGCCCAACCTTGGGGAGCAGCCATAGGGCCTTTGAACCTAGGGGCTAACCTAAATCCTTTACCTAAAAATGCAAGAGAAAATTTGCCCAAGTTCAATGGAGATGGCAAACAATCACCAGAAGAACATTTGTGTGCCTTTGCAGTAGCATGTAGTGTGTTAGGTGTACAACACCAAGATGTTGCCATAAGGCTCTTTGTGCAGACTTTGACTAACATTGTAGCACAATGGTTCTACCACCTAACCAATTCCTCAATTTCAAATTGGAATGACATGAAGACTGCTTTTGAAAATAGGTTCAAAAGTGCAGAGAATGAGCATTACCTCCTTGCACAACTGACTCAGCTTAAGAAAGAGATTCATGAACCTATGAGGGAATTCGTGGCTAAATTTAATAGAATTGTGAACAAAATCCCTGCTACTAAAAGACCATCTGGCAAAAATCAAAAATGTTCTTTTATTAATTCCATGCCTCTTGATATTAGCTTCCATCTCAGGAGAGGAGTAATTGCTGATTTACCAGCTGCACAAGCCTTAGCCGTCGGATTGGAGGATGATCTCATTATGGCCGGTAAATGGAAGAGAGAGGTCCAGGTGCCAAACACCCAGCCCTCATCATCTATAGATCCTGTAGTGCAAAGGTTGGTTAATGATATGATTGCCTTACAGAGGCAATTACCTAAAACTAGTGCCCCCTTTCAACAACTGTATCAAGATATAAGCAGAAGGAATTTGAATCAACAAGCAAATACTGGTAGAGCTTTACCCCTGACATTAGCACAGCCAAGACTGGCTATTGAAGCTCCTCCTGGAAGGGGAAATATGTGCATTTTTCACTTGACTACCGACCATGATGGAAATTCTTGCCCAAAAATGCTCAGGTACACTCAGATGACGGCTACTCAAGATATGCTAGGGGAATCCATAGAAGAAGAAAGGAACTTTGAGGAACTTGGCGACTCTGGAATACACTTCCTTGAATATGAGTCTGATTCAGAAAAGGGGGGTGAAATATTGGTTACCCTTGAAGATCCTTCATGTGTCGTGCTCACCAGGAGTCAGAGGAATGTGAGATCCTCTAATACTCAAGAAGTACCTGGCAAAGGTAAGGAACCTTTAACTAGAACCCATGATGCTAATTTGAAGGTTCAAGAAACTAAACTGTTGCATAGAAATGATTTAGATGCTTCTTTCGATATTGTAGATTTCTGTAAGTCTGCAAAAATTCAAATCTCTCCTATTGAGTATCTCAAGTTGAAACCTACTGAACTTGACAAGCTAGTTAAACATGTTAAAAGTAGTCCTACACAAACCAAATCTGAGAGTCAATTAAAGGTTGATGCTGAATCTCCCATTGCTCAACTATTTGCTTCCTCATCTAAGTCAGCCATGACTGCCCCTAAAATGACTTCCAATTCATCAACCAATGCTCCTTATATTGATTTGAAACCCAATCCTTTCTATGTGTCTTTGTTTATCAATGGTCATAAACTTAGTAACTGTATTATAGATTCATGAGCCTCTGACAACATTATGCCTTCCTCTGTGGCTAAAGCCTTAGGGTTATCACTCACAAAAACATTTGGTAGATGTTATTCTATGGATGGAAAATAGGTTTCCTTGCTTGGGCAGATTAAAGATGCATGAGTTGCTCTTACAGCCTACCCTGACAAAAAGGTGAAATTAACTATTTTGGTAGTAGATATTCCTGCTAGTTATGGAATGCTTTTGAGCAGGACATTTTGCAAGGATTTGGGTGGACAAATCAAATTGGATTGGTCAGAGGCCACAATCCTAGTGGGGAAGCAAAAATGAAGCTGGAACCTGAGCCCAAGTGTAAGTTCACTATCTACCCCTCTGATGATCCCAAGGCCCAGATTTTATTTGAGGAATGTGAATTTGGCAACTATTTTCTCTCCTCTAAATAGAGCTATGAGGTAAACCCCAAAGATGAATTAATGCAAAGATCTATACATTCTGATGACCTATGGGTTATGGAATTTGATGGCAGTTGTGCTACTGCTGGTTCAGGGGCTGGGGTTGTGTTGATCTCACCTGAAGGTGAAATTTTTTCTTATTCTTTTAAGCTGGAGTTCAAAAACACCAACAATATTGCAGAATATGAATCTTTACTGCTTGGGCTTTTTGAAGCCAAAGGAAGGGGTGTGAAGGTACTTAAGGTGAAGGGTGATGCTGAATTAATTATGAAACAGGTAAGGGGGATCTTTTCTGTTAAGAATGAAAGACTAAAGCATTATAGAAATAGGGTATGAGACGAGATCGAATATTTTGATGCCTTCTCTATCGAAACAATTCCCAGAGATCAAAACTCCCGAGCAGATTCTTTAGCAGTATCAGCTTCTCTCCTTTTGCCACATCCAGATTTCAAAAAAGATTCTTATAGAATAGAAATGGTATATTGTCCTAATGTCCCCGACAATGCTAGGAACTGGCAAGTTTTTGAGAGTGATAATCAGATCAGAAAGTTTTTAGAAAATGCTGAAATGTTTCTGGGCACCTATTTTGAAGGTTCCAAAATGGAGTGTAAAGAATTTAGTCCTGATCCTGGGATTAATCCAAAAGATGACATGATTCAGTTAAAGGGAAACAAAATCCCTAAAGGATTGGTTTCTTTAGAACATTTGTTTTCTCGAAGAGATGAATATATTAAAGGCAAACCTCCCTATGTTCCTGATAAAGCAGAGGATTATGAGAAAATAAACATTAGGAACGAAGCTGATCCTAAATGGATATCCATTGGTAAATCTTGTTCTTCAGAGGAGAAAAACAAACAGATCAAATTGTTAATCAAGTATAAGGATGTTTTCTCCTGGTGCTATGATGATCATAAAAATTTTAGACATGGACAGTTTCAACACCATATTCCATTAAAAGCAAATGCAGCTCCATTCAGGCAGAAGCTGAGGAATTATAACCCAAAAGTTGCTGAAGCCATTTTTAAAGAGATTGATAAGATGTTAAAAGCTAGAATTATTTATCCAATCCATCACTTCACTTGGGTGGCAAATATTGTTCCAGTACGAAAGAAGAATGGAGAAATAAGAATCTGCGTTGACTTTAGGAACTTGAACCAGGCCAGCCTGAAAGATAACTATCCCTTGCCTGTGATGGACCACATCTTGCAGACAGTTGCCGAGTCTAAAATGACATCTATGCTGGATGGTTTCTCAAGTTACAATCAGATAGGCGTGGCTACAGAGGATCAACATAAGATTGCTTTCACCACACCTCGAGGAACCTTTGCCTATAATCGAATGCCCTTTAGATTGATTAATGTAGGAGTAACTTTTCAGTGGGCAATGGATTCATCTTTTAGAGATCTAAAGAACAGAATTATTGTTATTTACCTGGATGATCTGACTATTTTCTCCAAGAATAGAGAGGATCACTTGAGAGATCTGGAGTCTGTCTTACAAAGGTGTCGAAGCCATGGCATCTCACTCAATCCCAAGAAGTCAACTTTCTGTGTGACTGAGGGAAAATTGTTGGGACACTTAGTCTCAAAAGACAGAATCAGAATTGATCCAGAGAGGGTCAGGGCAATTCAACAGCTTAGTCTCCCTTCAAATAGGACTGGAGTCAAGTCCTTCTTCGGTCAAATCAATTTTCTTAGAAGGTTCATTCCTAACTTTGCTGAGATTACAAAACACATTGTTGGAATGATGAGTGAGAAACAACCATTTAAGTGGAGTGAAGTTGCTAAGAAGGCATTTGAAGATATCAAGGAAGCAATTGCAAACACTCCCACTTTGGTAAATCCTAATTTTCAAAAGGATTTTATTATTTACTGTTATGCTTCGAAACACACCATGTCAGGTATTTTGTTACAGAAAAATGAATTGGATGAAGAGGTTCCCATAGCTTTCATGAGTGTTCCCCTTAAAAAGCATGAGCTGAAATATTCTTTGGTTGAAAAACAAGCTTTTGCTATGGTTAAAGCTATTAAACAATTCAGATATTATATACTTCATTCCCATTCAGTTGTATTTGTTCCAAATTCAGCTGTGAAAAGTATTTTGACTCAGCAAGAAGTGGGATTAAACAATAGAGCAACGTGGGTTGCAAAAATTCAGGAATATGATCTAGAAGTTAAACCTACTAAGCTAATCAGAGGTCAAGGCTTATGTAGGTTGAGTACTGAGAACAAAGAACAAGAAGGAGGACTCCCCACAGTTTTATTGGTATGCTTACAGGACCCTTGGTTTTTAGATGTAGCACATTATCTTACATATGGGGATTGTCCTAATCACTTATCTCCTAAAGAGAAAAGAAATCTGAAGCTAAAGGTGGTGAAATATGTTATTTGGGGGGATGTCCTTTATAAGAAAGGATTAGATGGAACTTTCCTAAGATGTGTAGATAAAGAGTAGCAGGATAAGCTCTTGGAAGTTTTCCATAATGAAGCTTGTGGTGGGCATTTTTCTTCTTCAATTACAGCTTTCAAAATCCTCAGAAATTGTTACTATTGGCCAGGGATGTTTAAGGATGCGTATAGATGGGTGGCTAACTGTGAAAAATGTAAGATGTTTTTAGGAAGGCCACAACTTGTAGCTCTACCTTTGAGGACTATTGTTATTGAAGAACCCTTTAAACAATGGGGATTGGATTTTATTGGGCCTATCTCACCCCCCTCAAGTGCAGGGCATACCCACATCTTAACAGCAACAGATTATTTCACAAAATGGGTTGAGGCAGCCCCTGTAAAAAGAACGACTTCGGAGGTGGTTTGTAATTTTCTCAAAGAAAATATTTTGGTACGATTTGGTGTCCCCCAGAAGATTGTAACAGATAATGCTACCAGTTTCTCTTCAGTTGAAATGACTTCTTTTTGTTATGAACATAGTATATCTCTCTCCCATTCATCAGATTACTACCCCCAAGGGAATGGACAAGCTGAGTCCAGTAACAAGAATCTGATTGCTATCATGAAGAAATTGGTGAATGACAACCCCAGAGATTGGCATAAGAAGTTGTACGAAGCACTCTGGGCCGACAGAATAACTCCAAAAAGAGCAATTGGAATGGCTCCTTTTGAATTAGTTTATGGAATAGGTGCCCAATTATCTTTACCTCTAGAGCTATCTACAGCCAAGCTGCAAAGTGTAATTGAGGATCAATATTTCCAAGATTCCCTGGAGAAGAGGATTATGTATTTAACTAAGATTGAAGAAGAGAGAAATGAGTTGGTTGACCGAATTACTGTACATCAGGCCAGGGTTAAAGAAATTTTTGACAAGAAAACAAGGCCTAGGAAATTTATGGAAGGAGATGAAATATTACTGTGGGATAGAAGAAGAGAACCAAAGGGTGCACATAGCAAATTCGACTCTCTTTGGAAAGGACCATTCAGAATTCATCAGGTATTGGGTCCAAATTCTTTTACATTGGAGTATCCTGATGGAGTTACTTTACCCCTGTCATATAATGGATAGGACCTCAAGTTGTATCATCTATAAAACAAGGTCCCCTGTTTTGTACATAGTCTTCCCTTTTGTTTGGTTTTGTGTTTTTCTTTTCCCGTTTTTGTTTTGTCCCATTCCGTTTCCTTTCTTCTCTATTTTCCTTTTTCTACGAAACCAGAGCTTCTGAGTTCTCTACATTTTGCCATAAAATGCAGTCCCCAGTCAGAGCCAATGTTACCTTTTGAGTCACCATTATTTATTTATTGGTAATATTCCCTGAACAAGAGCCGGTTTGTTGTATTGTATTTTGGGTCATACCTTCGTTTCTGAAATCGGCTCTTGATCCTTCAAATTTGACCCATTTATCGTCTTTGTAGACAAGGTTACTTAAAGTTTGAACCTTTGAACCTAAACCATTTTCAAAGTTCAAATGGTTCTATATGTTTTATGCATCTTTGAACTTCTGGGTTGAACTTGAACCTTTTGTCCAAGGTTCAATGGTTCAACGGTCTAAAGTTCAACACTCATTACCTTCTTATAAGTCAGGCCATGCAGTTACTTTGTGTAATTAATGTATCATTGAACCTTCCGCTCGTACTCTATAGTGGGGTTCAATGGTTCAAGGTTCAACAGTTCACTGTTTCATAGTTGAAAGCCTTTTACCAAAGTCACGTAACTGTTTGTTGGTCTACATAACCTTTGCATCTTTGAACCTTCGTATTGAATCATATCTTTACAAGTTCAACGGTTCATAAGCTCAAGTTCCTATTTCCGTAAGTGAATCCTTTGTTCATCTATATGGTCCAATTGGTATAGTCGAACCACCACATTGAACCACGTCCTTAAGGTTCAATGGTTCAATAGTTCAAAGATTTGGTGATTTTAGTCCCATTTTTTCCCACGGCTTTCTAAGTCAAATTTAGCGGGAAAGTTGGAGGAAAATATGTCAAAAACTCATTATGAAACCGAGAGTTCTAATTTGGTGGAGGTTATGGATAATCATTATACATCATGATGGCGTGTGAATAATACTTGCTATTAATGAAAAGGTCAGAATTTATGTCTTTTCAAATATTTCCAGAACGTATTGCTCTGAGTGATAATTATTCAATCTGGTTAATGCCATTGTTAATTAAAAACAAGCCAAATTCAGCGAGTAAACAAACTGTGCAATGCAGAGGAGAATAACGCAGGAAGTATAAGGTTCTTATTACTCAAATTTCACAGTGAATTCAGATATCTTGAAGGTGAGTTATGTTCCTCCTATGTGCTATTCCTATTTCTTAGTTGGAAAGAAGAATCTCTTGAGTCTTTGTCATTATTTTCAAATTTGAAGTGTTTTTCATTGTAATCCTCCAAGTATGGCTTTAAAATCTACATCATTGGGGAATGAACATGGTCCTGGTCTTATTTATTCTCACTCTGAATTTGGAGATACTGCGTTGGTTCAATACGATTTAGAAGAATTCAAAGAAAGAACTAGAAACCCTGTTCAAACCCCTACGATGAAGAAAATTGTAGATAGCGGCTTAGTTGAAGCCACAGCTTTTCCTCAGGCTATACTGTGCCCAGAACTGGTTCAAGAGTGTATGAATAGGTATGATCCCCAGGACAGGTACATCGGAAATGCAAGTGGTGATGTGTTATTTCATGTCAACAGACAAACCCTCATGTCTGTGATGAAGATACTGCCTAAAGAGGCGTATTCTAGCCTTGACATTACTTTCTCCTATGGGTATTTCTCAGAGAAGAAACCAACTTACAAAAGTGTAACAGTGAGAAACTGGCTGCTGAAATTTCAGAAGGGTGGTTCAAGGTTGCCCAGGCCACTCACTAGGGATCATTTGATTAAAGAAGTGAGGGATATTGTGGTATTGTTACACAGACTGAGGGGCAGTCAGCATGCCTATTATTGGGAGGATTAGATGTACTTTTTCATACAAGTCATCCTTCAAGGGGAACAATATTTAGATTGGGCCGAAATAGTGGCTGATTGTCTACATCAGGGTTTGAGTAATTGTCTGGGTAACAAAGATTTCTATATGTCTTCGTACCTATTCTATTGTCTAGCATCTACAAGAGAGTGGTTTGACCTACCCCATGCACCCATAGCTGAGAATAGTAAGATTTATGAATATTATTCATAGTAGCAGAGAAGGAATTGCTAGGAAAATTATAAAAGGGTTAATGATGTCTTCACTGGGAAAATGACTTATGAACTGACAGGAAATCTGGGTAAAAGAATGTCTAGTGAAGCAATGCAACTGATTAGCATCTATGGTAGCTTCTTCATTCAATTTTCTAAGTTCACCTACATCAGAGTTGGAGGATTTGATGGTGAACCTGTGAAGTTACCTAGATATGTGTTTGATCGTTTCATGCTGATGGAGGTATGTAGACAGCTGGCACATGTTGATAAGAAATTCTCATCAAAAAAGGGTTTTGGTATTTCTTTTCCTATTGAACTTGGGCATTATTCATGCCAATCAAAATTTGATGCCTTGAATTTGGAGGTGAACCTTAAAAGGTTCAATTTTTAGTTCTTCATTGCCAGGACTCAATTCTACAGTAAAGGATTTGTCAGAGATAACCTAGACCTTGGAACAGGGCTTTCACATATTCCTAAACTAGAGGACTACTAGGAAGACTGTCCAGATGAATTTGAGGTCAGGAGAAGGCTGTGGTGTAGGTTTTCTTTGGGGCAGATAATTAATCTCAATTTAAACATGGATATTTCTGGAATTATTGATAATGAAGAACAGGTGTTTGACCCACAGTTTGAAAAAGTAAAACAATTACCCATTCCAGAAGTTGATTGGAGCAAAAAGGAGGAAGACAGAATTGAAGTTAAAACTCTTCTAGTGATAAGGAGAACTGAGAAATGGTTGAGGGAAAAGAGACAGGAAGGGCTTCAGGATAGAAATGCCCAACAAATCACTTCAATGATTGGATCCTCACTTCCTATAGACTCTTCTAACCAACCTATTGCTATCTTTGGTGCAGGTGCTTCCAAGCCATCAACTGAAAGAAGCCCTACCACTAAGAGGTCCAGAAGAGTCCTCACATATATCTTACCCTCTTGTGTTACCAGGTTGAGGACTAAAGGGAAAAGAAAGAAATAGGTTTTTGAAACAATAGTTGTTGATTTGAATTCAGAGGAAGATTCAGAAGAACCTATGGGTGACAAGGAGCTAAGTCCACACAGAATAGAGGAAGTTGACACTGGGTCACAGTCAGGGACCGTTATAGAGACCCCTAAAATATTGATGATTTCAAATGTATCCTCTGATGGTTTAAACCCTGAGAAGACAACCTCAGCCCCTGCACCAAAGTGGCTAGAGAGTTCTATCTCTGACAAGAAAAAATGTAATTCCTTTTGTCATCCCTTTAGAGGACATGGTAAGCAAATGTTTGGGGAAAACCCCCAAGTCCAAGAAACTCAAGAAGACATCCAGAATAAACATTGATCCAAACACTGGTAACTGGAGTGCTGAAATAGCTAAGCCAGTGACAGAGGAAGAAGTGCAGGATCTAACAGTGTACGATTTCACTGTGGAGAAAGTGGATCTCGGTGCTGCTTCCAGAGCTGCAGATGTCCACCACCTTGAAGCATCTACTAAGAGAATGGTTAGTCAAACCTAGAAAGATGAAAAGGACAAGAGGGAGTTAAAGCAAACTCTGCGTTCAATGGTAGAGTACATTGATGCTATTCACAACCCTAACCCGTAGCCAATCTCACAGCTCTCCCTGTCTTTTGACCTGAAATCACCTGTTAACCAGAAGTTATTGGATCAAGTTCACAGAAGCAAAATGGTGGCAAAAACATTTGACAGTTGGTTGGATAACATTGAACAAAAAGGAACTGAATACATTAATGAGCTTAAGAGCATATATGATCTAACTGCTACCACCATTCAGGATCTTAAAGCACAGGTTGTTGTTTGGGCAAAAGATGAAGGTAAGTGGACGAATGTAATAAACCAAATAGATGAAGTTTAAAAATATGGGTTGGCAAAGTTTTTGATAGAAAAAAGCCTGACTGGTTTGGATGAGGATTTGTTATATGTGAACAAGAAAAATATTGAATGGAGGAATTCCATATCCCGGTAAGAACATTTTGAACTTTCAAAGTTAATTAAGGAGATAACAGAATTCACTCAATCGCTGCAACATGACTTGCAATGTATTGATGTTAAATACATTAAAGATGATGGAAAACTAGTGGAAGATGTCGATGCAGTGGTCCAATCTTTCAAAGATAAAATCAGCTTCGTCAAAGAAAATGACAATATTTTAATTGAGGACTTCTCCAGGATTTCTAAAGTTGAGTCACTACTTTACCTTTGCATCGATGTACTTCTAGAACACAAAGAAAAATTTGGGAAAATGCAAAGGTAAAAGGAAGTTTGGAAGTCAAGAATGAAACATATAGGTATTCCCAACTTCCCAAAGATTTAGGAATTCATTGCAGCTTTTTAGGAGTGGAAGTCCCAACGTGCTTCCTAGGCCACCAATGACAAATCTAGAGATGCAAATCCTTTGTCCCAGTCATGATTTCATTGGCTCACTTTCTTTATTTCTGTTTCTCTTTTATGTTATTTTCGGCAAATCTTGATCTTTAAAATCAGTTGTTATAAACTAAATCCCTTATGGGTCAGAGTTATGTTAACTCTGGGTTTGATTTACTCAAAGACATGATTAAGACATTCATATATATAGGTTTTTAAAATCTTTGTAAGAGAGAGAGAAAGTTAGGAAAAAGAAAGAAGCAAGGGAATTTTAGCTAAACCGTTTTATAGTTTTACATTATGTGATAATTGTCTGAGAAATTTTTCATCTGTGAATGGAAAGAAGAAACAATTACTGCTTACTTGGATCTGTGCGTCTGAGTGTTTGGAGTTAGATTTTCTGTGTGAAATCTCCTTTCATCTGGTGATTTCTCTTTTATTGGACAATTACTCATATGTGTTCTATTATTTATTGGTTCAACAAATCCATATGTATGTGTTCATGTATTTGAATGTATCAAAAGTAGAATCTGTGCATTCTATTACACACTGTTGCTATATAAATTTACCGCATTCATAACGTAGTTATGTATGAATGTTAGTTTGCCTTAAGCATTTTCTGGTTAAAAGTGCATTTGGATAGTCGAATTGATTAAATTCATTGAAAATCTTAAAGGGAGCTGTATCTAAATTCAGAGGGGAACTGATTTAAAGAGTTCACCCATTTGTTGCCTAACTCGTTTGTTCTTCAAAGAGGGGTATGGAGTCAAAATAAACCATTTTTAGAATAAGGACAAATCTGTTGGCCAACAATAATTACATATCTATCTAATTTGGTGGGTCAGCTGATTTTCCTTTACAACCATTTGGATTGTGAAAACCCCATGGTTCATTACTTCAATAATTTGAAAAGGAAAAGAAAACCAAGACACACAATAGCAAGATTAAAAAGACAATTGGAGTTTGCAGAATGGAATATAATAACTATTCTAATATATAAGAGACAATAAATACAAGAGATGTATACAAGTTTTGATGAGATTGGATATCTCCAATATATACACCATTTTGCAAAAGGAGAGAACTAATACAATTCAAAGATATGATCAAGTGTGAGCATGAGGGAAGCATTCACCTTCCCTCCGCTTTATTTTAGGAGAAGCTCTATTAGCTTTTGTTTCTCTGAATACATTCTTTCAATGTTATAACATTTGTAAATATTCTCCTTGCAAAACTTTGGTTTTTTAGTATTTTCTTATGATAAATTGGAATGCCAATTAGGAGGTATAACATAGTTGTAATCTATCCAAAGCAATTATGAAAATGCTTTTTTAGGTGTGTAGAGTCTAATTTGGGATTTAGAAGATGTGTTTTCTAGCCAACTTAATTGCTTGTGATTTTCAATTAGTGGTGTTAGAAATATTTTTTATGTATGGTGATTACTGAGCACTACTACTCAATCAAGTTTTCTTCAAGCATGGCAAGAAAATCAACTAGGTTTGAAGTTTGCCACTAGATTGATAGTCAAAAGACTTTAGCTTTTTTATTGCATAATTCTAGTAATTTAAATAATGTTGAAATATATATGGACACAACATTTCGAGCTTGTAAGGGCATGATAGTGTGGTTGTCACATTCCAAAATTGCATCCCTCTCATGGGTGCAGCCTATGCCTACAGTTACCCCTCACCATTTGAACACAAAATATACAATTGAACATTTAAACAAAAAAAATTCTTAGCTACAATAAAATCACATATAATGCCTTTCCAAACATTTCTTAGTGTTTTAAATGCTTCTTTCAGGTTTGGCTCCATGATGGTTATCCATGGTGGTTGCTTCATGCAAATGACCCTACTTGCAAAAGAAATTGACCACCCATAATTGCTTTGATCTCCATAAAACCTTTAGACGATGAAGCCATAGATCCTCATGAATTGGGGCTACTCTAAACCATCTTGCAAAGCTCATGAAAGAGACACCCCCACTAGCCATAACGAGCAACTATGCATTCACCCATTGTCTTTGATGCCATTGCGATAGGGAACTTGAACACTAAAGAATAAGTTGACTATCTATGATCAAAATCAAATTATAGACCCATACCAAAAATGCTTTTAAGTTGGAACAAGAGGGAGTTTTAACATTCTTTTAACATATGATTTAATTTACAACTATAATTCTTTATAATTACATATTCCACACTAGTAAAGCACATCCTTATCTCTAGAGCTTATCAAGCTCACAATTAATATTATGATCAACATCTAAGAACTGATGAGCTTGGTGAACATGACATGCTTCTATATGAATAACTCATTATCCTACTAAAAAACATAGATAAATCATCATATAAAGGCAGCATTCCACCCATACAATTATGAAAAAACATAGAAAACTAACTAAAAAGGTCACAACTCCATCTTGATCAATTAAAAAAAATTTAAAAAAAGAAATCAAACACACTAACAATTAAACAAACTTCATAGCCCATAACCAGGAAGAAGATCAAGTGAACCTGGCCTCACATGAGGGCCCTTGGGATTGTGAATAGACTTACAACCTAACCCTAGAAGCATTCTCTTATCATCCATCACTGCTACATCATGATCCTAACTATAATTAATCATCAATTAAAGCTAATTAATAGAAACAAATTAAAGTGTGTGAATAAGGATAGATGTGACAACCTTGACACCAAAGGTGCAAAGGTCATATCACCCTTTAATCCTCATGCAAGGGGGCATTTAATTATATCCCACCCCGAGTAACTCCACCCCTCTATGCTTAGGAACTAGTTTATTAGTATAGTAGGATGCAAAGGCCACACAATATAGAGTGAATTAAAAAATGTATTACTGTGAAAGAAAAGACATTAATTGAGTGCCTAACAAATAGATGGAAGAAGTGGGTCTAGGAACTACTTGTCTCAAATACCGCAAAAAGCTTTGCACCCCCTCCACTGATTCGCTCGCTCCTTCACTCATGTCATAGGTTTGATTCTCTACTATGTTTTTGGGAAAATATCCATACAACAAGACACATGATATCATAATACTAAAGACACACAATAGATGAATGAAGGAATGAAGTTTATAGTAAGAAGATTAATAATATAACAAATTGATGGTCGTATGATTGAGTCTTAGTACAATGCCTTACACAAACAATACCAATAATAGCAAAAGTATGAATATGTTGTGCATGTTTCAAAGTAATAAATGTTCTCCTCCTTTGTCATCTAGTGAGTGTTAAGCTACTAATTTACTACATTGCATTATTTAGTTGTTGTTGATTATTGCTCATGTTAAGCCTCATGTCGCACAGTTGTAGTAGAGGATCCATTGTATGAGGAAATGTGGAATGCTAATGTGGGGCTACTAATTACCATCCATCAGGTTGGAGAGTGCATGTTTTATTTCCTGCAAGGTCACATGGAGCAAGTTTGTAGCCCAAAACAAATTCCATCCACTGATATCTTACTACCAACATTGTTGTCACGATTTGATGTTAATGGCTACGATCAATTGGAAGGTCATCCCCATATCTAACAAACATTTTAGACCAATGTTCTCCAGCTTGCCTTGCTGGATAGAAGAACATCTATTATAATGAGAGATGAAAAGTTAAAACTACATCTAATATAATTGTGATTGTTTAGATACATATATGGGGTACAAATACACCATTATTGAGATGGTCCCACTCTCACCTCCATTCTTTCCACGGCTCTTCTTGTACGAAAAGCTGAAGGTCTATTCGAAGGGCCTCCACCTCTCACATTCTTCGATCTTTCTTCAGTAGATGTCACTCCTTACCATCCCTGACTTCTTGTCTCTTCCACATTCTTTCCTTGTATGGATAGGTAGAGCCATCTTCCACATGTTTTCCTTTACGATTCCATGTTTCTTTAACAGGGTCTCCTATACGAAATGAGTCCACCTCTCCCATGATTCCCAGCTAGCAAATATATCACATCGTATTGATATTGATGGATCTTTTCTACCCGGAATGAAAATGTATTCGATCCAACTCTAATGACTGTCACTATTTCTAAACTAGCAATTGCACCTTGGTGTGCAATGGGTACGCTGAAGAGTTTTGGAAGTTCAATTGGTATGTCTTTAAGTGAATGATGATTGTCTTGTATTCCTATGTAACACCTGTATTTTTTTGTTTTTCTGAGTGTCGTGAATTAATTTGCATATTCTTAATGGAGTTCAAGATCCTTACGTTTTTCTTAGTATCTACTTCAAATATGTGAGCTTCCATGTTTGGTGTGTAGTCTCTATTTGCATGCATCTCCTTTGTAGATTCTTGTTCATGCACAACACTTGGGTTGACCTACATTCCATTAGTCGACACCTATGCATATTATTTTAAGCATGTATGCTTGTTTATCACAAGCCTCATATTTCACATCTTGACACCTACATTGAATAAACATTCTCTTGCGAATATAAGCATGGTCACTAGCTACTTCATGTTTATTTGTTATCTAGCCTACCATCATGCATCCTCTGATGGGGTGGCACTTGATACACAGATCAATCAAACTTAGTGACTGTCACTGTTTTTATAATTTGACACATTTTCATAACTTGAAGCTCAAATAGATTAAAATTAAATTTAGACATGGTATAATTTTAGATTGAGAATTCCTAATTGTCTAAAAATATTTAATTTGAAGGGAAAAACTTTTGATTTCTTTGAATTTATAGATGATATCTGAATGATCTTGAAACCTCAAAAATGACATGCATTCTATATCATGGGAGCCCATTGTGTTCAATCTTGGTTTGGAAAAACTTTTATTAGTCAAAAAGAGGCCCACAATGTAATTGAATAAATCATTTCATCAAGGTCTTAACATGTGGTCTTGATGTTGGCCCAACCATTATTGATTTTATTTCACTCCATTCATGTGGTTTGTTAATGTGGTCCCCTATGTATTCAATTCCTCCATATGGGTTTTTCGTGCTCTTACCATTGTTATACACTCGCTTCCAAAGAGATAAAACCATTATAACACCAAAATGGTCTACAAATAAGCATCAATATAATCAGTTATAATTAATATAATTAAATAATAATACAGATAAATATATGTAAAGTAAATATAATTCAATAATAATTATAGGTAAAGGTGGTAGGTTGGGTGGGAGTCCTTCCACATGAATGGCTGTGGAAGGACCGTGGTCTACATAGCAGAAAGGGGTTTGGAAATGGTGCTCAAAGATAGCTGGATATAAGATGGATAGACATGTGGGCAAGGGATCAATTCACAAGGTGTTTTTCTAGATCGGGAGGCAGGCGCAGCCAATGACTTGTTAGGATCACATTTCTCAAAGAGGATGATAGTCACAATTATAATTCATTAAAATTTGGTTCCTTCATTAACAAGTTTGCATTTCAAGGTTGGGCTCTCACGAGTGGGTAGCAGAAATGAGGACATGGACAGGTTGTTTTGGTAGCAGATTAGATAGTTGCCATGATTGGAAAGCATGCCTTAAGCAAAGGCAATCTCCTTATAACATTTAGTTTTTTATTCATACAGAGCCAAACAAAATGTTTGATAAACCTAAGGTCTTGCATTTCTCAACTGAGTGGATAAGGTGTGGAGGAATGGACACTCCAATTCAGTTGGTGAGTGCCAAAAGGAAAATGGCATTTCTAGGAGGCATGATCACTGAGCTGCGCATGAAGTGAATCTTGAAATGTCAGGACGAGCTAGTTCTGGGGGCTATGAAGATGATCCTTGGAAAGATTTTGTGGATGGCAGTGAGCGATACCATGTGGATTTAGACATAAGCTCTCAGTTTGTGGCAACGATGCTGGACCTGAATGTGGTGAAGACATGGGTCAACTCAGTGGTGCGTAGTCTTTTTATTCCTAGCATTTTAGGATGGTTGGAGGAAGCTCTGGAGATAGCTACGTTCAGAGCAGGCATGTCACGTCCAAGAGACGTTCATCTCATTCATAAGCTAGGCAGTGTAGTCAAATACTTTCCTTTCATTTTGCATCTAAGGGGAGAGGACCTGGTTTGGTTTTGACAAAATGCCTGGGTAGGAGTGAATTTCCTGTTAAAATACTTTCAGATTTTGGAATCCTAGGGCTCCGAGTGGGTTGAAGATTTCAATATGAAACTTCACAATTATGAGCTGGAGACATGAAGCAGGCGGTTTAGTGTGTGGTGTCTCAGGTTTGGGGTTTCTGTGTCTAGTTTCCTTGTCTAGTCAGTGTGTGAATTTGGGTCTATTTCTTATGTTCAAAGTTCAGCATCTACAACTCCTTTTTGCTTGGCCCTGTGTGGCTATATGAAGTCGTAATTGGTAGGGTTAATGGAGTCAGGAGGCAACCATTAGGCTGATTTTATCAATCTTCAGAAAGTGAATTGTTACTGTTATTTTGATATCAATTTATATGAAATATTATTACGCAGCAAAAAAAATAATAATTATAGATAAATATATAATATATATTAGATTTAATGTAAATATACATTTTTTACAAATTCAACTCTTTCACAAATTAAAAACAATTAAAAAATTCCAATTAGATATGTAGGTAAGCAAGATCTTACTCTTCCTAGAAAACTTTTTGTTGACATGCATACCCATGCTCAATCTCTGAAAAAAGGAGCTACTCTTTTACATAAGACATTAGTGGGTGCTTCATTTGGAACAAATCTTCTTCATAGTATTGGTACCTTGTTGGCTTTTTCAAATGGTGTATCCTCTTATCCTTCATCCTTGGTGATACAAGAGAGGGATAATCAAATAGAAGGGAAGGCAATAACAAGCTTCGTGAAAGATGAAAAGTCATATACACAATGAAATATTGCATCCATGTATTTTCATTCTTATGGGAAATGAACATGATGTCATCAAGGATAAATGGATTTGAGGTAAAAATTTGTAAAATACATTGAAACCCTTAAGGCATGTTTCAATATAAGCTAAGGACAAGGGTTGGCAGAAATCCATAGTAAACAAATCAATAGCAAGGTCAAATCACTATGGATAAAGGAAAGATGACCTACAAATTTTAGATCTAATTTAAAGATATTATGAAAACTTATAAAACTTAGAGATGTGAAGCAGGTCAAATCCTATGGAAAATTCTTTGGAAGGGTTTGGAGAATTTGGCTTCGCCAAAAATGTAAAGAAAATGAGTGAAACCTCTATGCAATTGCATGCATGGCATGAGGTATGAAAAGGAATCACAATCCACGAGGAAATTAGTTTTGACTAAGACATCTCCTATAACACATGTAGGAACAAATCATTGTAAATGTTGGGTGTAAAATGGAATCATGATACATATAATAAAATAATAAAGTTGTGACCAAGTTGACACCCATTACTCAAACAAGCATGAGACCGTGTAAGATTGAAAATACATGGATGCAATATTTCATTATGTAAACGACTTTTCATCTTTCATGAAGTTTGTTAATGCCTTCCCTTCTGTTTGATTATCCCTATATCCTATATCACTAATATTAGTGATGATGGTGTTCTTAATCTCAGCTATAATCTGGTTAGTGATAAGCCTAATGTTGATGATTCTTCTTTTATATCTACTAATAGAAATTATCCCTTAAGTACTTTCATTTCTTTTCATGCTATATCTATTGAGGAAAACTAAAATGCTCTTTCAAAAGGAAACAACTAATTTTTATAATAATAATAAATATAGAATTTGTCTCTTATAATATCTAAACGTTGATAGACTACAATTATAATAATATACAACATAAAATTATAATAAAACTTTCTTAATAGTTATAATAAAATTAAAGCTTTCATTAAAAAAAAGATAAGATTAGTAAGCATGTGTGTTTTGTTGGTGGGATCGAATTCGGTGACATTTAAATATACAACTTTACCATGGTTTCATGATTGTATGCATCATAATTTCACATAAAATTTTAAATAATAAATGTATTTAATCAAACTATACAACTTTACAATATAATATTATATTGAAAAAATTACTAATTTACATTATTTAAAAGGAAAAACATAATAATAAATATTTTTTAATATAATTTTTTATATATAAAAATACATAACACAATATATTATAAAATGATATACTTATTTTGTATTATTTCATGTATATTTTCTTTGTGATTTCTTTTTATACAATTTTATATACATATAGAATATATTTTAATATTATACATTTAAATTAAACATATTATATGTTTATTATTTATATTTAATTATAACTTAATAAAATTTTAAAATATTATAATATTATAAAGAATATGTCTATATTAAATATTAATTATATTATATTTATTTTAAATGTAATATATAATATCTATAATAATAATAATGAATTATTAAATATTTTTTATGTAATACATATTTATTATTTATTTAATTATATCTTAATACTATTTTTAAAATACTATTATATTATAAATAATATGTCTATATTAAATATTAAATATTAATTAAATTACAATCTAAATGAAATAAAACTATTTATTTTTCCAATTACAAATTGTTTATTTCATATTTTAATATTTCTATCTTTATAAAATAAATAAGGTTTCACAAACTAATCATGATGAATTTACCTTTTTGGTTTTTAAAAGTATTAGAAAAGTGATTTTTAAAGGCTAATATTTACTGTGTCACACAAAATTTGTTGTACAAGAGGATTCTATTTGTAACAACTTGATGGTGAAATGTATTTGTGCAATACATGTTCGTTGGCTAATTTCAATTCAAACATTTATAATATAATAAAATATTGTAATAGTAAAATTATATTAAAGTACTCGCACCTTGGTGTGCAATGGGTACTCCGAACATAAAAATAGGATTTACACAAACATGTTTTAATAATTTTAGCAAGGGCAATTTCAAAAAAAAAAATATAAAACGAGGGTAAATTAAACAACTGTTACAATCAAATGATAAAAGGAAGAGGTTGGGCAAATCAGCGGTCTGACCAAGCGGTGAGGGGCAGTGAATGCCACGTAATATTTATTACACCCTATGAATTATTACCTCTCTATGAACAAAATTTGGGTTTACTAGTTTAAATGAAATATTATCAATTATAAATTATTTATTAGAAGTACTAACCATTATAAAAAAATAGATATATTTTTAAATATAAGTATGCTAGTTTAAATAGAATGTTTTAATAATAAGCTACCCTATGATAATGATTCAACCATTTTACACTTGCTACTTAGATTTGAAATGGGAGATTACTACCTAGGTTTGAAATGGGGGACAATTAAAAATGATACACTTTATAAATCTGCTACTGGATACCTGAGATTTCTATTTTAGTTTTTTTAAAAGAAAAGGAAAGGGAAAATGGTTGAAAGCAAAGAATCGTCTTCCAACAAATTTATGGCAGTGGACATTTGAACGATATAAGACTTCTTCTGACACGATTTCTTTTCCAGCATGAGAACAATTGACAAGTTTACAAATTTTCCTAGAGCGTGAGAAAAGTTTTCCAACGGAAAAACTGACAGCGGCATTAAGGAAAAAGCGGCGACAACAAAAAACCGGTGAAAAAAGCAAAAAACGATCAAACGGCTATTGATGTTTCAATCGTCTTGCTAGCCTCGGTGGAAAAATGGAAGCCATGGATATGAAAAGTCAGCCCTTCGTCTAACAAAGGGAACACCTTCGGCGTAATTATACTTCAATGGCTTGGATTGCTTCAATGGTTGTCCAAGGCATACGCAAGACAAAACCTCAATTTCCATCTTGATACAGTACGGATGCTTGAATTCTCTCCAGGGGAACACCTATCAGCGTAGGTAATGTTAGATTTGCCTTCGTTGTCTCGATTTTCAAGTCATTTTTTAAAAATAGCATTACAAGCAATTCTCCTTTCAAATTATTACGCCGAGAGGCGTTCTACACTCACAGCAAAGGCTGAAAGATTCAGATTCCCGTAAACAATTAAGATTCAGATTCCATGTAAACAAAATTCATAAAATGTGTAAATAAATAAATTCGGGGAAGCCAAATGGATAGAAAAATAGAAAAATTTGGGCAGTTATGGAGTGAAATCTTTATCACGTTAAACAAAAAATAAATAAATTCATGGAAGCCAATAAATTGGAAGATATCTTTCAGCGTACTGTAGATACATTTTTTTAAATATAAATATACTAGTTACATTTAGCTACAGTTCATACTGCACCAGTAGACTTTTTGCGCTTTTATTTTCTGTCTAAAATGTAGCCATGACTATGAGCTTACATTCATTGAAAAAAATGTAAATAAATTTTCTCATATTTTCTTCAGTTCAATTAATATATTTAAAAATAATAATTATACTAGAGAATAAAAGCCCATACTTACATCTTTTACTTTTACTTTTCTTTTTATTTCACCTTTGTATGGATGTGATAAAATATACAGTTTTAATTGGTATACTAGTTAATACCATTTCAGGGTAGACAGAACCATTTTAAAATAAAGTGTGTTAAAATGGATCACTATGCTCAATTTATGGTCTTCGCTATGAAATGCAGATCTACACTCCATTTTTCTCATCCACAACAACGTCTCTGGTGAGGGCCATCACTTCCTCCACTTCCTCCACTTTAATAGTTAAAAGTCAATTTTGGTTAATAAAAATAGAACAAATATTTACCATTTTTTTGTGGATGAGGTGTAAAATTACTATTTACTGTTTGACCATTGAAATGGATGATGTTTAAGTAAGATGGAAATTCTGATGAGACATCACTAGAGATTTGGATTCATGTTGAAGTGAAAGCACATATATAAACGTGGGGTCACTTGGATCAAGTTTTGCAACAATTTCAAGATGTGATCCCTTTTCAAATTAGTGTAATATTTTTATAAACTAATACTGTAAGGGTAAAATGGTGATCAATCAAATGAATTAAATAAGACCCAAACATCAACAGAATAGAGAAACAAGAAGGATTCAATAAACGAAGCAATGAACAAACACAGTGCAAACCTCTCCCGTTTCGAAACTTCTGTTGTTCGCCTATCACAAATCGTCCTTTTGCAGATGAGATGAGCCCTCGGAGAGTGCAATCTTTTTAGTTGTTTGTAGGAAGTCGATGGTGAATGGCTATGGTGATATGCAATGAAGATGAGCTCCAATGCAAGTATGTGATCTCAAGCTTGTAGGTGACAAAAGGGTGCCAAAGGCGCACTGGTGATATTTCTGCAGAGTAACGATGTCAAAAGCCTGGATGATTAGAATGGAGGGATGAAGCTTCATTTATAGACTTGGAAGAATGGGAATCAACGGTTGAGAGGAGATGAAGATCGACGGCTGAGGATGGTTGAGGAATGTGCAACCAGTAGAAATGTGACAAGTGTCCCAGCTCCATCATGAAAGAGGGGATGTGACAAAGTTGATTGGAGAGTTAACTCCATTGACTGAACAGTTAACAGACTTGATTGATCAGTTAGAAGAGTGGATTATGGGATTGACTGAATTGATTGACCAGTGAACTGGGTTGATTAAGGAGTCAACAGAATAGATTGACCAGTGAACTCAAATGACTAATTAGTTAACAGATTTGATTGATTAGTTAACTAACTTCTGATTTGAGAAGAAATAGGCCATGTGGGTGAGGGAAAATAAGGTAATTAAATATTAAATATATTTAATTACATGTGCAACCTGATGAGGTGGACAAGGTGAGGTGGAAAAGGTGAGGTGTAAAGGTGAGGTGGATTTTTGAATTTAGAACTTAGGATAGAGGAATTTGGATTAATTAAATAATTTATAATTATTTAATTGTGTAGGACATTAGAAGAATTTTAATTAAATAAATTGAATTTATTTAATTATGGAATAGTGAATCGATTAAATAAATTTAGAATATTTATTTAATTGGTAGAAGGATGGAATAAATATTTAGAATATTTATTTAGGATGAATCATGTCATTTTTAGGCATATACATTTTGCCCCTCTTTGATGCAATGCAGTTTACAGTGTTGCTTCAAAGAAGTCGATAGTCTGATAGTGATACATGCCCCAGTTTGCCCCTGGTACAAGTTTAACGACAGGATGCCCCCTCGGGAGATTGGATGAGAAGAAGGCAGAAGGCGTGAGACAGACAATCTCACGATGAAGAAGGTTAAGTTTGAAGAAAATGGGTGAAGAAAGAGCCGAATGATATGCGATGCAAGATGGAATGATGACACACACAAGCAAGTAAGCAAGTATGCACAAATGACACAAGAACAAACAAGGTATTGCCCCTGTCAAGCTATAAACCAACTGATGAATTGATAACGATAGACGACAGTGTTGCCATGGCGGGGAACGATGTATCCCTAGACCAACACGGTAGGCGTGTTGTCATGGCGGGGAATGATAGATCCCTAGAGCAACATGAAGGATAGTGTCTGGTTCCAGGAAATGAAGCATGTCATGTAAGATGCGTGTATTGGTCTAATTTTGACAATGCAACATCCTGTATAAGACAATTGATTGATTAACTGATCGAGTTGGTTTACGACCAGACAAGGATCAAGACCACTGATTGTGATTGGATCATTTGTGCAAGATTGACTTGACTTGATTGGTATGGATTAAGAATGGATCTTGCATTTGGGTCATTGCTCAGACTGACTGGACAAGGATGAAAGATATGATGATAGATAGAAATCTGATTGATAGAAGAAAGACTCGATAGAAGGACTCACAAGCTTTTATTTGTATTGATACTCTACATTGTCGGATCTTTATTGCATGGGGTATGGTATGGATGTATAAATGGATATAGGATGGATGCTTTGCTTTTAGAGTGCTTTATTTCATCATTGGGCAGTGTGTTTTTGGTACATTTTCTGAAATGTTGTAAGTGAATACAAGCATCTAGGTATAATTGAACCGAGATGACCTGAGTATCGCTTACATGGATTGTGATTTAGCAAGTTAATACAAGCATCTAGTCAAAATTGAATCTAGATGACCTGAGTACTTCTTGCGTTTCAACAAACAAGGATTGCCCCCATTCATGTTATACCTTTGATGTCCTCGATGATCTTTTGCCGATCATGTCCTTAGACAAGGCTTCACATTACTAAAGTTTAATCCACAAACAACAAACAAAGAAAGTAATCATGACCCCATCATAGCATCTCTAGCTTTTGGCATCCTTGAGTAGCATAGAAAGACATGATAACAAAAATCAAGACTCTGTAACTTAACCATGGTTCCAATCCACAAAACATTCTTGCATTTAGATGTGTTTTTCTTGCCATAATTTAGATAGAATCAGTTAGAAGACCTTAGGTATTAGCTTTGCTTTAGATAGGTTAAGATGCTCATAGTCAAGATTTCTGCTTGAAGCGCGGGTTCTGCTTGCGTTTGCTTGTTTGGTGAGAAGATTGCACAATCCTTATTGGGAAGACGAACCCTAAGGGACTGACCTAGTGCCTCGGGGGCTCATTGCTAAATGGCCTTGCCTACGTGACGACGCAAAGGCAACGTAGTTCGGGGTAAACCCTAATGGACCATGGATGGACTAGAAGAAAGACGACAAGAATGAAGAAAAGAAAAGGGGATGAATGGGACCACAGAAGAAATGGGAGCCTCGGGGGCGCATTAGAATAATGGCCTTGCCTACGTGACGGCGCAAAGGCAACGTAGTTCACGGACTTGGACCATGGACACCGACAAGAGACACTATGTAGGCTCACATTAAGGAGACGATATGGGACAAAACCTTGGTTGACAAGGCCACAAGGAGAGTATCAAGCCATGATAGGTAACTGTCAGGTGTTTATTGTGTGGTAGATATGGATCGAATGGAAAACGAGCGAAGGAAGAACGGACTCAAGGTGATTGGATTCTCAAAGATGGAGAAGGCAGTTTATCACAAGTAACGCTTGTTTACCAGGTTTTCATCACTTGCTTTTATTTGTACGAGAAGCTAGAGAGTAACATGACGCCTGTTTGCCAGGTTTTCATCACGATACCTATCCAAGGCGCCTGTTTGCCAGGTTTTCACCAAAGGATGATTTTTTTTGTATGCTTTCTATTTTTTCTAATTTTTTTTGTATTTTCTCTTTTCAATTTTTTTTTTGATATTTTGATTTTTTCTGATTTTATTATGCCCCCTTGCACTGGGGTTCCCCTAGGTATAGAACCGATGAAGATGCATGTTGTTGATTGGATAATCAAACAACTCACCCTCTGATGTGGCCAACTGATATGCCCCTGATCCATAAGCAGCTACAATCACATAGGGCCCAAGCCAGTTAGGCACAAACTTACCTTTCTTTTCTCTGTCCTGTTGATTGCGAGGGTTCTCTTTTAGAACTAGGTCCCCAACCTTGAAGCATCTTGGTCGAACCTTGTGGTTGTAGCTTCTTGACATCATCTGTTGATAGGCTTTGAGATGGTCAAAAGCTTTCTGGCGCCTTTCCTCTAGCAGCTCTAGTTCTTGTAGCCTGGAGACTCTGTACTCTTCATCTGATATGAGACCTTTCAATGACACCCTGAGGGATGGGAGTTCGACCTCAATGGGAAGGATGGCTTCGGAACCATAGACAAGGGCATAGGGTGTAGCACCTATGGGAGTGCGTATACTGGTTCTGTAGGCCCACAGAGCGGGATTGAGTTGGACGTGCCAATCGCGACCAGCTTCATTGACAGTCTTCTTTAGGATTTTCAGAATGGTTTTATTCGATGCCTCAGCTTGGCTGTTACCTTGGGGGTAGTATGGAGTGGAGAAACGATGTTGGATTTTGAAACGCTCACAAAGTTCCTGGACATCTTGATTTTTGAATGGTCTCCCATTATCTGTTATGATGGATGAAGGGATGCCGTATCGGCAGATAATGTAATTCAGAATGAACGAGGAAATTTGTTTTCCTGTGACGGTGGTTAGGGGAACGGCTTCAATCCACTTTGTGAAGTACTCAATGGCAGTTATGATGAATTTATGGCCGTTGGAAGAAGGTGGATGGGTCTTTCCCACAAGGTCAAGTCCCCACTGGCAAAAGGGCCAGGGTGTCGTTAAAGGTCTCAACTGCTGAGCAGGTGCATGAATCAGGTTCCCATGTATTTGGCACTTTTTGCACTTTTTGACGAACTGATATGAATCCATTTCCATATTGGGCCAGTAATAACCCAAACGCATGAGTTTCTTAGCTAAGGAAGGACCGCTGGAGTGTGTTCTGCAGATCCCTTTGTGTATGTCTCGCAAGGCAATTATGGATTCTTCTTGTTCTAGACAACGGAGTAAAGTACCATCCAGACCACATCGGTAAAGGGTATTAGCAATGATGGTGTAATGGGAGGCTTGTCGGATGAAAGTTCGTTTTTGGTTGGAAGAGAGGTCTGGTGGAAGAATATTGTCCTTGAGGTAAGTGTAGGTCTTACTGTACCAAGTTGAATCAGATCCTACTAGGAGGCAAATGGAATGGGTTTCGAGGAGATCATAAGCCGGTTGCCGAATGGTTTCTACTAAGAACTCATACCGTGACTCGTATTCAGGTATTTCAAGAAGAGAGGCTATGGTAGCCATTGCATCTGCTGCTTTGTTCTCGATCCTGGGTATTTGTTCAAAGGAGATGGTCCCAAAGTGTCCTTTGAGGTCATCGACCATCCGTTTGTATGGGATGAGCTTCTCATCTTTGGTTTGATATTCATCATTGACCTGATTAATGATAAGCTGAGAATCACCGTAGACACATAGTGCTTGGATTTTCCACTCAGTGGCCATCTTGAGACCAATTACCAAGGCTTCATATTCTGCTATATTGTTTAGTGCATGGAAATAACAACCTGTAGGACTTTGGAATTGTGTCACCTTGGGCAGTGATAAACAGGATACCTGCCCACGATCCGTGGTTGGTGTAAGACCCGTCGAAGTAGAGTTTCCAAGGAGATGTTGACAGGGTGAATAAAGACTCATCGGGAAACTCAAACTGCATTGGTGAAGTGTCCTGTAATGGTGCCTCGGCCAGTTGGTCAGCTATGATTTGCCCTTTGATGGCTTTTCTATATCATATTCGCTAAGGAGCATAACCCACTTTGCTAGTTGACCTGTGAGAGCTGCTTTGCTGAGACGATACTTTAGTTGGTTGATTTTGGCAATGAGTTTGATAGGATGTGCCAACATGTAGTTGTTGATGATTGCGATATACAGCCTTCTAGCCCTCTGAAAAGTGCCAAAAAACTGTTGATGACTGTTTTGATGCAATCATAACAATAAGTTAAAATTTCATATATAATGAACTGAAACTATACTTGAAAGACAAGATGGAATCATTTGGTGATTCAACTAATCCCAAGTCTACAATGGTTCGGTTGGTCAAGTTCAGTTGGTCAATGTGAAGCTGTAATGTTCAAGGGGCCTTACGTAGTTTAGGTTTATTTTGTGGTTTACTGGACTAAGAATATGCAAAGAGGTCATAGATTTCAACAAGTATTCTGTTCATTTGCATACAAGTGTTACCGGGCTGTAGGTTTCAGAGGGTTTTCTTGAATTTTTGTAGCTTTCTTCTTTATCTATTTATGAAAACTGTCTACTTATGGCTCTGTTATACATGCTTCTTCAAATTTGAGACAATTTCCTTTGGATTTCTACGTTTTCAGCTAAATATTTCAGATGGGTTGGGAAAAGTTAGAAAGATCTACTCTATACCTCACTTAATCTACTGAAGGATCTAAGTGTTTCTGTTATGCACTACGTAAACACTACAGTAATCTGATCAAATCCACAGTAAAAACCCTAAATGTAAGTTCTGAGCATTTTCACAAACATACATTTAAAATTGCAAGCTCTCAAAGAAGATATTTCAAAACACAAAGAAGAGCAGGAGAACACTCAGAAGATAGATGCAGAACTCCAGATTCTATTGTATTAGAAACGAATAGTCATACATGATTTACAATGTAAGAATGACTCTTAGTTTCATTGATCATACTACAGAGAACTTACAAGCTTTACAGATACAGTAAGGCAGCCAGACATTCCACGCGCACCTTACTGCAGACAAACAGGCGACCTCCTTCTTCTACTTCTAAACTATGCTATTCTATCTTGCTATGTTTTCCTAGAATCTCTATTGTAGGCCCTAAAAAATCCCTGTTGTAGCCCCTGTTGTAAAGTATTATAGTGTAGAGAGGCACAATATAAAGACATTCTGATTGTCCTCACTACAGCAAAGACCTAACTAAACCCCTGGTTCAAACCCCTGGTTACAGTAATAAATACAGGTGAACCAGTTCTCAAAAATATCTCTGAGCAGTGTCAAATCTGGGCGAAATATTGCCCCTTCTGAGAAGTTCCGGCAGCTGGGTAATAACTTCTGTTTGTCTTTTGTGATAATACTCTCAGCTGCAACTCTGTTCTTCACTTGAATGGCCTTGACTTTTAGCATTTCATCCTTATCTTCTTGCTCCTGAGATCAGATCTTCTGCCTCCATGAGGTCACTGTGTTGACTTTCCAACTGCTTCCTCAACTGCAAGCCTGCAAGATAAGACAAGCAATAAGTTTCACATTTATCACAAAAAATAGCATGAAATTAAAATAAGCGTTTAAATCCAGGTGACAGTGCAAGATTGAGAAAATCGGATCCAGAATCCTCTCAAAACGCGTCAAAAATGCGTTCAGACTGCCCAAACTTCATCGGGTCAACCATCGCTGACCGAAAAAATGCCAGAGGCGCCAAAAAAAACACTTTAAAACTCCACCGCTTCATTTCCCGCCCATCGGCATGACCAGCGCTATCGGCGTGAAAAAAAAAAAACATGTTGGCCGACATTCACTTCATCATCATGATATTCTGGAAATATGATGCTTTCCCTCCTGAAGGTCCAGATGACGTCATCATGATATTTCGGTTCTGCATATCGGGGAAAAGAACAACATCATCATCATCATCATGTTGAAGAAGAATAGGAGGATATGAATATGATCATGCTGCCGAGGAAAGGAAGATGATGGTGACGTCATCATGATATTCGGGCTTCATTGACATGCTAAGGATGACGTCATCATCATGTTCAGTTAAGATCAGGGGATAATTATGATATCGGGTCACTTAAGGAGCATGATCAGGATGATGAATGTAATATGACCCTCTCGCAGCCAAGGTAACCCTCTCGAAAAAAATCAGCATGATGAAGATCATCATCAGGATATTTGCTTTTGTCGAACTTAGAATAAGACATCATCATCATATCGGGAAACGGATCGTGCTTTGGAAATATCCTGTTGAAGGAAAAATGTGATGATGATCATGAGGATATTTACTTCTTCGTTTATTAGATCCGGATGACGTCATCATGATATCCGGAGCCTTCGTTAAACTTAGAACATGATGTCATCATGATATTTCGCCAACCGGATCATGTTTGGAAAATATCCTGCCGAAGGGAAAATGTGATGATGATGATCATCAGGATATTTTCAAAAAGGTTGTATTTCATCGACAAGAGGACTTTACGAAATATCGGGTGAACAAACAAGATCATGATGATCTTGACAATAGGACAGGATAAAAATATGATGATGATGTCATCATCATATTTCGTTTTCGGAGCACAAGGATAAGTTGAGGTCATCATGATATTTGCGCTAGGGTGATATTGTAAAATATGATCATGCTGTTGAGGGATGCAATATCGACTTCTTCTTAATAGATAGGGTGATCATCAGGATACTTCGCTAAAGAAGATCAGGAGGATATGAAGTCGTCATCATCACAAATCGAACTTCAGCAAATATCATGATGATGACCCTCCGAAGGATTATAACATGCGCACGCAAATATGCCGAAGGTGGATCTTCTAAGTCAGGGGGATCTTATATTATCAGCATGATATTTTAATTTTAGGCGATGCAAAGATATCATGATGATGCTCGCGATACAAAGACCGCTCGACGGGGGAACTTACCTTAACTTAAAGTTGATATCATCATGATATTTGAACCTCAGGATATTATCGGGGGGGTGCGTTTCAAATATGATGATGATGTCCTCATTCAGCAAAACCAAGTTTATAAAATATGACGCTCCTAAGAAAATCATGATGCTGACGATGCGCCTAAGGCCTTTTGACGGGTAAAGGGAACTACCACCTAAGATTGACGTCCGGATATTGCGACTGCATGATTTTTATCGGGTGATAGACCAAGATCATGATGATCCTGTCAACATGACTTAGGATATAAAAATATGATGATCCTCCTGCGAATATCAGGTTCGACCAAAACTTTGACCGTGCATATCTTTCACATATGGACGAATTTTCAAGTGAAGTAAAAGGCAAACCTGCATGAAATTTCAAGCTTTTTCTAAATATGAGGTCACAGCAACAAAATATGAACTTTGACAAACTGACCTCATGATGATGACCTACCTCATGCAATATCATGATGATGATGCACCTGACCTTCATTTTTACCAGACCGCCAGAAAGCAGAAAAACACAAGCAGAAGCAAAAAGCAAAGCAATCAGCAGGGGTCCCCATTTTGCTAAGGAGCATAATGGGGCGTGTTGTGAACATCACAACAGTAGTGTCAGAGTTTTTGTGAAGCAAAAACCACCGCAAGGCATGATCGTTCTACCTGTGAGTATTGTAACTCGTAGCCCACTAAGGTTCAACTGATGTAGTATATAGCTCTTTCCTTGTTCTCATAGTCTTGCTGTGCTAGGAGAGCCCCAAGAGCAGTAGGTGTAGCAGAAATGTAGAGAATCAAAGGTTTTCCTTGGATCGGAGGCATGAGAATAGGAGGGTTCATAAGGTACTCCTTTAGCTTGTTAAATGCCTCTTCGCACCGCTCATCCCATTTAAATGGAATATTCTTATGTAGGAGGTGACTGAAAGGTTGGCACTTGTCTGCCAATTGTGAGATGAACCTGCGGATGGCCTGCAGCTTGCCCTGTAAGGATCTCAATTGTGTTAGAGTCTTGGGCGGTGGCATGTCCATTATTGCTTTGACCTTGGCTGGGTCTACCTCTATGCCATTTGCTGACATGATGAAGCCTAGCAGCTTGCCCGATGTTACCCCAAACACACACTTCTTCGGGTTCAGTTTGACTTGGAATTGATCCAACCGTTGGAAGACTTTCTCTAGGATATCCAGGTGGGAGTCCCTCGTGAGAGATTTTGCTAAGATATCGTCAACATAATCCTCCATGGTCACATGCATCATGTCATGGAATATGGTTGTCATGGCCCGCTGATATGTAGCACCTGTGTTTTTCAGCCCAAAAGGCATGACATTCCAGCAAAAGGTACCCCATGGACAAGTGAAAGCTATTTTGTGTTGGTCCTCCGGTGCTATTTTGATTTGGTTATACCTAGAGAATCCGTCCATAAGTGATAGCATTGTATGCCCTGCAGTAAGGTCGACTATGATGTCGATGTTTGGTAACGAAAAGTCATCCTTGCGGCATGCTTTGTTTAAGTCTCTAAAATCGTTGCATAGTCGAACCCTGCCATCTAGTTTAGACACCGGCACAATATTAGATATCCATTTAGGGTAATCTATGGCTCCGATGAACCCCACATCTAGCAATTTCTTGAGTTCTTCCTTGACCAAAAGGGCTCTATGGGGATGCATCTTTCTCAATTTCTGCTTTACGGGCTTCACCCCTAGATCCAATGGCAAATGATGCAGAATCAGGGTCAGGTCTAAACCTGGCATGTCAGCATATGAGCAAGCAAAGCAGCCTCTCTTCTTCTTAAAGAATGGTACAAACCTAGTTTTCTCAGGTGGTGTGAGAGATTTTGCGAAGTGGATAATCTTAGGCTGTTCTTTGGTTCCAATATTCACTGGCTCTGTTGGCTCCACCACAATCTGTGACCGTTCCTGATACATATCGCTAGGGAGGGTGTCAAGTGTTCCATTGTCAGGTGCCACAGTTGGGTTTTCACCTTCGGATACGTCCTTTCTTTTTACTGTTTTATGATCTGACACTGCCGCATGGCGATTTTCACCGTCAGATCCATTTTTGATTTTGATATTCTTGCGACTAGAAGGCTTGGCACCCTCCCCGAAGTAAGCCACAGTGTTGAGTTCGATAGCAAAACCAGCTTTATGATCTCCTTTTGGTAAGTGATCCCTAAGTTCCATATAGTCAATGTAAGCATCATCATTCTGGAACATATCTAATTGGGGGGTTCCTTGCAGATCCCAGTCAATAAGCTCAGGGTGTAAGAGGGGAAGGGGGTCGGATGAGAGATCTGATCCATTAATGGTGTGAATGGAAATGTTATGGGCATTGGCGGGGGTAGTGTTCTGGGTGGTACTTTCTTCCAAGTTGTTTATTGCAATGGAATCGAAACTTTCCTTGAGAGCCATAACCTCAGGGAGGGTGAATCAGACTCCAGTGGTCTGTCCCGTTGCATCTGTCCCTCATGGTAGGGGCTGAGAGTTTGGATGGTGTCAATCTCTTTGTCATCGTAGGAGTGCTCTGTTAGCTCATCCCACTCATACTCATTCGACTCATCTGAATCTGTATCACTATCCACTTGGAGTGTTTGAATTGTCTCCACAAGGCAGGCATTTTCCTTGGCTTTACCTTTGCCTTTGTACCCTAGGCCAGTTGTGTTTCTAGCCGAAGAGGATGAAGAAGGTTGTATGGGTTCAACGATTCCTTCTTTTCTGAGGCCTATGGGGCCTTGTCCTTCGTATCCCATCCTGTGCAAGATAGTTTCACCCCATCCATAGAGTTCTGTAGGGAGTCTAGGCGGTTCTTGGGGTGTGTTTTCTTCTTCAGCATAAAGCCATTATAGGAGATCTCGCTCCTCTGTCTCATCAGATAAGGTCCCCCATTTTACAAAGGGATTTGCGGGAGTTATAGGAGGAGCAGATGGCTTTGGAAAATGCCTAGGTTGATGCTTGGGTTTGCCAAAGGAGCGAGGAGACAAAGGCATGGTGGCAAGGTTGAGGCTGTGCTCAATGGAATACTCTCCCACGCCATTCTCTTTTATGGTAAGTTTCAACGGTTTGGGCCTCGAAGAGGAAGCTTCGGCGGTATGGTCTTGTTGCGGAGTAGGAGAAATGTAGGCCCTGTTGTTAGGAATGACACATTCAAATATTGCTTGGAAAGAATTGCAATGTTGGTAGGGGTCGGGGTCACCTTGTATGGTGACCTGCTTGCCATCGTGTGGGAACTTAATGCATTGATGGTAGGTGGAGGGGACAGCCTTCATGGCGTGGATCCATGGTCTCCCTAGTAGAATATTGTAAGCAAGCTCCCGATCAAGGACTTGGCACAGCACATCTTTAATTACCGGTCCCACTTGAATGGGTAGGACAACTGTTCCTTTGGTGGTTCGTTCCTCCTTGTCATAGGCTTTGATGGTAATTTTCCGTCTTGGATCAACTGCCTATTCGGAGAACCCCAGTGTAAGGACTAGCTTCAAAGTACAAATATTTAAACCAGCACCCCTGTATATCGAAAAATTTGGATTTGTAAATGGAAATGATCAAACAATTGAAATGCATAACCTAAACCCAAATAATTCAATACCTCGAAGGTGCAAGATGAGCTCGATTGATTGATCGCTTTGTTGTGTTGATTGCTCGATTCCGCAGCATAACGTTGATAAGGATGATATGAGGATGATAGTTGAAGGATGCAAAGGCTCTAATGATATTTCGACAGAATAAGGGTACTTGAGGCTCAATGCATGCTAATGATAATTTGGCAGAGTAATGTTACTTGAAGCTCAATGCCTTGCTAATGGCTTGTGAGGGGTTTGATTTATAAGAAAGGCTTGGTTCAAATGGATGGTTGAGATTAAAAAGCTAAATGATTGATGTGGACGGCTAGGATTGATTCGGTTATCCCACTCTTCAAGGGAGTTGTAGTCATTTGACAAGTGTCAAGGAGAATAGGGCTCATGTGTACATAAAAAGTACTACATATAAAAGATATTCAATAAAAGGCTGTAGTACCACTTATCTTTTTAAATGAAAGAGGCACACATGTCGGCTAAATGATAAGATAAATTAATTAAATAAATAAAATTTATTTAATTAATTAGAAAGTCAGCTTATGATGAGAACTTAATTCAAATAAAATATTTGAATTAGTTGGGATATGAGTTGGATATTAATTAAATAAATAAAATTTATTTAATTAATTGGATAGTGGGGAACTTAATTCAAATAAAATATTTGAATTGGTTGAGATATGAGTTGGATATTAATTAAATAAATAAAATTTATTTAATTAATTGGCTAAATAGGATAAGAATGGGATTGAATGGGATTTTAATTAAATAAATAAAATTTATTTAATTAATTGGCTAATGGAATAAGTGGGGTTAAGAGTGGGATTTAGGACAAAATGCTGCATGATGTCTAAGTGATGTTTTTATCAAGGTGTTGCAAGATATGAACAAAGTTGGGACAATTTTGGGTGTCTACATTTTGCCCCTCTTTGAGATGATGTTTGAGATGATAAGCTTTGTGTCGAGTAACATCATTTCAAAGAAGTTAAGGTATGGATAATTGATAGGGATGCTGCTGCTGCTGCTGATGATGATGATAGAAAGGATAGGTTGGTGATGCCCCCTCGAGAGGATAGGTGGGTTGGACAAACACGGGTATGCTCTCGAAAAGAAATGGCTTGGCTACAAAAGAAAGATAAGGGGATAGATAGAAGAAATGAAGGATGTGTTATGCTGCAATCGAAAGTGAGCAATCATGATGTTTGATATAGCACTAGATGTTATGCACCAAGGTATAAGGACCAAGGTGATGTTGAGTCTCGTGCCCCAGCGTAATACAACCTTGTCTGGATACAAGATATGAATATTAGCTGGATTTGATACTGATATGATGCAAATGCAAGATAAAATGATAACACACACAAGCAAGCAAGCAAGCATGCACAAATGATACAAAAACAAACAAGGTATTGCCCCTGTCAAGCTGTAAACCAATGATTAATTTCTGATTGGTTGATAGTTGGGAGTGTTGTCATTGCGGGGAAAGCTATATCCCTAGATCAACACAAGGTTGTTTGCTGAGTTGGTTAGCTGATTGGTTGATTGATTTGGCTGACAACAAGGCTAGGATCAAGACCATGGATTGTGTTTGGATAACTTGGCTTGATTGATTAACTTGATTGGTATGGATTAAGGTGACTTGCACTTAGATCATTGCTTGGAATGATTTTGAGGATGATGAAATGATGGTTAGATTGATTTGATGATTGGATTGATGTGCTATGATAGATTGATTGGAAGAAGTTGTTTATTGATGATGTATAAGATAGATGATAGAAGAAATGATGAGAGAAGAAAGAGGAAAATCGCTTGTGCCTGAATCTGGGCACTTCCTTCGTACTCCAGACTGCCTACATACCCTATATCCACGGGATCAAGGCACTTAACGATGGAAACGAGATGTAGTTCTGATTGTTTTGTTGATGAGATGATAAAAATGGATTGAGATTGATGAAATATTGATGATGTGATGATATGTGGTGGATTGAGCTACTTTTGATTTGCTGAAGTGAATGGATTTGTTTTGATGGCTAGCTGGATGTGCTTGGTTTTGATGTTTGCTTTGGTGTTGATGTTGATGATTGATAGGATTTGAGTGATGATAGTGATGGTGTGATGATTAGAGTGTCTACTCAATCTAAGCATAAGCAAGTGTTCTCAGTATGCTCAAAGGATGTAAAATAAACAAGGTATTGCCCTTGTCAAGTCATAAACCAATAATTGATTGTTTGTTGGATGATGATAGTGTTGTCATTGCGGGGAAAGCTATATCCCTAGATCAACACAAGGATGTGGGAACGCTATATCCCATTGATGATGTTTGATGATGATTGATTGGGCTCATGACAAGATTAGAATCAAAACCTGTTGATTGGATTGGATAATGTTCCTTGATTGATTAGCTTGCTTGATATGGATTAATGTGACTTGGATTTAAGATCATTGCTTAGATTGATTTGATTGATATGATTGGAAGAAGTGATTGAAATAGATGAATGAATGTTATTGATAGGAAGAATTGATGATGATGAGAATTTGATTGAATGTTGATGGAGTGGATTGATGTGGATGATGATTGGTTTTATTGCTTGGATTTTTTTTGTTGGATATTTGATTTTTTTGGATTTTTGAGAATATTTTATTTTTTTGTTTGTGTTTTTGGGGATATTTTGATTTTTTTTGTTTTTGGGAATATTTTGATTTTTTTGGAGTTTTTGAATGTTTTGGGATGTCAATGGATTTACAATTGGAGTAGCCTTTGTGCTAGATACCAATGACAAGGGAAAACCATGTCTAGGTGCAAGGAGGGATGAATGGGATTGGATGGATAGAAGGATGGGCTCATAGTAAATGTGATGAAAGGCTCATGATAAATGGGTGGATAAAGGGATATGCGATATAAGAGATGGATAAATGCCTCATGATAAATGGATAGGTAGGCTATAGTGGAAAGCTCATGATAGATGTAAAGCTCATGATAAGGATACACCATAATGGATGGATCATAAGGGAGCTAGGATGTGATCTCCAAAGGCTATGTTGCATAGGAAGAACTTGCCCCATTCTAGGTAGAAGACTTAGGATTTTTACATGATTAGATTTTACATGACGCTTATGATGATAGGGATGACATGATAGATTGGTTTCAATGGGATGGATAAATGGTCAATGGATAGGACTTGGTTTGAAAAGGGGGTATGTCAAGAAATATCTGAACATGTTTCAATATTTTTCCCCTATGTCTTCATCAAGATCAAAAGGCAGAAGGATGGGTTCAATAAGATAGGCATGTTTGTGTAATGGCTAAGGATGGTAGGATGACAAGATAGGATAAGATAGGATAGAAAATGATATAATGGGATGGATAGTTTGGAAATGGATAGGTTGGATGAAACAATGTGCCCCCAAGTGTAAGTGACATAGAAGATCAACCTACACATGACGCCTGTTTGCCAGGTTTTCATCATGGTACTTATCCAAGGCACCTGTTTACCAGGTTTTCACCGTTGGATGAAGGGATTTCTCTTTACTTTTTTGATTTTTTTGATTTTTGATTTTTTTTCTTTTTTGCTTTTTAGATGGGTTGACAATTACACATGGCGCCTGTTTGCCAGGTTTTCACCATGGTAATGGATAGGAGGGACTCAAGTGTTTAGTGCTATGAGAGGTGATATTGTCCCATTAGAGATGGATGATGTCTTCGCATGGACCATGTCATTATGCTCATAGATGTTGATAAGGGATTGCATGGATGGGAGATGGATTAGGTAGATAATGGATTATGATGTAGAATTAGGGTAGGGTAGGCTAGTAGCTTATGGTGTGGATCTATATAGGCTTATGGAATGAATATGGATGAAAAGTTTATGCCAAAGCATGGACCATAGGGTTAGCATGGGGGAGATATGTAGGATAATGGATGGAAGATGGGGAGATGTAGGCATGTGTGAATGTTTTGGAATGGAAGGGAATCATGACCAACGGCTACACACACCGTGATAAACATTGAAGCTTTTGATGGGATGGTGGTGTAGGAAGCAATGGAGATGTTTGCTTAAGAAATGGTTGATGAAGTGATTTAGGAACCCACATAGATTTAGTATGTTTAGTGCTTTTGTTTTGCTTGTGGGATTTTTGAAGGGAATGGAAGTTTTGGATGGAAATAGGCTCTTGGATGGAGATAGGTGGTTGGGATTCTTGAGATGTGGATGAGGATGCCTCATTTGACTTTCTAGCTATTTGTTTAGGAACCCAAACCATTTTGCTCTTAGGATTTGCTTTTGGAGGTATGGGCTTGGATAGCTTTGTGAATGTACTTTGCTTAGAAGATGGATGATTTAGAGACTTTTCACATCGATGCCCTAAGGCATTAGGGTCCTTAGGAGTTTTAGTTGTATTTTTAGCTTTATAAGTAAAGGCATCCAATTGTTTATTTTGGAATCCCATGGGGTGGGTGGAGTGGATGGAATGATTGGAAGCTTCATGTTTAGACGATGTGTGCTTTTGTGGGCCATGATTAGGGATGTAAGGATACTTATGAATGATATGTATGTTAGGTGTTGGAAGCAATGGTGGCAAGGTGGATGGAGGGATATTTGGAGTTGGTAAAAGTGGAGGCAAAGTGGATGGTGGAAGGTGTACAGTCACATGCTTTTGACATTTATAGGATGATGGAGACGAAATGGCAACATATGTTTTGGGTATATGATAAGGTTTACGATGGAATGTGGTAGATTTAGGATGTATGAAGGGATTACCAACATCTTGGCCTTGTTTACCTTGGGGTGTGTATCCAAGGCCATATGAGCATGGAGGGATTTTGACATGGTTTGGCTCCAAAATACCTTGTTCATAAAGACCTAGGCTTTTACCTTGGTAGTTCATGTTTTGGAGGATACGATTGACTATGGGACTAGATGTGTTTTGGGAACTAGACTTGAGTTCTTTATTAGATGGAGAAGGTGAAGTGGATAGAGGTTGTTGTTGTCCTAAGGAAGAACATTCATGGAGGAAGGTGGTAAGACCACTAGGACATGATGGTGGACTTGAAATGGGATTGATGGTAGATATGGAGGGAGGATCATTAGCAGTGTGTTCACTAAGACCCAAGTTATTTGTTTGATCTTCTATGCTTATGTGTTCTTGAGAGGCACATGTCTCATCATGACAAGTGGATGTTTGCTCATTATGGATAGGGCTAGATGGAGGATGACTAGGAGCAATTTGGATATCTCGCTCATGGATGGTTATAGGATTATAGATAGGATCAAGGTACTTTTTAATAGGTTCTTCATCACAGATATCATCTTGATCATGAGATAGATAAAGTTTTACCAAATGGATCATCATGGTTTTCATGATTTTAGCTAGAACCTTGATCATAACTATGAGCAAAAGTAGGATTAAGTGGGCTATAAAAGGGATAAATTTGCTCATGAATGAGGTCATGGTGATGGCTAATAGCTTGAGGGCAACCCATAAGTAGGTCATGGATAGGTGGAACTTAGAGGTGCTTTGATCTCGATTAAGACTAGGGTTCGATATTTCCACATGTTTAAGATTATGCTCTTGACATACCTCTTGACTTTGGATGGAAGTGGAAGGTTCTTGAGTGGACTTGATAGGCTCTTGATAGTTATCAACATGAAGGCATGATGGCTCTTGACTTAGGCTTGTGGTTGGAGACTCTTGAATAGACTTGTTGGCTTGTAGGTCACATGATGGGCTCAAAGGGCTAGGTATATTAAATGAAGGCTCTTGAAGAGGCTCAAGGATATGTGAACCACATGATGAGATTATAGGATTGGACATGACCTTTGGAAGTTCATTGGTAGGCTCATGAATTGGTGTTTGACATAGGGGTAGTCTATTCCTATCTAGTAGCCAATGGATCACATCCTTTGCAAGTGTATGGGTGGATGGGAAATATAATGGATGGATGATAATGGCAGATGGTATTGGATTAGGATTAGGACGAGGATTAGGTTGAGAGCTAATTGGATTGGGTGGATTAGGATTTGGACTAGATGGGGGTGATGTGGCATGATTTCCCATTATAGGTGGGTACACCTTGTAAACAATTGAGAGAAATATTGGGCATTGGTTTGTATTATGGCCTTTGGTCCTATGGTATGCACAATAATCATGTTCATCATATGGACTTTCTTCACATGGTTTGACTTTAGGAAGTTCAATGAGTTTTGCTTCAAGCATCCTTTGTAAAACTCTCTCAGCCGCATCCTTTGGTGAATTATTAGAATGATATGGTGATGAAGGTAATGAAGGGCTTGGTGGTTTGGAAGGTTGATGGATTAATGGACTAGGAATGGGATCACATGGTGGTGTTGGGATAGGATTGGTTGGCTCATGTGTTAGCATGTGATTGGATAGTGGTGGCCACTCTAGATTGGTATCTCCCTTGTCAAAGGTTATTAGATCTTGCATAGGGTAACTTGGGCTTGTTTGATTTATGTACAAGGGGCCACTTGGACTTGCATGTGTTTCTTGTTGCAGAGGTAGACTTAGGTCTATCAATGGTGCTTGATGGTCTTGTTGAAAAGGTGTACTTGGACTTATTTGATTTATATACAAAAGGCCATTGGGACTTGGATGTTGTTCTTGTGATATCACTTGATTGCCTTGTGGATGGGCTTGGTAGTGCATTGGCATGGCGGCATGAGAGATTAGATAGGCTTGAGGTGGATGTTCATAGGTTGACGTGGCATTGACTTGGTGGATAGGTGGATTAAGTTGATAGAAAGTGGATGGATATGACATGTGGCTATGAGGTGGATTATGTTGATAGTGAATGGCTAAGGATTGCTGTACTTGTTGAGCTTGACTAGTGGCTAAAAGGTGTTGAACTTGGGCTACGAAGTGTTGCAGTTGAGGTGATTGGCTTATGTGGGGTTGAGCTCTTTGGATGAAGAATTGTAATATTTCAATGGCATCTTGGTTTAGGGGTTGTGATCCTTGATAAAGATTTTGAAGGAATCTTTGGAATTTGATTTCTAGGTCCTCCAATGTAGACATGTTGTCACCAAGTGTTTGTCTTAAGTCCTTTTAGCAAGTGCTTGTTTAGGGATTTGGATGATGATGTGGCTTGTTTGGATGACTTGGCTATGTTTGGGATGAAAGTGATTGGGTTTGAATGTTATTGGAAGAATGTGTAGGATGACTTGTCTTTATGTGTTTGGGTGTTTAGAGCTTGATGTGGCAATATTCAAACAAATGATTATGCATATACACACATGAATCACTCACGCAAGACACATAAGTAAGTTATTAGTTTGGAATAATGTGATGTTGGTTAAGCAAGCACGTGAAGACAATTCAACAAGTCCTAGTCAAGGCAAGGCCACTATCACAAGGAGGTTCTAATGAAAATCCGGGGGACCGGCACCCCACGAGCATCCAGCAAGCCACTTAAGACTTTAACTAACCCTACTAGGAGTTTTAATATACACAAAGGTACACCTCCTTTCAAGTTAGCACTATATGGTGAGCGCTAATACCGGTTAGACTTGGCTTTCGCCTTATCCTCTAATTTTTATAGCGGACCGGATGAAAGTACCGCTTGAGGTCGTTCCCTTGGGGTGGATACCAAGGCAGGCCTCTCTAAGGCTAAACAAAAGCAACACAAGTAAATGTTTTTGATCTCCAAGTTTGTGTTGGGACGCGAGGAGAGAGCATACACATTTACTTGGTCACACTCGCATGGGGTTCATTAACCTTAGAAATTAAATGTGTGATCAAACAGTTCAAGCACTTGTTCGTTTTAGATCCAAAGCCAAATGTGTGAAAGACAATAGTTCATTTTAGCCCAATGTTTTGATGTGAATTTGCAAACAATTGTTTGTTTTATGCCCAAAATGCAAATGTGTTTGCAAACAATGATTAGAAGATGAAAGAGATGAAAGATTAGAATAAGTGCACCTGATACAATCACTTTCCAATTTGCTGTAGATGTTGATGCCAATGTTGCTCCAGCTCCTTAGATACCCTTACAAGTCACCAATTCCAAAAAGAAACAAGTAAACTTGCAAAGAAGATGATTACATGAAAAAGATGAAATCTGAAAATTCTGATGAAAATGATCTGATATAGAAAAATAGATTACATAAACAGAAAGTTCAGGAGATTCTAAGCAATTTGAAAAAAAGTTTCGCTGAAAAACGATCAAAATTGCTCAAGTTATGCTCAAATGAAGTTTGCAATGAACCTAAACTTTGACTGATAAAAAAACCTTGAAAAACAATATAGTCACCTGATAAAAGTGGTACAGTTGTGAAGTTGTCCTCCCAGCTTTCCAACAAGTCCTTGTTTGTGTGATTTTGCCTCCGTATGTGAAAGTTATGATAGAAATACCAAGATGCACAATGACAGCTACCAGAAGCAAGTTACAGTTGCCAGATGCGACATACTGTTGATCAGAGGCGATCTGTATTTTGCGACAGGTGGGATACTACAGATCAAATGCAACACAAAAAATACTAGATGCGGTTCCTGTTAGCTTGTAAGCGATGCGGATATACCCAGAAGCGACCGATTGCGGGCTAAAAGCGACTTGTATCTGCAAAAACACAGTCAAAACCCTTCCCTGCACAGGCGATCACTGTCAGTTCATAAGCGACGCCTATCAGTTTCAACGCGGCTTCTGTAGGATCATAAGCGATGCAAATCAATTTGAAAGCGACCACTGTTAAATCAAAAGCGACACAGATCAAGTTATAAGCGACTATTGTTAATTCAAAAGCGATCCGATGCAACCATAAGCGATCACTGTTAGGTCATAAGCGAGCAAAACAATTTGAAAGTGACAACTAACAGTGTGAAAGATGAAAAGCACACAGGCGAATTCTATTGGGACAAAAGCGATGCATTTCATACCCTAGGCGATTACTGTCGGTGCAAAGGCGATCCAGAAAACACCATAGGCGGCCGATTTCAATTCATAAGCGATGCATATCAGATCAAAAGCGGATACTGTTTGTTCATAAGCGATGCGAATAAGATCAAAAGCAATTACTATTATATCAAAAGCGATTCAAATAAATGCATAAGCGATTAGTATCTGACTAAAAGCGATCAAAATATGTGAAAAAGCGATTACTGTTAGCCCAAAAGCGATCTAGAAAGTTTCAGGAGACAGAAGGCAAATGTTAACCATAAGCGACCAATTTTACCATATGCGGTCTCTTTTTGTTCAAAAGTGAGCACTGTTTGTTCAAAAGCGAACCAAATTTGACCATAAGCGATTGTTGTTTGCCCAAAGGCGAGCTGATTTAGCCCAGGCGACTGCTGTTTGATCAGAAGCGACCTGAATTACCAGAAGCACATTGTTGCAGCCCGATTGTTGTTTTCTTCACCAAACGCTCCATTTTTCATCAAATTTAGGCAAATTTGTACTCAAAGTTTATGGAAACGGCATCCCGGACGCAATGGTGAGGTTAGATTTGGCCTAAGAGATCATCTACATACATATTTAGCCAAATCTTTGCAAACTAGGGTTAGAAAAATGCAAATTTTTGCTACAAAAGCTTGCAAGAATGAAAGATTCGCGCTCCAAGAGATCTAAACTTCATAAAAACAACTCAAACAAGAGAGGTTAATCAAGGACGTGAGTCCCACCGGGCGTGCCAAAATGTATATCGAAAAATTTGGATTTGTAAATGGAAATGATCAAACAATTGAAATGCATAACCTAAACCCAAATAATTCAATACCTCGAAGGTGCAAGATGAGCTCGATTGATTGATCGCTTTGTTGTGTTGATTGCTCGATTCCGCAGCATAACGTTGATAAGGATGATATGAGGATGATAGTTGAAGGATGCAAAGGCTCTAATGATATTTCGACAGAATAAGGGTACTTGAGGCTCAATGCATGCTAATGATAATTTGGCAGAGTAATGTTACTTGAAGCTCAATGCCTTGCTAATGGCTTGTGAGGGGTTTGATTTATAAGAAAGGCTTGGTTCAAATGGATGGTTGAGATTAAAAAGCTAAATGATTGATGTGGACGGCTAGGATTGATTCGGTTATCCCACTCTTCAAGGGAGTTGTAGTCATTTGACAAGTGTCAAGGAGAATAGGGCTCATGTGTACATAAAAAGTACTACATATAAAAGATATTAAATAAAAGGCTGTAGTACCACTTATCTTTTTAAATGAAAGAGGCACACATGTCGGCTAAATGATAAGATAAATTAATTAAATAAATAAAATTTATTTAATTAATTAGAAAGTCAGCTTATGATGAGAACTTAATTCAAATAAAATATTTGAATTAGTTGGGATATGAGTTGGATATTAATTAAATAAATAAAATTTATTTAATTAATTGGATAGTGGGGAACTTAATTCAAATAAAATATTTGAATTGGTTGAGATATGAGTTGGATATTAATTAAATAAATAAAATTTATTTAATTAATTGGCTAATGGAATAAGTGGGGTTAAGAGTGGGATTTAGGACAAAATGCTGCATGATGTCTAAGTGATGTTTTTATCAAGGTGTTGCAAGACATGAACAAAGTTGGGACAATTTTGGGTGTCTGCATTTTGCCCCTCTTTGAGATGATGTTTGAGATGATAAGCTTTGTGTCGAGTAACATCATTTCAAATTGTTTTGCTCGCTTATGACCTAACAGTGATCGCTTATGGTTGCATCGGATCACTTTTGAATTAACAATAGTCGCTTATAACTTGATCTGTGTCGCTTTTGATTTAACAGTGGTCGCTTTCAAATTGATTTGCATCGCTTATGATCCTACATAAGCCGCGTTGAAACTGATAGGCGTCGCTTATGAACTGACAGTGATCGCCTGTGCAGGGAAGGGTTTTGACTGTGTTTTTGCAGATACAGGTTGCTTTTAGCCCACAATCGGTCGCTTCTGGGTATATCCGCAAATAAATAAAATTTATTTAATTAATTGGCTAAATAGGATAAGAATGGGATTGAATGGGATTTTAATTAAATAAATAAAACTTATTTAATTAATTGGCTAATGGAATAAGTGGGGTTAAGAGTGGGATTTAGGACAAAATGCTGCATGATGTCTAAGTGATGTTTTTATCAAGGTGTTGCAAGACATGAACAAAGTTGGGACAATTTTGGGTGTCTACAACCCCCATAAATGAGAACCCTCTTGATGCGGTGCTTGTGCACGAATGCGACAATGTGTAGAGGAGTGTTGTGGGGTTGAGATATGGAAAGGTCATCTTGCTCCGTAAACGAGATGGAAGTGGAGGATGTCAAATTACCCACCATGGTCTGAAACTTTTCTTGGGCTAGGTTAGTGGGGACACTAGTTTCCACTAAGGCTTTCTCAAGAATCTCCTTATGAGAAGGAGATAGACGCAAGAGCTCCAATATAGAAATGTGAGCCGGAGTTTTTTGCAATTGGTCGATGACATTATATGGGCGGGAGTTGGACGGAGATGGTGACGACCTTGGAGGGGTGGTGTTGATCGTGACTCTACCACTGCGGGTAATTATACTACAACAGTTCTGTTAGGTCCTGGTTGTTGGTTGGGGGATATGACATTGATCTGCGGAATATGCTCAGAAATGCAGTTAATGGTGTACTCAAATGGAATGCTTACATAGTTAGCATTACTCGACCCACTGTTCTGATTTGGCCAGTTGTGACTGTTGTCGTTATTGGGATTGCCATTGGAGTTGTTGTCGTTGTGACCATTGTTGCTATTGTGGCCATTGTGGCGATTGTTGTTATATGGCCGATTGTGGTTCAGAAGAGGATCCCGGTAGGCCACATGAGATTCATTGGAGGTATGTTGTTGTGTTCCTCCCTGATTCTGATCTAGGATATCCTGTATGACATTCTTGAGGCGGATGCAATTTTTAGTCGTGTGCCCCCTTCCTCAATGATACTCACAATTATCTGTGTCCTTCCAATAGGGAGGTTTGACAATAGGCTCATAGTCACTTGTTGGTGGGAGAGAAATTTCATTGTTAGCCAACAACTTCCTAAGGGCGGACTCTTGAGATTCCCCCAACGGCGTGAATTTTCTCCTTGGATTTGAATTGAACCAAGGTCTAGGTTCCTGAGGGGGTGGTTTGTTGAGTGCACCGGTATTTGCTTCTCCCTTAAGAGTGAATATGGGTTGTTGCTTAGGGGCTGCCGCCTTGGCGTCCACTACGCCATCGTTGACCACATTCTTGTTCTTGCTCCAAAACTTTGATTTATCTGTTGTGTAATTGGAAGGAGGTGTGTCCTTGTAGAGCTTGAGAGTTCCTTTAGTGATCATAGCTTTTTCAATGAAGAGGCCCATTTCAATGACTTTGGCGAACGAGGTAGGGCATTGTATCTGAATCTGATAGCTAAGATCAGTGTTTAGATTGTGGACAAACATTTCCAATAGCTGCTTCTCAGGCATATCGTAAGAACACTTACTAGCTAGCTGTCTCCATCGTTGTAGGAAGGCGGCGAATGACTCACCACTCTTCTGCTTGGTGTTGCATAGATCTAGCATAGATACCTCGTGTTCTATGTTGTAAGAGAAGTGCGTTATAAATTTATTGACAAGTTCATCAAAAGTTTTGATTCCTGGTGGGAGACGCGAGAACCACTCCATAGCTTGACCACCTAAAGATCGCGGGAATACTCTCATTAAGTAGGTCTCGTTGTGAGCTACTTCTAAACATGCTGCAGTGAATTCCCTGATATGATCTCTAGGGTCCCCCTTCCCTTTATACTTGTCAAATTTCGGAACTCCGAACTGATAGGGGAATGGTTTCATGATCAAATTTCTGTCAAAGGGGTACGGTGCTATATCTTCCAAAGAGTAGTTCTTAGAATTTGTACCGGTCTTAAGATTGGATATCTCGAGCTTTAGACTTTCGATTTGTTGTCTCACGTCTGTCATAGGAGCAATTAGATCTACGAATTGCTTTCCTCTCTCATTTGTATGGGGGACCGTGTCATTTGTACTTCTCTCATGCACATGTGGGACTGTGTCATTTGTGCCCCTCTCATGATCATTGTTTGCATTTTCCATGATGGAGCTAATGTCAAAGTCTGCGGGGAGTTTGATTCCGAGACTAGCAAGATGATGGAAATACTTATGGGGGTCTTCAACGATCATCTTCTCTACGATGCGTTGGAATTTTCTATCTTGCATGTGTGCCACTAATTCTTCATGAGAAATCTCTTCTTCACCATCACGTGGTGGGAGAAGGTGATCAGATGAGTCGGCCATTTCGATTTGTTTGTTGTACTGGGATCGAGTAAGAACCATGCAAGGTGGGGTGGGATGAAGTGGACCAGGATTAGAAATTTTGGCAAAGTGCCGACCGAGACTATTATGAATGGGATACCTAGGATAAGACTTGGACAAAGGATTCTCTCACTCAATGACTTCAAGTAAGACGGTTGACACAAGACTCTAGCCACTAGCAAGGGTAGTCGATACCAGTCTTGCTGTGTAGGGCTTAGTCGTTCAACAAGACTACTAGCAAAGGTACTGTGACCTACTAGGCTTACGTGAATTCACTAATGAAACGAAAAAGGACTTATGCTGAATCGATATGGGACAAACTGACTTTGGGACAAGAAGTGTATGGACAGAAAGCGAATGGGATGATTGACGAAAGAGAGAGACTTGGGTGAAACAGATGAAGACTGACTGCAAGGTTGAATCTGATCTCAGAAAGTGAAGCTAGGCTGAAATGGGTGCGTGCGCAACTTTGATTTTTTTTGGCAAAATTTTGGATGTTTCAGTTGTTTTTGGTATTTTTGGCTGGAAAAAGGTCTTCCTGATCTGATATTATGAATTAATAGCAAGAAAACACAGCAAGCACAAAGAATATTTTGTAGTTTTTCATTGTTTTTGTAATTTTTTCGACTCTATTTTGGACAAAAGCAAGCACAAAATCCTAGGCGAGAAATGGATTATAAGGGATTTGGGCCACTAAAACAAGAGGTATTTAATTCGGGCAACCGTTCAAGTGGTTACACGTGCGGTGGCGCTACTCTCTGTTATGGAGTCTCCCAGCCTCACAGGGTTGCGCCTGAGAGGGTTTTGGGGGAGGTTGGCCGTCGGTGTAACATAACAGCACTTGTTGCAGGAAGTTTTCACCTCAAGCACAATTTATTTTAAGTGGCTTGGTAGGGCTTGGCATTAGCCTGTTACCACTCAGGGTCGTTCCCACTTGGACAAGCGTGCATCTAAGGGCAGGCCCCTCCTAAAGGTTAAACAGATAGAATGACAAGTCTGGCACTCTGATCACCCAGAAGAGAGGAGAGCATAAGCCTATTGTCATTCGCAAGCACAGAATACACTGATTAATCCACCCTAGTTAAAAGCGAAAAACTAAATGGGCTAATCTACTCAAACAGAACTTTGAAGTGATTTCAACAATATAGCAGTGTTCAGTTTTAAATCCCAGAAAGCAGTGGTGAGTTCAATTTTTAAACCGCGTAGCACGAGTTTGTTAACTTTGAAATTCAGGTCTCACGATATTGCAATGGTTCATTTTAACTTCAGAAAGCAGTAGTGAGTTCAATTTTTTTAAACCGCATAGCACGAGATTGTTAACTTTGAAATTCAGGTCTCTCGATATAGCAATGGTTCATTTTAACTTCAAGAGCATTGATGAGTTCAATTTTAATCTTCAGATAGCAATAATTTAGAAGGTGTTTGCAATGCAAGCAAGAAATAATCCAGTTACTTCTTTCCTAATTAGAGCTAGGTGAGGATTTGAATGCAAGTTGCATGAACAATGGGTTACTCCTTCCTAATTAGAACTAGATGAGAATTGTATGCAAGTTGTATGAGAATGCCTAAATCAGTCCTATTCAACACTTAGTGAAAAATGATTGTCTTTAGTGGACGTGTTGCACCAAACTGGATTAACAGTCTCCTGTTATCCACCTGTAGTCCACAAAAACAAAAATGAATCAAGAAGTTTGCAAATCAAATGGTTAGATGAAAAACACATAATTTAGAAAATTTCATGAAAATATGAATTTTGACAGCAAAAATAGATATGAGAATCAGAATCTTCACAAAATTCTATGCTGTTTTTAAAAAAAAAAAAAAAAAATTCACGAAAATTCGATAAAAAATGCTAAAGTTATGGTCGATTGAAGTTGCAAGGTAAATGAGAGGTTTGACCGATTTTACCTGATGAGGTTGATCAAATGGGCTAAAAATACCTTCACCACTGTGAAATTCTCGAGATCAGCTTTCTGATGACTATAAATTTGTGAAAATCTGACTTCCCTGCAAAAAGTTAGACAAAAAAGAAAAAAAAACCCCTATTTGACTAATATGACCTTTTTTTAAAATAGAAATTAAAAATGAAATGATTTATTTTTATTTTTTTTATTTTTTTATTGTTTTTGCTTTTTTTTTTTTGTTGAAACAATTAAACCCTAAACCTAAATTTTTGGTTTTTTTATTTATTTGGCTGTTTTTTTTATTTTTTATTTTTTTTAGGGTTAAAGTTTGACTTTTTTTTATATTATTATTATTTTTTTTTGTGCTGTGTGTGTGCAGGGAGGTGGGCCGGCGGCGCTGGGGTGGAGGGCTGGTGGCGGACGGGAGACATAGGGGTGGCGGGGAGGGGAGACGTAGGTAGGGGAGGTGTCGGGCGGCAGGCGGTAGGTAGGATCGGGGGTTGAGGGTGTTAGGGGAGGCCGCGGGGGCCTGAGAGACGGGGGGGGTTAGGGCTGCGGGGAGGCGGGGATCTGGGCTCGGGGATGGGGCAGGGTTTAGTCACGGGGGAGGGGCGGGGGAAGAGGGAGGGGGGAAGGGGAGCGCAGGAGGGTCGGGGGTTGAGGGCGTCGCACTGGTGGCGCGCGGGGGATGGGGAGCTGAGCGCGGGGGGGGGGGCTGGGGATCACACAGGGCTTCGGCCCTGTGTGAAATTTTTTTTTTTTGTTTGTTTTTTTTTAAAAAAAATAAATAAAATGCAATCTAAAAAAAAGAGCTCTATTTTTTTTTTTTTTGCAATAAAATAAAAATTAAAAAAAACTACTATGCAATTTTATTTTTTTTGTTTATGTTGTGAATTTTCTTTTTTTTTGTTTTTTACAGAAAAATACAATAAAATCGTAAAATTAAAAATTAAAAAATATTGTAAATTTTTTTTTTTCTTTTTGTAAAACAAAACAGAAATAAATTAGATCTAAATGCTCCCTGCAGGTTTTTTTTTTTTTTTTTCTTGCAAATATTGGAAAAATTAAAAAAAAATTTCAAAAATTTTCTAATAACCTAAAGTAGGCAAATGATATGTTATTTTTCACCTGTGAGGCCTCTTGAGCTCAACGGTGATGTCAAATTGAGCATAAGAGGTCGGGTATAAAAGTTGATGTCCAAATTTGTAACAAAACTCCCTTAAAGCTGTGACAAAACACACTCAACATAACACTCAGAAACAAAATGGGTTAGATCACGGTGGGCGCCAAAAATGTAAGGGTAAAATGGTGATCAATCAAATGAATTAAATAAGACCCAAACATCAACATAATAGAGAAACAAGAAGGATTCAATAAACGAAGCAATGAACAAACACAGTGCAAACCTCTCCCGTTTCAAAACTTTTGTTGTTCGCCTATCACAAATCATCCTTTTGTAGATGAGATGAGCCCTTAGAGAGTGCAATCTTTTTAGTTGTTTGTAGGAAGTCGACGATGAATGGCTATGGTGATATGCAATGAAGATGAGCTCCAATGCAAGTATGTGATCTCAAGCTTGTAGGTGACAAAAGGGTGCCAAAGGCGCGCTGGTGATATTTCTGCAGAGTAACGATGTCAAAAGCCTGGATGATTAGAATGGAGGGATGAAGCTTCATTTATAGACTTGGAAGAATGGGAATCAACGGTTGAGAGGAGATATGAAGATCGACGGCTGAGGATGGTTGAGGAATGTGCAACCAGTAGAAATGTGACAAGTGTCCCAGCTCCATCATGAAAGAGGGGATGTGACAAAGTTGATTGGAGAGTTAACTCCATTGACTGAATAGTTAACAGACTTGATTGATCAGTTAGAAGAGTGGATTATGGGATTGACTGAATTGATTGACCAGTGAATTGGGTTGATTGAGGAGTCAACAGAATAGATTGACCAATGAACTCAAATGACTAATTAGTTAACAGATTTGATTGATTAGTTAACTAACTTCTGATTTGAGAAGAAATAGGCCATGTGGGTGAGGGAAAATAAGGTAATTAAATATTAAATATATTTAATTACATGTGCAACCTGATGAGGTGGACAAGGTGAGGTGGAAAAGGTGAGGTGGATTTTTGAATTTAGAACTTAGGATAGAGGAATTTGGATTAATTAAATAATTTATAATTATTTAATTGTGTAGGACATTAGAAGAATTTTAATTAAATAAATTGAATTTATTTAATTATGGAATAGTGAATCGATTAAATAAATTTAGAATATTTATTTAATTGGTAGAAGGATGGAATAAATATTTAGAATATTTATTTAGGATGAATCATGTCATTTTTAGGCGTATACAAATACAATAAGCACTTGTTTAAAAAACATTACCATTTATGAAACAGTCCCCAAAAACAATCCACCTTTTTATGAAATAGTCCCAAAAAGACCTATAGTTTACAATAAAAAAAACTTAAATACAGTCATACAGCCATTAAATTTAAGATGTGGATGAGATTATTTGCTCTTACCAGGACGTCGGCCGAGCTGCAATTTACAATTTTCTTAGAAATTACAAAATGACACGAAACTGAGTACGAATGTGGTCAATTCTACACTTCTTCCCACGAAATAAACACTTAAGCAAACTATGGCAGAATTCTGATATCAACAATATTTTTGAATTGAATAGTCACTTTAAATCTATAGTTTATGTCAGAATTCTGTCTGTCCTATTAACTTTTGACTAATGACAGTGAATGGGATGAGCAAAATATGACAGAACAGTCACTTTAAATCTACAGTTTACGTCAAAATTCTATCCGTCCTATTATACTTTTGACTACCTTCAGTGAACGGAAAGATCAAAGAAGGTAAAGCAGAGGCTCATGTCTAAATCATGGTTACATTTCAGTCAATAAGCTTGAAAGGGATCTTCAAGTTAAAAATGGGGCTGCTACAAGAAATCTGCTACTGTATTGATGTTTTTCACCTTCAATTTTCTCCATGTACATCGGCCGTCTCGATCTAGATCCAATTTTGGGTGTGTTTTATTTGGCTATAAAAAATTCTGTTCTAGGGAGAATATCTAGTATGTGCACACTTTAACTTTGGGTACATCAAGTTCGTAAATGGTACATTGATTTCAAAGATCTGTACATGAATGATCAACTATTTAAGTACTAAAGTTGTTAACTGTTAAGCCTTGAATACAATGTAAGATAGTAAGATAAGGTAAGATAGGGTTGGGTTGGTTCATGTTAACATTAATAATGTTTTATTACGATTTAATTGTATAGTTTTTGTGTTAAATTTATTTTTATATTTTTTGAATAGAGGTTTGCACTAACTTATTTTTCATGAATGTAAATGGTCTATTTAGTACACATTTTATCTAGGTAATACTTACAAGGGCGAAGCATTGGGAAGACTTAGGAGGTCATTCATCCTAGTCTTACTATAGTTTAAGTGCTTGTAACCATGGAGTTTGCCCCAAAATCAAACCCATTTAAGTTACTACCATATTTGTAAAACTTTCAGCAAATGTTGTGCCTTTTGAAGTATTAATTGTAGAGTCCTTTAACTCATCTGTTGACAAATAGAAGGTATTTTTTACAATGTGCCAAATATAATGTTTTATTAGGATTCAACTATGTTGTTTTTGAGTCAAACTTATTGACCCATATTTAATGAGTAGTATTTCACATAAACCCATCTCTCATGAGCATGAATGAGCAAATAAGATAGCAAGTTAAGCCGGTTTGATCTTGGAGGAGACTCCATAATTAAACACACTTGAGACAGAATAGTACTGGAATAAATAACCTCTCGAAAAATTTGATACTTCATCTCTATAAGCATCACCTAAATACAATGAATGTTAAGTAAACCATTCATACCCATGAGAAATAGGTTTGTATAAACCAATAGTTATAAAATATGAACCAATAAATTTAACTCAAAAACTACATAATTAAATTCTAATAAAATATAATAATCTTTTAAAGGTTTCTTCTTTATTTTAAATGTTGTAAAAAAAATGGGTGCATTATTGATATGAAATGACAACTATAATTCATTGGATTGACTAGTACAAATTCTATGCTCATGACTTTTTTATGTTTTGGTTTGTATTGAATAGTGTGCAAAATGGTTTATTTTATATAGAAGTTGATAAATAATGTTATTTATTTCCAAATTTCATTGTTATATATTTTTAGATTTCACTCTATTTTATAAATATTTTAGTTCTCCTATCTAAGTTAGATATGCAAGTGTAGATTGGATTTGGAGTAGTTTTGAGTCTATGAATCTAACCTTTGAAATTTTATAATTAATTTAAATCTTTGTAACATTTTCTACTAGTTGTTATGAGCTAACTTTAAAGTGTGAATTGTACTAAATAACTCACTAGGGTGGTGTTTTTAAAGACTGACCTTAATTCAAATGAATCATCTAGAATCTAACTTAACCAAGGAGCACATCTCGAATTTGATTTCAAGTGGATAAAGAAACAATTACATAAACACTACATCATCATCCTAGGAGCATATTTTATGCTTGCCTAATATTCTTGACCTTGATTCATCATTGTTAAATTAGTCCATCAAAGGGTTTAACTGAGGAGATTTTAACCCTCTAATTCAACAAAATTCTAAAGGTGTTTGTAAGCATTGCCTATCCACTTGTACACAAATTCAAACATTAGAAGATCGAGGCAAACAAATTTTAAACTATAGGAATAATCCAAAACTCATGTTTGTGAGTTACATGTTCACTTCCATGTATCATGTAATCAGTCACACACTCGTAGAAGTGACCCTAGAAAATGCATAGTTAGACTTATAGGTAAACAACAAAGAATGAAATTCCAAGACATTGGCAAATGATTTTATAGCACCTATATAGAGGCATCCATATCAAAATAAGATCTAAGTACCCATGCATTTGATTTATTTTATTTTTTACTTATGTGAGCATTAACTACATTATTTATTGTAATGATTAGTCCCAGCTTAATTATCTAGGTTATTTATTGCTTGATTTTTCAAGCATTTATTTAATTAAACTTAGATAATTTAAAGAAAATCACTTTTTTACATTTTGGTGAACTTGACATTCCTACACGACCTAAGTTTTAGGCTTAGGGTTTGTGCTTCTATTAGGGTTTTTAGGTCTAATTTTTTGAATTGTATATCATTCATTTTGTTACCCTATTTTCAAAATTTCCTAAGTCATTCATATGTCAAGTCATTGTTCCGCCCTTATTCTTTATTATTTGTGCCTTCCTTATAAGTCACGACCCCTTAGTCATTTATTTTATGTATAGTCGGTGATCCCATGCCTTTTTTGTACCTCAGTCAGCAAGTTCAAAAGTTCCTGAACCTCCTGACTCCCCAACTTCTCACAAAGTAAACATCTTAAGACTTGTCTTTTGGCCTTGTGTTGTTTTGTTAAAAGAAAACCCTTCATAGTCGGAGAGTCAGAAGTTCTTTGAACTTCTAAACTCTCGGTTGGTTGGTTCATTTGTTCAAAAAATCTATGACACCCTAATTGAACGTGTTCATTAATCCCAAAGCATTGTCCTTTGAGCTATTGATGTGTAAGAAGAAGTGACACTTGTCAGTCCATCGTAAATTTAGAATGTTTGGAAGAGTGTTCGTACACTTTTAGGAGGGAAATAAAGGAGGTCATTTATGAATTTTGAAGTACGGTTCATCACTAGGATTAAATGAAATTTATGGAGAACTTAATAAGCTTGGATATGAGACTTGGTTAAATTCATCACCTCATAAGGAAAAGCCTCATTTTTGCATTGCGAAGGAGAATACAACGAAGGAGCTTCCAGTCCTGCCATTAACAGAGAATTCACAGAACTCTTTGCAAATAGTTCAAAATAATTAGTTTTTCTCCTCATCTATCTTTTTGAGACAATTTGTAATTGTGATTCATTTGGTCTGGGAAGAACAATTTTTCTTTCATGAGTTTAGAGAGACAGTTTTCCCCAAATGTCATGTGTACCTCTTTTACATCCTTGACTAGTTTAAAATTGTTTACTTTCTGGTTTCTCAAGAAAGTCAAAATGAAATATAAATTCTAGGGGTCTCCAATCCTCTCTGTTGTTGAGAATGGTTTATCAAATGTAAGGGATATAGACCTTGATCATGTGGATTTAGAGGATTTCTGGGAGAGAATGCAACAAGAAACTAGGTCCTCCCTTACTGATAAAACTGTAAGCAGTGGGTTAGCCTGACTTGGAGGTTTCCCACCTGTTGTTCCTTGTCTAGATGTAATTGTTGCATGTATGAAGAATTACTACCCTGACTCGCAAGAGATACGAGCCTTTAATGGCTCTATGATAACAAAAATTGATTTGGAAGTCGTGTCACATGCTCTGAAGTTAATGGATTATGAGGAATTTGTTGATGTGTCTATCACTAGTAGCTGGGGATATTTTTGGGATAAGAAAAACTAGTGTCAAAATCATATTGCCCAAAGTTGGTTGAAGGTTGAGAAGAAAGGGAAGTCTAGACTCCCTACTAGTTTGAAAAGAGGCCACTTTAAATAATAAATCTCCAATATGCTTACTCTATTACATCGTATCGTTGGGAGCATTGAATTTGACTCTTTCAAAAACTGGATATGCCAATTTATTTTACTCATTTGTACTTGAGTCTCAACACATATACTGGGCCAAATTGATAAGTGAACACATGCATGAACAACTGTTGAACTTTCAGTAGAAGGTGACTTTTCATGTGTTCTCTTTTGGTGTACAAATTATAGCCAATAAAGAGGTTGTCTGGCATGGTTTTAGAACCTAGGGGTCTCTTACTCCAGACACACCTGTGTATCATTATTTCTTGCAACTGCAAAAGGATATCAGAATGAGAGATTTTTGCAAGGTGAATGATGCTTTCCTCATGCTTTCTGTAAAGAAGATTGAAGGTTTTTTAGAGAGGAGAAATTCCCCTGAAGCGGCCATGTTGTAATGAATTTTGGAAATTTTTATATTCAGTTTGATTGTTTTCTTATTTAAGAATTGGAGGTTTTGAAAATGCCTCGTCAAAATTACCGAGATACCCTTCAGATTTTCTGGTGCTTTTGGAAGTTAGCTGCCAAATGGCGACTGTAAATATTAGGTACTACGATATGAAGAAGAAAGGATATTCTTTTCCTATGTCTTTGTCTTTCTTTTCTTGCAAGAGCAATGATATTGCCTGAAGTGTGGGGAAATTGTTGGCCGAGTATAATCTCCATTCGCTTCTTGTGAGACCAACCTTTGATAGCAAAAACTTTGTGAAAAGGAATATGCATGGGGTAGTTTGTATCTACATAAGACTCGTCTCAAGGACTACTAGGAAGACTACTTGGATGAAAAAGAAGTGCAATGAAGAAGCTGGATAAGGTTAACAATTGACCAAATTAGTGCTTTTGATTTGCCACTATGAGTCCTAAAAGGTATAGATGATAATTCGAACACTTTGGATGAATGTTATCATAATGCTATTATGCAACCCTTGCCTTAGGTGTGCTAGTCAGAGAAGGAAGTCACGAATGTCATGATCTTTTCTTTTCATGTGTTAAGAAGAACTAAGAAATGGCTTAATAAGAAATTCAAAGAGCATGCTGGTTCTTCAATGCCAAAAGAATCTGCTACAAGAGAATAGAGCAAGTCTTAGGTGTCTCACACTCCCAGAAGCACATTAAGTTTGGATACAACTCTTCATAGAGTTGGCTCACAATCGGGTGGAGATGGAGAGCAACTTGAAGATAGCAGAAGGTTGAAGACTACCTGTGAGCAAGATGGCTAGCCTATGCCTGTGAGAACTAAAACAAAAAAGAGATTGGATGCTTCATGACAATTGCATGCAAACCATGTGCCTCCTTCCTCCCTTTGGTATCTGATAGTTATTCTTTGATTTTTAATCAAATTGGTGATGATAATGTTTTTCAGTCTTTATTAGGTAATCCTAATTCTCCTAGTTTGAATAATCCTCTATTACAAAATACTCTCCATTTAGACAGTGTGGTTTTGAATACTAATGTCAATGCTAGTGTTTCTACTTCTCCCTCTCCCTCCTAGTTAAAGAAGGTTGTCAAAAAAAAAGAAGAGGTATGCTCCCATGATAGATACAGACATAGACACTATGGCCAAGTTGTTGAAGGATACACCTAAGCTTCCTAAGAGAACTAAGTGGATGTCTATAATGGTGGTGAATCCTTCTACAGGACATCATATTCTAGAAATTACAGATCCTATAGAAGATGAAAATGAAGATGAAGTCACTGAAGTTGACTTTAATATGAGCTGAGTTGATATGGGACCTTCCACTGTTGAAGGTGAAATCTATCATGCTAAGTTCTTCGTGAGCACTTTATCAAAGAGAATCAAGACTAAGCAACATGAGAACATCAAATTATAGGCTTAGGTGAGATCTTTGACATCATTTGTTCAATCTATCTTGAGAATTACTGCTCAACCTTCAGATGTGATGCCTAGCATAGCTATGGATGGCCCAGACCCCAATCTATTGCAACAAATCAAATGGTGCCAAGCCCTAGGCAATGTTGTCGATCAATGGGTGGAGAAAATTGCTCTTGATGGTTTATTATATATTGAGGAAGTTGTAAAGTTGTACACCTCCATTTCTAGTAAAAGGGAAACATTGGTCGCAGAATTGCAAATTGTTAGAAAAGACAACATTAGTCCTTTTATGGTTTCTAAATAAGTTCAAGAAATGGTCAACATTGATATTGGCATTCTTGTAGCTGAGAAAATCCTGAATGACCCTAGGGAGAATGAATCTACAGTCTAAATGGATACACTTAAATGGAGAATGTATGTAATCGGAGTAGTGGAGGAGGAGATGAGGAGTACATTGACTCATTATTTCACTGATATGAAAGATCTTATGAGCAATTTTGCAATTTTGGACACAAAAGCATTTGGTGAAGATGAGGATAAGTTGCTTGAAATCAAGGAGATAAAACAGAATTTCAAGAAGATGATTAGTGAAGAGCTTGTGGCTACTGATATAGTCACTGGTGAGTCAATTGGAAAACTTGGAAGAATGACAACCTATCTCAGAACCTTCAAAAATGAAATCGATGAGATCCATAAAAGGGTGGCAAATGCTGATCGAATGATAAGTAAATAGAATCTCTGAGCTAATATCATAGGCAGCCCAAGTGGCAAAACGTTAACATCGTTCATTGGCAGGTACATGACTTATAAAGTGAAATTGCGGGCATTGGTGAATCAAGCAACACAGATCAATTCAGCTTCAGGAGATGGGCAAAGTAAAGAAAATGAAGTGGTGCAAAGGGAGGTGGAACTTGATGAAGATGTGACAATTGTCAATTGATGACTTTTTCATATGCTTTGATTTTATTTCTTGCAAAAAAGACTATTGGCTCTAGAGAGCTCTTTTTAAGTTATTGCTTATTTTTAAAACATCTTTAAATTGGCTGTCCCTAGGAAGCCATTATTATTTTTAAAGATAGTTATGGTGACAAGGCTATAAATTCTAGGAGCATGTCGATGTTTAAGACCTTTTTGGAAAACTTTGTTTTGAGAAGACATCAATTTTGATGTGTTGCTATTTTCAGTTGCTTTAATATATGAATTGAAGTTGGTATATTGGGAATTTGGTGATAGTAAAATTTGTGTTATGGTTATTGGATGCTTATTCTTCTTATGTTGAATGTGATGTTAGTTGATTGATTATTAGTTCTCTATTGAAGTAATTAGATAATTCTATTCTTTCTCATTGTTGTGGATGTTTATCTTTTGATGAATGGTTTATAGTGGTGATTGTATGATAATCGATGTGATTCTTTAATAGTGTGATTGAGATTATAGCTATCAAAGTCTTTGTACTTCTTTGAATTCATATTATATTGAGGTTTATTGCCTTTAATGCTTTTTGGTTAAAAGCACCACGTTTCCTACTTTCTGGGGAAAAGCATACCTATAGACACCTAAAATTGACTTGTTCCCAGATCAAGCTTTCATCTGTCATACTTTACCATCAATTTATCCTCCATGTTAATTAAATAATCCTGATTATTTAATTACATCAATTTATCTGCCATATTAATTAAATAATTCCAATTATTTAATTAAATCAATTTTATCCCCTATGTTAATTAAATAATCTTGATTATTTAATTAAATCGATTTATCCTCCATATTTGATTAAATAATTTTGATTGTTTAATTAAATCAATTTTCCTCTTCACATTAATTAAATAAATTTAAATCTTTATTTAATTAAAGATAATACTCCATTTCTTCTAAATAAATAAAATTCAATATTTTATTTATTATCCATGTGCATGAAATTAAATAATTTATTTATTTAATTCCCTATTATTCCCTCTCTCCTCCATAATTCACTCATAATCAATTTACATAACTAATCAATCAAATTAGTTAACTAAATCACTCAAATCAGTTAACAGGTTAGTCAATCTAGTTAACTAATCAATCAGTTCAATTGACTAATCAATCAATTGAGTTCACTAAGCAATCAACTCAGTCAACTCTTCAATCAGATTTGTTAACTCCCCTAATGTACGAGAGGACAAGGACACTTGTCCCTTTCTCATTCGTGCACATCCTCTCAAGCATTCTTAGCCATTGATCTCTCAGATCATCCACAACCATTGATCTTCATCCCTGAGAGTCTATAAATTAAACCTTATTCTCCATTTTAATCCTCTCCGATCTTCACATGACATTATCCTGTCAAAATCACTCTAGATCATATCATTCTCATCACAATGTTCTGCTGATGAATAGAGAAATCCACAATAACCAAAGAGCAAAGAGCAATCGATTGAGGTTTGGGAGCATCTTCAATAAGCTCAATCAGTGAAGGAAATTTGTTTATGCAAAGGAAGGTGAATTGTATTTGTATTTTGATTTATCTTTCCTTTATGTTTGCATTGCATTTTTCACCTATCACGTTCTGGCACACCTGGTGATCTAACCTCTCATGTTTGTGAGCATTTGTTAAGATTTTTTGTTACAGATTCTGTAAGCACAAAAATCACACACAACCTCCACGAGGATCCCTATGATGATTTTAATCCTTGTCATGTACATGTAAGTGTGAAATAATGTCCTCTAAGCAGCAAACCTCTTGGTGATGTGTCCTTTTCTTTCATCTTGTGTTGTTTCTTATTTGTCATTTTCCCTCTCTCTTTGTTGTCAATGCTTTTCGACACTTTTGTGACACTTGTCGATTTGCATTTTCTAAGCTTTCAACCTTGTTCCTAAGCCTTGTAAGCATCTTGTAGGTGAGTTTTCACCTTTCCCCTATGTTTTTCATCCTCTTCACCCCCTAGAAGCCTTCTAGAGGTCCCTCCTATCCATCTCCAACTTTCAGTTTTTAGTTTCACTCAACCAATCTAAATCTCCCCCTATTATTTCTAGATCTCCCCCTGGGAGATCCTACTTTGCAAGTGGAGATTTGGATTATTGGACATGATTGACCTATTTCCAGAGGCAGATCACCTCCTTTTCATCTTCTCTATCATCTCCCATCATGTATTTCCTCTCAGGCCCCTTTCTTTCTAGATCTCCCACCAGGTAACCCTCAAAAAGCAAGATCTCCATGACCCTACTTGTGAAAGGAGCGATCCTGTCATGTTTCCAGCTGTGAAAAAACTTGAGTTTATAACTCAAAATAGCTCCGTTTTCACCTTTTTTTCTTCCAACCCACATGATTTTTGATGCCTAATATGGAGTTGACTATTTTATGCACCCACACATGCATAATTAGCTCCATTTGATCTAAAATTAACAAATCATTCTCTCTCATGCATTCTTTCAACTCCAATTCTTCTTTAGTGATAAGCTATTATTGATTTATCACTCTCTAATCAATTGAGTTCACTGGGTAATCAATCCAGCTCACTCCCTAATCAAGCATGTTAACTCTTTAATCAAATTGAGTTAAAGTCTCAATCAATTCCACCTTTCATCCCTTCTTCTAACCTATAACTATCCCTCACCTCTACATTATTTTCCAAGTTGAGAAAGTTGGAGAATACTCTTCTCATCTTCACAAGCTTCTTCATAGGCCTTTGAGCCTCTTTCTTCATTTATTTCTTTAGTTTTCTAAAGCTTCAAAGATTTCATTATTGCATAGCTTCAAAGCTCTTCTAGGGATGCAAATTCATTGTGCACATAGCTCTTGCTAAGTTTTTGTTCTCCAATCAACATTCACATGCTCACACAGGAAGAAGGTGCCTTTTATTTGTTCATTGTTAATCAAATCTTTCACAGAAAGTTCTTCAAGCATCGTTATGCTACTTCAATCAATGCCATTGTGCTCATCAAAAGCTCTCATCAAGCTTTCTTAAGCTTATACAAGCTTCTTTTGCTTTTTTGTGTTGTCTTGTCATCAAGAGGTCTTCCCACTGCTTCAAGAGGATACGAGGTTGCCATCAAGGATTTCTGAGGGTAATGGAGTCACACAAATCTTATCTATTTCAGGTTCCTCTATGCTTTTGTCAATTTGTAGTAATTAGAAAATCAAAATTGCTCTTGGGATTAGTAATTTATTGCTTTTTCCTTGATAGAAAGGTTAGATCTAGCATCTTAAAAGTAATTAGCATTCATAGTTTAATTCAATTACTTGCAATTTCCTTTTCTAGATTAATTATTTTGAAACATTCAAAAACCCCCAAAAACATAGAATAATTGCATTAGGTTAAATTCATTCTAGTTGCATCCATATTTCCCTTCTTAGATTAAAAAGCATCTTTGTTTCCATAAATATCAAAAAGCACAAAAACAAGTTTGCACTTCATATAGCCTTGCATGCATAAAAATATAGAAAATAAAAACATTAGGTATCTAGATACATTGCAAACCCTTGATAACATCACAAGGCCAACCACGGTTAATGAAAATCAAACCTTTGATAACATCACAAGGTCAACTAAAGTCAACACACAACTAAACCCTAGGTCAAACCCTAAAGTCTAGTCAAGGGTAGTCTCCATACACCTATCCCTTGTCTTGGTTCACGAATGTGCCTAGGATTATGAGGTGAGTGGGTGAGGGCAATCCTTAGCAAGATTAAGGAAAACCATCCGAGACCACAACAAGATCCATTTGTCTTACAACTAATAGAAACACTTAGACAAATTCAAATACAACGTGCAATCATTCAACAAATTAAAAGACAAGAAGCCATCAACGAAAGCAACAGCTCACCCATAGAGAGGTGGAATAGTAGAAACCCCAATAGACGAAGAGTAACTAGTGACCCTTCAGGTCATACGGTTATCTCTAAAACAACAATCATTGAACTAGACATCCACATTAGCACACAACAACAAAGGCTCCAGAACGTACTAACCCCTCTTCGTGAAGTCCAGCTCTCCAACGAGCCAGACCACCCCTATGTCTCACCTCCTCTCAACTGGCTACTTCCACGAGAGCTAGAGTGACATGGTGGTTCACCCCATGACAAGAAGGGAAGGGTATGTGTGCATGTCAAAATTTGACTCAATAGCCCCAGGCAACCAAGGTTGTAATTTTAAGTGTACATATTTTGGTGAACCTGACATAAATTACAAAATCTTTTGGTTTTGTAGTTTACGTTCCCATTATTTGGATCTCAAAAACATTCAATGCTTTAAAACATTAAACAAAATCTTTAAAACATTTTCACTTTATTCTTCATAGCCGCGTCTGCCGCTTCAGCTTCTGCTGCCTTTGCTATCATCCATTCCATTTATTCTATGGTGTCCACGACACCCTTGAATATGATGGAACCTGATTTAAACCAAGGGAATATTCCCTCAAGAGAACCAGAAAGTCCTTCCTTCCTTGATACACCAATCACCAACTACTATGACTACAAAGACTCTGATTACGAACAAGATCAAAGAGACCAAAGAGAATCTAGATGTTCTTTGTCTTTCAACAACCTAGCTTGGGAAAATAATCCTGCCATACCAAATGCACCTCATAAAGCTAGGAGGGTAAGGATAGAAATACATCAACCCAATCAACCTTCCACAAGTACATCAATTACTCATCTTGATGAGGAAGTCAAATGACTAGAAAGACACTTGCAAGAAGCGAAAGATGCTCAAGAGGCATTAAGAGTGGCCTTGCAAGAAGAACAAAGAGAAAACATTGCACCAGAAGAAGCATACCATCATGACAATACTTAGAGAGAAAATCCTAGAAATGAGGAAACACTTAGAGCTGCCACTCCTGCAGACTTAATCACAACTCTAGTGCAAAGGATTAGAATCTTGGAAGTAGAACAAGATGCTCCTGAAAGAAGGAAAAAATCCCATGAACAAGACCAGGGGGCATCTCAAAATCCCCCTATCTCCACTACTATTCATGAAGTGCTAGTAACGATACGTGTCTGAATGGGAATCCTCCTGTTCAAAATAATCCAACAAATCCAACAATGGGTTATCAAAACCCACCTTCAGGGTTATTGCTATCAACCCCATAATCTCAAAGTGCCTTTCTAAGAACATATCTCGAGTATTTGAAAGAACCTCTCAATCAAAACATAAGGAACGTGCAGTTACCTTGACCATTGCCTGATCTCCCGAAATTCAAAGGAGAAGAAGATCCAAATTCACATATTAAAGCCTACACCACTATGACAAGAGAACTCCTCCCTTTGGATGGGGTTGTTGCCAAAATCTTCCCAAAAACTCTTGAAGGAATAGCTTTGGATTGGTACTATTGTTTGCCAGAGGCTTCAATTCACTCATTCAAATAACTAATTGGAGAGTTTGTCATGGCATTTGACATGAAAAACTTGTCGAAACAGGGATCAGAGAATTCCTCACCATGAAGCAAGAACTAAATGAATCCGTATCTTATTTTGTGACTCGATGGAGGCAAGTCCTTTATTCCTCAACTAGCGCCCCAAACATGGATCACTGTAAACTTTGCGACCTTTTCTTACATGCCTTAAACAAGGATATGAGGCAAAATGTTCAAAAATTGCCATACAAATCCTATGAAGAAGCATTGGAAAGTGCTTTGAGGATTGATCAAGCTACCATTGACAGTGGTAGAAAGGTCTATGGGTCAAACGAAAAGTTAACAAGAGAAGACATTGGGAGTAACACTCCTGCTATCAAAATTCCTAAAAACAACATAAATGCAACCATAGACGGGGTGACAGATCAACCCCCTATCAAGAAAGTAAAAGACTATTACAATGGGAGAGATTATTATCCTCCCAATGTCAATGTGATTGACCGACCTAGAAACAATGAGTACTACCCTAGGGACAATCACGAAAATTGGAATCACAATGGAAACGAAAATGGAAACAAAAATGGTGGAAGATATGAGAGACCCCCATATGAGTTCAATCAGTTTTTTTCTTTTCATAGAACAAGGGGGCACATCACAGAATAATGTAGAAAATATAACCAGTTCATAGAAAGGTTACCGAAAGACCAACATCTGTTGTTCATAGAAATGTTCTTAAACTCATAGGAAGTCACACTAGATAACAAGGGCACAAGACAAACTCAACCCCCAATAGCCCCATAAAATGCAAACATGAGAATCTACCAAGACCCGTTTCCTACGCATAAAGATGTAGAGACATAAAATCAAAATGAAGTAGCCCAAGGTAGCAACACTGGTATCCCACCACAACTGGGATACAAAGGTGAAGCTAGGATGATGGGATGAGTTGAGATTCTACACAATGAAGAAGAGGAGGGAGATCATGAGAACGAAAATGTGTTGGGAATTAAGGTGTCTGAACCTTGGTAATTCCTTGCATTATTTATGTTTGTATATATTTATTAATTAATTACCTATGTTATAAATACTTATAAATTCCATATTGTCATATTGTGGGATGTGGCATGGTGATGTGTCAATCCTACATGGAATATGACAACTTGTAATTTTGTCCTCACATGAGGAGATAGGCATCCCACTTTGTGGTAGGAGCATTTTGCCATGTGTCGGCATCTTCCATGTTGTGTAAGGGAATATTTGACCAAAATGGCTACGATGGATTCCTATGACGAATCTATGACATGTAAGAGTCAGAAATAGAAGCATGTAAGACAGGTGAAGACATGTGTCATGAAGCATCTTTGAAAAAGGCATATTTGGGTGCCCCAAGGTGGACTATGACATGTTGTAAGAGAATATGCTATTTATAGCCTATGTATGACATATTCTCTTACAACTGTAAGTTGTAACCACTATGACAGATTCTATGACAGTCGTAAGTGTCATAAGAGCATCTATCATAGCCCATTTTGGAAATAGACAACCTCTTTGGGATGGGAACTATGGACAAGTGTTAGGAACATTCTACAATGTTGACCAAGTGTCCTTAGGTGTGGGTTTTGGGCCATGAGGCCAAGTTGGATGCCCATCCCAAGATAGGTCCAATATTGCCTTGTATTTTCTATATAAACAGGTGCTTGGAGATGGAGTTTGGATCATAGGTTTACAGGTACTATTATGCTGCCGGCTTGACTACAGACATGAGGGTCAAAGACCATTGAATCTTGCATTGCAAGTGTATTGTAAACATTCTTTCAGAAGTGTTAATACATTGTGCAAGTTTCTGAGTGGGGTTTTCCACCCGATAAGGGTTTTCCCCACAGTAAATCTTTGTCTCTCTTCTTTTGTCTTCTTTCTAGTTCTTGTGTATTGCTGTAATATCTTTGTTAGATGTGACATATTGCTGTAGTGATAAGGATTAAATTGAATTTGCATAGCCCTCTCCAAATTAGATTAGTGTAGGAAGCATTTTCGGCACACCTAGCTTCATTTTAGTTGGTATCAGAGCTTGGCCAATTTTGGTCTTAGCTATTGGGTAGGGGTTTTTTGAGCTGATCTTAAGTTGAGTGGGAGTCTATGCAGAGTATTCTAAATTCTATTGCAGCAAGGAGATGGCAAGCACATCCAGAAAATTTGAAGTGGAGAAATTCAATGGCACTAATTTTGAGCTGTGGAAGCTAAAGATGGAAGACATGCTTGTTGACTGAGACCTTTGGGAAAGTGTTAATGGAACTAAATCAGCTGCAATGTCACAAGATGAGTGGGATATCAAGGATTGGAAGGCTAAGGGTCTCATAAGACTTAGTCTTGCTGATTCTGTGTTGTTAAATGTCCATGAGGAGAAAACTGCAACCTTGCTTTGGAAGAAGTTGGGACATGTGTATTAAGCCAAATCCCTGGTTAATAAACTTTTTCTAAGAGAGAAGTTGTATTCTCTTCGAATGGAGGATGGAGGATCCATCACTAAACATATGAATGATGTTAACATGTTGGTTGCACAATTGACATCTATTGGTGTGAAGATGGAGGATGAGGATCGATGTATGGCCTTGCTTTGTTCTTTGCCGGACTTGTGGGATCACCTTGTCATGGATATTGGAAGCACCACATCCACATTCAATATGGATGAAGTGGTTTCTTCACTGTTATCCAAAGAGATGCAAATAATGTCTTCTGATGCAGCTAAAGAGACTCTTGCAGTTCGTGGAAGACCCAAGGAGAAAGGGAAAAATAAGGACAAGAAAGCTGAGAAAGGTAGATCTAAATCCCGTGGGAGATCCAAATCTCCTAGAAAGTCCAAGGCTATCTATTGGAACTATGGTAAATCTAGGCATTTATGAAAGGAATGCAAAGTGGAGAAGAAGAAGAAGAAAGCTCCTGATTCAAATTTTGACAAATCACAAGATGATGGTGATGCTTTCATCGCAGCCCTGGCAACTCATGCATCTGATGATGTGTGGCTGATTGACTCTGGTGTATCATTCCACATGACCTCACATTGAGATTGGTTCACTAAGTATAAGGAGTTCGATGGTGGAAAGGTGTACTTGGGTGATGACTCTCATCTTAATATTGTTGGTCATGGAAGAGTCTCTATCTGATTCCTTGATGGTTGAGTGAAGGGGATCTCTAGGGTTATGCATATCCCAGGCTTAGCATGGAACTTGCTTTCTATAAGTAGTTTGAATGATGTAGGTGTGTAGGTTTTCTTTTTGAAAGAAGGATGCAAGATGACTAGAGGAGCTATGGTGCTTGTCAAGGGTACTAGGAGAGGTACTATGTTTCAGCTAGAGGCATGCATTTCACAATGCAATAGTTCTTCTGATTCAAAGAAGAGGACAACAGTCACTTCATCCCCACCATCTGAACAAGCAGTTAAGAGATCTATTGTTTCTAGTTCTGATGTTTGTAATCATGCCTTGGAAGTTAAACTTCCTACTGAAAAGACAATGTTATGGCATAAGAGATTTGGCCACATTGGTGAGAAGGGTCTGTGTACCCTAAAAAATTAAAACCTTGTTGAGGGGTTAGATGATTGTAATCTTGAGTTTGACTTTTGCGAACATTGCATTTATGGGAAACAAAACCATGTTCAGTTTTATTTGAGTTCTCACAAGTCTTCTAGTGTGTTGGACCTTGTTCATTCTGATGTATTTGGTCCTGTTAATGTTCCTTCATTATCAAAATTTATGTATTTTGTATCTTTTATAGATGACTACATTAGAAGGACATGGATTTATTTTCTCAGAAGCAAATCTAAAGTTTATAGTAAGTTTAAGGAGTTTAAGGCCTTTGCTGAAAATTAGACTGGTAAGAAGATTAAGTGTTTGAGAACTAACAATGGTGGTGAGTTTTATTCTACAGAATTCAATAAATATTGCAAGGAACTTGGGATTGAAAGACATAAGACAACTCCATACACTCCACAGCAAAATGGAGTTGTAGAAAGGATGAACAGGACACTGATGGAGAAGGCTAGGAGTATGCTTAGTGGAGCTGGCCTAGAACAAAAGTCTTGGGTTGAAGCTGTTGCCACTACTTGCTATCTTGTTTATAGATTTCCTACACCAGCTCTTGTTGGAAAGATACCCATGGAGGTGTGGTCTGGTAGAAAGCCTTCAATAAGGCATCTTCATGTTTTTGGTTGTGAGGCATATGCATATGTGCCTAGGGAGAAGCGGTCAAAATTGGAGAACAAGCCTATTAAGTCTATCTTCATTGGCTATGGTGTCGGTGTGAAAGGATACAAGCTTTGGGACCCTGTGGTTGAAAAAGTGTTGTATAGCAGAAGTGTCATCTTTAGAGAGCTTACACCTTCTTCCATTGTTTTATAGCCAGGAGAAAAGGAAAAGAAAAAGGACGTTGTTCAGTTTCCTCCCACCCCTAAGAAGACTAAACAGAAAGACAATGTTGGACCTGATGATGAGGAGAGCTCTAGCAACTCTGAAAGCTCAAATGAAGAAGCTAAACCTCAACCTCAGCTCTTGAGAAGGTCTACACGGATAAGAAAGCAGCTTGAAAGGTTTGGTTTTACATTGCTTGATTCTAGTTGTGCTTTTGCTTTGCTTACTAATAGTGATGAACCTAGAACTGTATCAGAGGCTATGAAAATGAAAGATGCAGGTTCCTGGAAGGAGGCCATGGAGGATGAAATGGCTTCTTTGGAAAAGAATCAAACTTGGGACTTGGTGCCTTTGCCTCCTGGACAGAAACCCGTTGGATGCAAATGGGTGTTCAAGAGGAAATTTGGTGCAGATGGCAGTGTTGAGAAGTATAAGGCCAGAGTGGTTGCGAAGGGGTATTCACAAGTGGAGGGTATAGATTATGGTGAGATCTTCTCTCCTGTTGCAAAGCTGACATCCGTTTGATTCCTGTTGTCTCTTGTAGTAGCTTATGACTTGGAGGTAGAATAGATGGATGTGAAGACAACTTTCCTTCATGGTGATTTGGAGGAAGAAATCTACATGTCACAGCCAGAGCATTACATGGTGAAAGATAAAGAAAATTTGGTTTGCAAGCTTAAGAAGTCTTTGTATGGTTTGAAGCAATCCCCTAGGAGATGGTACTTGAAGTTTGATGCCTTTGTGTTGTCAATTGGATTTGTGAGATCAAAATCAGATCATTGTGTGTACTATAAGTTTGATGGTGATTGTATTCTCATTGTTGTACTATATGTTGATGATATGTTGCTCATTAGGAAGGGTGAGAATATGATTTCTAATTTTAAATCTCAGTTGTCAACATAGTTTGAAATGAAAGATTTAGGGGCAGCCAGGTACATTCTAGGAATGGAAATCAGAAGAGATAGAACCAACAGAAAACTTTGGTTAAGCCAAAGTATGTGAAGACCATGTTGGACAGGTTTAGCATGGTAGATTGCAGACCATTGTGTGTTCCCATTTCTTTGGGGACAAAGTTGTCTATTGAGGATTGTCTAAAATCTCCTAGTGAGGTGGAGGACATGAGCAAAGTACCTTATGCTAGTACTGTTGGCAATTTGATGTATGCTATGGTCTGCACAAGACCAGACATTTCCTGAGCAGTGGGAGTCCTTAGTCGATTCATGACTAATCTTGGATGAGTTCATTGTGATCCAGTTAAGTGAGTGTTCAGATATTTGAGGGGTACTTCTGAGTATTCCATATGCTATCATGGTAATGTTACAGGACCTCCACATTCTATTGATATTCATGGATTTGTGGATTCAGATTGGGCAGGTGACATTGACAGCAGGAGATCCACTAGTGCTTATGTGTTTACACTATTCGGTGGTGCTATTAGTTGGATGAGTAAGTGACAACTTGTTGTTTCTTTGTCCATGACAAAAGCTAAGTATATGGCAGCAACTCATGCTTGTAAGGAAGCCATTTGGCTTAAGAGATTGTGTTAAGATATTGGTGTTGATGCAGGTCAGATCACGATCAGTTGTGACAGTCAGAGTGCAATTTGCCTTGTGAAGAATCCAACTTTCCATGCTAGAACAAATCACATTGATGTTTGTTGTCGTCAAAATTAGTTGCGCTCATTTTATAGGACGACCCCTATGAAACTTGTTGATTCTGTAGCCTACACTCTAAGCTCGCAAATTGAGGTGAGTCATCTCATCATCATACGTAGTCCTCTTGCTTCTGAGTATCTATTTGAGTATCTTCTCATTTTGATTTCTCCAAATTTGTGCAAGTTGTTAAACTAGTTTTCATATTTTTAAGGAGTTAGCAAAATTTTTGTTAAAATGCAGGGGGGAAAATTTTTCCACCGGTGCATGTTTTAGTCTTTGAGTCATGCAAGGGCGGCAAAAATCATGACCCATGCATATTATTTGTCTGTGTTGTGTACAAGCGACGAATTTTATTGCCATTGCAGGAGCAACATTTTTTGCCGTTCATGCATGTATTTGTTTTGTGTTGTTTGATCCAAGTGCATGAGTGACACTTTTTACTGCTGATGTATTTTTGTTTTGGTTTTGTAAGTTTTGCATGAGCAGCAAAATTTGCCGCTCATGCCTTTGTTTCTTTTTTTGAGGTATTCCCTAAGTGTAGGGGCGGTGAAAATCATGGCTCCTACATGAAATCTTTAGCAGTGAAGTTACCTTGTGCAAGCAGTAAAATCACCACTCCAACACTTCAATGTTTGGTCAAGCTTGTTTAATGCACAAGTGGTAAAATTTACCGCTCTTACACATGGAGCCCAAGAATACCCCTCAAATGCAAGGGCGGAAAAAATTGCCACCCAAGCATGAAACACAGTTTTACCTCCCACATGCAAGAGCAGGGCTTTTTGCCGCTCTGACATGAGATGCAATCCTTTCCTAAATGCAAGGGCGGCAAATTTTTCTGCTCGTGCATCACTATTCAAAAATTTTCTAAGTCTGGAGAATTCTCTAAAAATCTATCCTGAGCATGCTTTCCTCTATTTTTTTGACCCACTTGCTCTTTAGCTCTTTCAAGCTCACCCCTATGATCATGATCGCCAACATTCAGTTTCCCAAAATTACCAGTATTTCCCCTAACTGGAAGATCATGACTTTTTGTTACGGTTTCTCCTGCAAAGTTGTTGAGGTCTTCACATCATCCAAAGGAGTCTATCTTTCAAATGACTGGCCCATCTCCTAAGAAGGCCAAAGTAATGAAGCACAAGATAGCAGGGGTCTGATAATAGGAGCATGCACATGACAGTAAAGAAGGATGTTGAAAGCCATTACTCATGGAGATAGGTGATTCAATTCATAGTCAAGACAATGAGAATAATGTGTTGTGCCACTTGTAGTCAAGGAGGAGTAGTTGTGTTTAGAGATGAGGAATCATGTATGGAGAGTGCAATAGACATTGGAGAGTGAATAGCAGTGATAATGGAAGTGGCACACAAAGATGCTAAGTCATCAAACCTGGCAAGTTACTCTTGAATTGGGTTCATGGACCAATCATCATGAAGATGTGTGCAAATTACAGGGAATGGGAGTTGATGAAAGCCATCATACCTTAGAATATTTTTGTAGTTTCATATGTACATTTCATTTAGTTTTAGACACTTTTACATGTACTTTTCTCATATGTAATTACATGTAAAAACATAGGAAGTGCCAAGTCAATAAGGACTCCTATTTTTGAATAAGTCAAAGTAGTTAGGTTTTTCCTAAATTTTCTTAAGGCCTCTCTCTATAAATAAGAGGGCCTTCATTGTAATTTTTATCTTTAATCTTATGCAACAAAGTGCTGCCCAAATTGTGACTCAACTTTGAGACTTTGTGTTCAAATTGCACGATCAATTCCAATCAATAAAGAAGGCAAGTTTTGATATCAAACTTTGTGTTGAATCAAAATTGTATGAGTGAGGATGTACATATGGCATTTTTGCTGATTTCTCTTGTTGATTGATTGGATAAAGTGGTGCTTGGTTATCATGATTGGAGGACGTTCAAGATAAGTTATATAAACTTTGTGTTATATTATTTCCTTGAATATATGTGTGTTGAAAGCATTTCTTGGTGGAGGATTATAAAGACTTTGAGATTGTAGTTGTTCACTTTGTATATGAATCGTGTTGAGAACTTGTAGACTTTGTGCTATGATTTTCAATCACATTTGCGTGGATCAGTGGTGTTGTTAGTTGATAGACTTTGTGCTCCAACTGGTGATACGGTTACTTTTAAAATCTTACTGGGGATAATTTGAAGACTTTGTACTTAAGATTATTCACTTGGTTTGTGAATCTTTTTGTGAAGTAAGTTGAAAGACTTTGTGGTTCAACTTACAAGAGTATTGTTGATTATTGTTTAAGTGTAGAAACATTGTTGAATATTATCGTGAAACATTGTAAACATCTTTTCTGAAAGAAGAGAAAAGGATGAATGTAACACACCCCCAAAGCTAGTATTTAGTGTAAATAAGTTTGTAATAGTTAAAAGGGAACCTCCCCTTGCTGAGAGGAGAGATTTATCTCATCACACTATGGTTGATATAACCATTTTGCCATTAGTTAGCTAAATGACAAAATATTCACCCAATAATGTTTAGTTTTACTTCGTGTGAGACATGATTGAGGATGGAAAGGTAAATTTGGAGAAGGTAGATACTTTGAAGAATGTTGCAGATGCATTGATGAAGCTAGTGGGCACAGAGAAGTTCAGATGGTGTTTGGAGTCTATGGGCCTCTCAGCCTATAGCAGTTAAATCATGTTATTCTATTGGCTCTTACAAGGTGTTCAACAAGTGGGAGAATGTTGGGAATTAAGGTGTCTGAACCTTGGTAATTCCTTGCATTATTTATGTTTGTATATATTAATTAATTGCCTATGTTGTAAATATTTGTAAATTCCATATTGTCATATTGTGGGATGTGGCATAGTGATGTGTCAATCCTACATGGAATATGACAACTTGTAATTTTGTCCTCACATGAGGAGATAGGCATCCCACTTTGTGGTAGGAGCATTTTACCATGTGTCGGCATCTTCCATGTTGTGTAAGGGAATGTTTGACCGAAACAATTATGATGGATTCCTATGACGAATCTATGACATGTAAGAGTCAGAAATAGAAGCATGTAAGACAGGTGAAGACATGTGTCATGAAGCATCTTTGAAAAAGGCATATTTGGGTGCCCCAAGGTGGACTATGACATGTTGTAAGAGAATATGCTATTTATAGTCTGTGTATGATAGATTCTCTTATAGCTGTAAGTTGTAACTGCTATGACAGATTCTATGACAATTGTAAGTGTCGTAAGAGCATCTATCATAGCCCATTTTGGAAATAGGTGACCTCATTGGGATGGGAGATGTGGACAAGTGTCAAGCATATTCTACAATGTTGACCAAGTGTCCTTAGGTGTGGGTTTTGGGCCATGAGGCCAAGTTGGATGCCCATCCCAAGATAGGTCCAATATTGCCTTGTATTTTCTATATAAACAGGTGCTTGGAGATGGAGTTTGGATCACAGGTTTACAGGTACTGTTATACTACCAGATTCACTCTAGACACGAGTGTCAAAGACCATTGAATCTTGCATTGCAAGTGTATTGTAAACATTCTTTCATAAGTGTTAATACATTGTGTAGGTTTCTGAGTGTGGGGTTTTTCACCTGATAAGGGTTTTTCCCACCGTAAATCTTTGTCTGTCTTCTTCTGTCTTCTTTCTGGTTCTTGTGTATTGCTGTAATATCTCTGTTAGATGTGATCTGTTTCTGTAGTGATATGGATTAAATTGAATTTGCATAGCCCTCTCCTCATTAGATTAGTGTAGGAAGTGTTTTCCGCACATCTAGCTTCCTTTCAAAATGAACAAGTTGAAGTATATGAGGGTGCCATTTTGGTAGTGGAACCAATACCAACTCCAATTGGACCTTATGAACTTATCAAAGACCTAAAGAAGACATATGCTCACATTTCATTCATTGACTTGCTCAGGAGTTCCCCTTCACATCACTCAGCATTACTAAAAGACAGGGTTAAAGTACCTCGACCAAATTACGCCACCACCTAGTAAGTAGATCAACCATGTGGACTATGACATTAGCCCACCAAACTCATAACTCAAGGATCTAAGATTCTTCTTCGACTTAAAGCAAATGCCTTTCGAGGCCGAGCTAACAAAAAAAGGAGACCCTGCATTGTACTTACAGGTTTGGATCTATGGCACTTGCATTAAAAGAACCTTAATTGATGATGGAGCCGTAGTGAACATAGTTCCATTCTCCCTTCTAGAGAGGATGGGTTATGGACACACCAATATCATTGCTTCATGAGATACTTTGAGTGGGTATGATAATCTAAAAGCTGCCACAATAGGTAAGATTACCCTTCCAGTGACTTTGGGACCTAAAACCATTCCTACTACATTCTACGTCATCGACAAAGACACGGGATACAATTTTCTCCTTGGAAGACCGTGGATCCATAGGATGAAAGTAGTACCATCAGTGTTATTTCAAGAGACTCGATTCTTACATTTGGGAAAGGTGTACGTTGCAAAAGGAGACCAGAACCTTTCAGCATGTTGAAGTCGAACACATCAAACAAGCGTATAGGCATCCCCATAGATTATGAACTTCCCACCAACAAATTGACCATCCCTAATCCTACACCATAGTCAATATGCATCAATTGAATGGAAACTCCAAAGAAAACCATAAATGCTACAGAGATGAAAACTCTAGAAAATGAGGTATCGTTGAAACTAAAGGAAATTGTTTCCAAGGAAAAAACAATTAAAATCATGGATTGGATAGAGCAGGATGGACCTCTCCAATTCCCTCTAGAAGTGCTCATGATTAATTTTCAACCTACCTACAAGCTATTCCCTTGCATAGGGGAGAAACCTTACAGAACTGAGGGATTAGTGTTTGAAACTACTATGCTAGATTTGAGAAATGCAGACCCGCACGCTTTCTCAGATCCTGAGGAAGACATATCAGAAAGTTACACTCCTTTGTCAACCTTAAGTGAAACATGTGTCCCCAACACACCAAAAGAAACAGAGTCATATGAGCCTCTCACACTAGTAGAGGACTCATACACACCATTAACACCCATGGAAGAGGTGTATTCCATTGGTAATGAATCAACCAACATAATAGGAATGCTCCCAAGGATGCTTATAGTATCCCAACCACAAGAAAAGCCAACCACCTCTGCGTCAGCTCAATCAAACAAACTAGGTGAGTGGGAAGCACCTTTAGTACAAATTGAAATGGTTGAAAGACTTCCCAATGAAGATAAATAAAGTGAGGGAATGTTTCACAAGGACTGGAAAATGAGAGTGTTAGTCAGCACTGATAATCCTGTCATCTTTGAGTTGCCAGGAAGTTACATCAGGTATTCCATGGATTTAAGACTAGAACCAAATGGGAGGACAAGTATAAGCTTTGTCCCTCCTAATGAAAAAAGGGAACCACAAACTTCCTTTGAATTGTTTCAATTCTTGCAAAGTATTCAAGATAGACAAGATGCAAAAATCTACATGCAAGAATAGTTTGACCTATTAGAAAAGTTATTAAGGTGCGATGAAGTCATGTACTGGACCCCTTCCCATCAACAAGCCTTTCAATACTTACTTCATCTCACACTGCCAAGGGAAACCACCAAGTTAGAAACAATAGAATCAAATGACAAACCCTACAGAATAGGAGAACTTGTCTTGAGAAGAGGTAGCACAAAGAATAAGAAAAGAAGATGAAAAAGAGCTTTCACAGAGGAATGGAAAGGTCCCTACATGGTTAAAGAAGATGTATGAAATGGTGCTTATCTCTTGTACACAATGGAGGGAGAGGAATTTGGTGAAACAGTAAATGCCTTTCACCTCAAGAATTACTATGTCTAAAAACCAAAAAAATCATAAAACATAAAAATACAAAAAAATTATAAAAATAAAAAATGTCAAAAAATAGCCAATAAGGGTGTGGTTCGGTGGTTAAGTCACTTGGTTGTAGTGGTGGCCACTAGACTTCAAACCCCCATTGGGCCAACGAGCTCGCAGGCTTTATGCCTTTGCTGGGCCAACGAGCTCACAGGTTTGAAGTATTCTTGCTAGAGGACGAGGTCCACCATGTTGTGGCCTTACTGGTTCATTGCTCCAAGCAAAAGCATTCACGTGGCGCTGGAGGGCATGTCACACCAGCATCGCCGGTCACGTAAAAAGTTTACCAGGCAGATTTTAAAAAAAAATGTCAAAAAACAATTTGTTTCTTGCATTTCAATTTCATTTTGTTCATCTTTCATTATTGTTAGTGACTAGCTCTTCTACTATTTTCATTTTAGTAAGGAGTCTAATGTTGCCTAGATATACGTCATCCTTTCAGGACCTAGAGATTCCCCAGTATTCACAATCACCATTATCCCCTTCTCATTCCTAGTGATTCTAATCAGAGCCTAGCTCTTAGCTTTACATTGATCCCAGTCTTAATGAGTCAAGATGTTAGGTCTAAACAAAGTCAGTATTTAAACCTACAATGTTCAAAGGAAGCTTGCAAGTAGACCTTTCCAATTCTTCCCTAGTAGTAGAGAAGTCCGACCAGATTACAAAAGCTTTAGGTGGTGCTCAGCCCCTTATCTTTCCTAGCCAAAAACATCAAGAGGATCAAAACTCTGAAGGAAGCAATCTAAAATCTGAGTGAATAAAAAAATGAGGGATCAAAATTAGAGCGATCAAGAAAAGTCAGAATTGAGAGATCAATCTTGCATATCAAAAGTTCCAAAAAGCATTCATTTTCATAAAAAGTCAAAATCCAAAAAAATGAGAAAATCAAGTGAGGCATTCTAGAAAATACAAAAAAAAAAATATACAAAGTGAAAAAGCAAAAAAGAAAAGAGGTAAAAAAAGAGTGAAAGAGAGAAGATTGTTGAATGTTCGTACTCTTAGGTGGAGATCAGTCTAAGCTCAAAGCCTCAAGGGTGACATTCTAATAGAGAAAGAAAGGTACAAAGCACACACATGCACTTGCTGAGTAAAACTAAGAGTCTAGTAATCTCTAGGATCATCTTCTATCTAGGGACCCTTGTTATTTCCCATTTACCCTTTACCCCAGGTCTACCTTGCTTGCCATCTATGATCTTAGTCTAGCAAACATCAATAAAGCTTGTTACTCATTTGAAGTTGAAAGCTTGTTAGATTGTCTTAATTAGATAAGGATCAGTGTTTAGCCTTTAGTAAAGCCTAAATTTAGAAGCACTCCATTTTCATTCACACTCCCCACTTGAGTTCTAAATCCTATCTCACACCCTTGAAAAGGTCTCTTACATCAAGAAAACTTGCAATCCCTTGGATGGAAAATCATATTAAAGAGTAGTCACATTGTTTGGGCCATATTGCATTCATACCAAAATCAAAAGAAAAGTCTTAAAGCAATAAAGTCAATATCATATCTCATGGCAATTAGTAGAAGTAAGTGTTTCAGTTTAGCATTTCTTGTGTTCTTGCATCTGCATATTGTAAATTGCATCTCATATATATGCCAAAAAATATACAAAAAAACATGTCATCGTTATCATACTTGCATTGTTAAGAGAGTTGAAAGGTCAAAAACATAATAAAAAAGTTCTTAAAACTTCCAAAAATGCACAAGAGATGAGTACAAATTTGATGGACAAAAACTATAAAAGATGAACTTTCGTAGATATATCCAAAGTTTACCTATACGAGAATGTCAAAGAGCTAGGACAAAATGCGCTCAAGGGAAGTAGAGGCTCCCCATGCAAGGGGGCATGATTTCAAAAGAAGAAAAAGTTAATATCAAGGTCGGTTCCCTCCAATAGAACCATCAGGACTTATGTTCCTCTGCCTATGAGTGTCGCTCGTCTCTCCATGAGACCTATGGGAGTGAGGCATCCTGCTATGAGTATTGATTGTGAAGGCCCTTCCGTACTAGTATCTCATCATCCAAAACTAAGGCGAGCCATCTTAGAGCAATTGATTCTCACCCTTAAGGGTATGAATCTTGGCCTTCAAGTTTGCACTCGCCTGACATCCATGATAAATAGGAGCAAAAATGTCGGTGTGTCGCCCAGTAGCAAGGGGCATACCAGGATTAGCCAAGAGACTCTCTTGAGTCATCCTAGTGAAGGGGGCAACCAAGCCAACATTAATCTCATGAACAAAAATCTCACGAACAAAATCCCTCCACTCTTTAACATTACCTGCAAAGTGAACCAAAGGAGAAAGATGTGTTAATTCCTCACATAAAGAGAAAGAAAAGATAAAGGACAAAAGTGTGAAAAATGATAAACATAAGTAGACTACGTGGATCACCAGGCTGCTAGGCAGGGTCAAACTATCACATCACCTCATCAGAATGAGGTCCAGGTACCACAGACAGACCCTCAGGGATGTCAAGTGCATCATTCACATCATATGTATCATCAAGACCCTCATCCTGTGCATCCTCAGGTGGGCCCTCGTCTAACGAATCATCACCATCAGGAATATAGTCCTCGTCAGTAGACTCTGAGTCCTCAACTACAATGAGTGCTCGGGAAGGAGTCCCTCTCCCTCCCCTCTATCCTCATGAAGATCTAGGAACTCTAGTAATAAAGACTCCAAGAGTCAAGGGAGTCCAAATAACTATCCTCTGACCTACCTCGCCCATCTCCTGAATGGACCTATAACAAGTAGACACTGGGGACAACTCCTTAGAGAAGTCCTCGTCAAACTACTGTAAGACATGCTCAACATGGTGAGCCTCGACTAGACCATTACGATCTAAAACTTCAGACACCCCAAGACAGTACTCTTAGATCTCGCCATCCCGAGCCCAAGCTCCCTCCATATCAAGGTAAGGATAAAAAATCATATTCACATCCGTAAGAGTAGCCACAATGTGCAAAGAAGCATCAAAATAACCCACCTACATCCATCTAACTTCTCTCGGTAGTCATCTATCAAGAATCATAACAAGCTTTTGGTAGGGCCTGATGTGCTTGAAGATCCAAGTCATAATCAAGGAAGAGTGGCTGAAAGCAAGAGTCCCTCATTGTGCAATGTGATAGAGGTCCCTGTATACCATGGCCAAAATGTCTGGCCCCCAAGCGTAGACCTTGCCCTGCTCAAGACCACGTATGATGGGTGCCCAACACCATTTCAAGTGAGCCAAGGCCTTATCTCCAGACAACCTCGATGTAATCAAACCAATCAAGAATCACCTCAAGAGAGGGATGTGAAGTTGTGGCACGGAAGTAAGTTGGACTCTTGTTTGGTCCTCGGGATGACTAACCCCCATGAACTCTACCCAAGATGCCTTGTCCTCAAAGGACTTGCTAGCAGGAAGGCCGAGAGGATGTCCTCTCACAGGAACTCCAAGAATATGGTAAACATCAAATAGAGTGATAGTACACTCTCCTGAAACTTGTGGGAACCTGAAAGTGTTCCTGTCTACATCCCAGTAAGTTAGAATGTGGCAACATATGCGTGATACAGGGTGAAGGACTGGCACATGACAAACTCTAGCTAGCCATGTTCTCCTTATAATAGCATGGTCCTCATCACTCAATGAAGAAAAAATCTCTGAGAGCCACATCTTCTCTCTACAAGCATTCCATCGAATGTGCATGTCCTGCAAATCAAAAGGAACTTTAGATTAGATCTCGTAAACTAGCAAATATCCTAAAAATTGTAAAAATTGTAGAAAATCTCACAAAAAACAGCATATAACCCTTCAAAATTGCAATAAACAAGTGAATATAGTAGTCAAATTAAGTCAGACCACAGTGAAATGAACGTTAGAAAACACCAAGTTTCAAGCAGAATCTACCCAATAGGGTCACCCCCTGGGTGACCCAGATGCCAACAAGATATCCCCCCGGGCGACCCTGTTGTCTGCAGGATCTCCCCCCTATTGTCAAACAAATCTCCACCTAGGCAACTTGCCTAACAAAAGGGTGTTGCAAGTATGGGCCTAACCTGTGTTGTCATTGATGTCAACATATTCCTATTGCATTAATGATAAGGATTGGATGAGCTGTGTACTAAGGATACTGAGAAAATTAGTCTCAATCGGGAACAATGAAGATCAGTGATGACAATAAGGCAAAAGTCCAAGATAGGAAGAGGATCAGAGGATGTGGATTAAAGGGTTTGTAGATATGTGTCTTGAGGTGATCCAGTAGAGATTTTAGAGGTCCGCATGAAGATATGAAGAAGTTGTGGCCGCTCAAGTAAAACTGGTTTCGGTAGGTGTTCAGAGGTAACAGAGTGACACAGACAGGTCCGGTGAGATCCGGAAGTATAGTTTCCTACTCTGCAGATTTGAGGCAGTACTGAGTAAGTCCTTTTGATGTGTCAACTCAATTGGTTCATGAATTGAAGGTCCAGAAGTATCCATTCTTTGGTGATAGTGGTGACAGACTGTGTTCTTGAGGCTCCGGATGAAAGAGAGAAGGATTTCAGTATGCAGATGAAGTGCGGATGTTCTTGGTAATTCAAGAAACCTTGTGAAGGAATTTGGATTGTGTCCAATGTGTGCTAGTGGTTTGCACTGGAGTTGGAGCTTGCTATTGAAGAATAACCTCCGGATGATGGTGTTCTTCCTGAGATTGGTCGACCAGATAAGTTACACATCTTGTGGATGTTCTGGTAGATGTTTGCCGACTTAGATGATTATTCCTAAGTTGATGTCTTATATAAATAAGGGGTTGCGAAGTCATTTCAAAGTTGTCCTTGTGGAGATGAGAGTGTGGTAGCAAGGAGGAGAGCGAAAGGCAGAGCAGAAGTATTAAGCTTAAATGGAACTGATTCAAGCATGGTGAAGATGCTATTCTCCAGTTCATGTATGTGATACTTATTTCTTTGTAGACAGTGTGTCTCTTGTAGGCAGTGAGCCCTAATTGGCATTTGTGATTTTGTTCTTTCTATTATTCTAATAGAGAATACATTCTTGGGTTAATCACCCCGTGGTTTTTCCCTTAACCAGGTTTTCCACATCAAAATCTTGGTGTCTTATGTGTTGATGTGTTTCTGCTTTTGATTTAAGTGCATTCTGTTTCATGATTAATATACTGCTAATCACTAAAAGGATTTAAGTGTGTAATTGGGAGAAAAGTTTTGGACAACTAATTCACCCCCCCTCTCAGTTGTGTGCCCTAAGTCTAACAATTGGTATCAGAGTCGAGTTCCTCTAAAAGGAGCTTAACCGCTTGAGGAGATCCAGAATGCCGTCTTACAAGAAGGATAGTCTGAAGTTTGATGGAACTAATTTTAATCTCTGGAAAGGTCGCATGAAATGTGACTTGAGATGTATGGGAATGGCATACTGGACCATGGCTACAACACAGTATGTACCTCCACAGGGTGGTCCAAAAACCCTAAATGAAATCACAGATGCTAAAAACAATCTGCGAACTATAGAGGCTCTTCTAAGTGCATTGTCTGATTCAGAGCTCTCAAATGTTATTGATCTACCAACTACTTTTGAGATTTGGCAAAAACTGAAACTTCTGCATGAAGGAGACAAGTATGTTAAATGTGCAAGGTTACAAAGTCTGAAAGGAAAATTCAAAAATCTGAAGATGAGAGAAGATGAAAACATCACTACTTTTATGCCAAGAGTAAATGAGCTTGTCTGTGGAATTAGAAATGCTGGTGGAGTCTTGGATGAAGATGAGATTGTTGGAAAAATTCTCAAATCCCTTCCTGCTTCTTACAAAATCAAGGCTGCTACTATTGAAGGATTTAGAGCCCATACAACTGTCACAAGAGATCAATTGGCTGGAAAATTGGCTGCATTTGAAATGACAAAGTTTGGAGATGAACCCCCCAAGACTGAATCTGCTTTCAAAGCCAATGCCTCTGTTAAAGGTAAACAAAGGTTTCATCCAGGAGAGAATTCATCAAGGAAGCTGTCATGGTATGAAAAAGCAAGAAAAGATTTGGAAGAAGAAGTAGAAACTACTCAACTTGAAGCTCTTATTGCAAAGAGGTTACCAAGAGGATCCAGTAAGTATGAAGGAAAATTACCTTTTAATTGTTTTAACTGCAATAAGATTGGTCATTTTGCCTCAAGGTGTCTGGAAAGGTTTTCAAGACAAATTCTAAACAAGCCAAGGTTCCAAAAGAATTGTTACTATGTACATGAAGATGATGATAATGAAGGAGTAACAGATGATGAATCAAAGATAGGAAACAAATCTGGAAATGAATGGGTGTTCATTACCATCAAGGAAGAAGATCCAATGTCCTTTGTATCTATCAATCATAAGACTGTGGAAAGAGCTCTAGCTGCCCAAGTTGAAGAGAAAGATGATTGGGTCATTGACAGTGGATGCTCTCACCATATGACATGTGACAAAAATAAGTTCATAGACTTGGAAAGGTATGAAGGAGTAGTGGTAAAGTTTGGTGATAATTATGTTGGTAGAATCAGAGGTAGAGGAACCATTTATTTTGATGGAAGGAACAAAACTAGTAATGTACTGTATGTTGAAGGTTTGAAGCACAATCTTCTCAGTGTTGGACAATTGGTGGACAAAGGCTATGATCTTTGGTTCAAGAATGGAAAATGCAAGATCTTTGAAAGTTCTAGAATAGAGATTGCATCCGGTACTCAAACTAAAGTTAATATATTCCACTTGGTTGGTACTAGTAAAAGTTGCTTATATGTTCAAGTTGATCAGAGTTGTTATGGCATAGAAGGATGTGTCATATGAATTTTGATAATATCATCAAGATAAGCAATACTCAGGCTGTAATAAATCTTCCAAAATTGGTGAAACCTACTAACAGCTTGTGCAAGGAATGTCAGTTGGGTAAGCTGAGCAGAGTCACATTCAAAAGTAAGGAACTATCTTCAACCAGATTATTGGACTTAGTTCATACTGATCTTTGTGGTTCGGCAAGAATCGGGAGTATTCAAGGTGATAGATACTTCATGCTACTAATTGATGACTATTCCCGGATGATGTGGGTAACCTTTCTAAGAGAGAAATCAGAAGCTCTTGAGAAATTCAAAATATTCAAAGCTATGGTAGAGAATGAAACCAGATTAAAATTGAAGTGTCTGAGGTTAGATAGAGGTGGAGAATTCACATCCGGTGAGTTCATAGAGTTCTTTGAGAAACATGGAATTAAGAGACAGTTGTCTGCTCCTAGGACTCCATAGTAGAATGGGGTAGTGGAGAGAAAGAACCGGTCCATCCAGGAAGCATCTAGGACCATGATGATGGAAGCAAATTTTTCTCAGATCTATTGGAGAGAAGCTGTCAGCACTACAGTCTATACTCTTAATCGAGTTCAAATCAGAAACAATACCGATAAGACTCCTTATGAACTCTGGTTTGGTATCACTCCTACTATAAGGTATTTCAGAGTTTTTGGTAGCAAATGTTACATTAAAAGAGATGAAGATCTAGGAAAGTTTGATGCTAGAAGTGATGAAGGAATATTCTTGGGTTACTCTACTCAAAGCAAAGCATACCAGTGTTATAACAAGAGACTGAGAAAGATGATAGAAAGTACAAATATGAAGGTTGATGAAGGAGTTGAAAAACCCTCAAGATTCTATGAATATGAGGAAGATGATCAGAATGGTGTTCTGACTCAAGGAGCCCAAGCCTCTTTTGAGATTCAGATCTAGATTGATCCGGTAAATCAGGAAGAAGAGATAAGTTTGAATGAGCCTGATCAAGAAGCAGAAATGCAAGTAACTCCCAAAGTGCCTAGGTATGTAAGACTGAATCACTCTGAAGATCAGATCATAGGTAATAAAAGCAAAGGTGTACAAACAAGAAGGAAAATTGCTCAAAACTCAGATAAGTATTGTCTGATTTCAAAAATTGAACCTAAGACAGTAGATGAAGCTTGCAATGATGAAAATTGGACTAAAGCAATGGAGGAAGAGTTGATGCAAATTGAGAAAAATCACACTTGAGATCTTGTTCCTAGACCTAGAAACAAAAATGTGATTGGAACCAAATGGGTCTTCTGGAACAAACTAAATGAAGTTGGTGAAGTAATTAGAAATAAAGCCAGATTGGTCTACAAGGGTTACTCTCAAATAGAAGGAGTTGATTTTGAAGAAACTTTTGCTCCAGTGGCAAGAATTGAAGCAGTCAGATTATTTCTTGCTTTTGTTGCTTTCATGGATTTCAAGGTATATTAGATGGATGTCAAGTCTGCGTTCCTAAATGGTGACTTGGAAGAAGAAGTATACATTGAGCAACTGGATGGATTTCAATTGTCTGCTCATGATGATATGGTCTGCAAGTTGAAGAAAGCACTGTATGGACTAAAGCAAGCCCCAAGAGCCTGGTATGAAAGATTGGATAAGCATCTTTTGAAGATTGGTTTGAACAAAGGTACTGCTGACAACAATTTGTATTTCAAAATTGATAATGAAAACATCCTGATTGTTGAAGTGTTTGTTGATGATATCATTTTTGGAGGAAGAGATAGTATGTGTAAAACCTTTGCAAATCAAATGAAAAGTGAATTTGAGATGTCCATGCTTGGTGAAATGAATTTCTTCTTGGGTTTGCAAATCACTCAAACAAAGAAAGGAATCTCCATTTCTCAAACCAAATATGTGAAAGAATTGTTGAAGAAATTTGGGATGGAAGACTCAAAACCAATGAATACTCCCATGGCAACCAGATGTAAATTAATCAAAGATGATGATTCTCCTAAGGCTGATCAGACAAAGTACAGGTCAATGATTGGAGGACTGTTGTATTTCACTCAAACTAGACCAGACATTATGCAGGCTGTTGGTCTTGTTGCTAGATTCTAGGCTGATCCTAGAGAATCTCATGTCATGGCAATCAAGAGGATTTTTAGATATCTAAAAGGGACAGTTGAGTATGGTTTGTGGTATCCTTGAGATCATGATTTCTCTCTTTATGCATATACAGATGCGGATTGGGCAGGGGATGTAGATGACCGGAAGAGTACTAGTGGTGGAGCATTCTTTTTAGGGAAGAGATTGGTTTCTTGGCTAAGAAAGAAACAAGAGGCAATATCTCTGTCCACAACTGAAGTAGAATATATTGCAGCAGCAGGTAGTTGCACTCAAGTTTTGTGGATGAAGCAGATGCTAAGAGACATCAAAGTAGAATATGAGGAACCTATTACAATTTTCTGTGATAATTCAAGTGCAATAAATATATCCAAGAATCCGGTGTTGCATTAAAAAAAAAACATATATCTATCAAGTTTCACTTTTTGAGAGAACAAGTGAACAAGAATGAAGTCAGATTGGAGTTTGTGCCCTCCAAGGATCAGATTGCAGACATCTTTACTAAACCTCTACCTAAGGACTCTTTTGAGTATCTCAGGGAGAAGTTAGGGGTTATTGCCCCTCTGGTGATGAACTAAGGTGCATCAATCCGGTGGATATCACAGTTATATCTTGTGATCCAGATTGATAGGGAACTGCTACTCAGTGGGAGCAACAGGTATGATTCTGAAGTGTTGGAATTGCAAGTATGTGCCCTTTGCCATTGATGTCAAAGGGGGAGAGAAGACATGTGAAAAACAAGTGGTTGCTGATCAAAGGGGGAGCAGTAAAAGTAGAGAAGACATGTGAATGGTTGTCGCTGATAGGGGGAGTTGTGACAGTGAGGAGAAGTTCTTGTCTTGATGGTCAAAATAATTTTTCACATCATATGTTGCAATCAATGACAAAGGGGGAGATTGTTGCAAGTATGGGCCTAAGCTGTGTTGTCATTGATGTCAACATACTCCTGTTGCATTAATGATAAGGATTGGATGAGCTATGTACTGAGGATATTGAGAAAATTAGTCTAAATTAGGAACAGTGAAGATCAGTGATGACAATAAGGCAAAAGTCCAAGATAGGAAGAGGATCAGATGATGCAGATTAAAGGGTTTGTAGATATGTGTCTTGAGGTGATCCAGTAGAGATTTCAAAGGTCTGCATGAAGATATGAAGAAGTTGTGGCTGCTCAAGTAAAATCAGTTCTAGTAGGTGTTCAGAGGTAACAGAGTGACACAGATAGGTCCGGTGAGATCTGGAAGTACAGTTTCTTGCTCTGTAGATTTGAGGCAGTATTGAGGAAGTCCTTTTGATGTGTCAACTTGATTGGTTCATGAATTAAAGGTCCAAAAGTATCCATTCTTTGGTGACAGTGGTGACAGACTATGTTCTTGAGGCTCCGGATGAAAGAGAGAATGATTTCAGTATGCAAATGAAGTGCGGATGTTCTTGGTCATTCAAGAAACCTTGTGAAGGACTTTGGATTGTGTCCAGCATGTGCTAGTGGTCCACACTAGAGTTGGAGCTCGCTATTGAAGAATAACCTCCGGATGATGGTGTTCTTCCTAAGACTAGCCGACCGGATAAGTTACACATCTTGTGGATGTTCTGGTAGATGTTTGCTGACTTAGATGATTATTCCTAAGTTGATGTCTTGTATAAATAAGGGGTTGCGAAGTCATTTCAAAGTTGTCCTTGTGGAGATAAGAGTGTGGTAGCAAGGAGGAGAGTGAAAGGCAGAGAAGAAGTATTGAACTTAAATGGAACTGATTCAAGCATGGTGAAGATGCTATTCTCTAGTTCATGTATGTGATACTTATTTCTTTATAGATAGTGTGTCTCTTGTAGGTAGTGAGCCTCTTGTGAGCAGTGTGCTCAGGCAGTGAGCCCTAATTGGCATGTGTCATTTTGTTCTTTCTATTCTTCTAACAAAGAATACATTCTTGGGTTAATAACCCCGTGGTTTTTTCCTTAACCGGGTTTTCCACGTCAAAATCTTGGTGTCTTATGTGTTGATGTGTTTATGCTTTTGATTTAAGTGCATTATGTTTCATGATTAATATACTGCTAATCACTAAAAGAATTTAAGTGTGTAATTGGGAGAAAAGTTTTGGACAACTGATTCACCCCCCCTCTCAGTTGTATGCCCTAAGTCTAACAAAGGGGTGACCCTAAGTGAAGATCCCTCAAACTAAAAATTCCCTAAAATCTTCGTTTCTTAGCCAATTTCAATAAACAAAAAGCCTATCCTGCTCTAAATGATGAAACAGTGATAATGCAACAAGAAGAATCACCAAAAATAAACAAATTCAAGAGATTTTTCACAAACTTCAACCTAGGGTTTAGAAAGGGGTTTTTCAATGTTTGCATACCTGATTTTTTGTGACTGAGGAAGAGGTGGCCATCTTCGTGATCTCCTCAATGATATCTTCCCAATGACTGCTAACACGATCGATTCCATCACCGATTCACACAGATCTCACAAATTTCCTTTCTTTGCTTGCCCTTAGCTTAGTTTCTTTTATGCATTCTTAGATTAGTTCTTTACTTTTATGCATCTTTCGTGCATCATTTTGTGTGCATTCATTCCTAAAGGTCTCACTGACAAAGGCGAACAACTAGTCAAACTCGAACGATCTATGGTAAGTTAATCATTTCAGTTTCCATTATGCATTTTGATATATTTAAAAGTCAGACTAATACTAGTTATTGCAAGTACAATTGTGGGAAAATTGACAATAGGTAAGGCCTAGTTTGGGAATGGTACCTACCCTTCATGTAGACTACTATCCCCGAGGAGGCAAATATGTAAGCACAAAAATCACGCATAGCCTCCACGAGGATCCCTATGATGGTTTTAATCCTTGTCATGTACATGTAAGCATGAAATAATGTCCTCTAAGCAACAAACCTCTTGGTGACGTGTCTTTTTCTTTCATCTTGTGTTGTTTCTTCTTTGTCATTTTCCCTCTCTTTGTCGTCGATGCTTTTTGACACTTTTACAACAGTTGTCAATTTGCATTTTCTGAGCTCTCAACCTTGTTCCTAAGCCTTGTAAGCATCTTGTAGGTGAGTTTTCACCTTTCCCCTATGTTTTCATCCTCTCCACCCCCTAGAAGCCTTCTAGAGGTCCCTCCTATCCATCTCCAACTTTCAGTTTTTAATTTCACTCAACCAATCTAAATCTCCCCCTATTATTTCCAGATCTCCCCCTGAGAGATCCTACTTTGCAAGTGGAGATTTGGATTCTTGTAGATGAATGACCTATTTCTGAAGGTAGATCACCTCATTTTCATCTTCTCTACCATCTCCCATCATGTATTTCCTCTCAAACCCCTTTCTTTTTAGATCTCCTGCCGGACGACCCTCAAAAAGCAAGATCTCCCCCTGGGTGACCCAGGGTCACCCCCCAGGTGACCCTACTGGTGAAAGGGGTGACCCTGTCGCATTTCCAACTGTAGAAAAACTCAAGTTTCTAACTTGAAATAGCTCTATTTTCTCCTATTTTTCTTCGAGTTCGTATGATTTTTGATGCCTAATATGGAGTTGACTATTTCATACACCCACACATGCATAATTAACTCCATTTGATCTAAAATTAACAACTCATTCTCTCTCATGCATTCTTCCAACTCCAATTCCTCATCAGTGATAAGCTATTATTGATTTATCACTCTCTAATCAATTGAGTTCACTGGGTAATCAATCCAGTTCACTTCCTAGTCAATCCTGTTAACTCTTCAATCAAATTGAGTTAAAGTCTCAATCAATTCCACCTTTCATCCCTTCTTCTAACCTATAAATATCCCTCACCTCATCATTATTTTCCAAGTTGAGAAAGTTGGAGAATACTCTTCTCATCTTCACAAGATTTTTCAAGCTTCTTCACAAGCCTTTGAGCCTCTTTCTTCATTTCTTTCTTTAGTTTTCCAAAGCTTCAAAGCTTTCATTATTGCATAGCTTCTGTTAGCACTCATTTTGACCTGGGGTTGATTTTTCATGTTTAGGGGGTTTCTTCATTTGAACCCTATATCTTCTTTCCCATTTTCCCAAGTGTTGGACCTCCTCAGCATTTTTCAGCTGCAACATCATATTTTTCTTTGAGGAGGAGATCATCATCATCATCTTGTCTTCGATGATGGTCTGCATTATCATGTTTTCTGTCGACTTGTTTTTCATCAGGATCATCATATTTCAATATCGGGTGATGTTTGGATATCATCCTGATCCTGCTGATGAGATACAGTGTGCCCTGATTTGCTTGCAGGGGTGATTTTTCAAGTATCCGGTGATCTTCCAATTATCACCTTGCCCAAACATGATGATGATGTCACCCCGATCTTTTGAAGGGATTATTCTCTAAGTTGTTCGACCTGACTTGTTTTTTCTCAAGGGTCGTCATCATCATCATCATATTTCCAGTTATCACCGTGTTGCTTGCGGGGGTCATCATATTTTCTACCTGCATGATATTTTGCCGGGGTGATATTTTTATCATCGGGTGATCTTGGTTATGATCATCCTGATGATGTTGTTGAAGAGTTCTAAGTGTGACCCGATATTCACTGGGGTCATCATATTTTGAACGTCAGGATGATCTTAGTCAATATCATCCTGATGTTGTTGTATCACTTCATGTTCGTTGTTTTATCATCCTGATGATGCTGACGTCATTCTTATGTCAGGGTGATATCTATTTCTCTGCCTATCTGCATCATGATATTTCTGAAGGAGGGGGTGATATTTTCATTTTTGAATATCACCCGGATGTATGTTTGTTCCAGCGTCATGATGATGCTGATATCAAGGAGATATCCGCCTGCCGGCTTCGTGCATTATCTAGTGGGGGGTGATCTTTTCAAGCATCATCATATTCATCTATCGCCCCGATCTTATAGTGGAGCTACAGTGCAACCTGATATTTGTGCATCAGGATGATATTTCCAAATATCCGGTTATCTTCTGAATATCATCCTGATGTCGATATGATGATGACATCATCAAGGTCCGGGGGGGTCATATTTCTAACACTGATCATCTTGTGGAGATCCCCTGATATTTGCAAACATGATGATGACGTCATCTGGATATGAGGAGGTACGCAGTAGGCAGATATGATGATGACGTCAGCAGGATATGACGGTGACGTCATCAGGATGTTCATCAGCCAAACTTTTGGTATAGGCTCAGCAGGAGGATGTTCCTCCGATGGATCAGGTTGTGCCGATGAAGGCGATTATCATGCAGGTTATATTGCGATATGATGCTGATGTCAGGGTGATATTTCAAGCGATAGGATATCATGCTGTTGGAGGATGATGATGAAGTCTTATACTAGTGTCGTCAGGAGCAAAAGCACTGACATTATACATGCTCGTGGCCTAGTATATGAAGTGTTGAAAAGGTCACCACGGGGTGCATGTGGGATAATTGATATCCTGCATATTCGAAATATCATGATGATGAATCTCGGCGGGAAATGGTTGCGATGCAGAATTGACATTTTCCCGAGGCCACGGGTTGGTGCGCCATTAATGGCGAAGGTTGCAGAGGTATGGGCGGATCTGGTACCCGATTGAAGGTGTACATCGACGGACAGTGGCGCAGGGCTCGAGATTCCTTCCTGTCTCCTCCCCTACCTGCTGCATTCATGTTTGGGCACCAATCTGGTAATGCGTTGAGCACCATTTTGCTGATACTGTGTATCTGGCGGGATTTTTTGGTCAACCATGTAATTAATTGTTGTGGTACACTACTTGGCTGTTATAAGCAGGAAGTGTTACTCATTGTTGTTGTTGAAAGTTGAAGATTTTGGCTCTGTAATTCAAAACAAGCTGATCTGGTTGCTCTGTACAGCTTAACCTGTGAGTTTATGTATCTCTTGTTGTATGTTTTTGGCATGAACCCACTGATTTCATGATTAATCTTATATGAGAAATGCTATCTTAGCATGTGTTTTGTTAATTCTGTCTCCAGTATTGCATGTATTCTTCTTCTGAATCTGGATATTTGGGTAATGTTTAGATTCTAGAGCATAGAATTCCTATGTTAAATGTCTAATCTTTTAACTTCTGCTCAAGGGGTAGATTAAACTGTTTTCAGGTTGAACATTGGGAAGGGTATACTGTAGTAGGGATGCCATAAGTAGAGATAACTTAACACTCTGTATTGGGAGATATCTGTAAGGTAGGTATCACATATATCCCCTTGAAATCTAGTTTTAGCTGTTCATGCTGATCATTCACAGGTGTATGTCTACTGACTCCAGGCCCTGGATAGGCACCAATCTTGCTTTGTGTTTGTGTTACAACCATGTCCAGCTTTGCATCCAAACTTAAAATCCAAATCAAAATCTAAAACAAACATTAGGACATTAGAATTAGCTTTAGGATCCTCAGTCCTCTGTCTACAACTGCAAATAGGCCCAAAGCTAGCCCCTTTGCTCTTATCTTTCAGTTTTGGTCTACTTACAGGAGGACTTATCTGCTTTCTGTCAGCATCCCAGCCTTTGTATGCATATCCTCATGGATGTTGAGTAGGGAATACCCCCTAGGTTTTGCAGAGCCTGAAGAAGAAGAGGAGATAAAATATAGAGTCTATCTCCTACACTGTTGGCCCCTGGCCCAGAGATCCTGTTGATCACTGATGGCTACCTTGTAGGGAAATCTGGGAATAAGCATCCAGTCTGGGAAAAAACCAACAGAAATTGGTGACTCTACTAGGGAATTTGTGAAAGAACCCTGGTTTTCAGAAGAAAACAGTTCCTAGTAATAGGTGGCGACTCCGAAGTAATCTCTCAACCGGTCAAAGTAAAATTTATATGTAGGGCAGAAGATCCCAATAAAATCCTTTATTTGAAGAGTTACCAGTAACAAGAAGAATGATGTACAGAAGAAAGGGAGCTGTCTCAGTTAGTCATGAGGGTTCCCCCAGAAAAGGTGATGATATACAAGATAACCCTAGGCCATCAGGACAGCATGTGCCTTACTTTTCAAATGCAGAAGCTGATATTCAAGGTGCATATGAGAGGTAACAGGGTGGTAGCATGAGAATGAGGTCAGAGGTGTTCCAAGAACGCCCATTTCTAGACCCAAGTGAAAGGTTTGAAGAAGCAGAGTCTCTGAGGGATGATGAAGATGATGACCAGAATGGTATGAGACCATCTACCTCCAGGCCTAAGGATGAACAGTTAGCTGAAGAAATCAGAAGTCTAAGAGCAGAACTAGAATATCTACAAGCCATGAAAATCAGAGATGATATGAAGCAGAAAGTGCAAGCCTTAAGAACTGCCCAAAATGATTCAGTTCCTACCCTAGAGAATGCAAATGTGCAGAGACATCAGCAAAGATATGAAGTGCAACATCAGCATCATGATGAGAGACAAAATGTGAATGATGCTAGGATACCACTGAACAATGTAGGAAACCAGAATGCAAATAGAAATGTTAATGTTAATCAGTTAAACAGACAGCCCATGTAGTTAGATAGATTCAGGCAGCTGGTGTTTGATGGTATTCCTGGGTATCCTAACCCCATTGATAAGCATCTGAGGCTGCAAGTGCCTAAATTTTTAGGAAACAACACAGTGTCAGGAGAAGATCATCTAAAAGCCTTTCAAAATGTCATGGATAACTTTGAGGTTGAACATGAGGATGTTTTCATGAAGTCATTCATGCAATCCTTAATAGATGAGGCAAGAGAATGGTACAAGAATCTGCCTGACCGGAGTATTTCATCATGGGATGATTTTAAAAGGATGTTCAAGGAGCAATATGGTGATAAAACTGACCCTAGCTTTTTTGTAAATGAGTTCACCAGTATCACTAAAGGGTCAAATGAGCAGGTTGCAGACTTTAATGCAAGATTTACTAAAGTGTTGAACAAATTGCCACATCACATGAGGCCAAATGAACCAATGTGCATAATATTGTATATCAATGCCTTTGATGCAAAAACTGCATATGGATTAAGAGATAAAGGTCCTGCTACTCTCAAGGATGCTTTCAGAATTGCAGTGAATATTGAAAACAACAGGAAAGCATCGGGCAAGACAAATAGAAGGGATGATATAAAAATTCTGCAGAACCCAAACAAGCCTCAGAACACTCAAGGTAGTACATCTGCCCCTGAAGATAAGATAGACAAATTGGCAAATGTTGTTAAGGACCTAAGCTATAGATTAGCTAGAAGTGAAAAAGGGATGGGTCCTGATAGGCAAGTCTATCAAAGGCAGGAAAAGAGGCCATCATTACATGATATGCCTTATAACACCAATTGGCATGATGGTAAGCCTGTATTCCCACGTAACAACACAAATCAGAGGGCTCAACATGTCAAAGAAACTCCTGATCCTCTAAAGAAAGCTATAAATATTGTTGATGATGCTCCATGGTGTATAATTTGTCAGATGCCACATTCACAGTCACAGTGTATGATTGCTCAATCCTTGTATGATAATGCTACATCTTGTAATGAATGCAATGAGCCACATCATGTGCAGGATGATGATGTTAATATGATGTCCATAGGTAATGGATACACTCTTTATGATGCTGATGAGAATACAGATCATCAAATTCAGGCCTGCCAACAGTTCCCATATGATGAAGATAATGAAGATAACTATGTGTATGCTCAGAACTCACACAATTTTCTGAGTAACTTACAACGACCTTCTGATGAGGAAATTAGAGCCTTCATAGCTGCAGCAGTTGCTCAAGTCAAAAGCAACTACAATCTCAGAGGTAAAAATCAAGTAGGCAGCCCACATCAGCCAGAAGATATTTCTGCAGGTCAGCTAGTGCATGGTCATAAAGGAACTGAACCACAAAAAAGGCAGTGGGTAAATAATAAACAGAACTTTAGACATAGAACAGGTCATGAATTTCAAGGACCAGAAAACAAAATCCCTCAGGCTGAAGATCAAAGTAAAGGTTCCCAAGACAAGAATGATGATCAGGGAACTATGAAAGTAAAAGCTAAATCAGCTCAGGATAAAAACAAGATTGTGGAGCAAGCTACAACTGTTATACAAAATTATGCTCCATTTGATATAGCTCTGATCCTCTCTTAGGTAAAAGTCTCTGTTCCACTTATGGAACTTATGAAAGTGGAAGAGATCAAGAATAGGACAATATCCCTAATCTCAGGGGTACCTTTTCAAGCTAAACAAAATGTTCAGACCCAGGGTGAGAAACATATCATGTGTAATGAAGAAGATGAGACTCCTGAAGTCTATTTAGGAGTGACTATGACAAAGTGTCCTTCACAAGTGGAACCATTTTATGTTTCCCTGGTTATAAATGGAAAAATAATTAGAAATTGTATGCTTGCCTCTGGAGCATCTACAAATGTCATGCCTTTGGCCATCATGCAACAAACTGGATTAAAAATTGACAAGGCATGTGGAAAATGTTATGCTATGGATGCCAGAGAGGTACCAGTTATTGGAATCATGAAGGGTGTAGATTTCAAACTGGCAGCATTTCCTGAAAAGAGATATAAAATGAATATAACAGTGGTTGACATCAAGCCACAGTATGGTATGTTGTTGTCAAGGAGATGGGCAGCACTAATTGGTGGAAGTATGCAGCTGGACCTGTCATATGCCATGATTCCAATGAATGGCAGGGATGTTAAGCTAATCAGAGAACAAAGATCATCAGAGACAGTGGAAGACCAAGAAGCAGAGGAACAAGTATGCTTTGTAGACACTGACTGTGATAACTTCAAGGTTGTCTCAGATGATACAGAAGATAAAGAGAAAAATGTCTGCATTGGAGAGCTGGATCAGCAAGGCTTATGGACCATGTTTTTTGATGGAGCTTGTGCAAAAGAAGGCTCTGGAGCTGGAGTTGTTTTCCTGTCTCCAACTGGTAAGCTCCTCAAATTCTCTTTCTTGCTGAGGTTTGATTGCACAAACAACATTGCAGAATATGAGGCTTTACTCTTAGGCCTAAATATTGCTCTCAAACATGGAATTAAGATGTTAAGAGTATTTGGGGATTCTGAGCTGATTGTATCCCAAATTAGAGATAAGTATGCTGCAAAAAATAAAAGACTGAAACAATACAAGCATGCTGTTTGGGATACCATTGAACTATTTGATGCATTTTCAATAGGCTGGGTAGAGAGGTCAAAAAATGTTATGGCTGATTTCTTAGCCAATGTTGCAATAAGGCCAGATGACATCACTCTGTCAGGTGTTACAAATGTAGAAATTAAAATTAGGCCTGCAGTACCAGAAAATATATGCAGTTGGCAAGTGTTTAATGATGATAGGGATTTGTTGAAATTTTTGCACTGCATAGATGAATATGAGAATCAACAAATTGATTTCCAAGCTTTTGTAGAGACTATAGATGGAAAAGAAACTCTTGTGGGAAAAGAGATAATTCAATTGAAGACTAATAAAATCCCTAGAGGGTTGGTAGCTTTGGAAAGAGCTTTTGACAGTAGAGATAAATTGGTCACAAGGACATCTCCCACAAATAAGGAAGATTTAGAAGAGATAAATTTGGGGAAATCTCAGGCCCCTCAGAAGGTATACATTGGTAAACAGCTCAAACCACACATTAGGAGTATGCTGATTGCATTACTGAAAAAGTATAAACATCTTTTTGCTTGGTCATATGAGGACCTAAAAGCCTATAGGGAAGATTTATTCCAGCATGAGATCCCATTGAAGCCTGGAGCTAAGCCATTTAGACAAAAGCAAAGACCTATTAATCCTACCTTATCTCCCAAGATGCAAGAAGAACTCAAAAGGCTCAGGGAAGCTGGAATAATTGTGCCAATCAGGCATTCAACTTGGGTGTCTAACCTTGTCCCAGTCAGAAAAAAGAATGGTGATATTAGGCTTTGTGTTGATTTTAGGAACTTGAATGTATCCTCTTTAAAGGATAACTATCCACTGCCTAATATGGAAGCTATGTTGCAGAGAGTGACTGGTTGTGAACTCTTATCCATGATGGATGGATTTTCAGGTTATAATCAGGTGAAGGTAAAGGAATCAGAACAGTATAAGACCGCCTTTACCACTCCATGGGGAATTTATGTGTATGTTAGAATGCCATTTGGACTAACAAATGCAGGTGCTACATTTCAAAGAGCAATGGATGTTGCTTTTGCAGGGCTGATTGATTCAATTCTGGCTGTATATCAGGATGACTTGACTGCTTACTCAAAGAAAGAAGAGCAGCATTGTTTGCATCTGGAGCAGATTTTCATAAGAGCCCTAGAGTATGGTATTTCTTTAAATCCAAAGAAGTGTGCCTTTGGGGTAGTTGAAGGAAAGCTCCTGGGACATATTGTTTCCAAGGATGGAGTCAGGATAGATCCAGAGAGAGTGGCTGCTATTGACAGGATTCAAATGCCAAAAACTGTAAAAGGAGTTCAGTCCTTCTTTGGACAGATAAATTTTGTTAGGAGATTTGTTCCCAACTTTGCTGAAACCACAAGGAATATTTCCAAGATGATGAAGAAGGATGCAACTATCAACTGGGAAAGGGAAGCAATAGAATCATTTCAGAGTATCAAAGAGGCAATCAAGATGGCCCCTGTTCTTAAATCTCCTGATTTTTCTAGGCCATTCCAAGTATTTTCATTTGCTTCCTTTCATACTGTTGCTGCATGTTTGCTACAGAAAAACGAAGATGGTTTTGAACAGCCCATCGCTTTCTTCAGTATGTCCTTGCAGGCCTCTGAGTTGAAGTATGATATTATGGAAAAATAGGCATATGCACTAGTCAGAGCCATCAAAAGTTTCAGACCATACTTGGTAGGATCATATATAATTGCATATGTACCTCATGCAGTAGTCAAAGACATATTCACTCAACAGGAAGTGACTGGAAGAAGGTGCAGATGGATAAACAAACTGCAAGAGTTCAACATAGACATACAAGTTACTAAGTTGATAAGAGGACAAGGATTAGCCAAGATGATGGCACAGTCAAACTTGGAAGCATGCCAAGTTAATGCAGTCCAAGATGAGAGTGTAAATGTATCAGGATCTGAATGGTACAAGGATATTATCTACTACTTGCAAAATCTGAATTGTCCTTCCCATTTCAGTGATAGTCAAAAGAGGACTTTAAAGTTACATGCAATCAGGTATGTTATTGTTCAAGGTGAGCTATACTGGAAAAACCCTGATGGTGTGCTGCTGAGATGTGTGGATGAGGATATGGCTAACAATGTTTTGATTGATATGCATAAAGGATTGTGTGGTGGACATTATACTGCCCAAACAACAGCTCATAAAATTCTCAGAGCAGGATATTGGTGGCCCACTCTCTTTTCAGATGCACAAAAGTTAGTGAGAAAGTGTGACCCTTGCCAAAGATTTTCAGGAAAGCTGAAATATGATGGTGCTTTACCCCTCAGAACTGTAACTGTGGATGCTCCATTTCAGCAATGGGGAATTGACTTCATAGGGGAAATTGCAGACAAATCAAGTGGGGGACACAGTTGGATTTTGGTGGCAACTGATTACTTTACCAAATGGATTGAGGCCATTCCAACTAAGAGAGCTACAAGTAAGGTGGTGACAGATTTCATACTAGAAAATATTATCATCAGGTTTGGAGTACCATTTAAGATAGTCACTGATAATGCTATGTGCTTCAAATCAGGTGAATTTGTTGATTTTTGCAACAGGTATGGGATAAATCTATCATATACATCACCATATCACCCACAAGGGAATGGTCAAGCAGAATCAAGCAATAAAAGCATCATGAAAATTATCAGGAGGATACTGGACAAGAACAAGAGAGCTTGGGACTCAAAATTGAACTTAGCAATATGGGCTGACAGAGTGACAGTAAAAAGGGCTATTGGGAAGTCACCTTTTGAGCTAGTATATGGTGCATCAGCTAGATTGCCCATAAACAATCTCCTACCAGTTTACAGATTCATTCAAGAAAATGATGAGGAGATTGAAGATTCCATGACAGAAAGAGTGAATCAGCTGGTTGCATTGGATGAAAACAGAAGGAAAGCCCACCAGATCAATCTCAAAAGACAACAAGATGTGAAATATCAGTTTGACAGGAGAACTACAAAAAGGAAGTTTCAAGTCAATGATCTGGTGCTCATTTGGAATGCAAAAGGTCAAGAAAAGGGTAAACATGGTAAATTTGAACCCTTATGGATGGGCCCATATCAGATTTGCAGTGCTCATGGGGAGGATTCTTATTTCCTCCAGGCCCTAGATGGTGAAGTTCTGGAATTGCCTGTGCATGGCCAATTCCTTAAGTTCTATTTTGCATAAACGACTTGTTGCTGTGCACATTTGTAAAAACATGTATGTAGTGTAAATGCCTTGTACAGCTCGTGCTTTTTGGCTTTTTGTCTGGTCTGCCCGGAGATCTGGTTCTCGCTGCAGGTTTTCACCTGCACGTCCCCATTCGGAGCCAGTGTTAGCACTCATTTTGACCTGGGGTTGATTTTTCATGTTTAGGGGGTTTCTTCATTTGAACCCTATATCTTCTTGCCCATTTTCCTAAGTGTTGGACCTCCTCAGCATTTTTCAGCTGCAACATCATATTTTTCTTTGAGGAGGAGATCATCATCATCATCTTGTCTTCGATGATGGTCTGCATTATCATGTTTTCTGTCGACTTGTTTTTCATCAGGATCATCATATTTCAATATCGGGTGATGTTTGGATATCATCCTGATCCTGCTGATGAGCTACAGTGTGCCCTGATTTGCTTGCGGGGGTGATTTTTCAAGTATCCGGTGATCTTCCAATTATCACCTTGCCCAAACATGATGATGATGTCACCCCGATCTTCTGAAGGGATTATTATCTGAGTTGTTCGACCTGACTTATTTTTTCTCAAGGGTCGTCATCATCATCATCATATTTCCAGTTATCACCGTGTTGCTTGCGGGGGTCATCATATTTTCTGCCTGCATGATATTTCGCCGGGGTGATATTTTTATCATCGGGTGATCTTGGTTATGATCATCCTGATGATGTTGTTGAAGAGTTCTAAGTGTGACCCGATATTCACTGGGGTCATCATATTTTGAACGTCAGGATGATCTTAGTCAATATCATCCTGATGTTGTTGTATCACTTCATGTTCGTTGTTTTATCATCCTGATGATGCTGACGTCATTCTTATGTCAGGGTGATATCTATTTCTCTGCCTATCTGCATCATGATATTTCTGAAGGAGGGGGTGATATTTTTATTTTTGAATATCACCCGGATGTATGTTTGTTCCAGCGTCATGATGATACTGATATCAAGGAGATATCCGCCTGCGGGCTTCGTGTATTATCTAGTGGGGGGTGATCTTTTCAAGCATCATCATATTCATCTATCGCCCCGATCTTATAGTGGAGCTACAGTGCAACCTGATATTTGTGCATCAGGATGATATTTCCAAATATCCGGTTATCTTCCGAATATCATCCTGATGTCGATATGATGATGACGTCATCAAGGTCCGGGGGGGTCATATTTCTAACACTGATCATCTTGTGGAGATCCCCCGATATTTGCAAACATAATGATGACATCATCCGGATATGAGGAGGTGCGCAGTAGGCAGATATGATGATGACGTCAGTAGGATATGACGGTGACGTCATCAGGATGTTCATCGGCCAGACTTTTGGTATAGGCTCAGCAGGAGGATGTTCCTCCGATGGATCAGGTTGTGCCGATGAAGGCGATTATCATGCAGGTTATATTGCGATATGATGCTGACGTCAGGGTGATATTTCAAGCGATAGGATATCATGCTGTTGGAGGATGATGATGAAGTCTTATACTAGTGTCGTCAGGAGCAAAAGCACCGACATTATACATTCGTGGCCTAGTATATAAAGTGTTGAAAAGGTCACCACGGGGTGCATGTGCGATAATTGATATCCTGCATATTCGAAATATCATGATGATGAATCTCGGTGGGAAATGGTTGCGATGCAGAATTGACGTTTTCCCGAGGCCGCGGGTTGGTGCGCCATTAATGGCGAAGGTTGCAGAGGTATGGGCGGATCTGGTACCCGATTGAAGGTGTACATCGACGGACAGTGGCGCAGGGCTCGAGATTCCTTCCTGTCTCCTCCCCTACCTGCTGCATTCATGTTTGGGCGCCAATCTGGTAATGCGTTGAGCACCATTTTGCTGATACTGTGTATCTGGCAGGATTTTTTGGTCAACCATGTAATTAATTGCTGTGGTACACTACCTGGCTGTTATAAGCAGGAAGTGTTACTCATTGTTGTTGTTGAAAGTTGAAGATTTTGGCTCTGTAATTCAAAACAAGCTGATCTGGTTGCTCTGTACAGCTTAACCTGTGAGTTTATGTATCTCTTGTTGTATGTTTTTGGCATGAACCCACTGATTTCATGATTAATCTTATATGAGAAATGCTATCTTAGCATGTGTTTTGTTAATTCTGTCTCCAGTATTGCATGTATTCTTCTTCTGAATCTGGATATTTGGGTAATGTTTAGATTCTAGAGCATAGAATTCCTATGTTGAATGTCTGATCTTTTAACTTCTGCTCAAGGGGTAGATTAAACTGTTTTCAGGTTGAACATTGGGAAGGGTATACTGCAGTAGGGATGCCATAAGTAGAGATAACTTAACACTCTGTATTGGGAGATATCTGTAAGGCAGGTATCACATATATCCCCTTGAAATCCAGTTTTAGCTGTTCATGCTGATCATTCATAGGTGTATGTCTACTGACTCCAGGCCCTGGATAGGCACCAATCTTGCTTTGTGTTTGTGTTACAACCATGTCCAGCTTTGCATCCAAACTTAAAATCCAAATCAAAATCTAAAACAAACATTAGGACATTAGAATTAGCTTTAGGATCCTCAGTCCTCTGTCTACAACTGCAAATAGGCCCAAAGCTAGCCCCTTTGCTCTTATCTTTCAGTTTTGGTCTACTTACAGGAGGACTTATCTGCTTTCTGTCAACATCCTAGCCTTTGTATGCATATCCTCATGGATGTTGAGTAGGGAATACCCCCCTAGGTTTTGCAGAGCCTGAAGAAGAAGAGGAGATAAAATATAGAGTCTATCTCCTACACTGTTGGCCCCTGGCCCAGAGATCCTGTTGATCACTGATGGCTACCTTGTAGGGAAATCTGGGAATAAGCATCCAGTCTGGGAAAAAACCAACAGCTTCAAAGCTCTTCCAGAGAAGCAAATTCATTGTGCACATAGCTCTTGCTAATTTTTTTCTCTCCAATCAGCATTCTCATGCTCACACAGGATGAAGGTGCCTTTTATTTGTTCATTGTTCATCAAAGCTTTCACATAAAGCTCTTCAAGCATCGTTACACTGCTTCAATCAACACCATTGTGCTCGTCAAAAGCTCTCATTGAGCTTTCTTAAGCTTATTCAATCTTCTTTTGCTTCTTTGTGTTGTCTTGTCATCAAGAGGTCTTCCCGCTACTTCAAGAGGATACGAGGTTGCCATCAAGGATTTTTGGGGGTAGTAGAGTCACACAAATCTTCTCTATTTTAGGTTCCTCTATGATTTTGTCAAATTGTAGTAATTGGAAAATTGAAATTACTCTTGGGATTAGTAATTTATTACTTTTTCCTTGATAGAAAGGTTAGATCTAGCATCTTAGAGGTAATTAGCATTCATAGTTTATTTGAATTACTTGCAATTTCCTTTTCTAGATTAATTGTTGTGAAACATTCAAAAACCCCCAAAAACATAGAATAATTGCATTAGGTTAAATTCATTCTAGTTGCATCCATATTTCCCTTCTTAGATTAAAAGGCATCTTTATTTGCATAAATATCAAAAAGCACGAAAACAAGTTTGCACTTCATATAGCCTTGCATGCATAAAAATATAGAAAATAAAAACATTAGGTATCTAGATACATTGCAAACCCTTGATAACATCACAAGGCCAACCACATCAACACACAACTAAACCCTAGGTCAACCAAAGCCCTAGGTCAAACCCTAAATTCTAGCCAAGGTTAGTCCGTATACACCTATCCCTTGTCTTGGCTCATGAATGTGCCCAGGATTATGAGATGAGTGGGTGAGGGCAATCCTTAGTAAGATTGAGGAAAACTATCTGGGACCACAACAAGATCCATTTGTCTTACAACAAATAGAAGCAATTAGACAACTTCAAATACAACATGCAATCATTCAACAAATTGAAAGACAAGAAGCCATCAACAAAATCAATAGCTTACCCACACAGAGGTGGAATAGTAGAAACCCCAACAGACGAAGAGTAACTAGTGACCCTTTGGGTCATACGGTTATCTCTACAACAACAATCATTGAACTAGACATCCACATTAGCACACAACAACAAAGGCCCCAAGTTGTGTTGACCCCATGTCGACCCCTCTCCGTGAAGTCCAGCTCTCCAACAAGCCAGACCACCCCAGTGTCTCACCTCCTCTCAACTGGCTACTTCCACGAGAACAAGAGTGACATGGTAGTTCAACCTATGGCAAGGAGGGAAGGGTCTATGTGCATTCTGAAATCTAACTCAACAACCCCAGGAAACTGAGATCGCGATTTTGAGCTTATAGATTCAGGTGTTTTTTGGACAAAAGTATGGGAATCAACTTTCACAAAAAGCCTCCTATGCTCAATTAGACCTCACTGTTGAGTCTAGGAGGCATCGCAGGTGAACAATGACATAAAATTTGCCTTCTTTTTGTTACAATGATTTTTTTTGAAATTTTTTTAATTTTGGACCCACCTCATAGGTCATACCATATGGATCCATTCGGACACCTACACAGGTAGGCCACAAGATTCATGCTTGGAGGTTTAAAAAAAATCAACCTCACAACATAGTTTTCAAACCAAAAAAATCTGCAACTTTAGGTTTTCATAGTTTGCAATACAAAAGTATTTCATCTTAGTGTTGTTCGCAAGTGTGCATAGTCAACATAACAATAAAATAAAAACAAACAAAACTTTATAAAAACAAACAAAACTTTATAAGAATTTCCAAATCTTTTTAAAAAAATTAACAAAAACATTTTAATTTTAATCAAGATTTGGCCCTCTAAGCTGGCCACCCTAGCCAGCCCTAAGGCCCGCAAGCATGCCACCCGGGCTCTGCCACCGTGGAGCCTCACCCCTCCTTTGCATAGATGCCAACACCTATTTCAATCCTTGATCTGCCCCTGCACCAACACCACGCCGCCCCCGCACCTCCCAACCACCACCTGGTCAACCTCCTAACTGCTCCACCTGCACCCTTGCTTGATCCACCCATCTGCACACTCCCCACTCGGCCACCATTACTTCTACCCCTTCTCTACCCTCTGCCCCCACGCCGCCCTCGCATCGCCGATCTCCCCTTTGCCACCCCTTGCTCATCCTCTCCGGAACCCTAACTTGCACACTGATAATCACATAAACACAACAAAACAAAAAATAGAAAACCTAAAAACGACAATAATATAACCAAAAAGAAAGCAAACAAAAAACAAAAAAACTTCAAACAAAAATTAAAAAATCATCCAAGCAAAAACCTAACACTTTTATTTGTATTTATTTATTTATTTATTTTTAATTATTTTTTTCCAATCGCTTAGCCCCTAGTCACATGGGTGACCATGGGCCTGCTTAAATGCTCAAGCAACAAACTTAACCGCTAGGGTTAAGCAGTCCATGTGACTAGAAAAATAGTAATTGCTAGCAGTTATCTAACCCATCAGACTATCTCCCTTGCCCTATACATGCCAAAATAGGGCATTTGTTTTCTTTTTTGCACAACTTGGGCAAATCGTATCAAAATCACACAAAAGTATAGTTGGTGGAAAGTTGATTCAACGTACTTTTTAGTGGTGGAACTTTCATTAGCAAATATGATCAAATTTTTTTAGGTATAATAAGTCAAAGTCAACCTTCTTTGCAAACTTCAAATCGCCAAAACATTTGCATTTCTTAACGAAATTTAGTGAATTTTTTTAAAATCGTATAGAACTTCATGTAGAATCTGATTATACTATTCATTTTGCTATCACTAATCATCTTTCTCAGAAATTTTTCATATTACTAATTTTTCACCTAACAAGTGGGTTTGCAAGTTTCTTTGTCCTTTTTTGTTTTGGTGGAATCTCTGAGGAAATAAGGTACTGCACAACATTTGCATCAGCTTTAGTATCAAATCCAGGTGCACACAATCCAACTTTTGTCTTTTCATTTATCAAAAAACCTTGTTTGCAATCATATCTTGATTTGAGCTTAAAACAAACCATTGTTTGCAATCACACTTTGACATTGGTCTTAAAATAAACTTGTGTATTCATTAGCACATTTGAATTTGGGTATTAAAACAAACTTGTGCTTGAATTTCTTGGTGGATGTGAGTGTGATTTTGGGTATGTATGCTCTTCTCATGTACTTTGTGTGATCTTGAGAATAAAAAACATCCATTAATTCATTCATCTTCGCACACACATTTCCATTTCTAAGGGTCAATTAACATTTTTGAGTGTGAGTCAAGTGTGTGAAATCAAACACACCACTTGATTTGCTATTGTCACATTTCTTAGGAGGCCAGCTTGGAGACACACCACTCCAAGGGACAACCTCAACTCTTGTGTTCCACCAGAGTATAAACAGTGAGGAGTGAATTGAAAGACATGCCTCGTGGAAGTTTGAAATCTTGTGATTTAGGCTAAGCCCCCAAGAACTTTATACCTTGGGGAAGTGAAGGTGAAGGGTGGGTTACCCTCTTCTCCTAGCTGTGTGGCATTATTTCCCTTTCATTTCATGGAATTGGGTCCCCCGTACCTTGAGTATATTGGGGACATCCCTAGACCACTTGTGTATCCTAGACTAAGACCTATTGGCCATACCCACTTGATTAATATTAGGCTTGTTGATGTGTCTTCAAGTGTCTTCATAATCCTACCAATCAATCTTGAAATACAAACTTGCTATTGTGTCTTGTGTGTGTGATTCATGCATGTCTATGTGAAATCTTTTGATTGAATATTGCCAAAGTCAAGCCTTCAACATAAGCTACATTCTACATCATTCTAAGTATCCTTGTCATCACTTTCATCCTAATCCAAATCCTACTCATCCAATCCATATTCACATCATCATACTAATCCAACTTCTAATTCTCACCACAATCTAACCCATTCTTAACCCCCATCTAATCCATCACTTGTCAAAATCATTCTGATCATCAACAAACCTAGGTCAAATACAAAACCAAAACTCACAATCTGAGGAGCCCCTCCTTCTAGCTCCAATAATGATCATGAGAACCTTGTAGATTATGATGCATAGCTTGAAGAACAAGTTGAAATACGAAGACTTACACACATGGGTAACTCCCTAGCACCACACCTACAATACATCTTCCAAACACTTCCCCAGATGCCGTAACCCCTCGACCAACAAAACCTACAACAACTACAATTCAACATCCAACAACTTCAACAAAACCCATCACCTCTACTACAATAACTCCTAGTCTAAACCCAACAACTCCTAGCCACCCACCAGTCCAAAACCCAACAAACACAAACATAATATCAACAAATTTCATCTCCATCCTATGTGTCATCCCCCTTAACTTCATACCAACCAACCACACATCATGTTACCCCTACATCAACCTATCCCACTTCTTCCATAGTTAACCCCTATCTATATCAATCCATACCTCAAGAACATCTCACCCAACAATTCCAACCCCAACAACAACAATTCCAACCACAACAACATCAAGTCCACCTACAAACACAACCTCAAAAAATTACACCTCCATACATGTGTCACCCCCATCACCATACCAATCTAGCCTACCCACATGTCATGTCAATTCCATATCAACTTATCCCATTGATACCCAACAACATCCACCCCAGGATCATCCAACTCCTTATTCCAACATTTCAACTCATCATCAAACCCATTTACAAGACTATCAAGTTCCTTTACAACAAGAACACACAAGTCTAAGTTACCCTTTACACCAACATCAAGTGTCCTTAAGCCCTTATAGTACCTTTGACAAGGGTAACAACACTCTAGCTTATGCATCGTATGGGTACCCTACAACATCATCCAATCAAATGCCAATACAAGAGCCTGCTAGTCTATCCCAACACATCCATGTAGTCCCTATCATAATCCATCAAGCCCTTCATTACCTTCATTGCCATGTTTCTCCAATCTTAATCCACCAAAAGATCCCTCAGAAATGACCCTATGATAATTGATCCAACACACATTGCTTGAGCTACCTCTGCGAAAACCTTCCAATTACAAACCTAGTATGTCCAATACCATTATCTCTCCACCTAATCATCATCCTAAGCTTACAACGCCATCCACCATTATCATCCATCCATTATATTGTTCTTCTACCCATACACTCATGAAGGATGTGATCCAATGGCTATTAGCAAGGAATCAACCATCTCCATGTCATCAAACACCTATCCAAAAGCCTATCAAGGAGATTTCAACCATCATGTCCATTCCTTCAACCCCATCATGTGATCCACAACCCATCAAGCCTATTGAAGAGTCTCCTACCATGAGTCCAAGTCCATATTCATTCTACCCTCATGTTGTTGACCATTTGGAACCTATCAAGCTTATCCAATAATCTTGTACCTCCACTTCCATTCAAGAAAATCAAGAGTTATGTCAAGAGTATAATCTAGAGCATGTGGAAATATCAACCCTTTATCTAAATCAAGATCAAAGAACCTCCATCAAACCCATCCATAATCTATATCTTTTCTATGATCTAGATAATATCCATGATCAAGTTCCTAATCATGAGCAAGTGATCGAAGTTCAACCCATCCATAACCTTTATATTTTCTATGATCAAGATATTATCCATGATCATGAGCCTATCCATGAGCAAATTGATCCTATTCATAATCCCTCACCTATCCATTAGCAAGATATCCAAAATCCTCCTATCCATCCTCCACCTAGTCCTATCCATGATCTAACACCATCCACTTCCATTAATGAGACACTTGGCTCCCAAGTAAACATAGATGATCAAACAAACAACATGGATCTTAATGAGCATAATGATAATCAAGATCCTATTGATACTTTGTCCTCCAAAATTGACCATATTTCAAACCCACCAACATATCCCCTTGGTCTTACCACCTTCATCTATGAATATTCATCCTTAAGATAGAAACAACCATTATCCACCACCTCATCCTCTCCATCAAACAATGAGCTTGCATCTAGTGTCCAAATCACCCATAATCCCATTATCCACCATATACTCCAGAAAATGAACTATCAAGGTAAAGGTGTAGGCCTTCATGAACAAGGTATTTTGGAACCCATCCATGTCCAAGTCCCTCCACAATCATATGGCCTCGGTTATATTACCCAAGTAAAGCAATATCAAGATGTTGGTACTACCTCCATGCCTTAAAAATCCACTCCTTTCCATCATAAATCACATCATACCCCCAAAACATATACCTTCACAAGAAAAGTCCAAAAGAAAAATGGTTTGCGTACCTAAACAAAAAGCAAGCAAGCCAAATGAAGCATCCACATCCCAAATATCCCAAAACTCCCATTTCATACAAAAATCACAAGATCCTTCATCCCAAAAATCGCATGATCCTTCATCCCAAAAATCCCAATGCAAAAATCATAAAATTTCTAAGTCAGTGTGAGTGCCTAAATACCTACATTGACCATGCCCTTTGAAAATGCATCCATTACTTCCTACACCTCCTTCTTGTTGATGATGATTGTTAGTCATAACAACATGCATAAAATTTTTCAAAACAAACCTTTATTATCTTGAAAAGTATGATCAATTTAGAAGAAACTGATGACTCCAAGGCTCCGTTGATCAGGTCATGATCATCTGACATTACTCAGAGGTTGATGTGACATATTTTCCATTTCAAGGTGTCTTACATTGTATAAGTAATCAATCCTATGTATGTTTCCTGTAAATTCACTTCATAAACAAGGTTATTTCTACTATGCTCCATAGATTACAGTAATATTTATATGTTTGATCAGTTCTTATAAGCATTTACTGGCATGAACTTGTATATACTTCTACACTATGTATTCATTCAAATAGTGTGCCTACAAGTGGATATCTAGATGTTTATCATGGATATATATATATATCTGTATTTGCATGATATTTATCAATTTAGCATGATTTCACTCAAAATATGCTCTGTATTTTCAATTATTTATGAGATATAGGCATATTTCATGTTTATTTGCTTTAGATTGTGTGTTATTTGCAATGGTGAGGGTGATTTGTAATGAAATTTAAGAAAATTAAAGAAATACTTCCAAATTTAGTGAACCTTTAGCTATTGAGTCACATACATTCCAGATACAGTCATGAAGAGAAGAAATCAAACCATAATTTCACCAAGATGTTCCATAGCTAGGTATGGTTGATGCTAACTTCAAAGGAACAAGGAATGAAAACAACACATGCAGACTAATAAGCACTCCAAGGGACACACCTAATCAATGCATATATCTAGATATCATTCATTGATTACTCAAGATTTACAATGATTTGTAATCAAATAGCTTCTCTTTCATTAAGTATTCAAAAACATGTACATTCACAATAACCTTGAAATCAATCCTGAATTCTTCAGCAATCAAATTTCAATTAAGTTTCCAATGTCTAAAAGAGTACACTCCATCCCCTTTTATAGAATAAGGATAGGAGGCGGTTACAAATGACCAATGGTCAAGATTTATCTATTCAGATCAATGTTCAACATTTTTTTATTGACTTAGTCAACATCTTCATCCGTGGCACAAGTTGTCAGCTGGCAACTATCTAGCAAAACTTATTTTCTTGTAAGTAGCCTATGCATATGTTTACATTGTGATGCATCTCTGCTTACTCTTTATCTCCTTCTTCCTCTTCACTTTCCTCTTCTTCATCATTCTCTACATCATCTTCATCTTCATTGTCACTGCCACCTTGATGTAGAACATCTCTTATATGTATCTTTATTGCTGCCTTGATAGATTCATATGATTGCACTATTATGTCAATCTCACCTCCATCTTGAACTTTTGCCTTTACTACTGCATGCCGGTGAGAATGAAACCTAGCCTAAAGGGCATCCACCTTTCTTTTCTTGCTATTTAGTGTTTCATTATAAATCTCCACCTTGACCTTTATTCTCATGACCTTGTTCATCATTTCTTCTATCAGGTGGTTCAGGGGGTCCTTTGCAACTTGCTTGAAATTATCATCGAAAGCTTGGACAGAAAAATCTACATCCTGATTTTCAATCTTCCCTTCTACCTTCCCTTCCAATGCCTCTAGGGTTTCTATCTCATGTGCCATTAGATTGTGCAGTTTGACACTTATATCCCTGAGCTTTCCACTGCATCTCTTTAGTATATCACATTCAAATCCGGTATCTTCATACCAGATACTTACCAGCTGGGAGGTGTTATTATCTAGTATATTGTTACTTATCAATATCTGTGTATCAATCCTCTTTATTTCACCTAAAGCATCTAGGTGCTTCTCTAGCTTAAATGACCTCCTACCTACCTCATTTTGTAATTTATCTACCTTTCTTTTCAAGGCATTCAAAGAATTCCAACTCTCGAAAGAGGTTTTCACTACATCCTCAGCCTCAAAAATGGATGACATCATCCACTTCTCCATTACCTTTGCTTTATGCCTCATCAGGTCTAATCCTGTAATCTCCTCTTGGGATATGATGGTTAATAGAGTGGGTGCACTGACTGGCATATTCAAATCAATTAATCCCTTAATAAAAGAATGTAACTGAGCAATGTGCTCTTTATATTTTTTATTCTCTCTCTCTTCACCCTTTGTGTTAGAGAATCAATGATATCTTTGCCTTCTTGACCTTCTTGGTCTTCATTTGCAAAATTTAGATATACATCAGTGATCTAAAACTCTTCAAGGCTTATCTAGCCTTTCTCTTTCTCAACTATAGGTAGGGCCACTTGTGCAGTTCTCCTACTTGTAGTAGGGTCCCTTTTGATTGCTGAGGTCAACCTGGCCTTTCTTCTGGGTTTTATCATGCTCCCAACAAATAATTTAGACACATCAAAATCTTGTACCTCCTCAACCTGTTGCAGATGTATTTCTCATTGCAACTAATAAGGTACATCACCCTTAGACTCTTGATGATCACTCTCTTCATTTTGGGTGTCCTATGCTCCTGTGTTGGATTCTGCCCTTCGTGGCGAATGTTCTTTCTTGATTTCTTCCTCACTTACCTTCTCATGAGGAGGATCTTGCTGGGGCACCTCCTGCTAAGGGATCTCCTTTTGTGGAGGGGGCTCTTGTGGAGTGTATGCAGCTTGATCTCACACTTCCTACTATTCACTTTCTTTGGGAGCCTCAGGAACATTTTGACTTTGCTTATCTTGTGGCATCATGTTTTCCTAAGTAGATTGTATATTCTAACCTTAGATATCACCCAGATCACCCTTGGTCACACTCTTTATCTCTTTATCAGGACCCTTGTCATGTGTCGAATTCTTTTCATCACCTTTAGGTGTGCTGACATTCTCCAAACTGGTCACTTTATCACTTGATTTCTCTTTTATTTCAAGATTACTTCCCTGATCACCCACCTTAGTATGTGGCGGTGAAACACTTTGCTCCTAACCAGTATCCTTTCTAGGCATCTCCTGATCACCCTTGTTTTGAGTCTGTGATTATATCTTTCCTTGTTCCATGGGCACATTGCCTTGACCTTTATCTGTGTTGGGGGTCATCCCAACAACTTCCATATGCATTGTACTATCAGCCTTTTTAGGCTCCAATGGTGGATCACTACCTTTATTTGGGTTGATATCACCCCGGTATGTTAGGTCTATTGCTGCAGGACTAGTAACCTGCTCAACCAAATTAGCTAACCCTATCTGCTAGTCTACCTCCTCGGGGTTATCTCGTTCTGTTTCATCTTTTTCACCCCTTGCCTGGTTAGTTACCTTTTGGGCCATTGGGGTCCCATGAGGGGTCATCTTGGTATTGGCAAGCAAGGTCTCCATGTGCTGAACAACCATGTCTTGAACTATCTCATCATCTGATAACTCTACAGTATCATCCAAAGGGAAAGGGAAACCCTTACTAACCATATGCACTTCCTTTTCTTTCTGCTCCTCCATCCTCTCAGCCTTAAACTGAATTATCTCAGTAATGGGGAATTTGTAATGCAGCTCTCTCCTAAAGGCTGAACCACCCATACCTCTTAATATGATGGGATTAGTGCGAACATCTCCCCTCATGGTTGTCCTTTGCTTCTTAGGTGGTGGTGTCTGTAGCACCTTCTTTCTTTTCTTACTTGTTATCAATAAGTCATCATCCCTAGGCTCTTTATTCAATTTTTCTCCTTCTAAGGGATTATCTTCTTCTAACTCATCTTATAGAGGCTCATCTTCTATCTACCTCTCTGTATTTTCAGTGATAGGCCTCACTATCCTCTTGGTCTTTTGTTTATCAGGGGGTCGCTGTGATGTGGACACATGGGCTGATGTGGATGCCCCATCACCTTTTGATGTAAGCCTTTTGATAATCACCCCTTTCTGTTCAACCTCCACCTTCTCCTTTTGTTCTTTAGCGGGTAATCTCTCTCCATTAGATTTTCTCTTCTCAATAAGAAAATCATCACATTCTTCATCTTATAATTCTTGTGTCTTCTTTTTGTCGTCAACCATGAGGGCCATGCCCTTCTTCTTCAATTTGGTAATCTCTACATCTACCCAACTTTGGGTCAATTGAATGACCCCTTGCATTATTTGGTCCAAGGAGGTCTCCTCCAGCTGTGTCAGATCAGGGGCTGAAAGGGTGTCATTATACACCTTCTTGTCCTCATACTCATTTAACATTATCTTTCCATCATCATGATGTAGCTGTGCGGGCACTAAGATGCAATCAAAGGTCCAAATTTGATTTAGGGTGATCCTTTGATATTTTCTTCTTCTAACCTCTGCCTCATCATCATAATCTGTCCAGAAGTCCTCCAGATGCCTTTAATGTATTTGCTTTCCTAACAACTTTTGTATCCTGCCATAAGGGTCATATGACTTGGCGATAGGAAAGGGTTGCAAGTACATGAGTTTCAACCCCCTGATAGCATCCTTGATGCTTTGTCTATTTGGGCATAAGTACCAGCCTATGTAAACTGGGAATAATATAGGAGGGATCTTCTTCTTCTCCATTTGAGCTTCAATAGAAGTAGATATTTGTCTAACAAACTCCATTAAAATAACCCTATCAGTGGGGTGTCTTGGTAACATGAGGGGTTGTCCTTCAAATCCTTCAATCCTTATGTATGAAAAGGTGGATAATTGGATAAACCAAGCTCCATACTTGTAAATAACTTTGTGAGCTTCCATGCTCAATCTCTCAGTTCGATCCTCCTCCATTGTTTTGACTAGATGCATTGAAAATAAATCATTTACCAACTTGTAATTCTGGAGGTATGCCTTTCTCTGTAATTGGGGATAGTGAATCCAAATATTCACATCTCCAGCACTATTTCCTACCTTTCCTACTATTTGTAGTGCATCAAATGTTCCTCGAAAAGCACAAGAATATACAACATAGGAGGTCATGTAAAATATGCATGCCTTTCCTCCTAGCTTCCTCATCCCCTCATCTAGGCAATCACTGATGATTTTGGCCTAGAGAGGCTTATTATTTGAGTATAATACCATCTGGGTAATCCCAAACATCCAGTTCTCAAATTTACGAACATGTGGTTTATCGGTCATCTTGCTTAATAGGGCAATTATATACTGGTATTCATCATCAAAGTCAAACTTATATAGGTATACTAGCAACTTGGTCGAAGCTGTGTAGGTACTATTTTTTGCCCTCTATTGATACATTCTCTTCCTGGCCTCTTTCTTATTGTTCTTATACTCCTTTTCTAGTTTATTGAGGTCTACACTTACTATCTTATTCCTGACTGGCAAGTTAAATGTAGCAGTGATGCCCTTGACTAAAAATTCAACATATACTCTGCCATGTTTTTCTACTCTCTTGGCTTCTGGTTTATAATTTCTGGCAAACTCTACTACCAGCTCAATGGCATCAATAGCATATGGGAATCTTGTTGCGTGCCACATACCTGTTGTAAATATCTTATCTAGTATAGGGTTGTCAGTATCATTATCCAATTTCCATGTCCATTCATCCAAGTTCGTTTGTCCTTGATGCATGTCACTGATAACACCATATCTAAACTCCACTCCCTCGGGCCGTAGGAACATAGGTTTCAAGAACTCAGTCTCAGATCTATTCCTTCTAACCTCTGCCATTGATTCCTACAATAGACATATGCATGTCTTACCCTATGGTGCTTTTACAAACGCTCAACCATATCATGCATCTCCTAGCTATTATTTATGGTTTTAATTCTTTTCATGCATCATTATGTGAATTTAACCTAGTAAAGAATCATTTTACCTGGATATTTGTAGAAAACAAAAACAGAGAGGGTTTTTAAATTACTTACCTGATGTCACTTTTCCTTTTATGATTATATGATGGATAACGGGAAATGTAGATGTGTAAGGTCAAATGTTCTGTTTCATTATGTTGAGGGTCATGATAGTTAGCAGATGACTAAGAAGGGTTTGACTTCCAGAGCTCTGTAATTCTCAATTAGTCATAGGGTAAATGTAAATAACCTTTGAATTTTACTTTTAAATAGATCAATAGGAAGAATTAGGGCATATGTGTTGTTCTAATTAAATGTGTTGATTATTTGCATGAAACTCAGATGCTGCCAAGTGTTGAATTTATATTTGAAAGTGGCGAGGCTTCATCTACCATTTCGATTGCATTTAATGCCAGAGGGTGATCTTTCGAAGATCAGGGTGATATGGTCAACCTTTGACCACTAAGCCAAATCAAGTCATCAAATTGAGATCAGGAATACTTTGAAATGTGACCCCCTCAAGGCTAGATCATGATGACATCATCATGCCATCAATGCTCTTTAGTCATCGAGTTTTTGTGACATCGTCATCATATTGAGAATTATGACAGGTATTTGGGTATATGACCCTCCGTGGGTTGGGTGAGATGATTATGTCATCACCAACGTGATTTGTTTCATTTGTTGGAACTGAATGACGTCATAGTCATACTAGCGTAGGGTGATATTCGCACAGGGGTGATATTTTGTAAGATGACTGATATTAAGAAATATGACACCCCTGTGAATACATGAGGTTCTTGATGCGTAGATACCTATTCCTATTTAATTTTGGTGCTCACATATCGGGTATCTAATGGTTATCGGGTGATTTTCTAAGTCGGGGTCATGTTAGAGAATATGACTGATGTTCATAAATATCACCCCCCATGTGAAATATTAGGGTTGACCAAGCTTTGACTCAACATAACTTTCTTCCCTTAAACAATATCAGGGTGATCCAAAAGCCAAACTTGCTTAGAATTTTGTACATTTTCTACTATGGGGTCTATGATAGAAAAATTCTAACTTTAACAAATGACCTCCTCTTGTGATGCACATGCATAAGCAAAGGTGACACTCATGACTGAATTTACCACACCACCCAAAGCATAAGAAACAATCTAGCAGAAGCAAAAGAAAAGTTGGGTCCCTATTTTACTAGGGCAAAATGGGGCATGTTGTGTAACCTCACAACTTGCCACCAAAGAAAACAATCAAATTCAAATGATTCAAGTGATGGGATCACATTCTAACATAGCATTTTAACTCTTTTTGGGCATAAGTCTTTTCTGAATGATATGATGTTCATTATTGCAACAATGCTAGAAAGGGATCAAGTGTGTGCAAATGATTAATTATCCTCATCTTGAAGGTAAGTTGAAAACATGAGTAATTGGTGTTAAGCTACATATTTTGGGATTCATCCCTCATAGCCAACTGGGATAGGACCTTGTTGCCAACAAGCGTCCATAGCCCCGACAAGGTTATCTATACAATCCCCCTAAGTAGAGCCCCACTGCCAGCAGGTGTCTATAGCCTTGGTAGAGTTACTTAGATGGCCTAATTTTATTCTTTTGAATTTTCAATATTTACTTTTTGTTCATTTGATATCATCATGTAAGCTCAATATGAAAGGTGTGGTCACTTGCTGATTTAGGTTGGAGATTGTAATGGTAGCAAGGGAGTCCCTTTAGATTTTTCACTTAACACCTATACTAATGTGTTCCACAAACCCAAGGCTGTTAGGTGAATCATTGTAAAAATCTCCTAGTTAAGAAAAGGCACCATGATGAAAAGGATATCACAGACCTGATCAAAGATACTCCTCAAAATGAGTCATAACCTATATAGGAATTTGTTCTCATCACTTGAATCCTAACAATTTGGTTGGTTTCTTAGGGTGATAAACTACATCATCTTGACTAACCAAAACAAAGACTCAACAAAACAAACAAACAAACACACAAACAAAACAAAACTGTACAAACAACTATACAATATGCACATTATGATACAAATGACTTACATGACCCTGTTTCAGTTTTGGAAGTAATGTTTGAGGAATTGTCCATTAACTGGTAATGGGACACCCTCACTGGTTAGAGTCTTAAGTCGGTAGGTACTGTCTCCTAGGATCTCTAAAATTTGGAAAGGACCTATCCAAATTTTGTCAAATTTACCATGGTCACCTTTCTTTTTATGTGCTTTATCACACATAAGGACTAGGTCTGAAATCCTAAAAGCTTTAACTTTGGCTCTTTTGTCAAACCAGCATTTGACAATATCTTGATGTTTAGCAAACCGATTGATTGTTGTATTTCTTTTCTCTTCTAGATGCATCAGTTGAAGTAACCTGACTTCTTGTTTATTGTCTATGCCTAGATATTCTTGTGCAAAATGCAATGTAGGGATTTTTAGGTTAATAGGAAGAATAGGATCCACCCCATAAACTAATTGATAAGGAGAATTTCCTAATGTAGCCTTCATCCTGGTTCTATCCACCCATAAGGCATACTTCAACAGGGTATTCCACTCTCTAGGGTTCTTTTCTATTAATTTCTTTATGATATTCAATAAGTTTGTATTTGTAGACTTTGCTAGTCCATTCCCTTGAGGATAGTATTTTGAGGAGAATTTCAAGATAACTCCATGATCAAAAGCCCAACTACATAGCTTTAATGATGCAAAAGCAGGTCCATTATCACATACCAAAGTGCAAGGAACTCCATACCTGGTCACTATGTTGCTTTCCAAGAACTTGATCACATCATCAGCATTGCATGTCTTACTGCTGACAGCTTTAGTCCACCTGGTACAATAATTAGTAATAGTCAAGACATACCTATGGCTTGAAGATGATGGAGGATTGATGGGTCCTATCAAATCCATGCCCCACTGAGCAAATGGACGCATCTCCATCACTAGTTGTAAGGGTTGAGCGACATATCTTTCTCTATTGGTTGCAACCTGACATGTATGACAACATTTAATATGTTCAGCAGTGTCTTTAAAGATAGTGGGCCAGTAATATCCTACTCTCAAGATAGCATGAGTGATAGCTAGGTGTGATCCATGTGCAGTTCCAAACTTATCATGTAATTCCTCTAACACTTTATCTTCTTCCTGCCTTTCTAGGCATCTAAGATATATTCCTTCATAATTCCTTTTGAAAAGGACTCCTCTTTTTATCGTATACTTTTGTGATTTTATCTTCAAGGCTCTCCTCTATGAAGCCTACAATTTTGATGGGCATCTCCCAGTAATCAAGACATGCTTGATGTTTGAATATCACTCTTCAATTTCTTTAGCATTCACCACATATTGTTGGCTCATGATGTTAGGATCAATTTATGATATCATTTGGATCAATGCTTGTCCTCTGACTAGCTTCATGGGTGTTATACCCATATCATATTCTTGGAGAATTGTTATCCATTTAGCTCTCTTCTCACCAGGTTCAATTTGCATTAGGAGCATCTTCACTACTGCATCTGGTACTACAACAATTATCTTGCTTCTCAAAATGTAATGTCTAAATTTCTTGACTGCTCAGACTAGAGAAAGAGCTTGTCTCTCAACATCCATGTATCTAAACTTTGCATCCTTGAATGGGCAGCTCATGAAATCTATAGGCTTTTCTTCTTTAGCCTCATTCCTTTGTGTTAATACTATTGTTGATGTATGCTCTGAAGAAAATGAATATATGTAAAAATATCTTGTATAGTTAGGACTGATCAGAATAGGGGCATCAGATATAGCTTTCTTGATGTCCTCAAAATCTGCTCTGGCTTCAGGTGTCCACTCAATTTTGGCATCCTTCTTGAGCATTGCATTCAATGGTCTGATGATCTCTGCAAAACTAGTAATGAATTTCCTAACAAAATTTATCTTATCAAAGTATGATTTCAGGGCTTTTTTGCTTCTAGGAAGCTGTAGTTTCATGATTGAATCCACTCTTGCAGGGTCAATGATGATCCCATTCTCTGTTATTAAATGACCTAGTAACTTACCTATGGTTACTCCGAATATGCATTTCTTGGGATTCAGGGATATACCATACTATTCACACCTTTTAAGCACCTTCCTGAGGTCTTCTATATGGTCACCTCTTTGTTTGGAGAAAACTGTCAAGTCATCCATGTATATGACTATGCACTTACCAATCAACCCCCTGAAAGCTATATCGATTGCACGTTGAAAGGTGGCTCTAGCATTTATTAATCCAAAAGGCATGTGCCTATAGGAAAATATACCCCACTTAGTGGTGAACGCAGTTTTCAATCTATCTATTTTATCTACCATCACCTGGTTGTAACATGAGAAACCATCCAAAAATGACATCATTTGTGCACCATTTACTATCTGCAAGACCTCATCCAGTGAAGGTAAATGATAGTTATCCTTTTCAGAAGCTCTGTTTAGAATCTTGAAGTCTACACATAACCTAATATCACCATTTTTCTTTCTCACAAGAACTAAGTTGGCTACCCAGGTGGAGTGTCTCACAGGAAATATGATCCTGGCATTGAGCAATTTTTTAACTTCTTCAAAGATGATGGGTTCTAATAAGGCATTAACGGGTCTTTGTTTTTGTCTAAAAGGCTTGACATCTAGTTTCAACAGTATAGGATGGCTGATGATTGAGGTATCATAAGTCTTCAACTCATCATAAGTCCAGGTGATAACATGGATGTAATCCCTAAGTGCTTGGGTTATCCCTACCATTTCTTCTTCTATACACACTTTGCCAATCAAGGCATTCCTTTTTTCTTCATTTTGTCCTATGTTGACTGGTGAATATTCTCCTCCATCAGTTCTTGGAAGATCTTTCTGTTTCATCATATTATCTATATCAAATGCTCTTTCTAATTCTATCATCCCCTTGGGAATTTTGTTTCCAGGAAGATCCATGATCTCTTCTTCTTCCCAAGTATGATCTTCTACATTTCTTTCATCTATGATCTATGAATCAAACACATCTCTATTTAATATGAAATCTAAAATGTATTGCTCATCATTAAACACTTGGAGATTGGTGACATTATCTGGTACAGAGGGTACTGAAATTAATTCAACTAAAAACCTCTTCAAACCAGATATGGATAATGGCTCCAAAGTACTTGTAGCTTGAGCTAAAGCATCTACTCTGTGGTTCTATTCTCTAGGCACATGGGTGAAGTTGAATGCATCAAAGTCCTCTATCAAATCCCATACCCTGTGTTTGTAATTTGACAACCTTTTATAATTGCAAGAGTATATGCTTCTTACTTGTCTTACCACCAATTCAGAGTCTCCATAGACATGCAGAATCTTTACTTTTTTCTTGAGTGCAAACAATATCCCATGAATTAAAGTTTCATACTCTGTCATATTATTTGTGCATGGGAATTGTAACCTATATGCTACTAAATAGGACTTTCCAGCTAGATCAATGAGATCTATTCCTACTCCAGCTTCTTGTTTTAACTTAGATCCATCAAACCTTAGGATCCATGGCTTATCTTTAGTTAAAGGTTTGTGAGGACCTTCTCTTTTCCTTTTGGCTCTGGTGGCTACACCACCTGATATCCATTTCGGCTTTGGTAACTTATTCTTATCTGCTTTCACTTTCTCTGACTGGTATGAACCTGATACTTGTTTTTCTTCCTTATTATTAGGAAAACAATCCTTTGAATGAAGTATCAATTTCTTCTTCAAAATGTGCAGGCATAACGAGCAAGAAATCTCTGAATGTGGTGCTTCATGTAACCTACACCAACCTTTAATTAGAGCATCATGTGGGGAAGTATACTGAAACAACATCATCTGAATTTGTTTTGATAAAAACTCTTCAAACTTGGTCAAATTACTCCCTTTATCCTCATCAGATACTTCATAATTTGATTCAATCAAACAATCAGTCCCTAGGGTGATGTTACTTTTATCCTTAGAACTGCTCTCAATATTCATTAGGATCTCCTCTAAATCATGAATGTAACTTTCATCTTGATATATGTTTTCTTCTGTATTTGCAGATGATGAACAAGAATCAGTATCACTATAACTATTTGTATGACTTACCTTAAGTGATGATATTCCTTTATCCCTGCATGCTTGTTCCAACTCCATCATGTCTAAGCAGGCATCACAAGTTTTTTTAGAATATGCTTCATCATGTAACCTACACCATCCTTCAATCAAAACATCTTCGTTAGACATATTTAACATTTGACAACATTGCATCTTTTGGGACAAATACAATTCAAAGTTCTTAAAATGATCTATTTCATCACCATCCTCTGAACTGTGGTCGGACTCTATGATTACTCTATCATCCTGAAGGTTATCCTTATCAACATGAATATCATACATGAGGATCTCCTCTATCTTGACTATTTCAGGTCTGATGGTATAAACTCCAGATTCAACATCCACATACATGATTTCATTAGTTTTGTTATACTCAATAATCATGTGTTTCATGCGGGGTTTAGCATCTATCTGAATCTGGTTAGGAATCCCTTTCCAAGATAACCACATGTGACTGAAATTAGTGGACATGTATCCATTAAGTGTATTTGACCAATCCCTACTAAGCAACATTTCATATGTATCAAGGATATCCAATACCTAGATGTCAATGTAGTATTGAATTCTTGGATTTGATGCTAATTGTATATGAATGTGGGTTAACTCTCCTACAACACTCACCTTAGTTTTATCTAGCTATGTTACCTTCTTTAGTGACTTGGCAGGATGTAACCCTAAGGCATTACACATGGACAATGGCATTACATTAGTTGATGCACCTGAATCCACTAAATAGTTATGCCAATTCTTACTAAACATTCTTATGGTAAGAAGAAATGGAGGTGACTCGATCTTATCCCTATAAAGAGTCATGTGTGAAGTTTCAATAGCTTGGACAGTGGCTGAAGTTCTATGTTTGACATTATTATCCTTAGCTGCATGATCTTTATTCAGAGTCTAGCTTGAGTTAAGGGGATGGCTATCCTCTTTTGGCATAGGGTAGTCTAAAGATTTCATGAACACCTTCTTAATGGCTAGGGTTTTAAGTAATTCTGACAGTGACAAGCTAATTTTGATCTTCTTCATTTCATCTACTAAGTATGTGACCAATTTGTCAAACTTAGGAGGCTGGTTAGTAGTTTTTGCCACTATATTTTGTGGTGCTAAATATTGAGCATTAACCTTAGGAAATCTAGGGTTATTACTTGCCTTTGGATTAGGAGGAGTGTTAAAATTATTTGGAAGCAAAGATGTGGTCAAGGGACCAGAAGGTTTGTTTGATCTATTCCTCAAGTTATAATTATGTCTACCCTGATATGGCTATTGATAGACATGCACTTCCTCATGTTCAACTGATGGTTCACTCTCATCCTCAAAAGCAAAAACATAATTTGTTCCAAAAACCATGGCTGACTCCTCACATACTAGAGTATAATTCTCATGAGTTGTGGTTTCCTGATGGTGAGAATGATTGGTAAAACTTTCCAATACAAGGGTAGAGTCATATCCATAAGGGACAATTTCATTTCCTTGAACACAAGGAGGGTTATATATAGTGTTTGGTAACTCAACTTGAAAAATGTTGGCTGCTATCCTAAATTGAGGACAATCTAATTCAGCATGAGCATTGGTGTTATGAATCCTAAACCAGTTTGTAATAGCTACTTCTTCCAGGTTCACCCTAGTGGTCTGCGTAGGTTCACTAGGAGGCTGATTATCTAAGGGTGATGGCAAGGAACCATTATTCGGCCTAGTGTTCCACACTCTAGGCTATCTAGGGGAATTATTGTTACCACTGTTGTTATTGTTATTGTTGTAGTTCCTATCATTATTATATCCTCTATCAGGATATCCTAATCTATCATTGTTATATCCTTTATTTTGATTTGGTTAAGAATAGAAATTCTGACTTCTCAAATGAGTGATTTCAGTTGTCAGTTTTCTCAACTATGCTAATATCTCTTTAATTTCTTCCTTTTCTTCCTAAGCTTTGGCTACTACATTCTCTGTTTGGGGTTTGAAAAAGGAAGAACCATTGTTATTACTCTGTCCTACATCCTAAGGTACTTGTATATGTCCTGGATATTGTACTATCTGGCCATTTCCATTTGGAGGTGGCATAATGCTGAGTGGAGGTACTTGTAATGGACTTGGTACTACAGCTAGAGGCATCATGACTCCATTGGTTTGTTGTTGAGTAGGGTATGTAGGATGTGTAGGGAAAGCAATATTAGGTGTTGGAGTAGGAATCAATTACGTATTGACTTTTATAGCTTCTTCAAAAGCTCCTGCTAAAGTTGTGACATTAGGATGTGTCCTCCTTATGAATATAGAGGTCAATGGATCTAATACTGAATAGTATATACTCATGTAGCTTCATCTACTACATTATAAGGAGCGACTAGCTTTGACAGCATCTTTTGGAATGTGGCATTGAATTTAGCAATAGACTCTCCTTCAAATCTTCTGATTGTGGCAAACAAGTGATAATTCATTGAAGGATCTATAGGTATCTTAAATTTGTCTTTGAAAGCTTTCTCCAAGGCAGGCCATGAATCAACTGAACCTTGACCAAGACTGATATACCAATTATATGCCTCTTCCCCTAAGGAAAATGGAAATAGTTTGCATACCACATCTTGATGTTCTATCCTTGCTCTACAGCAAGCTTCCTTGAATGTTTTGATGTGATCATCAGCATCCTGATATGGATGGTAATTATGAGAAATCTTGTTAGGATTTTTAGGCAAAGGATGATATGCAATGATGGTCAAAGGTGACTCTGCAGCAAAGAACGACATTGTGACTGGTGGAAGTTGACCTTGAGGAGTAACAGGTGGTCCTATAGGTGTTTGCAATCCAATAGGGGTTATTGGAGTATTTCCTGGTGAAGATTCTGATGTACTAGAACCAGGTGTGTGATGAATGTCTATAGTTCTAGTTCTAAGTCCACAGATAGGCAGTTCCTCAAAGAGTCCACCAGATCTAGACCTGATATTTGGCCTGAGAGCCAAGATTTCTACAATTTATGGAAATTTGACTTGGTTTTCTATAAAGATCAATAGAACTACTCTCACAAAAGACGTATTTATGATCAAGATCTAAAGATGACTGGATATTTATGCAATATTTGTAGAGATGTTGCAAATATGAGTAGGTATAGTGCTTTTGGACATGGATATCAGGATGTTAGGTAACATAAGAAAAATACAGCAAAAACATAGTGCCAAGGTATGTGCAGGATCATGATGGGCCAAACTATACCTCTAAGTGGCAATGAAAATACAGAAAATTAGAATTTATCAAGTTCATGTGAAAATTTGAATGGATTATCTACACAATTTGAAAAAGATGTAAGAATGAAATTTGTAGAGAATTGAATCTAGTTTATAGGCTACTATTTAAAAAAAAAAAAAAAAACTAAATTTACTTAGTGAAAATTGAATATTTCAAAGAACAACTATTAAATTTTTCAGAAAAAATAAAAAGTGGGTGTCTGTCTAGCCAACCTAACTATGAGTAAAAATATATATATTTTTTTGAAACTTTCAAAATAAGTAGAGGACTCATGTCCGGATGTGACACATATTTATTTGAAATTTTTTTCCAATAAAATAATTAGTTATGATTTTTTTACTATGACTTTTTAAAAAAAATAAAAAGTAATTTTTCAGCCAACCTAACTCGATTAAAAAAAATTGAAATTCAAATTTTTTTTTTTAACCTATAGCCAGAAAAGCATAGAGTGTGACGCAGGTTTCGGATCTCAAAAAGGTGAAATGGTTTGAAAGCTATGGATGTTTTTCAATCAGTGTGTCCATCAGGATTTCAGACACATGGTATATAGAAAATTATTAATAATTATTTAATAAAATGATAACCAAACAAATCTTATATTTTTAGAAAGCTAACAATTTTTTCTATAAACCCTTTTTGTTTTATCAATTTTGCATAAAAAAAAGTCGTCAGCACGAAGGGTGAAGTTCGAAGAAGAGACTGAAACATGAAAACACGTTAGAATCCATAAAAAGTCAACAACCAAAACAGATATCCGTCTTGCTTTGTACCAAAGCAAGACGGATATCCGTTTTGCTTTGGTAAAAGCAACTCAAAATGGATATCCGTTCTCAAAATGGATATCCGTTTCCAAAACAGATATCCGTTTTCAAAACGGATATCCGTTCTGAAAATGGATATCCGTTTCCTTGATCCATGAAAACTTTTGTACCATTGGTTTTGGATGAAGAGAAGCAACATATTTGAAACATCAAGGCAATAATACAAGAAGTTAAAGTTAGTTGGTCATTTATAGGTGTATCTATTGTTTCATATCACATTACACATAGAATTCTAATTAACAATCTAGTTTCCTCATTTGGGGGAACATTTTTTTATCCATTTCTAATGGAATATTTAGTTAAAAATTGGTGGCTCCTTGTAGAAAGTATGGGCTCTTATCAAGTACATGTTGTGGCCAAATCACACATCACCCCATTAGGAATAGGGACCCCCCTTTTTTTGAATTCCAATGCTTTGCATGGGGATCTGGATGATGTTTTTTCAAATGGCCCTCTGCTAGGAATGAATGCTTTGACCTTTGAATGACTTGAACTAGGAAAGTTTTGCAAGCAAATGGCTCAGTAGTGTTAGGCATTGTTTTGCACTCATAGAATCACCAAAGGGCGCCTGGCTTAATGGAGGACATAACAAATATTCAGAGGTCCCCTTTTGTGCCTAACAATAAGCTTGGAAATGTTTGAAAAGCATCAAAAGGAATCAAGGCATATTCTATCATCTATTAGATCCCAAATTTGCGCCTTAAACATAGAATGGATGTTTTAAACCCTAGAATATAGTGCCCTGTGAAAGAAGATTGCCTTGTGGAAGGGATTGAAATCATCTGAAGTAGCGCCTAAGAGGTGTATGGAGTAGAGGATGATATTCTTAGCATAGAATGAGTGCCTAGGAAGTGGTGTACCTTGATCAGTGAATTTGGCGCCCTTAGTCATCAAATCAAACTCAAATTGGCGCCTAGACTCACAAGTCTTTAGGGGGCGCTCGAGTTAGAGTTAAGTCTCATCCATATAGTTTTGATGGCGCCATAAGAAGGATGATCTATGTTGTAGAAAGAATGTTAATCACTTTGACCATCAAATTGCGCCTTGATTGGAAAGCTGATTAAGGACCTCAAGAAATGAAAATTGAATAAGTAAAAGAACAAAATGTGTTAGGCGCCCTTCATTCAAACATGTAAGGCGCATTTTCTTGACCCTTCCATCTAATGCTGGCGCCTAGGTGATGAGAATACAAAATGTGGAAATCTAGCATGTCCCAAGTAAAGCGCCCAACATCAAGTAGGCATGAAACAAGTTGGTCAATAATGTTAGGGACAAAATTGTGGAGGAAGAAACTATGCAAGTCAAGGTGCCATTTCACACCTATTTATCTTGAGTGGCATGTCCTATTCAGAGCACTCCAAGTTGGTGCCTTGACCAAGCACTGTGAAGGATCCTCTGAGTGATAATGGATGAAAAGTATTTGAAGGGAACTTCATAAGCACCCTGGAGACATCAATCCAAAAATGAGGGAAGTGTGCCTTAGGTGAGATGGTATTTGTTATAAGTTGAAGATATAGCGCCTATTGGTACTTGAAGCTCCATCCTTAGTGCCTACCATCCTTAGTGCCCAATGTATAAGCCTTCACCTAATTTGGCACCTATGGTAATTTCATTGTAAACAAATCTAAGGTGGGCGCCTAATATTAAAGGGCTATTGATCAAGAAGTCCTCTATACACTCATTCACTGAGTAAGGAGGAACAAGATGACAAAATTAGAAAGAAAGAGGTAAGATGCATTTTTGCATCTAAACTACTCATTTTTAGCGCCTAAAACAAATTTGTTAAATGGGCGCCAATTTCCTCCGGAGTGACCTCCACTTTGCGCCTTGAAGTACATGGTGAGGTAGGAATTCAATTTTAGCGCCCAAGGGACAATTGGCATCATAACATAGGCAATTGGATGATAGAAGACTTCCAATTGATTTAAACCAACAAAATGACCAAATTTAAGGCCAGAGATGAGTTTTTGCGCCTTGAAGAGAACATGTTGGGATTCTTCCTATACAATTTGGAATGAACACTTCGCTTCGCTCAAGTATGCCAAGAGTGACCTTGATACCACCCAAGGAAGGTATTGATGAATATAATGAGTTTGGGCGCCCTTAATACAATGAGCATGACATTCCCTTGTTTGGAGGATTGTTATCTTAATACATCTTGGAGGAGAGAATGAAGGTTTGACATGAAAAGAAAATCATTTGAGGAATAAGAAATGAGCTAAGTGCATTAAGGCGCTATAACATACCTGAAGCTCTCTAATGAGTGCCTTACAAAAGGGACATGATAATGATGTAGTATGATCATCATACCTTGGATTGAAATCATCATAATGGTTAAAATAACTCAAAATGTGTTAGGCGCCCATTCAACTATGGATACACTCAAGTAGGTGCCTTGAAGAAAACCCCTCAATGCATGTCAAAAAAAAAGGTGGGCGCTTAACATTGAAGAAGTAATTCATCAATCTTTTAAAGAAGCATGGATGTAAAAAAGAAGTGAACACCTATGTAAGATTAAGGCACAATTTTCAAACTCCTGAGTGATCTCCAAAGTAGCGCCTTGAGGTGAGATGGGGTCTAAGTCTATCTTAAATGGTGCCTTGAGTTGAGGGTAAGTAAGTTGCTTTGAAGTCAACATAAGCGCCTAAGGGATAATAAGACTCTTGAAGTTATTAGCAGGTGTTTGGAAGTATTAGAATCTCGCAAGAAAGACAAAGACCCTTGGCACATAACCATCAAAGCAGCTTGAAGTCATAGGGTGAATGCATAGAAATAAGGAGACTTCTTGAGTTGAGGGGTTGAATGTGAGATAGAACTATAAAAATGTTAAAGATCAGTCCAAAGACCTAGGCACATTTTGCCACCAAGACAGTTTGATTTCAGCGCCTAGATGTCTTAGATACAAGGCACATATTCATGCCTTCGTCCCCCAATTTAAGCGCCTATCTATATATATGAAGAGTTTGTTTTAAATTTAAAATTTTGGAAAATTTATTAAATGCATTAAATACAATCAATCTGGGTCCTTTAACTAGAATGCAAGTAGAAGAAGAGCTTCAGGATTCAATTGATAATGCTTGAGCTATTATAAGACAAGAGACAGAAGGTAGAATCAGAGCTGAGCAAAGATGCCAAGCCTTAGAGCAGTACATTCAGTATTTAGTTCATCCTATTCACAAATGTGTCCAAATTAAGATTACTCAAATCAAATAATGGCTTATATCCATAGCTTTATTAAGTTGATACCTTGGTGGATTAGTGTGTAAACATTCAAATTAGATGGTAATTCACAAGTTTATAGAATAATAAAATGAATCCCTAGTCTAGAATCCAAATGTACATAATAAAACAGATATCTGTTTTGTAGTAGCGATATGGACGTTGCAGAGTGTCCGTTGGCAAAGAATTGGGATTTACTTAAATTTGCTTGTTCATGCTTCTCACAGGACGTCACCTCCCCTACCCATCCAGCTCTACAGAAGAAGAGAGACAACAAATGATCAAGAGGGATCACCAATTAGCGGTAAGTGATTGATTACTTATGTCATGTTATATATTTTGAATATTAAATTCTATATTAATGTGCACGTTGTTTGATTGTATTAATAGGTGGAAATTCAAAAATCTCTATCGAGGAGGTCTAGTCGATGAGTGATAGAGGATGAGTCATTGACTGGTTCACCATCTTCATGGCCTAGCAAGAGCCATATATTATTTGATAGCAATCCATAGGAGATTTGATTTTGGGACATTTTGTTTATTATGCCTATTTGGCTTTGTAAACATACTTTTGTATGTTATCAATGTATATCGTTGTATATACCCATATGGTTTTATTTGTACATGCCTATATGGCTTGATATATACACTATACAAATTATTTTCATGACATTATGCATATATGTATATATAAGATCCTAATTTGGCACAAGTAGGGAGAATGCTTGCAAAGGTTATGGAATTTGGTTTTAAACGTTCCAATTGTATTTGCTTCAAAGATTCTAAAGCCTTTTCAAAAAATCCATTTTGTGTATATCCTGCAATCATTGCATTCCATGAGATAGCATCTCTTTGAGGTGTCATGCCAAACTGTTCACATGCCTTGTCTATGCTTCCACACTTTGGATTTACACCCACCAATTGCATTTTCTTAACATTTCCTTTCAATCCTTATCAAAAATTCCATTTTGTGCACATATTGCAATCATTGCATTCCTTCATTTACAACACATGATTAAATAAGAAGATGCATATTTACAACACTTAAGAATATGTAGTAGTGTTGCTCATGTCACCAATACTATGTTTACATCTTCACATACATGGCTTACATGTGACAATATGAAGTGATGAAGAAACTTGTTATTTTGATGTATTTCAACTCCAAACTTGTGCCTAGAAGTGAAGGCGCTAATCCTTGATCAAACTAACCTAAAAGTACACCTTGGTACTTAGGGCGCTAGATTATGATTGATCAACCTAAAATGTGCACCTAAGGCTAGATATTGAATTGGAAGGATAAAATACATCATCAAAGGAGTTTATAGTTATTGAAGGCATCAAATGATGACTTGGGCGCACATCTACCTCTCTACACCATCAAATGTGCACCTAGATTAGTGAGGCACCACTTCATATCTCTATGACTTTGGATATGCACCTTGATAATGAATTGATCTTGCAAGTTGAGGTTGTCTCCACAAGTTGAAAGAATGTCCAAAGAATACAAGGCGCCAATTATTGAACAAACAACCTAGAATGAGTGCCTTACTATTTGAGTTGCTAGTTCATGCTTCTAGAACACCAAAAGTGCACCTAGATGTTGAGGCGCTAGCTCTTGCTCAAACAACCTTGAAAGTGCGCTTTGACAAGGAGGTTAAAATGTATTATCAAAGGATTAAGTTGAATCAAGGAATCATCATTGAAGACAAGTAAAACATGATTGTGAATGAGGTGCACTTTTCATTATCTCCAACCTCACAATTGCACCTTCCCTTGGAAGCTCATATTGTGCCTAAAGGAATGGTACTAAGATAACATCCATGTCAATGATTGAGAATGTGTCAACTAGAATAATATTTTTGTTTTTCTCATCGTGGGGTCGAACGGACTGCGCCAATGCATCGGGGTGGGCAGGTAAATGCCAGTAGAGGTCTCATTTTGTGTGCCAAGCATCCCAGTCATTTCAGGCAAGAGGCTACCCACAAAGTCCCTTAAGATCCCTAAGACCAAAAATGCACCAAACTTTGACGGAGCAGTTCTTAGAATTCGTGACAGCTGGGAATGTTGTGTTTGGACCTACAGGTGTATGTGGGGTCTGTCAACAATAACCTCTCTCATTTTTGGTCAACTCCATTCTGTTTGACCATGTCGAAATCAACGCATTGTTGCAAAATGCTTCAATTTGATGCAGTGGAAAGGTGCTAGGTGTGACATTTTTCATTCCATAGCTCGTGGGGTCAAACGGACTATGCCAACGTATCGGGGTGGGTGGGTAAATGCCAGTGGAGGTCTTGCTTTGTCCGCCAAGCATCCCAGTCATTCCAGGCAAGAGGCTACCGGCAAAGTCCCTTAAGATCTCTGAGACCAAAAATGTGCCAAACTTTGACAGATGAGTTCTCAAAATTTGTGACAACTGAGAATGTTGTGTTTGGACCTACAGGTGCACATGGGGTCCATCGACAACAACCTCTCTCATTTTTTGTCAACTCCATTCCATTTGACCGTGCTGAAATCAAACGCATTGTTGCAAAATGATTCAATTTGATGCAGTGGAAAGGTGGTAGGTGTGACATTGTTCATTCCATAGCTCATGGGGTCGAACGGACTATGCCAATGTGTCGAGGTGGGTGGGTAAATGTCAGTGGAGGTCTCATTTCATCCTCCAAGCATTCCAGTTGTTCTAGGCAAGAGGCTACTGGCAAAGTCCCTTAAGATCCCTGAGACCAAAAATGTGCCAAACTTTGACGGAGTAGTTCTCAGAATTCGTGACAGCTGGGAATGTTGTGTTTGGACCTATAGGTGTACGTGGGGTCTGTCAATAATAACCTCTCTCATTTTTGGTCAACTCCATTCTGTTTGACTGTGCTGAAATCAAACGCATTGTTGCAAAATGCTTCAATTTGATGCAGTGGAAAGGTGCTAGGTGTGACATTTTTCATTCCATAGCTCATGGAGTCGAACGGACTGTGCCAACGCGTCAGGGTGGGCGGGTAAATGCCAGTGGAGGTCTCATTTCATGCACCAAGCATCCTAGTCATTCTAGGCAAGAGGCTACCGGCAAAGTCCCTTAAGATCCTTGAGACCAAAAATGCACCAAACTTTGATAGAGCAGTTCTCAAAATTTGTGATAGTTGGGAATGTTGTGTTTAGACCTACAGGTGCACATGAGGTCTGTTGACAATAACCTCTCTCATTTTTGGTCAACTCCATTCTATTTGACCGTGCCGAAATCAAATGCATTATTGCAAAATACTTCAATTTGATGCAGCAGAAAGGTGCTAGGTGTGACATTTTTCATTCCATAGCTCATGGGGTCAAACGGACTGCGCCAACGAGTCAGGGTGGGCAGGTAAATGCCAGTGGAGGTCTCATTTTGTGTGCCAAGCATCCTAGTCGTTCTGAGTTGTAAGCTACCGACAAAGTCAAAAGTTGCTAGGATTGAAATTTTGCATTCTACAGGTCCTGGGTCTAAATAGATTGTGCCAAGACGTCAGGGTGGGTGAGTAAATGCTAGGGGAGGTCTCATTTTATGTGCCAAGGCTCCCAGTCCTTCTCAGCTGTAAGCTACTAGCAACGTGACTTTACCGGTAGCTTATAGCTTGGAATGACTGCGATGCTTTGCACACAAAATGAGACCTCCCCTAGCATTTACCCACCCACCCCGATGTGTTGGCATAATCCGTTCGACCCCAGGACCTGTGGAATGCAAAATTTCAATCCTAGCATCTTTTGACTTTGTCGGTAGCCTCTTGCTCGAAATGACTGGGAAGCTTGGAGCATGAAATGAGACCTCCACTAGCATTTACCCGCTCACCCCGACATGTTGGCATAGTCTGTTTGACCCCATGAGCTATGGAATGAAAAATGTCACACCTAGCACCTATCCACTGCATCAAATTGAAGCATTTTGCAACAATGCGTTTGATTTCGGCACGATCAAACAGAATGGAGTTGACCAAAAATGAGAGAGGTTATTGTCGACGGACCCCATGTGCACCTGTAGGTCTAAACACAACATTCCCAGCTATCACAAATTCTAAGAACTACTCTGTCAAAGTTTGGCGCATTTTTGGTCTCAGGGATCTTAAGGGACTTTGCCGGTAGCCTCTTGCCCGGAAGGACTGGGACGCTTGGCGCATGGAATAAGACCTCCAATAGCATTTACCCGCCCACCCCAACACATTGGTGTAGTCCGTTCAACCCCATGAGCTATGGAATGAAAAATGTCACACCTAGCACCTTTCCACTGCATCAAATTGAAGCATTTTGCAACAATGCGTTTGATTTCGGCATGGTCAAACAGAATGGAGTTGACCAAAAATGAGAGAGGTTATTGTCGACAGACCCCACGTGCACCTGTAGGTCCAAACACAACATTCCCAGCTATCATGAATTCTAAGAACTGCTCCGTCAAAGTTTGGTGCATTTTTGGTCTTAGGGATCTTAAGGGACTTTGCTAGTAGCCTCTTGCCCGGAACGACTGGGACAGTTGGCGCATGAAATGAGACCTCCATTGGCATTTACCTGCCCACCCCAACGCGTTGGCGTAGTATATTCGACCCCACGAGCTATGGAATGAAAAATGTCACACCTAGCACCTTTCCACTGCATCAAATTGAAGCATTTTGCAACAATGCGTTTGATTTTGGCATGGTCAAACGGAATGGAGTTGACCAAAAATGAGACAGGTTATTATTGACGGACCCCACATGCACTTGTAGGTCCAAACACAACATTCCCATCTGTCATGAATTCTGAGAACTACTCCGTCAAAGTTTGGCGCATTTTTGGTCTTAGGGATCTTAAGGGACTTTGTCGGTAGCCTCTTGCCCGGAATGACTGGGACTCTTGGCACACAAAACGAGACCTCCATTGGCATTTACCCACCCACCCCGACGCGTTGGTGCAGTCCATTCGACCCCACGAGCTATGGAATGAAAAATGTCACACCTAGCACCTTTCCACTGCATCAAATTCAAGCATTTTGCTACAATGCGTTTGATTTTGACATGGTCAAATGGAATGGAGTTGACCAAAAATGAGAGTGGTTATTATCGACAAACCCCACATGCACCTGTAGGTCCAAACAAAACATTCCCAGCTATCACAAATTCTGAGAACCGTTCCGTCAAAGTTTGGCGCATTTTTGGTCTTAAGGATCTTAAGGGACTTTACCGATAGCCTCTTGCCCGGAAGGACTAGGATGCTTGGCACATGAAATGAGACCTCCAATAGCATTTACCCACCCACCCCAATGTGTTGGTACAGTCCGTTCGACCCCACGAGCTATAGAATGAAAAATGTCACACCTAGCACCTTTCCACTGCATCAAATTGAAGCATTTTGCAACAATGCGTTTAATTTCGGCACGGTCAAATGGAATGGAGTTGACCAAAAATGAGAGAGGTTATTGTCGACAGACTCCACGTACACTTGTAGGTCCAAACATAACATTCCCAGCTATCACAAATTCTGAGAACTGCTCTGTCAATGTTTGGCACATTTTTGGTCTCAGGGATCTTAAGGGACTTTGCCGGTAGCCTCTTGCTCAGAATGACTGGGATGCTTGGCACATGAAACAAGACCTTCACTGGCATTTACCTGCCCACCCTGACGCATTGGTGTAGTCCGTTTGACCCCACGATGAGCAAAACAAAAAATATGGCACCTAGCAAGGTTTTTGCTCTTACAGAATAATGTATCGGAAAAGACCCTAGTTTTCATAAGGGGAGACATGTGATTTTAAGAGGTTTTGGGAATGTGACTTTATCCTTCCACTCCTTATCCAATGACGAGTTTATTCGCAGAGTTTGATGGCTTTTATGAGCATATACATGATGTTGTTTTAGGATAGTCATAAAGGGCAGTTTTTGGATAGCCATATGTATCTTTTTAACAATCATAAAGGGCAAGTTGTACATGGACTGTGAGAGTCCCAAAACTCATATAAATCATCCATTTTGGTGTTTGACAACCTTATAAATCCATTAGATCATTTATACAAACCCTAATGCAACTTATAAACCCTCTTTGTATAGTAATTTCATGAATGACTATCTTGTATGATTGTTTTGTGCATTTTAATAGGCCAATGAGGATTGTATGGTGTTGTCATATTCATGATTTTAACTTGATGCAGAGATAGGCTCTAACTCAACATGATAGAGGCATCATTACAAATGGATTGAATTGCAATAGTCAAAGAGCCAACCTCCTATCAATGAGAGTTCAATGATAGTAAATAGAGAGCTACTTGACCATAAATAGGATTTACATACATACATACATACATACATATATATATGATCTCGTGGGCATCTAGGTTTCATACACAAATTGCAATAGTTGTAGAGCCAACCTCCTATCAACGAGAGTTGAATAATAGTAAATAGAGAGCTTCTCGGCCATAAATGGGATTTGCATACACACACACCCAACTGAAATAGTATCCTTATTGGCCTTATTGGCACCTCCCCCCAAGATGTAAGTTTTTTATGTTTATAATGTGCCCCCAATGCCCTTATTAGCCTTATTGGCACCTAAAACACAAGAGAGTAGATTCCACTAGCTTTCAATTATAATTTCTCTTAGGCCCTAACACATCCATACAGGGCTATACTAAACAAAGAAATCATAGGAAAATACTAAAATCTAAAAAAATAGAGTTTCTTGACATTAATTTCATTCAAACTTGTCTTCAATTCATCTTCAAAATGTTTATTGGTCCTCTCTCTCTAAACACTAAACCCTAAACCTCTAAACCTTAACCCCTAAACCATAAACCCTAAACCCTAAATAATGCCCCTAAACCTTAACCCCTAACCCCTAAACCCTAAACCCTAAACACGAGCAACCCTAAACCCTATCTCCTATCTCTCCCTTATCTCCCTATCTCTATCATTGGGCTCTACCTCTCAATCCTTCTCCCTATTTCTCTAGACATCTCACTCACTCTCTATCTCCTTATCTCTCCCCTTTGTCACCTCTATCTCTCCCTATCTGTCTCCTCTCTCTTTCTATCTAGCTATCTCCAAAATTAAGAAACCCTAAACCTAGGTACACCCTAAATCCAATCAACTCTAAACCTATATCTCCCTATCTCTCCCCTATCTCCCTATCTCTATCATCCCTCTACCTCTCTTGATCTCTCTCCCTATGTCCCTGGCCATGTGCCTCACTCTCTATCTCCTTATCTCTCTCCTCGATCTCCTCTCTCTATCTCCCTATAATTCCTCTCTCTATAAACCCTAAATCCAAAACCCTAAACCTCTAAACCTAACCCCTAACCCCTAAACAATTTAAATCCTAAACCCTAAATAATGCCCCTAAACCCTAACCCTTGACCCCTAAACCTGAGAAACCCTAAACCCCTAAACCTTAAACCCCAAACCCCTAAACCCTAAACCCAAGTAACCCTAAACCACTATCTGCCTATCTCTCCCCTATCTCCCTACCACCTGTGTCCCTCTACCTCTCAATCTCTCTCCCTATGTCTCTAGCCATGTCCCTCACTCTCTATCTCCCTATCCCTCCCCTCAGACTCCTCTATATCTCCTATCATTCCTCTCTCTCTATAAACCCTAAATCCAAAACCCTAAACCTCTAAACCTAACCCCTAACCCCTAAACAATAATCCTAAACCCTAAATTATAATGCCCCTAAACCCTAACCCCTAACCCCTAAACCTGAGAAACCGTAAACCCCAAACCCCTAGACCCTAAACCCAAGTAACCATAAACCACTATCTCCCTATCTCTCCCCTATCTCCCTATCACCTTTGTCCCTCTACCTCTCAATCTCTCTCGCTCTCACTCTCTATCTCCTTATCTCTCCCCTTTGTCACCTTTATCTCTCCCTATCTGTCTCCTCTCTCTTTCTATCTAGCTATCTCCAAAACTGAGAAACCCTAAATCCAATCAACTCTAAACCTATATCTCCCTATCTCTATCATCCCTCTACCTCTCTTGATCTCTCTCCCTATGTCCCTGGCCATGTGCCTCACTCTCTATCTCCTTATCTCTCTCCTCGGTCTCCTCTCTCTATCTCCCTATCATTCCTCTCACTCTATAAACCCTAAATCCAAAACACTAAACCTCTAAACCTAACCCCTAAACAATTTAAATCCTAAACCCTAAATAATGCCCCTAAACCCTAACCCCTAACCCCTAAACCTGAGAAACCCTAATCCCCTAAACCGTAAACCCCAAACCCCTAAACTCAAAAACCAAGTAACCATAAACCACTATCTCCCTATCTCTCCCCTATCTCCCTATCACCTTTGTCCCTCTACCTCTCAATCTCTCTCTCTCTATGTCTCTTGCCATGTCCGTCACTCTTTATCTCCCTATCTCTCCCCTCGGACTCCTCTATATCTCCCTATTGGTCTGATGCAGAGCACACAGTGGAAGCTCTCAAAACACGGTGAAATACCCATCAAAACCCATAGTTCAAATAGATTAAAGCTTAATCAGCTTTAAGAAACCTTCTCAAAGTTCCAAATAACATCAAATCATATACATTCTTCCTATCAGCAAGATAAAAACTATCGACCAACTCAAAAATTCTTATACCGATGCTCCGATCACTCCACTTTTGACGAGCCTTTGAACCTTTCGTTGTGACATATATCCATCGGCCCAACTTTAAACTAGTCTTCTGATCTCCCATACCACCCATTTCTCACTCCACAACCTGTATTAACACATGATTAAACCTAACCCCTAACCCCTAACCCTTATTTCCTAACCCCTAAACCCTAAACTTGAGAAACCATAAACCCCTAAATCCTAAACACTAAACCCAAGAAACCCTAAACCTCTATCTCTCTATCTCCCTATCTCACTATCTCCCCATCACTATCATTCCTCTACCTCTCAATCTCTCTCCCTATGCTTTGGCCATGTCCCTCACTCTATATCTCCCTAATTGTCTTCTCTCTCTAAACACTAAACCCTAAACCTCTAAACATTAACCCCTAAACCATAAACCCTAAACCCTAAATAATGCCCCTAAACCTTAACCCCGAACCCCTAAACCCTAAACACGAGCAACCCTAAACCCTATCTCCTATCTCTCCCTTATCTCCCTATCTCTATCATCAAGCTCTACCTCTCAATCCTTCTCCCTATTTCTCTGGACATCTCGCTCACTCTCTATCTCCTTATCTCTCCCCTTTGTCACCTCCATCTCTCCCTATCTGTCTCCTCTCTCTTTCTATCTAGCTATCTACAAAACTAAGAAACCCTAAACCTAGGTACACCCTAAATCCAATCAACTCTAAACCTATATCTCCCTATCTCTTCCCTATCTCCCTATCTCTATCATCCCTCTACCTCTCTTGATCTCTCTCCCTATGTCCCTGGCCATGTGCCTCACTCTCTATCTCCTTATCTCTCTCCTCGATCTCCTCTCTCTATCTCCCTATCATTCCTCTCTCTCTATAAACCCTAAATCCAAAGCCCTAAACCTCTAAACGTAACCCCTAACCCCTAAACAATTTAAATCCTAAACCCTAACCCCTAACCCCTAAACCTGAGAAACCCTAAACCCCTAAACCCTAAACCCAAGTAACCCTAAACCACTATCTCCCTATCTCTCCCCTATTTCCCTACCACCTTTGTCCCTCTACCTCTCAATCTCTCTCCCTATGTCTCTGGCCATGTCCCTCACTCTTTTTCTCCCTATCTCTCCCCTCAGACTCCTCTATATCTCCCTATCATTCCTCTCTCTCTATAAACCCTAAATCCAAAACCCTAAACCTCTAAACCTAACCCCTAACCCCTAAACAATAAATCCTAAACCTTAAATTATAATGCCCCTAAACCCTAACCCCTAAACCTGAGAAACCCTAAACCCCAAACCCCTAAACCCTAAACCCAAGTAACCATAAACCACTATCTCCCTATCTCTCCCCTATCTCCCTATCACCTTTGTCCCTCTACCTCTCAATCTCTCTCGCTGTCTCTTGCCATGTCCCTCACTCTTTATCTCCCTATCTCTCCCCTTGGACTCCTCTATATCTCCCTATTGGTCCTTTATCTCTCTCTAAACCCTAAACCCTAGACCTCTAAACCTTAACCCCTAACCCCAAGACACTAAACCCTAAACCCTAAATAATGCCCCTAGACCCAAGCAACCCTAAACCTCTATCTCCCTATCTCTAACATCCCTCTACCTCTCAATCTCTCTCTCTCTATGTCTTTGGACATGCCTCTCACTCTCTATCTCCCTATCTCTCCCCTCTGTCTCCTCTATCTCTCCCAAACTCTTTTAGTCCCCTCTCTCTATCTCTCTTTAAACTGTAAACCCTAAACCCCTAAACGCGAGCAACCCTAAACCTCTAAACCCTAAATAATTCCCCTAACCAACCTCTAAACCACTTCTCTATATAGGTGCAACTAATACCACTTTTTCATTGTTCAACTTGATGTTCATCTTGTTGGTTCTATGTCATATAATGTTCCACATCGAGCTCTTTATCTTAGTCATCTGGTTGTTCTTTATCTTGCTCTTTATTCTCATCAACTGGATGTTCCTCTGTTTCCTGATCTTTTCCAAGATCCAAATACACTTCATGTTGTTCCTCTTGATGCTGGTCATAAGGATGTGTCACTTCACCTTGTTGCTTTTTAAAATAACCAAGAAGAGGCAACAAGAGGCAACAAGAGGCAACAAATTGTTACAAGTTTCTTAGGCAAATTTAAGTTTTCTAATTACTACTGAAATCTTTTTAAAATAATGTAAAGAACATGCGAAGCTTCAAGGAATCTTTTTATGGCACCTGTGCTAGCTTTTTTCCTCAAGGATCCAACATTTTGGTATCCTCCTTTGTAGAAATTAGAACATCCTCTTGATGACAACGGGAAGAATAAGGATGCCTTGAGAACTTGGAGATTTTATGGAGAGTGTAAGAACCTTCAAATCCTTAAAACTGAAATGGAAAAGGCTCACAAAGTTAGGACTGTAAAAGTATAATAATTATTGTGGGGGTTGTAATGAAAATATGGCTTAACTCTTTTGAGGTGACTCACTATCCATGATGTGTTGGGATCAATGGAAAATGGAATAAGAGATATTAACAAGAATTTGACATAAATGGAAGAAATAGATAGTCTCCCCTAAAAATGATGGTGAGAGATGTATTAATAGTAGAAGAAGCAACATGAATGGTGGGGTTGGTTGGGAGTGGACTAAAGAATTGATTGAGAGATTATAGAAGACCAATTGGGAGTGGACTAAATAATTGATTGAGAGATTATAGAAGACTTATTAAGATTGGACTAAAGAATTGATTGAGAGTCAAGAGGATAGGAGAATTAGTTAGCGGAAGTAATGGTTCAATCAGGGGTGGAGAGAACTCTCAATCACAAGAATAAATGATGCCAAAATGGATGGAACTAAAAGAAATCATGCATTCCAAAAGATGACAAGGTTGCCACTTTCATATGATACAGTCTTTCTAAAATTTAGATTGTATTTTATAGCTAAAATGCCTAAATCGTAAAATGCTAAAAATGCTAAAATAATAAAATAAAAAACAATGAAAACAATAGAGAAAAAGAAAACGGATATCCATTTTGATAACGGATATCCATTTTGAAAATGGATATATCCGTTTTCAAAATGGATATCCGTTTCAAAGTCAAACTTTGCCAAGTCGTGAATTTGGCTAAGTAAAAATGCGATTTTTTTCCTATTGCCACTGTTTGGCCCGCAATGATCCTGCCAATACCCAGCAGGGGGACATGATTAATGACTCCATTTTCAAAGATTGCAAGAATTAATTGTAAAGTTCAAGATATCTATGCTCAATTCTGAAATATTTATGATGAACAAGTATGAAAACATACAGAACAAGCAAATCTTTGCATGAACACTCAAAACATGAACAATTGTGATGAACTTTGAGAAGATTACCTCATTTCTAACATTGAGAAATGCAAATACAACTGATTTATTTTCAAAATTAAAAAGAAGGCCCTCCTTCTAGTGCCAATTTATGTTGATGATGATTGTTAGTCATAACAACATGCATAAAAATTTGCACAACAAACCTTCATTATCTTGAAAAGTAAGATCAATTTAGAAGAAATTGATGACTCCAAGGCTCTGTTGATCAGGTCATGATCATCTGACGTTACTCAGAGGTTGATGTGACATGCTATTTTCCATTTCAAGGGGTCTTACATTGTATAAGTAATCGATCCTATGTATGTTTCCTATAAATTCACTTCACAAACAAGGTTATGTCTACCATGCTCCACAAATTGCAGTAATATTTATAAGTTTGATCAATTCTTCTATGCATTTACTATCATAAACTTGTATATACTTCTACATTGTGTATTCATTCAAATAGTGTGCCTACAAGTGGATATTCATATGTTTATCATGGATATATATCTATATTTACATGATATTTATCAATTTCACATGCTTTCACTCAAAATATGCTCTGCATTTTAATTATTTATGAGATATAGGCATATTTCATGTTCATTTGCTTTAGATTGTGTGTTATTTGCAATGGTGAGGGTCATTTGTAATGAAATTTATGAAAATTAAAGAAATACTTCTAAATTTGGTGAACCTTTAGCTATTGAGTCACATACATTCTAGATACAGTCATGAAGAGAAAAAATCAAACCATAATTTCACCAGGATGTTCCACAACTAGGTATGGTTGATGCTAACTTCAAAGGAACAAGGAATGAAAACAACACATGCAGACTGATAAGCACTCCAAGGGACGCGGCTAATCAATGCATATATCTAGATCTCATTCACTAATTCTCAAGATTTACAATGATTTGTAATCAAATAGCTTCTCTTTCATTAAGAATGCAAAAACATGTACATTCACAATAACCTTTAAATCAAATCCTAAATTCTTCGTTAATCAAATTTCAATTAAGTTTCCAATGTCTAAAAGAGAACACTCCATCCCCTTTTATAGAATAAGGATAGGAGGCGGTTACAAATGATCAATGGTCAAGATTTATCTATTCAGATCAATGGTCAACATTTCTTTATTGACTTAGTCAAAATCAGTAGGCATGAGTTTTCCACAGTCCATAGAATTTGATAAGAATGCTTTTGGATTATACTGTGTGTGTTTTTTTGTCAACATTTCGAATCACACTTAGTGATCCATCATCATGAAGAGGAAACAAGTGAATAGGATGCAGATGCTTAGCCTTATAAAAAGGAAGAGAGGGGGGGTTAGGGTTGTAGAGGATTATAGGGGAATAAAACACATTAATTAACCCTAAAGAGTGAGCAAAAAGTCAAGAAAAGATCACAACACTAAGAGGAAGGATATAGAAGAAACATGAAATAATATGAAAAAAGCAATAAATAAAATGAAAACACAATATATAATAAGAAGCTAGAAGGAGAAATAGATAGTAAGGGGCAAACTAATCCGGGCAAAACTTATTTGCTTGTTGCCAGCTGGCACCTATCTAGCAAAACTTATTTGCTTGTAAGTAGTCTATGCATATGTTAACATTGTGATGCATCTCTACTTACTCTTTATCTCCTTCCTCTTCACTTTCCTCTTCTTCATCATTCTCTACATCATCTTCATCTTCATTGTCACTACCACCTTGATGTAGATCATCTCTTATATGTATCTTTATTGCTGCCCTAATGGATTCATATGATTGCATTATTCTGTCAATCTCACCTCCATCTTGCACTTTGGCCTTTACTACTGCATGCCAGTGAGAATGAAACCTAGCTTGAATGGCATCCATCTTGCTTTCCTGATGTTCAATGTTTCATTATAAGTCTCCACCCTGACCTTTTTTCTCATGACCTCATTCATCACTTCTTCTGTCAGGTGGTTCAGGGGGTCCTCTGCAACTTTCTTGAAATTATCATTGAAGGCTTGGATAGAAAAATCTACATCCTGATTTTCAATCTTCCCTTCTACCTTCCCTTCCAATGCCTCTAGGGTTTCTACCTCATGTGCCATTAGATTGTGTAGTTTGACAGTTATATCCCTGAGCTTTCTGTTGCATCTCTTCAGTATATCACATTCAAATCCAATATCTTCATACCAGATACTTACCAGCTGGGAGGTGTTATTATCTAGTATATTGTTACTTATCAATATCTGTGTATCAATCCTCTTCATTTCACCTAAAGCATCTAGGTGCTTCTCCAGCTTAAATGACCTCCTACCTACCTCATTTTGTAATTTATCTACCTTTCTTTTCAAGGCACACAAAGAATTCCAACTCTCCAAAGAGGTTTTCACTACATCCTTAGCCTCAAAAATGGATGACATCATCCACTTCTCCATTACCTGTGCTTTATGCCTCATCAGGTCTAATCCTATAATCTCCTCTTAGGATATGATGGTTAATGGAGTGGCTGCATTGACTGGCGTATGCTTCAAATAAATTAATCCCTTAATAAAAAATGTACCTAAGAAATGTGCTCTTTATGGTTTTTATTCTTCTCTCTCTCTCTTCACCCTTTGTGTTAGAGAGTTAATGATATATTTGCCTTCTTGACCTTCTTGGTCTTCATTTGCAAAACCTAGATCAACAACAGTGATCTGAAACTCTTCAAGGCTTATCTGGCCTTTCTCTTTCTAAACTATAGGTAAGGCCACTTGTGTAGTTCTCCTACCTGTAGTAGGGTCCCTTTTGATTGCTGAGGTCAACCTAGCCTTTCTTCTGGGTTTTATTATGCTCCCAGCAAATAATGTAGACACATCAAAATCTTGTACCTCCTCAACCTATTGCAGATGTACTTCTCATTGCAACCAATAAGGTACATCACCCTTAGGCTCTTGATGATCACCCTCTTCATTTTGGGTGTTCTATGCTCCAGTGTTGGATTCTGCCCTTCATGGCAAATGTTCTTTCCTGATTTCGTCCTCACTTACCTTCTCATGAGGAGGATCTTGTTGGGGCACCTCCTGCTGAGGGATCTCCTTTTTTGGAGGGGCTCTTGCAGAGTGTATACACCTTGATCTTGCACTTCCTCCTGTTCACTTTCTTTGGGAGCCTCAGGAACATTTTGACTTTGCTTAGCTTGCAGCACCATGTTTTCTTGAGTAGATTGTGTATTCTAACCTTGGATATCACCTAGATCACCCTTGGTCACACTCTCTATCTCTTTGTCAGGACCCTTGTCATGTGTTAGATTCTATTCATCACCTTTAGGTGCACTGATATTCTCCAAACTGGTCACTTTATCACTTGATTTCTCTTTTGTTTCAAGATTACTTCCTTGATCACCCACCTCAGTATGTGGCGCTGAAACACTTTGCTCCTGACCAGTATCCTTGCCAAGCATCTCCTAATCACCCATGTTTTAAGGGTGTGATTCTATCTTTTCTTGTTCCATGGGCACATTGCTTTGACCTTTATCTATGTTGGGGGTCATCCCACCAACTTCTATATGCACTATACTATCATCCTTTTCAGGCTCCAAAGGTGGATCACTACCTTTATTTGGGCTAATAACTCCCTGGTATGTTAGGTCTATTACTGCAGGACTAGTAACCTGCTCCACCACATTAGCTAACCCTATCTGCTGGGCTACCTCTTCAGGGTTATCCTGTTCTTTTCATCTTTTTCACCCCTTGCCTGGTTAGTTACCTTTTGGGCCATTGGAGTCCCATGGGGGGTCATCTTGGTATTGGAAACCAAGGTCTCCATGTGCTAAGTAGCCACGTCTTGAACTATCTTATCATCTGATAACTCTACAATATCATCCAGAGGGAAAGGGGGCACCTTACTAGCCATATGCACTTCCTTTTGTTTCTACTCCTCCATCATCTCAGCCTTAAACTGAATTATCTCAGGAATGGGGACTTCGTGTTGCAGCTCTCTCCTAAAGGCCAAACCACCCATACCTCTTAATATGATGGGATCAGTGCTAACATCTCCCCTCATGGATGTCCTTTGCTTCTTGGGTGGTGGTGTCTATAGCAGCTTCTTTCTTTTCTTACTTTTTATCAATAAGTCATCATCCCTAGGCTCTTTATTCAATTGTTCTCCTTCTAAGGGATTATATGCTTCTAACTCATCTTGTAGAGGCTCATCTTCTATCTACCTCTCTGTATTTTTAGTGACAGGCCTCACTATCCTCTTGGTCTTTTGTTTATCATGGGGTGGTTGTGATGTGGACACATGGGCTGATGTGGATGCCCCATCAACTTTTGATGTAAGCCTTTTGATAGTCACCCCTTTCTGTTCATCCTCCACCTTCTTACACTTGGATGGTAGCTTTTTTTCTTTAGCGAGTAATCTCTCTCCATTAGGTTTTCTCTTCTCAATAAGAAAATCATCACATTCTTCATCTAAAAATTCTTGTCTCTTCTTTTTGTTGTCGACTGTGAGGGCCATGCCCTTCTTCTTCAATTTGGTAATCTCTACATCTACCCAACTTTGGGTCAGTTGAATGACCCCTTACATTATTTGGTCCAAGGAGGTCTCCTCCGACTATGTCAGATCAGGGGCTGAAATAGTGTCATTATACACCTTCTTGTCCTCATACTCATTTGACATTATCTTTCCATCATCATGATGTAGCTGTGCGAGCACTAAGATGCAATCAAAGATCTAGCTTTGATTTAGGGTGAGCCTTTGATATTTTCTTCTTCTAACCTCTGCCTCATCATCACAATCTATCTAGAAGTCCTCCAGATGCCTTTGATGTATTTGGTTTCCTAACAACTTTTGCATCTTGTCATAAGGGTCATATGACTTGGCGATAGGGAATGGCTGTAAGTATATGAGTTTTAACCCCCCGATAGCATCCTTGATGCTTTGTCTATCTGGGCATAAGTACTAGCCTATGTAAACTAGGAATAATATAGGAGGGATCTTCTTCTTCTCCATGTGAGCTTCAACATAAGTAGATATTTGTCTAACAAACTCCATTAAAATAACCCTATCAATGGGGTATCTCAGCAACATGAGGGGTTGTCCTTCAAATCCTTCAATCCTTATGTATGAAAAGGTGGAGAATTGGATAAACCAAGCTCCATACTTGTAAATAACTTCTTGAGCTTCCATGCTCAATCTCTTGGTTTGATCCTCCTCCATTGTTTCTACTAGATCCATTGAAAATGAATCATTTACTAGCTTGTAATCCTGGAGGTATGCCTTTCTCTGTAATTGGGGATAGTAATCCCAAATATTCACATCTCCAGTGTTGTTTCCTACCTTGCCTACTGTTTGTAGGGCATCAAATGTTCCTCAGAAAGCACAAGAATATACAACATAGGACGTCATGTAAAATATTCATGCCTTTCCTCCTAGCTTCCTCATCCCCTCATCTAGGCAATCACTGATGATTTTGGCCTAGAGAGGCTTATTATTTGAGTATAATACCATCTGGATAATCCCAAACATCCAGTTCTCAAAGTTACCAACATGTGGTATGCCGGTCATTCTGCTCAACAGGGCAATTATATACTGGTATTCATCATCAAAGTCAAACTTATATAGGTATACTGGTAACTTTGCCAAAGCTGTGTAGGTACTGTTCTTTGCCCTCCACTGATACATTTTCTTCCTGACCTCTTTCTTATTGTTGTTATACTCCTTTTCTAGTTTATTGAGCTCTACACTTACTATCTTATTCCTGACTGGAAAGTTAAATGTAGAAGTGATGCCCTTGACTGAAAAGTCAGCATATACTCTGCCATATACTACCATCTCAATGGCATCCATAGCATATGTGAATCATGTTGCGTGCCACATGCCTATTGCAAATATCTTATCCAGTATAGGGTTGTCAGTATCATTGTCCAATTTCCTTGTCCATTCATCCAAGTCTGTTTGTCCCTGATGCGTGTCACTGATAACACCATATCTGAACTCCACTCCTTCGGGCCGTAGGAACATAGGTTTCAAGAACTCATCCTCAGATCTGTTCCTTCTAACATCTGCCACTAGTTCCTGCAATAGACATATGCATGTCTTACCCTATGGTGCTTGTATGAACGTTCAACCATATCATGCATCTCCTAGCTATTATTCATCGTTTAAATTCTTTTCATGCATCATCATGCGAATTTAACCTAGTAAAGAATCACTTTACCTAGATATTTGTTGAAAATGACAATGGAGAGGGTTTTTAAATTACTTACCTAATATCACTTTTTCTTTTCTAATTATATGACTGATAATGGGAAATGTAGATATGCAGAGTCAATTGTTCTGTTCTGTTACATCGAGGGTCACGATCGTTAGCAGATGACTGAGAAGGGTTTAACTTCTAGATCTCTGTAATTCTCAATTAGTCGTAGGGTAAATGTAAATAACCTTTGAATTTTACTTTTAAATAGATCAATAGGAAGAATTAGGGCATATGCATTGTTCTGATTAAATCCATTGATTATTTGAATGAAACTCATAGATGCTGCCAAGTGTTGAATTTGTATTTGAAAGCGATGGGGCTTCATCTACCATTTCAATTGCATTTAATGCCAGAGGGTGATCTTTTGAAGATCAGGGATATTTGAAAATATGATGCCTAATGGACAATATGACCCCCCCTTGCGCAGGATAATTATTTACTAAAGATCGGGGTGATATGGTCAACCTTTGACCACTAAGCCAAATCAGGTCATCAAATTGAGATCAGGGATACTTCAAAATGTGACCCCCTCAGGGCTAGATCATGATGACATCATCATGCCATCAATGCTCTTTAGTCATTAGGTTTTTGTGACGTCATCATCATATTGAGAAATATGATGGACCTATTTGGATATTTGACCCTCCGTCGGTCGGGTGAGATGATTACATCATCACCAAGGTGATTTCTTTCATTCGTTGGAACTGAATGACATCATAGTCATACTGGCATAGGGTGTTATTCACACAGGGGTGATATTTTGTAAGATGACTGATATTAAGAAATATGACCCCCTCGTGAATACATGAGGTTCTTGATGGGTAGATACTTGTTCCTATTTAATTTTGACACTTGCATATCGGGTATCTAATGGTTATTGGGTGATTTTCTAAGTTAGGGTCATGTTAGCGAATATGACTAATGTTCATAAATATCACCCCCATGTGAAATATCAGGGTTGACCAAACTTAGACTCAACATAACTTTCTTGCCTTAAACAATATCAGGGTGATCCAAAAGCCAAACTTGCTTAGAATTTTGTACATTTTCCAACTATGGGGTCTATGATATCAAAATGTTGACTTTGACAAATGACCTCCTCTTGTGATGCACATGCATAAGCAAAGGTAACACTCATGATTGAATCTACCACACCACCCAAAGCAAGAAACAAGCAAGCAGAAGCAAAAGAAAAGTTGGGTCCCTATTTTGCTAGGGCAAAATGGGGTGTGTTGTGTAACCTCACAACACTTCTAATCAAAAGATTCAATGTTTATCACAGTGTGTGCAACCATTGGTCTTGGTCCCTTTCCATTCCACAACATTTCCACAAACCTTGATCTCCTCATCTTTAATCCATTATCCTACATATTTCACCCATCATATCCCTATGGACCATGCTTTTCCATAATCCATATCATAATCCACTATCCTCCCATCCATAATCCACATCATAATTCACTATCTCCTATCCATCCTTGCATAATCCTTCCATAAATAATCCACATCATAATCCATTATCCACATACCTCCATCTCCCTCTCATGCCATCTCCTACCAACATCTATGAGCATAATGAGATTTGGCATGGTCCATATGTGTCATCCATATTTAACTGTAACTATAACCTTTCATGGAACTAGATTCTTGAGTCCTTCTTATTCATATCCACCTTTTCCATCCAAGTATTCCAAAAAAAAAAAGAAAAAAAAAGTCAAAATAGTAAAGAAAAATTCCTTCATCCAATGGTGAAAACCTGGTAAACAGGCGCCTTGGATAAGTACCATGTTGAAAACCTAGAAAATAGGCATCATGTGTAGTTTGACTATCTATGTGTCTTACACTTGGGGGAATGTTTTCTCATCCAACCTATCATCCAACCTATCATTTCCTTTCTATCTACTTCATCCTTTTATATCCTAATCTTACCATCCTTAGCCATTATACCCACATACCTATCCCATCTATCCATCCATCCTTCCTCCTTTTGATCTTGATAAAGACATAGGGGCAAAATGTCTAAATATGCTTTAGAAAATTTCTTGATATACCTCATCCTTTTCAACCAATCCGATCATCCTCTCATCCTAAGTTTTGTCATGTAAAATCCTAAACATATTACTTAGAATGGCACATGTATTCCTATGCAACATAGTCTTTGGAGGTCACATCCTAGCTCACTTATACAACATACATCCATTATACACACTATCGCCTACCATTTTATCCATACCATTATCATGTCTTCCATCCCATTTTTTATCACCCATACTTGTGTCCACTTATCTAATCCCATCTTCCTCCTTGCATCTAGACTTGGTTTTCCCTTATCATTGGTATCTAGCAACAAGTCTATCCAAAATCCAATACAATGCCATCTCATAAAGAAAAAAAAAGCAAAAACAATAAAACAATCTCAAAAATATCCAAAAATGATAAAAATATCTCAAAAATATCCAAAAAATAATTAAAACAATTTAAAAATACAAAAACACTCAAATATTCAAAAAAAATCCAAGCAATAAACCAAATGCAAGTCATCCTTAATCCATAACAATCTAGCCAATCAATCTAGCCAAATCATCCAATCACATCATTTGGTATTGATCCTAATCTTGTTGTAAACCAAATCAATCAATCAGTCATCAATGGGATATATCATTCCCACATCCTTGTGTTGATCTAGGGATATATTGTTCCCCACAATGACAACACTATAATCATCATCATCATCAATCATCAATGGGATATATCATTCCCACATCCTTTTGTTGATCTAGGGATATATCATTCCCCACAATGACAACACTATCATCATCATCAAATCAATTAGTTAATCAATCAATCATTGGTTTACAGCTTGACAGGGGCAATACCTTGTTCATTTTTTGTATCATTTGTGCATGCTTTCTTGCTTGTTTGTGTGTGTCATCTTTTTTATCTTACATTTGTATCAAATCCATATCTTTCTAGCTAATATTTATATCTTGTGTATGTTGGAATAGATTTTTGCATTATCCTTTGCATCTAAGGCTATATCATACCTTATGTGCATTAGGACTTTAATGCCCTAAGTGTCCTTCCTCATACATCTCGACAAGGTTGTATTATGCTAGATGCACATGACACATTGTCACCCTGGTCTTTCTACCTTGGTGCATAATGTCTAGTGCTATATCAAACTATAGGATTGTTCTACTCCAGTCAGCATAACTACTCATAAATCCATCATTCTATCATCCATCCTTTTATCTTCTTCATTTTTCTCTATTTTGTTCTCCATCTTCTATCTCCCTCTTTTCTTCATATCCATTCATTTCGAGAGCACACCCGTATCTTGCCAATTCATCTGTCCTCTTGAGGGGGCATCATTCAACCTATTAATTGATCTACCAAATACTTCTTCTACCCGACTGAGGCATCATCATTTCTAATCCAATCATATTTGTTCTTCTAAACCAAGATCTTCTTCTATCCAACATAGCACTATGTTTTAAACTTCTTTGAAATGATGTTACTTCGTGACACCATCTCAAAGAGGGGCAAAATGTAGACACCTAAAATTGATCTGTTCCTAGATCAGGATTTCATCTGTCATACTTTACCATCAATTTATTGTCCATGTTAATTAAATAATCTTGATTATTTAATTACATCAATTTATCTGCCATATTAATTAAATAATTCCAATTATTTAATTACATCATTTTTATCCTCCATGTTAATTAAATAATCTTGATTATTTAATTAAATCAATTTATCCTCCACATTAATTAAATAAATTTAAATTATTTATTTAATTAAAGCTAATATTCCATTTCTTCAAAATAAATAAAATTCAATATTTTATTTATTTACCCATGTGCATAAAATTAAATAATTTATTTATTTAATTTCCTATTATTCCCTCTCTCCTCCATAATTCACTCACAATCAATTTAGATAACTAATCAATTAAATTAGTTAACTAAATCAATCAAATTAGTTAATAGGTTAGTCAATCTAGTTAACTAATCAATCAATTTAATTGACTAGTCAATCAATTGAGTTCACTAAGCAATCAACTCATTCAACTCTTCAATTAGATCTATTAACTCCCTTGATGCATGAGAGGACAAGGACACTTGTCCCTCTCTCATTCGTGCACATCCTCTGAACCATTCTTAGCCACTGATCTCTCAAATCATCCACAACCATTGATCTTCATCCCTAAGAGTCTATAAATTGAACCTCATTCTCCATGTTAATCCTCTCCGATCTTCACATGACATCATGTTGTAGAAATCACTCTAGATCATATCATTCTCATCACAACGTTATGCTAGCGAACAGAGCAATCCACAATAATCAAAGAGCAAAGAGCAATTGATTGAGGTTTGGGTGCATCTTCAATAAGCTCGATCAGTGAAGGCAATTTGTTTATGCAAAGGAAGGTGAATTGTATTTGTATTTTGATTTATCTTTCCTTTATGTTTGCATTGCATTTTTCACCTATCACAATAAAATATTTCCATTCTTTGTATATCATTTGAAGGTAGTTGTGCCTTGTAAAATAAGTAGAGAATCGTTCCAAAACATCATTACAATCAGTTCAACTGTTGGTCCAATTGTCACTTGTGTGGGTGTGAGAATATAGAGTTAGGTGGTAAAATATGTACAACAACAATTTTTTGGCGACTCTACTAGGGACACATATATTTCTTTATATATATTTTGGGTTACTTTATCATTAGTTTTTATGTTTCTCCATGGAAGAATTATGCTAGTCCTTCAGCCTAACGTAGATTAGCTTGCTAGTGACCAAGAGGATATCATAACTGGCCTACAATTTTTGGCCTGACAGAATAGGAGAACAAATCAACAATATCACCAAGGTAATGAAGTACTTGAAGAAGAGGAAGAACATGGAGATATAATAAGGGAAAACACAAGGCATTTTGATGAAGCATAAGAAATTGTCTTAGTGGAAGTCATAGTTGCAGTGCCTAGGAGAGAAAGACTCCTTCAGATACATGCATTCCTTGCAAACTAACCAAGAGATCAAGCAAACAGACTGAGGAATCAAGTGCACAATTAGCAAAATCATCCTCATAATAATCAGTAAGTGGTTGGTGACTCTACTCTCTTTGATTTTCTATACTTGTGAAAACTAGCTTCAAAGAGGTACACTAGAGGTGATAGAAGGAAGGGTATTACTGATTCAGATTTTGACTTACTACAATCTTTAATTTTTGCTCCTTTCCCTCCCACCTGTAGAGCTAAATCTTCAAGTAGACCATCTTCTCCTCCTCCACAAAGAGAGACCTCTAGTTCCTCTTGTCAAGCTCTTGTCCTTGATGGTACTATCTTGCCATTACAAGTTAACTTTCCAGTCCATAACCCAGTCAATATGGCTCAGCAACTTCCTGTCCTATGGGGAGCAACTATAGGTCCTCTGAGGCTAGGGCTGCAATTGCATCATTTGCCTAGCGGGTCAAGTAAGATTATACCTAAGTTCATGGGAGATGGGAAAGTTACCCTAGATGAGCATATTAATGCCTTCTTTGCTGCATGTTCCATTTTGGGGGTTCAACACGAGGATGTGTTTGTGAGATTATTTATCGAGTCTCTTATTAATGCTACAACAAAATGGTTCTATCACTTGCCTAATGGATCTATTAGGGATTGAGCAAATATGAGATGACAATTTGAGGATACATTTAAAATAGTTGATAACGAGCACACTCTGGTAGCTTAGTTATCCTCTATGAAGGAGGTGCATAGATAGATGAGAGAATTTGTAGCTAAGTTCAATAAAGTTGTGAATAGAATCTCTGTTAAAGTAAGACCTGGTGATTCTCTACTAAAATGTTTCTTTATTAATACTCTTCCCCCTAATGTTATCTTCCCCATAAAAAGAGAAGGTGATGCTAATCTGGCAGCAATATATACAATGGTTATCTCCATAGAAAATGATCTGATAACTTTCGGCAAGTGGAAGAAGGAATTACAGATGGGAAAGCCTTCGGCTGTTAACTCTAGACCGATCTAGTGATTCAGAGACTGGCCAATGACATCATCACTTTGAAGAGGTAGATGCCAAAAGTCCCTCAACAAGCTTTCTATCAGGATATGCCTAGAAAGGATCATGGCAAACAAGGGAGCTATAACAGACCTTTACCTTTAACTAGGCTACTCAGAGGTTGGCTATTAAAAATTGTCCTTCCACTAGTAGAAGAAATCATATGGTGTGCAATTTCCATCTTACCACTGACCATGATGGTGCATCTTGTCTTGAGATGGCAAAGTTTATGCAAATGCTTTTGATGAATGAGCACACAAAAGAGCCATTTGTGAAGGAAGAACCTATTCAATCTAGGGATGCTAGTGTCAACTTCATTGAATATGAATCAGAATCAAAGCCAAGAGAGGATGTGTATACTAAATTGGATAATCCTAAATGTGTGGTATTCACCAAAGGACAACAAACACAAAAGAAGTAGGATCCTAAGGGCCAATCTGGTAATACCTCTGTTGCTCCAAAGTATATTTTGTCAAGGCATGCCAGTACCAGTTCCAAAAAGATAGATCTTGCTATTCCCAAGGCTACATCTACAAAGGTACCCTCTACTTTGTGCTCTAATGATGTTGTTTCTAGTTCTTTTGACATTGTAGAGTCTTGTAAGAACAATAAAATTCAGATCTCTCAAGCCGAGTAGCTTAGACTCAACCCTTCTGAGTTAGATAGGCTTGTTAGATATGTTAAACAAGAACCCTCTCCTTCCCATCTTAATGTACAAGGGTCTGACGAAACCACTGCCTGTACTAAGACTCAAAATTGTTCAAACTCCCACCCCAAAGATTCTCATCCTAAGAATCTTTAGAAAAGCTTGATCCTTTTTATGTGTCATTGTATATTACCAGTTACAAGCTAAGCAACTGTGTTATAGACTCTGGGGCCTTTGATAATGTCATGCCTGCTCAGGTAGCTAAAGCCCTTGGCTTGTCAATCACCTCTTCCCATGGTAGGTGCTTTTCTATGGATTCTTCACAAGTGCCTATCCTAGGCCAGATCAAGGATGGATAGGTTGCTCTAGCAGTATACCTGAAGAAGAGGTTAAAGCTAACCATTCTAGTGGATGATATCCCCTCATGTTATGGGATGCTCTTGAGTAGAAGTTTCTATAAAGATTTAGGAGGGGAGATACAAATGGATTGGTCTCATGCCCCAATACCTGTAGATGGTAAAAAGGTCCATTTGAACCCTGAGTCCAAAGCAAAGTTTACAGTGCTAAAATCTGGAGACCCAAGGGCGAATATATTATATGTAGAAACTGGACTAGGCACTTATATGTTTACCTCAACTGCTAAAGAGAATCCCAACATAATCAGTCTTGATTTGGCTAATGAAATATGGACCTTGGAGTTTGACGGAAACTATTCCACTATTAGATCACGTACTGGTATTGTTTTAATTTCACCTCACGATTACAAGTTTCCTTTTGCTTATAAGTTGGAGTTTGACAACACCAACAATACAGCCGAATATGAGGCTTTGCTCCTAGGGTTAGTGGTGGCCAAAGAAAAGGAAATTAAACAATTGAAGGCAAAGGGTGATGTTGAATTGATAGTCAATCAGGTGAGGAAACTATTTTTAGTTAAAAATGGGAGGTTGAGACATTATTGGAATAGGGTATGGGATTATATTGAAGATTTTGATGCCTTCTTGATAGAAGTTGTGCCTAGAGATCATAACACTAGGGCTGATTCATTGGTTGTCTCTGCATCTCTTCTCCTACCTCACCTAGACTTTAAGGACAAACCTTATAGGGTTGAGCTAGTCTATCGGCCCAACGTGCCTGATAATGTCAACCAATGGCAGGTATTCAATAATGACCATCAGATTATTTCTTTTCTAGAAAAGGTTGTCATTTGCTAATATTTTCTTTGAAGGAAGTGTGATAGGTGAAAAATGCAATGCAAACATAAAGGAAAGATAAATCAAAATAAAAATATAATTCACCTTCCTTTGCATAAACAAATTGCCTTCACTGACCAAGCTTATTGAAGATGCACCCAAACCTCAATCGATTGCTCTTTGCTCTTTGATTATTGTGGATTTCTCTGTTTGTCAGCATAACATTGTGATGAGAAAGATATGATCTAGAGTGATTTCTGCTGTATACACCTAAAATTGGCATGACTCTACTTAAATAAATATTTTAAATATTTATTTCATCATCATATTCCTCTATCAATAAATAAATAAATTCATTTATTTATTTGATTCACTTCCTCTCATTTAATTAAATAAATTACATTTTATTTAATTAATTAAATTCATCCCCACCAACTTCATTCTTCTAAAAATAATTAAATAATTTTAATTATTTAATTAAAATATTTATTCTTCCAAATTTTAAATAAAATGCAAATTTTATTTAAATAAAATCTAAAACCCTCACAAATCAAAATATATTTCTATATTTTATTTATTCCTCTCAATTATCTACAAAATAATTAAATAAAATCTTTTTATTTAATTATGCATTCTTATCTTCACAAAAATCATTCTTATCTTCCAAAAATACTTTCCTCTTGTCACACAAAAGCAAAAGCTGAGTTACAAAAGCAAAATTAATTTTAAAGCACCTTTAAAGCAAATCTTCTCTAAAATTAGAAAAATAAATTCTAATTTAGAAAAATCAAATCTCATCCTCATCGAGAGAGGAGTTAACTCAACAAAGTTGCTTTTCGAATGACATGTGTCTTTCTTCCATTTGTTGCACATTCCTCAACAACCCTCCTCCATTGATCTTTCCTTTTTTTCTCAACCATTGATCTTCCCTCACCTTCTTCTATAAATACAACATTCTTCTCTTCATTTCATCACTTATCGTTTATGCAAACTTATGCTGCAGGAAATCAAGCGCGCCTCTGGCACCCATTTTCTTAAGCATTCATCTTATACTCTATCTAGTGTGTTGAAGCTCACCTTCAAGCACACGAATATCAGAGCCATTCTGTCTTTGTCATCTTCAAACAAGCAAGGGAGCAACGCTTCTAAGGGCTTCATCACCAAGATCAAAGAAAGATAGGCAAACTATGGAAGACACAAGGTAAAGGTGTCAGTATTGTTCTTTCATTTGTTTTAATCTCCTTTTATCTTCAGATTCTGTAGATGTTTGGGTTTTATAATCTTTTGGATTAACCTATTTTCCCCCTCACATTTTGGTGCCCACCATGGGGCCCTTGCCCCTTTACTAACAAAAAACTAAGTGTTTTTAAGTGACAGGTCCATACAGGTGACGAACAGGTTCCTGACAGAGTCATCTTGCGCATACAACCTCCCAAGCGATGCATTTACCTTCCGAGTCAGTGCATCTGGTTTTTTGGTGCATTTGACCTCCTAAGTGACACATTTACCTTGCGAATTGATGCATGCGATAGTCTGGCGCATCTGACCTCCGCAGTTGTGCATCCAAACTTGGCTTCGGCATCTGAGTTTTACTTGCGCATATACTTTGTTTAACTGCGCATCTATCATAGTTGTGCTTTTACCTCATTTTCGGCGCATCTGTTCTGTCAAACGGCGCATCTATTTTTATTGCACATATACCTCGTGTTTTTTCGCATTTGCTTTCTATTCTTGTGCTTTTGTACAAAAGCTGTATACACTCCCTATTTCTACGCATTCAGGCTGCAATGTTGCGCATCTGTCTTCTACTTTTTGTTTTACAGTTTCTAATTTTTTCATGTTAAGCTAACATCTGTTTTGCAGGAGTAGTGGCTGGATTAGGTCATCTAGATATTTTGCCTAAGTTCACTTAGACTAACTAGGGGTGAAAGTAACAAGTGCATTTCATACAAACTTCACATAGTTCTCTAACTAGGAAGGAAGTAACAAGACCTTATTGTTATCGGTGCATGGTTGATTTATTTTCTAGTTAAACCACTGCTATCTTTGCAAACGGAAAATGAACAATGCTATGTCTTAATCACTTTCAAAGTTAACAAATGGGGAATGAATAATGCTATGATCTAAACACTTCCAAGTTAACAATCATGTGAGTGCACAAGTAGATTAACTCATTTAGTTTTTCTATTTTTAACTAAGTTGGATAAACAAGTGTTTTCTGTGCTTGCAAATGACAATAGGCTTATGCTCTCCCCTTAACTAGGTGATCAAAGTGCTAGACTTGTCATTCTTTTTGTCAAACCTTTAGGGGGCCTGCCCTTGGATGCACGCTTGTCCAAGTGGGAACGACCTTGAGTGGTAACAGGCTAAAGCCAAGCCCTACCAAGCCACTTAAAATAAATTGTGTTTGAGGTGAAAACCTCAAGCAACGAGTGCTGTTGTGTTACACTGATGGCCAACCTCCCCCAAAACCCTCTAAGGCATAACCCTTTGAGGCTGGGAGACTCCATAATGGAGAGTAGCGCCGCCGCACGTGTAACCACTCGAACAGTTGCCCTAACTAAGAACCAATTGTGTAGTAAGCCAAAAACCCCTATTCGTTGATGTAAAGGGCGGAGCTCTTGAAGCGACCTCGATTCAAGTGACTCTTAGTAGAGGTAGCAGGGACAATCCTAAGGTTTGGTGTGGGTACGAGCCTAAGGAAACCTAGATCTGGTATGCGTGAGAAGTGAATGTCATGGAGGGGAGCCGGTGCTACCAGATCCTGGAGCTACATGCTTTGAGTGGCACAGCTAGAGGATTCAACGAATATTGTTCCATCCAGCCTAGGTTGTACTTGTCTTTGAGTCAAAATAGTCCAAAAACATAAAAAAATATAAAAAGAGAAAAATCATGAAAAACTTCTATGTGTTTGCTATGTTTTTGCCATAATTGAACATCAGACTTGTCAAAAACACCTATTTTTTCAAACCAAAAGCAAAAAAATCCTGAAAACATTCCAAGTTCTACAAAATTCCTAAGAAAACAAGACAGAAAAACCAGAGTTGTGCATATGATTTGACTTCTAGCGCATCTGCACTCTGTCATGGCACATTTGCCCATATTGCGCATTTGACCCAACTTTTTGCGCATTTAGCATCTGTTGTGCGCATTTGAAACTTTTTCAGTGTTGTGCATTTGAACTAACTTCTTGTGCGTATACTCTGACTTCTTGTGCATTTACTCTGACTTCTGGTGCATTTAAACCTAAGAGCAAAATTTAGTACCTTCCAAGAAGCAAAAACTATCAAAAACTCTTCAAAAACCTATTTCAATTTTTCAAAATCTGATTGAGACCTTGCAAATCAACCATTTCTCCTTCTTTTTCACACCATAGCTACTTGCTCATCCAAAATCTCGCCAATTTCTTCCAAATTTCCAACAAGGTCATAGCCAAATTATTCTTGATCAAAATCAAAAACCTCAAGCAAAACCTAGTGAGGCCCCAATATCAAGGGTTACTTATCCTTTCGAAAATCCACTAGAGGGCTGTGCAAGACTAGTCAACATCAAGTATATGGATTTCTAACATCCTTACTTAGACTATCGCTTTTGTATACCCCACTTTGTTTGACACCACCTAGATCTAAGAAGAACCTTGCTAAAACCTTGTCTTGTTCTAGCACCTGGCTCAAATCTTCCAATTTCACCTCATCCCATTTCTTTACTACCTTGCATGGTCTTGACAAGATTACAAAAACAAAAACAGGTAGAAATGGCAGAGAAAAGTGTTCCCAACGATCATGAAAATGACAAAGAAATTTCTAGAGAAGAGATCCTTCAAATGCAGCATAATCCAAAATTTCAACGCCTACTAGAAGAAATGCTTGCCCAAGACCCAACAAAATTCTTTTTACATCTAGCAAGTCTTAGAGTCAAACTCCCTAAAGAGCATGACGTGGAGGATCTCAAAGAAACTAACGAAGAAAGAATCCTTGAAGGAAGTAGACATGATGAAATACCCACAGATAAGAGCAAGGCAACAATTGACTCCTTGGATGTCATAGGTCTAATGAACCAAAAATATGAAGATCTCCAACAACAAATTTCAGACATGAAAATGGGAGCATCGACAAAACATTACACCCTAGATGATATTTCACCGTATCCTTTTGAAAGGGCCTTGGTCATGATACCTTTCCCCTCAAGATTTGAGGTGCCTAAGTTTGACAAATATCAAGGAAAGGGTGACCAAGGGATCACATCAGAGAATTCAACGCTGCTTGTCTCGAGGTCGCACATAATGACACCTACCTTATGCGACTCTTCCCACGAAGCTTAGGTGGGAAAGCCATGGAATGGTTCTCTAGACTGCCACCTGGTATTAAAACTTTCAATGAGCTTGTAGACAAATTTGTCACCCACTTCTCTTACAATATTGAGCACAACACCTCAATATTGGACCTTTGTAACACCAAACAGAAAGGTGGAGAATCTTTCGCTGCCTTCTTACAGAGATGGAGACAACTGGCAAGCAAGTGCCCATGCCAAATGCCAGAGAAACATATGCTAGAGATGTTCATCCACAATCTGCAAATAGACCTAAGCTACCAAATCCAAATCCAATGTCCTACTTCATTTAGCAAGGTCATTAAGATGGGCCTCATCATAGAAAAAGCCCTAATTGTGAAAGGTCAAATCAAGCTCTACAAAGACACTCCTAATACCAACACCAACAATGACAAACCTAGATTCTGGATGAAAAATAAGAACGTTGTGAATGACGGGGTGGTGGATGCCGAAAATGTAGCACCTAAGCAACCAATTTTCAACCTATCAACACCTCAAAATAACCCCCCGCAAAACAAACCAAGAAATACCGAATCTAGGTTTACCAACTTTTGGCCTAGGAGAAAGTTCACACCTTTGGAGGAGTCACGAGAAACTGCTCTACGGAAGCTAATCACCAACAATCTCATAACGCTTCCCTCAGCATGAGAGTACAAACCAAAGGTCAAACCCCATTGGTGGAATGACAATGACTTCTGCGAATAACACCGAAACAGGGGGCACAAGACAAATGATTGTATTGCACTCAAGCATATAATCCAAGACTTAATAGAGCAAAACAAAATATCCGTTAATGGACAATCTCATGGACATACTTCCAACAGCGATCATTAGGCATTCAAGGATCCTCTTCCTAACTACGAGCAGGGAGGACCTTCCAATAGAAATAACAGTGGCTCTAACAACGCAAACTACACAAATGTCAGCTTCAACTATGTTGTTAACCATATCTCAGAAGGTGATTCACACATCAATGTGATCACTATCAACAAAGATCCGGATTCAATGTTACTACTCGTAGTAACAGGGTCACCCTTAGAGGAGCTTCTACTCCTTTGTCTAGTCAATACAGTATTGTGGATCAACTCCACAAAACACATGCACACATCTCCATGTTGGAACTTCTGCGCATGTCTCCTTCTCATAGGTCTATACTTGACAAAGCCTTAACAGAAGCCTCCGTTCCCACGAACCTAGCTGAAGAGCAATTCCAAACTATGGTTGGTCACATCACCTCACCGCATTCCCTATCATTCACTGAGAAGGATGATATGTCTATCACTCAACCCCATAACGCCTCCCTTCACATTGAAGCTTTCATACACAAGCACAAGATCAAAAGAGTCCTAATCGATGGAGGGGCTGGTTTGAATATCTACACATTGAAGCTATCCTTACATTGGGGTTTTTAGAGAACGCTATAGATCCAAAAAGAAAAATCACCATAAAAGCCTATGATGAGGAAGAAAGAACGTCTAAAGGAATTGTTACCCTACCAATCAGGGTGGGCTCCGTAGTGAAAGATGTAGCTTGTCAATTCCTGGACATGGAGCTAGCATACAACATTCTTCTTGGGCGACCATGGATCCATGCTTTGAAAGCAGTACCTTCTACATATCATCAATGTATCAAGTTCCCACATGAAGGACAAGAGATCACCATCCAAGGTGATCCTAACCCCTATCAATACTACAACTCCATTTAGCCCAAACCAGAAGTTGTGATCCCCAATAACCGTGCCTCTGCTTCATCCTCCTCTCATGTTGACCTAGCTACACTTGCTTCCTCTTTAGGGGCATCTCAACCTAAACTCCAACTCAAAGATAAAGGCTTGGGTGAATACATGGTATCTCAGTCCCTCTATTTGGCTCAACTACCTATATCTCCTAGATCCTATGGGAGACCTATCTTAAGGACACCCAAAGTAGAGAGAACCACCAAAGGACCATTTGTGAAATGGGGAAGCCTAGAAGAAGAAAGTGATGAAAAAGATATCCTACAGTGGCTATACAAAGATGAAGGTAGTTCCTCAACACAACATGACCATCCCATTATATAAACAACATAATATGGTCAAGGCTTTCAAATGCTATAGAGAATGGGGTATGAAGGACACGGTCCACTTGGTTCAAGAAAGGATGGCATCACTGAACCCATCCAACCTCATACCTTAATAGCCTAAGACACTACAGGGCTAGGGTACACCAGAGCATCAAGAAACAACAGAACCAACAAGAACAAAGGCAAATAACCAGAAGCATCCACTAGAAATTTGGTTGAACAAATTTAGAGAATGCAAATAGGGAGCGAAACGGATTCTAACGAGTATGAATGGGATAGCCTCTCATAGATGCCTTGTGATGAAAAGGATATTGACATTGTCCACGAGTATGACCCAACCCATGACAATGAGGGACAAGGTCCAAGGGCTAGGCCATTAGAGTCTGACCCGCATAGCAACAATAGTGAAAATCGTGAGGAAGGAATGTTTCCCCCCTTGACGGACCCACTAATAGAGAGTACCATCGCAGACTTTGTCTGCTCCTTCAATAACTCTGACCTAACCATCAGCGCCATTGAACCAAACCAACCTAATGATCTCTTACCTTTGGTACACCCTGAACTTATCGACTGGGACCTAGAAGGCACCACCCCTGAGCTAGACACCTTCAAAAATGATGAAGCCATCATCGATTATCTTGAGCTTAGAAATCACATACCTGCAAGAGACCACAGAGCTGGCTATGCTATTGAACTCAACGAGAAGGCCTATTTTGGAGAGAGAGTCAAGCCTTTCAGTCATAAAAACATCAAGATAAAAGAACGATCTAACGGTGAAAAGCACTCCGCGGCAGTGTTAAATCATCAAAATAGTAAAAATAAAGATGTATCCAACGGTGAAAACCTCTCTAAGGCACCGAAGGATGGAAGGCTTAACCCTCTCCCCAATCTTACACATTAGGAGAGATCATCGATCTTGATAGAACCCGCAGAAGCAATCAATGTCAACACAGGTGATAATCCAAGAATGGTCAACATGGCAAAGGCTCTAACAGAACATGAAAAACTAGCATTTATAGATTTCTTCAAAAGAAAACAGATCAACTTTGCATGGACATACGCTGACATGCCAAGGCTAGATCCAAATCTTATCATGCATCATTTATCTCTAGCTCCAGGAGCTAAACCAGTCAAACAAAAACTTAGAAAGATGCATCCGCATGTGGCCCTCATGGTAAAAGAGGAACTAAAGAAGCTGTTAGATGTCAGATTTATCAGGCCTATAGACTATCTTGAATGGGTTTCGAATATAGTACCGGTGGCTAAACCAGATGGCAAGGTCAGAATTTGCAATGATTTCAGAGACTTGTACAAAGCTTGTCCCAAAAATGACTTCCCCCTGTCCAACATAGACATGATTGTCGATCTTACGGCAGGACACACTATGCTGTCACTTATGGACGGTTTCTCAGGATATAACCAGATAAAGATTGCACTCGAGAACCAACACAAAACTGCCTTCACATGTCCTTGGGGCACTTACTACTGGTGTGTTATGCCGTTTGGTCTGAAAAATGCTGGGGCAACATATCAGAGAGCCATGACAACAATCTTCCATGATATGATGCATACTATAATGGAAGACTATGTCAATGACATTCTAGCAAAGTCTCTCACAAGAGAAGGGCATCTAGCAGTACTAGACAAGATCTTTAACAGACTGGAATAGTTCAATGTGCAACTTAACCCAAATAAGTGTGTATTCGGAGTTACGTTAGGCAAACTAATGGGATACATAGTGTCTGCAAATGGTATCGAAGTTGATCTTGCTAAGGTAAAATCCATCATGGAAATGCCACCTCCTAAGAATCTCACTCAACTGAGATCTCTACAAGGAAAACTACAGTCTATTAGACGGTTCATTTCCCAACTGGCAGACAAGTGCCACCCATTCTCTCATCTACTACACAAAAATGTCCCCTTCAAATGGAACGAGTCATGTGAACATGCATTTCAGCAATTAAAGAAATATCTCATGAAACCACCTATGTTAATGCCACCAATTCAAGGCAAGCCTCTATTACTATATATCTCAGCTACACCAACAGCTCTGGGAGCTCTCCTTGCACAACAGAACTATGATGGAAAAGAACAGGCTATCTACTACATCAGTCGCACACTCGTTGGATACAAGTTGCAATACACACCAATCGAAAGAGCATGTCTAGCTGTAGTCTTCGCTTCACAAAAATGGAGACATTACATGCTGTCACACTCTGTTAAACAGGTAGCAAAAATTGATCCACTAAAATACTTACTCAACAAGGCTGCCTTAACAAATAGATTATCAAAATGGGTCATGCTTCTCAATGAGTTTGAGATTGAATATGTGGATAGAAAAGCGATAAAAGGACAAGTGCTTGCAGATCAACTAGCAGAGGCACCTTAACAAATGACAACCCCCTGAGCTTTGAATTTCTGGATGAATCTATCTTCCACGTCAACACAGCAAATAGGAAAATGTACTTTGATGGCTCCTACACTCAACATGGATCGAGGGCAGGTATCTTATTAACACACCTAATGGTGACACTATTCCAAAGTCATACAGATTAATGTTCCCTTGCACTAACAACATAGCAAAATATGAGGCTCTGGTCATCAGTATCAAGCTAGCAGTTGAGTGGAAAATCAAGGAACTTCAAGTCTATGGTGACTCACAACTGGTCATCAACCAAGTAAATGACGACTACCAAACGAAGGATGAGAAACTGATTCCTTACAAACGAATGGTAGATGACTTCAAGGAATATTTCATCAAGATATCATTCGAACAGATACCAAGGATCAAGAATAAAGCTACAAACGCAATGGCCATGATCGCATCTCTCCTCGACATACCGGGTAATCAAACACAGTATGAGTTCTTAGTAGAGCCAGTCTCCTGTCCTGCTTATGACACTCCAGATTCCCATATCATATGCCACATTGTAGGAACTGATTCCCCTCTCTATGGTAAAATATTTGCCTATCTAAAAGAGAATACCCTCTCGCCTGACATCTCCAGTAACCAAAAAAGAACCTTCATTCGGCAGGCATCCTGGTATGCCATTGTCGCTAACACCCTGTATCACCGAGGTCTCAATGGTACTCTCCTTAGGTGTCTAGATAGAGAGGAATATCAAACTGCTCTAAGCAAAATACACGACGGGATATGCGGGACCCACTCTAGTGGCCCTACTCTAGCCAAGAAACTCATACACATGGGATACTACTGGCCAACAATGGAACAAGATTCCTATCATTTTGTGAAAAAGTGCAAGAAATGCCAAATCCATGGGAACCTGATACATGCACCAGCGTAAGAGCTATAGCCATTAACAACTCCTTGGCCTTTCTGTCAGTGGGGACTCGGCTTAGTGGGCAAGATCCACCCTCCTTCCTCAAGCGGCCATAAATTCATTATCACTGCCACAGAGTACTTCACAAAGTGGATTGAAGCCATGCCCTTAGCCAACATCACAGGCAAACAGATTGCATCATTTATCTTGAACTATATCATTTGTTGTTATGGTGTCCCTTCATCCATCATCACTGATAATGGACAACCCTTCAAAATCAAGATGTCAGGGAACTATGTGACAAATTCCATATCTAGCACCGCTTCTCAACTCCTTACTATCCACAAGGTAACGGCCAAGCTGAGGCATCAAATATAACCATTCTGAAAATCCTAAAGAAGATTGTCAATGATGCTGGCCGTGACTGGCATGTCCAACTGAATCCTGCGCTATGGGCCTACCGCACAAGCATCCGCACACCCACAGGTGTAACACCATACTCCTTAGTCTATGGATCTGAAGCAATCTTGCCTATTGAAGTCGAGATCCCATCCTTGCGTGTTTCACTAAAAGGCCTCATATCAGATGAAGACTACAGAGTGACCAGACTCCAAGAATTAGAGCTGCTCGAAGAGAGAAGGCAACAGGCCTTTAACCACTTGAAAGCATATCAACAACGCATGTCCAGAAGCTACAATCACCGAGTAAAGCCCTGGATATTCCAAGTGGGTGACCTAGTCCTAAGAGAAAATCCCAAAAATCAACAAGACTGAGAAAAGAAAGGAAAATTCAAACCCAACTGGTTAGGTCCCTATGTCATCATCACAGCTTATGGATCGGGGGCATATCAATTGGCCACATTTGAAGTTGAACTGTTTGATGATCCTATCAACAGCATGCACCTCTGCAAGTTCTATACCTAAAAACCCCAATGTAAGGGAGTCTTGAAAAAATCCAAAAAATTGAAAAAGTGATTAAAAAAAAGTTGAAAAATAACAAAAAAAATTGTCCTATGGTGAAAACCTGGTGAACAGGCACCTAGGATAGGTACCATGGTGAAAACCTGGCAAATAGGCATCATGTGTACTCTTAGCTTCCATACAAATAAAAGCAAGTGGTGAAAACCTAGTAAACAGGCGCTATTCTGTGACAAACTACTTTCTCCATTTGTTTCGACTTCATACCTCTTGCCTCTATCATGTCATTCACCTTGAACCAGTTCTTTGTCTCGTTGTCGAACTACGTCGCCTCTGAGTTATCACGTAGGCAAGGCCATTCTTAATGCGCCCCTGAGGCTTCAATTCACTTCACTTCACTCCACTCCACTGTCCCATCCTTCTGTGTCTCGTCCGTCTATCTCTCTGAGTCCACACCACTTTCTGATCACCTAGGTCTTAGGTCCATTAGGGTTCACCCCGAACTACGTTGCCTCTATGATGTCACGTAGGCAAGGCCATGTAGCAATGAGCCCTCGAGGCACTAGGTCAATCCATTAAGGTTCGTCTCTCCATATTTATCTATCATCTCACCCATAATAAATCGATTCTTGTCTAAACTAGGGGCAACTCCTCAACCTAGTTGCAGATTTGGATTCTTGAATGCCACTTTTCTAAGAGGATACCAATAAGGATTGCGATACCTTTCACTAGACAAACAGGCACAACAAAGCAAGCTACCCAACAACAAAAATTCTTGGCTCAAAACATCAACCTGTCCTAAACAAAGCGCAACACCATATCAAAACACTTAAAATGATTCTGTATCAATTATGGCAAAAGACACATCTAATGCAAAGAAGTTTTGTCAACAAGTTAATTTACAAGGTCTTGAATTTTTGTCATTTTGTCTTCCTATGCTACTCAAGGATGCCAAAAGCTAGAGATGCTATGATGGGGGCATAATAGTTTTCTTTGTCTGCTACTTGTGGATTAAACTTTAGTAATGTGATGACTTTTGTCTAATGACGTGATCAGCAAAAGATCATAGAGGACTTTGAGGTCTAAACAAGAAAAGGGGCAATCCTTGTCTGTTAAAATGCAAGAAGTACTCAGGTCATCTAGATTCAAGTTTGACTAGATGCTTGTATCAACTTGCTATATCAAAATCCATGTAAGGAATGCTCAGGTCATCTCGGTTTAATTATACCTCGATGCTTGTACTTCCTTCCAACATTTCAAAAAGTGAAAAATACCAAAAAGTGCCCAATGATGAAAGCAAAAAAACCTTGCAAAAATCTCAAGATGACAATCCACACCCATATCCATCTCATATCCAGCAAATCCATATCATCCATGCAATAAATAAAATCCTGCAGCATATCAAGTGCAAAATCCTCATTTCCTCCACCTCTTTTCTTCTTCTTATCTATATCATCTCTGTGTCGATTGAGTACATTTGGACATCTCAAAAACATAGCATAGATAGCATATCATATCACATGAGATAGTCATCTACATGACTACATCATTTGCATACATCAAAGTACATTAGATCAATTTCCATACATTAGGTTACCTACATACATTTGCATCACTATATCCATAGCAACACAATAAAAAACATAGGTCACATACATATGGAACTGCATAAATCATATCCATCCACATTAGTATTTGCATAAATCAAAATCATTCTAAGCATCCATCTAGTATGTATCACATATAAAACATCATAAGATAAGGTTCATCCATAGCATATAAATGTAAAAACACATGCATGTAGACCACGAACAACTGCATCATCATATAATCATCAAAAACATGTCCAAATGTACAACATATCAAAAATATCTGTCCAATATCTCAGAGTCATGTCATAATTTGTATACAAGGGGCAACAAAAAAATGGTGATACATGTCTCAGAGCAAAATAAGTACATATATCGGCTATCTTAGCCATCCATCAAGAATGTGCTACAATCCAATCAAAACTGATACAAGTATCTGGGTTTGACTAACTCTGTTGTAGGGGCATACTACTCCCTGCACTGGCCTCTCCTCTACCTCCCCCTGACTGTTGGGGACCCCTCACTAAGCCTATAGATTGAGACCCACCTGCCCTCTGTAATGCCTCTAACTGGCTCCTGAAGCTTGGGGCATGGTGGTCTACTGACACAACTCTGTGATATAACCCTCTGTAGTTCTGAGCCTATGCATGGGCTCTAGTAAGCTCACTCTGCACCTGGACCACCTATGCCTGTGCCTGCTGCACCTGTGAAACCAAAAAACTGGATGTCCCATCTGTGCCCATGGCCATCACGGCTGCATCTCCCTCTGCCCTCATAGCCTGCATACTGGCTAAGGCTGCATCTCTCTCTGGTCAACTCTGATAGTTGAGTCGCATCTGACTCTCTCCATGACTCTGCTACTCTCAGATGAGCCCTCAGCTGCCTAATTTGACTCTGTAAGGCCACCATGGCTTGCTGCTAAAAATTGGGCTGCAAAGCCTGCCCTGCCTCTCCCTGGGCTGGCCCATGCCCTACCTGTGCCTATTGGTGCACCGCCTACTATGGTGGCGGCATCTGTCTCTGAACCACCACTGGCTGAACTGGCACCTATGCCTAACCTGTAGCTTGCGGCTGCATGACTGCCTGCTCACCTACGTGTCCCTCTCCTAACCTCCACCGTTGTCTCGGTCTATCTCCTCCTCCATCACCACCTCTGTCTCCACCTCCACCTCCGTCTCCACCTCCTCTTCCATCTCCTCCTCCTCCTCCATCTCCTCTTCGTCTCCTCCTCCATCCTCCCTTCCTCCTACCAGCTGCACCCTCCTCATCTGAATCCTCCTCGTCAATACAAGGGGCCAACACTCCAGGACCTGAGTATCTGGGAAATGGATGTGCTACGAACCACTCCTCATAGTCTGGTGTCATGCCAGCATCCACTATGTCTCTCCTCATAGGCTAGGCTGCATATGGGATCTGCTAAAAATCTACCAAGGCCTCCTCATAGGATGCCACAGGACCCCACCTGTACCTCTCTGTATGAGTCCTGGAAAAGTGTGCCTCCCCCTGTGGTCTGCCCTGGACTTGGCCAAACTGTTGCTACACTCTGCTCACAATTTGCCTCTCTAGAATGTACCTAGTCCTGCCAATAAGCCACTGCGTCTGGAAGTAGTACGGAAGCTCATCTGCCTCATCATCCATACCTTGCAGTCTATGTAGGGACGCCAGACAACTACATCTAAGCCATCGAAAGCATGCATCTAGTACTCCAACTTCCCTAGCCTGTGCTGGGAAATCACACCTGCATAGCCATAACTATAGGGCTCACCCCTCTGCCTGTGAAATACGCATATCGGCCGTGTGATAGCAATGTGCTCCCACAACCAAAACTGCAACAGTGATGTACCCGCAGATAAACTGGCTCCTCTGTGATAAACCACCTGGTGCATGTCTCTATATAAGTGTGCAAGCACACACACCCTCCATGCATATCGGGTCCCGTCTGTGATCATACTCTCCAGCACCCTCCCCTAGCCGATTGGGAAGCCGTGCGCTCTCCTATCGGGGCATATCATGCCACTAATCAGTCCAGCCACTATGCCCGGGAAGTAGTCATAGCAGTCATGCATGTCCTGCCACGAGATCTCCTCCCCCGCCAACTCTGGATCATCAAATACGCGTCTACACTCCTCCAAGCCATCGTCCTGTTGTGACTCATACTCAACCAGCTCTCCCTGAATTGGGAGGTGCAAAATCTGGTACACATCCTCAAGAGTAACTGCCATCTCCCCTGTCGGTAGATGGAATGTACCATCTTCGCTATGGAATCGCTCCACCACTACCATCAACATAGCCCAGTTTGTACGAACCTTGGGCATAAAGCAAACATAGTGTAGACCCATAGCACCTAGAGCCTCGCGATCTATCTCGGTCAACAAATACCGCTGCAACAACGGCAACGAGAACAACTCTTGTGACGTCAGGACAATCTAAATATCCTCCTACAACCAAACAACACATAACATCAAAAGAAGTCCATATCCAAGCATAACATACCGTCAACAAAAATCCATAACCAAGCAAGCTTACTCATAACAATCAAATTATCATATCGATGACTTGACATATCAAATTAATCAAAAATAGCATATCATCTCTCGACTAGATTCCCAGCAATCTCAGAGATCGCTCATCAATTGATGCATCAATCAAGGTGCCAATTAGGTTAATTTTGTTAAGTCATTTGAGTTTTTAGTGCAAATGTGCCAATCCAGGTAGCAGATGCATCAATCTAGATCACATGTACCACTTCACCATGAATGCGCCACTCTTTGACGCATATACGCCGTTCTGGCACATGCACCACTTATTATGTCAAATGCGCAATTTCCCGGCAAATGCGCCAGTTCTTATGTCAAATGCGCAACTTGTGCTAAATGCGCAATCTCCCGGCAAATGCACCAATTCTAGACTCAAATGTGCCATATGGAGACAGATGCGCCAATTAATGACTCAAATGCACAAAACTATCAAAAGTGCCACTTTCGGAATCAAATGCGCAATCTTATCAAATGCGCCACTTCACAGATCAGATGCGCCATAACGCGGCAGATGCGCCACTTCGGAGGTCATATGCGCAAAAAGGTTGTTTCGGCATCTGCCCTAGTTGGTCTTTCCTAGCCATTAATATGCATAAAAATCAACTTTTGACAAGTTTTGAAGAATCACATACCGGGGGTCCTGCCTCTGCTGGCTGATCGAATCGTCGAATCCGCTCAAACCAATGCTCCTCGCGCGGAATATCCATCTGTCTGGCTACCATGCTCTCCTAAGCTCTCCAGAGGACAAATCAACTATGGACAAGTGTACAAATGAACAGTACTTGTGGACCTAGCTCCTATATATAGCAAGTGACCCATATTTGACTGTATGACCCTATGACTGCTTCCCATGTTTGTTTCTCTGAACCATATCCCATTTTTCTCCATCCTAACCCATTTTTACCTTCTTCTTCGTGAGATTGTCTGCCTCACGCCTTCTGCCGTCTTCCCATCCAATCTCCCGAGGGGGCATCCTGTCGTTAAATTTGTACCAGGGGCAAACTGGGGCATATATCACTGTCAAAAATTTTTATTCTTTGCACCCAAACCTCAATCGATTGCTCTTTGCTCTTTGATTATTGTGGATTTCTCTGTTTGTCAGCATAACATTGTGATGAGAATGATATGATCTAGAGTGATTTCTGCTGTATACACCTAAAATTGGCATGACTCTACTTAAATAAATATTTTAAATATTTATTTCATCATCATATTCCTCTATCAATAAATAAATAAATTTATTTATTTATTTGATTCACTTCCTCTCATTTAATTAAATTAATTACATTTTATTTAATTAATTAAATTCATCCCCACCAACTTCATTCTTCTAAAAATAATTAAATAATTTTAATTATTTAATTAAAATCTTTATTCTTCCAAATTTTAAATAAAATGCAAATTTTATTTAAATAAAATCTAAAACCCTCACAAAATAAAATATATTTCTATATTTTATTTATTCCTCTCAATTATCTACAAAATAATTAAATAAAATCTTTTTATTTAATTATGCATTCTTATCTTCACAAAAATCATTCTTATCTTCCAAAAATACTTTCCTCTTGTCACACAAAAGCAAAAGCTGATTTACAAAAGCAAAATCAGTTTTAAAGCACCTTTAAAGCAAATCTTCTCTAAAATTAGAAAAATAAATTCTAATTTAAAAAAATCAAATCTCATCCTCATCGAGAGAGGAGTTAACTCAACAAAGCTGCTTTTCGAATGACATGTGTCTTTCTTCCATTTGTTGCACGTTCCTCAACAACCCTCCTCCATTGATCTTTCCTTTTCTTCTCAACCATTGATCTTCCCTCACCTTCTTCTATAAATACAACCTTCTTCTCTTCATTTCATCACTTATCGTTTATGCAAACTTATGCTGCAGGAAATCAAGCGCGCCTCTGGCACCCATTTTCTTAAGCATTCATCTTATACTCTATCTAGTGTGTTGAAGCTCACCTTCAATCACACAAATATCAGAGCCATTCTGTCTTTGTCATCTTCAAACAAGCAAGGGAGCAACGCTTCTGAGGGCTTCATCACCAAGATCAAAGAAAGATAGGTGAACTACGGAAGACACAAGGTAAAGGTGTAAGTATTGTTCTTTCATTTGTTTTAATCTCCTTTTATCTTCAGATTCTGTAGATGTTTGGGTTTTATAATCTTTTGGATTAACCTATTTTCCCCCTCACATTTGCAGCATGATGTCGTGTGAAGATCAGAGAGGATTAACATGGAGAATGAGGTTCAATTTATAGACTCTCAGGGATGAAGATCAATGATTGTGGATGATCTAAGAGATCAATGGCTAAGAATGGTTGAGAGTGTGAAAAATCTATTGCAGCTACTGATTATTAATTTCCTATCTTATGTAGATTATTTGGCTGCCTAAAAATTAATTTATAGCAAATATTAAATAATAACACAGCTGCAACTTCACAGAAAATCACAAAAATTGAAAAATAAAATGAACACAATGTTTTGGACAAATTGTCCTTGAAAAAACCCCGAAGGGAAAACCAGTACTGCAGATAAGGAATTTTATTAAATCAAATCAAGAGATACATAAACTGCTTGCCTCTTACTGGCAGAGCTCCGGCAATGATCTCCTCCAGAAATTCTTCTCCCAATTTCTCCTATAGAAATTCCACTACTACTGTCTCGAACGCTATCGCTGCGCCCTTGCTCTCACTGCAAATCAATTTGCTATTGCTACAAATTTATTTATTTGCTATCGCTGCAAATACTTCTCGGATCTGTCTTCTCCAAATGCCCATTGATCCTCTTTTATAATCCCCTCATTGAAAACCAATGGCCATGATTTAATCTAAATCAATGGCTAGGATTAATTAGACTCTAGCAAACCTTAATATCTAGAATTCTCTCGAGAAATCAATTTTCTAGGTATAGAGAAAAATATTCTGGCTGTGTTTCCAACCTCGTAATCACCACCTGAGACTAGAACACCTGTCCAAGCTACATTTAAAATTAATAGAGAGGATGTGCACGAATGAGAGAGGGACAAGTGTCCTTGTCCTCTCATGCATTAGGGGAGTTAATGGATCTGATTGAAGAGTTGACTGAGTTGATTGCTTAGTGAACTCAATTAATTGACTAGTCAATTGAATTGATTGATTAGTTAACTAGATTGACTAACCTATTAACTGATTTGATTGATTTAGTTAACTAATTTGATTGATTAGTTATCTAAATTGATTGTGAGTGAATTATGGAGGAGAGAGGGAATAATAGGAAATTAAATAAATAAATTATTTAATTTCATGCACATGGATAAATAAATAAAATATTAAATTTTATTTATTTTGAAGAAATGGAGTATTAGCTTTAATTAAATAAATGATTTAAATTTATTTAATAATGTGAGGAGGAAAATTGATTTAATTAAACAATCTGAATTATTTAATCAAATATGGAGGATAAATCAATTTAATTAACGGTATATTAAAATTAATGTGACAAAAATAATGCGACAAAATTATAAGGTCTTCAAGCGAAGACCTTTGCCTTCGCAAGAAAGTTTGTTTTTTGAGGCACTTAGGGCACAGCGGCCTTCTATTTTTCCTCAATATGAGCGTAGAAGGTTTCGAGAGGATGTTCGCCATGTTCGACAACGATGACCTCTGGGGCGTCCTGACCCTCCTCGCTTCCAAAACCCTAGGTATGCTGAAAGGCTTAATGGCTATCAATTTCATTTTACTTCAACGCATCCAGGTTCTGGAGTTCGTCAGGTGTGGAGGGAAAAATCAGCTAAATCTGCCCAGACTTGCGTTGACGATGTTCCTGTTCAGGAGGAAAGGGCTTCCATAGACATTGTAAACATTGATATTCCAGAGGATATGGTCATTCCCTCTGTGCAAGATCTTACTTCTCGATCCCTTATTGGTAAAGTTTGGAACCCTACATTTAATTTTGATGAATTTCTTGCATGGGTTAGGGTTACATGGAAAGGGGTTTCGGATGTCTTCTTTTTGAACAAAGATTTATGTGTTTTTACAGTGGTTTTTTATAATGGGGGTTTCCGAGATGAAACCCTTAGTCAAAAATTGTGGTTTTATCATGGCAAAGGGATTTGTCTCCAAAAATGGGAACCAAATTTTGATCCGGTTAAAGCTAATATGAACTTTGTTCCTTTTTGGATCTCCTTGCCGAATTTACCTCTGGACTATCAGGATTTTTCCATTATTGAATTTTGCGCTAAGAAACTGGGTTTCTTCATTAAGCATGATTTGTCCTCTTTTGAAAAACCAGATCTGCCAATTAGGTTTTCAATAGTCCTCAATACTTCGTTCCCCTTTCCCAAATTTGTTGAGTTCCACTCTAAATTTGGAAATTGGAAACAGGTAATTGTTTTTGAAAACCCTATGGCGATTGATAAAGAGGAAGTATTGCATTCACCTAAATCTTGTGACGACTCTAAAGAAGCGTTTTATGATAAGGACAATTTAGATTCTGTTAATATCGGGGAAGCATCTCTTAATCATTTTGTCAATGCTACCGCTTCTGAAGAAGCTCTTCAGACTGCTACAGGGTTAGAGGATGACTGTTCTTTTGAATTTGTAATTGGTAAACCTGAAGATATTGAAACTCCCGCCTTTCCTAATGATAACATTAAGAAATGTCTATTCAACTCCTTTAATTCTGAGGCAAATTGTTCAAGGGATGTAGTAAACAAACTGCCTGCTTTAGAATCGGATGGATTTCCTTTTACTGAAGAGGAAGCACAAGCTTTTGTTGAAAATACTATTCGTACTGTTGCTTCTGATCTTATTGATGAATTGGCGGATGAGGTAATAGCAGAACAGCCAAGTTCTATTATTGGTAATCCACTTTATTTAAATACCCATGTCCCTAGTGTTGATCCTAAGAGTTGCTTTAGTCAGGGGAAGGAAGAACATTCTGCTGTTTTAAGAGACAATAGTGAGGTATATGATTTTTCATCCAAACTTTCCATTTCTCAATCGTTGAGCCAGGATTCACCTACTAAACAGAGCTCTCTCTCTCCCTCTAAGAGAGGACGTAAACCAAAATCTTTTAAAACACAAGAAGAAATAAAAGCGGGCCTGCAGGCCACTTTGGAAACATGTCTGAGATCGGGGAGAGTAAGGAACTCTCCCCGCGAACAATGAAGCTCCTCTCTTGGAATGTTAGGGGCATTAATGCCCCTAACAAAAGACGCTTGATAAAGCGTCAATTAGATTCCTCAAGTGTAGATATTGTCATGCTCCAAGAGACAAAGTTATCCATTTCTCAAGCTGATAGAATTTTCCCAAGCTGGTTGAAATGGAAGTATATTCATTCTCCCTCTCAAGGAGCCTCCGGTGGGCTGGTTGTTCTTTGGGATAGTACAGTGTGTGCAGTAGAGTTAATTTGCTCTGTTCCAAATTTTCTTTTGGTTAGGATTACTTCTTCCTCTATTAATTTTTGATTATTTAATATTTATGGTCCTACTGCAACTAGAGAAAAAAAACATTGTTGGGATACTCTCACAGCACTTCTAGCGCATTTGTCTGGAGAGAAAGTTATTTTAGGGGGGGATTTTAATGCTTTATCTTGTCTGTCAGAAAAGACAGGTGGAATCTCCCCACCTCAGAGGGTAATTGAGGACTTTAAGGGGTTCATAGCTGATAATGCATTACTAGATAGCCCGCTACTCAATGGGAGTTTTACTTGGTCCAACAAGAGGAACGGCTTTTTAAATATAACAGAAAGATTGGATAGGTTTCTTTTTTCTCCTAAATGGTGTCTCGAGGCAAATATTTTTGGTACTTCTATTCTTCCTTTTACAGCTTCAGATCATTTTCCTATTTCTGTTCAACTTGGTGTCACTTTCGGGAAACAAAAAACTATAAGGTCCTCATTCAAATTCCAAGCTATGTGGTCTAGAGATAAACATTTCTTATCCTTACTTGAATCCTGGGGGAAGAATGCTCCTTTTGTCAATGGTTCACGTATGTATTGGGTTAATGAACGTTTAAAATTTATAAGGAAAAAAATTATGAATTGGAATAAATCCTCTTTTGGTAACATTTTTTCCCAAAAAGCAGCCCTACAACTCCAATTACAACAGTTAAATGAAACAATTATCTCTAATGGCATGGATAATGCATCTTTTCAAAATATAAAAATGTTACAAGCACAATTAGAGGAAATTTTATCTCGAGAAGAGCTCTTTTGGAAACAGAAATCTAGGGAAGTATGGCTAAAGGAAGGGGATCGAAATACTAAGTTTTTTCATGTCTCGACCATGCTAAGAAGGCATCGAAATTCTATTTTCTCCATTAAAGATTCTATGGGTAACATTTTGCATGATGCTTCTCTTATCCAAAAAGAAGGAATCAACTATTTTCAGAAACTACTCTCTAAAGATCTAATTCAGATCCCTAGTACAACTATTTTTGAAGTCTTGGATCATATTCCTACTCTCATTTCCCCTGCAGATAATTTGGAATTGATGAAAAAGTTTACCATGGAAGAAGTTCAGGCAGTAGTCTTCTCCTTAGAACCAGATAAATCACCTGGCCCCGATGGTTTTACTCCTTTATTTTTTCAAAAATGCTGGGACTTTGTGCGCAAGGATATTTGGCTGGCTGTAGAAGAAGCTCGGCGAAATAGAACTGTTCTGAGAGAGATAAACTCAACTTTAATTGCTTTGATTCCTAAAATCAATTCTCCTACCTCCTTTGCTGATTTCAGACCCATTTCATTATGTAATACCTTTTATAAGATCATTTCCAAAGCAATAACATTAAGACTAGCTGCACTAATCCCAAAAATTGTCTCTGATGAACAAGGGGGTTTTGTCCCAGGCAAGGAAACTTCAGAAGGTGCTTTGATCGCTCATGAGGTAATCCATTCAATTCATCAACACAAACTTCCTGCAATGATGATTAAATTGGATATGCTAAAAGCTTATGATAAAGTATCTTGGGATTTTTTATTCAAAGTACTCCTCAAATTTGGTTTCTCTTCTAAATGGTGTAAATGGATCCAATCCTGTATTACTGGTGTCAGTTTTTCAGTGTTGATTAATGGTATGCAATCTGAATTTTTTAAATCTTCTCAAGGCATACGACAGGGAGATCCTCTTTCCCCTTTTCTTTTTATATTAATGGCTAAAGGTTTGAGTAGATTAATTCTGAGTCAGAATACTTTGGGTCATTGGAGAGGGATTAATATTCCTAGAATTCCTTTTTCTATCACGCATGCTTTGTTTGCAGATGATACTTTGTTGTTTGGACAACCTATGATGGAAGAAGCTAGAGTTTTGAAGGAAGTCATCTCTAAATATTGTTTAGTCTCTGGTCAAAAAGTGAACAATAGTAAATCTAAAATTTTCTTTTTCTTCTCTTCTGATTTGGTGCAAAGTAGGATAGCTAAGCATCTTGGTTTTCAAATTGACGCTTTACCCTCAAGGTTTCTAGGAATCCCTCTGTTTTCGGGTTCGATTAAAAACATGTTCTAGGATAAGCTTCTATCAAGTATAAAATCTAAAATATCTTCCTGGAAAGGCAAATGGCTTACTTTGGCAGGTAAACTTTTGATGATTAAAACAGTTTTATCAGCAATTCTAGTTTACTTGTTATCAGTTTTAAAAGTCCCAAAAACTGTACTTACTTTTATTGTGAATATGTTACGGAAATTCCTTTGGAATGGCACTAACTTATAGGGGAGAAAGATTCCACTCCTTTCTTGGGATAAAATATGCACTCCAAAACAATTTGGTGGAGCTGACATCCATGATATTGCAGCTCAAAATAAAGCTCTCGGAGCTAAACTTGTTTGGAATTTGTATGAAAAATCAACTTCTAAATGGGGGAGAATAATGTATGCTAAGTATCTAGATTCTTTTAATCCTGAAAGATTATTTACTCTTCGAAATCCAAAGGCAGGTTCTCACATGTAGAATTTTTTGATACATTGTCGAGAAATTATTTCTTCTTATTTATCTTGGGTTATTCATGATGGAAGTTCTGCTCTTTTCTAGGATGATTCTTGGAATAATCATCCTCCTTTAAGTAACACAGAAGGTCTTCACGAGATTAAATCTTTGTTATGTCAAGTGTGGGGAACAAAGGTTAAAGATTATTATGAAGTTGATCCTAACTCAGCCTTTAATTCAGTAAAATGGAAAAACTTTGATGAGTTCATGATTCCAGAAGAACAAAAGACCCTTCTTAGGAATATTTTGAAGGATCACAGACTATTTATCTCAGGTGAAAAGGATAAGTTAGTCTGGGCTCCTTCAAAATCAGGTCGTTATACAGTTAAACAAGGTTATCTAAGTATAACTAGTAAGGATTCTAATACACTTCTCTCTTGGCCCTATAAGCTTTGCTGGAGTGATTCATGTCTGCCCAAAGCAGGAGATTTTTCATGGTTAGCATTGCATTCTCGAATCCTTACTAGTGATAGATTAGTTAAGCTTGGGGTTGCAAATCCCTTCTTATGTCCTTTCTGTCAGGAAGTGGAGGAATCTGTTGATCATCTTTTATTGAATTGTGGTTTCTCTTCACAGGTTTGGTCTTGGCTTATTTCTAGACTGAATTGGTCGGGTCCTCTTCCTTGTTCTCTACTACAAGTCTTTCAAAGTTGGCCTATCCTATTCTCGAAGTCTACTTTTTCTGCTTTGTGAATTGTTTCGCCAAGCATTGTCATTTGGTCTCTTTGGTTAGAAAGAAATAGTAGAATATTTAAAAGGGTAACTAATCCACTTCATATTGTGTTGGGCAAAGTTGAAACATCTATTTCAGAAGTAACTTTAGCATCCTTGTTATCAAAGAAGGCAGGTTCTCTTATTTTTACAAGTTGGGATAATATGATATTGCAAACTTGGAAGCAGTTAAAAGTGCCTGATACTTCTTGCTTTAAGTCTGAAGCTTTGATTGATCATTCTATTATCAAATGGATTCCTCCCACTGCACCTTTTATCAAGCTAAATTTTGATGGTACGAGTAGAGGAAATCCAGGAAATTCCAGTGCTAGTTGTGTTCTTCGAAATCAGCATGGAACAATTCTTAGAGCTTTGTCAATTAAACTTGGTACATTAACAAATAATGAGGCTGAGGCTTTGGCTCTAATTGCAGGCTTGAATTTAGCATTAAAATATGATTTTACTAACATCATTGTAGAAGGGGACTCTTTGAATATTGTTTCAGCGTTCTCCAAGAATTCTTCTCCGAGTTGGAAAATAGATTATATTCTTCAGGCAGGCAGAGATCTATTAAATAGGTTCCATTCATTTCAAATTAAACATACTTATCGAGAAGGTAATCTTTTAGCTGATTTTCTAGCTAATACTGCTTTTAATTTTGATGAAAGTGTTATTGAATGGTCTCCTGATTCTCTTCTTCAGATTCCCGGTATAAGCTATATTTTGGCCAAGGATGCAATTAATTAAGTCATGATATTTTGGTTCATTTTTTAGATTTCACGTTTAATCATTACCATTATTCTATGGTTTATATGATGCTTAGCTGACGTCATTTTAAGTTTTGTGAATTGTTTTTGCATGAACGGATTGTACCCTGGTTATTACTCCTTGAGGCGGCTGGCAGATCTCGCACATGGAAATTGGCATTTCATCATTCCTATTATTTATGCCACATGAGTAGCATCGTTTGCATTTAATCGGTTTCTTTTTTGTTCTCTACTGCCGTAGTTGCTTTGTTTCATGTTATCTAACCTTCTTAGTATAAGGTTCTACTCTTTGCCCTGTTAGCTGTGTTAGTATTTTGTCTTCTGTTCTACAGCAAAATTTTTGCAGATTTCTATGGGTTCCATTCACCGGAATACTAGACTCTCTTGGCCAATCCGGAATTGGGAACGTCCCCTTCTAGGCTGTTTTACTTTTAATGCTCTGCAGGAAGTCTTCCAGGTTCATGAGGCATCGGTGGGTAATGCTATTCTCCAGGTGTGTAATTTACCAGCTCTTTCTACTCCAGTTGCTATTTATCCCTCTCAGGTTGCTTCCCACTTTTTGTCCAATGCAATGGATCTTGTGCAATCTGGTGACAGGGTAAGGGATTTGGGGCTAAATTTTATACAAAATGTGCATTTTTCCATTGATGTTTTTAATTCTGCTTTAGTTGATTACGATGTGCATGAAGGGTCTTCTCCTGTTGGAGGGTTATTTGACTGCAGATGTCTGTTTTGAATTCCTGGTTTATACTGCCTGTATAATGCCTTTTCGCATGGTCTTCGCAATAATTGTATCATCTCCTTCCGAAATTCCATTCACTGTCATAGGCAAGAATTGGGTCCTCAATTGGCAAACTCGGCTATGGAAGTTTTTAATGCGTTACTATTTTTGTTAAACTATGTGCCTCCTCCGCCGCCACCTCCTCCTCAACTTGCAGAGGCTGATGAACACGTTGAAGATCAAGACTTGCAGGTTATTGAAATAGCAGATTAATGGGGATCTCGGTCAAGTTTTTTTGGATTTTGTACCTGCCAGATGTTTTGTAATTACTTTTTTAAAAATTGTATATTCTCTGGCATGATCCCAATTTTTGGATCGAACTATGTTGTTGAGTCGATTATGTATAATCTTGTTAAACTTAGGCTATAACCGGAGGTTTTCTTTGCCGATTCTTTCCTGCCGGTATGCCGTTACTGAATCTGGTATTTTGTAACTCTTTTTATTAATATAATTTTAGTGGTTTATCCACTTTTTTGAAAAAATATATATATATATATATATATATTATTTAATTAACATGGAGGATAAAAATGATTTAATTAAATAATTGGAATTATTTAATTAATATGGCAAATAAATTGATGTAATTAAATAATCAGGATTATTTAATTAACATGGAGGATAAACTGATGGTAAAGTATGACAAATAAAAGCTTGATCTGGGAATGGGTCAATTTTAGGTGTCTATAGGAAGTTTTGATGAAAGTAATGTCATTCTTGAGGGAGAGGCCAATTCTTAAATGGCCAAGGGACTTAAGTAATATAGTTAAAGGGGAAAAAGATTCCTAAGGGTTTGGTCTCCCTTGAGGACATCTTTAATAGACATGATCAATATATAAAATAGAAGAGCAAGGTATCTATCATATCATCAGTTGAATATGATCATGTGAACATAGGCACTGAAGAGGACCCCAAGATTGTCTATAATAGAAAATGTTGCTCTCCTAAGGAAAGAGAGTGTTTGATTCTTTACTAATCCATTACAAAGATGTCTTCGTGTGGTGTTATGTATACATAAAAAAAATTAGAAATGGAGAACTACAACACCACATCCCACTAAAGCCCAACATTTCACCATTTAGATAGAAACAAAGGACATATAATCCTAAAGTAGCCGAGGCTATATTTAATGAAATTGATAAAATGTTGAAAGAAAAGACCATCTATCCCATTCACCACTCTACGTGGGTTGCAAATATTGTACCAATTAGGAAGAAGAATGGGTAGATCAGAATTTGTGTTGATTTTTGCAATTTGAACCAAGCATCCCTAAATGACAACTACCCTCTACCGGTGATGGATCATAGTTTGTAGACTGTATTAGGATTAGAAATGATGTCCATGCTAGAATACTTTTTGGGGTACAATCAGATAGGGGTAGCCCTAGAAGATCAACACAAAATAATGTTTACTACTCTGGTTGGTGTATTTGCTTATAATAGGATGTCATTCGGCCTCATCAATGCAGGGGCCACCTTTCAAAGAGCAATGGACTTAACCTTTGGAGATCTAAACAATAAGATTATTGTTGTTTACCGTGACAACCTAGCTGTCTTCTCCAAGAAAATGGCAGATCACATTCATGATCTTGAAGTGGTGTTGCAACGATGCGGAGATCATGGTATCTCTTTGAACCCTAAAAAGATGATATTTGCAGTGACTAAAGGCAAATTGTTGGGTCATATCATTTCCAAGGATGGTATAAATATTGATCCTGAGAGGGTTAAAGCTATTAAGCAACAGAGTCTTCTTGTAAAAAAGAGCAATACCAGATCATTCTTCAGTCAGGTCAACTTTTTGCGAAGATTCATCCCTAACTTTGCTGAATCGACAAGACACATTACGGAAATGATGAAGAACCATCTTGTCTTTAAGTGGAATGAAGAAGGTAAGTAAGCTTTTGAAGATATTAAGATTTCCATTGCTAATGCTCCTACCTTTAGTGCATCCTGATTTTGAGAAAGATTTCATTATCTACTATTATGCATTCGAGCATACTCTGTCAACCATTCTATTATAGAAAAATGAGCAAGGGATTGAAGCTCCAATTGCATTTATGAGTGTGCCCCTAAAGAAGCATGAGTTGAAATACTCTCCCCCGGAAAAGCATGCTTATACAGTAGTGAAGGCATTGAAAAATTTTAGGTTTTATATTATGCATTCTCATGTTATCGTTTGTGTTCTTGACCTTGTTGTTAAGAGCATCCTCACCCAATAGGAGATTGGCTGCAATAAAAGAGGAGCTTGGGTGGAAAAGGTGCAGAAGTATGGCATCGATCTCAAGCCTACTAACCTGGTTAGAGGCATTGGATTATCAAAATGATTGCTGAGAGTAAACCAACTGAAGATGAAGAGCTACCCCTAGTCTTGTTCACTAGTACTACTGATGAGTGGTTTTCAAATGTTTCCTATCTGCTAGCATATGGTGAATTCCCACCTCACTTATCCACTTAAGGCTAGCAAATATATTCTATGGGAAGGGAATTTATATAAGAAAGGAGTGGATGGAACCTTCTTAAGATGTGTGGATAAGGAGCAATAGAAGAAGCTACTAGAGACTTTTCACAATGAAGCCTATGGAGGAAATTTTTTTGCTTCTATAACAGCTTTTAAAATCTTGCGGCAATGTTTCTACTAGCTAGGTATGTTTAAATATGCTTATGAATGGGTGTCAAAATGTGAAAAGTGTCTGAGATTTACTAGTGGACCTTACTTGGCTGCATTGCCCGTAAGACCTATAGTAATTGATGAACCTTTTCAATAATGGGTGTTAGATTTTATTAGACCTATCAATCCTAATTCCAGTGTTGATCATACTCACATCTTAACTATAACTGATTACTTTACTAAGTGGGTGGAGGCAATTTCTATGAAGCACACCACATCTAAAGTTGTCTATAATTTTTTGAAGGAGAACATCTTGGTTAGATTTGGCATCCCTAAGAAGATTGTTGCAGATAATTCTAGTAGCTTCTCTTCTTCTAAGTTTTCTTTATTTTGCTATGATTATGGAATTACTCTAGCTCACTCATCTGATTACTACTTACAACGGAATGGACAAGCCGAATCGAGTAACACAAATCTAATTTCAATTGTTAAAAATTTGGTGGATGAAAATCAAAGGAGATGGCATAAAAGCCTCTATGAAGCTTTATGGGCAGATAGGCTAACATATAAAAGAGCAATTGGGATGTCTCCTTTTAAATTGGTGTATGGAATTGATAGTGCAGTACCTATTCCTCTAGAATTATCAGCACTAAACTTACAAAAAACAATTGAGGATGAGCAATTTTAATTGACATTGGATAAGAGGATAATGTACCTAAACAAACTTGATGAACAAAGAGAGGTGGTAGTGGACAGAATTATAAGGCACCAGCAGGCAGTGAAGAAGATCTTTGACAGAAGGCCAGACAGAGGAATTTTGTAGTTGGAGATGCTATTTTATTGTGGGATAGAAGAAGAGAACCAAAGGGAGCTCACAAGAAAATTGATTCTCTCTAGAAGGGACCATTCACAATCAAACAAGTAATTGGTGAAAATGCCTTTCTACTAGCATACCTAGAGGGAACACCATTACCTCTTGCCTACAATGAGAAAGATCTCAAATTATACAACTGTTGATGTTACTAATTCCTTCTATGTATCATAGTTTCATTCCTTATTTTTCTCCTTGTGTGTTGTTATTTTTGTGTGACTGTGTTGCCCTTTGGAATTAGGCTTTGTGCCAAGTTTACCTAGATTTTCTATGTCTTGTTCAGTTCATGTCCCCATTCAGAGCCCATTGTTACACAATTTTTAAATTTTCCTAAGTCATTCATATGCTAAGTCATTGTTCCACCCTTATTATTTATTATTTGTGCCTTCCTTATAAGTTGTGGCCCCTTAGTCATTTTTTTTATGTATAGTCAGTGATCCCATGCCTTTTTTGAACCTCAGTTGGCAAGTTCAAAAGTTCCTGAACCTCTTGATTCCCTGACTTCTCACAAAGTAAATGTCTTACTTGATTTGTATTTTGACCTTGTGTTGTTTTGTTAAAATAAAACCCTTCGTAGTCAGAGAGTCAAAAGTTTGTTAAACTTATGAACTCTCGATTGGTTGGTTCATTTGTTCAGAAAATATGTGACACCTCATCTGAATGCATTCATTACTCCCAAAGTGTCATCCTTTGAGCTATTGATGTGTATGAAGAAGTGACACCTATCAGTCCATCATAAATTTAGAATGTTGGGAAGAGTGTTCGCACACTTTTCAGAGGGAAATAAAGGAGGTCATTTATGAATTTTGAAGTACAGTTCATCACCATGATTAAATGAAATTTATGTTCAGAATTTAATAATCTTTGATACAAGACTTGGTTAAATTCATCACCTCATAAGAAAAAACCTCATTTTTGCATTGCGAAGGAGAATATGCTAAAGGAGCTTCCAGTCCGTCATTAAAAGAGAATTTGTAGAACTCTTCACAAACAGGTCAGAATAATTGGTTTTTCTCCTATCTCTCTTTCTATGACAATTGGTAATTGTGATTCATTTGGTCTAGGAAGAACAATTTTTCTTTCATAAGTCTAGATAGCCAATTTTCCCCAAATGTCCTGTGGACCTCTTTTGTATCCTTGACCAGTTTAGAATTGTTTACTTTTTGGTTTCTCAAGCAAGTCATAATGAAATATAAAATCTAGGGGTCTCCAATCCTCTCTACTGTTGAGAATGGTTTATCAAATGTAAGGGATACAGACCTTAGCCATGTGGATTTAGAGGATTTCTGGGAGAGAATGCAACAAGAAAATAGGTTCTCCCTTGCCGAGAAAATTGTGAGCAGTGGTTTATCCTGAGATAGAGGTTTCCCGCCTGTTGTACCTTGTCCAGACTTAATTGTTGCATGTGTGAAGAATTATTACCATGACTGGCAAGAGATACAAGCCTTTTAAGGATTTGTGATAACAAAAATTGATTCAAAAGCCGTGTCACATGCTCTGAAGTCAATGGATTATGAGGAATTTGTTGATGTGTCTGTCACTATTGGTTGGGGGTATTTCTAGGATAAGAAAAACTAGTGTCAAAATCCTATTGCCCAAAGCTAGCTGAAGGTTGAGAAGAAAGGGAAGTCTAGACTCCCTACTAGTTTGAAAAGATGCCACTTTAAAGAAGAAACCTTCGATATGAATACTCTATTACATCATATCATTGGGAGCATTGAATCAGACTCTTTTGCAAACTAGATGTGCCAATTTATTTTACTCATTTGTAGTGAGTCTCAACACATAGACTAGGCCAAATTGATAAGTGAACACATGCACGAGCAACTGGTGAACTTTCAACAGAAGGTGAATTCTCATGTGTTCTCTTTTGGTGTACATTATAGCCAATAAAGAGGTTGTTTGGCTTGGTTTGAAATCCCAAGGGTCTCTTACTCTAGACACACCTGTGTATCATTATTTTTTGCAATTGTAAAAGGATATCAGAATGAGAAATTTCCACAGGGTGAATGATGCTTTCCTCATGCTCTCTAAAAATAAGATTGAAGGTTCTTTAGAGAGGAGAATCTCCCCTGAAGAAACTGCATTGGTAATGAATTTTGGTAGTTTTTATATTTAGTTTGATCATTTTTCTTATTTAAGAATTGGGGGTTTTGAAAATGCCCCGTCAAAATTGCTAAGATACCCTTCATATTTTCTGGTGCTTTTGGAAGTTTGCTACCAAATGGGGACTGTAAATATCAGTTACCATGCTATGAAGAAGAAAGGATATTATTTTCCCATGTCTTTGTGTTTCTTTTCTTGCAAGAGCAATGATAATGCCTAAAGTGTGGAGAAATTGTTGGCTGAGTATAATCTCCATTCGTTGCCTGTGAGACCAACCTTTGATAGCAAAAACTTTGTGAAAAGGAATATGCATGGAGGTAGTCTGTATCTACATAAGCATCATCTTGAGGACTACTGGGAAGACTTCTTGGATAAAAAATAAGTGCAACAAAGAAGCTGGATGAGGTTAACAATTGACCAAGTCCATGCTTTTGATTTGCCACTATGAGTCTCAGAAGGTACAGATGATAACTCAGATATTTTGGATGAAGATTATCATAATTCTATTGTGCAACCCTTGCTTCAGGTGAAGGAAGTCACAAATATCATGATCTATTCTTTTCATGTCTTAAGAAGAACTGAGAAATGGCTTAATAAGAAATTCAGAGAGCATGTTGGCTCTTTAATGCCAAAATAATTTGCTACAAGAGAACATAGCAAGTCTCAAGCATCTCACACTCCCAGAACTACATCAAGTTTGGATACAACTCTTCATAGAGTTGGCTCACAATCGGGTGGAGATGGAGAGCAACTTGAAGATAGCATAAGGTTGAAGACTACCTGTGAGCAAGATGACCGGCCTATGCCTGTGACAACTGAAACAAAAAATAGATTGGATGCTTCATGACAGTTTGCAAGCAAACCATGTGCCTCCTTCCCCTCCTTTGGTACCTGATAGTGATTCTTTGATTTTTAATCAAATTGGTGATGATAATGTTTTTCAATATTTATTTGGTAATCCTAATTCTCCTAGTTTGAATGATCCTTTGGAACAAAATACTCCTCCTGCACATTCAAATGGCGTGGTTTTGAATACTAATGTCAATGTTAGTGTTTCTACTTCCCCCTCTCCCTCCTGGTTAAAGAAGGTTTTTCAAAAAAAGAATATGTATGCTCCCATGATAGATACAAACATAGACACTGTGGCCAAGTTGTTGTAGGATACACCTAAGCCTAAGAGGGCTAAGAGGATGTCTAGAATGGTGGCAGATCCTTCTACAGGACATCTTATTCTAGAAATTACAGATCTTGTAGGTGATAAAATTGAAGATGAAGTCACTAAAGCTGGCTTTAATACGAGCTGAGTTGATATGGGACCTTCCACTGTTGAAGGTGAAATCTATCATGCTAAGTTCTCTGTGAGCACTTTGTCAAAGAGAATCAAGAATGAGCAATAGGAGAACATCAAATTACAGGCTCAAGTGAGATCTTTGACTTTATTTATTCAATCTATCTTGAGAATTACTACTCAACCTTCAAATGCGATGCCTAACATAGCTATGGATGGCCCAGACCCCAATCTGTTGCAACAAATCAAATAGTGCCAAACCCTAGGAAATGCTATCGATCAATGGGTGGAGAAAATTACTCTTGATGGTTTATTCTATATTGAGGAAGTTGTAAATTTGTACACCTCCATTTCTAAGAAAAGGGAAACATTGGTTATGGAATTACAAATTGTTAGAAAAGACAACAATAGTCTTTTTATGGTTTCTAAAGAAGTTAAAGAAATGGTCAACATTGATACTAGCATTCTTGTAGCTGAGAAAATCCTAAATGAGCCTAGGGAGAATGAATCTACAGTCTGGCTAGATACGCTCGAATGGAGAATGTCTATACTAGGAGTAGTGGAGGAGTAGATGAGGAGTACATTGACTCGTTATTTCATTGATATGAAAGATCTTAAGAGCAATTTCATAATTTTGGACACAGAAGTGTTCAGTGAAGATGATGATAAGTTGCTTGAAATCAAGGAGATAAAACAAAATTTCAAGAAGATGATTAATGAGGAGCTTGTGGCTAATGATATAGTCACTGGTGAGTCAATTGGAAAATTTGGAAGAATGACAACCTATCTCAAAACCTTCACAAGTGAAATTGATGAGATCCATAAAGGATGGCGAATGTTGATCGGATGATAAGTAAATAGAAGCTCCGAGATAATATCACAAGCAACCCAAGTGGTAAAATGTTAACATCAATCATTGGCAGGTACAAGACTTATAAAGAAAAATTGTGTGCATTGGTGAATCAAGCAGCATAGGTTGAATTAGCTTCGGGAGATGGGCAAAGTAAAGAAAAGAAAGTGGCACAAAGGGAGGTGGCACTTGATGAAGATGTGACAGTTGTCAACTAATGACTTTTTCATATGCTTTGATTTTATTTCTTGCAAAAAAACTATTGGCTTTGGAGATCTCTCTTTAAGTTATTGCTTATTTTTAAAACATCTTTAAATTGGCTGTCCCCAAGAAGCTATTATTATTTTTAAATATAGTTATGGTGACAAGGCTATAAATTCTAGGATCCTGTCAATGTTTAAGATCTTTTTGGAAAACTTCATTTTAAGAAGAGATTAATTTTGATGTGTTTCTATTTTTAGTTGCTTTAATATACAAATTGAAGTTGGTATAGTGAGAATTCAGTGATAATAAACTTTGTGTTATGGTTATTGGATGCTTATTCTTCTTATGTTGAATGTGTTGTTGGTTTATTAATTATCAATTCTATGTTGAAGTAATTGGATAATTCTATTCTTGCTCATTGTTGTGGATGTGTATCTTTTGATGAATTGTTTACAGTGGTAATTGTATGGTAATCGATGTGATTCTTTAATAGTGTGATTGAGATTATAGCTATTGAAATCTTTGTACTTCTTTGAATTTAGATTATATTGAGGTTTATTGCCTTTAATGCTTTCCGGTTAAAAGAATCACCTTTCCTACTTTCTGGTGAAAAGCATACCATATTTCTATTCTTTATAAATCATCTAAAGGTAGTTGTACCTTGTAAAATAAGCAGAGAATCATTGCAAAACATCATTGCAATCAGTTCAACTGTTGGTCCAGTTGTCACTTGTGTGGGTGTGAGAATATAGAGTTAGGTGGTAAAATCTATACACCAACACATATCAAATTGATCAAGTTTTAGATCCACCCTTTTTTATGTCTGCTTATTATCTTAGGTGATTAGGGTTTGAGCATACATACTAATATATCTATTCATTTCCACCTACCTATGAACACTTGGATATTTCATCATCATGGATCCTCATAGGTCATTTTCTCTAGATAATCTACATGCATATTTTTTTTATTGTGATATGTTTCTATCTTTCATGGCTTGTGATCCCTCTATCTTTGATACTCTCATGACCTTTTATACTGTTGAAGAGGATGTCTTTTCTACGAAGGTGTTAAATTATATTATGTGTTGCATTTCCCTCCTTCATAGAGTGGTTAGCACTTATCTTTTTCTCTTAGATTCACTTATCTCACTTGTCCATGAGCTTCATATAGATCTTATTTCCCCTATAACTTTTGATAGTGATGTGCATGCACTTAGTGAGGTTTTATCTTATGATGTTGACACAACTTGTGTGATGGATATAGATGGCATTATAACTTCTTTACCTATTCATGACATTGTTGAACAATCATGATGATCTCTCACCTACATGTCATGATAGCTTTATGTCTATCTTCATGGATTCACGTTCTTTAGATGTGTTACCTTATTTCATAGATGATGATGTGTCTTGTGATGATCATTCTTTAACATCTCATGTGAGTCCTATGGATACCTATGATTTTATTTTGCTTTGTGATACTTGGACCATGATGATAGTTCTTAGCTTTTCATGTGGATGTAAGTGACACTTCATTAACTCCTTGTTTATTACATGATGATTATGATTGTTCTATGGATTCATCATTTTTTGTTTTAAATATTTCTTACTAATTATGAATATTTAGAAGATATGTGACATCTTATTGATTGGTGAGCATCAAAATTTAAATAAACAAAAGGGGATCCCTAGTTAGAAAAGGTTGTGTTATGCAAACAATAATAGAAACTAGTGAAGTCAACATTGATAGTTTGGAGAGGCCAAGGAATCCTCATAAAGGCCATGATAAATAAATATGAAGAAGATGCCAAAGATATGATTTTACAACTAAATTCTTCCAATAGAATGTGAGGTGGGAACTCCAAAAAAAAGGAAGAAATGAGATAAATATATGGAGTGCAAGAAAAAGAATCTTGTTCATGTCAAACATTGTTATTTCTATATTGTCTACAAATAGATCCATAGTCTAAAGTATCACTAATATAAGTAAATTGCAAAAGGGGAGAGAAAGTAAGAAGATAGTAGTAAGTGCATGAAGGTGTGAAGAAAAATGATAAAAGAGAATAGAGAGAAGGAGGAGGTCATAGAGAAAGGTAGATTGATATTATTCTTTATATTTTGATGTCTTAACAAATCCTAAGACAAGGTTTAGATTTAAGTTGGTCTTGAACGAAACCCTTAGTCTCAAAACTTGATAAGTTTCCTAATATGGAATCTTAATTATTGATATTATTTTGATAATCATAACTAATACCCTAAGGCACTCTATGGATATGGGAATCCCTTAACCAAATCTTAAGTTTATATGAGATAATTTTTACAAGGGCTAAATCACAATAATGTGTCCCACTCTTGGGCCACATGTTGATTTACCAAAATCTACAAAATAGTATGTTCCACTATCATGACCCTCCCCATCACATTTATTTCTTGGTATAAGGTGGAATATGTGAATTAGTTATTGACTTATGATATTGGCTGTCATTTTTTATCATTTATATTTCTTTTGATGCTAGAATTTGCTTCTAATTTCCTTCATAGATTATGTGCAAATATAGGTTGGGTCCAGCGTCACTAATTCAGTCTAATGAAGGCTTCTAACTTGACCATGCAAGCTACTGCGAATACCTTACCTTGTTATTTGGTTGAGTGTTACTACTCACCATTTGAGGTTTGACTATTATGTAACTAGTCACAAAAAACATTTATACTTGAGTTCTTAACTATTTTTGACACCTAGTTGTTGTTAGGTGTTTTAATAGTGATTGTTGGCCTAAAGCTGCTATGGGTAAATTCTAAAACCTAAAATATTAGAGTAATAATAATTAATAAATTTAGGACCCTAATGTTAAACCTTTATTCAAATTGTAAAGTCCTAATAATTCACAATAAATTAAATTAAAACTAGCACTATAATGCCTAAAGTGGTGAGATGAGTGTTTAAACTTGAAGTGGGAAGTTAATTGGTTGGTACTTTTCCTTCATTAAATAAACCACCATCATGTACAAGGCATTAACTAGTAATTAAATATCTTATACATGGGAAAGTGAAGTTTGATTAAGAATTCTATTAAAGGTCTTCAAATTTAGTTTTCCTTTTCATTCTTCATTTCAAGTTTTGAGGAAGAATTGAGTCATCTTGCCATGTACAAGGCATTAACTAGTAATTAAATATCTTATACTTTTTGAGGGGAGGAATTCATATAAAATTATGTTTTGAGGATCCAAGAGGATCATCTCTCCAAAGGGATTCAAGAGAAAAATAAATACCATTAAGAGAGAGGGATGAATCAATATGGGACTATACCATCCATTTAGGGTTTTTAGAAATCATAGATTTGGTATGTGATCTAACTATTCTCTTACAAAGAGGACATAGTCTATGATGACATGCACTTTAAGGGGTAAGTCATGACTCCCTTGAAACTTTTGTTAGATCAACTAATGGAGGTAACATGCCCTCAAGCTCTATGTGCTACATATAAAAGAGGAATATTTCAAGGGAACCCATGAGCAGGGACTTCATGTGTTGGTATGCCATTCAATTAACTAATATAATTTTATTCTATTTATAATTTGGGTCAAGTTGATAAGATTTATAAAGGGGGTTACCTATGAGCTTTCATTAGGAGTCATGTAGGGTTCAAGCTAGATTCAACCCAAAGTGGGGTAGCACCTACTATTAAAGAGCATAACTTATAGCCTAAATTTGTGTATACTATCATATTCACTGACTATTGGGATAGTATTAACTAGCAATATTTTGTTTGATCCATGTTAAGGATCATCTTTTCTCTATTTATTACTAAATGGTTCATAGTATGCTTTAATATGTATTAAATAAAGATGTTATAGTATAGACTTGCACTACGACATGTGTTACATATCCTATAATAATGCATATTGATAGAAAGTAGGTTAACATACATGACACACATATACGTTTTACATGGTATTCCCATACATTATATATGGAGAACATGCATGGTATCAGGAGGTTTTTATTGACATAATTGCATTTATCTTTATGTATAATATGGTGATCTACAAGCACTATTTATGATATCCCCATATAAATTTGTTGTTGTTCTAAATGATGAATGGTTAAACTTAGGTTGAGGTTGTAAACCCTGACTATTTCTTAGGTTACATTATAGACAATTAGAACTTTATGATTGAGTAGTACTAGTTTTACTATGATATGATCATTAGATCTTGACTAGTCCTCTTTCTCAAGAAAACATACATTTAATAGTTGTTAAGTGAATTCATTTATGGATAGTGCCATGTTGAGTTCTTATAGGTAGGGGTGAAAAATAGGAATTAAGTATCTATTTCCCATACAAAAAATGATTATCTTATTTTTTGAAAACATGTTGAGAAATATGTCCTTTCGTAAATTTCCATGACTAGGATTAAAAGATACCCTATTATATATTTGCATTCAAATTATTCTACTATATAAGGGTTTTATCTTGACCTATAAAGCATTTCTAATTGAATTTTTAGGTGTTAAAGATCTTGCATAATACTATTATTTTGATTATGCTAAATTAGACACTTAAAATATGTTCTCAATGATGATCTATGATTTATGGATTAGAAAACCGTCATATGTGGAAAAAGAGATATGAGTGAATTATAAGAAGTCACTTGCATAGAAACTAAGGGGATCATTGTATGACCTTATTAATTCTATAATAGGGTGTAGATACATATTTATAGTCTTGATGTCACTACAAGACAACAATTGATTTTAAATTTTGTGATTAGATATCCTCATACATGACTAAAATGTATTATTGCATGATATTAGGGAATGATACTTGTACATGTGTTCATCTATTTTCCAACTATATGAATATCCCCAACTAATATCTATATAGGATGATTACTATATCTCTCTATGTTGACATTGACATCTAAGTTATGATCTTGTTAACCTCACATGTAGTCAAGATACTTTTAAATAACAATGGCATGTGGGATTACATAAGGTTGTGATTATGTTGATCTCAACATTGTGACTATGATAAGTAAGCTGGACCACTCAAATATGTCTTTATAAACTTTGAATTGTTTTAGTTAGGTTTGTTGTTTTCATCATTATTAATGTTAAGATGGTTGCCAATGATCTACAAACATTGATATCTATGTTGGCATGGTTTATGGGTTATGAGATGGATGTGAAACTAATGCATTATTCTAGTATTCTTAATCCTAACCTTTTTTATGTTAAAAGATCATGTATATTAGTGTTGTTCAACACTAGTTGGTATATTATATGACACTATATGTTGAAAAGTGTAAGTATATTACATTATGCCTTACTGGAAACTTGAATGATGTTAAAATAGTCAATGCAATAATTGGTTCAAAGATTAACCAATGTTAAGGAGAATGAATGAACAAAGAGTCTTGATGTCCATTCCTTGTAGTCAAACATATCTATTAAACTAGCACAAGAAATTGGGTGGACTGCCAACTCAATCACCCTTTCTATAGTGGGGTTGGATGTGTTGGTTCCTTTTTAGGTTTTCACTTGGTATTATCATTTATCCAAAAGAAGTATACTAAATCTTATGAGAAAGTCTCTCCATGATATGGATCATTGAAGGGGTGGGCCAACAAACAAGAGGTAGATAAGCCTCTTCTACACTTAGAGCTCTACTAGACTCAAGGGAGTCATCCTATGAATATACACTAGATAAAGATAAGGGAACATAGTTTGGATATCCTAGTGGAATATTAGATATAATGTTCATGAAGACATGGCAAGGATTTGCAAGACTAAACACATTCACAACCATTCTTTGTACCCTTAAGTTTAGACATAAACACAATAAACTATTTAATGAATTATATTTTGAATATTTTTATTTTTTAATAGATATATATGGGTTGGGGGACTAGGAATTGGTCAGTGCCTATTTATGGGATTATCTATCAAGAATATGTTGCAACAAATGCTATCTTAACAATAACAACACTGGTAGTTTAATTCTTAGTATCATTGTCTGACAATGATATAAACCAATTGATTGTGCTCATTCAAATATAATCATTCTTAGTTATCCTCAACTAACATTATAGATCCTATTATTGATTCAGAAAGCTTTACCATATCCCTTGAATAGATACTAAATCAATACAATAATTCATACAACAAATGTGTGTTCAAGAGTTTACCATCATTTCCTTGAATATGTACTCTTAAGAAAAACAATGTAGTTATAGGAGATAATTATACTTAACAAGTTTTCACTCATAGAAAGAAACCATATGTAATCATTAACATATAATTTTCACAACACAAAACCCTCCTCTGTATTTCTCAAAAATTTACCTACAACAATTACCGAGGATTTTCCCTCTTTTTTTCAACCTTCTTATAGATGAAAATACAACCCACTTTATATGATGAGAACAATAGATCATTGGTTAGATAAGTGACACATATAATCCTATCAACAAAAATTGAATCAATGAATGAGTTCAATTGGTGATTACATCTTGATAGACATGGTGATGCAGAAAAAGGGAATAATCATTGGTTATTTGTGCATTGAGTTGGTGTGAAGGTCAAGAGGTACTTTAATGCTAGAACTAGTTGATCAATAGACATCACTATCCTCTTCTATTCACAAACATATTATGAGACACATTATTCTATGTGAGTTTGGTGCACTACTGGAGGTTGTTCAAATAATGAGTGTGAACTGAAAGAAACCTTGTGAAATCTACATCCTTCATCATCCACTATTGAATATGATGGAATCACGCCCTTGGGGTAAGCCATGTTTTTTGAGCAAGAAAAATGCATTTGAGAAGTTTGCAAGAGACAAATCTGGCATTAAAGGTGATATGGGAAGTTGTTGGCACATTCTAGAGTTTTTTGTAGGAGTTTGGAAATTCTATAGAAATTAGATGTAGAACTAGATATGAATTTGGTAACTTCATAGAAGAACCACATGGAACTGAAGGTAAAGTGGAGGAAAAATATGTGAAAGAGATCCAAAATCAAGGCAATGTCCTGCAAAGGGGATTGGGAAGAATATATAAAAAGGTAAGGGACCAAAGGTTAAGTGCTAGGAAGAAAACTACAAGAGGGTTTTGGAATTTGATAGAAATGCAAAAGGGAATAGCAACTGGGTGTGAAATCAACAACATTCAACTTGCTTTATCATGGTGGCACCTTCTTTATCATCTTCAACTTGTTAGAGGTTTGGACCTTTTCAAAACCTTGTTCATGATTTTGGAGGTTCACGAACCTACCAAAACATCGATGGAGTTATATTCATTTTTTCTTATTTGTTCTTCTTGATTGGAAATTTTAGAGTTTCATGAACCTACCAAAATGTTGGCACTTCACAACCTTTCCTTTCTTTGTTGGCATTTTCAAAGGTTTGTGAACCACCTAAATCACTAAAAAAGGCCTAACAAAGACTTAGACAACCTTATGTACTTAGAAAATTTTGAGATTTTACAACTTGGGTGAATAACTGAAGTATAAGGGGAAGTCAAGAATTACACCAAGGATACACCTTGAACAAAATGGGGCCCAGTGGAATTCTATGGAGATTTTATGTGTAATAGGAGGTGGATACAAGATGTGTGATGAAAGGATCATGTCCAGTATCTTGTCAGGATTCCATAAAATGGGAAATGAAGAGAAATGCAAGGGGCTAAAGGATCTAATGGAATTTGTGAGAAATTAGAAGGGAAAAGGAGGTGGATATAGGATAGTGCAAGTGAGTAGAAAACATTTGGTAACCCATTAAAAATCTACTTCTAGTAGTTCACTAAATCTCTGCAACTCTACCAAAACACTAGAAAATAACTTAAAACTCCCCAAACTTAAAACTTATTAGATTTCACAAAACCTAAGGAGCAACATTTAGGAAAGATTCCTCTTATTTGACAAAACCTAAGGACCTAACACATAAAAAACCTTAAACTCTAACTACCTAAAGGAAAGTTAAGACATGAAAATTTGATGTAATGAGAGGCTCCAATAGGGTGTCTATCACTCATCAAGTTGGTTTTAACACAACTACTTTAAAGTAGTATGACTTTGTGGACTATTTAACTAAGTTATCCTTGATCTTAGTAATACTATGATCTAATCTTATATTGCTTCTAATGAAATTCAATTGCATAAACTTGATACTTATAGAGGGCAAGGTGCTATAATAAGAGCCAAAATTCAATGGATCAAGGAAGGAAATAGAGGTTATAGATCTTTTTTAACTATTTGAATTACAAACATAAGAGGGAAAATTTGTTCTTTGATGCATGAACATGATTCTTTATTTACATATCCCATTGCTTGATAACCTTACTCTTTTAGAATTTCTATTGAAATATTTTCAAGGAGGATAACAAGTGGGTGGACATACAAGAATCCCTTGAAGATATAGTTAAAGATTTTATTTCTAATCAAATTGATCTTGGTTACAACAAGTTTTTAGATTGGATCCTATCTCTTCAAGAGCTTAAGAGGGCTCTTTTCTCTATCTCATAACAAAAGTCTGGGTTTTGACAAGATTCCCTTAGAATTGATGTAGGAGGATCCCAAGCTGTAAGATAAATCTTGCATCACCCAAAAATATTGTATTTCACTTTTTTGTATGCGCTTGTTTATAGTAACATTCTAGTTATCAGTCAACCACCAAAATTCCTACTACATTTCACCGCACTTGCATATTTTACCTCACAATTGGGAACATACACTCTACATTGATCCTAGAATGTTGCAATCAATTTCTAAAAGTTTTTGATCATCACAAGGGTCTAACTTGTTCTTTGACCTAGCATTAGGCATAATGGGCTGACACCTAGTTTCACTATTTATAAAACCTTCCCAAAGTGTGCAGAAACAAAAGAACACATCCACATGTTCATTCAACCTAGAGAGATTATGGTATGAACCACAAAAAGATTCATTGATCCATCATTACTGCATTCATTCCAGAAGTTTCTTTCACATGTTTGGCCAACTACATGTTTCACAAGGCATTAAGTTTTGTACCACCTTGCAATTGATTGGAATCACTCCTAATGCTAGAAGATAATATGTAAGCATCCTTGAAGATCATTAGAAGTTAGTTCAAAGAAAGGAGAAGAGAGCTTGACATGGTATTGTATTGTATTATCTTTCAAATTTTGTAATTTACCCATTTGTAATCAAATGATTGAGTCCTAGCATGTTAGAAGCCCATGTGGTAGATTGTAATTTTGTGGTGACTGAGAATGAATAAAGAACATATCACTATTTTATTGTTTTATTGATTTTTTCTATGTATTTGTTCATTTGGCTACATGGTCGGATAATCCTTCATAGGACCCTTCGACCATGACTGCATCAAGTGGTATCAAAGATAGTTAAACAATTTTTTAGAATGAGTTTGGTAAATAAAAGGGGATAAAACAAATCTGTAGGTGCAGTGTTGGTTGAACTAGTCTAGGATTCATGAATCATGATATGAGTTTGGTAAATTAAGAAGAAGAAGATCAATGTGAATCTTCCAACAAGAGAGTGTTAGGTAGATGATTCTTGTGACTTCAACTGGTTTTAAAAACATGATAAAGGGGGTAAATCATAAAACATGTAACAATAGAAATTGCACATAGAAAATAGAACTTTCTTTTATTGATTTGGACAACTTATTACATTATAGAAGCTCTAATACAATTAGAGGAATCAACCCTCCACAGGCTGCAACACATTACAAATTCCTATCACAAGACTCTAGTATCATCTACCTTCTATAACCCCAAATCAGCTAGGGTTTCTATTTTCCCGCCTATTCTTGACTCCACACTTGCCCCCTCAACTCTACTACCACCCAAGGTTCCCAAAATAGTCATAAATAGCACTTTTTGGTAGCTTCTAGCTAAATTTCAAAATTTGCAACTCCCTCCAAAAGTAGGTCGACTTCCGAGAAGCATAACTTTTGATCCGGGTGTCCGATTGACGAACCGTTTCAAGCGCCAAAAAGCTCGCGATGTGAACTATCATGCCAGATATACGTAAATGGATTTTCATCAACTTTTCAGGATGTTATGGGATGTTTTAGTGCCTCATATGTCATTTCAAAAATTTTCAAGGGCTTTTCAAAAAACAAAAACTTTAATATCTTTCAGCTCACAAATCATCTTTGCCTGATTCCTTCACCAAAGGTCTTGTATTTCTGTTATGTAACTTTATGTAAGTTTTTTCTTCAATCCATGCCCAAATACAAACTTTCCTAAAATGGCAGGTAGACTTTCCAAAACTGGTAGTTTGCTATTTTTAGCAGTTTGGAAAAAGACTGAAAGTCCTACATCATTATTTAGGAGATTATGGAACCAAAAACACTAATTATGGAAAGAAATGAAAACATCTACAATGATTTTGAATTAACTCATTTTTGGGTGATACACGATTGCCCTTACAACACTAGATGCTCCTGCATCAGAAACCCAGGGTAATTTGAGAAGTGACCCTGTCACGTCTTAGGTGTTTGTGTGAGGAAAACCCAAACGGTCAACCTCTTCCTTAGACAACCAAGAAGAATCTTCAATAGGCCTTCCTTTCCATTTCACTAGATATTCTTCATATTGCTTGTTCTGAGTACTTCTTCCCACACGGCTATCCAAGATCTCTTATATCTCCTCCGTTGAAGTAGATGTCAGAATACTCCACTGTTCTTCTGTTGTTCCATTCTTTGTACCACCCTCATGATATTCTGTTAAATCAGCAATGTTGAACACAGGGGAAATATTAATCCCACTCAGTAGCTCTACCTCATATGCATTTCCTAAATCATGCTTCTTCAGGATTCTGCAAGGTCCAAATTTCTTCATTTTCAACTTATTGTATGTTCCAATTGGGAACCTTACTTTTCTCAAGTGAACCATGATTTCATCTCCTACCTGGAACTCCTTATACCTCCTCTTCTAATCTGCCTTAGCCTTGTACTGAATATTAATCTTATTAATGTGCTTTCTCACCTCTTCATTCAAATTCTTCAGATGTTGTACAAAGTCTTCAGCTTCAGCACTTGTCTTTTCTCCTTTGTCCAACTTCCTTAACTCAGAAGCATTTCTCAGGATATTGCCATATACAATCTAGAATGGTGATTTACCAGTACTCCTATTGATAGAATTATTGTAAGCAAATTCTATCTATGGTAAAATCAAATTGCATCCCTTGCGCTTATCTCCTACTAAGCATCGTAGCAGGTTACCCAAACTCCTATTCACCACTTCCGTCTGTCCATCAGTCTATGGGTGGTGCGTAGAATTGAACATCAAATTTGTCTTCAACTTCTTCCATAATGTCCTCTAGAAATAACAAACAAACTTGGTATCTCGATCTGAAACTATGTTCTTTTGTAGACCATGTAATCTCACCACCTCCCTGAAAAATAACTTAGCAATATGAATGGCATCATTAGTCTTCTTGCAAGGAATAAAATGTGCCATCTTTGAGAATCTATCCACCACCAAAAAAATGGAATCTGTCCTCTCTGTGTCCTTGGTAAACCAAGAACAAAATCCATATTGATATCATCCCATGGCTTCTCTAGTATAGGTAATGGCTGATATAACCCTATATTCTGACTTGTTCTTTTTTCCATCTAACACAATCTGCAACTCTACACAAATTTCCTCACATCCTACTGCAACTACGGCCAATAATAATTTTCACCAACAATGGCAATGGTCTTATATCGACCAAAGTGTCCAGCCAATCCTCCACTATGCTTCTCCTTAATCAGGCTCTCTCTAATGGAACTCCTTGGAATACACAACTAGCTTCCTCTAGACAACATGCCGTATTGGATTATGAAATCCAACCATTTTTTCCTATCCAAAGTAACAGGTTCCAAAAAAACTTTCCAGGCCTCTGAAAAATCTAGATCTTTAGGATACAAACTTTTGAGCTCATCGAACCCAACAACCTCTATCTTCCCACTCCTGTGCTTCAAAACAAAAGTATAGCTCTACAAAAACTCAACCCATTTTAAGTGCCTTTGATTTAACTTTCCTTGACTATTAAGATATTGCAAAGCCTGATGATCAGTATATAAAAAAACTCCTTTGACAACAAATAATGTCTCCATTTCTTCAAAGCCTGAACTATTGCATAAAACTCCTGATCATAAATAGAATACTTTTTCTTGGCATCATTAAGCTTCTCACTAAAATAGGCAATGGGCCTACCTTCTTGACTCAAAACAACTCCTATAGCACTACCACTAGCATCACAATCTACCTGAAATACCTTATTGAAATTTGGAAATGCCAAAATAGGTTACTCTGTAACTTTCTGCTTCAATGTATCAAAGGTTTTGTCTGCTCCTTTAGTCCATCTAAACTCTTTTCTATCCCCTCTCATTGTCTTCGTTACGGGTGCACAAATGCTACTAAAATTCCTGATAAACTTTCTATAAAAACTTGCCAAACCATGAAAAGATCTTACCTTGGAAGCACTCCTTGGCGTTAGTCATTCAATAATAGCCCTCACCTTCTCTGGGTCCATCTTAAGACCTTCCTCTGAGACAACAAATCCTAGGTATACCAAGTCTTTCATTGCAAAACTACATTTCTTCAGATTAATCAACAACTTCTGTTCTCTTAGCTTCTCTAAAACTCTTCTAATATGCATCAGATGCTCATCCCAAGTCTTACTAAAAATTAAAATATCATCCAAATAAACAATAACAAAACTTCCCAAACATTCTTTCAATACCTTGTTCATCAGCTACATGAATGTGCTCGGTGCAATGGTTAGCCCAAATGGCATGACTAACCACTCATACAAACCTTCTTTGGTTTTGGAGGCTGTCTTCCACTCGTCTCCTTCTCTGATATAGATCTAGTGATACCCACTCTTTAGGTCAATCTTTGTGAAGTACTTGGCTCCACTCAAATAGTCCATTATGTCATCGATTCTGGGCAATGGGAATCTGTACTTGATCATGATCTTATTGATGGATCGAGAATCTGTACACATTCTACATTCTCCATATTTCTTTGGTACTAATACTGTAGGTAGCGCACATGGACTTAGGCTCCCCCTTATCAGTCCCTTCCTTAACAGCTCTTGAACTTGCCTATTCATCTCTTCACTCTCTACAGGAGTCATTCTATGGGCTGCCTTATTCGACAAACTAGCTTGGTGCAGGGGCACCCCTTCAACAGGATCAACATACACAAGAGGGAGAAGAATAAGAATAATATGTTTTAGACATTTCATGCTACCTTATAGCATCTTCAAAATGTAAGATTTTATATTGGCATTTCATGTTTGTAAACTCCAAACTTGACATTCTAGACAAGTTGGATTAAGGGAAGGGTTAATCAAAGTGTCTTAACATTAGGAGTTTTGCTGTCTTATGCAAAACATATGTCATAATGTAAATTAGGAGTTTTTACCACTAATCTTGGTAAAATCAAAATCCTAGAAATAGAGAGGAATGTCGGTCTCTCACCATTGGGAAAGATAAATAGGAAAATCCTTTGGAATAGAGCAAGGGTGGTGTGTGTTTTGGTTTTGGTCGAACAGTTGAATGTGGTTTTGAAACACTAAGAAGGAGAAATAGAAATTTTGCAAATTGGTTTTTCTTTCCAAAATTCTGAATTCTATGTAGATACTCTGTGTAGAAATTCATTCTATATAGAATTTGTGTATAATCTGAATTTAGTGCCTCTGTGGTCGAAATGACTAGATAAATCCATTCCACTGGTGGATTTCTGTGAAATCAATGGAATGGACTTGTAAATTAGTTCCCCATTTGTGCTTATTCATTTGTCTGTTAGGTATAGTAGGATAGGAATTGCAGAATCACTCCAAGTATCTCATCAGTGTATACCATTGTTGCAGCTGAGTGTCCATTTGTGTATATTGGCTGTGTATATGTCAATTGTATATCAATTACATGTTTTGTTGTTGCATGACGAAAAGACACCAGTTATGAGTGTCTGTCATTTGTATGAGATAACCTTCTGTGTGTATCCTATATTTGGGCCATCGGTGTGAGAAGTAAGGAAGTCTAGACGAAAAGGAGTTGACGTAGGGTTTTCAGCGTGACAGGAAACATCGGCGGAAGGAATAAGGACCATGCCGATAGGTATGTGTCTGGCTGACGAGGAGTTGGCACATAGGGCATCAGTGTGACTAGGAATATCGGCAGAGGATACAAGGTTTTTGCCGATAGTTCTAGGTCTTGGCAATAAGGAGTTTGTGCTTCGGGATGAGCATAACGATCAACCGAAGGAGAAATTGTCATACCGAAGGGGGAAGTCTTGGCAACAAGAGTTTGACATCGGCGAGATGGTGTGTGTCAAAGAGACAAAACTCTCGAGGGCCAATGGTATAAGTGTTGCCGATAGGCAACCAAAGGCGGGAATAAGTCTTCGGTGAGAGAGTGCCCATTGGGTAAGGTCTGGGAAGTCATAGCGATGTTGTATATCACCCTGACGAAAGAGGCATCAGTGTGAGTCATGGTATCGGCCAAGCGAAGTTGAGTTTCACCGATGTGAAGAGTCTGACCGATAGGCATAAGGTGTGGATAGTCTATCAGGGAGAGGAGAGTCATCGGTGAAGGGTTTCTGGTCTCTCCCGATCGGTTAAGTCATACCAATGGTAGGGGATATCTAGTATATCAGGGTAAGTAAGTATATCGGCGGAGGAGTTTGAAGTCAGCCCGATAGATGATATCCTGCTGATAGGCACATAAACGAGATACTCATCAGTGTGAGATGGAGATCAGGGTGAGATGCATTAGAGGTGCCGATAGCCATTGTTAGGCTGATAGGGTATATCGGTGAGACATTTTGTTAACTCTTGCCGATGAAATGAGAAACACCAAATTCCACCATTAGTACACATTTCTGGCTATGGCTCTGCATCAAGTGGTATCAAGGCTAGAGAAAGCTCTGGGAAAGGCTATTGTGTATTTTGATTTTGAAAGGTGTTTGTTCCATCTAGCAGTAGAAGGAGAAAGAGAGCAAGGAGTATCTGTGGGGTAGAAGGAGAAAGCAAAATGTCAGAAGGAGAAGCTTCAGAAACTTTTCCAACAAAGATGACTAATGCTGAATTGATGGCCTTGGTAAGAAAGCAAATAGCAGAGAGTAGAGCTGATAGAGCTTAGAATCAAGCATTGAAGGAAGAACTAGAGAAGTTGAGGGACAGAGTGGAGAAAGGGGAAGAAAACTTTGGTGAACGAGAAGATGGGGATGATGAGGAGACCCCAGAGCAGGAAGACCTAGTGGTTCCTGTAGACCAGAGACCCTTACTCAATGCCCTCAGGTCCATGGAAAGAAGGACCATGGATGTGAAAATAGACCTGCCAGTGTTTGAAGGAAAAATGGAACCTGATTCAGTAATGGAGTGGATAGACTCCTTGAATAATTTCTTTGAGACTGAGGAGATACCAGAACACCAAAGAGTGAAGATGGCTCAGTCCAAAATGAAAGGAGCTGCACTAACTTGGTGGAATTTCATCCAAGATGACAGGGTGAAAGAGGGAAAGAACAGAGTTGCAACATGGAAGAGAATGATGGCATTGGTGGAGGCCTATGTTCCATTGGATTACAATATCCAATTACATAAGAGGAAACATAATTTGAAGCAGAAGGAGCTAGATGTCAACTCATACACAGAAGAATTCATGAAGCTATGTGTAAAAACAAAGGTAAGGGAAGGTGAGGAAGAGAAGGTAGCAAGGTACCTCAATGGATTGAGGTTCAACATCCAAGAAGACCTAAATCTGCATAATCCAAATAAAGTTCAAAAATGCTATCAAATGGCACTCAAAGTGGAAGAAAAATTAAAGAGAAGGCATGAGCAGAACAATAGAGGTAGAGGAAGACAGCAGAGAGGAGGAAGAAGTCCTTTTAGAGGCAAATGATTTGGATACCAAAGTGAATCCAATCAAGAGAACAACAGAGGGGACAGCAGTCAGAACCAAAGGGGAAGCTACAATCAAAGGGGAAACTTTAGGGGCAGAAGACCACCATTTAGAGGAAGATCTTAGGGTAGAGGACCTATCAGATGTTACAATTGCAATCAAGAAGGCCATATAGCTAGCAGATGTCCAGCAAAGGCAACAAGTTCAATAGGAGAAAAGAGGATCAATCTAATCCAAGAATCCGATTGTCAAAGTGTAGCAATCTCAAGCACTAATCAAAGTGTGAATGCTCCTAACAGTTATGGATATCCTGAGAATGGAGAATCTTTGATGATTAGGAGAGCAATGACCACCATGAAGGTGCCTGGAAAAGAACCTCCACAAAGGAAGTCTCTCTTCAGAACTACTTGCAAGGCAGGAGGAAAGGTATGTAAAGTTCTGATCGACTCTAGATCTACTGAGAATTTTGTATCCATTGAGATGGTAGAAAAGCTTAAGCTTAGGAGACTGCCACATCCTTGCCCATATAAAATTTCATGGCTCACCCAAGGTTAGCAAACAGTTGTAGAAGAACAGGCTTGGGTAGAATTTCAAATTGGCCCATACAAGGATAGGATACTATTTGGCATTGCCAAGATGGATGCTTGCCATCTCCTATTTGGAAGACCATGGCAGTATGATTTAAAAGCATACCATGATGGAGTTGGAAACACCTATTCAATCACCAAGAATGGTAAGGTGATAGAATTGCTACCATTAATGGAGAATGAGGTGGAATCAAAAGGAAAAGAAGTTAAGGTGATGATGGTAGAAGGTAAACAATTCATGAAGGGGATAGGAGAAGAAGGAGCAGTTGCATATGCTCTAATTCCTTGTCTGAAGGTGAACAAGGAATAGCAGCAAGAAGTCAAGGGAGAGAAGAGACAAAAATTCATAGACCCAGCTATCCAAGAGCTATTGGAAAAGTACAAAGGCATTATCTCTGATGGGATGCCAAGTTCCCTACCACCTATTAGGGATATTAGCCATTGTATAGATCTGATCCCAAGATCTACACTTTCAAACAAAGTAGCATATAAGCTCACTCCAGATCAGAATACAGAGGTAGTAAGGCAAATTGAAGAGTTGTTGAAGACAGGCCTAATTGGAAAAAGTTTAAGAAAGAAGGCACTTGGAGACTTTGCACTGATTCAAGGGCTATCAACAAGATAACAATCAGGTATAGGTTTCTAATCCCTAGGATAGAAGATTTACTTGATTGTTTAGGAGGTGCTAAATACTTCACCAAAATAGATCTAAAGAGTGGCTATCATCAGATTAGGATTAGACCTAGTGATGAGTGGAAAACTGCATTTAAGACTAATGGAAGGTCATGCCTTTTGGTTTGTCCAACGCCCCTAGTACCTTTATGAGATTGATGAATGAGGTCTTGAGAGAATTCATAGGTAAATTTGTCATAGTATATCTAGATGACATCCTAATTTTCAGTAATATGAGGGAAGAGCACCTCATCCATATAGACTTGGTTCTCAAAAGGTTATATGAAGAGCAGCTAATGATCAATTTAGCAAAGTGTCTATTTATATAGGAAGAAATCATCTACTTGGGATTTGTTATCTCACATAACAAACTAAAAATCAATCAAGAGAAGGTAAGTGCCATATTGTCTTAGCCAACACCCAAAACCTTGAATGATGTTAGAAGTTTCCATGGATTAGCAACCTTTTATAGGAAGTTTATAAATGGATTTAGTCATATTTGTGCACCCTTTCTTGACACCATAAAGGGAGGACAGAAGTGCAAGTTTACATGGACAAAGGAGGCAAAAAATTCTTTTGAAACATTGAAGAAGAAGGTGGCAGAGCAGCCAGTTCTTGCATTTCCTGACTTCAGCAAGATTTTTCAAGTAGAATGTGATGCAAGTCATATTGCAATTGGAGCAGTACTCAGCCAAGAAGGTAGGCCTATTGCATTCTTCAGTGAGAAATTAATTGATGCCAAGAAGAGATACTCATCCTATGATTTGGAGATGTATGCTCTAGTCCAGTCACTTAAGAAATGGAGGTATTACTTGATGCCAAAAGAATTCATAGTGTTCACAGATAATCAGGCCCTCAGTTTCATAAACAGTCAAGAGAAGCTGAACCATAGGCACATGAAGTGGGTGGAAACTTTGCAAACTTTCACTTTCACACTCAAGCACAAGAAAGGGGTCAAGAATAAAGTAGCAGATGCTTTGAGTAGGAGAGTTCTGACCATCAAGCAGATCCAATTGGAGAGTGTTGGGATTGATTCTTTGAAGACAATGTATGATGATGATGATGACTTTGGCAAGATCTACAAGGTATGTACTTCTTTTGGGGACAAATATCATGTTCAGTTTTCTAAATTTCTGATCCAAGATGGATTACTTTTCAAAGGTGGACAACTATGTATTCCAATATGTTCTATGAGACTAAATATTATTCAGGAAAAACATTGTGGGGCTATGGCAGGACATTTTGGTCTTGATAAAACTCTAGATCTTGTGAAGAGGCATTACTATTGGCCTAAGTTATAATTAGATGTGAGAAAATTTGTGGCAGCATGTGTAATATGTCAGAAAGCCAAAGGAAGATCCACAAATGCAAGTTTGTATTATCCATTACCCATTCCTTCTAAGCCATGGGAGAGCATAAGCATGGATTTTGTACTAGGTTTGCCTAGAATAAGGAAAGGATATGATAGTGTTTTTGTGGTAGTAGATAGATTCAGTAAAATGGCACATTTCTTACTATGTAAAACCACTTGTGATGCTTCATATGTTGCTGATTTGTTTTTCAAGGAAATAGTGAGGATACATGGTTTCCATTGAACATAGTATCAGACAGAGATGTGAAGTTTATTGGCCACTTCTAGAGAACTCTTTGGAAAAAGCTTGGAACCAATTTGTCCTTCTCATCAGCCTACCATCCTCAAACAGATGGGCAGACTGAAGTTGTTAACCGTTCATTAGGTAATCTACTCAGGTGTTTAACTAGGCAACATGGAGAGAAATGGGATAATATCCTCCCACAAGCAAAATTTTCCTATAATGACACCATTAATAGGAGTACAGGAAAATCACCTTTTCAGGTGGTATATGGTATTCATCCAAGAGGTATTCTAGAGCTGAGAGATCTACCTATAAGAGAGCCTATTAGTGCAAATGGTGAAGCTTTTGCTTCAGCTATTAAAGAAGTGCATGATCAAGTGAAGGACCAACTCCAACAAACTACAATGAAGTACAAAACATATGCTAACAAAAAGAAAAGAGATTTACAGTTTGTGGCTGGAGATTTGGTCTAGGTAAATCTGAAGAAGGAGAGGCTCCCCAAAGGTAAGTATACCAAGCTAATGTAGAGGAAGATTGGACCATGTTAGATTTTAAAGAAGTGTGGGCAGAATGCATATGAGATCCAACTTCCTCCTGATCTTGGATTGTCACCCATTTTCAATGTGTGTGATTTGACTCCATACAAGCCAAATACAGATGTAGAACAGGAACCATTGCAAGATGCAGCAGATGATGATATTCCTAAGCATGATCCACCAAAATTAAAGGAGATATTAGACTCAAGAGTGACAAAGAAGACAAGGGACAAAGAGTACATGGAGTACTTGGTAGCTTGGCATGGGACACCTGTTTCAGAGGCAGTTTGGATGACTAAAAATTAGATTACAAAATATGGTACAGACCTCCAAACTCTGATCTCAAAGGGGCTTGAGATCTCTTCTCTTGGGGACTATGGTGCAGGAGCACCCCTTCAACAAGATCAACATACACAAGAGGGAGAAGAATAAGAATAATATGTTTTAGACATTTCATGCTACCTCATAGCATCTTCAAAATGTATCATTTTATATTGGCATTTCATGTTTGTAAACCCCAAACTTGACATTCTAGACAAGTTGGATTAAGGGAAGGGTTAATCAAGGTGTCTTAACATTAGGAGTTTTGTTGTCTTATGCAAAATAGATGTCATAATGTAAATTAGGAGTTTTTACCACTAATCTTGGTAAAATCAAAATCCCAGAAATAGAGAGGAATGTCGGTCTCTCACCATTGGGAAAGATAAATAGGAAAATCCTCTGGAATAGAGCAAGGGTGGTGTGTGTTTTGGTTTTGGTCGAACAGTTGAATGTGGTTTTGAAACACTAAGAAGGAGAAATAGAAATTCTACAAATTATTTTTTCTTTCCAAAATTCTAAATTATGTGTAGATACTCTGTGTAGAAATTCATTCTGTATAGAATTTGTGTATAATTTGAATTTAGTGCCTTTGTGGTCGAAATGACTAGATAAATCAATTCCACTGGTGGATTTCTGTGAAACTAGTGGAATGGACTTGTAAATTAGTTCCCCATTTGTGCTTATTCATTTGTCTGAATTACAGAATCACTCCAAGTGTCTCATCAGTGTATACCGTTGTTGCAGCTAAGTGTCCATTTGTGTATATTGGTTGTGTATATGTCAATTGTATATCAATTACATGTTTTGTTGTTGCATGACGAAAAGACACTAGTTATGAGTGTCTGTCATTTGTATGAGATCGCCTTCTGTGTGTATCCTGTATTCGGGCCATCGGTGTGAGAAGTAAGGAAGTCTGGCTGAAAAGGAGTTGACGTAGGGATTTTGGCGTGACAGGAGACATCGGCGGAAGGAATAAGGACCACGCCAATAGGTATGTGTCTGGCCGACTAGGAGTTGGCACACAGGGCATCGGTGTGACTAGGAATATCGACAGAGGATACAAGGTTTTCACCGATAGTTCTAGGTCTTAGCAATAAGGAGTTTGTGCTTCGGGATGAGCATAACGATTGGCCGAAGGAGAAATTGTCATACCGAAGGGGGAAGTCTTGGCGACAAGAGTTTGACATCGGTAGGACGGTGTGTGTCAGAGAGACAAACTCTCGAGGGTTGATGGTATAAGTGTTGCCGATAGGCAACCAAAGGTGGGAATAAGTCTTCGGCGAGAGAGTGCCCATTGGGTAAGGTCCGGGAAGTCATAGCGATGTTGTATATCACCCCAACGAAAGAGGTATCGGCATGAGTCATGGTATCGGCCAAGCGAAGTTGAGTTTCACCGATGTGAAGAGTCTGACCGATAGGCGTAAGGTGTGGATAGTCTATTGGGGAGAGGAGAGTCATCGGCGAAGGGTTTCCGGTCTCTCCTGATCGGTTAAGTCATACCGATGGTAGGGGATATCTAGTATATCAGGGTAAGTAAGTATATCGGCGGAGGAGTTTGAAGTCAGCCCGATAGATGATATCCTTCCGATAGGCACATAAACAAGATACTCATCAGTGTGAGATGGAGATCAGGGTGAGATGCATTAGAGGTGCCGATAGCCATTGTTAGGCCGATTGGGTATATCGGCGAGACATTTTGTTAACTCTTGCCGATGAAATGAGAAACACCAAATTCCACCATTAGTACACATTTCCAGCTGTGGCTCTGCATCATGGCTCCTAGTATCAAATCCATTTGGTGACTTATCTTCCTCACCAGTGGTAAGCCTTTTGGTACATTATAAGAGATAATATCTTGAAATTCTTCTAACATATCTGAGACTTCTGCTAGTACATCTTCACATTTCTCTTGACTAATCTTAGGAATCAATGCAAAGCAATGACACTCATGCTTCATACCCTCCAAAAATTTCCTACCATCTACCAAGCAAATTCTGGCAGTACTACATACCTTTTCTTCCACCTTCAAGGGCTTCAACTTATGACAAACTCCATCCTTTGTTAGGGAATATGTGTTTGCATGGTCATCATGGACATCACTCCTATCATACTGCCATGGCCTCCCCAACAGCATATGACATACAACCACTAGTATGATATCACACAACACCTCATCATGGTAGTCCCCAATCTTGAACTTCACTAAACACTACTCATTGACCAAAGCTATGTGGTCCTTCTACAACCATGCAATCCGATATGGATGTGGATGCTTTCTTCTTGTCAACTTCAACTTATCAACCATCTCCTTTGAAACAAGATTGTTAGTACTTCCACTGTCAATAATAATGTCCCAACACTTACCTTCACATTTGCACCTTATGCAGAATAAACTCTTCCTCTAATTGGGTTCTTTCTCCTCATTCAGCAAAGTTTTTCTGACAACTAGGGTTTCTCCCCTTTCAGCATCTTTAGAATGCTCAGATTGCACATCTTCATCTACATGTACAACTCATGCATTACCTTTAGGGCTTCTATTTGTCCTTCCATTATGTTGCGGACACTTGTATGCTCGATGCCCTTCTTCTCCACATTGGAAATAGGTTCCTCTGAAACCTCCTCTTCCGGGTCCTTGCCTAGGTCTGCCTCTTCCTCTTTGCTCAACATTGTTCTGGTCACGAGGGCGGTAGACATTATCCCCACTCTGATTTTGACTAGTGCTAGCTTCTTCTCTTTTCTTTGGATCTTCATTATAGCCTCCTAGGGTCTTCCACCAGTCCTTCTGCCTTGACTTCTTCCCCTTTGCTTGCTATCGAATCTTTTATTCATCTTCTCTTCCACCTTTAAGAAAACTGGTACGCATCTTCTATGGTGGTCATTCTAACTAGGCTTAGCTCCTCTTGAATACTTGGCCTTAACCTATTAATGTATCAGGATACCTTCTCCTTATTGGGATCAGCATGGCTTGTCCTGATAGTAATTTTATAAAACTCTTCTGTATACTCCTTAACAGACTTGTTACCTTGCTTCAATCCTTGCAACTTCTTCAGCAACTCCATCTCATAGTCCACAGGAATGAACTACTTCTTCAGTTTCTCCACCATCTGATCCCATCTGGTGATCTTTCCTTTTCCTCTTCTATTCCTCTCTAATTGGACCTCCTTCCACCAAATACTGGCATGACCCTTCAACTTTGATTTTGCAAACTTGACACGATCTGGGTCCTCCACATCTTCATACTCGAAATACTCCTCCATGTCATTGATCCAATCAATAAGCTGTTTTAGATTCAAATCTCAAGTATATGTAGAAACTATAGTCCTGGGTCTCTTTCCAATCTTAGAAATGGCCCTCAGCAACCTAACTTCTGCAGGATCTCATGTGGCTTCTTGTTCTTCCTCAGATAGCTCTTCTTCAGCTTCATCTTCAATTTCTTCTCTTGTTCTCGGCTCAAACCCTCTTCATAGCTCCTCTTGCAATGCATCGATTTGCCTTTGTACGGCTCTAAAACCCTCTTCCGTTAAAGCATTCCTCCCAATATGATTTCTTCGTGGAGGCATCTTGATCTCCACAGCAAACCCACAACCTCAGGTCCTGGTGAAAATTGCCTCACAACCGGCAATCTGTCTACAAACTCAAGAACCCTTGCTCTGATACCACTTGATAAAGGGGATAAATCATAAAACACGTAACAACAGAAATTGCACATAGAAAATAGAACTTTCTTTTATTGATTTGGACAACTTATTACATTACAAAAGCGCAAATACAATCAAAGGAATCAACCCTCCACCAGCTACAACACATTACAACTTCCTATCACAAGACTCTAGAATCATCTGCCTTCTGTAACCCCAAATCAGCTAGGGTTTCTATTTTCCTGCCTATTCTTGACTCCACACTTTCCCCCTCAACTCTACTACCACCCAGGGTTCCCAAAATAGTCATAAATAGCACTTTTTGGTGGCTTCTAGTTAAATTTTAAAATTTGCAACTCCCTCCAAAAGTAGGTCAACTTCTAGGAAGCATAACTTTTGATCCGGGTGTCTGATTGACGAACTGTTTTAAGCACCAGAAATCTTACGATGTGAACTATCATGCCGAAAATATGTAAATGGAATTTCATCAACTTTTCAAGACATTATGGGATGTTTTAGTGCCTCATATCTCATTTCAAAAATTTTTAGGGGCTTTTCAGAAAATAAAAACTTTAATATCTTTCAGCTCACAAATGATCTTTGCCTGATTCCTTCACCAAAGGTCTTATATTTCCATTATGTAACTTTCTGTAAGTTTTTTCTTCAATCGATGCCCAAATGCAAACTTTCCTAAAATGGCAGGTAAACTTTCCAAAACTGGCAGTTTGCTATTTTTAGCAGTTTGGAAAAAACTGAAAGTCCTACATCATTATTTAGGAGATTATGGAACCAAAAACACTAATTATAGAAAGAAATGAAAAAATCTGCAATGATTTTGAATTAACTCATTTTTGGGTGATGTAAGATTGCCCTTACACCACTGGATGCTCCTGCATTAGACACCCAGCGTAATTTGATAAGTGACCCTGTCACATCTCAGGTGTTTGTGTCAGGAAAACCCAAATGGTCAACCTCTGCCTTAGACAACCAAGAAGAATCTTCAACAGGCCTTCCTTCCCATTTCACTAGATATTCTTCATATTGCCTGTTCTGAGTACTTCTTCCCACATGACTATCCAAGATCTCTTCTATCTCCTCCGTTGAAGTAGATGCCGGAATACTCCACTATTCTTCTGTTGTTCCATCCTTTGTGCCACCCTCATGATATTCTATTAAATCAGCAATGTTGAACACAGGGGAAATATTAATCCCACTTAGCAGCTCTACCCCATATGCATTTCCTAAATCATGCTTCTTCAGGATTCTGCAAGGTCCAAATTTCTTCATTTTCAACTTATTGTATGTTCCAATTGGAAACCTTTCTTTTCTAAAGTGAACCATGATTTCATCTCCTACCTAAAACTCCTTATACCTCCTCTTCTGATATGCCTTAGCCTTGTACTGAATATTCATCTTAATAATGTTCTTTCTCACCTCTTCATTCAAATTCTTCATATGTTCTGCAAAGTCTTCGACTTCAGCACTTGTCTATTCTCCTTTGTCCAACTTCCTTAACTCAGAAGCATTTCTCAGGCTATTGCCATATACAATCTAGAATAGTGATTTAATAGTACTCCTATTGACAGAATTGTTGTAAGCAAATTCAGCTTGTGGTAAAATCAAATCCCATCCCTTGGGCTTATCTCCTACTAAGCATCGTAGTAGGTTACCCAAACTCCTATTCACCACTTCCGTCTGTCCATTAGTCTATGGATGGTGTGTAGAACTAAACTTCAAATTTCTCTTCAACTTCTTCCATAATGTCCTCCAGAAATAACCAACAAACTTGGTATCTTGATCTGAAACTATGCTCTTTGGTAGACTATGTAATCTCACCACCTCCCTGAAAAATAACTCAGCAATATGAATGGCATCATTAGTCTTCTTTAAAGGAATAAAATATGACATCTTTGAGAATCTATTCACCACCAAAAAAATAGAATCATGTCCTCTCTGTGTCCTTGGTAAACCAAGAACAAAATCCATACTGATATCATCCCATGGCTTCTCTGGTACAGGAAATGGCTGCTATAGCCCTATATTTTGACTTGTTCCTTTTGCCATCTGACACACTCTGCAACTCTGCAAAAATTTCCTAACATCCTGTGGCAACTGTGGCCAATAATAATTTTCACCAACAAAGGTAATGGTCTTATCTCAACCAATGTGTCCAGCCAATCCTCCACTATGCTTCTCCTTAATCAGGTTCTCTCTCATGGAACTCCTTGGAATGCATAATGGGCTTCCTCTAGACAACATGCCATCTTGGATTATGAAATCCAACCATTTTCTCCTGTCCAAAGTAACAAGTTCCAAACAAGCTTTCCAGGCCTCTAAAAAATCTAGATCTTCAGGATATAAAATTTTGAGCTCATTGGACCCAACAACCTCTATCTTCATTTCTATCAACAAATTTTGCCTTCTACTCAAGGCATCTACGACTCTGTTGGACTTCCCACTACTGTGCTTCAAAACAAAAGTATAGCTCTGCAAAAACTCAACCCATTTTAAGTACCTTTGATTTAAGTTTCCTTGACTATTAAGATACTACAAAGCCTGATGATCAATATACAAAACAAACTCCTTTGGCAACAAATAATGTCTCCATTTCTTCAAAGCCTGAACTATTGCATAAAACTCTTGATCATAAATAGAATACTTTTTCTTGGCATCATTAAGCTTCTCACTAAAATAGGCAATGGGCCTACCTTCTTGACTCAAAAAAGCTCCTATAGCACTACCACTAGCATCACAATCTACCTGAAATACCTTATTGAAATTTGGAAGTGCCAAAATAGGTTACTCTGTAACTTTCTGCTTCAATGTATCAAAGGTTTTGTCTGCTTCTTTAGTCCATCTAAACTCTTTTCTATCCCCTCTCAATGTCTCCATTAGGGGTGTACAAATGCTACTAAAATTCTTGATAAACTTTCTATAAAAACTTGCCAAACCATGAAAAGATCTTACCTCGGAAGCACTCCTTGGCGTAGGCCATTCAATGATAGCCCTCACCTTCTCTGGGTCCATCTTAAGACCTTCCTCTAAGACAACAAATCCCAGGTATACCAACGCTTTCTTTACAAAACTGCATTTCTTCAGATTAATCAACAACTTCTCTTCTCTTAGCTTCCCTAAAACTCTTCTGATATGCATCAAATGCTCATCCCAAGTCTTACTGAAAATCAAAATATCATCCAAATAAACAATAACAAAACTTTCCAAAAATTCTTTCAATACCTCATTCATCAACCACATGAATGTGCTCGGTGCATTGGTTAGCCCAAATGGCATGACTAACCACTCATACAAACCTTATTTGGTGTTGAAGGTTGTCTTCCACTTGTCTCCTTCTCTGATACGGATCTGCTGATACCCACACTTCAGGTCAATCTTCATGAAGTACTTGGCTCCACTCAAACAGTCCATTATGTCATCCATTCTAGGCAGTGGCAATCTGTACTTGATCATGATCTTATTGATGGCTCGAGATTCTGTAGACATTCTCCATTCTCCATCTTTCTTTAGTGCTAGTACTGCAGGTACTGTACATGGACTTAGGCTCTCCCTTATTAGTCCCTTCCTTAATAGCTCTTGAACTTGTCTGTTCATCTCTTCACTCTCTACAAGAGTCATTCTGTGGGCTGCCTTATTCGGCAAACTAGCTCCTAGTATCAAATCCATTTGGTGACTTATCTTCCTCACCGGTGGTAAGCCTTCTGGTACATTATCAGAGATAATATCCTAAAATTCTTCTAACATATCTGAGACTTCTGCTGGTACATATTCACATTTCTCTTGACTAATCTTAGGAATCAATGCAAAGTAATGACACTCATGCTTCATACCCTCCAAAACTTTCCTACCATCTACCAACCAAATTCTGGCAGTACTACATACCTTTTCTTCCACCTCCTTCAAGGGCTTCAACTTATGACGAACTCCATCATTTGTTAGGGAATATGTGTTTGCATGGCCATCATGGACATCGCTCCTATCATACTACCATGGCCTCCCCAACAATGTATGACATGCATCCATCAGTATGATATCACACAGCACCTCATCATGGTAGTCCCCAATCTTGAACTTCACTAAACACTACTCATTGACCAAAGCTCTGTGGTCCTTCTGCAACCATGCAATCCGAGATGGATGTGGATGCTTTATTCTTGTCAACTTTAACTTGTCAACCATCTCCTCTGAAAGAGGATTGTCAGTACTTCCACTATCAATAATAATGTCACAACACTTACCTTCACATTTGCACCTTGTGCGGAATAAACTCTTCCTCTAATTGGGTTCTTTCTCCTCATTCAGTAAAGTTCTTCTGACAACTAGGGTTTTTCCCATTTCAGCATTTTCAGAACGCTCAGATTGCTCATCTTCATCTACATGTGTAACTCGTGCATTACTTTCAGGTCTTCTATTTGTCCTTCCTTGATGTTGTAGACACTCCTATGCTCGATGCCCTTCTTCTCCACATTGGAAATAGGTTCCTCTGAAACCTCCACTTCTGGGTCCTTGCCCAGGTCTGCCTCTTCCTCTTCCTCTTTGCTCAACATTGTTCTGGTCACGAGCGCAGTAAGCATTATCCCCTCTCTGATTTCTACTGGTGCCAACTTCTTCACTTTTCTTTTAATCTTCATTATAGCCTCCAAGGGTCTTCCACTAGTCCTTCCACCTTGACCTCTTCCCCTTTGCTTTCTATCGAATCTTTTATTCAGCTTCTCTTCCATCTTTAGGGAAAACTGGTACACATCTTCTATGGTGGTCATTCTAACCAGGCTTAGCTCCTCTCGAATACTCGGCCTCAACCCATTAATGTAATGAGATACCTTCTCCTTGTTGGGTTCTGTATGGCCTATTCTACTAGTAATTTTATAAAACTCTTCTGTATACTCCTTAACAGAGTTGTTACCTTGCTTCAATCCTTGTAGCTTCTTCAACAACTCCATCTCATAGTCCACAGGAATGAACTGCTTCTTCAGTTTCTCCACCATCTGATCCCACCTAGTGATCTTTCCTTTTCCTCTTCTATTCCTCTCTAATTAGACCTCCTTCCACCAAATACTGGCATGGCCCTTCAACTTTGTTTTTGCAAACTTGACTCGATCTGGGTCCTCCACATCTTCATACTCGAAATACTCCTCCATGTCATTGATCCAATCAATAAGCTATTCCAGATTTAAATCTCCAGAATATGTAGAAACTTCGATCCTGGGCCTATTTTCAATCTTAGAAATGGCCCTCAACAACCTAACTTCCGTAGGATCTCCTGCAGCTTCTTGTTCTTCCTCAGATAGCTCTTCTTCAGCTTCATCTTCGCTTTCTTCTCTTGTTCTTGGCTCAAACCCTCTTCATAGCTCCTCTTGCAATGCATCAATTTGCCTTTGCAGGGCTCTAAAACCCTCTTTCACCAAAGCATTCCTCCCAATATGATTTCATCATGGAGGCATCTTGATCTCCATAGTAAACCCACAACCTCAAGTCCTGGTGAAAACTACCTCACAGTCGGTGATCTGTCTACGCACTCATGAACCCTTGCTCTGATACCACTTGATAAACGGGGTAAATCATAAAACACGTAACAAAAAAAATTGCACACATAAAATAGAACTTTCTTTTACTGATTTGGACAACTTATTACATTACAGAAGCTCAAATACAATCAAAGGAATCAACCCTCCACAGACTGCAACACATTACAGCTTCCTGTCACAAGACTTTAGAATCATTTGCCTTCTGTAACCCTAAATCAGCTAGGGTTTCTATTTTCCCACCTATTCTTGACTCCACACTTGCCCCCTCAACTCTACTACCACCCAGGGTTCCCAAAATAGTCATAAATAGCACTTTTTGGTGGCTTCCAGCTAAATTTCAAAATTTGCAACTTCCTCCAAAAGTAGGTCAACTTCTGGGAAGCATAACTTTTGATTCGGGTGTCTGATTGATGAACCGTTTTAAGTGCTAGAAAGCTCTCGATGTGAACTATCACACTAGAAATATGTAAACAAATTTTTATCAACTTTTTAGGATGTTATGGGATGTTTTAGTGCCTCATATATCATTTTGAAAATTTTTAGGGGCTTTTCAAAAAATAAAAACTTTAATATCTTTCAGGTCACAAATAATCTTTACCTAATTCCTTCGCCAAAGGTCTTATATTTTTGTTATGTAACTTTCTATAATTTGTTGCTTCAATCCGTGCCCAAATGCAAACTTTCTTAAAATGGTATGTAAACTTTCCAAAACTAGCAGTTTGTTATTTTTAGTAGTTTAGAAAAAACTGAAAGTCCTACATCATTATTTAGGAGATTATGGAACCAAAAACACTAATTATGGAAAGAAATGAAAACATCTGCAATGATTTTGAATTAACTCATTTTTGGGTGATGCAAGGCTGCCCTTACACCACTAGATGCTCCTGCATTAGAACATCATCAAATTAATGTAGTGCATAAGAAGCTTGTAAATAGAGTGTTGACTATGAGGTAGTTTGTAGGAGTGATTGTGAATAGACTCGTAACCTGAGGTAGTTTACATGAAATCCAAGATGCCACCATGGAGAGAACATGGTATTGTTAATGTCATTGAAAGGATGGAAGAGATGTTTGAGATGATGAAGCCTCTAAAGATCTTGATGGATTATTTTGAAGAGGATCATAGAAGAAACCCTAACCCTATAAATGATGAAAGTGATGAAGAACAATAAGTTAGTCTTGCCGACCAAAGTGAAATCAAAGAAGAAGATAAGGAATAAATGATGTTAAAAACTATACCACGTATTGTTACGAAAACTAGATTAGATATTCCAAAATATTCTAGTAGTCTAAATCCTAAAGAATTGATAGACTGGAGTATGAAGATATTGATGACCCAAATAAGGTACAATTTGCTAAGACTAAGTTGAAGGGTTATGTTTACATTTAGTGGAAGGAAATTTATCTAGAAATATATATGAAAGGTAAACCTAGTATTAAAAAATGGGACAAAATGGTGAAGAAACTAAATCTAAGTTCATTCCTATAAATTATCCATTATAGTTGCTAAAGGAGTTACAAAATATGAAGCAAAAGGATATGGCTACAAAATATTAGACTGAAGAGTATTATAGAATAACAATCCATTCAATACATCATTATTAAGGGGCAAAGAAAGGGCAAGAAACATGAATCTAGTTTGGGAGAGTTAGTTTAAAAAGAGCCAAGTATGTTAAGTATCCAAACAATAGAAGAAACATATCGATGGACCTAACTATAGAAAAAAATTGTATAGAATATTTGGAGATAGGAAGAACTAAAAAAGATGATTAGAAGATTCTAGGAAGATATATCTCAATGCAATGATAAGAGGTCATATGTGGAGGTGTTGGGAAAAAGGTGTGTTGTACACCTTGCATAACATTGATTATTTTTATTTATGTAAAATAAATATTTATTTGTTGTGCATCTTAAGTGATGTGTTTAGCCACATTAAATATTTATTTGGGGTCACAAGTATAAAAGTTGTATGTAACATTGGGAAATTATTTAATATTGGGAAAAAGGGGAAATCTTAGTACCAATTATTAAATGTGTGGTCAATGGTTTTGTGTGCTCATGGTTTTGAGTCACATGGTTTTAACCCAACACCACAAGTTGTATTTGTGTGAGCTTGAGTCTATAAAAGCAAGCACATGGTTAGATGTTTGGGTTGGCTTGCTAGTTGTTTGGCTTGTGTAGCTAAGAATGAGCTTCTCTTGTAGGTTGCAATTTGTGAGGAGAGGATATCATACCCCATTCTAAAGCAAACATACTTATCATTTTATTTCAAGCAGATAGATCTAGCTAGCCAGTGAAATTATTATGATTAAAGTAATGTTGTGCTAGATTAGAAAATGCATTTGATTTCTATTATTTTATAAGCAATGAATATTGTATGTGAAATTATTATTATACACGTGGTTAAATGATGTAATGGACTTTACTACTATTGTGCAACTGAGGTGGATGTAGGGACAGTGTTTCCCTCCTAGAAGAGGAGGGAGAGCATCAATAGGGAGAGGGTGATAGATCATGATAATACAATGATCATTATGCCATCAGGGAACTCACACACTCACTTAAAGGTTTGGTCGAACGTAGTGTGGTTTTTGGTATTTAATGTTGTCTAGTCGCATTGGTAATGATATAATGTTGTGATCATTTCTCTTCTTGCATGAGGTTGTTTTCACCTCTATTTACCTAGCCAACTTGAGTAGTCGACCCATTTAGTCTATTCTTGTGGAGAGGACTAAGTTGTTTAAGTCAGTTTTATAGAGTGCCATTGTTTTATATGAAAATAAGGTGGGTTGTTGTTTCAAGGGTTTATTCAAAATCCTCCTTTCACACAAAACATTCCAAGGGCATATTAACCGAGTTGAACCTCCAATTTGTGTAAGAGGATTCACCTATTAGGTTGGGTTACCACTTGGGAAGATGCAACATCTTGGATGTGTTAAACAATATCTCAATTTAATGCTCAATTTCACTTAAAACCCTAAATACGCAAAATAGTAAGCAAATTATCGAATCACGTCAAATCCTTTCAAACCAAGATGAGGGATAGAGATATTTAACTCACTATTTTTTGAAGTCTGGAAAATAGAAAAGTTGGGGACACGGGGACTAGCACCCAAGTCCAAGGCACACTTTTTGTCATAGAATCTGGAACTTCTCTCGACATTGATCTGCACTGTAACTTTTGTTTCTGTTTTAGGAAAACTGGAGGACACCAAGACTAGTGCCCTAGTCTAGGAATGTTCATTGGAGTCCTCTGCTTCCCAGATCTTGAATCTTTGATGTTTGCCACTCCCTTTCTGCAACTCCACTTTGCGAAACTTGGTACCTATAACCTACAATCCGAAGGAGTGTGGGAGGGGATTGTGGTGTTTAGAGGCTTGCCTCGGTCAAGCCCCAGGGAGACATTCAAGTCTTACAAACACCATTGTCAGATAAGAGTGCATATCCTAGCAAGATAGAGGCAAAAATCCAAATCATAAATGATTGAAAACACAATAGATATCACCTTGAAGTGTAGATCTTGTGGAAGGAATATGCTCTTCATACCATGAGGAGATGGATGTCAAATCTACAAACACAAACACAATAACAATGATTTGCTCTACAACACAATGAATATTTTGAATGCTCTATGATCACAAGTATATATCAAATCCATCTAGTTTGCAAATGAAACCTAATCATGCTTATATATGCAACTACAAAGATTCCTGCTAAGAATTTTGTAATTCAAACTTTAGATGTTGACATAGGACCTAAATAATAGTCACTAAACTGACATTTGAAATTAGGGCAAACCCAAAATAGGGTAGGACTAGAGCACTAGCGCCCAAGTCCACCCTGCCATTTTTGTTCAAGATGCATCAAAATGTAATCCCCTAGGTCCTATTTTCCATAAGGCTTTAGGGTTTTCTCATGAAGAGTCAAAAATAACATACAAGATGCTCTAAATACAATATTTTAAGGACCCGGGAGCTAAACCTTAAGAGGGAAAAGCCCCCAAGGGGACATTTTCTGACATAAGATTTAGCCCCCACTTTAATGTACGTATAAACGCAAGGCTAATACATGCATTAAAGTATGGTCAACAAGCATAGAAAACACACCAAACATGGTGAAGACATGCCAAACACACTGAAGACAGTAATAGGCATGCAAAACATAGAGAAGATAGTTACAGTCACGCAAAACATGGAGAAGACAACATTGAAGACATGCAAAACACAATGAATACAGTGAATGCAGTGATTATTTCTTTTTCTTTTTCTCATTTATGAAATGCAGAATGCAAGTACAAGGAAAGTAAACACACAACCCAAAATGTAGAAGGGACTCATCGCCACTAGTCTTTAAGACTACATATGGGGAAATAGATGCACAACACAAATCTCAAAGTGCAGGAAGGACTCATCGCCACCAGTCTTTAAGATTGCACTTGAGAACAAACACACCATACAAATCAAGCACGCCATACAAATCTCAAACCATAGGAGGGACTCATCACCACCAATCTTTAAGACTATGCTTGGAAACAAACATGCAATACACACACACATAGAAGACACAAAGAAAACATGACAAACAATCGATGGAAAAAACCTATTGCTAGGTTTGTAGCCATCTTAGGCACATTACAAGCACACACCAATGTTTGCACTTCACCACAACAATTGCTGAAGACATGCTTAAGAGTTAAGATAGTCTTAGATTTGCTCCCCACCTACTCGGAGGATTTTTGAAAATGCAACCCCACTTGCATCACAGAGACACCTTACAATGAAAAGGAAGCATGGCATACAACCCCACCTACATCACAGAGACACCTTACAGTGAAAAGGAGGTATGAATATACAACCCCACCTGCATCACGGAGATGTCTTATGGTGAAAAGGAGGTATACGAAGTAGATTACAAGATTGTTCAAACACACTTTACTAGCATCTAGAACAGATAATTTATCTTATATATGCCCCCGCCTTAAGGTGGTTGATATCATGTACCGATATCAAGCAAGTTAAGGTAGGAAGAAAGCACACAAAGGAACACGAGCTCTCACAAATCCCATGCCCCCCAGAGGTGACATGTACTTTATGATCACCAAATGTTCCCACAAACACACAATTCCCTACAAGAAAAGGTGTTAGCATCCATATAATCATGATAATCAACAATGCATATGATCATTCACATAAAGAACCAAGGAATGCAAGATCCAAGATAGACAAAGTGCACAGAGCAGTAGTATTGTTATGTTTTGTAAGTGCAATAAGACAACATCAAGATCACATGGAGTGATTCTACTAGCCAAGTGTCAGATAATATATATCAACCCCATCGTCATGTATGGACTAGGTCCATTTTTCGATTTCTCGCTGAAGGGACACTAGGTCTGCATCAGTATAATATGTTTTTCATCATTCGCCCGCTAGGTAGAACCACTAGAGGAAGGAAAACAATAAATCAAGAGAGGAGAAAAAGGTACTTTAGGGATAGTCAGGTAGGAGGGTGCCCTCAAGTCACCAACTGCAACGCTATGTCCGTAAGACACAACACAGAGCAATGAAAATAGAGGAGAAGTAGTATAGAAGAATGATGATACAAATAGAAGAAGGGTCACAATAGAGGTGGTCTCCTAGTATCCTTGACCTTACAAGAGTATCAAGGGTCACACTAGGAGGCCTAAATAACACATATAACACATCACGAGGGAAACACAACACGGAGGTAAAGGGTTATAAATACTTACCTGTAGGGACAACCGAACTAATGGTTGTCGTCGAGCAAATCATCTTCTTCCCAATCTCAGATGCAAGAGGAAAGAGGTGTGTAAGGTACCATAGCCCAACTACTATTCTTATCTTCCAATTGTTCAATGTTAGGTTGAATGTTTTCTTGTTGAGCGGCAAGTCGTTGGGCAAAAGCTTGTCTTCACCACCTCCTTTCTTTTGCTTGTCTATTCTTTCTTGTCTTACCACTTATCTCTTGAAAGGCATTATCATGTTTTTCCATAGGATTTTGCACATTAGAGGAGGAAGCGCCATGTTCAAATTTCATTGGTCTTCATGGAATGTTTTGTTGTTGATGAAAACCTCTTGATCCTTGTAAGGATGATGGGGAAGGGACCTCAGCATAGATACCATATCTCCATGGATGAGGTGAGTTATGAAACTTTTCCTTATCCACACCTATCATGCCAATTATCTCATCATATTCATAGTAGTCTTTTGTAATTCTTATGTCACTTTGTCATTTTCCTTTTTCTCTAAGGGGATCTTCAAACACATGTTGTTCTTCCCTCATTGTTTGTAAAGGAGCCCTGGCCACTCTAGCTAGTTGTTTTGCTTTGTATCATCATTAATTTAAGAAGGATTGGTCTCTTTGTGGCATGGGTTCTATTTCAGGTTGCGGCCAAAAGTAATCAAGGGTGAAATTCTTGCTCTTAGCCGGAGGTTGGTATGTATTACGACATACAGTATAGATCTCTCCATGCAAAGGGAATTTTAGACATTTGTGAATAGTTGAAGGAATGAGATTCATGGCCTTAACACAAGGATGCCCTAGTTTTACACGGAAGAGGTCAGATAAGGGGATAACATCAAATAATTGATCCACAACTTTATCATAAATTGAGACTAATAATTCTCATATCCTCAATGGGTCATAATAGTTTTGTGCCAAATCATGTTTAAGAGGGAAATCTTCTGTAACCACATTATTCATGCAATTAGGGTCTATGAGTGTTCCATCCACAAGTATTTCTATTATTTTCACTGTAATATAAAGAGGCCCTTCAGTATCTACCATTTCTTTGTCATGAGGTGTAAATGTTATTTCAAGTTCAGGGGCTCGTCTTTTCAAATAAGGCTTAGGAGGAAGGATAGCATTATTGTTGTATTGATAAGCCATGTGGATGTGTTCAAATGAGTTCCAAATCAGATTTTAAAGATTTTCAAAACTTATACAAGAACAAGTGCAAAAGTATGTATGAAAATGACCTAAAATGCTTGATTTTTCAACTTTTTTCAATGCAAATCACTAGGAGAAAAGGTGTTGTGAAAATTTTCAAGAGGGAAAGTGAATAATATGCCTAATAATAGTCTAATGATGCAGCAATATCTTTCACAACACGCTTTTAATGCAATCCTAGAGCGATGACAAGCCAAAACCTAGTGAAAATGTGCTAAAATATGCTATTTTTCACAAATTTCCCATGCAAAGGCCTAATAAAAGGCGTGTTGTAAGGAATTTGAGGAGGAGAAGCAGATAATAACCCTAGTAACAACCAAGTAATTCATCAAAATCACTTACAACATGCTTGTAGTACAAATAAAGAGACGCTAAGGCCAAATCTAGTGAAAATGCAAGGTTTTCAAGCCCTAGACATGAAATTTTGCAAGAAGACCACTATGATGCAACACTACTATTAGAAATAATTCCTAATGAGTGTTTGAAAAGGGTAGTAAAATCTAAAACAATATTTTAACTACAAATCCTAGTTAATGCAAAACTAGGTTTTTTTATGAAAAATACACAATTTCAACCAATTTATATCAATTTGAGCACAAAAATGCAATGTAAGTGAATTCTAAATGATGAATTTCTGTAATTTAAATCAAATCTAATGAAAATGACATAAATTTAATGAAATTGAATGCCAAATAATTCAAACTATGCTAAAATGCAAGCCTAAAATGTCAATTTTTTTAAATTTTTCAAAAATTTTCGAATGCAATAAGATGAATGAATGCAAATATATCAAACAACACTCAACAAGGTGCCAAAAAGGTCCAAAAAAATGGGTTCACCAAAATTTTTTCTATGAAAAGAAGGTGGGTTGTTGTTTCAAGGGTTTATTCAAAATCTTCCTTTCACACAAAACATTCCAAGGGCATATTAACCGAGTTGAACCTCCAATTTGTGCAAGTGGATTCACCTATTAGGTTGGGCTGCCACTTGGGAAGATGCAGAATCTTGGATGTGTTAAACAATATCTCAATTTAATGCTTAATTTCACTTAAAACCCTAAATACGCAAAACAGTAATCAAATTATCGAATCATGACAAATCTTTTCAGACTAAGATGAGGGACAGAGATATTTAACTCATTGTTTTTCAAAGTCTAGAAAATGGAAAAGTCAGGGACATGGGGACTAGCACCCAGGTCCAAGGCACACTTTTTGTCACGGAATCTGGAACTTCTCTTGACACTAATCTTCACTGCAACTTCTATTTTTTCCTTAGGAAAACTGGAGGACACTGAGACTAGCGCCCTAGTCCAGGAATGTTCACTGGAGTCCTTTGCTTCTCAGATCCTGAATCTTTGATGTTTGCCACTCCCTTTATGAAACTCCACTCCGTGAAACTTGGTACCTATAACATGCAATCACAAGGAGTGTGGGAGGGGGTCGTGGTGTTTAGAGGCTTGCCTCGGTCAACCCCGAAGAGACATTCAAGTCTTCTGAACACCGTTGACAGATAAGAATGAGTATCTCGGTAGGATAGAGGCAAAAATCCAAATGATAAATGATTGAAAATACAATAGATATCACCTTTTGAAGTGTAGATCTCATGGAAGGAATATGCTCTTGATACCATGAGGAGATGGTTGTCAAATCTACAAACACAAACACAATAACAATGCTTTGCTCTGTAACACAATGAATATTTTGAATGCTCTATGATCACAAGTATATATAAAATCCATTTAGTTTGCAAATAAAATCTAATCATGCTTATATATGCAACTACAAAGATTCCCACTAAGAATTTCATAATTCAAACTTTAGATGCCGGCATAGGACCTAAATAATGGTCACTAAATTGACATTTGAAATTAGGGCAGACCCAAAATAGGGTAGGACTAGGGTGCTAGTGCCCAAGTCCACCTTGCCATTTTTGTTCAAGATGCATCAAAATGTAATCCCCTAGGTCCTATTTGCCATAAGACTTCAGGGTTTTCTCATCCTGGGAGTCAAAAATAACACACAAGATGCTCTAAATGCAATTTAAGGACATCGAAACTAAACCTTAAGAGAGAAAAGCCCCCAATGGGACATTCTCTGACATAACAGCCACCATTACATGCATATTCAAATATTTAAATCCATATCATCTCTAATTTGTAAGATCCTTGGGATATAATTGAAGTATAGTAAAATAAGGAAATTAAAATACCCTCATCCTCTTTTGCTGAGGAGAATTTAATGAGTTAAGTGGATAAAACTCCACAAATGCACTCTCCCTATAATCTAGGAGAAGTGGAGATGGGGCGATATCTCCATGATGCCAATTTATAGGCATGCACGAAATGCCATGTGTAGTTATGGAGAAATTTTTCTTAACTAAGAACTTTTTTTTATTTTAAAAACATATTCAATGTGGATACCAGAAAGGAGAGAATCCCATAAACATATTAACTAGATAGAAAATCTTTGTACGAGTGCAGGAAGGGTGATTGAGCTCGTCAAAAAGAGAGTCATGGTGATAGAAGGGAGAGGAACAGGCGAGCAGAGTAGCAGTTTGTTCTGTGTCAGATTTGAGTAAGGTATCAATGCCTTTGTAGAGCTTATTTTGTGTTATCACTGAGAAATAAAATGCAATTCTTGCAAGCTTAAAAGTCAGGAGTATATTGTAGATTACAACATCTTCTTGCAAAGATTTATTCTATGTATTTACTGATGATTATAATGATAACCCCACAAGTTTAAACCACAGTGCACATCGTGCAAGATATCACTGAAGCCACGGGTTTAACTTTGTATTCGTATCATTAATCTTGTATTATTATTAAGATTTTGTTTATGATAAGAAGCATGGAAGCCATAAAAGGCCGAAAGCCTTGATAGATTTAGGCCCAAGTTAAATGTTGATAAAGAACATGTTTAAGATTCGCCCATATTGTATTTTAAAGGTTGATAGCCTTGTGTCCTTCCTGTATACATTTCTTTTTGATTTGAAACTTGTTAAGAGCCTGAAGTAGGGCATTAAACTTGTTTTTATATATGTGTCTTGTGAAGGCCGTAAGCTTTACAAATAGGTCGTTAATCTTGTCCTCATATCTAAGTCTTGTGAAGGCTAATAGTTTCACATAAGGCTGAAATCCAGCATGCATTTGTATGTAGATAAGAGTATAAAGAAGCCTATTCTTTCTTATGCTTGTAGAGGTAGATTTATATAGTTATTATACTTATATTGGCTCTATATAGCCAAGAGCTCAGTTCACATTACCTATAACTGGACTAGAGTGAACCATGGTATATCTGGTATTATCTTTAATCTTGGTTGATAATGGCCAATAATTTTCTTGTATCATCTTATTTAGTAGTGATATAGCCATCTAATGTGAAGTAAGTAAACTCAACAATGGTCGTTATAAAACCATTTAATATGAACACTTATATTTATTAAGTTAAGAAGCAAGCAGATACTTGTCTAGCTGAAATAAAGTGATAGGAATGCAGAAATAACCATATCTAAATTGTCATGATGATTGGATAGTTAAGTAGTCCAATGTGATAACAATATATATACATATACCTCGAGACTTCTCGTCATTTGGTAAAATCTCTTTTTGGGAAGTAAGAACTCTGGTTAAAGTAAATTCTAAGTGTTACACAAGTTTGGTTTCAAGTTGATATATGTGTTTTGTAAGATCATTCAAATTTTATGGTTGGCATATATTTTAAGTGAAGGTAGAATGCTATTGCATCTTAAATCCATATAGTACCCAAGGTAGACATATTAATTATAATCTACATGGTCGATTATTCCAACTTCAAGGAGAAGTTTCTAATACTCAAGAAAGGTTTAAACTATACACTTGGTGTAAAGAATATCCTATAACAAACCATCTAGACTAATTATTATTCATGAACACAAGTTTGTCTGGTCATTAAGTAGTTGACAAATGTCAAACACTCGAGGTTGCAAGGATGCAAAGAGGGGCTCAATGCATGATTATAAATCATCTCAACTCTTATCTTGTAGCTATCTAGTTGACCTTTAGTTGAAGGTATACTAGAAATGCCAATTAGCCAGGTATATGATGACACTTATTAAGAGTCTTATTTTCCCTTAAAATTAAAAGAGAATAGAAGAATGTTGTCTCCAAGTCAAGAAAGAGGTGTGTGAACAATCAACTCATTAACATGAAACTTTGGCCAAAGTAATACAAAATCATTTCTTGCAATGTTGGTTCACTGTGTCCTTATTTGCATGAGCAGTCAAGTTGGTTATAAAAAGCTAGAGGTAGAATAGAAGTTGTATAACTGATTGTTTTTTATAGGACACAACACTAGTTCTCATATGGCACATTGAATAAGTTTGATTCTCATTATCTATACCCTTGTGAAGGGTAGGATCACTTCCAGTAGGAAGGTGAGCGGGGCACTGTCGGTCTGTGGTTGGAGGAAAAGTGCCTAAGTAATGCTCTCCCTCTTGCAGTTGATTTTCTGAAGACTTGTGAAATAGAAGACATTGCTTCATTCATTCATGTAATTGTATAAAGTTGTAAGTCACAAAGTAATGTGATCATCCGACACTGTACTAAGCAATTATTTTATAATCATAAATGCACTTGTTTTACTTTTTTGTAATAAAAAAGAATAAGGTACTTTGTCCATTATTTACATTTATTTTTTAAAAGTTATTTATAGCATTTAGGTATGGATGTTACACATGGTATCAGAGCTACCATGTTCAACACTTAGACCTTGGAGCTCATTGCAAACTTTTCACTAATTAGTAGATAAGCTAACTTCAATATTGTTCTTGTGCCAAAATGGCAGGAAAAAGAACACGAAAGAAAGCTAAGAAAATAAAAACTAATAGCTTGCCCAAAACTACTGTCAAGAAAGAATCCCCTTACGAAAACACTGGACCAATAAGTTATACTTGGTAGGCTTGGCTTATTGAATCTGAGACTCTTGCTGACACGCTTAAGTGCATCCATCTTGAGAGACAAAAGCGAATGGGGGGAATGGAGAAGTCGATTACCCCCATAGTTGTAAAACTTAGTAAACCCTCCACTCATCATGACATGCCCTTTGGGTGTGGTCACAAGGTGCCTGTTACGGGAATGGAGGTGATGGTAGAGTACCCATGTGTATATCCACCCTCCCAATTTGTGTTACTAGATTATGATGAGGAAGAGGAACCTGAAGAAATTCCTCTATCTAATAGTGACATGTAGTCACGTTTCGAAGAGATATTTGTACTTAAATAGAGATGTTTTGAATGCTTCTATGTGAATAAAGAAAAATTTTGGATTTCTGTATAACAATGATGTTTATGAAATATTATGAGCTTTTATATTATGTTCATGGAATGTTCATTTGGTAATTAAATGTTCCAATCTTAATATGTATTACTATATGATTGATAGGTGCAGAAAAGTACTAGTATGGTATGCACAAATATCAATTTAGGAGGAAGTCAGGATGGCTCAAATCCTGTAGAAAACACTATGGCTAAATTAGACCAAATTTTGTTTATCTTAAATGAAACCAAGGAAAGGTTAGGTGTTTTAGAACAAGAGGTGAGAGGAGACCAATAAAACACTAAAGAGTTTAATCCTGAGAAAGGCAAGAATAACACTCATGAATATAGTTACCATAGTGAACTCCAAGAAAATAATCAGGATTCTAGAATCTAGACTGAGATGAAGTCTTGTCTCACCCATGAATTGGCTAAGGATATGAAAAATATTACACCACCTAAGTTTGATGGAACTGTAGGTGGGGATGCACCAAGGCTTGGCTCACCGAGATGGAGAAATATTTTGAAATACGTAATTACTCTGAGATTACTAAGGCCAATTGGGGAGCCTATCAGTTAGCAAGAGAAGTGTCCACTTGGTGGATGAATAAGAAAATGGAACTAACACTAAGTTCTTTAAGCTTGACTTGGGATCAATTTGTGAGTATTTTTAGAAAAAGATGGTTGCCTAAATTGTATTTTGACCAAAAATTGACTAACTTCAAGAATCTTCGCCAAGGGGATATGATTGTTATAGAGTATTGTGAGAAGTTTACTAGGCTACTAAAATACGTGCCTTAGTATCAAATGGATGAGAGGTTCGGGATAAGGAAGTTTATTATGGGTTTGAATACTATCATAGCCCAAGAGAAGTGGATGCATATGGACCCATGACCATGGATCAATTTTTTGAGAAGGCCATTAAGCAAGAACAAAAATCAAATTTAGATTTCAGCTTATTGACAAAAATCCTGTAAAAAGTATAACTAGAATCATTCTTCCCCACCCTTCAAGAAGAAAGGTGGGAGCCAGGAGGGAAAAAGAAAAAACTAAGGAAAAAGGTTAAGAGATTACAAAAATAAACCTAGAGAGGAGAAAAAGGATAATAACTCAAAGAAGAATGGTGATAATTCTAACCACTCCTCAGGAAAGAAAGGACCTCCAGGAGGATGCTTTACATGTGGAGGAGATCATTATGCCAATCAATTCCCTAGTAAGAATCAAGGAAACCCATACCATGGAAATCTCTTTCCATCCCAACAGATAGCCTTCCAATAAAGAATTCATGCTGCCTTGGATAACCACCAAGTAGATTACCAAATTACTCCTATTGAAACTACAGGTACATTATTTGGAATCCCAATTTCTATTCTTATAGATACTAGAGCGACTGAGAATTTTGTAACTCCTATAATACTTAATAAGATGCCTAGAAAAGTTGGTTTCATGGAAAATTCATGGACAATAGAGTTTGCAAATTAGTCAAGAGCTTGGCTAGAGCAATGTCTATTTGAAGCCAGATTAAATCTACCCATCTTTTCCACAAAGGTCAACCTATATGTAGCACCTCTAGGGTCTTATAATGTCATCTTAGGGATGAATTAGTTATGGCATGGTGAACCCACATAACTAGGTTACAATTGCATTGAGGAAGGAAAATTGCCCGGCCTAAAAAAAATGAGCAGGTTCAATTGAATGGGGGGTGTTCGACCGAACCCAAAAATGGGTTCATTCGAACCCCCCCATTTGAACGAACCCAACATTAGATCAATTAATTGGGGGATTCGATCGAACAGAGTTTGATTGACCCCCCCTGAATTGATTTTTTAACATTTTTTAAAAAGGGTTCAAACAAATAGGGGGTTTGAACGAACCCCCATTCATTTCAATGGGTCATGGGGGTTCGTTTGAACCACATTATTTTGCCCTTGCCCCTCTCTAGTTGCAATTTTATACAGAGTTTTGGGTTTCAAATCTCAGGTTGAGGATCAAAATGGAAGCAACTTGGCAAACCCATCTAGAGGATTATAGTCCTCGAAACAAGCTTTCTATTGAGTATAAATTTAATATATTGTGGTTTTATTATAATTATTTTTTTTAGTTTAATTAAACATAGGTTATTCACCAAAAATCAAGCTCTTTGTTCTGCACATGTGGAAAAATAGTCTATTACCAAAAAATATTATGATAAATATCTATCCTCTTGGTATTCATGACCTTGATCCAACAAAAAATAAATTGAATTCTGATACATACAAAAAAGTTATGCTTTACATAGTACACCTATGTCTAAATTGTAATTGGTTTGACTTCAAAAGTTAATTAAAAGAAAAATATTCAATAAGACATTATAAAACCAAATGCATCCACTAGATATCGTAGTTAAAAATCTAAATTCAAAAAAGAAAGAATTTTATCCTTCATAGAAAAAAAGTTATGTTTTACACAGTACACATCACTCTTTAAAAATGGTGTTTACTGTTAAAAACTAGTTATTGAAGGAGATGGAAAAAGAAATGCAATTTGATTCCAAATTTTTTTTTAAAATATACTTAGAATCTATAGACAAAATGTGACAAATCACTAGTTTACATCATCTTCAAATTCTTCAAATGTGTCTGAAAGTGAAGATTTTTTTCAAAATGTTCATTTCAATGTCAACTTTGGCCAAAAAGTGTAACCCACTATTGTGGGATCACCCGGCAACATAGAGAAAAGGTTGATTATTTCTCTAAGACAATAGAATGCCTAGACGACATTGGTAATGTCGTCCTAATTCAAGGGATCCATCATGAAATGAAAATTAGGCAAATTTTTGCTATGCAACTAAAGAGAGTAAGGCGAAAGGGCTACCAAATGCAGTTAAGATGGAGGAGTTAAATGAGGATGGAGAAGTGAGGGAAAAATCTAAGGAATCCTTAGTGGAAGCATACCCTTTTCTCCATGACTTTTAGGATGTATTTCTTGAAGACCTTCCAAGTCTGCCCCCCAAACGGGCTTTTGATTTTTCTATTGATATTATTCCTAGCTTTGAACCAGTGTCTAAAGCACCTTATCAGATGACCACCACTGAACTGATGGACCTGAAAGCTCAGCTTCAGGAGTTGTTGGCTAAGGGGTTGATTAGACATAGTGTTTCACTGTGGGGAGCCCCAATAATATTTGTTAAGAAGAAAGATGGCACCCTACACCTTTGTATAGGTTATCGTATGCTCAATAAAGAAATGATAAATAATAAGTATCCTCTACCTCGTATAGATAATCTCTTTGATCGAATGTGAGGAGCAACTGTGTTTTCTAAGATTGACCTAAGGTTAGGTTATCATCAGCTAAGGCTGAAAGATGAAGACATTCATAAAACTACTTTTAGGATAAGGTATGGGCATTATGAGATCACGGTCTTACCTTTTGGGTTGACCAATGCCCCAACAACCTTCATGAATTTAATGAATAGTTTCTTTAGAGATTGTTTAGATAAATTGGTTTTGGTGTTTTTAGATGATATACTTATATATTCTCATAATGAGGAAGAGCAGTTCCAGTACTTGCAGATAGTTCTACGACTCAGAGAGCACAAACTATATGGAAGTCTATCCAAATGCACTTTCTTTCAGAAAGAAGTGTAGTATTTATGCCATATCATTTCTGTAGAGGGAATGCAATAAACCCATCAAAGATAAAGGCCATTATGGAATGTCTTGCACCAAAAAATGTGCATGAAGTGCGTAATTTTATGGGATTGGTAGGATACTATCGGAAGTTTGTATTGAACTTTTCTAGAATTGCTCATCCCATCACTTCCTTGTAAAGGAAGGGAAAATGATTTGAATGGTTAGATAAATGTGAAGAGGTCTTCAATATCCTCAAGGAGAAATTAACTTCAGCACTGATTATTAGAATGTCAGACCCAGAGGACCATTTTGTTGTTGTGATCGATGCCTCAGGAGAAGGGTTGGGTGAAGTGCTAATGCAAGAAGGCCAAGTTATGGCCTATGAATCTAGGAAGTTATGATCCTATGAGCAGAATTATGCTCCCCATGATTTGGAATTAGTGGAAATTGTACATGCTCTCAGGTATGGAGGCATTACTTGTTGGGTAAGCAATTTGAACTAAATCTGACAATTAAGGTTTGAAGTACATCTTCATGCAACCAAATCTTAATGCCTGACAGAGAAGATGGTTAGAGATTATCTATGACTATGATTTGTAAATTAAATATATTAAGGGTAAAGAAAATTGAGTGGCTAATGCCTTAAGCTGTAGAAGGAATATTGCAGCAATGTTGTTAGTGCACTCTATTTTTTGAGCTCAAGTACTAAAGAATTCATCTAGAGATGAATATTATGAGTAGATTTTGAAGGCTCTATCAGAAATTCCCCAATATGCAAGGTATGAAGGGTTTTATTTTGAACCTGACAGATTGTTAAGGTATAACAACCGAATTTATGTTCCAAATCAGGGAGATTTGAGAAGTATTGTGTGGAAAGAAGTGCATTCTGCACCATATTCAGGTCACCCTATAGTGACAAAACTATTGGTTGATGTGAAGCCATTGTATTTTTGGAAGGGAATGAAGAATGATGCTACAAGATTCACGGTAGGGTGTCTAGAATACCGGTGAGTTAAGGCTGAACATTAGCATCCAACAGGACTCTTATATCCTCATGACATCCCTGAATGGAAATGACAGGTAATTAGTATGGATTTTGTTTAGGGACTGCCTATGTCACGTTATAAGCATGATGCTATTCTTGTTGTGGTAGATAAAATTTATAAGGTAGCCCATTTCATACTAGGGAACCTTACAGATGGGGCACCCATAATAGCCAGGAAATTCATGCAAGAAGATTTCAGATTGCATGGGATGCCTGAAAAGATAATCTCAAATAGAGATGCATAAATAACTTCAAGGTTTTAGCAAACCTTGTTCTCAGCACTGGGGATACAATTGAATATAAGTTCATCTTATCATCCAAAGACAGATGGTCAAACTAAGAGAGTTAATTAAATACTAGACGATTTGTTGAGGATGTATTGCATGGATCAACAATATAAGTGGGAGGAGTACCTTCCACTAGTTGAATTTGCATACAATAATTCTTATCATTTTACAATTAAGATGGCTCCATTTGAAGCATTGCATGGTAGAAAGTGTCGAACTCCTATAAGTTGGGACAAGTTGTCCAAGATAGGATTTGCCTTGGGCCAAAAATACTATCAAAAATGGAAGAGAAAGTAAATTTGATCAGGAAAAGATTGGTAGAAGGAAATGATAGGCATAAAATCTATGTTGATGCCAAGCATACACCCTAACAATTTTTAGTAGGCGATAAAATTCTCTTGTGAGTCAAACCGCATAAGATCCCTAGGTGGGTGCAAAAAGATGGGGGGCCAAAAAGTGGTCAAATTCTTAAAACTTTATAAAAAGCCATAACGCAATCGCGTTATGGCTTGGTGTTGCCGAGCCTTTCGCTTGGCAACACAAAACGATCGCGTTATGGCTTGGTGTTGCCGAGCCTTTCGCTTGGCAACACAAAACCATAACGCGCTCGTGCTATAATGCGAGCACGTTATTGTTTTCTTTGCATTTTTTTCTTTTTTGTAAAAGTTTGCCCAATGTTTAAGGGTTGAGGGTTTAATGGTTGAAGGATTAGGGTTTAAGGCATACTATCGAGGGTAGAAGGTTTAGGGTTGAAGGTTTAAGGGACGAGGGTTGAGGATTTAGGGATGGGGGTTAAGGGATTAGGGTTTAAGGTATAGTGTCGAGGGTAGAGGGTTTAGGGTTTAAGATTTAAGAGTTGAGGGGTGAGGCTTTAGGGATAGGGTTTAGGGATAGGGTTTAGGGATAGGGTTTAGGATTTAAGTTTTAAGGGTTGAGGATTTACGGATAGGGTTTAGGGTTTAAGGTTAAATGAGAGACCTAGATGGCTAAGGACGAATGGAGAGGTAGACAAGGAGTGACTGAGAAACTTAGAGAGGGGAGAGGTAGAGGTGAGGGGGAGATAGAAGTGAGAGATAGAGAGGTGAGGGGAGAGATAGAATAAAATGAGAGAGTGAAGTTGACAACTTGAGGGAAAGATGGGTAAGGAGGAGGGAGACAGGTGGAGAGGAATGGAAATATCTAGAGAGCCCTAAGAGATATACAAGTGAGAGACCTACAACCTAGGGAGAGAGGGGTGAGAGAGATAGAGGAGAGATGGGAGTGAGGCAGATAGGGGAGGAGAGGGGTGGATAAGGGATGAGGGTTTAAGGGTCAAGGGTTTAGGGTTTAAGGGTTGAGGGTTTAAGGGTTGAGGTATTAAGGGTCTAAGGGTTGAGGGATTAGGGTTTAAGGTATAGTGTTGAGGGTTGAAGCCTAATCCCTCAACCCTCGACACTATACCTTAAACCCCAAGGTTGAGGGATTAGGGTTTTAAGGTATTGTGTCAAGGGTTGAGGGATTAGGGTTCAACACTCGACACTATACCTTAGACCCTAATCCCTCAACCCTTAATCCCTTCCTCTCCACCTCTCTCCCTCCTCCTTACCCATCTTTCCCTCAAGTTGTCAACTTCACTCTATCATTTTATTCTATCTCTCACCTCACCTCTCTATCTCTCACCTCTATCTCCCACTCACCTCTCTACCTCTCCCCTCTCTAGGTATCTTAGTCATCCCTTGTCTGCCTCTTCATTTGTCCTTAGTCATCTAGATGTCTCACTTAACCTAAACACTAAACCCTATCCCTAAGGCCTCAACCCTCAACCCTTAAACCTTAAATCCTAAACCCTATCCCTAAACCCTCTACCCTGAACACTATACCTTATACCCTAATCCCTTAACCCTCAGCTCTAAAGCCTCAACCCTCAACCTTTAAACCTTCAACCATAAACCTTGTCTCTAAACCCTCTACACTCGACACTATGCCTTAAACCCTAATCCCTCAACTCTTAAACCCTTATCCCTCAAACCTCAAACCCTTAAACCCTATATACCCTTTACACTTAACCTTGGACACTCGACCTTGAACATTATCCCTCAACCTTCAAACCTCTACCCTCTACCCTATACCCTAAACCCTAATCCCTCAACCCTCAATCCTCAACCCTAATCCCTCAACCCTCAACCCTAATTTTGATTTTCTTCCATTGATTCAACATCATTGTTGTTTTCCCCATCAGAAACCAATTCATTTAGCAACTTGCTGCCCATTGGTTGACTTGAACTGCATATTCTGTTAGAAAAAAGGGCATCTTTTATTTGTATCAATGTTGGTATTCATAAGCTGAATAGCATTGATATTTTTGACACACACTATTCTTTGAAATATCTTAACCTTAAAATATGACTTGGATATGTACTTGAACACAACAAAATCTCCAATCTCTAACCCATGATGATTCACAAAATTTTCCCAACCCTACCTAAATTCTAGTTTATTTATTGTATATCCTCAACCCTAATCCCTCATCCCTAAACCCTAAATGCTATCCCTATTCCTAAACCCTCAACTCTCAACATTAAACCCTAATCCATCAACCCTAAACCCTAATCCCTCAACCCTAAACCCTATCCCTAAACTCTCAACCCTCAACACTATCCCTAAACCCTTAACCCTAAACCCTATCCCTAAACCCTAAATCTATGTTACTTGTCTACCCTACACTTAGGGGAGGTATATTGTTATGAAATAGGCAAATAATCTCCCATTGTTTACTGGCTTGCATTTTGTCCTACTATAGATTGATCCATTAATATTTGTGCCTATCTCACCTTTGATAGCACCTTTACAATATCTCACCTCTAGGTCCATTAGCTCATGTTCTATATCTCACTTATCTCTCCCCCTCACCTCTCTACCTCTCCCCTATCTATGTCTCTCAGTCGCTCCTTGTCTACCTCAACCCTAAACCCTCGACCCTCAACCCTATCCCTAAACCCTCAACCCTCGAACCTCAACCCTCAACGTCAAAACCTAATCCCTCAACCCTTAATTCTGATCCATCGACCCTCAACCCTATCCCTAAACCCTAAACCTTAAAGCCTCAACCCTCAACCCTCAACATCAAATCCTAATCCCTTAACCCTTCACTCTAATCCCTCAACCCTAAACCCTATCCCTAAACCCTTAACACTATACCTTGAACCCTAATCCCTCAACCCTTAACCCTAATCTGTCATCCCTCAACTCTAATCCCTCATCCCTAAACCCTAAATGCTATCCTATTCCTAGACCCTCAACAGGCTCGATACTATACCTTAAACCCTAATCCATCCCTAAACCCTCCAACCCTATCCCTAATCCTTATACCCTTGACCTTCAACCCTATCCTGAAACCCTTAACCCTCGAACCTCAATGTACTCAACCCTCAATGTCAAACCCTAATCCCTCAACCCTTAACTCTGATCCCTCGACCCTCAATCCTATCCCTAAACCCTAAACCCTAAAGCCTCAACCCTCAACCCTCAATGTCAAATCATAATCCCTCAACCCTTCACTCTAATCCCTCAACCCTAAACCCTCAACACTATACCTTAAACCCTAATCCCTCAACCCTCAACCCTAAACCTTATCCCTAAACCCTAATCCCTCAACCCTAATCCATCATCCCTCAACTCTAATCCCTCATCCCTAAACCCTAAATGCTATCCCTATACCTAGACCCTCAACGGGCTCAATACTATACCTTAAACCCTAATCCCTTATCCCTAAACCCTCCAACCTTATCCCTAATCCGTATACCCTTGACACTCTACTTTAACCCTAATCCCTTGACCCTCAACCCTATCCCGAAACCCTTAACCCTTGAACCTCAATGTACTCAACCCTCAACATCAAACCCTAATCCCTCAACCCTTAACTCTGATCCCTCGACCCTTAACCCTTAAAACTTGAACCCTAAACCCTAAACCCTCAACCCTCAACCCTCAACCCTCAACTCTCAACATTAAACCCTAATTCATCAACCCTAAACCCTAATCCCTCAAACCTAAACCCTATCCCTAAACCATCAACCCTCAACACTATACCTTAAACCCTAATCCCTATCCCTTAACCCTTAAAACTTAAACCCTATCCCTATACCCTCAACACTTGACACTATATCTTAAGCCTTAAACCCTCATCCCTAAAGCCTCAACCCTCAATCCTTAAACCTTCAACCCTAAACCCTATCCCTAATCCCTCTACCCTCGACACTCCAACCCTAACCTTGACATTAAACACTAATCTGTCAACCCTAAACCCTAATCTGTCAACCCTAAACCCTTAACCCTCAACACTATACCTTAAACCCTAATCCATCAACCCTAAAACCTAATCCATCAATCCTCAACCCTAAACACTATCAATAAACCCTCAACCCTTGACACTATACCTTAAACCCTAATCCCTCAACCCTCAACCCTAATCCCTCAACTCTCAACCCTAATCCCTCATCCCTAAACCCTAAACTCTATCCCTATTCCTAAACCCTCAACCCTCAACACTATACATTAAACCCTAATCCCTTATCCCTAAACCCTAAACACTATCCCTCAACCCTTAACCCTTAAAAATTAAACCCTAAAACCTATCCATAAACCCTCAACGCTCAACACTATATTTTAAACCCCAATCCCTTAACCCTCAGCCCTAAAGCCTCAACCCTTAATTGTTAAACCTTCAACCCTAAACCCTATCCCTAATCCCTCTACCCTCAACACTCTACTTTAACCCTAATCCCTTGACCATCAACCCTATCCCTAAACCCTCAACCCTCAACCCTCAACCCTCAACTCTCAACATTAAACCCTAATCTGTCAACCCTAAACCCTAGTCCGTCAACCCTAAACCCTAATCCCTCAACCCTAAACCCTATCCCTAAACCCTCAACCCTCAACACTATACCTTAAACCATAATCCCTCAACCCTAAACCTTAATCCCTCAACCCTAAACCCTAAACCCTATCCCTAAACCCAACAAAACTGCTTTGCCTTATGTTAGGTTGTTAAACCCATCATTTTTGACACTCTTCTCCTAAAGATATTTGAGTTGCAAGAATATGTCAGAAAAATGGCTATGAACTTTTTTAATGTTAGTAATGTTATATGGCATGTTTTTCTGGCCCATTTGGGGTTCATTATGCCAATAGGTGTACACACTATGAGAAAAGCTTTGCATATGGTGCATCCACAGTGAGTAATTAATAGTTGAAATCAGAAGGATGATCATTATGAGAAAAGCTTTGCATTGGGGTACATCTATGTTTCTTGCTGTCCACCCCGCACTTAGGGGAGGTATATTGTTATGAAACAGGCAAATAATCTCCCATTGTTTACTAGCTCTATCCACAAGAACTACTAAACTATACCTTAAACCCTAATCCCTCAACCCTAAACCCTATCCCTAAACCCTCTACCCTCAACACTCTACCTTAACCCTAATCCCTCGACCCTTAACCCTAAACGCTATCCCTAAAGCCTCAACCCTAAACCCTAATCCCTCAAGGTCCTAAACTCTAATCCCTTATCCCTAAACTCTAAATCCTATCCCTAAATGCTCAACCCTTAACCTTAAACCTTAATCACTCAATCCTTATCCACCCCTCTCCTCCCCTATCTGGCTCACTTCCATCTCTACCCTCCTCTACCCTCGACACTATACATACATACATATAGGCATACATAGATACATACATACATATAGGCATACATATATACATACATACATAAAGGCATACATACATACATGATTAATAGCCTTAAACATAAAAAAATTTAAGTTGAACATAACGTGCTCGCGTTATTTAAAACATGAAAAACATCACAAACTTTTGTGGAAAAGGAAAAATGCAAAGAAAAGAATAACGCGAGCATGTTATAACATGCTCACGTTATGTCTTGCTTTGGGAATCCCAAGCCTTGGGCTTGGGATTTGCTTTGGATTTCCAACCCAAAGGCTTGGAGTGCCTTTTGAACAGTAACAGACGTGTTTTTCCATATTCTTCAAGATATTACATAATTTCGTTCGTGCTAACCCTCATATTTGCACGTGTTTCAAGGTCAAACAAATCAAACACCTGGGTAATGTTAGGCTTTCTCTCAGCTATCTGACGATGTAATTTTTTTCACATTTTAACAATGTTAAGCCTTTCATCTTTAATTTCTTTTGTTTGTGTGTCCGTTTTTGGGCAAAAACCACTGTTTGGTCTTTTTTTCATTGTAAATTAACTATTCATTGAAATTTCAAAAAAATTACATATTTAGAAACTAGACTCCATTCTACAAATATTAAAAAAAGAAAAAAATGATTTTCGATTAGTTTTTAAAATTTATAGGGGTAGCATGGCTAAAATTCTATTTTTTAGGATGTGTCCACTTTGAAAATTAGTAAAAAATCAAATATTCATCAAAAAATTATAAAAAAAATTGGACACAAACTACATGCTATTAGATAATTTCTCACTAAAGCGAATTTAAAAATACCAAAAAAAAGTTGACCTTTTGAGGGAGCCACAAAACATGCTATGTTATGTTTTTTTGACAGAAACAACACCAATTTCTATGACTCCCTCTTTTGAACCCCTTAATCTATGCCATTTTAAAAAAAAAATAGTAGTTTAGAAAGTAGACTCGGAGCACTACGAACATTGTTTTGGTTGCATCTCCAAATTTTGAGTGTAACTATGCTCAATTTCTCATCCAAGGCCAGTATTTCCTTATTTTAGAAAAAAAAAAAAGTGGCCACTTAAGACCCCTTTTTGGCCCCCCATCTTCCTGCACTTACCCCCCTATCAAGTTTGAAAAGTTTTCCAAACTGGTACCTAGATTTGTAGGACCCTTTGAAGTCCTAGAAGTGGTTAATATGGTTTCTTACAGGATAGGTCTACCACCAGCTCTTGCTAGAATCCATGATGTTTTCTGTGTCATATTTGAAGAAATATATACCAAGATTTAATCATATACTTGATTAGAATGCTCTCCAGGTGCAGGATCCAGGAGTGGTCATGATTGAGCCTCTCAAAGTGCTCAAGGTACACAAACTCCACTTGTGTAAAAGAGAGGTTACCCAATGCAAGGTCTAATACGACCAGTACTCGGAGGGCAATGCTACCTGGAAGGATTACAATGATTTTTATCAGAATTTTCTACATCGATTTATGAAAGCATAATGTAAAAGAACTTATTTGTTTAATTTTGTTTTGATATAGACACAATCATCAAGGATGATGATTTCCAAGGGAGGGGATATGTCACACCTCATTCTAAAGCAAACATACTTATCATTTTATTTTGAGCAGACATATAACTAGTCAGTGAAATTATTATGATTAAAGTAATGTTGTGCCAGATTAGAAAATATATTTAATTTCTATTATTTTATATGCAATGAATATTGTATGTGGCATTATTATTATGCATGTGGTTAGATGATGTAATGGACTAACTACTATTGTGCAACTGAGGTGGATGCAAGGACAATGTTTCCCTCCCAATGAGGAAGGAGAGCATCACTAGGGAGAGGGTGATAGATCATGAGAATAAAACAATCATTATGCCATCAGGGAACTCACACACTCACTGAGAGGTTTGGTTGAACGTAGTATGGTTTTTGATCCTTAATGTTTTTTTGGTCCTTAATGTTGTCTGGTCGCATTGGTAATGTTACAATGTTGTGATCATTTCTCTTCTTGCATGAGGTTGTTTTCTCCTTTGTTTACCTAGTTGACTTAAGTAGTTGACCCATCTAGTCTATTCTTGTGGAGAGGACTAAGTTGTTTAAGTCAATTTTATAGAGTGCCACTGTTGCATAAATATTCAAATATTTAAATACATATCAACATCTCTAATTTGTAAGATCCTTGGCATATAATTAAAGTATAGTAAAATAAGGAAATTAAAAGACCCTCAGTCTCTTTTGCTAAGGAGAATTTAATGAGATAAATGGACAAAACTCCACAAATGCACTCTCCCTAGAATTCAGGAGAAGTGGAGATGGGGTGAAAGCTCCATGATGGCAATTTATAGGCATGCACAGAATGTTGCAGGTAGTTATGGAGAAGTTTTTCTTAACTAATAACTTTTTTTGTTTTAAAAATACATTCGATGTGGATACTGGAAAGGAGAGAATCCCATAAGCATATTAACCAGATAGAAAATCTTTGTACGAGTGCATGAAGGGTGATAGAGCTTGTGAAAGAGAGAGTGACAGTGATAGAAGAGAGATGAACATGCAAGTAGAGTGGTAGTTTGTTTTGTGTTTGAGTTGAGTAAGGTATCAATGCTTTTGCAAAGCTTATTTTGTGTTATTTTGTGTTATTACTAAGAAATAAAATGCAATTCTTGCAAGCTTAAAACTCAGGATTGGATTGTCTAATACGTCTCCTTGTAAAGCTTTATTCTATGTATTTACTGATGATTATAATGATAACCCCACAAGTTTGAACCACAGTGCAAACCGTGCAAGATATCACTGAAGCCGTGAGTTTAACTTTGTATTCATATCATTAATCTCATATTAGTATTAACATTTCATTTATGATAAGAAGCATGGCTTTTGAAGCCATAAAAGGCCGAGGGCCTTGATAACTTCAGGCCCAAGTTAAAGCCCAATAAAGAACATGTTTAAGATTAGCCTATGTTGTATTTTAAAGTCCGATAGCCTTGTGTCCTTTCTATATACATTTCTTTTGAACTTGAAACTTGTTAAGAGCCTAAAGTACCTGCCATTAAACTTGTTTTTATATATGTGTCTTGTGAAGGTCGTAAGCTCTGCAAGCAGGTCGTTAATCTTATGTTCATATCTAAGTCTTGTGAATGATAGTTTCACATAAGGCTGAAACCCAACATACATTTGTATGCAGATAAGAGTATAAAGAAGCCTATTCTTTCTTATGCATGTAGAGGCATGTTTATATAGTTATTATTCTTATATTGGCTATGTATAGCTGAGAGCTCAGCTCATATTACCTGTAACCATACTAGAGTGAACCATGGTATATCTGGTATTATCTTTAATCTTGGTTGAGAATGGCCAATAGTTTTCTTGTATCATCTTATTTGGCATTGATACAACCATCTAATGTGAAGTAAGTAAATCTAACAATGGCAATGATAAATCCATTTAATATGATCACTCATCTTTATTAAGTTAAAAGGCAAACAAATACTTGTCTAGCTGAAATAGAGTGACAGGAATGTAGAAATAACCATATCTAAATTGTCATGATGATTGGATAGTTAAGTAGTCTAATGTGATAACAAAGAAGGACCAAATTATAAGTATATATGTATATATATAATATATGGGTAGATATATATATATACACACATATATAGTTATATACCCTTAGATATACTTCAAGACTTTCCATCATTTGGTAAAATCTTCTTTTGGGAAGCAAGAACTCTGATTAAAGTAATTTCTAAGTGTTACACAAGTTTGGTTTCTAGTTGACATATGTGCTTTTAAGATCATTCAAATTTTACAGTTGGCATATATTTTAAGTAAAGGTAGAATGCTACTACATCTTAAATCCATATAGTACCCAAGGTAGACATATTAATTACAATCTACATGTTTGAGTATTCCAACTTTAGGGAGAAGTTTTGAATACTCGAGAAAGGTTTAAACTATACACCTGATGTAAAGAATATCCTATAACAAACCATCTGGACTAATTATTATGCATGAACACAAGTTTTTCTAGCCATTGAGTAGTTGACAAATGTCAAAAACCTGAGATTGCAAGGACACAAAGAGGGGTTCAATGCATGATTATAAGTCATCCTGACTCTTATCTTGTAGTTGTCTAGTCGAACTTTAGTTGAAGGTATACTAGTAATGCCAATTAGACAGGTATAGGATGACACTTACTAAGAGTCTTATTTTCCCTTAAAACTAAAAGAGAATAGAAGAATGTTGTCTCTAGATCAAGAAAGAGGTGTGTGAACAATTGAATCATTAATATGAGACTTTGGCCAAAGTAATGCAAAATCACTACTTGCATTGTTGATTCACCATGTCATTGTTTGCATGAGCAGTCAGGTTAGTTGTACAGAGCTAGAGGAAGACTAGAAGTTGTATAACCAATTATTTTTGCTAGGAAATGTAACACTAGTTCTCAAATGGCACGTTGAATCAGTTTGATTCTTATTATTTATAACCTTGTGAAGAGTAGGACCACTTCTAGTAGGAAGGTGAGTGGGGGACCATCGGTCTGTGGTTGGAGGAAAAGTGCTTGAGTAATGCTCTCCTTCCTACAGTTGATTTGCTGAAGACTTGTGAAACATAAGACATTGCTTCATTTATTCATGTAATTGTATAAAGTTATAAGTAGTGATTTTTTTAGTGCCTAATATTCGCCAATTGGCTAATAGTTAAAATTGGGGATTTGAAATTTGACTAATGGTACAAGTTGTAATGCGATGTGAATCGCCACATTTTTACAAAATTTTATTTTAGTCCTAGCTAAATTGCCTGAATATTTATTTTATTAAACTTTTAAACTCAAAGATTCGCCACAATATTCGATACTTGATTAGATTAGATTCACCTAAATTTTATAAGTTATAGTAGAAAATGAAATTAATTTGCCAATAAAATTATATAATTATTGGTTAATTTAGGGCCATATCACCAATTTTTAATCACCACCATTGGTTTTATTTGTAATATAATGACTAGGGTTGTATTCCATGGGTTAAAATTTACCCACAGAGCTCTAATGCCCATTGAGCCCAAAATTGTATTTGGGCTGTTGATCTTAATTTATAATATAATGGCTGGGGTTAAATTTTGTGGGCCAAAATGTACCCGCGGAGCTCTAATGCCCATGGGGCCTGAAATTGCATTTAGCCTGTTGAACTCCATTGAGATCAATGACCTAAATACAATTTCGGGCCCCATGGGCATTAGAGCTTCACGAGTAGATTTTGGCCCACGAAATAGAACCCAAACCGTTAGATTATAAATAAAATCAAGGGTGGTGAAAAATAATTTAGGACTGATTTAAAATATTCAATGTTTGATTTAAAATATTAAGGAATTAAGGAATTATTGACACAAGCACTACACCTTAAACTAGTCAATCACTGTCACCCTCAAGCACTTACTTTTCCATAGGAATTTAATTTTTTTTTAAAAGGAAGGATTCACCATGGTAATCAATGTATTTGCCTATTATAGGAAAGATTCGCCAATAAAGATTAATATTTTTTCCAAAAAAATGAAAGATTCGCCAAGATTTTGTATCTTTTTTAATGAGGGATTTCTTAAAGTTATCACTGGTTGTAAGTTGCAAAGGTGCGACCATCCGACACTGTACCAAGCAATTATTGTATAATCATAAATGCACTTGTTTTACTTTTTCTAATAAAAAAAGAATATAGTACTTTGTCAATTATTTGCATTTATTTTTCAAAAGTTATTTATACCATTCTGGTATGGATGTTATAGAGGAAGCATGGATTGGAATGTGTGGCTACATGATTCTCATTTGCTTGTTCACATGGAGTGTAATTAGGGAGCTTGATGATTCAAAAGTATCCATGGAGGCTATGTATTGTACTTTTTGTTCGTGAGATAATACAATGGGTGTGGATGCTTTTGGATGTTGGACTTTTCCCTCAATGAGGGTTTTGCCATGATATATCTTATGTCACCTTGATGGTATGCTTTCTTTTTCTTTTGCATGTGGATTTCTAAATACTTTTTTGCATAAATATCTCTCATGGGGTTATGAGGAAATTTCTCTTTATGGCTATAGATTTCCTTTCAGGAGGATCCTAAGAGTGGTATCCTGTGCCACAAGGAGGAAGTAGTAATTCACACCACAACAATAAGGAATGTAGTAATTCATACTGTAAGGAAAGGGATGATAGGAATTCATACTGATGCAATGACAAAACTAATGGATATTAGAGAGGGAGAGGGAGATATGGTGGAGGTGATGGGAGACCTTTTAGTGGAACATGTATTAGGTGTAGATATGAAGGAAACTAGGCATTTGAATGCCACCAAGGTTGTGGAAGTCCTAGCAAGAGACCAAAAGGGAAAGTAAGATTTGTACATGGTGATGAGGAGCCTAAAAGATCATACAACTATGAGGATGAACTAGAAAAGGTGAGTCACTTTCTACAAGGAGAACATTGTTAAAACATGATTATGAGGAAGAGCCAATATAGAGAAAAAGTTTGTTTAGAACAATATACAAATTAGGATGTAAGTGTTGTAAATTTGTCATAGATAGTGGTAGTACCTAGATAATTTGTTGTCTAAAGAGACGGTTGATAATTTAAAATTAGAAAGACTAGAACACTCTAAACCATATAGGATTTCTTAGTTGGAGAAAGAAAATAAGGTGTTGGTAAAAGAACAATATTTGGTCAAATTCAAGATTGGTACATATCATGATGAATTTTGTGTGACATAATGCTAATGGAAGTGTGTCATTTATTGTTGGGGAGACCTTGATAATTTGACTAAAGTGCTATACATGATCGAAGAGTGAATGCTTATAGTCTAACAATGAATGGTAAGAGACACATGTTGATCCTACTAAAGGAAAGAGGATATGTCTACTGTAGTGCCATAATTTGTTTAGTGGATGGGAGAAATTTTTTAGATGGCTTGAGGCATGAGAATATGTATTTTGCATTGATTCTTAATGTATGTAGCACTGCAAGCATGGTGGGCACCACCACAAATGCAAAAGAGATACCACAAGAGGAAGTTTTAGAACTATTGAAAGAATACATGGATATCATATCAGACAATATGTCAGATGGATTACAAATGGTAAGGAGTATCATTCATCACATGTATATCTAATTCTAGGGTCAAGTTTGTTAAATAATGCAATGTATAAGATGACACTAATATAAAATGATGAGATGAATTGATAATTATAGGAGATATTAAGGAAATGATCTTGATTATAGAGAGTTTGAGCCCATATGTAATGCCCATAGTACTGGCAGCTAAGAAATATGGTGAGTGGAGGATGTGTAAAAACTATAAAGAATTAAATAAGATCATTATAAAGTATAAATTCCCATTTCCAAGGATGGATGACATGATGGATTATTTGAATGGAGTAAAGTATTTAACCAAGATTTATTTGAATAATGGTTATCATCAAATTAGAATTAGAGAAGGGGCTAAGTGGAAAACTGCATTTAAAAAAAGTGAATAACCACATGAATGGTTGGTTATTCTCTTTAGGTTAACTAATGCACTTAATACATTTATGAGGTTGATGAATAAGGTACTAGGGTATGTCCATGGAAATGGGGGTCAAAAAGGGTTCAAAAGTGGCCAATTTTTTCTTGAAATCAATAAAACCAATCTTAGATGAACAATTAAGAAACCCACATTCAAAATTTTAATGACAACAACAAGATTATTAGTGCTCGAAATCTAGTTTTAAACTACTATTTTTTTAAATGGTAGGGATTAAAAGGGTCAAATTGTCACATCCCAAATTTTGACTATGTTTTACTTTTTTTAATTTTTATGTAATTAGTAGTTAATTATGCATGATTTAGTGATTTAACGTTAGTGAAAATGTCAGGAAAAATTAATGATATCATGAGTTTATGTTTATATGATTAGAATTGACATGTGATTATAAGATGTTATGATTTCATAAGGTTTATGAATTGACTAACTATACACTAATCCCAATTTGGTGATTGTAAGTTGTAATCAGGAAACAGGATTTTCCACCCTCTGAGAAAGAGAGGGAGAGCATTGTTGGAGAGAAGAGAATAGACGTATGGAAAAGAATAGGTTGTTGCCATCTAAGTCTTTTGCCTTCATAGTTTAGTGAACCCTCATCGAGTTTGGTGAGTTGTGTTCGACCAAATTGGTCTATGTTTGGTGTTGAATTGATAGTCATCGATTTATCGACAAGATCCATTAAGTGTATGTTTTATCGTAAACCACGTCAGGAAGTTTGACTATCATCCTTGTTTGATATGAATATAGAATATATTCAAGATAAAATATTATTAGTGGGTAAACTATTTCTTTATTAGTAATTCCGATATGAATTTCTTTTTGATAACCTATTTGTTTTCGCATTTACGCAAGATAGAGAGGGGGAGCATACCTCAACCCCATTCTCGTATCTTGGAAAGTGTTGAAACAATGTACAAGGTTGTGTACACTTTCATTACGCTAATATATATTTATATGTATTTAATATGATATATGAGTTAGACTTGAACTTTGTGATGGTCGATAGACTTCTTGAAGAACATGGTATGTTTGTAATTTAATGCAAATTACTTTATGTTTATGGTTGCTCGACTCAATTTAATCCTTAACTATTTTGGAGGAGCTTTTTAACATCAAAGAAGTGGTCATAATGACCAGTAGCACCACCTTCTACACATGCCATTACAACATAAGAGTAGGCATAGTATAAGGAGGGCCTCTACGGTTTTGAGGATGAGTGGAAGATAAGATATACTCGCTTATTAAGTAGAACGAGAGGATTGTGGAGAGTAACTCCAATTTGAGGGAAAAAAACCAAAAACTACATTAAAAACATAGTGGTACATTGCGTATGAATCAGTGGGACAGGTATTGGAAGTCTCATTAGAGCTCAGTCATCTTTTACTATAGAGAGTGAGTGATGCCAAGTAGATTGCCCTCAGTGAGGTAGTGAGGATGTTTGTAGAAGAAGATAACTAGAGCGCAGGTAGAAGAGGTAAGAGTACCTCATTTAAAATGAATGTATAAATCTTTATCTATGGTTTTTGTATTATGTGTTGTCTATAGAAGTAAATATTCTTTGAGGCGGGATATCTTCATAATAAACAAAAGTTTCATTCTTATACAATAGTGCCAGAATTTGTTTGGTGAATGGGATAATGTTTTTAGATGGCTTGTGGCATGAGAATATGTGTTTTGCATTGATTCTTAAGGTATATAGCATTACAATCATAGTAGGCACCACCACATATGCAAAAGAGATACCATGAGAGGAAGTTTTAGAACTATTGAAAGAATACGAGGATATCATATCAGACAATATGTCAAATGGATTGGGAATGGTAATAAGTATCAGTCATCACACAGATCTAATTCTAGGGGCAAGTTTGTTAAATAATGCAATGCATATAGGATGACAGTGCTAACATCAAATGAGGAGTTGAACTAGCAATTATAGGAGATATTAAGGAAACGATTGATTAGAGAGAGTTTGAGCCCATATGTGATGCCTGTAGTACTGGCACCCAAGAAATATGGTGAGTGGAGGATGTGTAAAAACTATAAAGAATTAAATAAGATCATTATAAAGTAAAAATTCCCAGCGCCAAGGATGGATGACATGATGGATTATTTGAATGGAGAAAAGTATTTTACCAAGATTTATTTGAATAATGGTTAACATCAAATTAGAATTAGAGAAGGGGATGAGTGGAAAATTGCATTTAAGACAAATGAAGAACCACATGAATGGTTGGTTATTCCCTTTAGGTTAACTAATGCACTTAGTACATTTATGAGGTTGATGAATAAGGTATTAGGGTATGTACATGGAAATGGGGTGCAAAAATGGTTCAAAAGTGGCCATTTTTTTCCTGAAATCAATAAAACTAATCTTAGATGAACAATTTAAGATACCCACACTCAAAATTTAAAGATGTGACAACAACAAGATTATTAGTGCTCGAAATCTAGTTTTAAACTACTATTTTTTAAATAGTAGAGATTAAAAGAGTCAAATAAGGGGAGCACACAAAATGGTCATATTTTTGTTAGAAAAATATAACATAGCATTAGGTGTGCTCCCCCTAAAATGTTGATTCTTTAATGTATTTTATAAATCCCTTAGGTAGAAAGTTAGCTAATATGAAGTAGTTTGTGCCTAATTTTTATGCTATTTTTTTAATGAATATATGATTGTTTACTAATTTTTAAAGTGGACACATATTGAAAAATAGAAAATTGAGTGTGCTCCCTCCTTAATTTTGAGAAAAATAATCCAAAGTTAATTTTTTTAATGTGTATAGAATGGAGTCTAGAATATAAAAATGTAATTTGTTTCAAATTTGGATGTGGCAAAGAAATGACACCAAAAAATATATACACAAGTTTTCAACAAAAAAAGACACTAGAAAAATAAATTGAAGTTGGAAACCTTATTGTATTTGAATTTTAGAAAAAAATCATTGTTAAAAAGGTAATAGAGAGCTTGATATTGTCATGGAATTTTCCTAGAATAACATCTAAAAATATGCAAACCTGATGGAGAGCATGCTTGACATTTTCTTATCTTTTTATGTTTTATACAAAACATGTAAATTTAGACATGTGACATGCAGGTCCAACCCTTTGGGTTGGATGTCCAAGGTAAATCCAACCCTAAGGGTTAGAATTTCACCAAGAAAGATATAACATGTGTGTGTTATAACATGCACAAGTTATAATGCACATGCATTTTGATTTACATAAAAAATAGAGTAGCTATCTACAAAAAGGAGAAACCCATGATCTCAAACACACATGCTCTATTTTACATGTTCTATGCATATTCTATGACATACAATCACACTTTTCATTATTTTAAGGAATTATAATTATTGTTTGACTAAACTAATTCATTTTTTTTACCAACTCTCCAAGTCACCACATAGCCACCTAAGATGGCTTAATGCCAAGTGTAGAAATACATGCATAATTACTTAATAACCTTCTACACTAACAACCCCCCTAAGCATAGCTTAGGTGGGCACAAAAAAAGATGGGTCCCAACAACTAGGCCTGATGAGGTACCCATGTACAATGCAATCTCTCATAAAGTGGAGAAAGAAAGAAAACCCAATGGGAAAAAGCTTCCCTCCAAAAGAGAGAAAAAAGTGGAAGTGTACTAGACATGACACAAAACATCCGAAAATAAGTCATGAAATCCCTACAAGATAGGGCTCGTACATGTGCCTCCACAAAGAAGAGAAATAAAGTCAACACAAAATGTTGCATGGTGAATGTTATAGTAGGTCCCTCTACAATAAATGATGTATCTTCCTTTCATAAAATAGAAACCCTGAGCTATCAAACTATTGAATTCCCACTCAAGTGGAATGTATGAAGGAATCAAGATGTATGGTTTTGGAAGTTGCTCATGTTTCCCAATTTGCTGATGTTGAAATGAGTCACAACCAAATTAGTTGTCTCAGGACTAACTAAAACAAGTGACCTCTCAAAGTCATATGAAAACTGATGAAGATAAGGATCCAAAGAAGTGATGTGTGGAATGTCAATGCATGGCATGTGGCTACAATCCAAATCCATGTGAAGTCCTGCTACAAAGTGTCTCTAGAAGCCCTTAGTGAAGCCTCTCTGAACTCTGTAGTAGCAAAAGAACTATCATCAAAGAGAACACATTTGTCTTCAATACTGTCATCAAGATCCAAAATGTGGGATTCTACAAACAAGCAAGAGATGTTAGGTAGAAATGTTTCCCAATGATCTGGAAAATTGATATCAATATCTTGTTGCAAGGAATCATTTGAAGTTATCAAGGAAGCAACAACAAACTCTAAAGTAGCAATATGTGATGGTGGAGGTGATTTCAGGCTTGTCCTAAGAACATGAAGGTTCAAGTGACCAAGATGAGCCTCTGATGAACTATCCACACTAGATGCAAGAGTGTGAATGTTAGAGAAGGAATCATCAGGAGCAAAGTATATGAAATGGTGTAAAGATGAGATAAATTATCAACCTTGCCAACTGCAACAAACTCTCTTCTCTGTAACTCTTGAATAATCACTGAATTTGATGTGAACTCAATAGTCTTGCCTGTCCCACTATTTGTAATCTGATATATGGAAAGGAGATTGTTAGACAATTCACTTGAATGAAAAGAACATCAATGAAACATCCTTCAATTATGTCAACAGTTCCTTTCACATAAACATCCATATAAGTGTTGTTAGCCATTAGGATTTTAGATGTATCTATAGGTTGTAATGATGAGAATAGAATTGGTGAAGAAGCCATGTGATGAGAAGCTCCAAAATCTAGAGTCCATGTCCTAGACTCAGAGACTACAGATGCAACAAGTTCCTTGCCCTTAGATTTTTCTTTTTCTTTTGCCCTTATAAGTTTCTTGATTTGATGAGGACTCTTTGATGGATTCAGGAACCCCTATATTCTTCTTCTCAAGAAGATGCATGAGTTGGTCAATCCATTTCTTCATATATTTGTGCTCATCATGCCCAAGTTTCTTGCAATAGGCACACAACTTTTTCTTTCGTAGGTTTCCCTTGATTTGAAAAGTTTTGAGTGTTGTTTTGTGACTCATTTTTGTGATCTTCCTTGTTCTCCTTATCCTTTTTATTATTTTGTTTCTCCCCTTTGTTTGAAGCCTACTATTCCCAATTCCTAGCAATAAGGGCTTGAGATTTAGAAGACTTCATGGTGTCCATCTATATCAACTTAGCCTACTCCCTAGTCAAGTCAACAATGAAGTCATCTAAAGAAGGCATAGTCCATGTGACTCCAAAAGACCTTTTGGTGAAGTAAAAGGTAGATACAAACATAGAGTAATCAGGACCTAATTTTGAAAGTACAGAAAGCACTAATTGATCCTCTTTTTTATCTATGCCACATTCTTTCAATTTTAATCTTAATTATTTGAACTTAGTGAAGTAATCCTCTAAGGTGTTAAAGGACCTACGGCTCAAACTTATGATCTCATTCTCTAACTCATGACTTCTTAGTTCATTGGTGAGCGCGAGATGATGATGGGCCAAATAATGGCAATGGAGAAAAAACTTGTTGGATGAAAAAGTGCTAACATTTAGACTAATATGTAGATTTAGATGGAAAGGATGTTAATATTTTTAGCTCAAATATGGATTCCCTCCAAAAATGTATTAGGATTACTTCATATTTAGGTAAGTGGGAGGCCCAAAACTTGCCAAAGAAACTTGCAAAACCACTCATTTAATGTTATCCTGAAGTTTTCCACAATTTCATTCTTGAAGTTGACAAACTTTTTTGTAACTAAATTTAATCAAATGAAAAGGGTTTATAAAGGAAGTTATTAAGATTCTAAAAATATAATATACACCTCATAATAATTTTAATAGGTAATTATTATTAATTTTCTACATATTAATAGGGTGTGTGCAAGAAGTTGAGTCCACTTTTTGGCCAAAAAGTGGAAGTGTTTTTCCTGATTTTCAGAATTTGTCACATTTGACCTAAAAATTTGAGGCACTTAAAAGTGAAATCTTGAAATAAGTCACTAAATATGAAATGTAGTACTCGGAGTCTAGTTTCCAAATATGTAATTTTTTTTAATACCCAGATGATACAAATTAATTTTTAATAGGTATTTCTAAAAACCACTATTTAAAAGTCACTTTTTTTTAACTATACCATGCATGTGTACGTCATCCATAGTTTGACCTAAATAATCATATTTTTCTAAGTCCTTTTGGTAAAAGATTTGCAACTCACTGAAGCATGTTTTCCATATTTTTTTGTAATTTTTTATTGAATATTTTTTTTGTTAATTTTTTATTGGCCATTTTTTGTGTTTTAAAAAATCATCGTGTACGTCACGCATAAGATGACCTAAACTTATCATTTTTTTATTTTTTTTTCAAATTGAAAAGAATTGTCTGAAGTACTTTTTCATATAATTTTTTTTACAAATTTTATTTTTAATAAAAAGTTATTAAAATACTAAAAAACCCTGATAATTTAAGTATATGGACCTGTTTCATTAGAAATTAATTGAAAAATAGAAAAAAAATCCAATTGTAAAAGAAATTACATATTGGAATCTACACTGTCTCATCTATTATGGGTTTTAATTTCGTCAAAAAATTCTACAAAAAAGGCCTTCAGACATATGCCCAAAGTCACTAGTTTGTTATGACATTGACAGGACCTTTAACTTGCAGGTCAAATTAGGTCCAAAGCCAAGGGTCGGGTTCCCAAGCCTTTTTTCCTACCCAAAACCCATAGCAAAAAGTGGGTCAGAAATTCAAAATTTATAAAATGGGATCCCGTTCTATAAAAGGTTAATATTTTAATCTTTTATGAAATGGGATCCCGTTTTGAAACGGGATCCCATTTCATAAAGGTTAAAATATTAACCTTTTATGAAACTCAAAAACGGGATCTCATTTCTAGAAAATGGGATCCCGCTTTTGGCTCGGGATCCCGAAGCAAAACAGGATCCCGTTTCATAAAAAGCGGGATCCCGTTTTGGTTAACCCAATTTCAGGTTTTTTTCTAAGTCCAAAACTTCCACCTTAAGTGGGCACAACTTCTTGCATTTACCCATACATTATGTCTGATTTGCTGATAGATATACATATTGAAAAACATGCATAACTTTCAACATATTAATCCTTTTTAAAATCCAAAGTATGCATCACATTCTAGGATTTATTGGGTATGCATTAAAATTTAAAAATTTTGTGTTTCATATATTTTTGACCATGTTAGGTTGGCTAGAAAATTAATTTTTAATATTTTAAAAAAGTCACAGTAAAAAATTCATAAATAATTATTTATTTACTTTAAAAATTTAAAAAAATATGCGTCACATCTGCTTATGTGTCATTTACTTAAATCCAAATCATGGAGGAAAAATATTATGTTTTTCTCATACTTAGGTTGGCTGGAATGGCACCTACTTTTTACATTTTTCCAAAAATTTTAGTAGTGCTTCATTGAAATATCCAATTTTCACCAAACTATTTTTAAAATTAAAAAAAAAAGTAGTAGCCCATAAACTACATTCAATTTATTACAACTTTTATTACTACCTTAATTCTAGATTGTGTAGATATCTCATTCAATTTTTGACATGAGGTTATTAAAGTCTATTTTTCACATTTACATTGCCACTTAGGGGTAGTGTTTGGCCCATCATGATCCTGCACTCACCCTCTAAATCTACCTTCTCAAAAAGTTCTTTTAAGGCTATCTAAACTTCATTAGGTGTTTTCAAGGCTTCTACATGAAATAGTAGCTCAGGAGATAGATTTAGACACAAAAACTTGATCACATTTGTTAAACCATGTTTTTTATCTTTAGCAACATTAGGTTATTTTTCAGTACCCATAGTTACCTTAAACAACCCTTTATTTTTTAACACAAGTTGTATATCAAGTTTTCACTCATGATAATTAAAGGGTGTGAGAGGCTTAACAAGTTTATTTGACTCTATGCTTAAGTAGATTGTTGCAGAAATTTAGAAATGTGGAAAGAAAATGTTGAAGGAAATGCAGAAGTGTACTAGACATGACACAATGGAAGTGCACTAGACATGACACAAGACACCCCTAGTAATTCAATATTTTTATCCCCCCTAAAATTTTGGCACTTTATAATTTGAGTGCATAAGCTAAACCAATTTGGAATGAAAAATGACACTTTATAGCAATAGTGCAAAATCATGTTTATTGGATCGGGCTCAAAAAAATAACCACTTTCAAAAAATGGCACTCGAATACGAGTTGCTTATCAAAAGTTATTACATTTTTTTATTTTGCCTATATTCCTAAATTTGCACTATAAAAAGTAAAAAAAGTAATTTTCCTTTCAAGTGGGAAAATAATTTTTTTTTACATGCCTTGAAAATATAGATTTTAAAGACAAAAATGAAGATGGAGTTAAGCTCCCTCTGGTTGGGTGCGACCACCCCATATGACCAAGGGGCTAAGAGATTTGGTGGATCTCCCCCTCCCATTGATGATGTAATGTGAGGGGGCATGCTGAGGTTAGAAAATCACCACTTTTTCAAGTTAATAGTGTGCCCAGCTGTTGGAATTAATTTGACGGTAGGGCGCCCTTCACAGGTCAAAATGCCTTCTTCCCAAGGGTTTGAAATAGACAAAAAATAGAGGTGAACTCTTTTCTCCTAGCTGGTTTTTTTGGAGGTGTTAAGGCATTGAAGCATTGAGGTGTGGAGGCCTTGCAAAAAAAGGCCACAACCTTTGTGGATAGGCCGTGAGCCTTCCTTCTACCCGGTGAGCGAAGAAAAGGCTATGAGCCAAAGGTGAGGCCGCCAACTTTGTATAGACACCACAATCCATAGGAGCACATGCAGCTCCCTTTCTCATGCTCTAAAACACCCTCTCTCACACTTAAACAGGCTTGTAATGACGCCTTTTGGGCCCTGTGAATTATTTGCAAAGAAAAACTTTCCCAGGGATGGATGAACAACACAAATGCCATAATGCAATACTGTTTAAAAAACTACAAAGAAAATCAAACCAGTACCCAAATACAAAATTACTCTTATACCATGTTGGGGTTTGCCAAAATCTTTGCAATGTCTGCTAGTACCGACGAGCCATGAAAGACATGCAACCACACGGTCAACCTCTGTGATAGAAAATAAATATTGCAATGCAAAAGAGAACACACGAAGATGAATAAGATGAAATGATTATGAATATTATGAACAAGTTTGTACATATAAGAGAAGTGGTTGAGTCAAATAAGAAGTTGACTTATACACACCAATAGTGGTGGCGAGTTTGCTCTGCCACATAGCTTGGAAGAGTTTGACCAACTCTCCAAGTTGCCACATAGCTTGGAAGAGTTTGAATAACTCTCCAAGTCACCACATAGCCACCTAAGATGGCTTAATGTCAAGTCTAGAAATACATGCATAATTACTTAATAAGTAATTAGTTAATAATCTTCTACACTAACAAAAATCACAAGAATGTTGTACATTCAGTTTCAAAAATATTATTGATCTTGAGGAGTCCATAACATATTAGTAATCACCACTATTGTTCATTAAAATTCAAGTCTCCATGCCATGTGACATTGACCACAACCACTTATAAGCACTACCAATTACCATAGCTTCATTTAGTCATGAAGCCTAATAGCCAGACAAACATTTCATTATTTCATTACTAGAAGTTGACTGACAAGATTTTTTTAAAAGATTGTATGTACTTAATGAGTTTGAAGTGATTGATATTGTTGACAAATAAAATTCAAGGAACACGTGGAATCAGAAGTGCAATTAATATAGTATATGAAATCCACAAATAAATCTCATGGCACCATGAAATTGTTTTTTCATATTAAAATAGAAATTAGATTTCATTGACATTTTTGTATGTGAATATTATAGATAGATAGAAGACATTAACATCCACTAGACAAGATAGATATATTTTACAAACTTGCCAAACTTTCTCCTATGAAATGACTATAATATCACAAAAGTCAAAACTTGCAAAACTTTCTCCTATAAAATGACTATAATATCACAAAAGTCGAGGTTTTACATAAATACCTATGAAAAATAGGTTACATCAATTTTTAAAAACAATAAAATTGTCCATATCTATTACCTAATAAAATGACTAATAAAAAGTAATTTTTATATTTAAAAAAAAATATTCATATCTTTTAAAAAGTTAGAAAATAAAACGATTCATATCTATTACCCAATAAAGTAATTAAAATGAACATTAAAAAATATACTCAAAATACTTTAATTCTACTTCTTAATTTTTTAAAAACTAAAAAAAATTCTGGCATTAGTATACCTGCCAACGAATAATACTAATACCAATCATAGATACCTATTTAAAAGACGTACGTCGATAGCTATCAGTCTACAAAAGTGTTTGAAGATTGAGTGGCGGTTGGACACGTTATTCAGCTAAACAGCGAGTGATGAAATGGTCGATGACCTGCACAAGTTTCGTGGTCTCCTTAGCAACGTGCGGATCGAAATTGATGGCAACCTGGTTCAGATAAAAGGCGTGGCCCACGTTCTCCGATACAACCATTTCCACGTCATGCCCTGCGCTTCTCATGGCTTGGCAATATTCCATCTGCGTATCGCGCATCAGATCTCTGTCTGCAACGCCCACAAGCAACGGAGGCAATTTGAGCTTCTCCAGTGGGGAAGCCTGGGCTCCCATCGGATTCGTTATCGGGTGATCTTTTGTGCCCCCTACGGGCAGCGCGAGGCTGAGGAACTTATCCACCATCTCTAGCGTCAAAAGCGACGACTCAGGCGGAATTTGGGTCTCCGATTTGCTACGCTCGGATCGAACAAAACCCGGGTGTAAGGCCACGCCGCCTCGCACGCAAACAGGGCTTAGCTCTTGTTCGCACGCCCTCACGCGCAGGGCCACTTGGTGGACAACGTTCCCTCCCGCGCTGTCACCGATCAAAACGCACCGCTTGAAATCCGCATGTCGAGCGAGCCACGGTTCCTCTTTTTCTCCGCGCCCGACTTTACTTAGCCACGCAACGGCGGCCAAGCAGTCGTCGATCGCCGCCGGGAGGCGGTGCTCGGGAGCTAGCCTGTAGTCCACGGAGACGCAGATCACGTTGGAGGCCGTGACGAGGCGCGAATAGAAATGATTATACATTTGCCAGTCCGCGTGGCTCACGCAGAAACCGCCGCCTTTAAAATGGATGAGCACGCCCAATTTATTGTCTTCGGTGTGAAGCGCCGTGTGAGGCAAATAAATGCGGATCCACACTCCATTTTCCTCGTCCAGAGCAATGTGTTTGGTGGCCACGCCGTCGACGAAAGCTTCGTTGGAAGGAGGCACGGGCATGCTCAGGGCCTTCCCCTCCTCCGGGCCGGTCCAGGTCCGCTCCACGGAGCCGTCGGAGAAAAGTTGAAGCCATCCTGACACGTCATCCACAACCTTCCTTTCCATTTCGCTTCAAATTCTAAGGACACAGCACTTCGGATTTGGGTTTATGTTGAAGTGGAACACCAAGCTTGCAGTGCATATATAGACTTCCCACTCTATTTAAATATCATCTATTTTATTGGGCTAACAATTAATGTTAGTTTTACACTTCATTCACAACAAAAAGTGGTAAATATTTGTTTTATTCTTTAACATCATCCACTTAATAATAGTAAATATTTATCATATTTTTATTGGTTAAAATTGACCTTTTACTTTAAAGTGGATGACATTTAAGAATAGGCCAATAAAATTGGATCAAGTCTTGCAATACTTTTAGGGGTGTTATCCTTTTCAAATTAGTATAACATTTTTTAAAGTGATATAATAAACACTTATTTATTAAAAATTAATGTTTATGAAATAGTATCTACCTATTCTTTTCGAATTAGTGTAATATTTTTTTAAAGTGATACAATACACTCATGTATAAAAAAATACCATTTATAAAATAGTATTCACCTTTTATGAAATCATTTTTTCTCGGAAAAAAAGTTTACAAATAGTCAAACAACCATTAGGGATGAGATTATTTGCTATTACTAACGCTTTGGTCGGGTTGCGATTTACAATTTTATCAGAAATGAGACATGACACAAAATTAAGTACAGTGTGGCCAATTCTACACATTTTCTCGTGAAATAAACACTTAAGTAATATATGAAGAATTCTGGTATTTACAATATTTCTGAATTGAACAATCACTTTACATCTATAATTTATATCAAAATTTTCTCTGTCCTATTATACTTTTTGACTAATGTCCTGTTATAGTTTCTATCAAGGTAGGTATTTTATAATCACCTCACGTAAAAAGTTGGCAAGTTGTCGTGCCCACTGTCTAAAAGGAATCAACCCTGTGACCTACAAGTTTAGACGTGAGTGACTTTACCTTCTGTACTATCGATCCACATACAAATATAACTGACTCCTAGTCAATCTTATTTTGACTATGGTCGAATTTACAACTCACCGGTTTGATCACGTTTACCTTTTATAATAGTCCATGTAATTTAGAATTAAAGTCAACAAACCAATTATACGATTATATTTTTCTTTTCCTACAGTTTTGACAATATTTTCTAATATTAGTATATACCAAAAAATCACAATATTATATATTTCTCTCCTATTTTATTGGTCTATGTTGAATGAAAAGACAATTTTATATCTTCTCTTAGACTTGTTTTTCACTGAATTTTATTTCATTATTTTAAAAGATGAATCATATCACTTTTTTTTTTGTCAACAACAAAACCTATATAGTTATGATTTCCTACTATACTCATTGTAAATGACAAATATTGATTTTATGTTATCATATACAAACATTTTATTCAAATATTAATTGAAGATTAAAATTTCAACTCTATTAATAATTCATGACATTGACAATTAAAAAATAGATTCATATTTAGGGGAAAGGGGCCAGTTGCTGCCCACGCCCCAATAACTGCTATGTTATTGTGCACTTGACCCCCCAATTAAATTTTTAAAAGAACCAATACATGTAAAATACCAACCTAATAAATTAACACAAATGCATCAATACATGTTCACAACTCCATGTATGGGGCGACATGTTGAAATGACACTTTTTCGACCCATTTACACGTAATGCGTCCTAGAGTGAAATGTATAAGTGCCCACAAGCTGAAAGAATAACTTTAAGCTCTTCATAGGGAGAAACCCAAAAAAATTGTCAGAATCCGATATGTCTAGCTATGAACTTGATGTGCATGAAGTTAGGGTGGGCAGCTACTGGTCCCTTTACCCTATTGCTATACTCATAATTAATGCATTTCATTTCAAGCTCCATTATATACCATAGTATAAAGAGAGGTATTGACCTACATTGGATCTGGTCCTCTAATTTTCTGAACCTAAAGAATAGACCCCTCAGCCTCGCCACATTTTACTAACAGTCTTTATCCTTACCTCCCGTGTGCTGACCATGCTCCCCATGATTTCCTACAATTATTGCAACTGGTGGTCCTATCCTATACTATGTCCTTGGTCTTGTTTATAACTGTCAGGACCACTGTCAAACTCGCCATCGCTGAAGGAGGTATGACCACTTCTTTGTCGTTAACGTCGTCAAAGAGCAGAGACGGGAGGTTTTTTCTTTGACTGATGCAAGCCACATGCTAAGCATGATTCCCTCGTGAAGAAAAAAAACTATCCATTTGTATAGTTTTCTTTTCCATTTTCTTTATTTATTTACCAGATGATTCATAACCATTGTCTTGATGAGTTACGCAGCCTTGAATCAAGTATATTGCTTTTTACTTGTTAGAGGGCGCTGTATCTCTGCTGTATTCCTTAATGTCAGTGACTTAATAACACCTTATCACAGTTTGAATATCCATCCATTTTTAACATGCAGGCCACCAGAAGTTGCTTTACGAGCACAAGTCGAGCAAATGCCAAATGTTCAACTTTCAAAACCTCAGGCGAATAAATCTAAGAATAGTCTTATCTAATACAAATTTTAAAACAATATTAAAATTGTGAAGGCATCAATGTTTTAATAAAAAGAGCTATTATATTGATATTATCTATATGTAATAGATTTATGAAATTATTTTCAAGGGATGAAATATCCCATTAACCTTAATTACTTTAGTGTGCATCTCCTAACAATGTAGAAGGGATTTATGAATATTAAGTAATATTCTTATTAGAATTTAGTAATTAAAATTTAGTATTTAGTATTTAGAAAAAGTGATAAGTATGGGAAAGGTTAAATGATATATTATATGATACTTAATAATTGTATTTTTGTCTAGTATTGATATGTGATTTTTTTTTGGATGAAAATGTCAATCTATCTATTATAGGTAAATAAAAACATCTAGAGAGGAATGGAAATATCTAGAGAGCCCTAAGAGATATACAAGTGAGAGACCTACAACCTAGGGAGAGAGGGGTGAGAGAGATAGAGGAGAGATGGGAGTGAGGCAGATAGGGGAGGAGAGGGGTGGATAAGGGTTGAGGGTTTAAGGGTCAAGGGTTTAGGGTTTAAGGGTTGAGGGTTTAAGGGTTGAGGTATTAAGGGTCGAAGGGTTGAGGGATTAGGGTTTAAGGTATAGTGTCAAGGGTTGAAGCCTAATCCCTCAACCCTCGACACTATACCTTAAACCCCAAGGTTAAGGGATTAGGGTTTTAAGGTATTGTGTCGAGGGTTGAGGGATTAGGGGTTCAACACTTGATACTATACCTTAGACCCTAATCCCTCAACCCTTAATCCCTACCTCTCCACCTCTCTCCCTCCTCCTTACCCATCTTTCCCTCAAGTTGTCAACTTCACTCTCTCATTTTATTCTATCTCTCGCCTCACCTCTATATCTCTCACCTCTATCTCCCACTCACCTCTCTACCTCTCCCTCTCTAGGTATCTCAGTCATTCCTTGTCTGCCTCTTCATCTATCATTAGTCATCTAGGTGTCTCACTTAACCTAAACACTAAACCCTATCCCTAAGGCCTCAACCCTCAACCCTTAAACCTTAAATCCTAAACCCTATCCCTAAACCCTCTACCCTCAACACTATACCTTATACCCTAATCCCTTAACCCTCAGCGCTAAAGCCTCAACCCTCAACCCTTAAACCTTCAACCATAAACCTTGTCTCTAAACCCTCTACACTCAACACTATGCCTTAAACCCTAATCCCTCAACTCTTAAACCCTAATCCCTCAAACCTTAAACCCTATATACCCTTTACACTTAACCTTGGACACTCAACCTTGAACATTATCCCTCAACCTTCAAACCTCTACCCTCTACCCTATACCCTAAACCCTAATCCCTCAACCCTCAATCCTCAACCCTAATCCCTCAACCCTCAACCCTAATTTTGATTTTCTTCCATTGATTCAACATCATTGTTGTTTTCCCCATCAGAAACCAATTCATTCAGCAACTTACTACCCATTGGTTGACTTGAACTGCATATTCTGTTAGAAAAAAGGGCATCTTTTATTTGTATCAATGTTGGTATTCATAAGCTAAATAGCATTGATATTTTTCACACACCCTATTCTTTGAAATATCTTAACCTTAAAATATGACTTGGATATGTACTTGAACACAACAAAATCTCCAATCTCCAACCCATGATGATTCACAAAATTTTCCCAACCCTGCCTAAATTCTAGTTTATTTATTGTATACCCTCAACCCCTAATCCCTCAACCCTAATCCCTCATCCCTAAACCCTAAATGCTATCCCTATTCCTAAACCCTCAACTCTCAACATTAAACCCTAATCCATCAACCCTAAACCCTAATCCCTCAACCCTAAACCCTATCCCTAAACCCTCAACCCTCAACACTATCCCTAAACCCTCAACCCTAAACCCTATCCCTAAACCCTAAATCTATGTTTCTTGTTGTCCACCCTGCACTTAGGGGAGGTATATTGTTATGAAATAGGCAAATAATCTCCCATTGTTTACTGGCTCGTATTTTGTCCTACTATAGATTGATCCATTAATATTTGTGCCTATCTCACCTTCGATAGCACCTTTACAATATCTCACCTCTAGTTCCATTAGCTCATGTTCTATATCTCACTTATCTCTCCCCCTCACCTCTCTATCTCTCCCCTCTCTATGTCTCTCAGTCACTCCTTGTCTACCTCAACCCTAAACCCTCGACCCTCAACCTTATCCCTAAACCCTCAACCCTCGAACCTCAACCCTTAATGTCAAAACCTAATCCCTCAACCCTTAACTCTGATCCCTCGACCCTCAACCCTATCCCTAAACCCTAAACCTTAAAGCCTCAACCCTCAACCCTCAACGTCAAATCCTAATCCCTTAACCCTTCACTCTAATCCCTCAACCCTAAACCCTATCCCTAAACCCTTAACACTATACCTTAAACCCTAATCCCTCAACCCTTAACCCTAATCCGTCATCCCTCAACTCTAATCCCTCATCCCTAAACCCTAAACGCTATCCCTATTCCTAGACCCTCAACGGGCTCAATACTATACCTTAAACCCTAATCCCTTATCCCTAAACCCTCCAACCCTATCCCTAAACCCTCCAACCTTATCCCTAATCCGTATACCCTTGACACTCTACTTTAACCCTAATCCCTGGACCCTTAACCCTCGAACCTCAATGTACTCAACCCTCAACGTCAAACCCTAATCCCTCAACCCTTAAATCTGATCCCTCGACCATTAACCCTTAAAAATGAACCCTAAACCCTAAACCCTCAACCCTCAACCCTCAACTCTCAACATTAAACCCTAATTCATCAACCCTAAACCCTAATCCCTCAAACCTAAACCCTATCCCTAAACCATCAACCCTCAACACTATACCTTAAACCCTAATCCTATCCCTCAACCCTTAAAACTTAAACCCTATCCCTATACCCTCAACACTTGACACTATATCTTAAGCCTTAAACCCTCATCCCTAAAGCCTCAACCCTCAATCCTTAAACCTTCAACCCTAAACCCTATCCCTAATCCCTCTACCCTCGACACTCTAACCCTAACCTTGACATTAAACACTAATCCGTCAACCCTAAACCCTAATTTGTCAACCCTAAACCCTCAACCCTCAACACTATACCTTAAACCCTAATCCATCAACCCTAATACCTAATCCATCAACCCTCAACCCTAAACACTATCAATAAACCCTCAACCCTTGACACTATACCTTAAACCCTAATCCCTCAACCCTCAACCCTAATCCCTCAAGTCTCAACCCTAATCCCTCATCCCTAAACCCTAAACTCTATCCCTATTCCTAAACCCTCAACCCTCGACACTATACCTTAAACCCTAATCCCTTATCCCTAAACCATAAACACTATCCCTCAACCCTTAACCCTTAAAAATTAAACCCTAAAACCTATCCATAAACCCTCGACACTCAACACTATATTTTAAACCCCAATCCCTTAACCCTCAACCCTAAAGCCTCAACCCTCAATCGTTAAACCTTCAACCCTAAACCCTATCCCTAATCCATCTACCCTCAACACTCTACTTTAACCCTAATCCCTTGACCATCAACCCTATCCCTAAACCCTCAACTCTCAACATTAAACCCTAATCTATCAACCCTAAACCCTAATCCGTCAACCCTAATCCCTCAACCCTAAACCCTATCCCTAAACCCTCAACCCTCAACACTATACCTTAAACCATAATCCCTCAACCCTAAACCCTAATCCCTCAACCCTAAACCATATCCCTAAACCCAACAAAACTGCTTTGCCTTATGTTAGGTTGTTAAACCCATCATTTTTGACACTCTTCTCTTAAAGATATTTGAGTTGCAAGAATATGTCAGAAAAATGGCTATGAACTTTTTTAATGTTAGTAATGTTATATGGCATGTTTTTCTGGCCCATCTGGGGTTCATTATGCCAATAGGTGTACACACTATGAGAAAAGCTTTGCGTATGGTACATCCACAATGAGTAATTAATAGTTGAAATCAGAAGGATGATCATTATGAGAAAAGCTTTGCATTGGGGTACATCTATGTTTCTTGTTGTCCACCCCGCACTTAGGGGAGGTATATTGTTATGAAACAGGCAAATAATCTCCCATTGTTTGCTGGCTCTATCCACAAGAACTACTAAACTATACCTTAAACCCTAATCCCTCAACCCTAAACTTTCAACCCTAAACCCTATCCCTAATCCTCTACCCTCAACACTCTACCTTAACCCTAATCCCTCGAACCTTAACCCTAAACGCTATCCTAAAGCCTCAACCCTAAACCCTAATCCCTCAAGGTCCTAAACTCTAATACCTTATCCCTAAACTCTAAATCCTATCCCTAAATGCTCAACCCTTAACCTTAAACCTTAAGCACTCAATCATTATCCACCCCTCTCCTCCCCTATCTGGCTCACTCCCATCTCTACCCTCCTCTACCCTCAACACTATACATACATACATATAGGCATACATAGATACATACATACATACATATAGGCATACATAGATACATGATTAATAGCCTTAAACATAAAAAAATTTAAGTTGAACATAACGTGCTCGCGTTATTTAAAACATGAAAAACAACACAAACTTTTGTGGAAAAGGAAAAATGCAAAGAAAAGAATAACGCGAGTGCGTTATAACGCGAGTGTGTTATGTCTTGCTTTGGGAATCCCAAGCCTTGGGCTTGGGATTTGCTTTGGATTTCCAACCCAAAGGCTTGGAGTGCCTTTTGAACAGTAACAGACGTGTTTTTCCATATTCTTCAAGATTTTACATAATTTCGTTCGTGCTAACCCTCAGATTTGCACATGTTTCAAGGTCAAACAAATCAAACACCTAGGTAATGTTAGGCTTTCTCTCAGCTATCTGACGATGTAATTTTTTTCACATTTTAACAATGTTAAGCCTTTCATCTTTAATTTCTTTTGTTTTTGTCCGTTTTTGGGCAAAAACCACTGTTTGGTCTTTTTTTCATTGTAAATTAACTATTCATTGAAATTTCAAAAAAATTACATATTTAGAAACTAGACTCCATTCTACAAATATTAAAAAAAGAAAAAAATGATTTTCGATTAGTTTTCAAAATTTATAGGGGTAGCATGGCCAAAATTCTATTTTTTAGGATGTGTCGACTTTGAAAATTAGTAAAAAATCAAATATTCATCAAAAAATTATCAGAAAATCAGGCATAAACTACATAATATTAGCTAATTTCTCACTAAAGCGATTTTAAAAATACCAAAAAAAACTTGACCTTTTGAGGGAGCCACAAAACATGCTATGTTATGTTTTTTTGACAAAAACAACACCAATTTTTGTGGCTCCCTCTTTTGAACCCCTTAATCTATGCCATTTTCAAAAAAAAATAGTAGTTTAGAAAGTAGACTCGGAGCACTACGAACATTGTTTTGGTTGCATCTCCAAATTTTAAGTGTAACTATGCTCAATTTCTCATCCAAGGCCAGTATTTCCAGATTTCAGAAAAAAAAAAGTGGCCACTTAAGACCCCTTTTTGGCCCCCCATCTTCCTACACTTACCCCCCTATCAAGTTTGAAAAGTTTTCCAAACTGGTACCTAGATTTGTAGGACCCTTTGAAGTCCTAGAAGTGGTTAATATGGTTTCTTATAGGATAGGTCTACCACCAGCTCTTGCTAGAATGCATGATGTTTTCCATGTGTCATATTTGAAGAAATATATACCAAGATTTAATCATATACTTGATTGGAATGCTCTCCATGTGCAGGATCCAGGAGTGGTCATGATCGAGCCTCTCAAAGTGCTCAAGGTACACAAACTCCACTTGTGTAAAAGAGAGGTTACCCAATGCAAGGTCTAATAGGACCAGTACTCGGAGGGCAATGCTACCTGGAAGGATTAAAATGATTTTTATCAGAATTTTCTACATCGATTTATGAAAGCATGATGTAAAAGAACTTATTTGTTTAATTTTATTTTGATATAGACACAATCATCAAGGATGATGATTTCCAAGGGAGGGGATATGTCACACCTCATTCTAAAGAAAACATACTTATCATTTTATTTTGAGTAGACATATAGCTAGTCAGTGAAATTATTATGATTAAAGTAATGTTGTGCTAGATTAAAAAATATATTTGATTTCTATTATTTTATATGCAATGAATATTGTATGTGGCATTATTATTATGCATGTGGTTAAATGATGTAATGGACTAACTACTGTTGTGCAATTGAGGTGGATGCAGGGACAATGTTTCCCTCCCAATGAGGAAGGAGAGCATCACCAGGGAGAGGGTGATAGATCATGAGAATAAAACAATCATTATGCCATCATGGAACTCACACACTCACTTAGAGGTTTGGTTGAACGTAGTATGGTTTTTGGTCCTTAATGTTGTCTGATCACATTGGTAATGTTACAATGTTGTGATCATTTCTCTTCTTGCATGAGGTTGTTTTCGCCTTTGTCTACCTAGTTGACTTAAGTAGTTGACCCATCTAGTCTATTCTTGTGGAGAGGACTAAGTTGTTTAAGTCAATTTTATAGAGTGCCACCGTTGCATAAATATTCAAATATTTAAATACATATCAACATCTCTAATTTGTAAGATCCTTGGCATATAATTAAAGTATAGTAAAAGAAGGAAATTAAAAGACCCTCAGTCTCTTTTGCTAAGGAGAATTTAATGAGATAAATGGACAAAACTCCACAAATGCACTCTCCCTAGAATTCAGGAGAAGTGGAGATGGGGTGAAAGCTCCATGATGGCAATTTATAGGCATGCACAGAATGCTGTAGGTAGTTATGGAGAAGTTTTTTTTAACTAATAACTTTTTTTGTTTTAAAAATACATTTGATGTGGATACTGGAAAGGAGAGAATCCCATAAGCATATTAACCAGATAGAAAATCTCTGTACGAGTGCATGAAGGGTGATAGAGCTTGTGAAAGAGAGAGTGACAGTGATAGAAGAGAGATGAACATGCAAGTAGAGTGGCAGTTTGTTTTGTGCCTGAGTTGAGTAAGGTATCGATGCTTTTGCAAAGCTTATTTTTGTGTTATTTTGTGTTATTACTAAGAAATAAAATGCAATTCTTGCAAGCTTAAAACTTAGGATTGGATTGTATAATATGTCTCCTTGCAAAGCTTTATTCTATGTATTTACTGATGATTATAATGATAACCCCACAAGTTTGAACCACAGTGCAAACCGTGCAAGATATCACTGAAGCCGCGAGTTTAAATTTGTATTCATATCATTAATCTCATATTAGTATTAGCATTTCATTTATGATAAGAAGCATGGCTTTTGAAGCCATAAAAGGCCAAGAACCTTGATAGCTTCAGGCCCAAGTTAAAGCTCGATAAAGAACATGTTTAAGATTCACCCATGTTGTATTTTAAAGTTCGATAGCCTTGTGTCCTTTCTGTATACATTTATTTTGAACTTGAAACTTGTTAAGAGCCTAAAGTACCTGCCATTAAACTTGTTTTTAAATATGTGTCTTGTGAAGGTCGTAAGCTCTGCAAGCAGGTCGTTAATCTTATGTTCATATCTAAGTCTTGTGAAGGTTGATAGTTTCACATAAGGCTGAAACCCAACATACATTTGTATGTAGATAAGAGTATAAAGAAGCCTATTCTTTCTTATGCATGTAGAGGCATGTTTATATAGTTATTATTCTTATATTGGCTATGTATAGCTGAGAGCTCAGCTCACATTACCTGTAACCATACTAGAGTGAACCATGGTATATCTGGTATTATCTTTAATCTTGGTTGAGAATGGGCAATAGTTTTCTTGTATCATCTTATTTGGCATTGATACAACCATCTAATGTGAAGTAAGTAAATCTAACAATGGCAATGATAAATCCATTTAATATGATCACTCATCTTTATTAAGTTAAAAAGCAAACAAATACTTGTCTAGCTGAAATAGAGTGACAGGAATGCAAAAATAACCATATCTAAATTGTCATGATGATTGGACAGTTAAGTAGTCTAATGTGACAACAAAGAAGGACCAAATTATAAGTATATATATATATATATATATATATATATATATATATATATATATATATATATATATATATATATATATATATATATATATATATATATATATATATATATATATATATATATATATATATATATATATATATATATATATATATATATATATATAGTTATAGTTATATACCCTTAGATATACCTTGAGACTTTCCATCGTTTGGTAAAATCTTCTTTTGGGAAGCAAGAACTCTGATTAAAGTAATTTCTAAGTGTTACACAAGTTTGGTTTCCAATTGATATATGTGTTTTTAAGATCATTCAAATTTTACCGTTGGCATATATTTTAAGTAAAGGTAGAATGCTACTACATCTTAAATCCATATAGTACCCAAGGTAGACATATTAATTACAATCTACATGTTTGAGTATTCCAACTTCAGGGAGAAGTTTTGAATACTCAAGAAAGGTTTAAACTATACACCTGATGTAAAGAATATCCTATAACAAACCATCTGGACTAATTATTATGCATGAACACAAGTTTTTCTAGCCATTGAGTAGTTGACAAATGTCAAAGACCTGAGATTGCAAGGACACAAAGAGGGGTTCAATGCATGATTATAAGTCATCCTGACTCTTATCTTGTAGTTGTCTAGTTGAACTTTAGTTGAAGGTATACTAGTAATGCCAATTAGACAGGTATAGGATGACACTTACTAAGAGTCTTATTTTCTCTTAAAACTAAAAGAGAATAGAAGAATGTTGTCTCTAGATCGAGAAAGAGGTGTGTGAACAATTGAATCATTAATATGAGACTTTGGCCAAAGTAATGCAAAATCACTACTTGCATTGTCGATTCACCATGTCATTGTTTGCATGAGCAGTCAGGTTAGTTGTACAGAGCTAGAGGAAGACTAGAAGTTGTATAACCAATTATTTTTGCTAGGAAATGTAACACTAGTTCTCAAATGGCACGTTGAATCAGTTTGATTCTTATTATTTATACCCTTGTGAAGAGTAGGACCACTTCTAGTAGGAAGGTGAGTGGGGGACCATCGGTCTGTGGTTGGAGGAAAAGCGCCTGAGTGATGCTCTCCTTCCTGCAGTTGATTTGCCGAAGACTTGTGAAACATAAGACATTGCTTCATTTATTCATGTAATTGTATAAAGTTATAAGTAGTGATTTTTTTAGTGCCTAATATTCGCCAATTGGCTAATAGTTAAAATTGGGGATTTAAAATTTGGCTAATGGTACAAGTTGTAATGTGATGTGAATCGCCACATTTTTACAAAATTTTATTTTAGTCCTAGCTAAATCGCCTAAATATTTATTTTATTAAACTTTTAAACTCAAAGATTCGCCACAATATTCGATACCTAATTAGATTAGATTCACCTAAATTTTATAAGTTATAGTAGAAAATGAAATTAATTTGCCAATAAAATTATATAATTATTGGTTAATTTAGGGCCATATCACCAATTTTTAATCACCACCATTGATTTTATTAATAATATAATGACTAGGGTTGTATTCTATGGGTTAAAATTTACCCACAGAGCTCCAATGCCCATTGAGCCCAAAATTGTATTTGGGCCGTTGATCTTAATTTATAATATAATGGCTAGGGTTAAATTTTGTGGCCCAAAATGTACCCGCGGAGCTCCAATGCCCATGGGGCCTAAAATTGCATTTAGCCTGTTGAACTCCATTGAGATCAATGACCTAAATGCAATTTTGGGCCCCATGGGCATTAGAGCTTCACGAGTAGATTTTGGCCCACGAAATAGAACCCAAACCGTTAGATTATAAATAAAATCAAGGGTGGTCAAAAATAATTTAGGACTGATTTAAAATATTCAATGTTTGATTTAAAATATTAAGGAATTAAAGAATTATAGACACAAGCACTACACCTTAAACTAGTCAATCACTGTCACCCTCAAGCACTTACTTTTCCATAGGAATTTAATTTTTTTTTAAAAGGAAGGATTCACCATGGTAATCAATGTATTTGCCTATTATAGGAAAGATTCACCAATAAAGATTAATATTTTTTTCTAAAAAAATGAAAGATTCGCCAAGATTTTATATCTTTTTTCATGAGGGATTTCTTAAAGTTATCACTGGTTGTAAGTTGCAAAGGTGCGACCATCCGACACTGTACCAAGCAATTATTGTATAATCATAAATGCACTTGTTTTACTTTTTCTAATAAAAAAAGAATATAGTACTTTGTCAATTATTTGCATTTATTTTTCAAAAGTTATTTATACCATTCTGGTATGGATGTTATAGAGGAAGCATGGATTGGAATGTGTGGCTACATGATTCTCATTTGCTTGTTCACATGGAGTGTAATTAGGGAGCTTGATGATTCAAAAGTATCCATGGAGGCTATGTATTGTACTTTTTGTTCGTGAGATAATACAATGGGTGTGGATGCTTTTGGATGTTGGACTTTTCCCTCAATGAGGGTTTTGCCATGATATATCTTATGTCACCTTGATGGTATGCTTTCTTTTTCTTTTGCATGTGGATTTCTAAATACTTTTTTGCATAAATATCTCTCATGGGGTTATGAGGAAATTTCTCTTTATGGCTATAGATTTCCTTTCAGGAGGATCCTAAGAGTGGTATCCTGTGCCACAAGGAGGAAGTAGTAATTCACACCACAACAATAAGGAATGTAGTAATTCATACTGTAAGGAAAGGGATGATAGGAATTCATACTGATGCAATGACAAAACTAATGGATATTAGAGAGGGAGAGGGAGATATGGTGGAGGTGATGGGAGACCTTTTAGTGGAACATGTATTAGGTGTAGATATGAAGGAAACTAGGCATTTGAATGCCACCAAGGTTGTGGAAGTCCTAGCAAGAGACCAAAAGGGAAAGTAAGATTTGTACATGGTGATGAGGAGCCTAAAAGATCATACAACTATGAGGATGAACTAGAAAAGGTGAGTCACTTTCTACAAGGAGAACATTGTTAAAACATGATTATGAGGAAGAGCCAATATAGAGAAAAAGTTTGTTTAGAACAATATACAAATTAGGATGTAAGTGTTGTAAATTTGTCATAGATAGTGGTAGTACCTAGATAATTTGTTGTCTAAAGAGACGGTTGATAATTTAAAATTAGAAAGACTAGAACACTCTAAACCATATAGGATTTCTTAGTTGGAGAAAGAAAATAAGGTGTTGGTAAAAGAACAATATTTGGTCAAATTCAAGATTGGTACATATCATGATGAATTTTGTGTGACATAATGCTAATGGAAGTGTGTCATTTATTGTTGGGGAGACCTTGATAATTTGACTAAAGTGCTATACATGATCGAAGAGTGAATGCTTATAGTCTAACAATGAATGGTAAGAGACACATGTTGATCCTACTAAAGGAAAGAGGATATGTCTACTGTAGTGCCATAATTTGTTTAGTGGATGGGAGAAATTTTTTAGATGGCTTGAGGCATGAGAATATGTATTTTGCATTGATTCTTAATGTATGTAGCACTGCAAGCATGGTGGGCACCACCACAAATGCAAAAGAGATACCACAAGAGGAAGTTTTAGAACTATTGAAAGAATACATGGATATCATATCAGACAATATGTCAGATGGATTACAAATGGTAAGGAGTATCATTCATCACATGTATATCTAATTCTAGGGTCAAGTTTGTTAAATAATGCAATGTATAAGATGACACTAATATAAAATGATGAGATGAATTGATAATTATAGGAGATATTAAGGAAATGATCTTGATTATAGAGAGTTTGAGCCCATATGTAATGCCCATAGTACTGGCAGCCAAGAAATATGGTGAGTGGAGGATGTGTAAAAACTATAAAGAATTAAATAAGATCATTATAAAGTATAAATTCCCATTTCCAAGGATGGATGACATGATGGATTATTTGAATGGAGTAAAGTATTTAACCAAGATTTATTTGAATAATGGTTATCATCAAATTAGAATTAGAGAAGGGGCTAAGTGGAAAACTGCATTTAAAAAAAGTGAATAACCACATGAATGGTTGGTTATTCTCTTTAGGTTAACTAATGCACTTAATACATTTATGAGGTTGATGAATAAGGTACTAGGGTATGTCCATGGAAATGGGGGTCAAAAAGGGTTCAAAAGTGGCCAATTTTTTCTTGAAATCAATAAAACCAATCTTAGATGAACAATTAAGAAACCCACATTCAAAATTTTAATGACAACAACAAGATTATTAGTGCTCGAAATCTAGTTTTAAACTACTATTTTTTTAAATGGTAGGGATTAAAAGGGTCAAATTGTCACATCCCAAATTTTGACTATGTTTTACTTTTTTTAATTTTTATGTAATTAGTAGTTAATTATGCATGATTTAGTGATTTAACGTTAGTGAAAATGTCAGGAAAAATTAATGATATCATGAGTTTATGTTTATATGATTAGAATTGACATGTGATTATAAGATGTTATGATTTCATAAGGTTTATGAATTGACTAACTATACACTGATCCCAATTTGGTGATTGTAAGTTGTAATCAGGAAACAGGATTTTCCACCCTCTGAGAAAGAGAGGGAGAGCATTGTTGGAGAGAAGAGAATAGACGTATGGAAAAGAATAGGTTGTTGCCATCTAAGTCTTTTGCCTTCATAGTTTAGTGAACCCTCATCGAGTTTGGTGAGTTGTGTTCGACCAAATTGGTCTATGTTTGGTGTTGACTTGATAGTCATCGATTTATCGACAAGATCCATTAAGTGTATGTTTTATCGTAAACCACGTCAGGAAGTTTGACTATCATCCTTGTTTGATATGAATATAGAATATATTCAAGATAAAATATTATTAGTGGGTAAACTATTTCTTTATTAGTAATTCCGATATGAATTTCTTTTTGATAACCTATTTGTTTTCGCATTTACGCAAGATAGAGAGGGGGAGCATACCTCAACCCCATTCTCGTATCTTGGAAAGTGTTGAAACAATGTACAAGGTTGTGTACACTTTCATTACGCTAATATATATTTATATGTATTTAATATGATATATGAGTTAGACTTGAACTTTGTGATGGTCGATAGACTTCTTGAAGAACATGGTATGTTTGTAATTTAATGCAAATTACTTTATGTTTATGGTTGCTCGACTCAATTTAATCCTTAACTATTTTGGAGGAGCTTTTTAACATCAAAGAAGTGGTCATAATGACCAGTAGCACCACCTTCTACACATGCCATTACAACATAAGAGTAGGCATAGTATAAGGAGGGCCTCTACGGTTTTGAGGATGAGTGGAAGATAAGGTATACTCGCTTATTAAGTAGAACGAGAGGATTGTGGAGAGTAACTCCAATTTGAGGGAAAAAAACCAAAAACTACATTAAAAACATAGTGGTACATTGCGTATGAATCAGTGGGACAGGTATTGGAAGTCTCATTAGAGCTCAGTCATCTTTTACTATAGAGAGTGAGTGATGCCAAGTAGATTGCCCTCAGTGAGGTAGTGAGGATGTTTGTAGAAGAAGATAACTAGAGCGCAGGTAGAAGAGGTAAGAGTACCTCATTTAAAATGAATGTATAAATCTTTATCTATGGTTTTTGTATTATGTGTTGTCTATAGAAGTAAATATTCTTTGAGGCGGGATATCTTCATAATAAACAAAAGTTTCATTCTTATACAATAGTGCCAGAATTTGTTTGGTGAATGGGATAATGTTTTTAGATGGCTTGTGGCATGAGAATATGTGTTTTGCATTGATTCTTAAGGTATATAGCATTACAATCATAGTAGGCACCACCACATATGCAAAAGAGATACCATGAGAGGAAGTTTTAGAACTATTGAAAGAATACGAGGATATCATATCAGACAATATGTCAAATGGATTGGGAATGGTAATAAGTATCAGTCATCACACAGATCTAATTCTAGGGGCAAGTTTGTTAAATAATGCAATGCATATAGGATGACAGTGCTAACATCAAATGAGGAGTTGAACTAGCAATTATAGGAGATATTAAGGAAACGATTGATTAGAGAGAGTTTGAGCCCATATGTGATGCCTGTAGTACTGGCACCCAAGAAATATGGTGAGTGGAGGATGTGTAAAAACTATAAAGAATTAAATAAGATCATTATGAAGTTAGGATGGGCAGCTACTGGGCCCTTTCCCTTAATGCTAGTAGTCATAATTAATGCATTTCATTTCAAGCTCCATGATATACCATAGTATAAAGAGAGGTATCGACCTACATTGGATCTGGTCCTCTAATTTTCTGAACCTAAAGAATAGACCCCTCAGCCTCGCCACATTTACTAACAGTCTTTATCCTTACCTCCCGTGCGCTGACCATGCTCCCCATGATTTCCTACAATTATTGCAACTGGTGGTCCTATCCTATACTATGTCCTTGGTTTTGTTTATAACTGTCCGGACCACTGTCAAACTCGCCATCGCTGAAGGAGGTATGACAACTTCTTTGTCGTTAACGTCGTCAAAGAGCAGAGACGGGAGGTTTTTTCTTTGTCTGATGCAAGCCACATCCTAAGCATGATTCCCTCGTGAAGAAAAAAAACTATCCATTTGTATAGTTTTCTTTTCCATTTTCTCTATTTATTTACCAGATGGTTCATAACCATTGTCTTGATGAGTTACGCAGCCTTGAATCAAGTATATTGTTTTTTACTTGTTAGAGGGCGCTGTATCTCTGCTGTATTCCTTAATGTCAGTGACTTAAACACCTTATCGCAGTTTGAATATCCATCCATTTTTAACATGCAGGCCACCAGAAGTTGCTTTACGAGCACAAGTCGAGCAAATGCCTAATGTTCAACTTTCAAAACCTCAGGAGATTAAATCTAAGAACAGTCTTATCTAATACAAATTTTAAAAACAATATTAAAAGTGTGAAGGCATCAATGTTTTAATAAAAAGAGCTATTATATTGATATTATCTATATGTAATAGATTTATGAAATTATTTTCAAGGGATGAAATATCCCATTAACCTTAATTACTTTAGTGTGCATCTCCTAACAATGTAGAAGGGATTTATGAATATTAAGTAATATTCTTATTAGAATTTAGTAATTAAAATTTAGTATTTAGTATTTAGTATTTAGAAAAAGTGATAAGTATGGGAAAGGTTAAATGATATATTATATGATAATAATTGTATTCTTGTCTAGTATTGATATGTGATTTTTTTTTGGATGAAAATGCCAATCTATCTATTATAGTTAAATAAAAACATCTTCACAAAAAATAGATGGGTGGTATAAAGGCACAAACCGAATGTCAAATGGGCCTAGCCCAGAAACTTCTAGAGTATCAAAGTATCAAAGGGTACACACTCATAAAAGCATAACAAAAATTACGAAAACATAATAGAAAGAAGAATTAAGCTACCAAAGCCACGCCTGCAGATGGTAGATCCTTGTCATCTGGGTTCCCCCATATTGTTGCGGGGTTCGGGGTGACATCTGGTGGTGCCTAGCCATCGTCATTCTCCTGGTTTTCATTCTGTACATTTGGCTCCTCGTGTTGAGGTGAGATAGCCAAATTCAACCATGGAAAAACTTTAGTATTGGCCCAACCAGTGTTGGTTGGATTGGAAGGACCAGGAGCAAACCATCCTGCATTATCCCCTGAAGGCCAACCTACATTATCTCCAATAGGCCAACCCGCATTATCCCTTGTAGCATTGGCAGGACAGCCTGAAGTCCATCCACGATTATGTGGAGAGGCCGAGGACTGAGCTTAAAGAGCACACTCTAAGCTTTGACTTGCTTAGGTGGGCCAGCCTAACCCTTCTGTTTGCCAACATCCGTTTGATAATTGTGACAGTCACCCTCATATCGATGTCAAGTGTGGAAGTTTGGTGGATGCCGACAAGTGTGACGGTTACATAAACAACATGGCCTGCTATCCACATTCAGTTCCGTCGAAATCTCCAACACTTGCCATTAATGCATAGTACACTAACGCTAAATCCGTGACCACTTGCCACGGTTAAAGTTTAAATTTTTGTTTTGAATTTAGCCCGCCCAAACCATTAAAAAAAGTGCTCCCAAATTTTTGAGGTAATCATAACTTTTTTTCATGTTTATGGTCCAAAATATAATCCATTCACGAGCATTGCGAATCACATTTGATTTGAAACCTACCTCCAATTCTAATGGATTGATGTTCTCGTCTTGGGCAGAAATCACTTTTTCAATGACAGCGGCAATCACTTTAATGGCAATAGGAATGTAATCCTCGCGAACTCTGTTGAAATCACTTGCAAATATGGTAATATTCCAAATCTCCTTCCAAAAATCACACCATTTTCTAGAGACCATTGAGAATCTAATTGCATCTCTAGTAGGTAGGAAGGAAAGTATTTCCACCAACATATCATTCGGCATGTTAGTGTAGGAATATTAACACTATTACTTATATTTAAATAAGTAATTATGTGTATATTCCCCACATGGCATAAGACACCTCAGCTGGGTGTGTGGCGCCAGGAAGAGTCCTTCAAACTCTTTCACTCCACTTAGCTTGCCACATCTACTTGAGATCTCCTTAAGTTATGGGATTGACTCCTATTAACTGAAACTCTCAACACTATTTGTACACCACACTTATTCATAATTCATTAACCAATTATGTGATTATGTAATTAATCATCTTTTGGCAATCTAATTTGGCATATTGTGTAGAAAATAGCTTTGTGGTTTTATTCTTGCATGTTGATCCTTGCTTTTTCTAATATGGTATCAGAGCATTGCATGCAAAATTCTGCCTGTTATAACAAATCTTGCACTTAGCCAAGTTGAAAGATCCTAGGATTTTTTTGTCGAAAAAGCAAATTTTTTTTAGAAAAATCTCACTTTGGGCAAAGATTTCTTGACAATTTTTTTCAGTTTTGACTCGAATTGGTCAATATGGGCAAATCTGTGGCCTCACGACCTCTCTGAGCTATTTTTTTTCTTGTTTCTGGGTGCCAAAATTGTTGTCAAGCATTGCAAAAGTCGTTGCCCGTAGTTCTGGTCGATTTCCAAAGCCCCTAGGGGATTTGGGTGTTCATTCCTGGATCGAGATCTCATTTATTGGTGAAAGACATTTCAATCTTAGGCCGCCATTATTTCCTCTACAGGATCTCATTCACAGCCAGCATTTTTGGAGGAGGTTGTTTCTTTTTGGAGGTCGGTTTACGGTGTATTGTCATTGATTTGAGTCAAGGGGTTCTTGCACTAGATTTTGGACAATGTCTGCAATCATGTCACTGCTTCTGGCTCGACATTGGTGAAACAAGCACCACCAACGAACCACTCTTAAGACACCTCCGGAGCGTGCATAGCCATCGGCGGCGTAGCCAACATTGAGCTCGTTGCAGCGTCAAGTACTGTTGAGGGTTTTCTGTGGTAAATTTCTTTGTGTCTGGTTGTAGGGTTTGATTTAACCATCGCTGAGCAGATCTTCAAACATTTATTGTTATATGATTTGGACGTCTTTACTAGTCTTCAAAATCAACGATCTCATCACAGATCACGCAGCTACAGAGCCCTAAAACTCCAAATCGCCATTCACAACACGTTCGAGCCGCCATCTACTCTTGGTGTTCCTATGTTCATGGCCGTCGCTTCCACAATTTGTGGCATGAAGGCCAACCACTCTACAGTACTGGGACTCCTCATCCGACTTTTGTTGTTTGAACTCTCCAGTTCCACTATTCAAGGTTGATGTTTCTTTTTTTTACACTTGTTAAGCTTTCATTACTACTCGCTGCAGGTGTCCAATTTGGTGTACAAATTGAGTTAGGGATGTGCCAGCATTCGAATATGTGTTGCTTTGCACATTATTTCCCTGTTTATGGTAGATCTTGATAACGTAGGATGGCTGAGTAAATATAAGCTTAGTTGCAAGAAAGAACATTTCCATTGTAGTATGCGAATAGGAGTCTCTTTAAACAATCTCTTTTTGAAATTGTAATATCATAATAGTAACATTTAATGTTACATATGTGATTAAAGTCTTGATGCTCCAAACAATTGTAATAGTGACATTTAACGCACTATCATTATAAAGTGCCACAAATATCATTTGGGATAAAATATTGAATTATGGGGGGGTTCATAGAGTTGTGTCAAGTGCATTTTTGCCAAGTGCACTTGCACAGAGATATGTCAAGATCACTTCAACTACTACTTCATTATTCTTCAACTTTTTTCTCTCATTGTATTGAGAAGTGTCAAGAACACTTCCACTACAACATCACTATCACCTAATGCTACATGTACATCCTAGAAAAGATTCATCACAGCAGAAGATTGATAACAATTCATTTGCTTCTACAGAATTTAGAGTTGCCTCATAAAAGGCTTCCACATAATCTTCAAAGCAGAACTTCACATTGGATTTGAATTGCCATCTTTATTTTGCCCACCTAAGCTGTGCTTAAGGGGGGGTGTTAGTGTAGGAATATTAACACTATTACTTATATTTAAATAAGTAATTATGTGTATATTCCCCACATGGCATAAGACACATCAGTTGGTTGTGTGGCGCCAGGAAGAGTGCTTCAAACTCTTTCACTCCACTTAGCTTGCCACATCTACTTGAGATCTCCTTAAGTTATGGGATTGACTCCTATTAACTGAAACTCTCAACACTATTTGTACACCACACTTATTCATAATTCATTAACCAATTATGTGATTATGTAATTAATCATCTTTTGGCAATCTAATTTGGCATATTGTATAGAAAATAACTTTGTGGTTTTATTCTTGCATGTTGATCCTTGCTTTTTCTAATACGGCATTTCATTCAAATCTGTAAGCAATGCCATGGCTGAAGCCTTTGAACCCTCTACAATTTGAATATCTTTGTTTTGGCGTAATTTAATTCCTCATATGTTCGGAAAAGTAGACATAAGCATATGAAGCCCAGACGAAGTTCATCAGAGAAGCGTATGAAACCCTGTACCACTGAATGATTTTTCATTCCATGACATCCTTTGCACAAGCCTGCTTGGAAAGGAATTGGCTTTTCAACTCTCCTTGTCATGAGAGAGCCAATTCAGATCTTAGGCACGTTTGTGGTAAAAAACATTTGGAAAGTTTGGGAGAAAGTTAAACCTTGGCTATGCTGGTTTGGTGATGGATTTCATGCTGGTCTTTCCTTCAATCACCTTAATATTTGGTGGTCACCTCTTTTATCCACTACAGGCCAACCTTTGGCTAAATTGCTTAGCTTAAAGGCTCTTAGATTTCATAAAAAAGGTATTCAAACCTTACAGGATATGTTTCATTGGCCCACAATGCGCCTCATGGCATGGGAGCCATTTCGAGTCAAATATGGCCTTTAGAAAACTAATCAGGTTACTTATGATAGAGTTATCACAGCAATTCCAGTAGAAATGCTTCACAAAGTTGGAATTCAATCCACCAAGCCTTGGTGGAAGGACTGGAAATGGTATTCAAAAACACCGATGCATCATTACAAGCCAAGGCTTGCTTATAGATGGCTCTCACCTCATTTGCCAATGATAGATACACTTAATAAGCAATCTGGCTCATTCATAGTTCAATGGCTCTTTGGCATAACAGATTTAAAACTGTTTGGTCTGCCATTCTTGAGCCAAAGTTAGCTCATTTTGCTTGGTGCATTCTTTTTCAAGGGCTGTAGTCGGAGCTAGGTTGTTTCATCTTGGGGTTCAGGATCCCCAATGTTCTTTTTGTGGGCAACCTGAGATGTTTCAACATCTCTTCTGGTATTGCACCAGAGCCCAACAATTCTGGCTATGGACGCATGATTTCTTTTGCCCTTTCAGACCAAAGCCTTTATCATGGCAAATTATCCTTCTAGGCGATTCTCCCAGGTTTCCTGCAAGATTTACTCAGATTTGACATATATTTAGGGTGGAGATTCTTTTTACATTATGGAAAGATCGTAATTCTTGTATATTTTCAGACAGTCACATTGGAACATCTGTTTCTCTTTATATTAAAACTATTATCTGTTCTAATGTTCTTTTGCAGATACGAGTTCAAGCAAATAAGGTTGCCTTCGAAGTGGCTCACTTACAGGAATTACTGGATCATTGGGGAAATGCCCCTTGTACTGTGGCACGGGTTCCTCCCTCTCCTTCCTCTGTCAGAGCCCGTTCTCTTTCCCAGGGCCACATACGAAGAAGTGGATCGGCCAGAGACTCTCAGCCCCGCTCCTAGCTTGCTCCGCACCGTGGTCCTCACCGTCGCAAACGCTCAGCCTCGGCTAGGCTTAAAGAGCACACTCTAAGCTTTGACTTGTTTAAGTGGGCCCACCTAACCCTTCTGTTTGCCAATGTCCGTTTGATAGCTGTGATAGTTACCCTCATATCGATGTCGCGGAAGTTTGGTGGATGCCAAAAAGTCTGACGGTTACATAAACAACACGGCTTGCTATCCATGTTCAATTCCGTCGAAATCTCCAGCACTTGCCATTAATGCATAGTACACTGACGCTGAATCCGCGACCACATGCCACGGTTAAAGTTTAAATTTGTGTTTTGAATTTAGCCCGCCCGATCCATTAAAAACATTGCGCCCAAATTTTTGAGGTGATCATAACATTTTTTTCATGTTTATGACAAAATATAATCCATTCACGAGAATTGCGAATCACGTTTGATTTGAAACCTACCACCAATTCTAAAGAATTGATGTTCTCGTCTTAGGCGGAAATCACTTTTTCAATGACAGCGACAATCACTTTAATGGCAGCAGGAATGTGATCCTCGCGAACTCTGTTGAAATCACTTGCAAATATGGTAATATTCGAAATCTCCTTCCAAAAATCCCACCATTTTCTAGAGACCATTGAGAATCTAATTGCATCTCTAGTAAGTAGGAAGGAAAGTATTTCCACCAGCATATCATTCGGCATTTCATTCAAATCTGTAGGCAATGCCATGGCTGGAGTCTTTGAACCCTCTACAATCTGAATATCTTTGTTTTGGCGCAATTCAATTCCTCATATGTTCGCAAAAGCAAACATAAGCATATGAAGCCCAGACGGCGTTCATCAGAGAAGCGTATGAAAGCCTGTACCACTGAATGCTTTTTCATTCCATGAAAGCCGTGTGGTAACTGTAGCGCATTGACGCGAATGGAAGAAAGTCGATCGAAGTGAAATGGAAAAGTAGAATGCATTGAAGTGTAACTTTTCAGAGGAAATTTCCATGCTCCAGTGCAAGAGATTGACTCACAGTCAATTTGCGCTGTCCGTTTTCATTGAGCATCAGTGAAAGTGTGGATATGCTCCTTTTTTTTCTACAAATAGGAAACAGCATGGCGGTCTCCACTGCGTGAATGTGTGGAAAAACTTGTTGCATGTTCCTTGTGAAAGTGTGGGGGAAATTTCTCTGCAAATTCTTTGTAAAAGTGTGGAAAAACTGTTGTGTCCGGTTGAAGGGCCACTATGTGGAAAAACTTGTCTGCATGTGCTTTGTGAAAGTGTGGAGAAACTTATCTGCATATTCTTTTTGAAAGTGTGGCAGAAACTGTTGTGTGGGCCACAGAGTTATATGATTAGACCTAATGATTGTTGATTCTCTGTGTAAAAACAAAGTGTGGAGAAATTTGTCTACATTTTCATTGTGAAAGTGTGGAGAAACTTGTCTGCATATTCCTTGTGAAAGTATGGAAAAATTGCTGTGCTCTGCTGAGGGGCCACAGAGTTATAGACTCAGTCCTAATAACTGTTGAAAAACTTATCTACATATTCTTTGTAAAAGTGTAGAAAAATTTGTTGGAATATTGAAATCTTAAATATTTAAGATTTTCAAGATTGTCTTAGAATATACTTTTATTGTTTTGTGTATTATACATTATCTCTTTTAATATTATGGATTAGCTTTTTTTAAATATATAAATTAAATTAAATATCAAGCGAAAACTAGAAAAATTTGATTCACGCCTATTTTTTGAAACATGTATTTTAATTGATGTGGACTTTTCTTTTAACCTAAACTTTTAAAACATTTTAGTCAATTTTATGATAGCCCGTAATTTATTATGTACTTCTAGTTCTAATTGAATTGAGAGGGATGTAGTACTGACAAGTTGTTTTAATTTAAAAATCTAAGGTGTTTTGATTCATTCCAAAAAGGTTGGAGTGCATCTAAGCCATTCTGTACAACAGTTATTGTATCCTCAAATTGCTTTTCAAAGGCTGGTCGGAATATTTGAATGAAAAACGGTAAACTTATCCGTCGGGTAGGATTTCGTCCTCGGCTAAACTCTCCACCTGCTATTTTGCACTTAAGTAGATAGAAAGGGCACTTTGTTTTATATGTATAGTGATAAATATGGATAGTGGTACTGTTAAAATATCCATAGATGTCCATAAATTAAAAATGTTGATCACACATATATTTTAATGAATATATATATATATATATATATATATATATATATATATATATATATATATATATATATATATATATATATATATATATATATTGCAAGAATCTAGTAGCTCCCCTCTAACCTGCACTGTACTAGGTAGACTTTTTAACATGACTGGTGGTGTTGGTGTGACACACCCTCCGATACCATGTGGGCGGGGAAGAGACTGGACCTCGTGACCTCGTACCTACCACAAGAAGCCACCCCCCGCCCAAGATACATTTATATATTAATGAATCTCTAGTTTGGTTTTTTTTGGTATACCTTTATTCATCCATTAACATATATTTTTATACATATCCTCCACTTTATTTGTACACGTCCATTCTAATATATTCACTAAGATAATGCATTTATTATATCTATCTAGACACTTATTCCCATACCTTCCTTATTCACCTTGTATTTACCATTCTCATGTATTCACGTATTTCCACAAGCATGGGATCCATCTTGCACCTATGGATTTGAAGCCTCTTTTTTTAAAATTCAAATTCAAATTATAGCCAACTATCACCCATTCTTTTCCCACCTAGAGCTAACAAAACACACATTTTCACAATTAATTGCTATGCACTTGCATTTAAAGGCATTCACTTCCATTCATTTTGATGATTATAGAACATCAAGGACATATTTCATTTGAATTTAAGGAGCATGCTAGGAACATTTACACTAGAACACTAAAACGAACCTAGATTTGCGTAATCATCCTAGAAACATTTGCACAACTAAAGCTTGTTGTTTTCAATAATTGGCATGACCATAAAGCTGATTCCTTGTGGCGATTTGAACTAGTAGAAGGTGAACCCTAGCGATTTGGCAGTTGTCTAAAGGTAGTTCTAAATATTGCCACTCTAGACAATAGAGTAGAAACTAACAAATTAGTGAGCATGATTGGACATCCTATAGGATAAAATCCATGCATCAGAGGACATATTCCAAAACATTTAAGTGATTCACAAGCATAGACTCAACCTTAATTGTTGGGAAAAGGTGTCTCAACCTTGCATTTTGAATGTTTGCATTTATTAATTCTTTTATATTTATTAATTATTTTGTCCTCACATGAGGAGTGAAGCATCCCACTTTGAGGTGGCACTCTTTGCCACATGTCAGCATCTTAAAATTTAAGAAGTTGTAAGAGCATCTTTTGTCATCATGGTGTGTAAGAGTAGCTTATGACATTATAAGATGGGGGTTACTTATGACAAATTCTTATGATCTGCGTAAGAGCATGATTATAGGGGAGTTACATTAGAATCTTGACTAACATTATGACAAGTCAAGAGGCATATTTAAATGGGTTGTTTGGTTATTTTGAAGATATTGCAAGGTTGTTAGAATTGCTCCAAGTTGTATGTTGCTAATACTTCTGTAAGGACATGTCCTTGAGATTGTATTGTAACTTTTGTTGCTAATAATATTATTGGTTCATGCTTTGGAGTGTGGAGTTTTTCTCTCGAAAGGGTTTTCCCCACATAAACCTTTGTGTTGTCTAGTATATTGTTTAATGCTTTGTGTGTATTCTTCTTGTAACTATAAAGATAATTTAATATTTACACACACCTCTCATATATTAGTGTAGGAAGCATTTTTGCATATTGTTGCCTCCTTTCATTTGGTATTAGAGCCTGATCACCTCAAATTTTAGGTGTTAGGGACAGGGTTTTTGTACTAATCTTGAATTGAGTGGGAGTTTGCACAAAAGGAGATCTTGTTGTAAGAATAATGGCATGCATGTTAAGACAAGCAATGGAAAGATTCTTAGGCACTAACTTTGAGCTTTGGAAACTCAAGATTGATAATATTCTCATAGATAGAGATCTATGGGTTGTCGTATCCAGTTCAAAGCTTGCTATAATGAAATAAGAAGATTGGGATATATTGGATAGAAAAAGAAAAAGGTTTTTTTAGACTCTGTTTGGTCACTATATTGTTGAATGTTCATGAAAAAAACACCATGATACTTCTTTGGAACAAGTAGATAGAGATTTATTAGGCAAAATAATTGGTAAATAAGTTTTTCTTGAGAAAGAAGTTGTACACACTCAGGATAGAGGATGGTGATTCAATAGTTAAGCTCCTAAATTCCTTCAATATGATCGTGATCCAATTGTGATTGTGACCCAGTTGTAATTTGTTGGACTAAAAATAGATGGGGAGGATCATTGCATGACTTTGTTATGTTCTTTGCTAGATTCATGGGATCACTTTGTTATGGGCATTAGGATCACTACCACCAAGTTCAAGATGGATGAAATGGTGGCATCATTACTTTCATAAGAGATGCAAAGGAAACATTCTAAATCTAATAAGGAGGCCCTATCTATTTGTGGAAGATAAAAAGAGAAAGGCAAGAAGAAGGATAATAAGTGAGACAAGTCTAGATCCAAATCTTATGGGAGATCCAAATCTCCTAGTAAGACCAAGGATAAATGTTGGAATTGTGGCAAGCTAAGGAATTTTAGAAGAGACTGCAAGGAGAAGAAAAAGAAGAAGAAGAATGATTTTATGATGAGTTCAAAAGTCCTCCCAAGATGACGTTGATTCATTTGTCACAACATTGGCAACACATGCATCAAAACATGCATGGTTGTTTATGTTGAGTCATAAAAGGTGTACACTAGAATTTTACACTTAGTTTAGCACCTGGTTAGACCTACCTTATTGCCTTTGTTAATTAGGACCTATTTTAACACCTTTTTGAACTTTAAATGATGAAAGTCTTGATCCTGATAAATAAACCCAACACAATCAACTTAGGACTGGACTAAGCCTTCTAAATTAGACACTTTCCAGAGTTTGTGGGCTAAAGGTCTAGGGTACCCAAGCACCTTGGTCCCACTTGGGGTTTTTAGCCCCACTTTGTGGTGTCAGCTTGGGACACTCCTTTGGTTTGTATTTGTCGGCCTAATAAAATTTTATTTGTCGTAAGTGTGCGGGAGTGCATATTTAAATGAGTGTTGTTCATTTTACACCTATATGACACCTAGAGGATTAATGGGAATATTGCTCTCATATTGCGTTCTATGTTGAAGTATTCTACATGCTTGGAGTGTTATCTACTTGTGGATGCCATTGAATTTTGTTTGCAAGCTTTGAAGGAAGTTTTAATCCCTCTTCATCATTCTCCTTTGTTGGTGTAGGATCTTGAGTCATCTTCATCAACTATGGTCATATCTTTGTGGGAATTATCATCATTATCATTCATTATTCATCATATTGTTGCAGATTTGGCCTCTGCTCTCCTAGGGCACACACTCTTGGATCTAATCATTTTTGTGGTGGAGGTGGGAATACCAACACGGTGTTTGACTGAGGCAAGCTCTTAAACACAACGCAACCTTTTTCTCTCTTTGTGTGTGCGGGTCGAAGAAACAGGTTTCGGGAGTTGATTTATGGGAAGAAGGCATAATAGATAGGTGCAGGTCTGGTGACATCAGAGTTTTTGGTAAACCCTAGAAAAGGCCTAGGGTTCCCTGGTTCTAGGCATTTCTATTGCAAGATCCAGGTTTTGAATCTTCCTCTAACCTCTGTTGTACTCTTTGTTTTTTGTGATTTGCTTCCGACAGTTAGTTATAGTCTGTTCTTCATCATTTAGGGTTACATCGTAGTCTTAGTTAGTTTGTTTGACTTTGGTTGAACTTGGTTGATCCATCTATATACAACAAAAGGGTAGAACCCCTATAGTTTGGCTCTCCTTCTTAGGTAGAATCCAAGCTCAGTTTGTGTCCTAATGTTGTGCAAGAGGGTTTTGACTTAGTTTAAATCTTTAGGCTAGATCACTCTTTTCCACTGAACATTTTGGTGAACTGGTCATTTCTTGCACTTTTGCATCCTTCTTCTTTCAGATCTGAGTTGTTTATCACTCTAGATCTGATTGGGAGTGAGTTCATTAATCATTTTGCATTCATACATAGTTGAGTTTTACATAGTTTGAAAACTAGGGTTTCTTAAAACCTTGCTTTTATAGTAAATCTTGCTAGTTTGGAACTTAGGGTTTAGAGATTTGAAGGTTATTTAGATTTTGTTGCATTGATTAGAGCATTTGCATTAGTTGTATCTCCTTATTATTGTTTTTTAAAGCATTTTTTGCATCCTTGCGGTTGAAAATTGAAAAAGAAAAATTGCATTCTAGACCTGAGAAAGTGCATAGTTTTTACTTTGTTGCATTTCAAAATGATAAATCATCATAAGCATCATATCATTTTCTGACTTTTTCATCATATCTAATTGGAATAACAGTAGTTTATCATTTCATATTATTGCATTGTAAATTTGAATCATCTCCATAGCTAAAAATTGGTGAAAATGTTGCATTTTGTAAAACCTAGTTCATGTTGTAATCTAGGGTTTATGAAAAATAGTATGATTTTAGATTTTTCTGCTGTCATTTGCATCCTGAATCTGATTTGGCATTGTTATACAACATTTCATTTTTCATCTTGCATTGAAAATTGAAGATAGGAACAATTTTGGAGTTGTTGCATTGTTGAAAAAGCATTGAGAATTGTGTTTGAATTTCGCATTAGCATTGTTAGTATTCAATTGGATTTGAGAAGAATTGGATTTGGTCAAAGGATATTATTGTTTCACTTAAACATAAACTAAAATGACTCTCGTGCTTCATTCATTTCTTCTATTGGTGCATCTTGTGTGTTACTAAAGCTTGTAGATGCTTTATGAGCTTTGTGACTTGGTGCCCCGATTCTAACCTTCTTGTGTGAAGAAGTTGGTGAATTATGGGTTTGAATGCTATGCATAACGATGATACCAATACATTGGAACCCTAGATTCCTAGCCTTATTCCACAATAAGATCCATTAATTCTTCCTAGCATTCCTACTTTGCACCTTCCTGAAGCATCAAACTTACATGAATCCATCAACATTAATGACCTTGTGGCTCATGTTCCTGAAGTACAAGTCCATAAATTAGAGATGGAGTTGGCTAATTTCCAGTGACTTGTGAGTGCAGAAAACATAGCTGAGGAGGCCGTCCCTGTTGTTGAGAGTCTACGAAGTCTCTTGATCGAAGGTCAAGAAGGATTTGAAGTCTTGCATGGAGTTTCTCATATTGTTCATAACAACATTCTATCGACATCTAGTTGCACTAAAATCATAACCAATATCACTGCTTCTAATCAAATAGGGACTTAATTGTTAGTACCCATACCTACACTCCCTATTCCTACTTATACTTCAACAATTCTCACCACTACTACACAGCCGAGTAATAATGCTACCACATGTGTTGGGTTATCCACTGGGAATCATGTTTCCCATTATAGTAATGTTCTATACAACTACATAAATTCCACTCTGAATGTTACTCCACCTACATCTAAACCTATCACATTCCAAAAGGTTACTCATACACCATCACCTAGTCCTTCATTCCAATCTTTACTTGACTCTGCTTCCGATCCCATCATAAACCAATTGTTGAAGAATATGACCTCCATGCAACAACAATTGGCTAGCATGAGTAATAGCCCACCTAGGACTAGTATGAAAACACATTACCTTCATAGCCCTTTGTCCTATTCCATCCTAAGAACTCCTATGCCTAAGAAGTTTGAGACCCCTCATTTTGAGAAAAATAATGGGAAGGGAGACCCTAACAACCATGTGGCAACTTTTACTGCTATGTGTAGTGATTTCTTCTTTGAGGATGTGATCTTGCCAAAAATCTTTCCTAGGTCACTCAAGGACATAGCCTTGGATTGGTTTTGTGTGGTACCTCCTAATTCTATAACTTTTTTCACATAATTAGTTACCAAGTTCCTTAAGCATTTTCAAGCGAACATTGGACCTCAAGTCCCTTTGACAGACCTAGTTCATTGAAAACAAGGAATGAAGGAGAAAATAATAGATTTCATGGGTTGTTATCAAACCCTCTTTACACAAATCCAATATTCTATCCCAGATGCTGATGTGCAAAGAATCTTTATAGGAAACTTACAACCTCACATCTGTGATAATATATTCTTGATGCGATATGATTCATTTACTCATCTTTGCATGAGTCTTTGTGATTATCAACATTCAGTTAGTCAGTATGAGCATAATTCCTCATCGGCTCTAGTTGGTCAATCCAAAGCATCTCATAATCTATCTTTTAGAAGACAAAACAAAAACTTCATCAAGGTACATGAAATTTTAGAAAACAACACAAGACAACATGTGGTGGAGACATCATCCCCTACTTCCACTTCTTACAAGTTGAAACTAAAAATAAGTAACTTCACACCGTTATCAAAATCTCTTCATGCTATCATGACACAACTTTTGCAAAATAATCTCATCAAGCTTCTACCTATTAGACCCCTCAATCCAAGTAAGATGCAATCATCTTCCTTTGATGTAAAGGCTTTTTATCAATTTCATCGCTTCGTTGGTCATGACATTGAAAGATACATGCATCTTAAACATGAATTTCAAGACCTCATCAACTCAAATGTCATCCAAGTAACAAGTTGCTAGTGTGAATGACAAAGGGAATAAATCCGTGGTGGCTCCTAATCAAAATCTTCAAATATACACTAATCCTCTACCTCATCATAAGTCTAATGTTGTTGATATTTGCATGGTGGATTCTCGCCCTCACAAAGAGCGAGTAGATTTGGAACATGCTATATCTTTCACTCCACATGATGCTACTATCGAAGCTCCTGATGGGCCTCTTTATATTACTATTAGAATCAATGATAAACCTATTCGGGGTTTGATGATAGATCCTATATGCATTGTGAATGTAGCAACTGAAGAGTTTCTCTACATGCATGGTTTACATCGATATACATATGAGGTATCAGAGATGGCTATTAAAGCACACGATGGGTCTATCCTTCCAACTCTTGGAACTTTAACTCTTGAAGTTAAAGTTGGGCCAAGATCTTTGGAGGTTCATTTTTTTATCATTCCTACATCAAACCTATTTCATGTGAACTTGGCCTACCATTGGCTCTGCTCCATGAAGGTGGTCCCCGCTATTCTCTCTTTTGGTTGCATATTCGCTTGTTGGCTAGTTAATGTGTGTGGTGTTTCCTCTTTGGTCCATGAGCCACCTAGTGCAACGTAGTTGGCTATTTCATGTGCTTCATGTGATTTGTCGTGGTCACCTAGTAATTTGATGGTCCTTACTAGCGTGTGATCCATGGTGGCAATTCTCTTCACATGACCCCTAGTGACAGAGCAAGCTAGTGTCAGATTCATGTGCCTCATGTGCTTGTTCTATGTGCACTCTTGTGTTTGTTTCTTTTGTGCATTATGTTTTAACCTATTATTTCATGTGTTCTATGTGTATGCATTGTGACTTATGTGTATGTTTTGTGCCTTATGTGTATGCTTCGTGTTAAGCATGTATGCATTGTTTATTGCATGTTTTCCATGTGTACTCCTTTACATGTATTTATTACTCCATGTATGTATTGTAACATATTTCTCATGTTCTCTTTGCTTATGTGTTTGTAAGGTCCTAGGATCCTAAGTTTGGGGGCTACTTATAGTCAACAAGCTTGGCAGAATTCTTTGGGCTTCAAAATACAAACATAATTATTCTTCACTTGATTATTTGCAAATTTACATCATCAACAAAATTAAGTATATAAAAGTATGCTTCTAACAAGGAATATTAACTAGGATGGGAATCTTCATCCTAGTTAATGATTGTCACATCCTAGTTAATATGCCTTGTTAGTTAATATATATATATACATTCATTAAAATATATGTGTGATCAACATTGTTAATTTATGGACATCTATGGATATTTTAACAGTACCGCTGTCAATATTTATCACTATACATATAAAACAAGGTGCCCTTTCTATCTACTTAAGTGCAAAATAGCAGGTGGAGAGTTTAGCCGAGGATGAAATCCTACCCGACGGATAAGTTTACCATTTTTCATTCAAATATTCCGACCGGCCTATGAAAAGTAGTTTGAGGATACAATAACTGTTGTACATAATGGCTTAGATGCACTCAAACCTTTTTGGAATGAATCAAAACACCTTAGGTTTTTAAATTAAAACAACTTGTCAGTACTACATCCCTCTCAATTCAATTAGAACTAGAAGTACATAATAAATTACGGGCTATCATAAAATTGACTAAATGTTTTAAAAGTTTAGGTTAAAAGAAAAGTCCACATCAATTAAAATACATGTTTCAAAAAGTGGGCGTGAGTCAAATTTTTCTAGTTTTCCCTTGATATTTAATTTAATTTATATATTTTAAAAAAGTTAATCCATAATATTAAAAGAGATAATGTATAATACACAAAACAATAAAAGTATATTCTAAGACAATCTTGAAAATCTTAAAATATTTAACATTTCAATTTTCCAACAAATTTTTCTACACTTTTACAAAGACTATGTAGATAAGTTTTTCAATAGTTATTAGGACTGAGTCTATAACTCTATGGTCCCTCAGCAGAGCACACCAATTTTTCCATACTTTCGCAAGGAATATGCATACAAGTTTCTCCACACTTTCACAATGAAAATGTAGACAAATTTCTCCACACTTTGTTTTTACACAGAGAATCAACAATCATTAGGTCTGATCGTATAACTCTGTGGCCCACACAACAGTTTCTACCACACTTTCAAAAAGAATATGCAGATAAGTTTCTCCACACTTTCACAAAGCACATGAAAACAAGTTTTTCCACACGGTGGCCCTTCAACCGGACATACCAGTTTTTCCACACTTTTACAAAGAATTTGTAGAGAAATTTCCCCCACACTTTCACAAAGAACATGCTACAAGTTTTTCCACACATTTACGCAGTGGAGACCGCCATGTTGTTTCCTATTTGTAGAAAAAAAGGAGCACATCCACACTGTTGACATTTCTTTGAATCAGCATTAGGGATTGCCAGTTCTAATGCACAGGCAGATTCAGCCAACTGAATACAGGAGGTTGCGTGAGCTCCTCCCCTTCACTTCTGGTTCTGCCGCACCAAGGGGGGTATCCCTATAACTCAAGATGTAACCTTGACTAGCTCAAAGATAGAAGGATCTAACTTGACAACAACAGGCAGAATACTCTCATGTATGGACCAAGATCTGCATGATAGATCACAAGGCTGGCAACATTCTTGGACATGATGTCTGGTTGGGTATGAGAGCATGCAGGGGGTTCCTAATCCTACTCCTACAACTAACAGGTGGAAGTATGAAATGGTTTGATATGAATTTGGATGCAAAGCTGGACATGGTGTATAACACAAGAACACAGCATGATTGGTGCCTATCCAGGGCTTGGAGTCGGTAGACATACACCTGTGAATGATCAGCATGAATAGCTAAAACTGGATTTCAGGGGGATACACATGATATCTGCCTTACAGATATCTCCCAATGAAGAGTGTTAAGTTATCTCTACTTATGGCATCCCTACTGCAGTATATCCTTCCCAATGTTCAACCTGAAAATAGTTTAATCTGCCCCTTGAGCAGAGGTTAAAAGATCAGAGATTCAACATAGGAATTCTATGCTCTAGAATCTAAACATTACGCAAATATCCAGATCCAGAAGAAGAATACATGCAATACTGGAGACAGAATTAACACAACACATGCTAAGATAGCATTACTCATATAAGATCAACCATGAAATCAGTGGATTCATGCCAAGTCGTACAACAGGAGATACATAAACTCACAAGTTAGACTGTACAGAGCAACTAGATCAGCTGGTTATGGATTACAGAGCCAAAAATCCACAACTTTCAACAACCTTGAATGAATAACACCATCTGCATTATATAGCAGGAGGGTGTATTCAGCATTAACTACCAGGTTGACCAAAAATCCCGCCAGATATACAGTATCATAAAAATGGCGCTCAAACATTAATGCAGCAGGTAGGGGAGGAGACAGGAAGATATCTCGAGCCCTGCGCCACTGATGTACACCTTCAATCGGGTACCAGATCCGCCCATACCTCTGCAACCTTCGCCATTAATGGCGCACCAACCCGCGGCCTTGGGAAAAACATCAAACAGTCAATCGCAACCATTTCCCACCGAGATTCATCATCATGATATTTGAAAATGCAGGATATCAATTATCCCACATGCGCCCCGCAGCAACCTCCTTAACACTTTATATACTAGGTCATGAGCATATATCATGTCGGTGCTTTTGCTCCTGACGACACTAGCATAAGACTTCATCATCATCATCCTCCAGCAGCATGATATCCTGTTGCCCGAAATATCACCCTGACGTCATCATCATATCGCAATACAACCGCATGATAATCGCCTTCATCGGCACAACCTGATCCATCGGAGAAACATCCTCCTGCTGAGCCTATACCAAAAGTCTGGCCGATGAACATCCTGATGATGTCATCATCATATCCTGCTGACATCATCATCATATCTGCCTACTGCGCACCTCCTCATATCCGGATGACGTCATCATCATGTTTGCAAATATCAGGGGACCTCCACAAGATGATCTCTGTTAGAAATATGACCCCCCCCGGACCTCGATGACGTCATCATCATATCGACATCAGGATGATATTCGGGAGACAACCAGATATTTGGAAATATCATCCTGATGCACAAACATCATGTTGCACTGTAGCTCCACTATAAGATTGGGGCGATAACTGAATATGATGATGCTTGAAAAGATCACCCCCGCTAGATAATGCACGAAGCCGGCAGGCAGATATCTCCTTGATATCAGCATCATCATGATGCTGGAACAAACACACTCGAGTGATATGAAAATATCACCCCCTCCTTCGGAAATATCATGATGCAGATAGGCAGAAAGAAAGATATCACCCTGATACAAGGATGACGTCAGCATCATCAGGATGACAAAACAATCGAACAAGAAGTGATACAACATCATCAGGATGATATTGACTAAGATCATCCTGACGTTCAAAATATGATGACCCCAGTGAATATCGGGTCACACTTAGAACTCTTCAACAACATCATCAGGATGATCATAACCAAGATCACCCGATGATAAAAATATCACCCCGGCGAGATATCATGATGCAGATAATATGATGACCCCCGCAAGCAACACGGTGATAAAAGGAAATATGATGATGATGACGACGACCCTTAGGAAAAAACAAGTCAGGTCGAACAACTTAGAGAATAACCCCTTCAGAATATCGGGGCAACATCATCATCATGTTTGGGCAAGGTGATAAGTGCAAGATCACCGGATACTTTGAAAAATCACCCTCGCAAGCAGATCAGGGCGCACTGTAGCTCATCAGCATCATCAGGATAATAACCAAACATCACCCGATGTGAAATATGATGATGACGATGAGAAACCGGTCGACGGAGAACATGATGATGCTGACCTTCATCGAAACAAACATGATGATGATGACCTCCTCCTCAAGAAAATATGATGATGCAGCTGAAAACTGCTGAGGAGGTCCATTACTTAGAACATTTTTTGGATACTTAGGGAGAGCGCCTGCATGAAAATTGCTCAAAAAACTGCCAGTCAATTCAGGCGCTAACAGTGGCTCTGTCTGGGGACGTGCAGGTGCAAGACTGCAGCGAGAACCCCAGATCTCTGGGATGCAGACCAGTCCCTTATCCATTGGGCACAGAGTCAAATACTGCACTGACCTGCATCACCCAACACACTTGATGGCCTAAGGCCACCAAGAAAAGAAAAACATGTATCTCCCTTTGTCAAATATCTTGTTTTCATCTGCATGCACTGGGTCAAGCTTGGAGATACTACAAAGATCCACCCACAAACAAACCTTGTCATCTGCATATTCAACCCTCTGATTTGGCTTGTCATTATCACCCTTGTGCAGATAACCCTCAGCATCATGTGACATGTGGGTGCAGAATGTATCAAACAATGCATGCTCATATGGCATATAGCACTTATCACCTATATCATCATCATGCATTGCAACATGATCTCCTAGCTGGACTGCAAATAGGAAACACTCGGAGTCCACCACAAAACTAGGAAGATCAAGGCTCATTGTATTATATGCTGGCTCATCAAAAGAAAAGCTTTCAAAATCACAATTGTGTACATCATGTACACAACCATCTGGTACACCAGGCTGGAAAAGATCAGGCTCTGGCATCTCTTTTAAGTCAGGTACACTTTCACAGTCACTTACCTGATGTATGTTGTTTCCTCCTTCATCAGGATGAGAAACAGAATCCAAGCCAAAAATAGCGTCTAGATTCTCACCATACTCAGACAGATCCTCATCACCATATGTGTCATAAATGGGTGATCCAGGTGCATCAGTTTCATCATAGTATGCCATTTGTTCATGGGCAGTAGAGCACACCTCTTCATCATCAATGGATTCACTCTGTGGAGGAGTATCAGCCTGTGTGTCATAAGCAAAACAGCCATCAAATGAAAAACAATCATGCTCTGAACTAGCACTTATTTCAATTTCTGACTGCTCTTCATGATCTCCATGTGTTTGAAAGGTAGGCAATGGGTCACACATAGGACTGCTTCTCTGTTTGCTTATATCTTCTCTGTCTTGAGTACAATACTCACAATTGTCTCCACAGGTCCATTCTAAAAATTGCTCATTGCTGTCCACAACCTCGTTATTGTTTTCATGGTCAGCTGCCTCATCATTGCAATGGGAATCCTCATTAGTCCTTTCACTGGCATCCTCAACTGGTGAACAATCCAGTTGAGCAGTATTGTTAGCATTATGTTCAAATACAGCAGTCTCAACCTCTATGCTTTTATTTTCATTTTCATCTGCACATGATGCCATAATCATTTGGTCATTTGCAGCTTCACAACAATTATTCACACCAAGGCCTGGGGACAGGGGTTTCAGCAGGTGCACATTTCTCATTTCTTCTACATTTTCTAAAAATTTGTATGCCATCTGCATACTTGTCACCTTGAAATCCCTCAGTAATGCACTAGAGCCCTCCTCAAAAGCTTCAAAGAATATGCCAACACAGGCTGAAATATCAGGTCTGAAACTTTCAGGGACATGTGAAAGGGCTACTGCAAACCTATGACTGAAATCAACACATGGCTCTTCATCTTGTTTTCTGATTCTCATCAATTCTGCAACAAGATCAGCCGGTTCTTTTGCAAATTCTTCCTTGAAACAGTCAGCAAGCTCATCCCAACAGGCAAAGGATTTCTTTGGAAAGCTCAAATACCAGTCTTTTGCTTTTGCATCAAAGGACCTAACAAAAAACCTCATCCACATATCCTCATCTCTGAATGAATATTTTCCCATAAAACTTTGAAAATTTTGGATATGTGCATTCCCATCACATACATTGTGACCACTAAATCTAGGCATCTGACAGTATATCCTAGCAGGCATAGTTTCTACTTTATAATCCACCCATGACAAATCCAGTTGGTCATACAAAGGATCAAAAGGGCTGACAGGAGGTTTAGCTTTTTGACAGGCAGACACAACAGGGTTACTGCTTCTTAACTGGGCCTGCTCAGCCTCTAAGAATATCAACCTGTTTCTTATCTCTTCTATTCCTTTATCCAACATTTTACCACTGAGTGTGGGATAATTCATACTTGGATTTATAGAAATCTTACTCTTAGACATCCTTTGTCTGTCTAAGACCTAAGGCCTAAGGCCTCCCCTGGCATCTAACTTATGCAGTAAAACAACAAATATAAAGGAGAAGGAACAAGGTACCTTTTCTCATACAGATGCAGAAATATGTACAACACATTTTTGTCACATCACATACATCCATCTTTCATGTGCATTGGGATCTTTTTTGCAGAGTCGCCACCTCTCCAAAGAGGACAAAATTTTCAATAGCTGAAAGCTACTTTTCCAGGTTCATTCCACCAGCAGAGCATCATTTTGTTAGTGACTCGGATGGGCCACAAGTATATCATTTTTTAGTCCATCCCCAGCGGAGTCGCCATTTTGTTGACATTTCTTTGAATCAGCATTAGGGATTGCCAGTTCTAATGCACAGGCAGATTCAGCCAACTAAATACAGGAGGTTGCGTGAGCTCCTCCCCTTCACTTCTGGTTCTGCCGCACCAAGGGGGGTATCCCTATAACTCAAGATGTAACCTTGACTAGCTCAAAGATAGAAGGATCTAACTTGACAACAACAGGCAGAATACTCTCATGTATGGACCAAGATCTGCATGATAGATCACAAGGCTGGCAACATTCTTGGACATGATGTCTGGTTGGGTATGAGAGCATGCAGGGGGTTCCTAATCCTACTCCTACAACTAACAGGTGGAAGTATGAAATGGTTTGATATGAATTTGGATGCAAAGCTGGACATGGTGTATAACACAAGAACACAGCATGATTGGTGCCTATCCAGGGCTTGGAGTCGGTAGACATACACCTGTGAATGATCAGCATGAATAGCTAAAACTGGATTTCAGGGGGATACACATAATATCTGCCTTACAGATATCTCCCAATGAAGAGTGTTAAGTTATCTCTACTTATGGCATCCCTACTGCAGCATATCCTTCCCAATGTTCAACCTGAAAACAGTTTAATCTGCCCCTTGAGCAGAGGTTAAAAGATCAGACATTCAACATAGGAATTCTATGCTCTAGAATCTAAACATTATGCAAATATCCAGATCCAGAAGAAGAATACATGCAATACTGGAGACAGAATTAACACAACACATGCTAAGATAGCATTACTCATATAAGATCAACCATGAAATCAGTGGATTCATGCCAAGTCGTACAACAGGAGATACATAAACTCACAAGTTAGACTGTACAGAGCAACCAGATCAGCTGGTTATGGATTACAGAGCCAAAAATCCACAACTTTCAACAACCTTGAATGAATAACACCATCTGCATTATATAGCAGGAGGGTGTATTCAGCATTAACTACTAGGTTGACCAAAAATCCCGCCAGATATACAGTATCATAAAAATGGCGCTCAAACATTAATGCAGCAGGTAGGGGAGGAGACAGGAAGATATCTCGAGCCCTGCGCCACTGATGTACACCTTCAATCGGGTACCAGATCCGCCCATACCTCTGCAACCTTCGCCATTAATGGCGTACCAACCCGCGGCCTTGGGAAAAACATCAAACAGTCAATCGCAACCATTTCCCGCCGAGATTCATCATCATGATATTTGAAAATGCAGGATATCAATTATCCCACATGCACCCCGCAGCAACCTCCTTAACACTTTATATACTAGGTCATGAGCATATATCATGTCGGTGCTTTTGCTCCTGACGACACTAGCATAAGACTTCATCATCATTATCCTCCAGCAGCATGATATCCTGTTGCCCAAAATATCACCCTGATGTCATCATCATATCGCAATACAACCGCATGATAATCGCCTTCATCGGCACAACCTGATCCATCAGAGAAACATCCTCCTGCTGAGCCTATACCAAAAGTCTGGCCGATGAACATCCTGATGACGTCATCATCATATCCTGCTGACGTCATCATCATATCTGCCTACTGCGCACCTCCTCATATCCGGATGACGTCATCATCATGTTTGCAAATATCGGGGGACCTCCACAAGATGATCTCTGTTAGAAATATGACCCCCCCGGACCTCGATGACGTCATCATCATATCGACATCAGGATGATATTCGGAAGACAACCGGATATTTGGAAATATCATTCTGATGCACAAACATCATGTTGCACTGTAGCTCCACTATAAGATCGGGGCGATAATTGAATATGATGATGCTTGAAAAGATCACCCCCGCTAGATAATGCACGAAGCCGGCAGGCGGATATCTCCTTGATATCAGCATCATCATGATGCTGGAACAAACACACTCGAGTGATATGAAAATATCACCCCCTCCTTCGGAAATATCATGATGCAGATAGGCAGAAAGAAAGATATCACCCTGATACAAGGATGACGTCAGCATCATCAGGATGACAAAACAATCGAACAAGAAGTGATACAACATCATCAGGATGATATTGACTAAGATCATCCTGACGTTCAAAATATGATGACCCCAGTGAATATCGGGTCACACTTAGAACTCTTCAACAACATCATCAGGATGATCATAACCAAGATCACCCGATGATAAAAATATCACCCCGGCGAGATATCATGATGCAGATAATATGATGACCCCCGCAAGCAACACGGTGATAAAAGGAAATATGATGATGATGACGACGACCCTTAGGAAAAAACAAGTCAGGTCGAACAACTTAGAGAATAACCCCTTCAGAATATCGGGGCAACATCATCATCATGTTTGGGCAAGGTGATAAGTGCAAGATCACCGGATACTTTGAAAAATCACCCTCGCAAGCAGATCAGGGCGCACTGTAGCTCATTAGCATCATCAGGATAATAACCAAACATCACCCGATGTGAAATATGATGATGACGATGAGAAACCGGTCGACGGAGAACATGATGATGCTGACCTTCATCGAAACAAACATGATGATGATGACCTCCTCCTCAAGAAAATATGATGATGCAGCTGAAAACTACTGAGGAGGTCCATTACTTAGAATATTTTTTGGATACTTAGGGAGAGCGCCTGCATGAAAATTGCTCAAAAAACTGCCAGTCAATTCAGGCGCTAACACACACTTTCATTGATGCTCAATGAAAACGGACAGCGCAATTTTTTTTTTTTTTAACCAGAAAAAGGTGGCGAAGCACCCATAGAATTAATAGTAACGTTTTAAACATGAAAAAACAAGGGCTTCACACCCAGAAGTCCATCCCAAAATAATTACATGTAAAGGTCCTGAGATGACCTGATAAAGCAATAAAAACAAAACAACACGGCCCATGGAAGACCTGGTAAGACAAGATTTAAAACAGCAAGGAAAAGAGACCAAACCGCCACACCAGAGCAAGACACATAAGACGAAGCCCCAATTCCACGAAGAGCCCTCAAGCAGAAACACAGAGGCAGGAACAAAAAAACCACAGGACCACCCACAGGGAGCAAAACAAAACAAAGCATGGACCACCGCCAACCTGTTCTCATGCACAAGGGGAGACAGAAGGCCGCTGACAAAGCTTAGGCCGCTGGCAGAGCCGCCGGTAGTTCCCTTGCTTCCATGTCCACTGTGGCCGAAGACTGCCCCCCATCCTCCAAATCTGCCAGGGCATAATAAGGCATCCCCGGGGCCATGTCAGACGCGTGGACTCTGAGAAACTGAATAGCTGTGAACATGTCCCTAATTCGCTCACATTTATTCTTGGAAAAAAGAAAACAGTAAGCACGGAGGGCATCATCTAAGTCCTCGCTGCATAAGGATTTGATACCGGACTGCAGAGCTCTATAGATTACCTGCTATGGAGGAGAATTCCGTAGAGTTGTTAGGTTAAAAAGCCCGCCAATAAGGGCATCACCTTGCTCCATGCGATAATTAGACACAGCCGCTACTGTATAAATATTCTTAAAGAATAATCCTGCCGCCAGAGAATGTACATAATCTCCATCAACAACGAGATCCATTATGTTGGAGAGAAGTTGTGAAACTATATCTGAGAAATTTAAAACACGGCTGTCGTAGCCTCTGATCCAGGTGTGTCCCACGATATTTTGAACTGCAAACTGCATAAGAGTGCAGTCAGAATCAATAAGGGTCATGAGATCAATCGCCTTCACTCACCCCCGAATCTCCGGTTCCCACTCAAGGGCAGGGAAAAACAACCTCTGATTCAGTCGCATGTCTGCCATCATCAGCGAGAGAATGCAGTTAAAAAGAGGGAGCAGCACAGAAGAAGTGGTGAAGCGATAGAGCAAGTAGACCACACAAGAGAGAGCCCTCAGAAACACAAGCTTGGAAGGAGCCTGAAAGAAAACAATAAAGAGAAGAGAGCTGGCGGAGAAGTAAATGCGCTATCGTCAGCCGCACAACTGGGGAGAGTAGTACTCTGCCAGCCCATTTGAGAGCAAGTATTGGTTGCAACGTGTCCGCTGCAGGTAGGAGGAGGTGGAAGAAATAAGCCGTTACGCCGTCAAAACATGGACAAGCAGTCCTAGCATGGCAATATCTATAAATGACCATAAGGCGAGAGCAGATACGCTATCTTCCCCTTGCAGGCGGGACATCTGACAAGACTTCATCCATCTTAGTTCATTCAACCCAATAAAAACTTGGGAAAGCACTCCTGGAGAATGTCAGAGATCCTTGCAGGAATATAAATGTGGAAAATAAATGAGACAGCTTCCTAATCCAAGGCAAAACCAGTGAAAGACCATCCAGCCATACATTAAGCTTATCAACCTCTTGGAGCCAGTCAAGGAAAATAGTTACTCATCTGCCATGTCAGCAGCTAGGAGAGAGATCAAATGACATGGTAAATGGGGAGCGCCACGGTGGAAAAAAATAGTGTTTTTATCGCTATCAATTGCTACATTGGCTAGGAAGTCCGCCACCCTGTTACCTTCCCGTAGCGTGTGGGATATGAAAAAATTATCCAGTTTGTTCAGCAGAGCTTTAGCCTGAGAGAGGATATATGCCAGCTTCCAGTTATCTAAGCCTTTCCCCTTAATTGCATTTATTACTAACAAGGAATCGCCCTCAATCCACACGTTCCTCAGCTCTTTTTCAAGCGCCAGATTTAGACCATGCACCAGAGCCCAAGCTTCTGCCTCATTGTTGGTACCTGGGGGTAATTTAGAAGACTTAGCTGCGATCAACTCTCCATGGATATCCCGAATAACACATCCCGTTCCAGAGAGGCCAGGATTCCTCGGCAAGCCCCGTCAATGTTGAGCTTACAGAAGGGAGAAGAGGGTGGAGTCCATTTAACATTATCTCTGATTGTGGAGATCTTAGGAGTTCCTGTATTGATGCCAACTCCCAAACATCTGACTGAGGGCCAGAGCGATATAACTTCCGCATCCCATTTAGTCCAAGCCAACTTAGAGGAATTAAGAGATCTAAGATAAGCCACTCCCTGTCCCGCTATGGCACCATCAAGTTTACCACAAACCTGAAACACTGATCGAGCTTCCTTCCTGAAGATACGCAGATTCCTTTCCCACCAGATGTGCCAGATAACCATGGAAGGGCCCAACTCCCAAAGGCATGCTAATGTTGAGGTAGCAAACGGATGGGGCTAGTTTTTAAACATAAGATATAAGGATAAGGAGAAAGGGCTTGTCCATTTTAACTTTCTGAAAAACCAGGTCCAGCATGCTCTACTAAAGGGGCAGTGGAGCAAGAGGTGATCTAAAGATTCTTCCTCCAATCCACAGAGCACACAAGGGAAATTAGAACCCAAACCTAGTCTTTTGATTCGATCACCTGTGAGAATTTTATTATGAAGCGGACACCAAGCGAAAGCTCCAGCCCTAGGGAGAGTTGACGAGCCCCAGCACAGCTTCGAGGGCCAGCTTGACAACGCTTTCTGCACGCCTAGTTTATATCCATCTTTAACTGAATAACGTCCTGAAAGAGCCGCTGTCCAGACCACTTCATCTTCCATGCTAGATACAAACACTAACCTCCTACCAAGGAGACGCCTTAGAAGAGCTTTTTGGGAGGAAGGAAAATTACACTCGAGGAATCCTTTCCAAGCAACTGTAACTAACGTCCCCTCCCTAACCACCTGCTAGTAATCTTTAACTTTGTGCCCCCAGTGTGATTGGAGAAAGGAACATGCCTCAGAGAGCTCGGAATACGTAGACAATGGAGCTTCCCCACCCCAGGAGTCAAACCAGAAGTCTGTCTTTTCACCATTATGTATGATCCAGGTAAGATTAGGCTGAAGAGGGTCTCTACCTTTTAATAAAAAATTCCAGATAGCTGACCCCTTGGGAGGGTTTTGCACTGTGAAGATTCGCTCATTATCCAGCGAGTCAAGATACTTAGCTTTCATTAGTTTTACCCACATGGCGTTAGGTTTGAAGTACATGTTCCACGCCAATTTGGCCCCAAGTGCTTGGTTTTGAGCTTGGATATTCAGAATTCCCGACCCTCCTTCCACCTTGGGTTTGCACACTTTATCCCAGGCCAATAGGTGGATTTTCTTTTCTTCAAGAGAGCCTTGCCAGAGAAACTTTCTGCAGAGACCATCAATTTTAGCAATAATTCCTTTAGGGACAGGGAAAGCCGACATCATGTATACGGGCACCGCAGACAACACATCTTTAATCAAAACTATTCGTCCAGCTAATGATAGATGGCAACCTTTCCATTTAGCCAGCTTTGTATTCAAATTCTGTAAAACCTTACCCCATAGATTATTCTTGTATCTGCCTATGAATAGGGGCAGACCGAGATATTTTCCAGGGAGAGCCTGAAATTCGAGGTTAAGGGTAGCTTGTAACAACTTTTGGAGAAGCAGTGGAACATTTTGGAAAAAAACCATGGATTTATTAAAATTCACTTCTTGTCCTGAGACGCAGCAGTAAGAGTTGACTATATTCATCATTGATCTGGCTTCCCGTATAGACACTTGTCCAAAAAGTAATGTATCATCAGCAAACAAAGCATGAGTGAAGGGCTCTTGAATAGCTTTTAGTTTGATGCCTTGCCAATCTGATCTTCTCTTTGCTTCCTTTATGGACCAAGTGAGAGCTTCTATCATGATTATGAAGAGGTAAGGAGAGAGAGGATCTCCTTGTTTTAAGCCACGCGAGGGTTCAAAGAAGCCCGATTCCTTTCCATTTATTAAGACTGAGGCTCGGAACCCTGAAACACAAGAATTAATCCATCTAACCACTTCTTTGGAGAACCCCATTTGCATCATGATATCAAACAGAAAGCTCCAATTCACTCTGTCATATGCCTTAGACATATCAAGTTTCACAACCATAGCTTTCTTCTTTTCCTTGTTCATTGAATGCAAAATTTCATGAGTAAGGATGGCGCCCTCCATGGTCTCTTTTCCTGGTACAAATCCCCCTTGTTCACTAGAGATCAACTCCTTCATCAGAGGTGACAATCTGAGCGCTATGGCCTTTGAAATTGTCTTATAAATGAAGTTGCACAGAGAGATAGGCCGAAAATCTTCAAAAGTTTGGGGAAATTTTGATTTAGGAATGAGCATTAAGCATGTCGATTTAAGTTCCTTTAGTACATTCTTAGCTTTTCTAGATTCTTCTACAGCCAGGAAAACATCCCTACCAACCGTGTCCCAGCATTTCTGAAAGAAAATCCCGGTCCATCCATCCAGGCCCGGCGCTTTCTCTCCCGCCAAAGAGAACACCGCAGATTTTACTTCTTCTAAGGAGAATGGTTTCAAAAGTTCCTTATTGTGATGTTCTTTGATTAACTTTGGGATGAACTTACACACCTCTAATGCTTTGTTCCGCTGGTAAGACGGACTGGAAAGAAGGTTTGCAAAGAAATTTTGCGCTGCAGCAATTATATCTGATTGATCAGTGCATACCTGCCCATTTCCCAAATTAATGGATTTAATAGAATTAGCCCCAGCTCTCACCTTGACTGACAAATGGAAAAAAGAGGTATTTTTGTCACCGTCTTTCAACCATAGTTCCTTGGAGCGCTGCCTCCAATAAAGTTCTTCCCTTTTCAAGATCTCTTCCAAATCTAACGTCAACTGCTTCTCCTTCTGAAAGGAGGCTAAATCCATGCCTCTAGAGATTATGTGGTCAGCTAGAACTTTTAAATCTTGTAATAATCTAGCTTTCTCAGCAAAAACATTTCGGAAGTGATTTTTATTCCATTCCATTACCCTGTGCCTTAGGAATTTAAGTTTGCTTACTAATTGAAACATTCACGATCCTTCCACAAAAGGAATGGAATTCCACCAGAGCTGAATGTTATCCACAAAAGTCAAATCCTTGAACCACATAGACTGAAACCTGAAGCACTTCTTGCTGGGAAAAGTTTGTCCTCCTAAAGAGAGCTTGACTGGAAAATGATCTGAACCTACCAAGGGCCGAATATCTGCTTCAAAGATGAAAGGAAAGTTAAAGCATTTTGGAGACAGAAGGAATCTGTCCAATCTTTCTGCTATTTGTAGAAGTCCTTTTCTTCTATTCGTCCAGGTAAAGGTGCCGTTATTAGGGATGCAGTCTATCAGAGAGTTATTATTAACAAAAACCTTGAAGTCCTTCTGAGATCTAGGCGGATGCGTGATACCCCCTGACTTTTCCTTGTCATCTACAATGGAATTAAAATCTCCCCCTAAGATGAGGGGGCTCCATTTCAGCTTCCTCAGCTAAATAGACAAATTATCCCAAACTAAATTCTTCTGTGTTAGATCTGCAGGCACATAAACATTCACAAACCAAAAGTCAGCTCCGTTAAAAAGTTCAGGGAACTTACCAATTAAATAGTTGTCAGTCTTCTCCACTACTTCCAGGGCTTGAATATGATTCCTCCAGCCTGTGACTAACCCTCCAGCAGCCCCGCGAGCATCCACCTTTACAAAGTTCCAATCCCTCCAACTCTTAGAGAAAGAATCAAAAGACTCTGCGGACAGCTTAGTTTCCTGAAGCATGATTATTTCCACTCGTTCCTCATCAATTTGACATTTGATGAGGTTCCTTTTGTTAGGGGCGTTAATGCCCCTAACATTCCACGTGAGGATCCTCATATCTCCTGAGGAGAGTATCTAACTCTCCTCCTACTGTTTGGACTTCGGGATACTTGAGAAGGGAGACCACTGGGTTCATCTTTGTTAATCCTCAGCTGCTTCTTTCTAGAGCTTTTCCTGAGGGGAGTAGGGGTGCCTTTAGTCAGAGGGCTTTTCAAGCTTGTTCGAAGTAGACCAAGAGGCCTGTTCTCCTCCTTCTCTAGGTCTTCCTGAAGAACCTCATCTGCAATTTCCTCCATCACATTTAAAGCCACTTTTGACACCACCTAATCTAAAAGATCCTTCAAAGTTTCATTATCCTGAATCAAGTCCTTGGAGAAATCATTTTGCTCGGCTGCTATTTCCCTAGGGGCGAGCTGGTCCTTTAAGGTGGCTGGCATCACATCCGGCAAGGGGGTAGCCATATCCCCGTTTAAAAAATCCTCTTCCTCCCTTAGCGGAGAGAAACACTGAGAGGTATGAATAGGAGTCTCTTTGATCTCATCTTCAAGGCAGATACCATCCTAGGAAGCGAAAAACAAATCCTCTAAATCCTCTAGATCCTCTGTCAAAGGTTGACGTTTCTCAATATTACCTCTTAGGGGTAAAACCTCAAATGCTGACTGATCTTTTCCTTCTGGAATCCCAATCACCACCTGTAGGTCTTGTGGTGAATCACTCACCCGAGCCGGGATAGAAATATTTTCCAACTGGGAGCCCAACATTACTGCGTTACTGTTACTTAATCCGTGCTCCTCTAAGAGCACTTCTACCAAAGATGCTGGATTGGAGACTTCCTTCTCATGCTCCAACCCTCTTCCTTGATTAGACAGGTTATCTTCTACCGTAAGGAAATCCTGAAGCCTGTCCAGATCCTCTGAATTTACACCATCTTGTATTATAATCTCTTGTAACCAAATTCCATGTATAGAATCCAGCTTGATTCTTTTGGGCATTAACTCCTTAGCCTCTGTAATAACTCGAAGTCTTACTGAAGAAGAGGTGAGATTTACTGTGGGAATGTCCACTTCTTGGCACACCCCCATGGAATTACCAAGACATGTCAGAACTTCAACATCCCTATACTCCATCGGCAGATAGGGAAGATGAACCCAGATGGGGATCAAAGGGATTTGTTCTTTCCCAACATGAAAATTTGGACGCCATTTTTGACACCAGATTACTGTTTGATTAAACTTCCATATTCTCTTCAGAAGAATTTTATTTCTCTCCTCCTTATCCGAAAGCACAAAGCAAAAGAAACCGTTGCCCAGTTCACAGAAGTCAACCAGATTTCCCCACCGAGCTTGTTGCCATTCTATAAGATCTTGAACTGAGAAATGAGGGGACATCACTTTACCTATAACGGCTGTCTCCGACAGGAGTTGGGCTTTATCACGGAGCTTTTTTTCCATCTGGGGGAGAGGTATTTCCTTGAACTCGCTGCGCCTTGTGACATTCTTTATGACAGGGATCCAAATCTTCTTATGCTTCAGGGCAGGTCTGTTCTTATCCCTTTGTTTATTAGAATGAGAAAACCGGGGCCCGTTTCTCTTCTGGGATTCCATCCTTCGACGCCCTTTTGGGTGAGGGCGTGCCAACAACTGATCGTCCTTTCGTCTAGCCCTGATTTCTTCTTTCTTTGCTTGGAAATCTTTGAAAGCAGCATGCTGAGGCTCCAGTGGTGCCCTAAAAGTGAAAGAGGCTTCTTTCCGTTGAAAAGTCTGAGGGTATCCATTTTTGAAAACCCATCTTGAAACCAAACCTTCCTACCTGACGGCTGTCTTCCAAGGTCCCGCAGACCTGGTTTTTTTTAAATAGAGTGAAAATCGCGCCTGTGTCCGTGGAACCCATCCGTCCATCTTGAGGTAGATCCAGGGAAAGACTGATGCAAGAGAGCTGCTCTGTAGGCCATCTTAGAAAACTAAACAAATGTCAGCCTAAATACAAAAGATTGAGGTAGATCCTTGCAGTTGCTATCACAGTGATTGTCGACCTAGGAGGGTTACGCCTTCAAAGTGATTGAGGCTAGGCATTCATTGGCGACTTTTCAGGAATGCTCGGTCAGTACCCTTTTAATAGCAAGGAACATTTAATCCAGTTTAACAGCAAAGGCCTTTTTCATTTTGAACATTTGAGACAAAAGAATAAAGAAGAAAATTGGGAGGAAGGTTTTCATAGCCATACAAAAACTCACTTGACCAAAACTTTGAGTTTTCAGGGTTTGTAAATAATCATCCACAGAATATCCAGCGCAAATTGACTGTGAGTCAATGTTTTGCACTGGAGCATGGAAATTTCCTCTGAAAAGTTACACTTCAATGCATTCTACTTTTCCATTTCACTTCGATCGACTTTCTTCCATTCCCGTCAATGCGCTACAGTTACCACACGGCTTTCATGGAATGAAAAAGCATTCAGTGGTACAGGCTTTCATACGCTTCTCTGATGAACGCCGTCTGGGCTTCATATGCTTATGTCTGCTTTTGCGAACATATGAGGATTTGAATTGCGCCAAAACAAAGATATTCAGATTGTAGAGGGTTCAAAGGCTCCAGCCATGGCATTGCCTACAGATTTGAATGAAATGCCGAATGATATGCTGGTGGAAATACTTTCCTTTCTACCTACTAAAGATGCAATTAGATTCTCAATTGTCTCTAGAAAATGGTGGGATTTTTGGAAGGAGATTTCGAATATTACCATATTTGCAAGTGATTTCAACGGAGTTTGCGAGGATCACATTCCTGTTGCCGCTGTCATTGAAAAAGTGATTGCCGCCCAAAGATGAGAACATCAATTCATTAGAATTGGAGGTAGGTTTCAAATCAACGTGATTCATAATTCTCGTGAATGGATTATATTTTGTCATAAACATGAAAAAAAAGTTATGATTACCTCAAAAATTTGGGCGCACTTTTTTTAATGGATTGGGCAGGCTAAATTCAAAACAAAAATTTAAACTTTAACCGTGGCAAGTGGTCGCGGATTCAGGGTCAGTGTACTATGCATTAATGGCAAGTGCTGGAGATTTCGACGGAATTGAACATGGATAGCAGGCCGTGTTGTTTATGTAACCGACACACTTTCTGGCATCCACCAAACTTCCACACTTGACATCGATATGAGGGCGACTGTCACAATTATCAAACGAACGTTGGAAAACAGAAGGGTTAGGTGGGCCCACCTAAGCAAGTCAAAGCTTAGAGTGTGCTCTTTAAGCCCAGCCGAGGTTGAGCATTTGCGACGGTGAGGACCACGGTGTGGAGCAGGCTGGGAGCGGCGCTGAGAGTCTCTGGCTGATCCACTTCTTCGTATGTGGCCCTGGGAAGGAGAATGGGCTTTGACAAAGGAAGGAGAGGGAGGAACCCATGCCACAGTACAAGGGGCATTTCCCCAATGATCCAGTAATTCCTGTAAGTGAGTCACTTCCAAGGCAATCTTATTTGCTTGAACTCGTATCTGTAGAAGAACATTAGAACAAATAATAGTTTTAATGTAAAGAGAAATAAATGTTCCAATGTGATTGTCTGAAAATATACAAGAATTACGATCTTTCCATAATGGAAAAAGAATCTCCACCCTGAATATATGCCAAATCTAAGTAAATCTTGCAAGAAACCTGGGAGAATCATCCAGAAGGATAATTTGCCATGATAAAGGCTCTGGTATGAAAGGGCAAAAGAAATCATGAATCCATAGCCAGAATTGCTGGGCTCTGGTGTAATGCTAGAAGAGATGTTGAAACATCTCAGGTTGCCTACAAAAAGGACATCGTGGATCCTTAACCCTAAGATGAAGCAACCTAGCTCCGACTGGCAGCGCTTGAAAAAGAATGCACTAGGAAAAATGAGCTAACTTTAGCTCAAGAATGACAGACCAAACAATTTTAAATCTGTTATGCCAAAGAGCCATTGAACTATGAATGAGCCATCGCTTATTAAGCATATCTATCATTGGCAAATGGGGTGAGAGCCATCTGTAAGCAAGCCTTGGCTTGTAATGATGCATTGGTGTTTTTGGATACCATTTCCAGTCCTTCCACCAAGGCTTGCTAGATTGAATTCCAACTTTGTGAAGCATTTCTACTGGAATTGTTGTGATAACTCTATCATAAGTAGCCTGATCAATTCTTTGAAGGCCATATTTGACTCGAAATGGCTCCCATGCCATGAGGCACATTGTGGGCCAATGAAACATATCCTGTAAGGTTTGAATACCTTTTTTATGAAATCTAAGAGCCTTTAACCCAGGTAATTTGGCCAAACGCTGGCCTATAGTGGATAAAAGAGGTGACCACCAGATATTAAGGTGATTGAAGGAAAGACCATCACAAAATCCATCACCAAACTAGCATAGCCAAGGTTTAACTTTCTCCCAGGCTTTCCAAATATTTTTTACCACAAACGTGCCTGAGATCTGAATTGGCTCTCTCATGACAAGGAGAGTTGAAAAGCCAATTCCTTTCTAAGAAGGCTTGTGCAAAGGATGTCCCATTTCAATGTTGTGCCTGAGTAAAACTTTCCATGCCTCATTGCCAGTGAGAGCACGAATGATCCACTTGATGGTCAAGGTAGTGCTTTGTCGTTGAGTAGAAAGAATACCAAGACCTCCAGAATCTCTGGGTAAACAACAAAACTCCCATGCAAAACGGTGAAAGCCATGGCAAGTTTCAGAAGAGGTCTAGAGAAAATCCCTCAAAAGATTTTTCAGTTTGGCATATGAAGCTTTTGAAGGTGGCCAACAAGAAGAGTAATAAACATGGGTTGCTGCCAAGACTTTAGAACAAACCTAGAATTTACCAACTAGAGATAGTGGCTTAGTAATCTAGATTGCAAGCTTCTAGTCCACACGGGTAAGAACAACTTGCCAAAGATTATCATAATTGCCCTAGAAGGCAAAATGAATACCGAGGAATTAGAAAATTTCACCATGAGCAACCCAGTGCCAGCCATATTGCTGGAACCAATGAGGAATGAGAAGAATTGACTGCTTGTAAAATAATGTTTTGTGCCACTGCATGGAAGAACCCGAGGCTAGGCAAAAGGTCTCTAGACATCCAAGAGCATTTTGGATGGTGTTTTCTTCTTCCAGTAATGTTAAAAAGGAATCATCAGCAAAATGACCATTTTTTAAGGTTTATAGTATATTTATTTTGGCTTTGTTAAATATTCAAAACTACTTAACTTTATGAAAATATATCGCTTTTAAGTGTTGGGGTTAAGGGATCTTATTGCCAACAATCAATATATTAGGATAGAGGAATAACTTAAACATTGAAGAAAGAACATGATAATATGCAAAGTTCCACAAGAAGCACATGATTTCTCAATATGGATAATTATTATAGATGACTATATGCTACCACACACTAAGAATCAATAGTTGTTTACTAACTATAGTCGATGTGTACATGTCTTCTTGTATAGGGCATCCAGCTTTAAGCTTGTGATAATAGAGACAAACATCTGACCACTTCTTTTAGCTTTAAATATTTCAAAACATCCTCCTAAATACAATAATGCCTCTAGGTTGTGCCGCATGAACTCCAACTCTACAACACATGCATTTGCATTGACATTAATGCTTCTAGTATCACTCCATTAAATATGTGGTTGTGAGTTCTTATTCAAATGACTTATAGTAACTACCTTAATATCATTACATGTAGATAGATCTCCAACAACACTTGAAACTCACCACATGCACATTACATTTTATAACTATTCAATAGTTTGTAGATAAACTTTCTTCAAGAATTCTCTATAGGTGAACAACACACCCAAGTTCCAGCATTCATCAACTTGATATTTACCACAAGAGAGAGTGTTATATGTAACCCAATAATTTAACCTCATGCAAAAAATGGAACAAACCCAGTTCATCCTTTTACTACATAAACTTGGTGGTACCTACAAGTTTAGTCAAAGAATTAACAGTATTTTCTTGACTATCAATTTTATTCATCTAGACTCTCCTATTTTCAACCATCTCCTATACAAAGTAATATTGCACATCTATGTGTTTGGTTCTTGCATTGTAAACATGATTTCTTGCTAAACAAATTGCACTCTGTGAATCATAGTTCATTACGCTGAAGGCATTCCCTTTGTGAGAGGACGACCTGGCATCAATGATCAATGGTTGAGAATGACCTACAAGGTTGCAAGATGATTGAAATGTTCCTAGCCGTTGATTTCGTCTCTTTGCGTTTGTCATTTTTCGTTTTCCCAGCAAGGTTTTTCGTTCACGCGTGTTCTTTGGTCATCGGTTTGGCGATACTGAGCAAAAGCATCGCAACAAAGCCTTTGTTGGTGTTGTTTTTCACTTTTTGTGTCACCTCTGCTCATGCTGGGCAGTTTCATTTTTCTTTTTTCCCAGATTCGGATTTCAGCCAGCCTCTCAAACTATTTTAATTTGCCAATCCAATGAGGCCACTTTAGAGTTTTTAGTTATACGGCTCCATTTAGGGGTTTTTACCAGAATGGTCTGTGGGAAATTTTATAATAAAATATTTAATACTGAACATCTTTTTTTTTTTAATGCACCTGGTAAACTTTTTAACATGACCGATGACGCTGGCGCGACATGCCCTCCAGCTCCACACTAACGCTTTTTCCCGGAGCGATGAACCGGTGAGGCCATAACATGGGGGACCTCATCCCCAAGAAGGAACACTTCAAACCCGCGAGATCGTTGGCCCAGCGAAGGCGTAAAGCCTGCGAGCTCTTGTTGGCCCAGCGGGGGTTTGAACTCTGGTGGTTGCCACTACAACCGAGCGACTTAACCACCGAACCATGCCGTCATCGGCATTTAATACTTAACATCTTCAAGTGCAAGACAAATTTATAAATATTTAATATATATTTTTATTATAATATTTAATTAACTATAATATTAAATATATAATGTTGTCTATTAAAATGTATATAAATATTAAAATTAAATATTATATTAAATTAAATAACAAATATATATAAATACTATATATAAGAAATACTTAATTAACTATAAAATTAAATATAAAATATTGTATATTAAAATGTATATAAATATTGAAAATACTAAATATATATAAATATTGAACTTAAAAAATAAATATTATATAGAATATTATATATAGTAAAAAATATTATAGATTTTATATAATTCTTTGTTTATTAAATATATTTAAATATATCTTCTCAGTGGTCATTGATAATCATAGGTTTTATATTACATGGTTGTTTATAGAGATCTCTTGTCAATGGGTAGATTGGGCTTCACAACCATAGATCCCATTTGTTTGTAAATGTTTAGTTATATTAGTAACAAGTAGGCAACCTATAAAAGATTTATTGTTTTTACATCATCTTGACTATGCAAGACAATAGAAATGATGGGTGCAACTTTCTTGTGTTTATCCACCAAAAACCTAGAGAGAGAGAGAGTTTAATTTATTTTCAATATTAAAATATAGTTTTATATTATTTATGTGTTTATATATATATATATATATATATATATAGAGAGAGAGAGAGAGAGAGATGCATTTAGTATTAAAACACTCTCCCTAACTTTTTAAAATATAACATGCTATATACATGTTATTTATTTGACGAAATATAATTTTTTGGGACATTGATATGTAGGTATTTGTCAGTTTTCCACGAGGGTTGTTCCTTGGATGATGACCCTCTTTTTGACTAATAATTGCATTCCTTTTACAAAAGTCTTACCATGAGGGTTGTTCCTTGGATGACGACCCTTTTTTTGACTAATAATGCATGCCATTTTTAAGGTCTTGAGATTATTCCCGTATCTTATGCAAATTCAAACAAATCAAAAGTTTTTTCCTAAAGATTTAATATTTTTAGAAAATTAGGAATTGTCAATCTAAAATTATAGCATGTCTAAATTTAATTTTAATCCCTTTAAGCTCCAAATTATGCAAAGGAGTGAAATTATAAAAGCAATGAGTGTCACATCCCAAGAGAGGATGCACGATGGCAGGCAAGATGACAACTAAACATGGTGTATGTGGTGACCATGCTTATATTTGCAAGAGAATGCCTATTAAATGTAGGTACATCGAGATGTGAAATATGAGGCTTTTGATAAACAAACATACATGCTTCAAATAATACATGCATAGCTAACAACTAATGGGATGGAGGTGAACCCAGGTGCAGTGCACGAATAAGAAACTAGAAAGGAGATGCATGCAAATAGAGGATAGACACAAAACATGAAAGATCATAAATTTGAAGTAGCTACTGAGAAAGATGTGGGGATCCTAAAATCCATTAAGATTATGAAAATTAATTCATGACACAAGAAAACGAAAAATTACATGGGCCATAGGGATACAAGGCAATCATCGTTCACTTCAAGACATAACAATTAAACTCCCACAACTCTTTGATGTAATAAGAGGAAGGCTATTTGCAGCCTCATTGTTGAGAAGAGGGAAAGACTACAAGAACTATTATAGTTCACTATAGCCTCATGTACTTTTGTAATGCAAGTTGAATGTTGCTATAGGCAGTCAATAGAAACTAGCACTTGCACCCATAGGAGGTTCAAGGAATACGTCTCGATAGGAACAACCGACGAGTTTATAAAATTTTCAACATGATTTTTTTACAGCATGAGACAATTCCAAGCACTATAATGCTCACATATAAAATCCTATCGGCTAATTAATAATTTTATTACATGATGAATTTTGTTCTATATACCTAGATGTGTGTCAAGAATGTGTAGGCTATTGGATTGGGTAGTCTTTTAGTAGACCCACAGATCTAGACTACATCAACTTCCAATGTATCTCTTATGTCATAGATGACATTCCAAGTGGTGGGATCAATATTACAAGGGAAATCTCAAGATTCTTCCCCAAGTATGTTGCCTCATTCTATAGATACTAAAATACTCTCTCTCTCTCTCTCTCAACCCATGTTATATATATTATATAAATTAATTATTTAATAATTTATATTACATTGAATATAATATAATTTAATAAATATAACTATAATAGATTTAATATAAAAATAAATATATAATTAAATCATTACAAGTTACCACTTATACGATAAGCATTGAGACCTAATTTCTCTACATGGAATTGTTATATGCCTTCTTAAGCATAACACTTCATAAGAAATCAAATTTGATTTAACCTTAAATCTTTATAATCTAGATATGGCCTAAGGTTTCCTTTATATGTGTAGGGCTTAGGAATTGTGTTGATGGTGGTATTCACAATAAAATGTATTGATTGTGAAGGTTTATAAATCAAACAAATTCACTAGTGTAGTCATGATGAATTAAATTGTCCATTATTTTTGTCAAAAATTTCTCTCCACAATCATTGCCCCATGCCCCTATAATACCTCTCACTCCATTTACCTTGGGAGACCCAGATGCCACATCATGATAAGAAACTATTAGCTTTTCCATGCAAGTAGTATTTATTAGTACCTATGAGTGCACATACTATACCATTGGTTTATTGGGATTCATTTCATTGTGTGGGAGAGATCATTAGAATGCTTGAGTGTATCCTGAAGCCTATCACACAACAGAAAACTTTTTACCACTATGTTTATGCAGTTAAGCTTAGTTTTGCAAGGACTGAATGAAATCCTAGAGGATGTGTAGAAAATCAAATTTCATAAAAGAAAGCACTTAAATTTATAAAAGGATTACTATGAAACCCATCACAAGAAAACATTTTAGAAGATAAACTTCAAAGAAAGTATGTCTTCCAAAGCTTTGTCTGTAGAAAATAAAGATATACATTTTCATTTAGCACACCATGTTAAAGGATTGATTAGACTTGAAGTTCCATATCACCTTGTGGGTCAGTAGTGGAAGCTTACAGAGTTTCAGCAAGGCCCACCATACTTTTACTTTGAATATGTGTATAGTATGCCAAAACGTGTATGGGAAAACCATATCCTTATTTATTTATTATGTTGAACTAAAATTTGTAGATTCAAAGTCCTTTTCAATTTCAAGTAGAAAACATGGCTACTATATAACCTTCTATGAATAATTATAATTAAAATTTACCTCTACTACCCATGACAATTCAAAAGAGATTTCCTATAACAAAAAATAATTAGACATCATAGGATTACAAAACTAAGCTTCATTGCATAAACATAATGGCAAAAAATGTTTCATTGTGTGATAGACTTGGGGCTATGCTCAAACATTCTAATGAAAAACCTACAATAAAGATCAGGCTACGGTATCCACTTGAGCCTCATGAAATGGTACTTTTAAAAAAATAGAGAGAGACATAGGAATAGAGAAAGAGAGATAGCATTCAAATGTTCCTCTTACCTACTCAATGTTCAAATGTTCAAATGATGGCCAAGATTCAACAAATCAAAATTGACCTAAAAAATTGATGAAAATATTCTCTATACTCTCTTTTTGAGAATACTAATATTAGAAACAAATAAAAAATTCCTCTTTACTACTCTTACAAATATGCCCCCCTTATTTATTGCTCTTACCTACTCAATTTTACAAACTATGTATACTTTAGATTCCCGTATGCAAAATAATGTTTCCTTTTATCCACATGAAACTCCTTTCCACATCCATTCTCGACGTACTCATTTCACATTGAGAGAGAAAGACATAGACAGAGATACTATATTGTTTTCCTTGGTCTCAAAAAAAGGATCTGAAAAATAAGATATTATCAATTGAGTGCAACATCTTTATGCAATTTGTGTAGCCCTGTGCATTCCTTAGTATTTTAATTTATGTAAATTCTTGAGTGATTTTTGTAGGCATTTGTGCTGTTGATATTATTTTCCCAGTGACTATTTACTTATGTCGTTTGAGTCATTATTGTGGGGAGTGGATTAGATCAATACTTTTTTTGTTTTTATCTATGAAATATACTTCCCCTTGTTTGGTTTTTTCAAAATTTCATTTTTGTTTAATTAGTGTAATATTATATATAGAGATGTAGAGAATTAGAGAGATAAAGAGGGGGGGAGAGAGGGGGGAGAAAGATATCTCATTAGGTAAAACTTTGAGTTGTGGAAATTGAAGATTGAATATCTTTTAGTGGAGAAGATCAATGGATCATAATAATTGTTGCACAAAATTTTCTAATGCAGAGGCATCCACACTAAAACCTTGACATACAGCATGTATGTCCGCAACCCTTCATCATCATCATCATATTTCCCTTAACACTGTCAGCATCATCATATTTTCTCTGCCGACCGATATCCTCCTGCAGACAAACCTTCGACCCTTCGTCTGTCAGCAGCATCATCATATTCGGCTATCGGCAGCATCATCATATTCGGCAAGTGCAATCATCCTCCTGACGATCACTGTTCATCTTACCGCCAACCTCTATCTTCATCATCATGATGTTCGACATCATCTTCATCAGCAGGATATAAAATATCCGGGTCCCTCCATATATCCTGATGACAACACTCTCATGCACCTTTCCTTCGATGCTTACGTCACCCCGCTATCCTGATGACGATTATCCTGATGACGATGACGTCACATGCAGCTCCTCCAATATCCTGCTGTCGGCCAAACATAACATTATCGGCCCGTGATGGTTTTATCAACCCGATCTTCTACCTTATGCCGATACGCTCCTCCTCGGCAACACCTGATGATGATCACCCCAAAACACATTCACCTTATGCAAATGATTGCATCATGCTCACCTCCATCTACTCGGATGACGCCCGAAGTAACTGCAGGATATACACAGAAATATCCTGATGATGCCGTTGTGACGGATTTTCCAACCTTAGCGAATTTTCAATCCTCCGAACCTCCTGAGGTGACCCGATCCACTTCTTGGACAACTTTCTAGACTCTAACAACCAGCATGACCTAGCACATACCCATGCTAGGGTTCTCAACACCTCTCGACAGCAATCCTGCAAACATACATGTGAACAAATAGAAAATGCAAACTAAATCCTAAACTATGGTACATAGCCATTCCACCGATTCGACGAATCAACCGGTGGAATGGATCAGCGAATCCATGAAACCACCAGAACAGCAAATCGATCACACAATGGAATCCAAACAGAGAATGGACACAAACAAGATCTCTTTATTGATTTCAAAAGATGCAAATACAATACTCAGTCTCTCTCTGTCTCACTCTCTGCAACCTAGCTCCTCAATATGTATCTATATCTCAATCTGTCTCTATGACCAACCGATCCTAATACATAAATAGGATCTGCTTGCGAGTACTACCACTCGATTCCCAGCGGCTGGGAGCTTCCAAGCGGCTGGGAGGATCCAACTGAACTAACAAACTATACAGCTGTCATCAGCTGTCATAACAAACTACCTAAAAATAGAAAAGCATGGTCAACTTGGACCTTATTACATGCATTGGTCTTATAAGACCTTCTTGGAAACACTAACCAGACCTATAACAAACTAACTGCCTCATGGAGGCCAGCTGTCAGGTAGGTGCTCCTGCACCATTTTCTACCATCAACAATGAATCAAGATAAATGGGACAAGATATATAGAAGAGATAGATCTACTATTAGGTTGTGTCTTCCTAATTCAATCTTCATGAATGTTTTAGTTCAAAACATTGTTAAAAGTTTATGAGATAATATTATTGCATTATATTAAACTAAGTGTCTTGTAAATAAGTTAGTTTTTAAAATAAATTTGTATTCATTAAAGATGCATGAAGGAGACTCTGTAACCAAACATAATTTAAATACTTTTCATGTAGTAGTGAGTCAACTAGCTTCCATAGATGTAAAAATGGAAGAAGAGGGCAAATGTATCACTTTGATTTGTTCATTATAGGATACCATATTTCAGTTTTGAAGCCTAATTATTGCTTTGCATTGTTTGGGTATACCACACAATTATGTTGTATTTGTAAAAAATTATAAAGAAAACAAGCTTATCCTCAAAAGTTGGGAGGAAAAAACACATCAAAAGGGTAAATTGATTGAGGTGGAAGATGTATAGAATTTGACAGGCAACAATAGGAACACAAGGGATGGGTTAGAGGGGAAGCATTCCTCTATTTTATATGAATTTCCAAAGAAATGCATTCAAGTGTAACTTGAAAGAATAATGAAGCCTTCCGTTTGTACTAATATGGATTTCAATAGATTATAAATTTGTTTTTCTAATAGCCATGTTCCTACCCAAATTGAAGAGGCTACCAAAAACAAGTATTGAAAATTATGGACATTATTATTATTTCATTTTATATAGCAAATTTGAATGCACAATCAACATGGGGCTAATTGTAGCTATGGATGTTTCCAATTGTAGACCCATATGGTATTTCAGTAACAAATCCTTTATTTTGTACTTGTCTACACTTAAATAGTTTAGTAATTCCTTTTTTGTTCCCTCAATGAACTTAACGAACTAGAATGGAGGATCAACGACACAGGGCTTCTGAGAATGGTTCAAGATGATTGAAATCATCTTACCCATTCATAGATGTGTTAGTGTACCTTCATCAAACATCTATAAACATTTTTTATTTTATTTTATTAGCCCTATTTTTTAGGATCAACGACATATATAAATTAATAGAGGAGCAAGACTATCAAAATAATATATGTCATTCATTCTACATTTTTTGGAATACATCAATTCTTGTCCAAACCCTGCTAACACGCATCAATATCCCATAGCACATGGAGACTCTATTGTTTAGAAAGGGCTTGAAACAAGAGACTGCACATGTCATATCCGATGACATGGACAATTTCAGTAAATGGCATGGACTTTGTGTTGGACTCCAAGCCAACGTGTTTCCCTAATTTTACCATTATAGCCCTGTCTAGGGGTTCGACATATCGGGTCTATTTGTTGATAAGGCTATAATTTGTGTCACGCTTCACATGGAATCAGTTGGTGTCCAACATAATGTCCAAGATGGAAGAGATTGTCATCTTATTAAAATTTTTGGGGAAAACATAGGAGCGGAAGCTGAAATTGTGAGGGTTGGAGGAAGGGCATGAGGGACACCTAGCAATAGTGGCTGAAATATTTGAAGTGGCACCACCCTTGTGCGTGGTTGGAGTAAAGAACTTGTTTCAAATAGATATTATCCCAACTATCCTAAAGATATTTGAGGACCAATTTAAATATATATTTGCCATTGTTAACATATTAAATCTTTTGCATAATAATTGTGTTAGGAAAATAAGGCGTATCCTATGTTAGAAAAATAAAGGTTAATCACTTCTTATTTGGGGTTTTATAATGGATTTTCAGAATAGTTCCCATTATTTATTTAACCAAATCAATGGGCATTCCCAATGTTGATATATATATATATATATATATATATATATATATATATATATATATATATAGATATATCATTTTAAATTATTATTAATAAATAACAAATATTTATTCTAAGAAAATATAATTTTCAAAAATATGTTAAATATTAATTTAAAACATTCTTTAAAATATAACTTTAAATTATTATTAAATTATAATAAAAACTCAAAAAATAAAATCAATACTATATTTATATATTTTTAATATAATATAAAGAGAGATAGAGAAAGAAGGGAAAGAGAGATCAAGAGAGATAGAAAGAAGGGAAGATAGAGATGGAGAAACATAGAGAGAAGAAGGGGAGAGAGGGGGAGATAGAGACTCAGAGAGATAAAGAGAAATGAAAAGATAGAGAGGGAGACAAAGAGAAAGAGATAGAGAGAGGGAGAGAGAGAAAGATAGAGAGATAGAGAGGATATAGAGAAAGGAAGAGAGAAATAGAGAAGAGAAGATAGAATGACCTATATAAAGATAGAAAGAGATAAAGAGAAATAGAGAGATCAAGAGAGAGTGGGAGAGAGATAGGAGAGATAGATGAAGAAGGGGAGATATAGATAGAGGGATAGAGAGATCAATAGAGAGGGGGGAGAGAGAGAGGAAGAATTCCTCTATTTTCTATTGGATTATGAATTACATAGGTGTGCAATGCAATCAAAAATAACTTGAAAAAATAATATCATATTATTAAAGGTGTAACACATTCTTACAATTTTGTCTTACAATTTGCCGCTCTTGAGTCACTTATTTCAACTCTACCCAACAAATGTTTATATTCAAAATATACTTACCTTAAAGTTTTTGTAATGATTCATTACATAGACAAATGGAAATAATTATATGAAAATAGCAAGGAGATGAAACAATCATAAATTGGCTATTTGATGTAAAGTTTCTTCAAACAACGACCATCCATGGAATTTACACCATACATCTCTAGATCCCTTGACAGATGTACTAGTGATGAAACTCCTTCTAACAAGGGACATGCAATGTAAGAAGATAGTCTTGATGAATGTGAAGTCTTGTCAAGTCTATACCTAGGCCTACCATTTTAGCTAGATGGGCTTGACGTGCTTGAGAAACAAGAAGAGGACTGGTTAAGGGAACTATCACTTGCAAATAATTGATTTGAGAAAAAGAAAACAAGGTTTCTCATCTCCATACCTGCTTTTACCCACTACTATTCAAAAACAACTTTACTTGCATGCATGTCAACATGTTTATTTTACTCCATTTTTTTCTAATGCAAGGCAACAACACATATCACTACATTCTTTCAATATTCAGATGATGGATGGACAACAACCATTCACCAACAATAAAATTGTATGCTCTCTTCTCAAGAAATTTCAATGTTCAATGTGCAATTATAAAGGAAACACTAATTACTTTTATCTAAATGCTATCTCGGCATACCCATTGCACACTAAGGTGCGATTGCTACTTAATACCTGATTCTTAAAACCAATAATATCACATAATCTCTTTAACCACATAGTTTTTTACAAGCATGTGTTGTAGCCATATATTTTGCTTCATTTATGGATAGTGCAACTATTTTCCACCTCTTGCTCATCCATATAACTACTCCTCCAAATATAATTAACACATAACCACTTGTTGAGATCTTTGGTTGTCAAGATCCCTAGGCCAATCAAAATCATAAATCCATGTATACTCAACATCTTTCCAACATCATTAGTACCATTATAATTAAAATAATAATCTAAATTTCCTTACAAGTATTTGAACACTCATTTTATTTATTTCCAACATTCTTTACCTAGCTTAGCCATGAACCTACTCAAAACTCTCACTACTTGAGCAATGTCTAGTCTTGTGTAGTACATCACATACATAATACTTCCTATTGCACTAGCATATGGAAACCTACTTATGTAATCCAAAGCCTCTATAAACTTAGGAAGTTGTTCAAAACTTAAATTTGTATCAACTAGTAGGGGTGTACTTACTAGTTTACCATCATGCATGTAAAACCACCACAAAATAATCTCAAGATATTTCCTCTAGATTATCCATAATTTATTGTTGGCCTTGTCCCTATGTATCTATATACTAAGTGTGGATCTAGCATCACCTAAGTCTTTCATCTCAAACTTTGTAGACAATTGAGCTTTAAGTTCCTTATTTTAATGTTTTATTACTTTTAATGATTAAGATATCATCAACATATAAAATAGTAATAGATTGATCACCAACCTATCTATAGTATACACAATGGTCAACATAACTTCTAGAAAAACCTAATTCTAATACATATGAATCAAACTTTTGATTCCACATGCATGGTGACTTCCTTAATCTATATTATGACCTTTTTAACTTACAAACTAGATTCTCTTTGCCTCTTACCTTGAATTATTAAATATATTCCATGTTGATTTCATCCTTTAAGATGCTATGAAGGAATGTTGTCTTTACATCCATTTTCTCTATTTCAAGATCATATGTTGCAACTATATAAAACAACATCCTGATATAACTCAACTTAGCTACCAAAGAGAAAATCTCACCTGTTGGGTCCCAAAATACCTACAACCTGAAACTCTAAAACATTCCTAAATCATCTAGGCTAGGAATGTCATCAGGGTGATTTGAAAGAGGTTTATCAATAAATTAAGGGCGATTTTGGCTAACTAACAGGAGTGGGTAGACTCCTCTACACTTTGAGTTCAGCTTAGACTCTAGAGGGATATTCTAAGGGGTATACCTAAGCAGGTATTGACTTCAAAACCATATGAACAACTAAAAATATTTGAACAACCAAACCCAAATTACTTTCTTAGCCCCAAATTTGTCACTGAACCAAGAACAACTGGTTGTTATAAAAAACCCCTATATAGATGATGAAAGCAATCCTACAGAACAAGGATTATTAAGGAACTAATACTACATTTATTGAGTGACATGAAATTTTGTTTTAAAAGGTTTGGGTGATCACAGGTTACCCAAACTAGTGCCTATCCATTGCGCCGCAGAGTTTCATATCTATCAGGTTAAAACAACTTCAAGAAAATGTATGGCTGCCTATTTGAATAGTCAAATGCGTTATAACCAATATTAAGTCATGAGAATGCTTAATAATCCAACACCATACAACACTCTTCCATTTGTAATACTGAAATGACCATCTAGACAATGCTTGAAAATGTATTAAGAACTGTCACATTTATTCATCAGATTTTACAATCATACTACTAAATGTAGCAAGAGAAATACTAATTGTGATTAAGATTTCCTGAAAGAACACTTACAACAGTGGAGAAAAACATGGATTTAATATAAAAATTATAATGTATTAACATACATTTTTGCTAATTTCCTCCCTAAAGAATAGAAACTAAAATTGATCTTTCACTAACTACCTCTGGATCTCTCTAGCTGCTGAGACGAACTACAAAAATTGACCAACCCCTAATGCCTCTAAAACATATGCATATATAGCAATTTAGCTCAGTGTGCAATTCAAAGCGTTGCACTCCAATCATCACACACAACCATGCTTTATTAAAACTGGCCCAAGGCCATGTCAGAAAATTAGTAAGATAGGAAGCATGCCCATACCCTAAAAAACCTAAAAATGATAGAAGAAGATTGCCCACAATCTTTGGGTACCTAGAGAATTAAAGAGAGAAGTTCAAATTCATTTTCTAGTACCTGGAAATCTATTTTTATCCTGCATGTATGTAGGTGCATTTAAGATTTTCATTGTTTAACCACCTACATAATCTTGGCTTGCAAAACATTAATGTTGAGTACAAATTTACCAGTGCAATCCTGCAATCATGGCGCAACTTTAGGGAATCACCTCTTAAATCTTTTACAACACTTTAAAAGTGTTGTACAATTTTTATTTACAGGCCCTCTTGAATTTGTTGTATTGGAAGAATTTAAAATTCTACTATTTTGATCTTCATCCTTCATTTGCCCTTTGAATTCTGATTCTGTGCTGTTTCTGTGCATTGGACACCTTTTTTCTCTTTGTGAGCAAAACTGGTCGACAAAAAGCTTAGTTGGCAAACTGTCAAGTTCACAAACTATCAATTTCTTTGGCAATGCTTTTTGTTTCCTTTATTTGCTTTATCGATGATTTTACCTTTTCGCAAACCATGGAAAAGTCCTCCATTTCTTCTGTTGTCGTATTGTCTTCTCTATCAGCCCTTTTTTTCCTTATCAGTAAAAATGAAAATTGGTGAACCATAACTTCATCTATCTTTTCCTTCCTTCACACCTTTCTTTACTATCGACAAATTTTCCCTTTGTTGAACCTCCTCTTTTGCCACTTCTCCTTGTCTTTTCTCCCATTCACTTAGCCAATCTTTCATTTTTTCCTTTATTAGCAAACTTCTCCCGTAGTGAACCAGGTTGTCAGTGAAATAGTTCATGAACCAAGCCTTAAGCCTCTCCATTTTTCTTTTCTATCGTCTTGTCTTTGGTCACTTTATTGGTGAATCAGCGAAACTATGATGCTAATTCACCGACAAAGACCATAAATGAACCAATTTTTTCAGAGGGAAGAAAACATAAGGAATAAGTAAAACTTTAATTAGAATTTTTCTTGAGGGAAACCCATGGAAAATATCTCAGATTGGTTATAAATAATGGGTTTAAAATGAAAAGAAAAAGTTGGATTTTTGATGAATTTTTGGGGCAAAAATATGCATGTTTGGGAGTTGATTTCTTGAGGTCTCAATAGTGGCTCTAGTTGGGGACGTGTGGAAAACTTGGCACAACAAGAATCTATAAAATCTTTGGGTAGACCAAAAAGGTCATAAAACACACAAAGGGAAAAACACAGAATGTATTTACAATGAAGGCTTATATATAAGACAAAATACAGTCATAAACATGAGAGCACAAAAGACAGTTGACTGTATTCAAAATTCAAAGGAAGTATAGTCTATGAGAAATAATGCTCCAGATGTTGACTGTGAACATGCAACTCCATGATTTCTCCTTCAAGAGTCATCAAACGATAGACATTGAGCTCTAATTTCTCAGCAACTTCATATGGCCCAAGCCATAATGGATCAAATTTGCCATGCTTCCCTTTATCCTTAGAATTTGCATCCCAAAGAAATACCAAGTCACCAACCTAGAAATCTCTTGACACAGTACTCTTATCAAATAAAAGATTCATTTTTTGCTTATGATTCAACATTTTATCATGTGTACCTCTTCTTTGTTCTTCTAACTTAGTCAATTGTAAGATCCTATGGGACATTGCATCATACTAATCTCCTTCTTCATCATACAATAGCTAGTAAACTAGCAATTCTGTGCTGATGGGCATCTTTACCTCTGCCCCATACACTAGCTCAAATGGGCTTCTACCAATGGATCTTTTGAAAGTTATTCTATCAACCCACAAATCACACTTCAACTTATCATCCCATCTTTTCTTATTTTGATCCAACATTCCTTTTATGATCTTCATCTGGCTTTTATTACTGGATTCAACCTATCCATTACTTTGGGGGTGATGCGGGGATGAATGCACAAGGTTTATGCCAAACTTAGAACACATGTTCAGCATTTCTTGAGACTTGAAACACATTGCATTGTCTGCTAAAATCCTAGTCAGCACCCCAAACATGGTGATTATATTGTTGATTATGAAATCAACAACCACCTTGGATGTTGCATTGTGAGTGGGAATTGCTTTGACCTACTTGGTGAAGTAATCTGTGGCCACAAGAATCAACTTAAATCCATTGCTAGATTTCTCCTGTATCTCCCTAATAAAATCAATTCCCCATTGCTGGAAAGGCACATCAACTACAAGAGGTAAAAGGGGTAGTGCTCCAGCAAACTTCATTCTACTAGAAAATTGTTGGCAAGCGTCACATTTTCTAATTTCCTGTGCTACAGCCTTGAACAAGGTCAACCACCAATACCCAACTCTAAGGATCTTGTGGGTTGTGGTTTTAGCTTTGAAATATCCGCCACAAACACTGTGGTGATGCTCACTCATTACCGCTTAAGCTTGCTTTTGATCCAAACACTTGAGTAGCAAACCATCGTGACTTCTCCACATTAGCTCATTTTGGAATAGGACATACCTTTGAGTTTTAGTTTGAGCATCCTTTTCTGATCCTCATCCATATAGGGTGGACAATTCATGTTTTCAAGATAAAATATCACATATTTGTACCATGCATTGTCAACCAATCTGCAATGAAGAGCAACATCCACCTCAGTTTCATTCACCTCTGTTGCTTTAAGATTGGAATTATTCATTAACTTAGCTAAGCCTTGACCTCTAACCAACTTTGTGACCTATATGTCCATGTCATATTCTTGGATTCTGTTGATCCATCTGCATCTTTTTCCTGAAGCTTCTTGCTACATGAAAATGTCCTTTACTACTATATGTGACACATATGCTATGATCTTGGCACCTGTGAGATATGATCTAAAATTTTTTATGGCCTTAACCAATGCATAAGCATGCTTCTCCATTATGGAATAATTCAATTCAACAGCCTATAAGGACTTGCTAATGAATCCTATTGGCTGCTCAAATCCATCACTATTCTTTTACAACAATAGAGTAGCAATAGTATAATATGAAACAAAAGAGAAAAGCTAGAAATGCTTTGAATAATCTAGGCTTACCAGCACTGGTGCATTCTTGAGGGCCTCCTTTATTTCAACAAAAGCTTCGGCTAGTTCATTTTCCCATGCAATCGACTGCCCCTTGTTGAGCATCTTGGAGATGGCTTTAGTCTTCTCAGCAAAGTTGGGGACAAACCATACCTTACAAAGTTGATTTGTCCAAAGAAGGATTGGACACCTTTAATTGTTTTAGGATGAGAGATAAATTCAATGGCCTTTACTCTTTCAAGATCTATTCTAACCCCATCCCTAGACACAATATGTCCCAATGGCTTTCCTTCTTCTACTCCAAAATGACACTTCTTAGGATTCAAAGAGATCTCATACTCCAAACATCTATCAAAAATTAATTGCAAATGATTGCAATGATCTTTCCTATCTTTAGAGAATGTCGTAAGATCATCTTGGTATACAACCATGATTTCATCATTGAAGCCTGCAAAGGCCACATCCATTTATCTTTGAAAAGTTGATCCTGCATTCTTCAATCAGAATGGCATTCTCAAATAGATATAGGTCCCCTAAGGAGTAGTGAATGTTGTCTTGTACTATTCTAACTCCTTAACCAACACTTGATTGTAACTTGAGAATCCATCCATCATAGACATCAATTCTGAACCAATAACCCTCTGCAAAAGATGATCCATACTTGGAAGAGGATAATTGTCCTTAAGGGATTTGATGTTTAGATTTCTGAAATCTACACAGTCTAATCTCCCCATTCTTTTTTTTCTCACTAGGACGAGATTAGACACCCACTCAGAATATCTAGTTAGCTTAATATTACCTCCCTCTTTTATCTTTAACAACTCTTTCTACATCTTGGGAGCTATGGTGGGATTTATAGGCCTTTGTTTCTGCCTAAAGGGTTTTGCATTTGGTTGAAGGGGGATAGTATGCTGAAATAAATCCTCCTTATAGGCCTTGAGCTCATCATAAGACCATACAAAACACTTCTTGAATTTTCTCAATAAAGCAATCAACATTTTCTTTTCATGAGGCTTCAACTTCTTTCCTATGTAAACCATTTTAGGTGCCTCCTAAGTTCCAAGGTTAACACCTTCTATGCTATCCTCTTCAATTGGTTCACCTTTACTCTTCCAATAGTCTACATTATCAAACATTCTTTCCAGCACCACCAGTCCTTTTGGAATTGTATTTATTTTCAGTTGCACAACCTCACTACCAAACAAAGTTTCCTTGCCATCATCAACTTCTACCATTGGTTGTCAATCAATCAATTGACTGTCAAACTCATCCATGCAGTTTAGGAAGCTATAAATCTGATTGCTCTCATTGAAAACCTACCAGTTGTATATGTTATTAGGGATCATAGGCCTGGTTAAAAATTCTATAGGGTAGTGGGTAAGAGCACTGGAATCAGGCCACATATCAAACTTTGAACCAGCTACTGCCAAGGCATCCACCTTCTCATTTTTACTCATCTCAATCCATTCAATGCTAATGGCATAAAAAAACTCCATTGTGTCCCAAATGGCATTCTTGTATGCTCTGAGTTTGTTGTCCTTAGTAGCAAAGGAATTTATAATTTGCTACACAATCACTTCTGAATCACCATATATTTTTAGGCACTTGACTTTATGCTTGTGAGCAACATTCAGACCTAGTAGCAACACCTCATATTCAACTATATTTTTGGTGCATTGAAAATCAAGTCTGAAGGACATGCCAAACTTCTCCCCATCTGGCACTATCAGAACAATACCAGCGCCTGAGCCCTCTCTTGAATATGCATCGTCAAAATACAAGGTCCATAAATCAACCACACTATAGGTAGGAATAGCAGGGGCCGAAGGTGAAACATCACAGCCAAGCTCACCCTCACTGTTGTATCCCATGAAATGGTCAATATCAGTGTCAAAGAAGTTAGCATGATCATCTTGAGCCTTATATCTATCCTCATCATTTTCATCTTCTACCTTATTCTCCCTATATAACTTCACTTCCACGCCTTGGACTAGAATGGTAGTATATGAAAGATCCATCTAGATACTTCCACCCATAGAGGCCACCCATTTTCTTGATAACAACATACTCCACTTAGCAGGTCAATCTACAACAATTATATCCATCAAGAATGACTTGTCTAGGTAAGCAACAAGTTTGACCTCAACATCCTTTACCAGACCTATCATATTAAGCTCCCTAGAATCCATAGCAAAACATGTTCCAAAAGACTTGGACACTTTTAGTCCTAATTCATTCATTATCTCTAAGGGCATAACATTGTTGGAAGCAACGGAATCAAGCATGTAATTATGTAATAGCCAACCATTTATGATTAGGGTTGTGTAAAAAGGGTCTATTCCCATCCTACTATTAACAACAGTTGATCCTATATATACCTTTGGGTAAGTGCACAAAGATGAGGGACCAAAATGGGGTCTTAAGATGCCACTTTTTTTGTAAAATCAGGAAACATTGATGTTGGATGAGAAATTGAAGATAGCTACACTCAAAATTTGAAGATGGAACAAAAAGAAGAGTCGTAGTGCTCTGAATTTAGTTTCTAAACTACTAATTTTTTCCAAAAATGGTTGAGATTAAGGGGTTCAAAAAGGGGGAGCAAACAAATTGCTCCTATTTTTCTCAAAAAAAACATAACATACGATTTGGTATACTCCCCCTAAAATGTTAACCTTTTTTTAGTATTTCAATAATCACTTTGGTGAGAAATTATCTAACACCATGTAGTTTATCCCTGATTTTTCTGATAATTTTTTAATAAATAATTGATTTTTTAGTAATTTTTAAACTAGACACATCCTGAAAAATAGAAATTTGAGTGTGCTCCCCCCTAAAATGTTTGAAAACTAATTGAAAAAATTGAATTTTTTTTAATACGTGTAGAATGGAGTCTAGTTTCTAAAAATGTAACTTATTTCAAATTTCGATGAATGGTTAAAAAAAAGTCAAAAATACTAGACACTGGTTTTTGATAAAAAATGGACACACTAACAAAAGAAATTCAAGATGAAACCCTTAACATACTCAAAATGTGAAAAAAATTATATGGTTAGATAGCTAACAGAGAGCTTAAGATTATGGTGGTATTTTTTTTAATTTTTCATTGAAAAAAGTGCCATCCTGATGGGGAGCACGCTTCAGATTATCTCTAGATTTTGCTAAAAACTGATAAAAACACATCAAAGAAAGCTGAGCATAACTGGCTATACACATGCCAATTGCATTTGCTTGAAAGTTTCTAAAGCCTTTTCAACAAATCCATTTTTTGCATATCTTGCAATCATTGCATTCCATTATAGAACATCTCTTTAAGGTGTTACATCATACAATTGACATGCCTTGTCTATGCTTCCACACTTTACATACATGTCTACAAAGGCAGCTACACTTCCTATCATCTCTCTCACTCTCTACTTCCTCCCCTCTCTACGTCCTACCCTCTCTCTGAGTCTCTGCTTCCCTCCCCTCTCTACCTCCTACCTTCTCTCTCACTCTCTTCTTCTCTCCCCTCTCTACCTTCTACCCTCTCTCTCTCTCTCTACTTCCCTCCCCTATCTACCTCCTACCCTCTTTCTGAGTCTTTGCTTCCCTCACCTCTCTACCTCCTACCTTCTCTCTCACTCTCTTCTCCCCCCCTCTCTACCTCTTACCCTCTCTCTCACTTTCTACTTCCCTCCCCTATCTACCTCCTACCCTCTCTCTCAGTCTCTGCTTCCCTCCCCTATCTACCTCCTACCCACTCTCTCTTCTTCCTTCCCCTGTCTACCTCCTACGGTCCTCTCCCACTCTCTACTTCCCTCCTGTCTCTACCTCCTATCCTCTCTCTCACTCTCTACTTCCCTCCCCTCTCTACCTCTCCTCATAATTCTTCCCATCCAATGAAATTTCATAAATTATCTTGTTTCCATTTCATCATCCCAATTTATATCCTCATCCCTCTTTGCATGTCCTAGTTTTCTTGTTTCCATATTCTTTGTCGGCATGCAAGAGCAGAGGGAGGAAGAGGGAGAGAGGATGGAGATGGATGAGAGAGAGAGAGTCCTAGTTTTCTTGTTTTGGAGAGAGACATAAAGGGTTGGTTGGGTTTATGAGTTTAGGGTTGCTTAAGTTTAAGGTTTAGTGGAATTATTTAGGGTTTAGGGGTTTAGGGTTGCTCGGGTTTATGGGTTAGGGGTTTTGGGAGAGAGAGAGGTTTAGGGTTGCTTAGGTTTGTTATGGAAACATTGGTGTAAATGAATAATCAATATAATATCAATAATACCCAATAACTCAATGAAATAAGAAACAAAGAAGATTTAAACAAACAAAGAACTCAAACCTTGCAAACCTCTTCACTTCATGGCTTCCATTGATTGCCTATCTCAAATGATCTTGTGTATGAATATAGCCCTCAAAAGGTGCACTTCCTTGCTATTCCAAGATGTCAAGTGGGAATGGCTATGATAGTTTCTTGCAATGAAGATGAACTTCACAACAATGGTAATGATATGGTAACAAGTTGATTGCAAGCAAATGGAATGACTTGGGTGCCAAAGGCGCGCTGTAATTCTTGCAGAGTAACAATACTAAAAGCTTGGATGAATGAAATGGAGGAATTGGGTTCAATTTATAGACTTGAGAGAGAGAAGATCAACAGTATAGAAGACTTAAGAGAATGTGCGTGAATAGAAAGAAGACAAGTGTCACACAAAAAGCTGTTTTGTTTGAGTTAACGCTTTCTTTTATAAAGATAAGATATGCTTTCATAAATTAGAATGCTTTTTTCTAATTTAAGAGTCATTGATAAAAACAAGGTTGATTGAGTTAGTTAACTCAACTTGTGTTTTGATTTTGCATGATTTGAGAGAAATTAAATAATAAATTATTTAATTTTGTGTGCATGAAGAAGAAGACTTATTTTTAGAAGATTTGGAAGATATTTGAGGAAATAGAAGATAAGAAAGTAAATTAAATGAATAAATTTATTTAATTGTTTGTGCATGCTTTGGAAGAATAAATATAAAATATTTGATTGTATTTTATTTTTAGAGATTGAGAGAATTTAAATAAATTTGATTGATTTATTTAAATTTGGAGGAAGAAATGATTTAATTAAATAATTAAGAATTATTTAATTGTTTGGAAGAATTTAATTAAATAAGAGATTTTATTTAATTTTGACTTTAGAAGAGGTAATTAAATATTTTGATATTTAATTAATTTAGAGGAATATGAATCAAATAAATAAATAAATTGATTTATTTATTGATAGAAGAATTAGAATGAAATAAATATTAAGAATATTTATTTAGATAGAGTCATGTCATTTTTAGGCGTATACAAGGTTTAGGGGCATATTTAGGGTTTATGAGTTTCTAGGGTTGCTCAAGTTTAGGGTTTAAGGGTTAGGGTTAAAAGGGAATTATTTTATAATTTCCCTCCAATCCTCCTAATCCTAACACATTAGTCCACCCATCTCCTAATCTATCAATCCCTATCATCCATCCACCATATAACTCACTATCTAATCCACCATCAAACATTCTAAGCTCTAATCCATCAACCCATGAATGCTTAAAATTTTTTCTCCAAAGAGTCTTTACAAAATCCAAAAATAAAAGCAAAGATATGGAGCCATCCAAATCCACTGATCCAATTTCATCCCCCTCTAACACTTCCAATCCTAATCCATCTGTGCCTCCTATATCTATTCACTCGATCCTAATCCTAACCCCACAACATATTCCATCATTATCCATCAACTATATGCATATCCTAGTCCATCAACCCATGAATCCATGAAGGATGTGGCCCAAGGACTATTAGCAAGGAATCTAAGAACATCATGCACTCAAATTCCTATCCTTGAGCCTAACAAAGAACCTCCTAATAACATGTCTACCACTCCAACACCATCATCCACTCCAATGTCTATCCATTTCATTGAAGAGTCTCCTACCATAAGTCCAAGTCAAACCTCATCATGTATCCATGTTGTCAAATATCTAAAGATTATTGATCCCATCCAAGAACCCATCACATCCATCTAAGAAACCCAATAGCTATACATTAAGAGCCTAGTCCAAAGCATGTGGAAACACCAACTACCCATCCTAATCAAAATCCAAACATCCCATCTCGGTTCCCTTACCATCTCATGGTCAACCCCTCTATACATCGATCCCATCATTATTCCTCCAACATCTCCTAGTGAACCCCCATCACCACCTCTTACTCCCCAATCCAATGAATATCAATGCATCCCCACTTACCCTATCCATATCTAATATCGCACTATCCATTCTTATCCTCCCTGTGATCAATATATTATCTATGATCAAGATTTTATCCATGAGCAAGTAACCCACATCATTCCTATCCATCATCCCATTAGCCCTATCCATCATCTCATGCTAGTCCTATTCATTATCCATTAATATCCCATGATGAGACACTTGGTCCCCAATAAAACATAGATAATCAAACAAATAACTTGGATCCTATCAAATCACATCCCAATGAGTATAATGATTTAATCAAGATCCAAGAATTCTACATCCATTTCCCATTGATCCCCCATCATCCCCTATCAAACTATATGTTTAGATGTTTAGCCTAGTTGCTCGAGTTTAGGGTTTAGGGGTCAGGGGCATTATTTGAGGTTTACATGAGTTTAGGGTTGCTCAAGTACATAGGGTTTAGGGTTTAGGGTTTCTTGAGTTTAGGGGTTAGGGTTGAGGGTTTAGAGAGAGATAGAGTGAGGGGACTAATAGAGATTGGGAGAGATAGGGAGATAAAGGTTTAGGGTGCTTCTAGGTTTTATGGTTTAGGGGTTAGGGTTTAGGAGCATTATTTAGGGTTTAGGGTTTAGGGGTTAAGGTTTAGAGGTTTAGGTTTATGGTTTAGGTAGAGATGAGAATAGGGAGATATAGAGGAGATCGAGCCTGGGAGAGATATCTCTATCTCCTCTATCCGTCTCTCTAACTCTACCTTTATATCTCTCCCTCCCTCACTATCTCACTCCCCCTCTCTATCACTCTCCCAATCCCTCTACCTCAAATCTATCTCCCTATGTCTCTGGAAGTTGTATCTCTTGATCTCTTTTCCTATCTCTATCTCTCTGGACATATGGATCCCTATCTCTTAATCTGTCCCTCGCTACCTCTCTCTCCTCCTCTCTATCTCTCTCCCCATCCCTTTACCTCTTGAAATCTCTCTCCCTATGTCTCTAGACATCTCTCCATCTCTTTCCCTATCTCTATCTATCCGTATAACCCTATCTCTTAATATATCTCTCTCTACCTCTCTCTCTGTATTTCCCTATCTATCTCTCCCTTTCTAGATCTATCTCCCTATATCTCCCCTCTCTCTATATATATGTATCTCTATCTTTCTCCCTCTATAGACCCCTTTGTCTATCTCAATCCCCTTCTCTCCCTCTCCCCATCTTTATCTCCACCTATCCCTCTCTATCTCTCTATTTGTCCCTCTTTCTATATTTTTTCCTTTCTCTAACTCTATCTCTATCTCTCCATCTCTTTCTAGATGTCCCCAAGCTCTCTCCCTATCCATGTCCATGTCCCTCTCTATCTCTCCATGTCTCCCGGTCCCTCTCTATATATAGGATAGAGAAATAGAGAGAGAGAGAGAGACTCTCCCATGTAGATATAAGCTTACATTTGCCCCTCCTAGTATAGACAAGTTCTATTTCATGAACCACATGGATATTTGAGTCTAGGGATACTCTTGGACCATCACTTGATTACCTATTTGATGCACTACATGCATAGTTACAATATGTTTTATGTGAGAGCATGACATCCTACACCATGATTTTGGCACCAACATTGAGAAGGTTATGATTTTTGCATGCATGAAGCTTTATGTTTTCATGCTTCCCAGAATGCGCTCGCATTATAATGCGAGCGCATTCTGCGAAGCATGAAAAATAAGAAAAAAACATGTGGGATCCATGTTTCAGACCCCACATGACTGTTATTCCTACTTTTCATGCAGTATATTGGACAAGAAAATGCTTTTCATGTTGTTTGACTTATTGAGAATCATTTTTATATCAATCCACCACCTTTTTTGTTTTTCAATGTAGAAGAACTAATTTTGCATGTTTTTGGAGAAAAATTGATTATTTAAACTGAAAGTTTCATGTTTCATGTGTGACATTGTTTCAAATCTAATTACCATTGATATATAGATTGAATTTGATGATATATGTTTGTTTTTTCCATAAATTTCTCTAATCCTATTCTAGAGTTATATAGAATCCATAATCAAACTTGCGAAAAAGAAGAATTTGAAGATTTTGGAGCCATATTTTAGAGAATTGGTCAACTGCAATATCAAATTCTAAGGTATGTTCAACTTATGTCCATTTTAATTCACATATATATGTTCTTATGTTCTTTATGTCTTTATGTCTTTATGTTCTTTATGTTCTAAGATATATATGTGTCTAGGTATATCAATTAGTTCAGTCAAAGAGACTCCAAATTCCTCATGTTTCCACCTTGTTTCAGTCCTTCATGCCTTCATTTCACCTATTTTCAACTATACAAGAGAAAAACAATATCAAATACTTCATAAAATAATTTTAGTGGATAACTGTTTGTCGTACTCATATTCATGATCAATGGAGCAAAAATTGATTATGGAAGAATCTTAATTTTTTCCCTAGGATGATATAGAAGGATTTATTCCTTAATATGCATAATGATTCATTCAATAGAACCATGCAATGGCTTGAATCTTAGACTATCATATGCCCCCTATTATGACAATCCTACTTGTCTCTATTGATCATTTAGACATAATTATTAGGTGTCCTTTTGATAACTTCTCCATGGATGTTTCATAGTATGAATTCTCTTGGAGAAGGTTGGAGGATGTGGAGACCTCTTTAGTGTCTTGGGCTAGGACATTCCTTATGCACCTATTCATGATGATTTGTATGCACATGACACAACAATATTTCAAAATTTCCTAATTGTCCTTTGTTAGCACATGATGGTGGTTACCTTGATTGACTACATACCTTTCAATACCCTAAATTACAGAGATTAGTTTAATGATTTTTATGACAGTCCTAGATATGTCTCCAAATATTCATGTTTCCAAGATAGCTCTAGCTAATGTCCACTTGTTTCCAACTTTTGAGACCTACAAGAAACAATTCTAAGAATTATATTCATCATAAATAAGTCACTTTTAGTCAATAGAAGCCAAAATACATCCATTTGTAATCATGGATTAGTTAAGGACAGCTAGGTGGTAAATTTGTTGCCATTGGCAACTTCACAAATTTGGTGTCTTATCTTGTCCTCCTTGGTTTTCTCCATGGATCTCCATCATTGTCTTCACGATTCATATAATTCATCATGTCATAGTGGCTTCATCATTCCATAATTATCTAATCGCAATAACCCTAGATGGCTATCCCTAGGACTACTCTGCGAATTGCACACTATGTATTTCAACAATTTAGATTTCCTTCATGTGTGTTTCAATGGTTTGCAGTGTTAGGACAGTCGTATGTGAAACTTATTGAACATAATTAAACTCCATCAGACCACCTCAAATGAAATCAAACTCAATCCAAATTTCATGAATATGACTATCCTTTTGAATAAATCAGTTATGGCATGACAATCCTTTATGAGCACTTGGTCAATCTTCTTCAAACTTTCACCTTTTGTCTGTAGTGGAAAATCTCTAAAATAATCCTCTTAGAACCTTATGAATAAATTTATTATCATGTACATGAAGTGATCAAAAGTAATGGTTGTCTCTAGAACTAGACCTATGATAGTCTTCAATAGTTAGGATTGTTATGATTGCCCTCATAGCTGTGATAGTCTTATTTGCATCTGAATATGACAGTCATGTCTCCATGTGATGAACTTGTCTAGGATATCTTTCTACAACACCCATCCTCACCTTCATTGTCATTGCAAAGATCAAAAACACTCTTGAGCAAGGCATTTGTACCTATTCATGATTATCCCAAGTGTTGGTTATGACAGTAGATTGTCTCCTTCATAGTGGCCTTTATGGCAATTTAGCTTATGCACATGATTATCTACTTGAGTTTGGTGTTGCATATTAATGAGCCTTGACTTCAATAATTGTCTCTTGATATCCCTTATTCACCCTCTACACTAATCCAAAGCATAATTTTGTCACTACTATTCACAACATATTTCATGAGAATGTCTTCCTTTTTGCCATTGTTGTGACAATTAAGGCATGACTAGGGAGTAGCTGAATGACATCTCTTCTTAATTAAGATAGTCTTCTTCCTTATTTCACAAGCTTGTAGGATCTCATGAGTCACTTGATCCATACTTCACTAGAAAAATCTTGAGGTGTGGAGAGATTTATCCATAGATAGGGTATTGACAATTTGCTAAACAATTTCAAAATGTTTCTTAGGATAGTCCAAATCATGGAATTTTGATAGGTTGCCTTTTGCAATCAAATTTGAGATTGAGTCTCTGGTTTTATTCCAAATACCCTATATGTAGCCCTCCCCTGTAGTAAAAAAATAACTTCTTATTTACTCAAAATGGAAATTAGGGCACAAAATATACACAGTATTGCCATTATTTTGGCAATCCCATATAGACAAGGTGTTGGCAGTCACTAGTTAAAAATTCCCATCACCCCCATCACAAAATCCTCTCATCCCCATAAAAATATCCCCTTCCTATCACTATCCTTGCACATACATCACTTAGGTCACTGAGGTAGGTCTAAGTTTAGAACAAAATGTAGATTGGATTGTCTTTTGATTGACAATGTTGGTGAACAATTATCATGTGCATAGTGGGCAACATTAGTCTCGTGGATAATAATAGGTGATCTTCCCTTGATAAACTATCAAATGAGAGATTTATTATATCCTTATTGGTCCATACTTATTACCACTGTACAAACATTAACAATTCATGATTATAGCATGACTGTCCCTAATACTATATTACACAATGTGTATTTTAACATTTTGTATTTCACCACTGTGTAATTCAACAAAAGCCCTAGTTGCATATGAATTTCTCCTTAATGATCTTCCTATATTGAGTGTCCTCTATTCAAAAAATATTACGATTACTCCTAAAATTATCATGTTGTCCTCATACTTGTGTGTGTGCTTCACAACTTATTGACAACCTTGTCAATCCATTAGAGTATGGATGGTTATGAAGATGTCCATTTTCAACTATTATGGAAGAGATATGCATAATTGTCCCATAATTCTCAGTGATTTTGGTATGACAACCCTGTCCCTTACCTTCTATTTGCCTTCATGACAATCCTTCTACAAAGTTTAACATCTTGTGATCATGTTGGCTAATTCCCTAATGCTAAATAGGCTCACCTTGGGTAAATGTCTCATGACAATCGTGAGGGTTAATGATAGTCATCTAGGGACTGTCCTATGGCTGTTGGTAATTGTTTATTGTAACATGATAACATGATCACATAAATACCTACCAAGTGTAATGATTATGATTGGCATCTTGATGATAGCATGTGTGAGTTTTAATCACATCATAATAGTCTATTAAACACTTAATACAATCCCCATCTTTGTTTTGTAATAGGATTGGAGGTTTATAGGATGATATTCATAGCAGATTTGTTGATAGTCCCATTATCCTTGTATAGTTGTTCTCATTTTAGAGCTTAGACAAATAATTAAATAGCATGCAATATATTTAGTCCTCATAATGATTATCCTTACTAAGATAACATCTTGATGACCTCCTAGATCCACATTCCTCTTTTATTCATAATGATATTCTTCATAGTTAGGGTTTAATTAATTACCCATGCCCCATTTGAAACTACTCGCAAAGGGATTCATTCAAGTCATGATTTTTGTCTTCACATGTCTTACTCTAGACTTTGGGACATCAGTTATAACCTTTTTCATGGGTCAAGAAAATGAACTACAAAATGATTTTTTAGAAGTTATGAACCTTATGCATGTCTAGGACAACTTGGGCATCATAAAAATGACTTTTTATCAAACCTACAACAGCCATGAACATGAAGAACAAGTTGTTGATTTGGTTGAGAAAATGGGTATAAATCAAGCTAGTCTTTCACCACAAGGGGAGGTGCATGATATTTGTGCATTTGGATGAGGTCAAAAGTATTTTAGAGACCTCCATGATACTTCCCTAGCCTAGGAAATTCTCACACATGAACATAAGCAAGAATTAGGGGAGTTTTCTCATGATCTTGATGTTGTGAATTCAAGGAATTTGAGTGCTTTTTGGGACAGTTTTTTGGTCTATCATATCTTTAATGATTTTTGTCCTATTTATGATTCAACTTTGATCATGATCTATCATATCTTAATAAACAAGGACAGTGATTAATTTCATGAAATTGGAGCTCCTAAAGTGATGCAAATCACCAAACATGAAAACTTATTTTGTATGTTTTCATTGTGACCATTATTCATTGTCATTACAAAGGTTCTGATTATCATTCTCTTATTCATCATGCTTGTAGAAATCATCATCATGCCAAGGAAACGAGCAAAGACTCTAACACCAGAAGAGCGTGAAGCTGAGAATGAGAGGAAAAGAGAAAGAATGAGGCGAATTCAGGAAAGTAGGAAATTGTCAACCATACAAGAAGTCATTCCACCATTTCCATTTGAAGAGGAACATGACACATCTAATGAAGATAAGAGAGAGATGGAATTGGCAGCACAAAGGGAATGAATGTAAAACCTTCGTGTAATGAGGAAAGTGAATCTCTAAGTTGGAGGCACTCCATAATCCACAGGTCAAGTTGAAGGAACACCATCATTATCTTCTTGAATTGGAGACACTCCATCTTTCACGGATGAAGTAGAAGGTACATTTGCATTTTCTTCTCAAGTTGGTGGCATGCCATCATTCACACGTCAAGTTGAAGGTACATCATTTTCATCTTTTTCACCTCCAATTGAAGGTACGTCATCTATCCCATCTCAAGTAAGTAATGAAGAAATTCCTAATGTTGAGTCTACTTTACCAATTAAAATGCCTCCTAGAATTTTGCATAGGAAGCCTAAGTTTCTAATCGATATTGATGAGAATGTATTGAAGCCCATGTAGGATAAGATTTCCATGCACACTTGCCAAAGATATGCGAATAGGATATGGAAATTATTCTTTGAGAATTTAAATGAAATAGGATGATGTCAACTCTTTGTTGAATTGATGAGAAATCTAAAATTTAGGCCCACTATGAAGATTCTTGGCCTAAGAACATCGAATGCCTCAAGTGAAAAATCAATTGTCAAGAATCTAATGAGTGCATATGAGAGTGTGGGTTCCACCTCACATACCAAGGATAGTAATGTCACACGACGTCTCATTACATCGACAATAGTAAGCCAACAAACAAAAAAAACTCGACTCATTAGAAAGACAAGTCAAGCGTTGAAAATAAGTAGGAAAACTCTAATGAAAGCCGTTAGAAGATGTGAAAGAGTTGAGGACCCAAACAATAATGAATTGTGGGCATTCTCTGGGAAACTCCCATAGAAAGACAAAGTTGTTGTTGAAGCTTTGAGATCACTAATTGAAGACTTTTGGAAGAATTACACAAGGGTATCTTCTAATCAAAGGGATATGGTAAGAAGGAGAATCGGTAGTCGAAACCGTGAGCCACATCTAAAGCAGTTTTTGGATATGACTCAAACATAGTTTTTTGGTAAATTTCTAGAGATGTATCCTCAAATTAAAATTTCTCAAAGATATTTTGAAATGCTAAAACCTTTCTATGTCAAAATAAATCACACATGCACTACTTGTTGTTGTAGATTACATATTGAATTTTCTAACCATTTTGATGTTTATTTGTCTATATGTTTAGATTTGCATACTAACAACGTTTTATAGGATTGTGGCATACATGCCCCACCAACTACTTCAAGAGACTTCATATCAATAATTTTATGTGATAGAGAGGAAGGTCAAATATTCTATAGGAAATTATGCTTGGATGGCACATGTCAGCATTGCAGTGGCTTGAAACGTATGCCAATTTGTGAACATATGGAAAGAACACATGTGGTTGGAAATGAACTAGTAGAGTTCGACAAGTATAAAATAGTGGCATACAATACAAAAGATGGTAAAGAAGCAAAGATGTGTGAATATGTTATTCAAAATATTCCTGTGTATCAGTTTATGTCTATATTTCATGACAGTACAGTGTATGAGTATGTAAGACATGCCCATAGAGTTCGATGGTTGGACTTGCAATTCAAGTTATGCAAGGACACATTTCCAGTTGGTAGCATTTTTTCAATCATTGACTTTGTAGAGAACTATAGTCTATAGCCACAATGTGAGACGCAATCCCAATATTACAACCTGACATAGGTTTCTATATTTGTGCACATCGCATTCATTTATGCAAATGATAGTACAGAGGATGACAGAAAGATCATAAGGGAGTATCATTTTTATATAAGTGATGATCACATGCATTCCATAGAGTTCGTGCAAGGTTGATTTTAGGTGTTCTACAATGATTTGGCTAGAAGGGGCATATCATTTAGTCAACATATCATATGGTCGGATAAATGTTCATCACAATTCAAGAACTCACGAAATTTCTATTAGCTGAGCAAGAGGAATAATATTACAGGTGTTCAGCATATGTGGAACTTTTGTGAGGTCGGGCATGGAAAGGGGGAGAATGATGGTGCAGGAGCATGTATCAAAAGAGCCATAACACGAGAAGAGTTAAAGTATAAAGACAATGCAAAGTTGACAGATGCAAAATCAATCGTCAAGTAGTCTAATGCTTCGAGGGGTCCATGTAATGAAGGTAAGTCTTCAGTTCGTAGATTTTTTTGGTTGATAGATGATACTAACATTGCACCATATGAGGATTGTTGTACACTGACAGGATCAAGTGAGCTACACTCTTTCAAAAGCTCAATTGCAGGTTCATGGAGTATCCATACATAGAAGATGGCATGCTTTTGTTCTTCATGTACAATTCAAGTCTGGAATGAGTGTGAGTCAAAGTAGTGGATTGACGAATGGTAGTTAAGTTATCTTAGCCCACTTGACATGTATTGACCCATTAAGTGTGTGAACAATCAACTCACTAACATAAAAATTTGGCCAAATTAATACAAAATCATTGCTTGCAATGTTGGTTCACCGTGTCCTTGTTTGCATGAGCAGTTAGGTTGGTTATACAAAGCTAGAGGTAGACTAGAAGTCATATAACCAATTGTTTTTGATAGGACACAACACCAGTTCTTAGATGGCACATTGAATTAGTTTGATTCTCATTATCTATAACCTCGTGAAGGGTAGGATCACTTCCAGTAGGAAGGTGAGTGGGGGACTATCGGTCTATGGTTGGAGGAAAAGTACTTGAGTGATGCTCTCCCTCCCATAGTTGATTTTTTGAAGACTTGTGAAATAGAAGACATTGCTTCATTTATTCATGTAATTGTATAAAGTTGTAAGACACAAAGTAATGCGACCATCTGACACTGTACTAAGCAATTATTGTATAATCATAAATGCACTTGTTTTACTTTTTTGTAATAAAAAAGAATAAAGTACGTTGTTAATTATTTACATTTATTTTTTAAAAGTTATTTATAGCATTTAGGTATGAATGTTACACATGGTATCAGAGCTACCAGGTTCAACACTTAGACCTTGGAGCTCATTGCAAAGTTTTCACTGATTAGCAGATAAGCTAACTTCAATATTGTTCTTGTGCCAGAATGACAGGAAAAAGAACACAAAAGAAAGCTAAGAAAACAAAAACTAAGAGCTTGCCCAAAAATACAGTGAAGAAAGAATCCCCTTATGGAAACACTAGACCAGTAAGTTATACTTGGTAGGCTTGGCTTACCAAATCTGAGACTCTTGCTGACGTACTTAAGTGCATCCATCTTGAGAGACAAAAGTAGATGGAGGCAATGGAGAAGTCGATCGCCCCCATAGTTGTAAAACTTAGTAAACCCTCCACTCATCATGACATGCCCTTTGGGTGTGGTCACGAGGTGCCTACTATGGGAAGTGAGGTGATGGTAGAGTACTTGCATGTACATCCACCCTCCCAATTTGTGTTAGTAGATTCTGACGGGGAAGAGGAACCCGAAGAAATTCCTCTATCTGATAGTGACATGTAGTCACATTTTAAAGAGATATTTTGTACTTAAATAGAGATGTTTTGAATGCTTCTATGTGAATAAAGAAAAATTTTGGATTTCTATATAACAATGATGTTTATGAAATATTATGAGCTTTTATATTATGTTCATGGAATGTTCATTTAGTAATTAATTGTTCCAATCTTAATATGTATTACTACATGATTGATAGGTGCAGAAAAGTACCAAAATGGTATGCACAAATATCAATTTAGGAGGAAGCTAGGATGGTTCGAATCCTATAGAAAACACTATGGCTAAATTAGACCAGATTTTGTTTATCTTAAATGAAACCAAGGAAAGGTTGGGTGTTTTAGAACAAGAGGTGAGACGGGACCAATAAAACACTAAAGAGTTTAATCCTAAGAAAGGTAAGAATAACACTCATGAATATAGTTACCATAGTGAACTCAAGGAAAGTAATCAAGATTCTAGAATCTAGAGTGAGATGAAGTCTTGTCTCACCCATGAATTGGCTAGGGATATGGAAAATATTACACCACCTAAGTTCAATGAAACTGTAAGTGGGATACACCGAGGCTTGGCTCACTGAGATGGAGAAATATTTTGAAATATGTAATTACTCTGAGATTACTAAGGCCAATTGGGGAGCCTATCAGTTAGCAGGAGAAGTGTCCACTTTGTGGATGAATAATAAAATGGAACTAAGATTAAGTTCTTTAAGATTGAAAGTCAATTTGTGAGCATTTTTAGAAAAAGATGGTTGCCTAAATTGTATTTTGACCAGAAATTGACTGACTTCCAGAATCTTCGCCAAGAGGATATGATTGTTATAGAGTATTGGGAGAAGTTTACTAGGCTACTAAAATACATGCCTCAGTATCAAATGGATGAGAGGTTCATTATAAGGAAGTTTATTATGGATTTGAATGCTCTGATAGGGGGAGAAGTGGATGTTTATAGACCCACGACCATGGATCAAGTTTTTGAGAAGGCCATTAAGCAAGAAGAAAAAAACAAATTTGGATTTCAGCTTATCGGCAAAAATCCCGTAAAAAGTATAACAGGAATCATTCTTCCCCACCCTTCAAGAAGAAAGGTGGGAGCCAGGAGGGAAAAAGAAAGAACCAAGGAAAAAGGTTAAGAGATTACAAAAATAAACCTAGAGAGGAGAAAAAGGATAATAACTCAAAGAAGAATGGTGATAATTCTAACCACTCCTCAGGTGAGAAAGGACCTCCAGGAGGATGCTTTACATGTGGAGGAGATCATTATGCCAATCAATGCCCTAGTAAGAAAAAAGGAAACCCATATCATGGAAATCTCTTTCCATCCCAATAGACAACCTTCCAATAAAGAATTCATGCTGCCTTGGATAACTGCTAAGTAGAGTACCATAAGACTCCTATTGAAACTACAGGTACATTATTTGGAATCCCAGTTTCTATTCTTATAGATATTGGAGCAACTGAGAATTTTGTAACTCCTAGACTACTTAATAAGATGCTTAGAAAAGCTAGTTTCATGGACAATAGAGTTTGCAAATTAGTCAAGAGCTCAGGTAGAGTAGTGTCTATTTGAAGCCAGATTAAACCTACCCACTTTTTCCATAGAGGTCAACCAATATGTAGCACCTCTAGGGTCTTATGATGTCATCATAGGGATGAATTGGTTATGGAAACATGGAGAAAAGGTTGATTGTTTCTCTAAGATAGTAGAATGCCTAGATGACATTGGTAATGAAGTCCTAATTCAAGGGATCCAGCATGAAATGAAAATTAGGCAAATTTTCGCTATGCAACTAAAGAGAGCAAGGCGAAAGGGCTGCTAGATGTTTGTAGTTAAGATGGAGGAGTTAAATGAGGACGGAGAAGTGAGGGAAAAGTCTAAGGAATGCTCAGTGGAAGCATACCCTTTTCTCCATGACTTTTAGGATGAATTTCCTGAAGACCTTCCAGGTCTACCCCCAAAAAGGGTTTTTGATTTTTCTATTGATATTATTCCTAGCTTGGAACCGATGTCCAAAGTACCTTATCAAATGACCACCACTGAATTGATGGAGCTAAAAGCTCAGCTTTAGGAGTTGTTGGCTAAGGGGTTGATTAGACCCAATGTTTCACTCTGGGGAGCCCCAGTAATATTTGTTAAGAAGAAAGATGGCACCCTACACCTTTGTATAGGTTATCATATGCTCAATAAAGAAACGATAAATAATAAGTATCCTCTACCTCCTATAGATAATCTCTTTGATCAATTGTGAGGAGCAACTGTGTTTTCTAAGATTGACCTAAGGTCAGGTTATCATCAACTAAGGCTGAAAGATGAAGACATTCATAAAACTACTTTTAGGACAAGGTATGGGCATTATGAGATCATGGTCTTACCTTTTGGGTTGACCAATGCCCCAACAACCTTCATGAATTTAATAAATAGTTTCTTTACAGATTGTTTAGACAAATTGGTTTTGGTGTTTTTAGATGACATACTTATATATTCTCATAATGAGGAAGAGCATTTCCAGCACTTGCAAATAGTTTTGTAATGGCTCAAAGAGCACAAACTATATGGAAGTCTATCCAAATGCACTTTCTTTTAGAAAGAAGTGTAGTATTTATGCCACATCATTTCTATAGAGGGAATGCAATAAACCCATCAAAGATAAAGGCTATTATGAAATGTCTTGCACCAAAAAATGTGCATGAAGTGCATAGTTTTATGGGATTGGTAGGATACTACAGGAAGTTCGTATTGAACTTTTATAGAATTGCTCATCCCATCACTTCCTTGTAAAGGAAGGGAAAATTATTTGAATGGTTAGATAAATGTAAAGAGGACTTCAATATCCTCAAGGAGAAATTAACTTCGACACTGATTCTTAGAATGCCAGACCTAGAGGGTCATTTTGTTGTTGTGTCCGACGCTACAGGAGAAGGGTTGGGTGAAGTACTAATGCAAGAAGGCCAAGTTATGGCCTATGAATCTAGGAAGTTGCAGTGATCCTATGAGAAGAATTAGGCTCCCCATGATTTAGAATTAGTGGAAATTGTACATGCTCTCCAGGTATGGAGGCATTACTTTTTGGGCAAGCAATTTGAACTAAATTTGATGATCAAGGTTTGAAGTACATCTTCATGCAACCAAACCTTAATGCCTGAAAGAGAAGATGGTTAAAGCTTATCTCTGACTATGATTTGTAAATTAAATATAGTAAGGGTAAAGAAAATTGAGTGGCTAATGCCTTAAGTTGTAGAAGGCATATTGTGGCAATGGTGTTAGTGCACTCTAATTTTTTAGCTCAAGTACTAAAGAATTCATCTGGAGATTAATATTATGAGTAGATTTTGAAATCTCTATCAAAAAGTCCCCAATATGCAAGGTATGAAGGGTTTTATTTTGAACCTGACAGATTGTTAAGGTATAACAACTGAATTTATGTTCCAAATCAAGGAGATTTGAGAAGCATTGTGTGGAAAGAAGCGCATTCTGCACCATATTTAGGTCACCTTGTAGTGAAAAACTATTGGTTGATGTGAAGCCATTGTATTTTTGGAAGGGAATGAAGAATGATGCCACAAGATTCATGGTAGGGTGTCTAGAATGCCAACAAGTTAGGGCTGAACACCAGCATCCAGTAGAACTCTAGTATCCTCATGACATCCCTAAATGGAAATGGCAGGTAATCAGTATGGATTTTGTTCAGGGACTGCCTATGTCATGTTATAAGCATGATGCTATTCTTGTTGTGGTAGACAAAATTTATAAGGTAACCCATTTCATACCAAGGAAGCTTATAGATGGGGCACCCGTAATAGCTAGGAAATTAAGAAGATTTCAAATTGCATGGGATTCCTCAAAAGATAATCTCAAATAGAGATGCACAGATGACTTCAATGTTTTAGAAAACCTTGTTCTCAACACTGGGGACACAATTGAATATAAGTTCATGTTATCATCCAGAGACAGATGGTCAAACTAAGAGAGATAATCAAATACTAGAAGATTTGTTGAGGATGTAATGCATGGATCAACAGTATATGTGGGAGGAGTACCTTCCACTAGTTGAATTTGCATACAATAATTCTTATCATTTTGCAATTAAGATGGCTCCATTCGAAGCATTGCATGGCAGAAAGTGCCGAACTCCTATAAGTTGGGACAAGTTGTCCAAGATAGGATTTGCCTTGGGCCAGAAATGCTATCAGAAATGGAAGAGAAAGTAAATCTGATTAGGAAAATATTGGTAGAAGCAAATGATAGGCATAAAAGCTATGTTGATGCCAAGCATACACCCTAACAATTTTTTGTAAGCGATAAAATTCCCTTGCGAGTCAAACCACATAAGAGCCCTATCAAGTTTGGAAAGTTTTCCAAACTAGCATCTAGATTTGTAGGACCCTTTGAAGTCCTAGAAGTGGTTAATATGGTTTCTTACAGGATAGGTCTACCACCAGCTCTTTCTAGAATGCATGATGTTTTCCATGTGTCATATTTGAAGAAATATATACTAGGATTTAATCATATACTTGATTGGAATGCTCTCCAGGTGCAGGATCCAAGAGTGGTCATGATCGAGTCTCTCAAAGTGATCAAGGTACACAAACTCCACTTGTGTAATAGAGAGGTTACCCAATGCAAGGTCCAATAGGACCAATACTCGGAGGACAATGCTACCTGGGAGGATTACAATGATTTTATCAAAATTTTCTACATCGTTTTACGAAAGCATGATGTAAAAGAACTTATTTGTTTAATTTTGTTTTGATATGGACACAATAATCAAGGATGATGATTTCTAAGGGAGGGGATATGTCACACCTCATTCTAAAAGAAACGTACTTATCATTTTATTTCAAGAAGATATATAGCTAGTCAGTGAAATTATTATGATTAAAGTAATGTTGTGCTAGATTAGAAAATACATTTGATTTCTATTATTTTATATGCAATGAATATTGTATGTGGCATTATTATTATGCATGTGGTTAAATGATGTAATGGACTAACTACTATTGTGCAACTGAGGTGGATGTAAGGACAATGTTTCCCTCCCAAATGAGGAAGGAGAGCATCACTAGGGAGAGGGTGATAGATCATGAGAATAAAATGATCATTGTGCCATCAGGGAACTCACACACTCACTTAGAGGTTTGGTCGAATGTAGTATGGTTTTTGGTCCTTAATGTTGTCTAGTTGCATTGGTAATGTTACAATGTAGTGATCATTTCTCTTCTTGCATGAGGTTGTTTTTGCCTTTGTTTACCTAGTCAACTTAAGTAGTCGACCCATCTAGTCTATTCTTGTGGAGAGGACTAATTTGTTTAAGTCAATTTTATAGAGTGCCACCGTTGCATGAATATTCGAATATTTAAATACATATCAACATCTCTAATTTGTAAGATCCTTGGCATATAATTAAAGTATAGTAAAATGAGGAAATTAAAAGACCCTCAGTCTCTTTTGTGAAGGAGATTTTAATGAGATAAATGGACAAAACTCCACAAATGCACTCTCCCTAGAATTCAGGAGAAGTGGATATGGGGCGAAAGCTCCATGATGGCAATTTATAGGCATGCACAAAATGCTACAGGCAGTTATGGAGAAGTTTTTCTTAACTAATAACTTTTTTTGTTTTAAAAATGCATTCAATGTGGATACTGGAAAGGAGAGAATCCCATAAGAGTATTAACCAGATAGAAAATCTCTGTACGAGTGTAGGAAGGGTGATAGAGCTTGTGAAAGAGAGAGTCACAGTGATAGAAGGGAGAGGAACATGCAAGCAGAGTAGCAGTTTGTTTTGTGTCTGAGTTGAGTAAGGTATCAATGCTTTTGCAAAGCTTATTCTATGTTATTACTGAGAAATAAAATGCAATTCTTGCAAGCTTAAAACTTAGGATTGGATTGTAGAATACAATGTCTCCTTGTAAAACTTTATTCTATGTATTTACTGATGATTATAATGATAACCCCACAAGTTTGAACCACAGTGCAAACCATGTAAGATATCACTGAAGCCATGGGTTTAACTTTGTATTCATATCATTAATCTTTTATTAGTATTGGCACTTCATTTATCATAAGAAGCATGGCTTTTGAAGCCATAAAAGGCCGAGAGCCTTGACAGATTCAGGCCCAAGTTAAAGGCCAATAAAGAACATGTTTAATATTCATCCATGTTGTATTTCAAAGTTTGATGGCCTTGTGTCCTTTCTGTATACATTTATTTTTAACTTGAAACTTGTTAAGAGCTTAAAGTACCTGCCATTAAACTTGTTTTTATATATGTGTCTTGTGAAGGTCGTAAGCTCTGCAAGCAAGTCGTTAATCTTATCTTCATATCTAAGTCTTTTGAAGGTTGATAGTTTCACATAAGGCTAAAACCCAACATGCATTCGTATGTAGATAAAAGTATAAAGAAGCCTATTCTTTCTTATGCATGTAGAGGTATATTTATATAGTTATTATTCTTATATTGGCTATGTATAGTTGAGAGCTTAGTTCACATTACCTGTAACCAGACTAGAAGGAACCCTAGTATATCTGGTATTATCTTTAATTTTGGTTGAGAATGACCAATAGTTTTCTTGTATCATCTTTTTTGGCAATGATACAACCATCTAATGTGAAGTAAGTAAACATGACAATGGCAATGATAAAGCCATTTAATATGATCACTCATCTTTATTAAGTTAAAAAGCAAACAAATACTTGTCTAGCTAAAATATAGAGTGACAGTAATGCAGAAATAACCATATCTAAATTGTCATGATGATTGGATAGTTAAGTAGTCTAATGTGATAACAAAGGACCAAATTATAAGTATATATGTATATATAATATATGGTCAGATATATGGATAATTATATGGGTAGATATATATATATATAGTTAGATACCCTTACACATACCTCGAGACTTTCCATCATTTGGTAAAATCTTCTTTTGGGAAGTAGGAACTCTGGTTAAAGTAATTTCTAAGTGTTACACAAGTTTGGTTTCCAGTTGATATATGTGTTTTTAAGATCATTTGAATTTTACAGTTGGCATATATTTTAAGTAAAGGTAGAATGCCATTGCATCTTAAATCCATAGAGTACCCAAGGTAGACGTATTAATTACAATCTACATGTTTAAGTAAATTCCAACTTCAGGGAGAAGTTTTGAATACTCAAGAAAGGTTAAAACTATACACCTAATGTAAAGAATATCCTATAACAAACCATCAGGACTAATTATTATGCATGAACACAAGTTTGTCTAGCCATTGAGTAGTTGACAGATGTCAAAGACCTGATATTGCAACGACGCAAAGAGGGGCTCAATGCATGATTATAAGTCATTTTGATTCTTATCTTGTAGCTGTCTAGTTGAACTTTAGTTGAAGATATACTAGTAATGCCAATTAGACAAGTATAGGATGACACTTACTAAGAGTCTTATTTTCCCTTAAAACTAAAATAGAATAGAAGAATGTTGTCTCCAGATCGAGAAAGAGGTGTGTGAACAATTGAATCATTAATATGAGACTTTGGCCAAAGTAATGCAAAATCACTACTTGCATTGTCGGTTCACTGTGTCCTTGTTTGCATGAGCAGTTAGGTTGGTTGTACAAAGCTAAAGGAAGACTAGAAGTTGTATAACCAATTATTTTTGCTAGGAAACAACACTAGTTCTTAGATGGCACGTTGAATCAGTTTGATTCTTATTATCTATACCCTCATGAAGGGTAGGACCACTTCCAGTAGGAAGGTGAGTGGGGGACCACCAGTTTATGGTTAGAGGAAAAGCACCCGAGTGATGCTCTCCCTCCTGCAGTTGATTTGTCAAAGACTTGTGAAACATAAGACATTGCTTCATTTATTCATGTAATTGTATAAAGTTGTAAGCAGTGATTTTTTTAATGCCTAATATTCACCAATTGGCTAATAGTTAAAATTGGGGATTTGAAATTTGGCTAATGGTACAAGTTGTAATGCGACGTGAATCACCAGATTTTACAAAATTTTATTTTAGTCCTAGCTAAATCGCCTGAATATTTATCTTATTAAACTTTTAAACTCAAAGATTCGCCACAATATTCAATACCTGATTAGATTAGATTCACCTAAATTTTATAAGTTATAGTAGAAAATGAATTTAATTTGCCAATAAAATTATATAATTATTGGTTAATTTAGGGCCATATCAACAATTTTTAATCACCACCATTGATTTTATTTATAATATAATGACTCAGGTTGTATTCCATGGGTTAAAATGTACCCACAGAGCTCCAATGCCCATTGAGCCCAAAATTGTATTTGGGTTATTGATCTCAATTTATAATATAATGGATGGGGTTAAATTTCATGGGCTAAAATGTACTCATGGAGCTCCAATGCCCATGGGGCCTGAAATTGCATTTAGCCTGTTGATCACCATTGAGATCAACGACCTAAATTATGCAATTTTGGGCCCCATGGGCATTAGAGCTTCACGGGTACATTTTGGCCCACGAAATAGAACCCAAACCATTAGATTATAAATAAAATCAAGGGTGGTGAAAAATAATTTAGGACTAATTTAAAATATTCAATGTTTGATTTTAAATATTAAGGAATTAAGGAATTATAGAAACGAACACTACACCTTGAACTAGTCAATCACTGTCACCCTCAAGCACTTATTTTTCCATAGGAATTTAATTTTTTTTAAAAAGGAAGGATCCGCCATGGTAATCAATGCATTTTCCTATTTTTTGTCAAGATTCTCTAGGATTTTAGATACAAATTTATAGTGATTTAAAATAATTCACCAATAAAATTAATATTTTTTTCAGAAAATAGGAAAGATTCGCCAATAAAGATTAATATTTTTTTCCAAAAAAATGAAAGCTTCGCCAAGATTTTATATCTTTTTTCATGAGGGATTTCTTAAGGTTATCATAGGTTGTAAGTTGCAAAGTAATGCGATCATCTGACACTGTACCAAACAATTATTGTATAATCATAAATGCACTTGTTTTACTTTTTGTAATAAAAAAAGAATATAGTACTTTGTCAATTATTTGCATTTATTTTTCAAAAGTTATTTATAGCATTCAGGTATGGATGTTACAAAGGAAGCATGGATTGGACTGTGTGGCTATATGATTATCATTTTCTTGTTCACATGGAGTGCAATTAGGGAGCTTGATGATTCAAAAGTATTCATGGAGGCTATGTATTGTAATCTTTGTTCATGAGATAATACAATGGGTGTGGATGCTTTTGGAGGTTGGGTTTTTCCCTCAATGAGGGTTTTGCCATGATATATCTTGTGTCACCTTGATGGTATGTTTTCTTGTTCTTTTGCATGTGGATTTTTGAATACTTGTTTGCATAAATATCTCTTATGGGGTTATGAGGAAATTTGTCTTTATGGCTATAAATTTCCCTCTAGGAGGATCCTAAGAGTGGTATCCCATGCCACAAGGAGGAAGTAGTAATTCATACCACAACAACAAGGAAGGTAGTAATACATACTGTAAGGAAAGGGATGATAGGAATTCATACTGATGCAATGATAAAATTGATGGATATTAGAGAGGGAGGGGAAGATATGGTGGAGCTGATGGGAGACCTTTTAGTGGAACATGTATTAGGTGTAGATATGAAGGAAACTAGGCATTTGAATGCCACCAAGGTTGTGGAAGCCCTAGCAAGAGATCAAAAGGGAAAGTAAGATTTGCACATGGTGATGAGGAGCCTAAAAGATCATACAACTATGAGGATGAACCAGAAAAGGTGAGTCACTTGCTACAAGGAGAACATTTTTAAAACATGGTTATGAGGAAGAGCCAATATAGAGAAAAAGTTTTTTTAGAACAATATACAAATTAAGATGTAAGTAGTGTAAATTTGTCATAGATAGTGGTAGTACCTAGATACTTTGGTGTTTGAAGAGATGGTTGATAATTTAAAATTAGAAAGACTAGAACACTCTAAACCATATAGGATTTCTTTGTTGGAGAAAGAAAATAAGGTGTTGGTAAAAGAACAATATTTGGTCAAATTCAAGATTGGTACATATCATGATGAATTTTTGTGTGACATAATGCTAATAGAAGTGTGTCATTTATTGTTGGGGATACCTTGATAATTTGACTAAAGTGCTATACATGATCAAAGAGTGAATACTTATAGTCTAACAATGAATGGTAAGAGACACATGTTGATCCTACTAAAGGAAAGAGAAGGACATTTCTACTATAGTGCCATAATTTGTTTGGTGGATGGGAGAAATTTTTTAGATGGCTTGAGGCATGAGAATATGTATTTTGCATTGATTCCTAATGTATGTAGCATTTCAAGCATGGTGGGTACCACCACAAATGCAAAAGAGATACCACAAGAGGAAGTTTTATAACTATTGAAAGAATACATGGATATCATATCAGACAATATGTCAGATGGATTACAAATGGTAAGGAGTATCATTCATCACATGTATATCTAATTCTAGGGTCAAGTTTGTTAAATAATGCAATGCATAGGATGACACTAACATAAAATGATGAGTTGAACTGGCCCAATTATAGGAGATATTAAGGAAATGATCTTGATTAGAGAGAGTTTGAGCCCATATGTGGTGCTTGTAGTACTGGCACCCAAGAAATATGGTGAGTGGAGGATGTGTAAAAACTATAAAGAATTAAATAAGATCATTATAAAGTATAAATTCCTAGTGCCAAGGATGGATGACATGATGGATTATTTGAATGGAGCAAAGTATTTTACCAAGATTTATTTGAATAATGGTTAACATCAAATTAGAATTAGAGAAGGGGATGAGTGGAAAACTACATTTAAGACAAATGAAGAACCACATGAATTGTTGGTTATTCCCTTTAGGTTAGCTAATACACTTAGTACATTTATGAGGTTGATGAATAAGGTATTAGGGTATGTAAATGGAAATGGGGGGCAAAAATTGTTCAAAAGTGGCTAATTTTTTTTTTGAAATCAATAAAACTAATCTTAGATGAACAATTTAAGAGACCCACACTCAAAATTTAAAGATGTGACAACAACAAGATTATTAGTGCTCAAAATCTAGTTTTAAACTACTATTTTTTAAATGGTAGAGATTAAAAGAGTCCAATAGGGGGAGTCCTGGTCATATTTTTGTTAGAAAAATATAACATAGCATTAGGTGTGCTCCCCCTAAAATGTTGATTCTTTAATGTATTCTATAAACCCCTTAGGTGGAAAGTTAGCTAATATGAAGTAGTTTGTGCCTAATCTTTATGCTATTTTTTAATGAAAATATGATTTTTACTAATTTTTAAAGTGGACACATATTGAAAAATAGAAAATTGAGTGTGCTCCCTCCTTAATTTTGAGAAAAATAATCCAAAGTTGATTCTTTTAGTGTGTATAGAATGGAGTATAGAACATAAAAATGTAATTTGTTTCAAATTTGGATGTGGCAAAGAAATGACACCAAAAAATATATACACATATTTTCGACAAAAAAAGACACTAGAAAAATAAATTGAAGATGGAAACCTTACTGTATTTGAATTTTAGAAAAAAATACATTGTTAGAAAGGTAATAGAGAGCTTGATATTGTCATGGAATTTTCTTAGAATAACATCTAAAAATATGCAAACCTGATGGAGAGCATCCTTGATATTTTCTTATCTTTTTATGTTTTATACAAAACAAGTAAATTTAGACATGTGACATGCAGGTCCAACCCTTTGGGTTGAATGTCCAAGGCAAATCCAACCCTAAGGGTTAGAATTTCACCAAGAAAGATATAATGTGTGTGTGTTATAATATGCACAAGTTATAATGCACATGCATTTTGATTTACATAAAAAATAGAGTAGGTATCTACAAAAAGGGGAAACCCATGATCTCAAACACACATGCTCTATTTTACATGTGCTATGCATATTCTATGACATACAATCACACTTTTCATTATTTTAAGGAATTATAATTATTGTTTGACTAAACTAATTCATTTTTTTTACCAACTCTCCAAGTCACCACATAGCCACCTAAGATGGCTTAATGCCAAGTGTATAAATACATGCATAATTACTTAATAACCTTCTACACTAACACCCCCTCTTAAGCATAGCTTAGGTGGGCACAAAGACAGATGGGTCCCAAAAATTAGGCCTGATGAGGTACCCATGTACAACACAATCTCTCATAAAGTGGAGAAAGGAAGAAAACCCAGTGGGAAAAAGCTTCCCTCCAAAAGAGTGAAAAAAGTGGAAGTGTATTAGATATGACACAAAACTTCCAAAAATAACAGTCCTGAAATCCCTGCAAGATAGGGCCCATACATGTGCCTCCACAAAGAAGAGAAATAAAGTCAACACAAAATGTCGCATGGCAAATGTTATAGTAGGTCTCTCTACAATAAATGATTCATCTTCCTTTCAGAAAATAGAAACCCTGAGCTATCAAACTATTAAATTCCCACTCAAGTGGAATGTATGAAAGAATCAGGATGTATGGTTTTGGAAGCTGCTTATGATTCCCAATTTGCTGATGTTGAAATGAGTCACAACCAAATTGGACTAACTAAAATAAGTGACCTCTCAAAGTCATGTGAAAACTGATAAAGATAAGGATCCAAAGAAGTGATGTGTGGAATGTCAATGCATGCCATGTGGCTACAATCCAAATCCATGTGAAGTCCTACTGCAAAGACTCTCTGGAAGCCCTTAGTGAAGCCTCTCTGAACTCTGTAGTAGCAAAAGAACTATCATCAAAGATAACACATTTGTCCTCAATACTGTCATCAAGATCTGAAATGTGGAATTCTACAAACAAGCAAGAGATGTTAGGTAGAAATGTGTCCCAATGATCTAGAAAATTGATATCAATATCTTGTTGCAAGGAATCATTGGAAGTTATCAAGGAAGCAACAAGAAACTCTGAAGTAGCAATAGGTGATGGTGGGGGTGGTTTCAGGCTTGTCCTAAGAACATGAAGGTTCAAGTGACCAAGATGAGCCTTTGATGAACTATCCACACTAGATGTAGGAGTGTGAATGTTAGAGAAGGAATCATTAGGAGCAAAGTACATGAAATGGTGTAAAGATGACCTCTCTGCTCTGTAAATCTTAAATAATCATTGAATTTGATGCGAACTCAATAGTCTTGCCTCTCCCACTATTTGTAATCTGATATATGGAAAGGAGATTGTTGGAAAATTCAAGAATGAAAAGGACATCAGTGAAACATCCTTCAACTATGTCAATAGTTCCTTTCCCATAAACATCCATATTTAAGTGTTGTTAGCCATTAGGATTTTAGATGTATCTATAGGTTGTAATGATGAGAACAGAATTGGTAAAGAAGCCATGTAATGGGAAGCTCCAAAATCTAGAATCCATGTCCCAGACTTAAAGATTGGAGATGTAACAAGTTCCTTGCTCTTAGATTTATCTTTATCTTTTGCCCTTATAAGTTTCTTGATTTGATGAGGACTCTTTGATGGATTCAGGAACCCCTATATTGTTCTTCTCAATAAGATGCATGAGTTGGTCAATCCATTTCGTCATACATTTGTGTTCATCATGCCCAAGTTTCTTGTAATAGGCACACTTAACTTTTTCTTTCGTAGGTTTCCCTTGATTTGAAAATTTTTGAGTGTTGTTTTGTGACTCATTTTTGTGATCTTCCTTGTTCTCCTTATCCTTTTTATTATTTTGTTTCTCCCCTTTGTTTGAAGTCTTCTATTCCCAATTCCTAGCAATAAGGGCTTGAGATTTAGAAGACTTCATGGTGCCCATCTGTATCAACTTATCCTACTCCCTAGTCAAGTCAGCAATGAAGTCATCTAAAGAAGGCATAGTCCATGTGACTCCAAAATACCTTTTGGTGGAGTAAAAGGTAGATACAAACACAGAGTAATCAAGACCTAATTTAGAGATTATAGAAAGCACTAATTGATCCTAATTTTTTATCTATGCCACATTCTTTCAATTGCAATCTTAATGATTTGAACTTAGTGAAGTAATCCTCTAATGTGTTAAAGGACCTAGGGCTCAAAGTTATGAGCTTATTCTCTAACTCGTGACTTCTTAGTTCATCTACCTTCCCAAAATATTTTTCTAAGGCTAGCTAAACTTCATTAGGTGTTTTCAAGGCTTCTACATGAAATAGTAGTTCAGGAGATAGATTTAGACACAAAAACCTAAAGGCTTGATCACATTTGTTAAACCATTTTTCTTTATCTTTATCAACATTAAGTTCTTTTTCAGTACCCATGGTTACCCTAAACAACCCTTTATTTTTTAACATAATTTGTATATCAATTTTCCACTCATGATAATTAAAGGGTGTGAGAGGCTTAATAGGTCAATTTGACTCAATGCTTAAGTAGATTGTTGCAGAAATTTAGAAATGTGGAAAGAAAATATTGAAGGAAATGTGGAAGTGTACTAGACATGACACAACAAAAGTGCACTAGACATGACACAAGACACCCCCCCCCCCCCCCCCCCCCGTAATTCAATATTTTTATCCCCCCTAAAATTTTGGCACCTTATAATTTTAGTGCATAAGCTAAACCAATTTGGAATGAAAAATGACACTTTATAGAAATAGTGTGAAATCATGTTCAATGTATTGGGCTCGGAAAAATAACTACTTTCAAAAAATGGCACTTGAAAATGAGTTGCCTATCAAAAGTTATTACAATTTTTTGATTTTGCCTATATTCCTAATTTTCCACTATAAAAAATAAAAAAAGTAATTTTCCTTTCAAGTGGGAAAAAAATTATTTTACATGCCTTTGAAAATATAGATTTAAAAAGGCAAAATAGAAGATGGAGTTAAGCTTCCTCTGGTTGGACGTGACCACTCCATATGACTAGGGGGCTAAGAGATTTGGTGGATCTCCCCATCCCCTTGGTGATGTAATGTGAGGGGGCATGCTGAGGTTAGAAAATCACCACTTTTTCAAGTTAACAGTGTGCCCAGCTGCTGGAATTAATTTGACAGTAGGACACCCTTCATAGGTCAAAATGCCTTCTTCCCAAGGGTTGCAAATAGACAAAAATAGAGGCAAACTCTTTGCCCCTAGCCAGTTTTTAGATTTCTAGAGGCATTGAGGCGTTGAAGCATGGAGGTGTGAAGGCCTTATAAAAAAGACCCTGACCTTTGTGGATAGGTCATGAGCCTTCCTTCTACCCCGCAAGCCAAGAAAAGGTTGCGGGCCTTGTGTAAAGGTTGTGAGCCAAAGGTGAGGCTACTGACCTTGTATAGACACCATGAGCCATAAGAGCATATGCAACTCCCTTTCTCATGTTCTAAAATGCCCTCTCTCACACTTAAACGAGATTGCAATGTCGCCTTTCAGGGCCTGTGAATTATCTGCAAACAAAAACTTTCCCAAGGATGGATGAACAACACAAATTCCATAATGACACACTATTTAAAAAACTACAAAGAAAATTAAACCAGTACCCAAATACAGAACCACTCTAATACCATGTTGGAGTTTGCCAGAATCTATGTAATGTCTACCAATACCAACGAGCCACAAAAGACATGCAACCACATGGTCAACCTCTGTGATAGAAAATAAATAATGTAATGCAAAAGAGAACATATGAAAATGAATACTTGATGAAGTGATTATGAATATTATGAACAAGTTTGTACATATAGGAGAAGTGGTTGAGTCGAATAAGAAGTTGACTTATACACACCGATAGTGGTGGCGAGTTTGCTCCACCACATAGCAAGAGGTTGTGCCACATACCTTGGAAGAGTTTGACCAACACTCCAAGTCACCACATAGCTTGGAAGAGTTTGAACAACTCTCCAAGTCGCCATATAGCCACCTAAGATGGCTTAATGCCAAGTGCATAAATACATGCGTAATTACTTAATAATCTTCTACACTAAGAAAAATCACAAGAATGCTCTACATCCAATTTCAAAAATATTATTGATCTTGAGGAGTCCATAGCATATTAGTAATCACCACTATTGTTCATTAAAATTAAATTCTCCATGCCATGTGACATTGACCACAACCACTCAACACTACCAATTACTATAGCCTCATTTAGTCATGTAGCCTGATAGCTAAACAAACATTTCATTATTTTGTTGCTATAAGTTGATTGACAAGATTTTTTTGAAAGATTGTATATACTTAATGAGTTTGAAGTGACTAATATTGTTGACAAATAAAATTCAAGGAACACACGAAATCAGAAGTGTAGTTAATATATGATATGAAATCCACAAATAAATCCCATGGCACTATGAAATTGTCTTTTCACATTAAAATAGAAATCAAATTTCATTAACATTTTTGTGTGCAAATATTATCTATAGATAGAAGACTTTAACATCCACCCACTAGACAAGATAGATATATTTTACAAACTTGCCAAACTTTCTCCTATGAAATGACTATAATATCACAAAAGTTAAAACTTGCCAAACTTTCTCCTATAAAATAACTATAATATCACAAAAATCAAGATTTTACATAAATACCTATGAAAAATAGGTTACATCAATTTTTAAGAATAATAAAATTGTCCATATCTATTACCTAATAAAATGACTAATAAAAATTAATTTTTATAATTAAAATATATTGAAAACAAAATTATTCATATCTTTTTAAAAAGTTAGAAAATAAAACGAATCATATCTATTACCCAATAAAGTAATTAAAATGAACATTAAAAAATATACTCAAAATACTTTAATTCTACTTCTTAAGTTTTTAAAAACTAAAAAAAATTCTGGCATTAGTATACCTGCCCATGGGCACAGATATCTATTTAAAAGATGTATGTCGATAGTTATAAATCTACAAAAATGTTTGAAGATTGACTGGCGGTTGGACACGTTATTCAACTAAACAGCGAGTGATGAAATGGTCGATGACTTGCACAAGTTTCGTGGTCTCCTTAGCAACGTGCGGATCGAAATTGATAGCAACCTGGTTCAGATTAAGGTCAAGTCTTGCAATGATTTTAGGGGTGTTATCCTTTTCAAATTAGTGTAACATTTTTTTTAAAGTGATATAATAAACGCTCATGTATAAAAAAGTACAATGTGGCCAATTCTACATTTTTTCACACGAAATAAACACTTAAGCAATATATGGCAAAATTCTAGTATTTACAATATTTCTGAATTGAATAGTCACTTTAAATCTACAATTTATATCAAAACTAATGTCTTGTTACAGTTTTTGTGATGGTAGGTATTTAATAATCACCTCATATAAACAGTCAATATGTTGTTGTGCCAGTTGTCTACATAAATAGTCAAAATGTTGTCTAAAAAGAATTGACCTTACAACCTAACATGTTGTCGTGCCAGTTGTCTACATAAATAGTCAACATGTTGTCTAAAAAGAATTGACCTTACAACCTGTAAGTCTAGACACGAGCAACTTTATATGCACATACAAATATAATTGACTTCTAGTCAATTTTATTTTGACTATGGTCGAATTTACAACTTATTGGCTAGATAAGGTTTAGTCTATATAATTTAGAATTAAAGACAACAAGCCAAATATATGACTATATTTTTTCTTTTCTATAGTTTTGACAATATTTTCTAATATTAATATACCAAAAAATCACAATATTATTTATTTCTCTCCTATTTTATTGCCCTATGTTAAATGAAAATGCAATTTAATATCTTCTCTTGGACCTATTTTTCATTGAATTTTATTTCATTGTTTTAAAAGATCAATCATATCACCTTTTTTTTGTCCACCACAAAATATAGTTGTTATGATCACTGTAAATGACAAATATTGATTTTATGTTATCATATATAACTAGTAAAAGCACCAAAGGTGCTATCAAATCGCTGAAAGACACAAATATTTATAGGCCTATCACTAAATAGTATACATTTATATTTTTATTTTAAATTGTGTGTGTGAAATTTAATTTTTGCATTCACTTTGTTGGTGTGTGTGTTTGCACTTTACCATGTTTTATAAATTTGGCACTCACTTTATGAGTGTGTTTGTAGTTTGGAGTGTTTGAACTTAATTGTTTATACATTCTTGTACTAAATTTGTGTAAATGAATTATGTTTGAACATTAGTATATTCACTTTTTGTTTATGTAAATTGTATGTACATGTGGTCACTTTGTGATTTGTGTGTGTGTTTAAAAATTAATTTTTGTATTCACTTTGTGTGGCATGTATTTGAACCAACTTTGGCATTTGTTGTGTGTGTGTGTGTGTGTGTGTGTGTGTGTGTGTGTGCATGAGATTGAAATAACTTTGACATTTAGTTTTTCTTTGTTTATGAATGAACTTAAGCTATCACATTTTGTGGAGTGAATGAACTTCAACTATCAGATTTTGTGGAGTGTATGAACAAACTTTGATGTTCACTCTATGTAGAATGCAATTGAAAGATTTGAAATTCTTTTTTTTTTGTGTGTGCACAAATGCAAGATTTGACATGAGACTATGGATGACACCAATTTCTTGGGGAATAAAACCATTCAGTTTATTTTTTGAAAGATCCATATTTTGTCACTGTGAGTGATGCGACATGACTAATTGGTTGAACATCCTCTAGAGGGATTCTAATAACACTAGATAAATTCTTTTACAACAAGATAATCTCCTTTCATAATTTCCTCAAATAAAGAAATTAAATTCTTATATAAGTTAAAATTAATTCAAGAAAATTAAATATAAGAAGATATGATTAAAAGAATCATAAGTGATTTAATTCTTAAAAAAAAGAATATTACTTAAAGATTTAGATTCTAAAAGAATCATTGAGGATTTTAAGATTTATATGGTTTCTAAATTAAGAAAAAGAAAGCTTTAAGCATTGAAAAAGCATAAATCTAATATTTGCATTATTTAGCAGGATCTAAAGATAAAAAGAGAGTTAAGTCAAAAGTGTAATTTACTTATACAAATTTGATGAAGTAGAGATAAACTCCCTCTGCAATAGCAACACTCAAACACAAGCAATTCTACCCTAACAACATCACTTGTCTACAATGCATAGTTTCAAATTGCAACACAAGACTAACTTCAATTTTATTCAATTTAGAAAATAAATTTGCAAACTTATTTACACATTTGGCCTCTCCCCTTATGCATAGAAATTGTTCTGTTTTCCACTCTTCAATTCTCTTTGGCAACGATCTTGGTCTTTTCTCCAAAACTGACCCCACATTTCCCGTGGAGTGGATTTTATGGCAATAGTTTTGAAAACAATAAGAAATTGAGGCGTCTCCTCTCCTCACCTCCAAGGCCAACAACCCCTCTTCTGCAACACCTTCTTATCAGCCACACGCCCCTTCTCTCCTTCCACGCTTCTCCTTCCTCTATATTGAATTCATGTTTTTCTTTTTTAAATGAAAAGAAATACATGGTGTCAATGGGATCTAAAGCGTCACCCAAATCCAATCGCTGAGATTTCTTAATTGCAAAATCAAACCAATAACATTCCAGTTTAACTTGTCTAAAACTGAATGTGAGGCAGTTACAAGATGTGTGCACATATAGAATGGCCTATCGGCCAAAATATTTTATTCAAATATTAATTGAAGATTAAAATTTCCACTCTATTAATAATTCATGACATCGACAATTAAAAATAGATCAGTATATGCTAGCACTCATAATTAATACATTTCACTTCAAGCTTTGTGGCATACCATAACATAAGGAGAGGCATCAGTACAGATCTACATTGGATCTAGCACTGGGCTTAAACAACACACACTAAGTTTTGACTTGCTTAGGTGGCTGGTGGGCCCTTTCTCTTACTCTGTTTTGTTAATGTGTCAATAAGAGAAGGGGCCCACCAGCTACCTAAGCAAGTCAAAGCTTAGTGTGTGCTGTTTAAGCCCAGCCTGGATCTGGTCCTCTAATTTTCTGATCTTGCTTCTGCATTTCAAGAGATTGTCGAAACCAAACCTAAAGAACAGACCCCTCAGCCTCTCCACATTTACTGACATGTCTTTTTCCTTACCCTCCAACTTATGTATGTAGTACCTCCCGTGCCTTCCCCATGCTTCCCATGATTTCCTACAAGTATTGCAACTGGTGGTCCTATCCTATACTATGTCCTTGGTCTTGTATATAACTGTCCGGACCACTCTCAAACTCGCCATCGCTGAAGGAGTGACCACTTCTTTGTCGTTAACGTCGTCAAAGAGCAGAGACGGGAGGTTTTTTCTTTGACTGATGCAAGCCACATGCTAATCATGATTCCCTCGGGAAGAAAAATAACTATCCATTTGTATGGTTTTCTTTTCCAATTTCTTTATTTACCAGATGATTCATAACCTTGAATCGATTTTATTGATTTTCACTTGTTAGAGGGCACTGTATCTCTGCTGTATTCCTTAATGTCTATGATGACTTAATAACACCTTATCGCAATTTGAATATCCATCCATTTTTAACATGCAGGCCACCAGAAGTTGCTTTACGAGCACAAGTCAAGCAAATGCCAAATGTTCAACTTTCAAAACCCCAGGAGAATAAATGTAAGAACAGTCTTATCTAATACAAATTTTAAAACAATATTAAAAGTATGAAGGCATGAATGTTTTAATAAAAAGAGCTATTATATTGATATTATCTATATGTAATATATTTATGAAATTATTTTCAAGGGATGAAATATCCCATTAACCTTAATTACTTTAGTGTGTATCTCATAACAATGTAGGAGGGATTTATGAATATTAAGTATTATTTTTATTAGAATTTAGTAATTAGTATTTAGAAAATGTTATAAGTATGGAAAAGGTTAAATGATATATTATATGATACTTATTAATTGTATTTTTGTCTAGTATTGATATGTGATTTTTTAGGTTTATAGTATATATATTTTGACTTTGTTAAATATTCAAAACTACTTTAACTGTATGAAAATATATTGCTTTTAATTGTTGGGGTTAAGGGATCTTATTGCCAACAATAGATTTATTAGGATAGAGGAATACCTTAAATAATGTGATCAAAGACAATTAAACAAATGTATTATCTACTAGTAACATTGAAGAAAGCACATGATGTCTCAACATGAATAATCATTATAGATGACTATATGCTACCACACACTAAGAATCAATAGTTGTTTGCTAACTATAGTCGATGTGTACATGTCTTCCTGTATAGGGCCTCCACTACCAACTTTAAGCTTGTGATAATAGAGACAAACATCTGACCACTTCTTTTAGCTTTCAATATTTCAAAACATCCTCCTGAATACAACCATGCCTCTAGGTTGTGCCACATGAACTCCAACTCTACAACACATGCATTTGCATTGCCATTAATGCTTCTAATATCACTCCAGTAAATATACATGTGTGAGTTCTTATTCAAATGACTTACAGTAACTACCATAATATCACTACATGTAGATAGATATCCAACAACAATTGAAACTCACCACATGCACATTACATTTTATAACTGTTCAATAGTTTGTAGATAAACTTTCTTTAAGAATTCTCTATAGGTGAACAACACACCCATGTTCCAACATTCATCAACTTGATATTTACCACAAGAGAGAGTGTTGTATGTAACCCAATAATTTAACCTCATCCAAAAAAATGGGACAAACCCAGTTCATCCTTTTACTACATAAACTTGGAGGTACCTACATGTTTAGTCAAAGAATTAGTAGTATTTGCTTGAATATCAATTTTATTCATCTAGACTCTCCTATTTTCAACCATCTCCTAGACAAAGTAATATTGCACATCTATGTGTTTGGTTCTTGCATAGTAAACATGATTTCTTGCTAAACAAATTGCACTCTATGAATCACAGTTCATTAATACTTGATTCTTAAAACCAATAATGTCACATAATCTCTTTAACCACATAGTTTTTTACAAGCATGTGTTGTAGCTATATATTTTGCTTCATTTATGGATAGTGCAACTATTTTCCACCTCTTGCTCATCCTTATAAGTACTGCATAAATATATAATTAATACATAACCACTTGTTGATCTTTGGTTATCAAGATCCCTAGGCCAATCAAAATAATAAATCCATCTATACTCAACATATTTCCAACATCATTAGTACCATTATAATTAAAATAATAATCTAAATTTCCTTACAAGTATTTGAACACTCATTTTATCTATTTCCAACATTCTTTACTTGGCTTAGCCATGAACCTACTCAAAACTCTCACTACTTGAGCAATGTCTAGTCTTGTGTAGTACATCACATACATAAGACTTCCTATTGCACTAGCATATGGAAACCTACTTATATAATCCAAAACCTATATAAACTTAGGAAGTTGTTCAAAAAATTTTTTTGTACCAACTAGTAGGGGTGTACTTACTAGTTTACCATCATGCATGTCAAACCACCACAAAATAGTCTCAAGATATTCCCTCTAGCTTATCCATAATTTATTGTTGGCTTTGTCCCTATGTATCTATATATACCAAGTGTGGATCTAGCATCACCTAAGTCTTTCATCTCAAACTTTGTAAACAATTGAGCTTTAAGTCCCTTAATTTTAATGTTTTATTAATGATTAACATATCATCAACATATAAAATAGTAATAGATTGATCACCAACCTATCTATAGTATACACAATGGTCAACATTACTTCTAGAAAAACATAATTCTAACACATATGAATCAAAATTTTGATTCCACATGCATGGTGACTTCCTTAATCTACATTATGACCTTTTTAACTTACAAACTATATTCTCTTTACCTCTTACCTTGAATTATTAAAGACATTCCATGTTGATTTCATCCTTTAAGCCACTATTAAGGAATGTTGTCTTTACATCCATTTGCTCTATTTCAAGATCATATGTTGCAACTATATAAAAAAGCATCCTTATATAACTCAACTTAGCTACCAAAGAGAAAATCTCACCAAAGTCAATTCCCTCTACTTGGGAATAACCATTTTCCAATAATCTTGCCATGTACTACTCAAGTGATCCATCTACTCTAAACTTCTTTTTGAACACCCATTTACAACCTATGGGTTTCCTACCTCCAGGAAATGCTACCAAGTCCCAAGTCTTACACTATTTCAATAACAACATCTGCTCACTCATATAAGTATTTTGATTTTTGTAAGGATATTTTGTTTAACTAGTAGAAAGAGTTTCCTTTCATATTGGAAATAATAGAGAAAAAATATATTTTAAGTTATTCACTTGGATGTGTTTGGTCTAGTGGATGTCAGTTTAATGGGTTAATATCATTATTATGTTGCATTAATTGATTATTAATTTAGATACACTTGGGTTTATTTTCTATGTTTTAAATCTAAAGTTTTTTCCAAATTTATGAATTTTAAGACACTCAAGTAGAGAAATGGTTGGATAAGAAAATAAAGGTGTTGAGATTTCACAATGGCAGTGAGTATTACTCTAAGGAATTTCATGATTTCTATAGATATACAAGTATTGTTTAGTAGAAGATTATCACTCATATGCCTCGATAGAATGTGGTTGTAGAGAGGATGAGCTAAACCTTAATGGAAAGAGCTAGAAGTATGACGAATGGTACACAATTGGATTAGTACTTTTGGGTAGAGGCTATAAGTATTTATTGTTACTTGATAACCCAATCTCTTTGCTAAACTCTTATAGAAAATACTTGTTATGAAGTGCAAATACGTAAGAAACCTTTTGTTTCACATTTAAGGGTATTTGGTTGTGAGTCTTTTGTTCACATTCCTAAGGAAAAATGATATTCTAAGTTGGATCCAAAAGCATAGGAATGCATATATTTGTTAGTAATGATGAAAATGTACAAGCTTATAAGCTTTGGAATCATCTAACATTAATAATGATTTATTCTAAGGATGTGATTTTTAGGGAGCTTAAATTGTTTTTAGATTTTATGTAGCCAAAAGAAAAGGAAAGAAAATAATGCATTTTAAGACTAAGGTTGAGAACTGAGAAGATACAATTGTTGAAGAATAGAACGATGGATTAGAGGATGGGGATGAAGAAGAGGATTCAAGTGATGTTTCTAAGACATTTGAGCATGTATGGGAATAAGAAAAGTCCCTTACTCCAACCTTGAGATGAACCATGAGACAGAAGAACCTAGTTGACAAGTATAGTCCACTAGACTTCTATTGTGTATTTGAATTATGTATTGATGATGAACCAAGATCTTGCAGGGAAGCTCTTTCTTTAGATAACATGATTCTTGGATAGAGGCCACACAAGAGTAGATTATGGCCTTGGATCTATATGTTATGCATAGGATCTTTTGAGTTTGCAAGGAAAAGAAAACCATTGGTTGAAAGTGGGTGTACTCAAAAAGAAATTTGAAGTAGATGGTAAATTAGAGAGGTATAATGCCAAATTGGTGGCTAAGGGCTACTTCGAGAGGGAGTTGCTTTTTGTGAAATTTTCTCTTCTATTGCTAAATTGACTTCCATTAGATTCCCACTTTATATTATTTTTTCTTATTATTTTGAAGTATAGTAAATGGATGTAAAAATTACTTTCTTGCATGGGCGTCTTGAAGAAAAATTTTATATGTGATAGTAAGATGAGTTTGAAAAAATTGCTTTGCTAGTTAAATAATTATTGTATGGTTTGGAACAATCACCTTGGATGTGGTATCAAAAGTTTGATGTTCTTGCATTGAATTTGGGTTATGTTAGAAGTGAGGAGGATCACTATATTTATATTAAATGTATTTATGATAAAATAATAATCATTATCTTGTATGTTGATGATATGTTTTTGGTAACAAGGTGATGATTAGGGAACTTAAAACTTAACTTTCTGGTGTGTTAACATGAAGGATCTAGGGGCAAAAAAAATATTTTGGGAATAGAAATTAGTAGGGATCATGTTCACATAAAAATTTGGCTTAGTTACATTAGATGCCTTGGATAGTTGATTCATGAGTCTTTTGTAGGTTGAGCACTATTATTTTGTCAAAATATTGTTAGATTGAAGGGAGAAAGTTGGATGTATTGATGTAGCACCTCTTTTGGAAATTAATATAGACTTGGCCTCTCTTATATGGTAGAGTTTTTCTCTTGAAAGGGTTTTTTAATGTACATCTAATGTTATGTATTTAATGATATGTGTTTTCTAATTTTAATTTATTGATTTAAATCCCTACATGCTTTTCCATGTTCTATTTTAGTTTTATAATGGTTTATCGCATGATCTAAATCATATTTGAATAATTAATTTTTCATTATCACTACATTTGTCCACCTATTTAATCAACATATCAAGAGTGAAAATTAATCTAGTTTTGTACATCCCATTTGAATGGACAAAATTTTGACACAGAGTACCTTGATATGGTTGTGCTAGAATATTTTGTGGGAATCATTGCTTCATCAGAGCTACATCACCAACAACTTTTGTAATAGTGGATTAAATAAAATTTATATCAAAGGACAAATTGAATATTTCTTAATCTCCCTAATAGTAATCATATCATCCTTTAGATCGATTGCTTATGCTTGAGCCTCTTCAAGTTCATCAATTTCATAGGTTTTGATTAAAATACAATCTTTTAAAGGAAGTGAATTTGTAAGATTCGGTTGAAATGCCACCCGAGAATGCAGGAAAGAAAAGATATAAATCAGAAATAAGCAAGAATAAAGTGTGATCTACTCAAGAGAATGCAAATCATACAATGAGATGAGATTAGATACACATATGAAAGCAATGGGTGGATATATATAGGATTTACTACCCAATGTTGAATGCACATGATAATTGAGAGGGGGGGTGAATCGGCTGTATCTTAAAACTTCAAAACCCTCTCAAACATTCAGATCTACATTAACTCAATTAACCCTTAGTGTGTTAGAATGATTAATCATAAAAGTAGATAACAGAAGTAGAACCAAAACAACATCATACACAAGGAAACACCAGATTTACATGGAAAAACCAAGAAGGGAAAAACCATGGTGAGGATTAGCTCACAATATAAAGTAATATCAACACTTAATACAATAGGGCTCACTACCAGAGGGCTCACTACCCAAAAGAAAGAAAGGCTTACTGCCAGAATAGAAAAGAAGACAGAGAAGAATGTTACAATGAGAAAACCATCTCAATGCAATAGAGAAGTCCACCACAACATCACCATCACCTTCATAGTATGACTGATGAATTGTAGACACCTTCTGCTCACTGCATCTAGTAATCTAACACATGAAAGCTTGCACTGCACTTTACAAACTCACACTTTACAACTCTACAATTCACATCTTGCCCATCACACACATCTATCTTCACATCCCTCAACAAGTCAACACTTATTTATACTATCTTCAACCTTGAAAACATTCTCCAAGGTCGACAATACACCTTAACCATGTAAATTCAAATTAGGTCGGCACCAAAACATTCCAGTGGTGGAAAGGAATGAAGGTAGACCACAACACACCTTAGCTTGGACCTATATCCACTCATACATGTGATACCACACTTCCACAATCACCAAAGTAGATCCACAATTAGTGTAAATACCCAAGGTCGGCCAAACCTGTGTTAACACCCTAATTATTTAAGTACATGCTTCCTCAAAACCAAAGATGACTCATGGACCACACACCATGCTTGAACATGATCTAGAATATTCCACAAACACCTGACATCCAACAAATTCCTTCACAACAAATTTCACCTAAAGAAAGTACACACCTAGTATACTCAAACATCTCTGCTATACATTGCAACTCAAGAAATCAACTTGCGAAGCTCCAAACCATGAACAACTTCAACTGAAGGTAGATATGAACCTTATAAACACACTTCTAGAACCACAAGACCTGAAACCACTCTGCAGAGAAATGCAAAGCGAAAACATTTCTCCTAGACACCTCTGCAATACACAGTTCACACACTAGTGAACACACCTTCCTCTGCACATCGATCCAGCACACCAAATTATGAATGCATCACCTTTGAACACCTCTAATCAACATATGCAAACCACATGAGTAGATCTTCAACATAGAAGAAATGTGGAGAAAAACCAGAACACCACACTGTATGCCAGAACACCTCTACAACACACTATTTCCACTTTTATTTAAATTTTCTCAAAAGAACTTGGAAACCAAGCACCGGAAGCATATCATCAACATCTTTAGCACTTCCTCATCATCAGAGACAACATCAACTCACTACCAGTGCTCACACTCTTGCAACAATCTCTTGCTCATATAGTTGACACCAATGATAATACAAACTTGTTGACATCAACGAAAACACTAACTGTACATACTTGCAACAATCTCCCCCTTTGTCATTGATGGCAACACATGATGCGAAAAACCATCAACACAACAACATCCTCAATACTTTGCTTCATACCAACTCTTTTCCTTTCTCTTTCTCTCCCCCTCATCTTACTACTCTCCTTTTCTCAACTAACTCTTTTCTTTTTTCATATTATTCTCTCTCCCCCTTTGACATCAATGGAAAAGGGAGACACATTTATCTCTCACTCTACCCTTTAGACATTACTCATACTTGTATCTACTCACCACTTCTTTGCAACATCTTTTCTTTTACTACTCTGCATACTCCCCTTAGGAGCATATGGAAAATGTAACAACACATATCCTTTAACACAACATGTACACCAACACTTACTCCCCTTGAATGCAACAACCAACAAAGCTACTACCTACTCCCCTTGAGAGGTAGCCTCCAATATGTCATGTCCCCTTTATAGCAAAAATAAATTGGTGAAATTATTAGTCCATTTCTATTTTCCCATGGGCTAATGTAAATCAGAAGGGAAAATATTTTATTTAATATTTTAATTGTAATCCCGCTAATTAAGGATTTATTATTTTCGGGAGCAATTAAATATTAAATACTTTAATTTATTTGCACAAGTGGGGAATATGAGGTGTAATTGTAAATCCCAAGAGTGATTTTAGGAGATCTTATGACAGGTTCCTAAAAATAGTTGATTTTATGACAGCTTGTAAGAGGGGAGTTATTTCTTATTTTTAGCCAAGAATCTTGCATGGATTATGACACGTAAGCACCATTTGAGGAAATTTGTTGGAAATTAAATTATTTTAATTTATTTTCCAAGAGAAGGACGTTTGGATTTGCAAATATTATAAATATGCAAGTATTTTCTTTCAGAAGGGCTTTTTGATCATTTTACAACCCAAATTTCTGAATTTGAGCACTTGTGCTTGGATTTTCTTCAGTGGACGGAAACCCATTGGAGTTAGAGGCTTGTGGAAGAAAACCCATCAGTCTCAAGTGATTAGAGGATGAAAAACCTTTGGTTATAGAGAGTAATTCCATCCAGGGATTGCATTGGGCTTCAAAGGATTGTGCAGTTTCGGCAGTTTTACAGTATTGTGTTTGTAGGTTGTTCTGTTGCAGTTTTGGTGCTTCTAGAGGTGTTGTTTGGTGCTGCTGTTGTGTTTCATGTGTGTTTCTATATATTTTCTATTTTACATCTATTCCAGGTTCTAGAGATCATTCCTTGCACATTTGGGAGGTGTTGTGGTGATTTTAGTAGTGTTCAGTGACTTTCCCAGTGTATATTTCGGTGTAGTTTGAGTAGTTTGTTGTGGGTTTTATTTTATTTGTTGCAGAAGTTTACTGTTATGTTTATAAGATGTATCTGACCTATTATCAGGTGTTTACAATAGAAATTTCAAATAAATTGAGTTTATGGAGTTTGCAGTGATTTTGGGTGTTATTCGGTGTTCTTAGTTTTGGGGGTTTTGCATAAAAATTGTTGTACAAACTCATATTGCTTGTTGCTATTGTAAATCAGTGTCTTAGACCTGATTACATGTTATCACATTAGAAATTCAATGCAAAACTATTTTGGAGAAGTTTCATGCTTTTGGGTGTTAGTTCTGTGTAAGACTAGCTTGCTAGTCTTGGTGAAATTGTTGTATGTTTTCGGTGAAAGTAATTAATTCATTTCAAGATCTGATTTTAAATTGAAATATTTCAGTTGGGTACATTACAGTGGTATCAGAGCTAAGATCTTGCCAGCCTATAGGGTATAAAGCTAATTTTTATACAGAAAGATGAAGACATTTCAGGAATCCATGATGGAAATGATGCAAGAATTTCAAAAATCTCAGAAGAATCTATTGGCATTGATGAAGGATCCAGAAATAAAGAAAATATTTTTGAAGAAAAAACTAGCAAGTGTTGAAGAAAAACTAGAAGAGGTGATCGATACATCAGAACCAGAAAAGGTCAAGGAAGAAATGGTGAAGGTGGAGCATAAAGAAAAATCAGATTTGTAAGAAATTGAAAAGAAGAAAAACTTGGAGAAATCCACCATAAAATTTGAAGGTAAAAATTGTTTGGAAATAGAAGATGTTTATTTTACTTCTAATGATTGTAAATATCAGGAAAATATTGATGAAGTTGAGGAGGAAAAGTCATCTATTGTTAGTTGTGAAGAGCCCAAGATGGATGGACATGCACCAATTCATGCACTATCTTCTGAACATCCAAATGGTAAGCCATTGTTTGATTTGCATAGTAGAATTGTAGATGGGTATGCATTTGAGAAGAATATTTTGGATAGTCCTAATTCAAGGGTTTTGAATCACAAAAATGGAGTTATTGAGGCTATCTCAATGAACTCTCTTTTAAGAAATGAGGATGAACATTTTATTTGCAGCCCAAGGTATGAAAATATTTCAAATTTGTCTCCTTCTATGTCACTACAAAATTCTTGTCATCATGGAAAGCATGCTAAAAAAGGTGATAGAATGAGGGATACAACTTGCAGTATAGGGCATGAGTACTCTTTGAGACAAGTCCAAAATTGTGTTTTCATATGGGATCCAGGTAATCTCTTGAGGATTAAAGTAGTTAGAGGCACTCTTGAGTTCCCCATCTCATCTATTTAGAATGAAAGGAAGTTTATGAGGATCCATATAGGGTTTGTTGTGCTTTCTAATCACATTATGAAGGATCAATGTTCACATTTTATGGATCACTTGTGCAATCCAAGTACCACACTTGAAGAAAATATTTTGGGTAATGGTCCAATGGAGATAGGCAAATTGAGATGCTTATCATGGCAATGTGGTAAGGAAAGAAGGTGTCAATTTGATGTTGTCAATTTTATTACTAAGCATGGCATAGTACTTTCAGGACCAAGCTTCATACAGGTTTTCTACTATTGGGTGTATGGAGGAGTTTACAAGAAGGATAAGATTCAAAAAGATGGCCTCATTGTTACTAGCATCAAGAAGGTTGCAAAGATATCATGTTTGGGTCATATCAACGAAACTGCAAACATGAAGGAGAATGGAATTCAAGAAGTATTTGATGAGCCAATGAAGGTACCCAACTCTTATCTTATTTTTTTCATTTCAGATCTCTCACATCCTTTTGTGGAAGGATATGATGTTTCACGGGAAGGTGATTGGGCTTCATTAATGCAAAGGTGTGGCTTCATTCAAATTGAGAACATGAAGTTGACAGCTGTAGGAAATGGGTTTCCTATTTATGTTAGAAGATTCCAGTATGTTTTAGAGTTTTCTATGGGTTGCATCAAGTATTTGTGCTTAACACTTGCTGCACTATGTGTTTATGATGAGGAGTTCCAAGATGACCCTATTGAAGAATATGCACATGAAATGGACATCTTTCCAGATATAGATGTCAAATTTCAACTTGCCAAAATTTTCAAATCAGCAACCTATGCAGAAAATATCAATTTGATCATACATGAGCATGAGGAAAATAATGTGAAGGATCACATGGTTCTATGGTTGCAGCCTAAGAGTCAAATGCAAGGAGCCATAGGATGTCACTTCCGATATGACTATGGTAATGGAGCAATCTTGAGTTCTGGTAAGAAACACAATCTACTTTATGTTATTCAATTGCTTTCAAATCCACAAAGAATGGTGTTTAGTAATATGTTCCCAAGATCACCATTAGATAGAAGATTCCAACATGTCATAGAGTTGGAAATTAATTTTCATCAGAAAAATTTGAGGAAGAATGATGTCACATATTTGGGCTATGTCACTAGTGCTCAGGGCATACATGAGGATGCAAGACAAGAAGCATTGGAAGGGATTGAAAAGGTGAACAACTCATGTTACATACTTATAATTTCAGATTTCTTACAAGCATTGTTTATAGGATGTGATGATTTAGGAAAAGGAGTTGTTTTGGTTATAATGCAAAGGAGAAACTCCATAAAATTTGAAAGCATGAAGCACAAAGATTCAGGAGATAGTCTCAAGTTCTTTTCAAATCCACTTGTCTTGTATGATCAACAACAAAAATAGAATTTCAGAAGTATACAAATATTTGTGGAGAGATTTTCAGTCCTTTCATGGTTGTCCACCAATCCTACATCAGTCACATTGATAATTATTACATAGGTTTGCCATTTTTGTAGTTGTTACACCATTTGCATGTTGTTGATTTTGATAAATTCAGTTATGAACAACTATAGATTGATGTGTTTGGAGGAAGTATCCTTGCATGATGATGTGACAAGAAGGTCTACAATATTAGTGAACACTAATCAATCCATCATAACACTAATTTGGAGAAGATTCAGGGAAGTTGTTCCAGTAGTGCAGTATGTGAGTGTTGCTTGCAGGTTTGCAATGAAGTTGTGTGAAGATTTGGGGGTTTTGTGTATTGGGGAATGTGTTGCTATTGTAGATCAATTTCATGCTACTATAGATCATTTCATATTATTATTTTTCCAACTCATATCAGCTTCAGAAGTTGCAGTTTTTGTCTTTCAATTTGGAGCAAAACAATGTTGGCAATATTGTGTGATTTGGAGTTTTTATTTGACAGTCATGAGATTTTTATGTTATGGACATTATAACATGATTCTTGCATTGGTGTATATGAAAATGTATGGTAATCCTTGGAATAAGAGTGATGAGTCACAGAAATGGGCTGACAAGTTGGTGCTTGTAGATGGCCTCATTTGGCACAAGGATAGAATCTTTCCAAATTTTTACACTAAATTGAAGCAAAATATTTTGTGGAGAAATCTTGAGGAGGGAGTTCTCAAAAATGCCAAGGAGTACAGCATCTTCCATAATGATATGGTAAATCATGTTGTTCTAGTAAGTTTGTTGCAGCCATTGCTTACCTCTTATCAAGATTGGAAAAGTGTTTACATGGACATCATCTTCTATTTCGATGAGTTGTTGTTTGGAGATTCATTTTTTGATGATTTGTGGTGTATATGTTGCTGTTATATGATGCTACTTGTTGCTCCTCTACTGAACACTTGTTGTTATAAATCAGTCCATGAATATGAAAGCAACACCTCTCGGGTTGAGGTAAAGTATGGGCCAATTGTTGTGCATTCCTGCAATGTATATTTCAGTACTTTGGAGGTAAGAGAAGTAACTATTTCTCAGTTTCATATTTGCTGTAATGGAGAGTGCATTGATAGTTATATCAGTCCTAGAAGTAGCAAAAAACATATTTATATCATTGGGAGAAGTTGCAGGAGTTTCAATTTTATCTTATCTCATGCTAGTGCATTTGACAAGTTTACTAAATCTTTGTGGGAATATGTGGATCAGTTGGAGTATGAGAAAGAATGCATCAAAGGCTTAAATATCCAAGAGCTCAGATTGCATAGATATTATTGTTTGATTCTTGGAATTGGTAGAAATGAATCTGAGTTTTCAGGTTTTCACAGTGTTCTATGGCAAGAATTGCAACATCGCATAGGTACGGGATCAAGGCTTTTTGTGCAATATAACATAATTTGGAAGCATCATGGTTTTAATTGCTTGAGGACAAGCAATTTTGAGGAGGGGAGATTTGTCATGTCCCCTTTATAGCAAAAATAAATTGGTGAAATTATTAGTCCATTTCTATTTTCCCATGGGCTAATGTAAATCAGAAGGGAAAATATTTTATTTAATATTTTAATTGTAATCCCGCTAATTAAGGATTTATTATTTTCGGGAGCAATTATTTATTAAATACTTTAATTTATTTGCACAAGTGGAGAATATGAGGTGTAATTGTAACTCCCAAGAGTGATTTTAGGAGATCTTATGACAGGTTTCTAAAAATAGTTGATTTTATGACAGCTTGTAAGAGGGGAGTTATTTCTTATTTTTAGCCAAGAATCTTGCATGGATTATGACACGTAAGCACCATTTGAGGAAATTTGTTGGAAATTAAATTATTTTAATTTATTTTCCAAGAGAGGGACATTTGGATTTGGAGCTATTATAAATATGCAAGTATTTTCTTTCGGAAGGGCTTTTTGATCATTTTATAACCCAAATTTCTGAATTTGAGCACTTGTGCTTGGATTTTCTTCAGTGGACGGAAACCCATTGGAGTTAGAGGCTTGTGGACGAAAACCCATTAGTCTCAAGTGATCAAAGGATGAAAAACCTTTGGTTATAGAGAGTAATTCCATCCAGGGATTGCATTGGGCTTCAAAGGATTGTGCAGTTTCGGCAGTTTTACAGTATTGTGTTTGCAGGTTGTTCTGTTGCAGTTTTGGTGCTTCTAGAGGTGTTGTTTGGTGCTGCTGTTGTGTTTCATGTGTGTTGCTGTATATTTTCTATTTTACATCTATTCCAGGTTCCAGAGATCATTCCTTGCACATTTGGGAGGTGTTGTGGTGATTTTGGCAGTGTTCAGTGACTTTCCCAGTGTATATTTCGGTGTAGTTTGAGTAGTTTGTTGTGGGTTTTATTTTATTTGTTGCAGAAGTTTGCTGTTATGTTTATAAGATGTATCTGACCTATTATCAGGTGTTTACAACAGAAATTTCAAATAAATTGAGTTTATGGAGTTTGCAGTGATTTTGGGTGTTATTCGGTGTTCTTAGTTTTGTGGGTTTTGCATAAAAATTGTTGTATAAACTCATATTGCTTGTTGCTATTGTAAATCAGTGTCTCAGACCTGATTACATGTTATCACATTAGAAATTCAATGCAAAACTATTTTGGAGAAGTTTCATGCTTTTGGGTGTTAGTTCTGTGTAAGACTAGCTTGCTAGTCTTGGTGAAATTGTTGTATGTTTTCGGTGAAAGTAATTAATTCATTTCAAGATCTGATTTTAAATTGAAATATTTTAGTTGGGTACATTACACAAAATTAGTCCAAAACAAGGAATGAGTCTTGAAATCCACTAGACTGATGCAACACCTTATGCATCTAGTTCAAAGGAGGGGTAATAACCCTCAACTTCTCCCAAAGATACTCAAAAGTATCCTTAGGAAGAGCCTTAGTGAATATGTTAGCAACCTGATCCTTTGTAGGCACATACTCAAGCTTCACTTCATTCTCTGCAACCTTCTCTCTCAAAAAGTGATAACAGATGGAGATATGTTTTTTCCTTGAGTGCATCACTAGATTCTTTGAAATATTAATAGCACTTGTATTATCATAGAAGATAGGAATTGGTTCATCATATACAACTCTAATATCCTTCAAGGTTTGCCTCATCCAAAACACCTGTGTGTAGCAAGATGTTGCTACAATGTATTGTGCCTATGTAGTAGATAAAGACACTGAATCTTGTTTCTTGCTTAGCCATGACACCAATTTGTATCCAAGAAAGAATGCACCACCACTTGTACTTTACCTGTCATCTACACAACCAACCCAATCTGCATTTGTGTAAGCACTTAGAGTAAAGTCAATATCCTTTGGATACCACAAGACATGATCTGGAGTGCCCTTTAAATATATGAATATCCTCTTCACTACTACAGCATGTGACTCTCTAGGATCTTCTTGAAATCTAGCCACAAGACAAACTACATGCATAATATTCAATCTAGTAGTAGTTAGATATAGCAATCCTCCAATCATTGATCTATACCTACTCTGATCAGGCTTAGGAGTTTCATCATTCCTGCTCAACTTGCAACCAATAACCATAGGGGTACATATTGGTTTCTTCCATTCCAAACTTTTTCAACATTTCCTTGATATACTCTGATTGCAAAATAAAAATACCTTTACCTATCTGATTGATTTGTAACCCAAGGAAGAAATTCATCTCCCCAAACATAGATATTTCAAACTCTTTCTACATCTCTTCTACAAATTTCTTACACATAGCTTCATTTCCCCAAAAAATAATGTCTTGAAAAAACACAACTACAATCAAGATTTGATCATTTTCAACTTTGAAGTAAAGATTACTATCTGCAGTACTTTTATTGAATCCTAGCTGTAACAAGTACATGTCTAACCTTGCATACCAAGCTCTAGGAGCTTGCTTCAATCTATATAGTTCCTTCTTCAATATGCAAAGCATATCTAGTTTTTCTGATAACTAAAATCCTTCTGGTTGTTCTATGTATACTTCTTCCAATTCACCATTCAAGAAAGCAGACTTCACATTCATTTGATATACTTTGAAATCCTTATGTGTTGCAAAAGCCAAAAACATTCTGATGGCTTCCATTCTTGCCACCGGAGCATATGTTTCCTCAAAGTCTATTCTTTCTACTTGTGAGTAGCCTTTACACACAAGTCTTGCCTTCTTTCTTACCACTTCTCCATTCTCATTCAGTTTTTTCTGGAATACCCACTTAGTTCCAATCACATTTTTGTTTGTTGGTCTTGGGACAAGTTCCCAAGTCAGATTCTTTTCGATCTATATTAGTTCTTCTTCTATAGCTTTGATCTAATACTCATCCTTGCATGCTTCAATCACTATTTTAGGTTCAACTTTAGAAAGTAGACATAGATTTACCCGTGCTTCAGCAATCCTTCTTGTCAATGCACCTTTGGTCTTATCACTAATGATTTATTCTTTTGAATGATGCTTCTACACATACTTGGGAGTTTTAGGAATCTTTTCTAAAGCTTCTTCCTCTTCAATATGCACTTCTTTTTCCTTATATTTTTCTTCTTCTTTGCAAGAAGACTCATCTGATTCATATCCATTCACCTCTGAATTCTTCTGGAGGTCTTCATCAACATTGACATTTGCACTCTTAACAATCTTTCTTAGCCTCTTGTTGTAGCACTGGTAAGCTTTGCTTTTATTAGAATATCTAAGGAAGATACCTTCATCAGACCTTGCATCAAACTTTCCTAAATTTTCTTCATATCTTATGATGTAACATTTACTTCCAAACACTCTGAAGTATTTGATAGTAGGAATCCTTCCATACCATAGCTCATAAGGAGTCTTTGAGCTATTTTCTCTTGCTTGCACTCTATTCAGTATATAAACAACAATATGAATTATTTCTCTCCAATAGACTTCGAGTAGATTTGCTTCTTTTATCATTATCCTTGCAGCTTCTTGAGTAGTCCTATTCTTTCTTTCAACCACTCCATTTTTCTGAGGAGTCTGTTGATGGTGGTTTTAGCACACAACAATGTAGGTGAATACATGCATCTCACCTCTCTTGAAAAAGGTATACTATCCTAGATAGGACTGCCCCAAGGATAATACAGCTAGGTCTTAGCTTGTGTGGATAACTCAATGGAATGTACCAGCTGTGCCAACAAGGAGTCTTACATGAAATGTAGGGTTTATGAAATATGACAGCAAAGTATATGTAAAAACCCTAGGTGGTTCAATCTGTGAAGTCTAAAATTTTAGCAAATGGGCAACATGAAATGCTGCTCAAACCCTAAATCTACCAAATTTGATGTAAAGAAAATACAAAAGGAAAGGGAGAGGGAGAAGGGATAAGAGAAATCCTATAGCCAATTGCAAAAATGATCAACACACAGATAGATAGATTCCCAACAATAAATAAATCTCTGCTTAACTAGGCAGCATACAATACCACAGAGACTATGCAATCTTCTAAGGAAATGTAATGATTTTCAAACTGTGGAGGGTTCATTCAACACCCAATTCTTGGCACAACTCAATGAAATCACACAATTGAACTTATCTCATATAATATATGCCTAGACTAACCATGCACAATGACATACAATCAACAAGCCATTAATGGTATGGACATAAAATCCATCAAATATTTGAATTATTAATCACAAATGCAAATGAATATCAACTAACTTCATATTGACATGAACCATGAAATCCAAAATAAGACAACACAGAAACACAAATTCCCAGCAATTCCTACAAAACTTGCATTGTATTGACTAAATTTTGGCAGAGTCTCAGCAATTCACTGTTAAATCTTACTTACAATGAGAGAAGAGGATGGCCCTTTTATAGACAAGGCACCATATCAAGTTTTTCAATGGACAATGGAGATTAACTCAACACCAATGGTCCAGATTACATGGCATTAATTTTAGATGGTGGGTAGTTACAATCTTGGGTTTGTTTTTGTCTTGTAGGAAAAAGATGAAAAAATAGATTTTTAGCTCATGAGAACAAGACGAAATAACAACTTTTTGAGTTGTCTAATGGGACAAATGACTTTTCCAAGGTGCTGACTAGTCAAGAAGAGTGTGTGGCACATTTTTTGTGAAAGCACATCCAACTAGATGCTTGCTGGATACAACTTTTGATGATTGGAGTACTAGAACAGCTGTGAACATGTCTTGGACATTGGACTGGATCTACAGGAACAATAATGAAGTAGACTTGATATTCTATCTTCAAGCTCCAGGGGATCATCTCCATCATCTTGGACATCATATTAACTTCCTCTTGCATGTGCATCATCAATTTGGTTGATAAAATAAAGGTTCTGCATGTCTGGGTCAACACTGCACTTCTATGTGTTCACCTTCCAAGATAGCTCCAACAAGCTCTTGTGCCCTTCAAGACCTACAATTCACAATTCAAAGCATCAATTTCATCTTAAACAATCATTTTCAATCAATACAAGTCAAAATATATCCATTTGTAGCCTTGGATTCATCCGGAACAACGCATTGTCAATGTTGCTTCCTTATGAACAACTCCACAAATCCAGTGTTTTCAACATGATCTTTTATGTTTTTCATCATAATTTTCAAGTACCCATTTGGCCAATATAATAATATGGGATGTTTTTGTAGCTATTTGAATCCATTTGGAGACATTTGTTTTGCATTTTTATAGCCTTTTTTGTAAAAAGCAAGATTTTTGGGGGGTACTGACTTTTCATGTGCAGTAGAATTAATTGTTGTAAAACATGCCCAGAATCCACACAAACTTGGTATAAATGTTGGTCATGATGTGATAGATTGATATTAAATTCAAATTCATCAAGAAAATCCAAGTTTCCCCTTCAAAAAATGTGGTTTTTGGCCCAAATTGGCAAAAAGCACTGATTTTGGGGTGTACTGACTTAAGGCAGTGCATCCCATTTTTCATGCAAGTCCATGACCCATGTTTTTAATGCAAGGAATACGAAAGAGGGAAGGCATGGCTTTTGGATCGGATTGACTAATAGGATCTCATGAGGTCAGTCGGTGTGGATTCTAGCACAAGTTTGTGGCGAGTGAATTTAGCGCTAAGAGTGTGAAGGCATATTGGAGGGGTTTTAGTGCAGATTGACCTAGTGCAGTTTTTAGGACCTACAGACAAAAGGTAGTGGAAGCGATTTTTAGTGCAAGTCAGTAAGGTCTATTTTTTGTGCTAGGTGGTGGGACTGATTTTAGTGCTAAGTGTAGTAGGGGTTGTTTTTAGTGCCAGATTTGGAAATGTTTAGGGTGACAATATATTTCAAAATATATTTAAGTATATGTTTAGATATTGAAAGGAAGCTAGGTGTGTGGAAAATGCTTCCTACACTAATCTAATGAGGGGAGGAGAGTGTAAATTCAATTTTATCCTTACTATTATAGCAATGTTAAACCCACTAACAGAGATATTGTAGCAAACACATAAACAAGAAGGTAAGATAGAAGAAGAGAGACACAAGATATACGTGGGGAGAACCCTTATCGAGTGAAAAACCCCACACCCCAAGACTTGCACAATGTATTATCAAAACTGAAATGGTTTACAATACACTTGCAATGCAAGTTCTCAGGAGTCTTTAACACTCATATCTAGAGACAAACTAGTAGCATAACAGTACCTGTCAAACCTGTAATACATCTCCTCTTCAAAGCACCTGTTTATATAGAATATATAAGGCAGAAATGGCTCCACATAGGGATGGGCGTCCAACATGGCATCATGGCCCAGAACCCATGCCTATGGACATTTGTCCAATTCTGTAGGATGCTCCTGACACTTCTCAAGTCACCCCATCCCAAGGAGGTCACCTATTTCCAAAATGGGCTATGACAGATGCTCTTACTACTCTTACAACTGTGATAGAATCTGTCATAGCTGTCATAACTTACAGCTGTAAGAGAATTTATCATACATAGGCTATAAATAGCATATTTTCTTACAACATGTCATAGTCCACCTTGGGGCGTCCAAAGATGCCTTTTTCAAAGATGCTCTTCGACACATGTCTTCACCTGTCATAGAATCTCCTATTTCTGACTCTTATATGTCATAACTTTGTCACAGGAATCTGTCATGATCGTTATGGTCAATATTCCCTTACACAACATCCAAGACGTTGACACATGGTAAAATATTCCTACCACTAAATGGGACGCCTATCTCCTCATTTGAGGACAAAAATACATGTGGTAATATCCATGTAGGATGACACATCATCGTGCCAACTCCCACAATATGACAACATAGGATTTGCATCCAAATAATACAATAGGCAATAAATAAATAAATACAATGTAAAAATATAAGGAATTACCAAGGTTGAGACACCTTAATTCCCAACATTCTCCCACTTGTCAAACACCTTGTAAGAGCCAATAGAATTACCAGGATTTAACTGCTATAGGCTGAGAGGCCCATAGACTCCGAACACCATATGAACTTCTTTGTGCCCACTGGTTTCGTTAATGTATCTACAACATTCTTCCAAGTATCTACCTTCTCCAAATTTACCTTCCCATCCTCTACCATGTATCATACAAAATGAAACTGAACATCAATATGCTTTGTTCTGGCATGGAAAGTTAGATTCTTTGCAAGGTAAACCGCACTCTGACTGTCACAACTGATCGTAATCTGTCCTGCATCAACACCAATATCTGAACACAATCTCTTAAGCCAAATGGCTTCCTTACAAGCATGAGTTACAGCCATGTACTCAGCTTTTGTAGTGGACAAAGAAACCATAGGTTGTTGCTTACTCATCCAACTAATTGCACCACCAAACATAGTGAACACAGGAACTGGTGGATCTCTTGTTGTCAATGTCACCTACCCAATCAGAATCCACAAATCCATGAATACAAACTAAATGCGGAGGTCCTGTAGCATTGCCATGATAGAAAATGGAATAATCAAAAGTACCCTCAAATATCTGAACACTCGCTTAACTGCATCCCAATGTACCCGTCCAGGATTAGCCATAAACCGACTAAGGACTCCCACTACTTGAGCAATGTTTGGTCTTGTGTAGACCATGGCATACATCAAACTTCCAACAATACTAGCATAAGGTACTTTGCTCATGTCCTCCACCTCACTAGGAGATTTTGGACAATCATTAACAAACAACTTTATCCCCAAAGAAACAGGAACACACAACATTCTACAATCTACCATGCTAAACCTGTCCAACACACTCTTCACATACTTACTCTAGCTTAACCAAAGTTTTCTGTTAGCTCTGTCTCTTCTAATTTCCATTCCCAGAATGTACCTAGATGCCCCGAGATTTTTCATCTCAAACTGTACTGACAACTGAGACTTCAAATTAGAAATCATATTCTTACCATTCCTAATCAACAACATATTGTCAACATATAATGCAATAATGAGAATACGATCATTGTCAAACTTATAATACACACAATGATCTGATTTCAATCTTGGATATCCAATTGATAACACAAAGGCATCAAACTTCAAGTACCACATCCTAGGAGACTGCTTCAAACCATACAAAGATTTCTTTAACTTGCAAACCAAATTTTCTTTACCTTTCTCTATGTAATGCTCTGGCTGTGACATGTAAATCTCTTCCTCCAAATCACCATGAAGGAAAGTTGTCTTCACATCCATCTATTCTACCTCTAAGTCATAAGTAACTGCAAGAGATAACAAAAATTGAATGGATGTCAGCTTTGCAATGGGAGAGAAAATTTCACCATAATCAATTCCCTCCACTTGTGAATACCCCTTCGCAACCAATCTAGCCTTATACTTTTCAACACTGCCATCTGCACCGAATTTCTTCTTGAACACCCATTTGCATCCAACAGGTTTCCATCCATCAGGAAAAGGCACCAAGTCCCATGTTTTAATCTTTTCCAAAGAAGCCATCTCATCTTCCATGACCTCCTTCCAGGAACCTGCATCTTTCATGCCCATAGCCTCTTTCACAGTTCTAGGCTCATCAATGTTAGTAAGTAAAGCAAAAGAAAAACTAGAATCAAGTAATGAATAACCAAACCTATTAGGTTGATTTCTCATTCATGTAGACCTCCTCAATGGCTAAGGTTGAGGTTTTGCTTCTTCTTCTGAGCTTTCAAAGCTGCTAGAGCTTTCCTCATCATCAGGTCTCATAGGGTCTGTTTGTTCAGTCTTCTCAGGGGTAGAAGGAAACTGAACTGCATCCTTTTTTTTTTCTGTCTGTTTTGGCTGTAGAACAACAGAAGAAGATGTTAGCTCTCTAAAGATAACACTTCTTATATACAACACTTTTTCAGCCACAGGATCCCAAAGCTTGTATCCTTTCACACTGACACCATAGCCAATGAAGATACACTTAACAACCTTGTTCTCCAATTTAGACCTTTTCTCCCTAGGCACATGTGCATATGCCTCACAAACAAAAACATGAAGATGTCTAATTGAAGGCTTCTTACCAGAGCACACCTCCATAGGTGTCTTACCAACAAGAGCTAATGTAGGAGATCTGTTTACCAGATAGCAAGCAGTGGCTACAGCTTCATCCCAAAACTTTTATTCAAGGCTTGCTCCACTAAGCATACTCCTAGCCTTCTCCATCAGTGTCCTATTCACCCTCTCTATAACTCCATTTTGTTGTGGGGTATATGGAGTTGTCTTATGCCTTTCAATCCCTTGCTCTTTATATTGAACTCTATCGAACAAAAATTACCACCGTTGTCAATTCTCAAACACTTAATCTTTTTACTAGTCTGATTTTTAGCAAAGGCTTTAAACTCCTTAAACAAACTAAAGACTTCAGTCTTTCTTCTGATAAAATAAACCCATGTCCTTCTACTATAATCATCTATGAAAGATACAAAATATACATATTTTGAAATTGAAGGAACATTAACAGGACCAAACACATCAAAATGAATAAGATCCAATACACCAGAAGACTTGTGAGAACTAGAGTAAAACTGAACACGGTTTTGCTTTCCATAAATGCAATGTTAGCAAAAGTCAAACTCGAGATTACAATCATTTAACCCCTCAATGAGGTTTTTATTTTTTAGGGTACGCAGACCCTTCTCACTAATGTGGCCATATCTCAAATGCCATAACATAGTCTTTTTAGCAGGAAGCTTAGCTTCCATAGCACATGCACTACCATCAGAACTAGTTACAACATATTTCTTCACTGCTCATTCAAATGGAGGGATGAAGTGACTGCATCTCATTTCTTCAAGTCAGAAGAACTATTGCACTGTGAAGTGCATTCCTCCAGCTAAAACAGAGTACCTCTCTGAGTACCCTTCGCAAGCACCATAGATCCTTCCTTCAAAAAGACAACCTGCATGCCTGCATCATTCAACATACTTACAAAAAGTAGTATCCATGCAAGACTTGGAATGTGCATAACTCTAGTGATCCCCTTCTCTCATCCATCAGGGAATTAGATTGAGACTCTTCCATGACCAACAATCTTTAGATGAGATTCATCACCTAGGTACACTCTTCCACCAGCGAACTCTTCATACTTCATGAACTAGTCTTGATGTGAGGTCATGTGGAATGATGCACTAGAATCAATCAACCACACATCATCAGATGCATGGGTGGCCAGGGCTGTGATGAAGGCATCACCATCATCTTGTGACTTGTCAGAATCTGAATCAGGCGATTTCTTCTTCTTTTTCTTCTCCTCTTTGGATTCCTTTTGGAAATGCTCCATTTTACCACAGTTCTAATAGAGAGCCTTGGACTTTCCAGGAGATTTGGATCTCCCACGGGATTTGGATCTACCCTTATCACCTATCTTGTCCTTCTTCTTCTCTTTCTCTTTGGGTCTTCCACGAACCGCAAGAGCCTCTTTGGCTGCCACAAAAGACTTCCTCTTTATTTCTTCAGATAACAATGAGGACACCACATCTTCCATCTTGATGGTGGTTGTAGTGCTTCCAATAGCCATGACAAGATGATCCCACAAATCTGGCAAAGAATAAAGCAGGGTCATGCTTCAATCCTCCTCTATTTTCACACCAACAGATGTCAACTGTGCAACAATCATGTTAAAAGCATTCATATAATCCACAACAGATCCTCTATCTTCCATCTTCAGAGTGAACAACTTCTTTTTTAGGAAAATTTTGTTTACCAAGGACTTGGCCTGATAAACATCACCCAACTTCTTCCAAAGAGCTTTTGTGCTCTTCTCCTCATGGACATTCAACAGGACAGAGTCAGCTAAATAGAGTCTTATGAGACCCTTAGCCTTCTGATCTTTGAGGTCCCAATCAACTTGTGACATTACTATAGGTTTCACACTAGATACGATTTCCCATAGGTCATGATCAGCAAGTAGGTCCTCCATCTTGAGTTTCCACAACTTGAAATTAGTGCCATTGAATTTCTCAACCTCTAACCTTCCGGATGTGGTTTCCATCTCCTTGCTGCAACAAGATACAAAATACTCTGCACAACACTCCCACTCAACCTAAGATTAGCTCAAAAACCCCTACCCAGCAGCTAGAACCAAAACTGGCCAGGCTCTGATACCAATTGAAAGGAAGCTAGGTGTGTGAAAAACACTTCCTACACTAATCTAATGAGGGGAGGAGAGTGTAAATTCAATTTTATCCTTACTATTATAGCAATGTTAAACCCACTAATAGAGATTACAAAAAACACATAAACAAGAAGGTATGGCAGAAGAAGAGAGACACAAAATATACGTGGGGAAAACCCTTATTGGGTGAAAAACTCCACACTCCAAAACCTACACAATGTATTATCAAAACTGAAATGGTTTACAATACACTTGCAATGCAAGTTCTCAGGAGTCTTCGACACTTATATCTGGAGACAAACCAGTAGCATAATAGTACCTGTCAAACCTGTAATACATCTCTTCAAAGCACCTATTTATATTGAATATACAAGGCAGAAATGGCTCCACATAGGGATGGGTGTCCAACTTGGCCTTGTGGCCCAAAACCCACAGCTATGGACACTTGTCCAATTCTATAGGATGCTCCTGACACTTGTCAAGTCACCCCATCCCAAGGAGGTCGCTTATTTCCAAAATGGGCTATGACAAATGCTCTTACGACTCTTACAACTGTCATAGAATCTGTCATAGCTATCATAACTTACAGATGTAAGAGAATCTATCATACATAGGCTATAAATAGCATATTCTCTTACAACATGTCATAGTCCACCCTGGGGTGCCCAAAGATGCCTTTTTCAAAGATGCTCTTTAACACATATCTTCACCTATCATAGAATCTCCTATTTCTGATTCTTACATGTCATAACTTCGTCATAGGAATCTGTCATGACCATTACAGTCAATATTCTCTTACACAACATCCAAGATGCCAACACATCGCAAAATATTCCTACCACTAAGTGGGACGTCTATCTCCTCATGTGAGGACAAAAATACATGTGGTCATATGCCATGTAGGATGACACATCATCGTGCCAACTCCCACAATATGACAACATAGGGTTTGCATCCAAATAATACAATAGGCAATAAACAAATAAATACAATGTAAAAATACAAGGACTAATTTTTAGCGCTAAGTGCAGTAGGGGTTGTTTTTAGCGCCAGATTTGGAAATGTTTAGGGTGACAGTATATTTCAAAATATATTTAAGTATATGTTTAGATATTATATTTTGAAATATACTGTCAGGATGTTTGAGATAGGTTCCATATCCATAGGATTTAATATGTAGATTCTAGATTTTTGAGGTTCCACTAGATTTCAGACTTAGCCATTTTTCAGGGTTTTCAGGGTTTCAAACTTAGCCAAATCAGGGCTTTAGGACCATGCATTAGAATGAAAGTATATGAACCCCTTAGTGAAACCTTGTGGAATTTGATGTGATTTTGTAACTCTAAGACCTGGAAACTAAAAAATTCAACATGACACATCATGTAGAAGCAGTTTCAAGGACAATATCCAGTGACATAGGTTTTTAGAGCAAGGTGCAGTAACACCCAATTCTAGCGCAAAAGACAACAAATGGTTACTTCTTAAGTACAAACCCAATCAAGACACCTCCAAATCAATCCCAAAAGGCATCAAATGACTCCAAACATGCTAAATACTAAAATTTGGAACAAATCCTGCATTCTAAGCACATATTCACCCTCTCATTGTCATAAGGAAGAAAGGTTGAGACTCTAAGCCAAAGAAAAAAAGGGAGTCTCTATTTGGCAAAATGGGGCGTGTGTGTGAGGCACAACAGAGTCCTAGGGACAGATAAATGCTTCTTTATTCCATGATTCTCACAAAACATGTCAAACTCATTGGAGGTGAACTCTCCACCTCTATTAGACCTCAAACATTTGATTTTCATATCCATTTCATTCTCAACCATGACTTTGAATGCTTTAAACTTATCTAGGGCTTCTAATTTTTCTCTAAGAAAAGTAACCCATGTCATTCTAGAACAATCATCAATTAGTAGCATGAAATACATGTCACCTTGAAAACTCCTTAATCTAGTAGGACCACAAAGTTTTGTGTGCACCAATTCCAACAGTCCAGTAGAAGATTGATCCTTGACTTTGAAGCTTCTTCTTGCTTGCTTTCCAACTTGACATTCCTTATAGACAACATTGATAAACTTTGTAATCTTTGGCAGATTTGTCACAACTTGAATTAAACTTATTCTCACTATGCTATCAAAATTGATGTGACACAGTCTTCTATGCCATAGCCAACTCTTACTGATCAGAGTCATGAAACAATAACCATCATCACCTTTGAGCTGATAGACATTTCCATCTATCCTCCTTCCAAGAGCAATCACAGTTCCAGAATCTTTTTTGATCTCATAGCCATCATCTTGAAACATAAGATTGTATCCCTTGCCACACATTTGTCTAACACTCAAGAGGTTATTTCTTAAACCCTTAACATAAAGAACATCATCAGTGTTATTCTTTCCATCAAAACTGATTGAACCTTTTCCACATATCTTAGCAGATGTATCATCACCAAACCTAACTAGTCCTCCATCATATTTTTCAAGTTTAACAAACTTACTCTTATCACCAGTCATATGATTAGAGAATCCACTGTCAATGATCCAGTTGTTCTTTTCTTGTCTAGAATGAAAAGTAGATTTTAAAGTGCCTTCAGCATTAGTACTTACTTCTAGAGCCCTTTCCTTCACACATTCTTCAGAGTTAGCATAAATAGTATCATCTTTTAAATCTATGAACAAGCATTCACTATCCTCATGATCTTCATAATTAGACTCATCATCAGATATACTTGCATCTTCTCTAACATAATAGCTTTTCTTAATCATCTTACCTTTATTCTCCCTATTTTTGTTATTTAGAGTTTTGTTTGGACATCTTAAAGCATAATGACCAATCTTTCCACAACTGAAACACTTGAATACCACTATACTTTTTGGTACCCTTTTTCATTCTTCTCATAAAGTTAGCTTCCATATCATTAGATTCCTCTTGATCTAATTCCACAATCTTCTCTGATTTGCCAACGTTAAAAGAAGTCTCAACTTTTGCACTACTTGTACCAAATTCTCTCATTTCAAAAGCAGTTAAAGAACCATACAACTAATCTCTGGTATATTGATCTAGATTTTGCAATTCTTCAATAGTAGAAACTTTATGACTACAAGATTTGGGAAGAGTTCTGAGTACTTTCTTTACCACTTCTTTTTCTTCTAGTTCTCCACCAAGAGCTCTGATGCCATTGACAACTTCATCCACCTTCTACAAGTAGCTTGTGATGTTTTCATCTTCAGACATTTGTAGAGTCTCAAACATGATCTTCAGATTCTGCATCTTATCTTGCTTGACCTTATCACCAAGTCATAAATGCATTTTAACTTTTCCCAAATTTCATTAGCAGATTTCAGATTTATAACTTTCACTAATTCAGAATTAGTAAGACCACTTAAAAGAGCATACCTTGCTTTACCATTTTTTTCATAAGCCTTTGTCTCATTAGCAATACTTAGACCATTCTCAGATATAGTGTATCTAGACTTGTTATGTTGGAAGATGTCCCCTTGGGGGCTTTTCCCTCTTAAGGTTTAGTTCCCAGGTCCTTTAGAATGCATTTAGGTCATCTTGCATGTTAATGATGACTCCCGATGAGAAAACCCTGAAGTTTCATGGAAAATGGGACTTAAGGGGTGTGCTTAGCATGAATCCTACCTGAAATAGGGGGAAGACTTGGGAACCTGCGCCCTAGTCCTACCCTATTTTAGGTCAGGACCTACTTTTGGGTGTCAGTTTTATGACTGTTATTAGGTCCCATGTCGACATCTCAAGTTTGAATTATGAAATTCTTAGTGTGAATGTTTGTAGTTGCATATATAAGAATGATTAGTGATTCATTTGTAAACTAGATGGCATTTTTGATCCATGAGCTTATGTTAAGGTGATTCAAGGCATTCATTATGTTGCAGAGCAATATTTTGTGTTGTTATTGTGTTTGTGATTATAGATTTGACATCCATCTCCTCATGGCATGAAGAGCATCTTCCTTCCATGAGATCTACACTACAAGGTGATATCAATTGTGTTTTCTATCATTTATCATTTGGATTTTACCTCTATCCCATAGGGATACACAATTTTTATCTGACAACGGTGTTCAGAAGACTTGAATGTCTCTCTAGGGCTTGACTGATGTAAGCCTCTAAACACCACAACCCCCAACCCACTTTTCTGTGATTGCAGGTTACAGGTTTCAGAAGTGGAGTTGTAGGAGAGTAGTGCAGGCTATCAGAATTGTAGATCTGAGAAGAAAAATAGGGCTTGGACTTGGGCACCCACTCATTAGTCCTTCAGATTCTGAAGCAGTGAAATCTCTGTGATAGCGGGAACAGGTTGCAGACGTTCTTCAGAGATCCTGACAAAAGTAGGTACATTGGACTAGGGTGCCCGCTCATTAGTCCCTGACTTTTCCACACACTAAACTTTGAAATGTGGTATGTATTTGGTTGTCATTTGATATCTCTGTGCGTGATAATTTTTTGTAATTTGTCTATTTATTTATGATTTCATGAAATTAGGGTTTTAAGCATAATTGGACTTAATTGAACAACAAATTCACACAATTCCAATCTTCCCCTATGTTCCAAGTGATAGGAGATCTGTAATAGAGTTTTTGACTCAATTGAATGTCCTTGAATATTTAGTGGTGAAAGGAGGATCAACACAAACCCTTAAAACAACCATTATCATAACACCCTCCTCTTTTCATATTAAACATTTTGGTGAACCCATGATCTTTTGAATTTTGCACCTTCCTGAGTGTTGTTCTTTAGACTTACATTCATTTCATTCATTCATTTCATTGTTCATCTTATTGCATTTGAAAAACTACAGAAAAAATTGAAAAATTAGACAAAAATTAAAAAAATTGGCATTTCTAGCTTCTATTTTCAAATAATTTGAATTAATTGGCATTTAATTTCATAAAAATTTTGTCATTATCATCAGATCTGATTTAAAATACATAAATTCTTCATTTATCATTCATTTACATTGCATTTTCATGCTTAAATTGATAAAAATGCTTGAAATTGTGCATTTTTTCATATAACCTAGTTTTGCATTAGCTAGGGTTTGTAGTTAAAATATTGTTTTAGATATTACTACCCTTTTAAAACACTCATTAGGAATTTTTTCTAACTATAGTGTTTCATCATAGTGTCTTTCTTACAAATTTTCATGTCTAGGGTTTGAAAACCTTGCATTTTCACTAGATTTGGCCTTATTGTCTCTCTAAAATTGCATCATAGGTGTGTTGTGAAGGATTTTTCTATATTAATTGGCTGTTATAAGAGTTATAATATTTTTTCTCTCCTAAAATTATTTACAACACCCTTTTTATTGGGCCTTTGCATTGAAAATTGGTGAAAAATTGAATATTTTAGTGTATTTTCACTAGGTTTTGACTTGTCATCATTATAGGTTTGCATCAAAGGTGTGTTGTGAAGGATATTATTGCTTTATTGGACTGATATTGGACATATTACTTATTTCCCTTGATCAATTTCCTTACAACACCTCTTCTTTCACTTATTGGCATTGAAAAAGTTGAACAATCAAGCATTTTAGGTCATTTTCACACATAGTCTTGCACTTGTCTCTTGCATAACTTTTGAAAAACTTTAAAAAATATGATTTCACATTGATTTGAAAACACATACACATGGCTTCTAATCACAACAATAACACTAGGCTCCCTCATAGGCCTTACATGAAAAGAAAGGTCCCCGAACCTAAAATTGTGTTTACACCTCATGATAGAACAATTGGAGATACTGAAGGACCTCTTTATATCACTCTGAAGATAATGGGAAATCCTGTGAATGGAACTCTTATTGATACTAATTGCATGACTAATGTAGCAATGGAAGAATTCCTTTATTCACATGGTTTGATACAAGGCTTTTATGACCATTCAAATATGATGATTAAGACACACAAGGGACCACTTCTGGGAAGATATCTTTACTGGTTATTGTATTTGAGAAATTTGTAGAACAATTATTTGATGTTGTCCCTGTATCTAACATTTTTCGCATAAAATTAGGACACCCATGGTTAAAGGCTATGAAAGTTGTCCCTTCAAAAATTTATAACTGTGTAAAATTTCCTTTGAATAGACAAGTGCATACTATCCCTCATAATAGGTATAAACCTCTGGTTACAAGACAACACTTTACCCTTGATTACTTTTAGGAATGATTTGAAGTGGAACTGGAGCCAGGGACAGACATTAACTTCTTGAGCTATAGAAACTACAAAACACAATTATTGCATCAAGTGGCCGGTCCTTCTATTCAAGAAACAATAAGAGACGAACAACCCACATTTGAAGAGAATCCTAGACCAAAAGGAAAAGGACCCTATGCTGAGGTTCCTCCCCTACCATCCTTAAAAGGATCGGGAGGTATTCGTCGAGAGAATAACAATCCACCTAGATAAATGAAATTTGATCATGGTGCTTCCTCCTCTAAAACACAAAAACCTATGGAAGAACAAGACACTATTTTAAAAGAAATAAGTGGTAAGACAAGAAGAAATAGACAAGAAAGAGAAAGGAGGAGAAGACAAGCATTTGCCCAACAAAACACATCTCAACAAGAAAACATCTCACCTAACATTGAATCAAACCAAGAAGACCTTAAGAATGGACAACTTGAAGAAAAGAATAAAAGTTGGGCTATGGCACCTTATGTCCCACTTTCCTCTAACATTCAGGAGTGGGAAGATGATGATTTGCTCCATGATGATCGCTATGCCAGTTGTCCCTACAGGTAAGTATTTCTAACCCTTTACCTTTATGTTGTGTTTCCCTCGTGATGTGTTATGTGTCATTTAGGCCTCCTAGGATGACCCTTGATTCTCTTGTAAGGGAAAAGATACTGGGAGACCACCTCTGTTGTGACCCTTATTTGATTTGTATCATCATTCTTCTATATTACTTCTTTATTTTCATTGTTGTGTGTTGTGTCTTACGGACATAGCGTTGCAGTTGGTGACTTGGGGGCACCCTCCTACATGATTGTCCCTAAGGCACTTGTTTCTCCTCTCTTGATTTATTGTTTACCTTCCTCTAGTGGTTCTATCTAGCTAGTAGATGATGAAAAACATATTATATTAATACGGACCTAGTGTCCCTTCAGCAAGAAATAAAAAATGGACCTAGTCCATACATGACGATGGGGTTGTTATATATTATCTGACACTTGGCCTAGTAGAATCACTCCATGTGATCTTGATGTTGTCTTATCACACTTACAAAACATAACAATACTATTTGTCTGTGCACTTTGTCTATCTTGAATCTTGCTTTCCTCGGCTCTCTATGTGAATGATTACATGCATTGTTGTTTATCATGATTATATTGATGCTAACACCTTTTCTTGTAGGAAATTATGTGTTTGTGGGAACATTTGATGATCATAAAGAACATGTCACCTCTGGGGGGCATGGGCTTTGCAAGAGCTCATGTTCCCTTGAGTGTTTTCTTCCTATCTTAACATGCTTGATATTGCTACATGATATCAACCACCTTAAGGTGGGGGCATATATAAGATAAGCTGTCTAATTTAGATGCTAGCAAATTATGTTTGTAAATATTGAATCTACTGCAATCACTTAAGCCCTTTGTGGAGGTGGGATATCATGCATATCCTTTTTATTTTAAGCCCTCTATGTGAGGCAAGGATGGTATATTTCTTGATGAGATTGCACAATCCTGTCATTTTCAAAAAGTCCTCCAAGCAGGCGAGGAGCAGATCTGAGACTGTACTAACCCTTAAACATGTCTTTGGTGATTGTTGTGGTGAAGCCCAATTGTCGGTGTGTGCCTGTAATGTGCCTGAGATGGTTGTGAACCTAGAAATAGGTTTCTTCCATCACTTGTCTGCCATGTTTTCTCAGTGTCTTCCATGTGTGTGTGTATGGTGTGTTTGTTCCCAATCATAGTCTAAAGACCAGTGGCAATGAGTCCATCCTATGCTTTGGGATTTGTATTGTGTACTTGATTTGTATGGAGTGTTTGTTCTCAAGTGCAATCTAAAGATCAGTGGCAATGAGTCCCTCTTGGACTCTGAGATTTGTATTGTGTGTTTGTTGCCCCATATGCAATCTAAAGACTGGTGGTGATGAGTCCCTCCTGTATTTTGGGTTGTGTGTTTACTTTCCTTGCACTTGCATTTGCATTTCATATACATGAGAAAAAAATGAAATAATCATTGCATTCACCATGCTTTGCGTGTCTTCAATATTGTCTTCTTCATGTTTTGCGTGACTATAACTATCTTCTCTGTGTTTTGCATGCCTATTACTGTCTTCATTATGATTGGCATGTCTTCTCCATGCTTGGCGTGTTTGTTGTGTTTGTTGACAGTACTTTAATGCATGTATTGGCCTTGCATTTATACATACATTAAAGTGGGAGATAAATGTTATGTCAAAAGATGTCCCCTTGTGGGCTTATCCCTCTTCAGGTTTAGTTCCCGGGTCCTTTAGAATGCATTTAGGTCATCTTGCATGTTAATGATGACTCCTGATGAGAAAACCCTGAAGTATCATGGCAAATGGGACTTAGGGGGTGTACTTAGCATGAATCCTACCTAAAATAGGGGGGCGGACTTGGGCGCCCACACCCTAGTCCTACCCTATTTTAGGTCAGGACCTACTTTTGGGTGTCAGTTTTATGACTATTATTAGGTCCTATGCCGACATCTCAAGTTTAAATTATGAAATTCTTAGCGGGAATGTTTGTAGTTACATATATAAGCACGATTAGTGATTCATTTGTAAACTAGATGGCATTTTTGATCTATGAGCTTATGTTAAGGTTATTCAAGGCATTCATTGTGTTGCAGAGCAGGATTTTGTGTTGTTATTGTGTTTGTGATTGCAGATTTGACATCCATCTCCTCATGGCATGAAGAGCATCTTCCTTCCATGAGATCTACACTACAAGGTGATATTAATTATATTTTCTATCATTTATCATTTGGATTTTGTCTCTATCCCATAGGGATACACACTCTTTATCTGAAAACGGTGTTTGGAAGACTTGAATGTCTCTCTAGGGCTTGACCAAGGCAAGCCTTTAAACACCACAACTCCCAACCCACTTTTCTATGATTGCAGGTTACAAGTTTCAGAAGTGAAACAAATGGAGTTGCAGGAGAGTAGTGTAGACTATCAGAATTGTAGATCTCAGAAGAAAATTAGGGCTTGGACTTGGGCACCCGCTCATTAGTCCTTTGGATTCTGAAGCGGTGAAATCTCTGTGATAGCGGGAACAAGTTGCAAACATTCTTCAGAGATCCTGACAAAAGTAGGTACACTGGACTAGGGTACCCGCTCATTAGTCCCCAGATTTTCCACACACCAAACTTTAAAATCTGGTATGTATTTGGTTGTCATTTGATATCTATGTGTGCGATCATTTTCTGTAATTTATTTGTTTGTTTACAATTTCATGAAATTAGGGTTTTAAGCATAATTGGACTTAATTGAACAACAAATTCACACAATTCCAATCTTCCCCTATGTTCCAAGTGATAAGAGATCTATAGTAGAGTTCTCTACTTAGTTGAATGTCCTTAAATGTTTAGTGGTGAAAGGAGGATCAATAGAAACCCTTAAAACAACCATTATCACAACAACCTCCTCTTTTCATATTAAACAAGACTCAACAGACTTCCAAATTTCATATCCAAGAGAAACCAGATAACCTTCCATCCTTATTTTCTAGAATGCAGACTGTGACAAGGGTCATTGTACCTCATCATTTAATCATATTTTAGATGTCAAATCCAGGGCTGTGTCCTTAGCTATCTGCAATTAGGAATCCTATAGTTACCAATTTTATCTAACTCTAATGACTTTTACTGATTTAAAAAAACTGATCTATCTGTTATGAAATAAATCCCAAAAAGATTGAAAAAAAAATTGAATAGTAAATTACTTAAAGCAAATCTATAAACTGAAACATGCATCTATCTATGAAAACGGTAAGTATCTTTTAAAGCAAAACATAAAATAACAAATAACAGTACTAGCCTTCTGCCTTGGTGGTGAGAGTGGGCCCTTGCTCCACACCCTTAGGGCTAAAGACTAAAGCAAAGAATCAGTACAAGAGAATAAGATCACAACTTGATTCAGTCCAATCCCATCAACTTTGTATTCAGAAAAATATTGATATCAAAATGAGATTACAGAAATCAGAAGAATAATTGCTATCCCTTTTTCTGTTATTTTTGTAAGATTATATCTAAATCTCTGATGAGAGATCACTCACCCTATTCTACTAGTTCATCTAAGAGATAACATCAATCTCTTTATTCTACTAATAGTCTAACTATAGAATAAATATCCATGCAATAAAAATAGATTGAGTGGAACAAAAGTCCACACTGAATCTGAGTCTTAGTTTTAAATACAAATGGGTAGCGAGGCCCTGAAATATAAGTATTAAATTAGTTTATCAGTAACTCATGCAAAAACCAAAAAGAGATAAAAACTTCTAGTAGTTAACTATATACTGCCCTTAATTACTCAAGTGATGATTTGAGTAACATCAGGAGCATCCCGATCACCATTGGGAGTGTCTGACTGACAGTTGTGCTAGAAATCTGCACTATTCTAAAAAGGCACCGGAGATGTATGTTTCTATTTGTAGCTCCGGAGATATGTTTGTGACCTTCTCGTTTAGCTCCGGAGATGCTCAAGACTTCAATCCAGCTCCGAAGATGCTTCACCTTCTTATCCAAAAAACCTTTCCAATCAAATTTGCAAACATTGGAGACCATTCCTGGCAGCCTAATGTTGACTCTGGAGATCATTAGGACTACCTCTAGAGATGTACAAAATTGTCAACCCAAACATTTGCACCTGTTGATTCAAAAAGAGAAGATTTATGCATATTTCCATTAATTCAATGCGCATTAGTCCTTTAATCAAAAATCATGATCTTAAGTAATTCATCTCTTATTAATCATCATTAGAATAATCTTGTTAGCCTATTTAGGTGCAGTCATCAGGACAATGGAATAAAAAGGGAGAAAAAGAGAGGTAAACAGATGTATTTCATGGGTACTACTTGGAACTCATCAGTTTGATCCATCAAACAAGGGAACATCTTTCTTGTGGGCCATCCCAGATCTACCTCAAGTGGTTAAGCTTTCTTCTAAGGAACCTTGCTCTAATACCAATTGTTGAATGCACAAGACAACTGAGAGGGGGGGTGAATCAATTGTATCTTAAAACTTCAAAACCCTCTCAAACATTTAGATCCACATTAACTCAATTATCCCTTAGTCTATTAGAATGATTAATCATGAAAGTAGATAACATAAACAGAACCGAAATAACATCATACACAAGGAAACACCAGATTTACATGGAAAACCCAAGAAGGGAAAAACCACGGTGAGGATTAGCGCACAATATAAAGTAATATCAACACAATTACAATAGGGGTCACTACCAAAGAGCTCACTACCCAAAAGAAAGAAAGGCTCACTGCCAAAATAGAAAAGAAGATAGAGAAGAATGTTACAATGAGAAAACCATCTAAATGCAATAGAGAAGTCCACCACAACATCACCATTAGCTTCACAGTCTAAATGATGAATTCTAGACACCTTCTACTCACTGCATCTAGTAATCTAACACATGAAATCTTGATTGCACTTTACAAACTTGCACTTTACAACTCTACAATTTGCATCTCACCCATCACACACATCTATCTTCACATCCCTTAACAACTCAATAGTTATTTATACTATCTTCAACCTTGAAAACATTCTCCAAGGTCAGCAATACACCTTAACCATGTAAATTTAAATTAGGTTGGCACCAAAACATTCCCATCATTGAAAGGAATGAAGGAGGATCACAACACACCTTAGCTTGAACCTAAATCCGCTCATACATGCCATACCACACTTCCACAATCACCGAAGTAGATCCACAATTAGTGTAAACACCCAAGGTCGGCCAAACCTATATTAACACCATAATTATTTAAGTACATGCTTCCTCAAAAATAAAGATGACTCACGGACCACACACCATGCTTGAACATGATCTAGAATATTCCACAAACACCTTGACATCCAACAAATTCCTTCTCAACAACTTTCACTTGAAGAAAGTACACACCTAGTATACTCAAACATCTCTGCCATATACTGCAACTCAAGAAATCAACTTGTAGAGCACCAAACCATGAACAAATTCAACTGAAAGTAGATATGAACCTTATAAACACACTTCCAGAACCGCAACACCTGAAACCACTTTGCAAAGAAATACAGAGAAAAAATATTTCTCCCACACACCTCTGCAATACACAATTCACACACTGGTGTACACACCCTCCTCTGTACATCGATATAGCACACCAAATTCTGAATGCAATACCTATGAACACCTCTAATCAACATATCCAAATTGCACGAGTAGATCTTCAACATAGAAGAAATACGAAGCAAAACTAGAACACCACACTGTATGCCAGAACACCTCTACAACCCACTATTTCCTCTTTTATTCAAATTTTCTCAAAAGCACTTGGAAACCAAGTACCAAAAGCATATCATCAACATCTTTAGCACTTCCTCATCATCAGAGACAACATCAACTCGCTACCAGTGCTCACACTCTTGCAACAATCTCTTGCTCATATAGTTGACACCAATGACAACACAAACTTGTTGACATCAATGACAACACTAACTGCACATACTTGCAATACCCAAGAGAGTAAAAACATAACCAATATGAGATAAAGTGAAAAAGTCCCTAAGTAAACTTAACATAGTGCGAAAAGGACTAAACGAAAAACTAGCTAGGAAATGAGCTAGAGATTGAAGATGGACATTCTTGCTCTCAGTGAAGGGTTTGGTGAATGTAACATGCCATCTCATATTACTTGGAAATACTAATGAAATTTACTAAGAAAGTAAATGAACTTGTTAAACATGAAAGAATTTTTTTTTAACATTCGTATATAATCACATAAAATTAAATGTATATCTTTTCTAAATATTTTTCAACCTTGAAATTACAATATCATCAAAGATTGAAAACATTTCACTTTACATTTACAAATAATTTTCACTTGGCAATATGAATAAGTTTACATAAGTTTGATGATCATAAGTCAATCATAAAGTATACTACATTTGGAATCTTGATATCTATTACACAAGTCTCAGCAAGTCTTCTTCTACAGAAGGAGAGCATCATCCGAGTGCTTTACCTCCAACCATAGACTAGCAGTCGCCCACACACCTTCCTTCATGGAAGTGGTCCTACCCTTCACAAAGAGTATAGACATAGAGAACCAATTGGTTTCCATCTGAGTTCTAGTGTTGTGTCCTACGTAACTCAATCAACCATACAACTCTATACAATCTTCTAGCTAAGTATGATCACTCTGATAGGTTACACATCTAGGCATGGTGAACTGACTAATGTACGCAGAGATAAATGTATCACTTTGGCTAAAGTTTCTATATAAATAGATGTTTGAAATAAACATAGTTATGTATTGACACACCTCTAACTCGACTTGGAAACTACCTCATCCTATAGTTTGACTTGCCTGACTAGTAACTCTAGACATAGATTGTAGATTGACTGAACTTAGGTCTTAGTCAACCTAACTTAGAATTTGATCCTTAATCTAGGACATATAAATAACATGAAGGTTTAGATGATTTTAACCATTCAGAGAGTCCCTAGTTGCATTGTTACAATATCAGGGTGTATGACTTTCTGTCATTCAACTCTACCAAGAGATCATTAAAATCTATCAATGTGCTACTTAAACTCTTATCTAATTTATACTGTCTTGATCTATGGTTTCTCGACCATTTACTATTGACCATAATATATAATAGACTAGACAATGTCATAACCGACTTGAGAGTTTTAAGTTTTCTAAACCCTTCTGGGTTGATTCTAGGGTTTAATTTCTTTATCCCAAACTCATTGGTGTATCAAATAATCCAAAAGTAAAATTTATAAAATAGAAACAAAAACCTCTAGTCTTCTATAGACCACTTGAACATTGTTTGAAATCACATCTCTCATATAAAAAACATAGTACATGAGGTATATCCTCATTAATATAAGATCTTAATGAATACTATCATTATTATATCTAATCCTTGAGCTAAGTCAATCTTTGAGTCTACAATAATACCAATACAATATCTTTGACCTCTTGGTCTTCTTAAGTCCATTGAACTTTCAATATTGAAAAGATTATGATCTCTTGTGTATCATCTTTTGAGTATATTAATAATACATATTGAAGATTAGGAAAACCAAAATGAGTATAAAAACACTAAAGAAAATGCATAAAAATACTATTTATACCTTCAAAATGGATCCCAACTCCATACTAAGGTGGAGAGCCTTGCACCCTTAGGCTCTTGCTTTACCCATGATTCCTATGTGAAAATGCTCTCAAATTAGTATGCAAATCACTAGAATCCTAGCTTAATGAGATGCAATGGATGAAGATTTTGGCATAGTAAGTTTGTGCAAACTGTGGATGTTGAAATGGCTTGGGAGAGACTCTATTTATAGGCTTTTTGGAGAGGAATTTGATCCAAGGGTTGAGATTCATTTGAGAGATCAATGGATGAGGATGAATGTGAGGTGGAGGGCTTAGATTGAATCATGGGAAATGGAGGGATGAGAATAAAGATGAATTTTTAATTCATCTTGGGAAGAGAAGTGAATTAAATGTGGTTGTGTGAGATGGATTAGATGTGAATTAAAAATTCACATGGGGAAGAGAGGAGGATTAGAAATGAATTAAAAATTCATTTTGGGAAGAGCTCCAATTAATGGGTTATGACATGTGTAAGGGGTGTAAGAGATTATTAATGAGGATTATAACATGTGTGTATAAAAAATTGATTCATGTGGCATAGATATCAATTTTTTATTTGTCGGATGTGGGAAGGAGTGTTGATCAGGGTTTGACCATTTTAATTAAGGTGATTAGCCTAATTAAAATGGCTGTAGTAATTTAGTGGATGGGCTAATTGAGGGTTAGGATTAACTAAATAATGTTTAATTAATTAATCCTAGTTCTAGGGTCATGTAGGTTAGACTAGCTAATTAAATAACAAGTATTTAATCAACTAGGGTAGGGATAGGCTAATTAGTGGGTTGAATTAATTAAATAAACATAATTTATTTAATTAATTAGGTTTATAGAAGGGGTGAATTAATCAAATAAATATTTACACATTTATTTAATTAATTGAGCTAATGTTAGTGAAGGGGGAACTATTGAATTAATTTAATTAATCCAATTTAAAGGGGAAAATGATGAATGTGTAGGGATGAATAATTAATTAAATAAAAATTTAATTAATTAATTGGAAGGGTAACAGGTGATGTTAGTGATGTCGAAGGTTGATTAAGTGGTGAAGACATTTTTAGGTGTCTACATTTGCCTCTCTTTGATGTGGCATCGTGATCTAGCAGGGAAATGATGTCAAGTCAAAGAAAAATGCCCCAGCTGTCGGGAAGGAATGAAATGTGTAAGGGATGCCCCCTCAAGAGGTCAGGTGAAAACAAAATGGGTGAGCTCTCGAAAGGAAGAAATGGAGGTGAAAAATGGATAGAGGACAGAAAAATAGGTTGATAGGAAGAAAAATGAGCGAAAAAGGTTATGATCTACACCCTAGGGAAGAAAAAGCATGTTAGAGGATAACATGGCTTTCTATAAATAAAAAAAGTGGGCCCTAAAGTGCCACATTTGCACTCATTGAGTCACTTGGACAAAAGAGAAGGAGACAATGGCGAACCCTAACCCACTCTTCCCGCGGTTTGAACACCTATCTAAGCGAGTCCGTTCTTACGGGAGATCAGTTGAGGCTGGTGACTAGGTAGGCTAACCATCCTAGCTTTGTCATTTTTTCATTTTATTGCATTTATTATTTTCAAGAATGAGGATTTAGGGTTGGGTGCCATCGGGGACCGAGTGGCACGAAAAGGGCTTGGATTGGTGCCATTGTCTAAAATGGTGCCATCTGCATAGAGGAAAATGGGGGGAATTGGTGCCAAAGTTAAGAAATTTGGCGCAATCTAGCAGATTGGAACTATTTCATGCCATAGGGTTTTGGGCGCTCTTTGGCGTGAAAAGGGGATCTGGTGGCACCATCGTGCCAATTGGCACCACCCATGGATGTGGCACCATCATGTCGATTGGTGCCATTAGGCATAGTGACGCCATTCCGTAAAATGGTGCCAAAATTATGGTGGGTTTTGGGGGCATGCCGTAGTGATGCCAAGTGAATAGAAATCAGTGCCATTCTCTGGAATGGTGCCTTTTTGATAGGGAGCAGTGCCATTCTTTGGAATCGCACCATCTAGGAAAAGGGTAGCACCATCCTAAGGATCAACACAATAGTGAATAGAATTGGTGCTAAATTAAATTTGGCCATAGAAAGAGGGAGAATCAGTGTTGAATAGCTGGTTTGGAAGGATAATGTAAGTTTTTGACTCACATCTGGTGGATGCAGGTGACTGTATCATTCATTGTGGGATCATGGGAGTGATGTGTCCCTATCATGATGCAGCTGTTAGATGGGTTTGATGGACCGACACGAGGTCGATTGGTGAGGTTAAGGCTATTGATGGTAGCGGATATGCCAGTTTTATGAGCACATAGAGCATTATCGACCTGAGACATGCTCCTTTCTCCTGCCGACAGGGGAGATTACCATTACCCTTGAGGATGTTTATTGTATCCTCAAGCTACCGATTCATGGGGATCGAGTGGTATACCATACGAGGAGGGGACGGATAGCCTTAGACAGAGCATTTGCCCCAGGCCAGCCATAGTTGTCAGGGGACAGACGAGAGATGAGTTATGAGGAGACTTTGGGAGCGGGTGTAGATCACTTTACCTTGTTTTTGTGTGCACTGATTGGAGGTGTGGTGATGCCGAATCGACGGGATCAAGGTTTTCCAGTGGGGTGGGGGGAGATGATAGAGGGAATGGTATGGGATGAGACAATCTATGCATGGGAACCATGCATACTAGCACAGTTGTATCATGAGATGCACACTGTAGTGTATCACTATGATTCAACACTATCAGTTGGGGTCACAATGTTGTACGTGTGGGCCTTTGAGCACATTGTGATTACGAGGCCGTGAGGAGGATACTATCGATGGTAGTTCAAGGCCTATGTGTTTTTGTACTAGTAACCTATTGAGTACACTCATGTTGGGCAGTTGTGTTATTGGCGGTGGGTGCTGGATGATCGGATTCGAGTTACATGGTGACCATATATTGGAGTAGAGCCATGGCTAGATGATGATGTACATATGCCTTATACCTACCAGCCACGGTATTTGATGGGTTGGGGTAATCATACCATTGACATGTATCTTCCCTCACGGGTCATGCGTCAGTTTGGGTTGCGACAGGATATTCCTCAGGGGATGGTAGTATTTGCACAGACACCACGAGATGAGAGATGGCCACTGACCATAGCCCTGTAGGTGGCGATAGCCAACTTTGCAGCATTACAACCCCAGTAGTGGGATTGGAGGAGCACGGTGACAGATGCAAGGACTACACCTGCATATTATCAGTAGTGGTTGACATGGCGGCTGACCCATATGATAGATCAGACCGAGGATCCGGACATGATCGTGGAGGCAGGGGAGGAGGGTGATATAGTTGAGAAGGAGATAGTGGTGGAGGAGATGGAAGTGGATGATGATGATCTATTGGGTGAATATTTTGTCATTAACTCGCTAACAGCAAAATGGGTATATCAGCCATAGCTATGATGAGACAAAGTCTCTCCTCTCAGCAAGGGGAGGTTCCCTCTAATTACTTAACTTTTGCAAATCAAACAACTTATAAAATTTATATACACTAAAAACTATGTTTGTGGTGGTTCCATCTCATCTCATTCTCTTTTTTCAGAATAGATGTTTATATTTCAAACTCTTGATATAAGACTTATAAATTATCACAAAATCATAGAAACACAAAGTTTTCTGTTACCTCACTTACTACTTGTAAACAGAAATATTTGAAGTAGAATGCAGCCCAAAGTCTTCACTCCTCTTCAAGATGATAAAAGTAAATTGAATATAACAACTTGCAGCACAAAGTCTCCAAACTATTGTATTCTCACAAACATGAACATATAACCCACAACTGATTTGATAACACAAAGTTTATCAAAATTAAATTAAGAGCGCTCTTCAATCACTTGAACAAACTCCACACTTCAATTATTATCAAATAAGATTATGATAGAAAGATGTAAGAACAAAACTATCACAACACAAATAATCCCAAGACAAAGATTGGAATTGAACTTGCTTTCTTGTATTGATAAATATTTGAATATTGATTTTCACAAAAAGCACAAAGTCTTGATTTGCTTCTCAATTCGCTAGAGTTTTCTTGCAATAGACCAAAGATAATATTTACAAAAGAGGTCCCCTTTATTTATAGGGAAAGACCTTGAGAAAATTTAGGAAATCTACAACTACTTTGACTTATTCAACAAGAGAGTCCTATTTGACTTATGACTTCTCTTGTTTCACATGTAATTACATTTTGGAAAATTACATGTGTAGATGTCCAAAACAAAATTCAATTTACATAATATCTAAGAAAAATAAGCTAAGGCACTAGCTTCCTCCATCTTTTTTCCTCAGGAAGTTCTGATATATGGTTTGAACAACTGACATCTCGCATGCATCTAGTTTTGTTGTGTTTTCAGAGATGGTGCGAGCTCAGAGAATTGAATCTTTCACCGCCCTTACTGCATTTTCATGCTTGTCTAAATTATCCTTCAAGTTCTCTAGAGTTGAATGTTGATCATACAGGTTATCCATTGAGAGCACAGAGGGGGCTTCCTCTTCAAATTTCTTTTGTACCATTTCTTCAAAAGAACTTATCATTTCCTGTGCTGTGAGGAAACTATGATCTTCCCTTGTCAAGGTGCAAGGAAGTTCTTCCAGCCGATGTAGGAGTGTGACATCACTATCTTCGCTGGCTTCTCGAGCTTGGCACAAATCTTCAAGCAGACTCTTTATTGTGAAAATACGATGAGCTTGAGTCTCCTTGGTCTTGAGATATCATTCCCTGTTGGTGATGACCCCAATGGTGATTAGATTCTTTATCTTGATCTTCTTCATATCTATCCACTCTTCTAGGCTCTCTTCTTGATCTTGCAGCTCTTGTGAAAGTAGATCTACCAGATTGTCCAGCTCAGCTTTAGCTTTGTCCATTTTCTCCTTCCTTTCCACAGTGATTTTTAATAGAACTCGTCCTTGGGCCAACAACCGCTCCACTACATCCCCCACTATCTTGCCTCTAGCTTGGGCTTTTTCAACCTTTTGTATCAGGGGATCTTCCACTATCACTGCCATTGGTTCTACTATCTCTGATGACTTTACTATTTTCTAAAGAATAGCGGCCAGTTGTTCTGCTTTTGCTTTATATTGCTCCTAGCAGATTCCATGTCATTATCATAGTCTTGTTGACCCTGAGAAAAATCAATCTGCCCGACATTTTCAATTGGCGGACACATAAAGATTTTGTCCATGAATTCTGCATCCAATCTCATGATAACATTTCCCTGTGAGTCCGTCACAGCTCTAGTGTCTCTATTGTAGTCGTTGGCCACTTGTAGAACAAATTCAGGATTATGTGCACTGACAGGAAATGATGCTACCAAATGAATACTGCTGTCAATGATTTTCTGCATATGCTTGGAGGGATTTGCTTGTTTAGTTCTATCTATGAACTTGGCCATATCTACATGCCCAATTTTTGTGTCTCTGATTTCATCAACGTTTGACTGTACTGCCGTTACCGGAAAGACACCCTGGTACTTGTACTTCATGGCTCTGGACTTTGACGGAGATGATTTTGACATGAGCTCTGGAGAGAACTGTGAATTTGAACACCACGAACGTTGATTAAGAACTGCAAAAGACCATGATCTCGCAGTTAGGGGAAAAATTGGATAAACTGGGTCAACTACATTTTGACGATCATGGACAGGAAAGCATGCGTTTAAAGGGCTTGAGTGCGCAAATCAAGGCGAAGGTGAAAGTGGGCTTTTAGTTTTGAAAGGTGAATTTTCCAGTGTTGGGAAAAATCAGGAAAATGTGCTTGAGCAGGTGATTTGGCCGCCATTGCAAGTTGGGAGAGACTTCAGGTGTAAAGGCGGTTGAAAACGCTGCTATTGCATGTAATGGGTTTTGGTTTAACATGCACGAGCGGTCAGAATGACCGCTATTGCATGTAAAGATTGAAAACCTCAAGTGTTTGGGCAGGGAAAAACACCGCTTCAGCACTTTGTGAGTTTCCTCAACACTGGATGCTCGGGCGGGTGAAAACGCTGCTATGGCAGGTAAGTACTTAAAAGGATTTTGGTGCAGGGGTGGCGAAAACAACCGCCATTGCAGGTAGGAAGAGACAACAGTAATGTTTGGTCAGGCATTTTAACCGCCCTTGCAGGTAAGTGATTTTACCCTTCATGCAAGGGTTCCGATGGCAGAAAACAATGCTAGGATAGGCAATGTCTTTGATATCCAAGCATCATTTTTCTACTGCTTTGCATGTGATGCTCGTGTGGAGGTGTAATTTGCCGCTTAGGAAGTGCCAAAGTTTTGAGCGGTAAATCCGCCATTACATGCAATGAGACTTTTGGGGCACGAACTAGGGTATGTGGGCTACCAAGGATTTAAACGAAACTGGCGAAAAAAAAACTTTCAATGAAAACTATAATGAAAATAAAACAAAAGAGAAACCTCCAAAACTAATAAAACCCTAGTAAAGAAAAAGATAGCAGTTAGAAAGCTTACCTATCCAAGACTTGAAACCCTAGACTTGATAATGGTAACTTAGGTTGAACTTCTTCAATGGCGCGATCGGGTGATATGAGGCAGTTCAGAGACAGAGCTAGGAGAAACGGAATAGCAAAAATGACACACAAAAGACTTATTTAAAGCTTGAATAACAGTTTTAATAAGCGGCACGAGTGGCCATTAATGGCACTCAGTGTTCAAGATTCTGAAGATCTTGAACGGGCGGGTATTTCAGCCGCTCAGACAGGTTAGATGCGCTAGACAATGCATAGGTGGGAGATTTGACTGCTAGTACATAAGACAACAAAAATTCAATCATATGTAATAGCGGTGTTTTCCACCACTTTTACATGTGACCAAACAAACTTTTAAACACATAATAGCGGTCATAAATGCCGCTATTACATATATTCAAACTTCAACATGTAAGGGCGGATGAAATAACCGCCTTTACATGTTGAAAAATCAAAAAATTTCTAACACCTGAAAAATGACTAAAACTTGACCTTTTAACCAGTTTACGACTTAAACAATCCTCGCGAATATTGAGAAATCAATTCAAAGGAATGTCGCAGACGAGTTTAGAATGTCAAATGACATCACACGAGACCAAGGAAATCTTTTCTCGATTTGCAATCTTAGAGCGTAGATTCACGAAACGGACAAGTTTCGTGGGGGTTGTCTACAAAAACAAGCATAGCTGATTTTGAGAACAACATGATCCCATTGGGGTGCTAGCAGCAACGGCATATGAGTAGGTAGAGGCTTCGAGAGGACAGGGTAGAGGGAGAGGTAGATGGCAGGTGATACCATAGTAGTAGGGACAGCAGCAGGCATCACCTCAGGCACAAGTTGTTGCACAGTAGGGCCAAGGGACAGGAGGTGGTGAGGCATAGACAGTGGACCTCATAGCAGCATCAACCAGAATAGCCACAACAATAGATACCTATGCAAGAGGTACATGTAGGGCAGGTGTCGAGGCAGCGAGCACCCCAACAACAAGGTCCTAGGTAGAGATCACCTACACAACAGGCAAAGGGAGGGGATAGAGGACTGATGCCACCCCCATGAGCATCCCTACAGTAGTAGGGATAGAGGGCCACCTCAGTTGATTTATAGGTGAGGAAGAGGACCTACTAGCAGGATATTGCAGAGACTGCCATGACATTCCCTAGGATTGGTAAAGCAGAGGTGGGTAGCTCAGTGATAGGATCAGAGCTAGCCCCTAGAGAGCATTCATCATGTCAGCGCACCCGCGCAAATTATGAGGAGGTGGGGACTCTCCAGGGCCATTTGGTGAGCCTAGAGCATATAGTGCATAGACAGTAGTAGGAGCTAGTACAGCTTCAAGGAGCAGCTATACTTTTGGATAGATCAGATGGGCAGGTGAGCATGTTGTAGGCGTAGTTGGCATAGGCCTAGGCTTAGGAATCTTAGGCACAAGCACAGGTGGCCACCTTGACAGGTGAGCGGGATGCAAAGAGAGCCCTTCGACAGGTAGCAGAGGCTAGGGTCCAGCAAGCAAAGGCCTAGGTGGTGAGTTTATAGGGTGTGGTGGATGGTACTAGCATGGGTCTGGTTTTATCACAGATGCAGACTCAAATCTCTCATCTATAGGGACAACTTGTGGAGTAGAGTCAGTGAGCTGAGTATTATCATGTTGTTTATTGTACAACCCTTCATGAGGGTCAATGGATTCCTAGTTATAGCCAACAGTGGGTCTAGGATGTCTGGGTCATGCAGATCTAGGTCTATTCAATCTATTCAGTAGCCCATGACACCTCCGCTAGTGGTACCCTAGCAGCCACAATAGCCACCCGTATAGCAGTAGCAGCCACAGCCAAGGTCACCCACCGAGTCAAGCAGGGGATCATCAGCCCATAGTTGATGTATATTGAGACAAATATATTGATGTATTTTGAGCCCTTAGAGGCATTTTTGTATCATGACTTGTATGATTTTTGAGTGATGTACATTATTTTGTGACGATGTATGATGATGACATTTGATGTTATATGATGATATATGATGATGCATGTTGGTGATGTTTATGACTTGTATATGATGGTTTATGTGATGGATGCATTTATGATGTGTGTTTTGATGGTTTATGTATTATATGTTCATGTGATGGATATATTGATGATGCAGATGATGATATGATGTTATGGTTTATGTATTATATGCTCATGTGATGATGTTGTGATGTTTATGATTTACTTATGATGATGTGATGGATGATTTTATTTGTAATATGTGATGAAATGATCGATGATTATACTGATCATGCTTGTCAGGATGCATTATGTGATGGAATGAGCGATGATTACACTGATGGTACTTATCGGGATGGCTGCATCATGTCGACCACATAGTTGTGTAATTCAGATATTAATGGTTGTAAGAATTTTTTGATGTGTCTAATATCTGTTATGATACTTTTAGCTTATGGATGGATGTCTTGTTTATGATATCATGATTGATGTAGGTGGTTCCTATGCACTATGTGATGGTGTGATGTTTGTGCTATGGATGAGATATATACTGATGGATGTTTTTATGTCATGTTTATGAATCATGATGATATACATGTTATGTTTATTATGGTGATGGATTATGTTTTGTGATGTGATGATTTATGTTTTGCTTATGCTGTTGGGTGAACCCACATAACTGGGTTACAATTGCATTGAGGAAGGAAAATTGCCCGGCCTAAAAAAAATGAACAGGTTCGATCGAATGGGGGGTGTTTGACCGAACCCAAAAATAGGTTCGTTTGAACCCCCCTGTTCAAATGAACCCAACGTCAGCTCAATTCATTAGGGGGTTCGATCGAACCCCCAGGATTGATTTTTAATTTAACATTTTTTTAATAGGGTTCGAATGAATAGGGGGTTCGAACGAACCCCCATTCATTTGAATGGGTCATGGGGGGTTCGTTTGAACCCCCATTCATTCGAACCCCTTATTTTGCCCTTGCCCCTCTCCAGCTGCAATTTTATACAAATTTTTGGGTTTCGAAGCTCAGGTTGAGGACAAAATGGAAGCAACTTGACAAACCCATCTAGAGGATTATAGTCCTCGAAATGAGCTTTTTATCAAGTATAAATTTAATACATTGTGGTTTTATTATAATTGTTTTTTTTAGTTTAATTAAACATAGGCTTTTCACCGAAAATCAAGCTCTATGTTCTGTACATGTGGAAAAATAGTATATTACCAAAAAGAATTTATGAAAAATATCTATCCTCTTGATATTCATGTCCTTAATCCAACAAAAAAAAATTGAATTCCGATACATACAAAAAAAGTTACGCTTTCATAGTACACCTATGTCTAAATTGTAATTGGTTTGACTTCAAAAGTTAATTAAAAGAAAAATATTCAATAAAATATTATGAAACCAAATGCATCCTTTAGACATCGTAGTTAAAAATCTAAATTTGAAAAAATTAAAATTTTATCCTTCATAGAAAAAAAGTTATATTTTACACAGTACACATCACTCTTTAAAAATGGTGTTTACTGTTAAAAACTAGTTATTAAAGGAGATGGAAAAAGAAATGCAATTTGATTCCAAAAAAATTAAAAAATATATACTTAGAATTTATAGACAAAATGTGACAAATCACTAGTTTACATCATCTTCAAATTCCTCACGGTTTAGCAACTATAGGTGTCCGAAAGTGAAGATTTTTTTAAAAATGTTCATTTCAATGTCAACTTTTGCCAAAAAGTGTAACCCACTATTGTGGGATCACCTCGTTCCTATGCATTATGAAATGTTGATGCATGTTATGATTATGGATTTTGATGTGGATAAATGCTCATATTAATGATCATCTAGTATGAATGCAAAATGAAATGAAATGGAAATATATGCTCAAATTAATAAACATATATTGTGTATGTAAAATGGAATGAAATGGTAATGTAATGGATGCATAGATTTCACATGTGTTGTAGTTTGATTTGTGTGAAATCATCGTGATTAACTTCTGAAGGCATCTCACATGCATGTAATATAATCACTACGCAATGTGTAGTGCTTTATTTGTTTTGTTTTTTTAGGAGAGTCTCCATGATGATTGTGAAATGATGATGTAATGGGTTTATGCAATGAGTGCAATGGTTAATGAAATGAACAAGTCATGATACACCTTATGCTCTTTTTAAACCCTAGGTGATGGGGCTAGGTGGTGTTGAATAGGTTTGGGGGGGAGTATGGTTATGGGTTGGGAGGAAAAGGGGATTGCAAGGGTGGTTTAGGAAATGCTAGGTTATTGGACACCACATCATTAGAGGGAGAGTTTGGGTTTAGGTGTGTTAGGTTGGCTGGATGGGTAGTGAGAGGAGGGATGCTAGTTAGGGGGGGATTAGAATGGATGGAAAAAAGGGGGGGTAAGGGATTAAAATTCTAAGCCCAAATAATATGGTTGGATGGGTAGAAGAAGACGGGATGAGCTAGGTATAGTACTTGCATTAGACTATTGAGAGCATTTCTAGATTTATTATAGCAAAGTAGGATATATTTCATGAAGGTATGAAAGGACCTAGTGATGATATTTATCCCACAATTGCATGGACTAGACTCACAAACAATAGGTTGATTTCATGCATGCCCAAGGTAGTATAACCTTGCCTAGCTGAGGGAAGGGGACTCATAACATAAGTTCTCATAGTACATAGAAGGTATGAATACTTGTATATGCAAATGGGATGCACTATGCTAAAACTGACCCTAGCTTCAAGATATGAATACTATTCTTGGAGTAATGAAATCAACCCACAAGCATAGCATACAGAAACGATGACCATGTCTATTCTAGGTGTTGTCCACCACTTACAATGATATAATGAGATCAAGATAGATTTGGAAAATGACCTAGAACAAGACAAGAAGATAAAAATCAAGAATTAAAAAGACCAACTGAAAAATCATAAATAGCCATTGTATTTTCTTGCCAAGATAAGTGTTGATAGGATGATGGATTTTGTCCATTGTAGGAACGATATATCCTAGGAGGCAAATCACTTGGGTTTTGTTGGATAAATTCGAAAGGTGAGCAAAAGGATAGTTGAGCCATGTGTGATGATTACAGTTGGTATGTTGATTGATAATGTTTTACATGAGGTGTGATGTTTCGGGCGTATGCTTAGCATGTGTATTGTTGGGTAAATCTAGCAAGCTTAGTAAATAGGGACCATTCAAATAGGTTGGATAGGTGCATCTTATGTACCTGAGTATTGGATACTTCCTTCATATTCCAGACTGCCTACACACCCTGTGTCCACGGGATCAAGGCACTTTCAAGATGTGGGTGAGATGAATATGTAGTTATGGCAAGACTTGATGATATGGCAATGGTTCAGGATGGATGTGATGATGTTGTGTGTGATGATGATGTGAATGTTTTTTGTATTTTTCTGCTTTTTCCAATGTTTTTGTATTTTTTGGTTTTTTTAATGTTTTTGGATTTTTTTGAATTTTGCAATTGCCTAGAGAGATGTGTATGACCGGCTTGCCATTCATAACACCTAATTTGTGGTGATTTAATGCTGAATTGGGTAAGTTGCATCATAGAAAAATAGATGAGATTGAAGTAACGACAACGGTGCAAATTTTTAAAAATTGTATGAATATCGCATGACTACATTAAGACAAGAATATGGTCACTGGCACTGACATCATAGATTCGACTATTTGGGGAGTCTAGCAGTGTCAAGATGACATTTAATGATTTTATTGATTTGTGTTTGCCCCATTTCCACCTGTCCAATATTACTTCTTATGGGGTTCAATAAAAGACTCCAAGCAAGTCTTTTAATACATCCAAGTAAAAATGAGATGTTTGAGGGATTTCTAGTTCAAATCATTTCATACCATTTGGATGCTGTCCTTGTATGCTTTATGGATTCAACATGTGGATTTTCTAATGTTTTGGGATTTTTGAATTTTTGAATGTTTTTGGATTTTCTGGGTTTTCTATTGTTTTTGGGATTTTTGGACTTTCTATTGTTTTTGGGATTTTTGGGATTTTCTATTATTTTTGGGATTTTTTGGATTTTTTGGATTTTAGCTATACAGAAGAAGCCTACAAGGATCCTCGTTTCATGGATTAGCTTTGGGTGGGATGATGCAGGGTGGGCAATTGATGTTTCAAAATTCCAAGCCATGGGATATGTGCAATGTGGAGTGTCGCGGTGGAGAGAGGACTTATTAGATGGTGGAACCAGCCACTACACATGGCGCTTGAAACATGTTTTCACCATGGTACCTATCCAAGGCGTCATCAAAGTGATTTTCACCATTGGATGGCTTTATTGTACTCGAGTTTTTCTTGATCTTTTGATTTTTTAAAATTTTCTATTTTTTCATTTTTTTTGTATTTTTGCTTTGCGATACTTGTTGAGTTATGTGTAGAACCTCTTCAAATGAAGAATGTTCATGGGTTCATCTAGGGGTTGTCCCTCAGGTGTTGCAAGATGATATGCCCCTGATCCATAGTTGGCTGTGATAACATACGGTCCCAACCAATTGGGCTCAAATTTTCCCTTTTTGGTGCGCTCCTGCAAATTTTTTTGATTTTCCATGAGGACAAGGTCACCTACTTCAAACATGCGGTTCTTGATCTTTTTATTATAGCTTCTTTGTAGGCCATTTTGGTATGCCTGCAGATGGTTGAGTGCATCCAAGCATTTCTCATCCAATAGTTCTAACTCATGTAGCCTTTCAACTCGATCCTCTTCATTAGTGATTATGTTTTCTAATGAAACCCTAAGTGATGGGAGCTCGACCTCAATAGGTAAGATGGCTTTAAAACTAAATACTAGGGAATATGGCCTAGCTCCTATAGGTGTGTGGATACTTGTGTAATAGGCCTATTACCTCTTAATCTGACTGGATGCTTATTCCTAGTTGTCCCTAAAAGGTAGCCATCAATGATCAATAGGATTCCTGGGCCAGCGGCTAACAATATATGAGATAGACTCTATAGATATCTCCTCTTCTTCTTTAGGCTCTGCAGAACCAAGGGGGGTATTCCCTACTCAACACCCACAAAATATAACTATGCAAAGACTGGGATGCTGACACAAAGCAGATAAATCCTCTAGTATGCAGACCAAAACTGTGAGATAAGTGCAAAGGGGCTAGCTTTGGGCCTATATTCAGTTGTAGACAGAGGATTTTGGGTCCTAAAACTATTTCAAAATCCTAAAGGTTTGTATATGAAGTTTGAGTTTGATTTATATATGGATGTAAAACTAGGACTTTGGGTTACAATAGAGATACCAGACCAGATCGGTGCCTATCAAGGGCTCGGAGTCAGTAGACATATATATGTGAATGTTTACCATAGACCCAAGGCAATAATCAGATTTCAAGGGGTTTCTAAAATGTTTGCCTTACAGACAATGCCCAAGAGAGAGTATTTAGTTATTTCTGCTTACAAACATCCCTACTGCAATGTATTCTTCTCAACACTTAATCCAAAACATTCAATCTACTCCTTGAGCAGAAGTAATAGACTAAATATTCAATATAGAAAACCTATATTCTAGAATCTATAACACCCCTTAGATGTTCAAAGTCAGAAGAAAAACACATTCAGTCTGGAGACAAATAATAAAACACATGCAATGAAGCATTACTCATTTAAATCAACATGAAATTGATAATTCTGTACATAATAGACACAACATACAACTCATAAACTCACAAAGACACCTAAAATAGAGTCACCAGAAAGTTGTTTTCCTACTGCAACACCAAAATTTTTCTAGTTTCCAACAACCACAAAAGAGTAACATAGTTTTCTTAAAACAGCAAGAAAGTGTCCTTTGCAAAAATTAATTACAAGGCGGGGTCAAAATTTCCTGTCAGATACACAGCACCAGAAATGGTGCTCAAAATAATAAATGCAGCAAGGGACAAAACACGGAGAAGCAAGAGAAGGACGGGGAGTGATTGAGCTCGAGCCCTATGCCATCGCTAGAAGATGATCGTCGTGAACCTGATACTTGGCCATTCAACCATCAGCCCATGCCTGTTTGTAATTCTGCCATAAATGCTCAACCACCGGCAGCTCCTCCCGAAAACAGTAACAACGCACCCATGGAAAATTTCTGCTCAAACAAAAATGACCACAGACGCAAGGAAAAAACCATCGCTGAAGGTTTAAAACCCAACCGTAGATCATCCCTCCGTCATTGTGATCAACGGCACCCAAAAATGTTGAAAAGTCATCGGCCAATGAAAATGTACCACGTAGGCATCTCATGTTTCTATCGCTGGCTTCTTCTCCTTTTATTTCACCTTTATCACTCTTGTATGTCCAAACCCAAATGCATATACAACATACAAGGTGGACGTCAAATGTTATAGAACAAATTGGAATTCAGTTCAGGTCCGGCTTGTATCTTCAATCTGTATTCATCGCTTTGTATATTACACACATATAAGTGCAACATACATACAAGGCGGACCTCAAAAACTTATCTACCGCATCTGACTTCTCCTTCGGGTCTGGAATGCATATTTCTTCATTGTATATTTGAATGTATATTTTGTTTGTATGCCGAATATACAAACACAAACATACAAGTAGGGAATTTATTCAGAATATTCCACATACATTCTTTCCTTGTATATTGAACATGTACAAACCTGTTTGTATAAAACTGTGGCGGCCCCACTAATTGTATTTTCTACCTTTGTATATTATGGAATATACAAGATCATTTGTTCATTGCACTGTCCCCTTTGTATGTCGTGGCGGATCATTGTACTGGAGCACATGCATATTTGACTTCCTTGTATGTATTTCATTACATAAGACCTGATGTACATTGACATTCATTCATTTCTGTACATACAAACATGGGATCTCCTCCAAAATATTCTTGCAATGTATTTTTTCCCTTTGTATCTAACCATTGTATGTTTGAACATACAAACCAAATATACATTCAACCCAATATGCAAGCAACGAATATTCTTGGAATCTTCAATGTATATTCTGCCCTTGTACATCCTCCTTTTGAACCTGATATGCATTTGGAAATGCATTCAATCTGCAGAATATCGCTGGGAATCTTCAAAAGATTCCCTCTTGTATATACGACCCGATATGCATCTAAAATGCATCTAACTCATTTTCTCGAAGGACAATGGAGATTTTGCACCTGCCAATACATATTTTTGACCTGCACGCATATACAAACCATTTTGTGCACACAGAGACATTTGCACCTTAACTGACTTTGGCATTTTTCTGACTGCAAAGGCTAAAAGTATTATAATTTTTTGGACCTTTGGGAAAGGGCCTGCATACTTAAATGCATGAAACTAGATTGCTCATGTAGGTAGTAACATAGGCTTCGATTGGGGACGTGCAGGCGCTAGGCTACAACAAGAACCAGATCACTCTGGGGCAGACCAGGCAGAACACAAAACACAAAATAGCACTGATTATACAAGGTTAGCACAGGCTATTTACACCTAATTTATAAATGTGCACAGAGGAAGATCATTTATGAAAAATACAGCTTTAGAAACTGACCGTGCACTGGCAGTTCCAGCAACTCACCACTCAAGGCCTAGAGGAAGTATGAATTTTCTCCATGAATATTGCTAATTTGATATGGACCCATCCATAATGGCTCAAATTTATTATTCTTACCCTTATCTTGGCTCTTTGCATTCCAAACAAGGACCAAGTCACTTATCTGAAACTTTCTTTTTGTAGTCTTTCTATCAAACAAATATTTCATTTTCTGTTGTTTCTTGATGTTTATCATGTGTGCCTCTCTTCTGATTTCATCCAATGCAACTAGCTGGTTTATCCTTTCAGTCATTGAATCCTCAACCTCCACATCATTTTCTTGTATGAATCTATAGACTGGCAAAAGGTTGCTCACAGGCAGCCTAGCTAGTGCACCATACACTAACTCAAAAGGTGACCTTCCAATTAATTCTTTCACTGTCATCCTGTTGGCCCATAGTGCCATCTTTAACTTCGAATCCCATGCCCTTTTGCTTTTATCTAACATCCTCTTTATGATTTTCATGAGGCTCTTATTGCTTGATTCTGCTTGACCATTTCCTTGTGGGTGATATGGTGATGCATACGACAGATTGATCCCATACTTGTTGCAAAATTAATAAAATCTCCAGATCTAAAGCACATGGCATTGTCCATGACAATTGTAGCTGGCACTCCAAATCTAATAATAACTTGCTCTAAAACAAAATCCATCACCACTTTGCTCGTAGCTTTCTTAGTTGGAATGGCTTCAACCCATTTGGTAAAATAATCAGTAGCAACCAAAATCCAACTGTGTCCTCCACTCAATTTCTCTAAGATTTCCCCTATGAAATCAATTCGCCATTGCTGAAATGGGGCCTCTACAGTTACAGTCCTAAGGGGTAGTGCACCTTCATATTTTAGCTTCCCTGAGAACCTATGGCAAGGATCACATTTTCTTACCAACCTTTGTGCATCTGAGAAAAGAGTCAGCCACCAGTATCCTGTTCTAAGAATTTTGTGGGCTATTGTCTTGGCAGCGTAATGTCCACCACATCCTCCTGTGTGTAGATCTTTCAAAATATCAGCAGCCCAATCCTCATTCACACATCTGAGTAGTACACCTTCAGGATTCTTCCAATATAGCTCTCCTTGAAGAATTATGTATTTGATTGCTCGTAACTTCAAAGTTCTTCTCCGACTGTCACTGAAGTGGGAAGGACAATTCAAATTCTGCAAGTAATATACAATGTCCTTATACCAATCAGATTATGACATACTGACAGTTTTATTATGCACTTCATTCACTTGGCATGCCTCTAGATTTGACTGTGTCATTAGCTTTGCTAAACCCTGTCCTCTTACCAATTTTGTAATTTGTATCTCTATGTTGAACTCTTGTAGCTTATTTATCCATCTGCATCTTCTTCCAATTACTTCCTGCTGAGTAAAGATGTCCTTGACTGCTGCATGAGGCACGTATGCAACTATGTGAGAGCCCACCAAATATGGCCTAAAGCTCTTGACTGCCCTAACCAGTGCATATGCTTGCTTCTCTATGATGTCATACTTTAATTCAACAGCCTGTAATGACTTACTAAAAAAGGCTATAGGTTGTTCAAAACCTTCTGCATTTTTTTGTAGTAAGCAAGCAGCAATAGTGTGGAAAGAAGCAAATGAAAACAATTGAAATGGCTTAGAAAAATCAGGAGATTTTAATACGGGAGCCATCTTAATAGCCTCTTTTATATTCTGAAATGATTTAGTCACTTCATTCTCCCATGTGACAGTTGCACCTTTCTTCAACATTTTAGAAATATCTTTGGTGGTCTCTGCAAAGTTAGGCACAAATCTTCTAACAAAATTAATTTGCCCAAAGAAGGACTGAACATCCTTCACTGTTTTAGGAATCTGGATTTTATCAATTGCAACCACCCTTTCTGGATCAATCCTCACCCCATCCTTGGAAACAATGTGACCAAGCAATTTTCCTTCCACTACCCCAAAAGTACATTTCTTTAGGTTGAGTGAGATGCCATATTCCAATGCACTAATAAAAATTTGTTCCAAATGCAAACAGTGTTGTTCTTCTTTCTTTGAAAAGGCAGTTAAGTCATCTTGATACACAGCCAAGATTGAATCAATCAATCCTGCAAAAGCCACATCCATGGCCCTCTGAAATGTGGCACTTGCATTTGTCAGTCCAAATGGCATCCTAACATATACATATGTTCCCCATGGAGTATTGAAAGCATTCTTGAACTGTTCTGACTCCTTTACTTTCACTTAATTGTACCCTAAAAATCCATCCATCATAGATAGAAATTCACAGCCAGTCACCTTCTGCAACATAGCTTCCATGTTTGGCAATGGATAATTATCCTTCAAGGAGGATACATTCAGATTCCTAAAGTCCACACACAGTCTTATGTCACCATTCTTTTTTCTAACTGGGACAAGGTTAGACACCCAAGTTGAGTCTTTGATAGGCATAATTATTCTAGCCTCCATAAGCTTCATAAGTTCTTCTTGCATTTTTGGAGCTAAGGTTGGATTGATAGGCCTCTGTTTTTGTCTAAATGGTTTAGCTCCATGCTTCAAAGGGATTTCATGCTGAAATAAATCCTCTCTATAAGCTTTCAGGTCCTCATATGACCAGGCAAAGACATGCTTATACTTTCTCAGCAATGCAATCAGCATAGCTCTAATATGTGGCTTGAGCTATTTGCCAATGTATACCCTTTTGGGAGCATGAGATGTCCCCAAATTTATCTCTTCTAAGTCATTTTTGTTTGTTGGAGATGACTTTGTGATGAGTTGGTCCCTATTGTCAAAAGCTCTCTCTAAAGCAACCAACGCTCTAGGGATCTTATTTATCTTTAGTTGAATTATTTCTTTCCCTAAGAGAGTTTCTTTTCCATCTACAACCTCTACAAGGTTCTGAAAGTCCATTTCTTGGTTCTCATACTCATCAATGCAATGTAAAAATCTCAGTAAATCTTTATCATCATCAAATACCTGCCAGCTGTATACATTATCTGGCACTGCAGGTCTAAGCTTGACTTCAACATTTGTAACATCTGATAGAGTTATATCTCTGGCCTTATGGCTACATTAGCTAGAAAATCTGCCATGACATTTTTTGATCTCTCTATCCAGTTTATTGAAAATGCATCAAACAATTCAATTGTATCCCAAACAACATGCTTATATTGTTTTAACCTCTTATTCTTTGATGCATACTTATCTCTAACTTGGGAAACAATAAGCTCTGAATCACCAAATACTCTTAACATCTTAATTCCATACTTTAGAGCTACATTCAATCCTAATAACAGAGGCTCATATTCTACAATATTATTTGTACAGGCAAACTTCAATAAGAAAGAGAATTTTAGAAGCTTATGAGCTGGAGACAGAAATACAATTCCAGCACCAGAGCCTTCCTTTGAACAAGCTCCATCGAACTACATAGTCCACAGACCCTGTTGGTCAAATTCTTGAATGCACATGTCTCTCCCTTTACCCTCTTTATCATTTGAGACAACTCTAAAGTTATCACAGTCAATGTTCACAAAACATATCTGTTCCTCTAATTCTTGATCCTCCACTATCTCTGATGACCTTTCTTCTCTAATCAGTTTGACATCCCTGCCATTCATAGGGATCATAGCATATGACAAATCTAATTGCATACTCCCACCAATCAATGTTGCCCACCTTCTTGACAGCAACATGCCATACTGTGGCTTGATACCAACAACTATTATGTTCATTTTGTAGGTCTTTTTAGGATATGCTGCCAGTTTGAAATCAACATCTTTCATAATTCCAATGACAGGTACTTCCCTAGCATCCATGTCGTAACACTTCCCACATGCCTTATCTATTTTTAACCCAGCTTGCTGCATGATGGCCAAAGGCATGATATTCGTGGATGCTCCTGAGTCAAGCATACAGTTCTTAATTATTTTTCCATTTATAACAAGGGAGACATAAAATGGTTCCACCTGTGAAGGGCATTTTGTCATGGTCATCGCCAGATATACTTTAGGAACTTCATCTTCATCAATATGTAGGGCCTGTTTCTTACCCTGAGGTTGATCAATCTTCTTGGCTTGACATAGTGTTCCTGAGATCAAAGATACAGCCTCGTTTCTAAATTCTTCCACTTTCATCAGTTCCATTAGTGGAACAGAGACTTTTATTTGAGACAAGACCTGAGTGATGTCAAATGGAGCATAATTTTGAATAATAGTTGTAGCTTGCTCCACCATTTTACCTCTATCCTGAGATGATCCAGCTTTAGTCTTTATGGCTCCTTGACTGTCATTCTTGCTCTGAGAATTTCTACTTTGATCCTCAACCTGGGGAACTGTGTCTTCTATTTTTTGAGAATCGTAACCTATTTTTTTCTTAAAACCTTGTTTATTATTGTTCCATTGTTTCTTATATGTTTCAGTCCCCTTATAATTTTGCACTGGTTGGCTCACAAAAGTGTTCTCTGGTTGAGGTGTACCACTTACCTGAGCCTTACCTCTGAGATTGTAATTGCTCTTGACTTGAGCTACTACTGCTGATGTGAGGGCTCTAATTTCTTCATCTGAAGGTCTCCTCAAATTACTCAAGAAATTATGTGAATCCTGAGCATAGGCATAATTGTCCTCTTCATCCTCATCATATGGGAACTGTTGGCAGATCTGAATTTCATTATCTACACTTGCACTAGAATCATGAAAAGAGTATCCTCTATTTGTAGACAACATATTGACAATATCATCCTCCATGCAGTGCGACTCATTGCATTCATCACAGGCAACAACATTATTGTTTAGAGACTGAGCAATCATACATTGTGACTGTGAATGAGGCATTTGGCAGATTATACACCATGGGGTGTCATTAACAATATTTATAGCTTTCTTCAAAGGATTAGGAGTTTCCTTTGTATTATGAGCTCTTGGATTTGTATTGCTGTGCAGGAGGACGGGTTTACCATCACACCAATTAGTATGATACGACATATCATGTAATGATGGTCTTCTTTCTTGCCTTTGGTAAACTAGCCTGTCAGGACCTATCCCCTTTTCATTTTTAGCTATTCTATAACTCAGGTCCTTAACGACATTTGTTAATTTATCTATTTTATCCTCAGAATTAGATGCATTACCTTGGATACTCTGAGATTTAGTGTTTGGATTTTGCATAATTTTCACATCATCCCTTCTATTTGTCTTACCAGACGCCTTCCTATTATTTTCAATATTAGTTGCTATTTTGAAGGCATCCTTGAGGCTGTGAGGTCCCTTGTCTCTTAATCCATAAGCAGTTTTGGCATCAAAAGCATTTATTTACAACACTATGCACATAGGTTCATTAGGCCTCAGGTCTTGTGGCAATTTGTTCAGCGCCTTAGTGAATCTAGCATTGAAATCAACAACCTGTTCATTTGATCCTTTGGTGATTCCAGTGAATTCATTAATAAAGAAACTAGGATCAATTTTGTCACCATACTGTTCCTTGAATATTCTCTTGAAGTCATCCCATGATGAAATGCTTCTGTCAGGTAGACCTTTATACCACTCCTTGGCTTCATCAACTAAGGATTGCATGAATGATTTCATGAAAACATCCTCATGCTCAACCTCGAAGTTGTCCATGATATTCTAAAAAGCTTTTAAATGGTCTTCACCTGATACAGTATTATTTCCTAAAAATTTAGGCACTTGCAGCCTCACATGTTTGTCAATAGGATTGGGATAACTAGGAATGCCATAAAAAACTAACTGCCTGAATCTATCTAGCTGCATAGGTTGTCTACCAGGCTGAATAACATTGGCATTTCTATTTGCATTTTGATTTCTTACATTATTCAATGGTACTCCAGCATTATGTATGTTCTATCTTTGATCATTGTGCTAATCATGTACTTCATTCCTTTGTTGATTTCTTTGCATATCTGTGTTGCCAAGGGTAGGAACTGAATCATTCTGAGCAACTCTCAGAGCTTGCACTTTCTGTCTCATATTATCTCTAATTTTTACTGCTTGCAGATATTCTAATTCAGCCCTTAAGCTCTTAATTTCATCAGCTAGTTCTTCCTCTCTAGGCATAGAAGAGGAGGGTTTCATCATATTCTGATCATCATTATCATCATCCCTTGGGGATTCAGCTTCTTCAAATCTGTCAGGGGAGTCGTGGAAAGGGCGTTCTTGAAAAAATTCTGACCTTATTCTCAATCCACCACCCTGCTGTCCCTCATACACATCCTGAATTTCAGCCTCAGTGTTTGAAAAAAAAGGTATTTTCTGTTCTAAAGATCCTGGGTTGTCCTGAATAAATTCATTTTTCCTGGGGCTAGGAGAACCATCTTGACTGGCTTGAACAATCCCCTTTTTCCTATACATCATTTTTGTGGGTAACTCTTTAAACAGAGTATTACGCTGGGATCTTCTCCCTTGCATACAAATTTTTTCTTTACCGGTTGGGAGATTGGTTCGAAGTCACCACCTATTACTAGGAATTGTTTTCTTTTAAAATCAGGGTTCTTTCACTTCACTTCCCCAGTAGAGTTGCCAATTTCTATTACCTCTTAATCTGACTGGATGTTTATTCCCAGTTGTCCCTACAAGGTAGCCATCAATGATCAATAGGATTCCTGGGCCAGCGGCTAACAGTATAGGAGATAGACTCTATAGATATCTCCTCTTCTTCTTTAGGCTCTACAAAACCAAGGGAGGTATTCCCTACTCAACACCTACAAAATATAACTATGCAAAGACTGGGATGCTGACACAAAGCAGATAAATCCTCTAGTATGCAGACCAAAACTGTGAGATAAGTGCAAAGGGGCTAGATTTGGGCCTATATTCAGTTGTAGACAGAGGATTTTGGGTCATAAAACTATTTCTAAAATCCTAAAGGTTTGTATATGAAGTTTGAGTTTGATTTATATATGGATGTAAAACTAGGACTTTGGGTTACAACAGAGATACCAGACCAGATTGGTGCCTATCTAGGGCTCGGAGTCAGTAGACATATATATGTGAATGTTTACCACAGACCCAAGGCAATAATCAGATTTCAAGGGGTTTCTAAAATGTCTGCCTTACAGATAATACCCAAGAGAGAGTATTTAGTTATTTCTGCTTACAAACATCCCTACTGCAATGTATTCTTCTCAACACTTAATCCAAAACATTCAATCTACTCCTTGAGCAGAAGTAATAGACTAAATATTCAATATAGATAACCTATATTCTAGAATCTATAACACCCCTTAGATGTTCAGAGTCAGAAGAAAAACACATTCAGTCTGGAGACAAATAACAAAATACATGCAATGAAGCATTACTCATTTAAATCAACATGAAATTGATAATTCCGTGCATAATACACACAACATACAACTCATAAACTCACAAAGACACCTGAAATAGAGTCACCAGAAAGTTGTATTCCTACTGCAACACCAAATTTTATCTAGTTTCCAACAACCATAAAAGAGTAACACAGTTTGCTTAAAATAGCAAGAAAGTGTCCTTCGCAAAAATTAATTACAAGGCAGGGTGAAAATTTCCCGTCAGATACACAACACCAGAAATGGCGCTCAAAATAATAAATGCAGCAAGGGACAAAACATGGAGAAGCAAGAGAAGGACGGGGAGTGGTTGAGCTCGATCCCTGTGCCATCACTAGAAGATGATCGTCATGAACCTGGTACTTGGCCGTTCAACCATCGGCCCATGCCTGTTTGCAATTCTGCCATAAATGCTCAACCACCGGCAGCTCCTCCCAGAAACAGTAACAGTGCACCCATGGAAAATTCTAGCTCAAAAAAAAATGACCGTAGACGTAAGGAAAAAACCATCGCTGAAGGTTTTAAACCTGACCGTCAATCATCCCTCCATCACTTTGATCAACGACACCCAAAAATGTTGAAAAGTCATCGGCTAGTGAAAACATGCCACGTAGGCATCTCATGTTTCTATCGCTGGCTCCTCCTTTTATTTCACCTTTATCGCTCTTGTATGTGCAAACCCAAATGCATATACAACATACAAGGTGGACGTCAAATGTTATAGAACAAATTGGAATTCAGTTCAAGTCCAGCTTGTATCTTCAACCTGTATTCATCGCTTTGTATATTACACACATATAAGTGCTACATACATACAAGGCAGACCTCAAAAACTTATCCACCGCATCTGACTTCTCCTTCGGGTCCAGAATGCATATTTCTTCATTGTATATTTGAATGTATATTTTGTTTGTATGCTAAATATACAAACACAAACATACAAGAAGGGAATTTATTTAGAATATTCCACATACATTCTTCCCTTGTATATTGAACATGTACAAACCTGTTTGTATAAAAATGCGGTGGGCCCCACCAATTGTATTTTCTACCTTTGTATATTACAGAATATACAAGATCATTTGTTCATTGCACTATCCCCTTTGTATGTCGCAGCAGATTATTGTACTGGAGCACATGCATATTTGACTTCCTTGTATGTATTTCATTACATAAGACCTGATGTACATTGACATTCATTCATTCCTGCACATACAAACATGGGATCTCCTCCAAAATATTCCTGCAATGTATCTTTCCCTTTGTATCTAACCGTTGTATGTTTGAACATACAAACCAAATATACATTCAACCCAATATGTAAGCAGCAAATATTCCTGGAATCTTCAATGCATATTCTGCCCTTGTACATCCTCCTTTTGAACCCGATATGCATTTGGAAATGCATACAATCTGCAGAATATCGCTGGGAATCTCCAAAAGATTCCCTCTTGTATATACGACTTGATATGCATCTAAAATGCATCTAACTCATTTTATCGAAGGACGATGGAGATTTTGCACCCGCCAATACATATTTTTGACCTGTACGCATATACAAACCATTTTGTGCACACAGAGACATTTGCACCTTAACTGACTTTAGCATTTTTCTGACTGCAGAGGCCAAAAGTATTATAATTTTTTGGACCTTTGGGAAAGGGCCTGCATATTTAAATGCATGAAACCAGATTTCTCATGCAGGCAGTAACAAGGCCCATAGGGTAGGATTGAGTTGGAGGTGCCAGTCATGGCCAACTTCATTAACTGTCTTGTTCAGAATATATAGGATGGTTTTGTTAGAAGCTTCATCTTGACCATTACCTTGGGGATAGTATGGAGTGGAGAAATGGTGTTGGATTTGGAATTTCTCGCACAAAGTATGGACTTCCTAGTTTTTAAATGGTTTCCCATTATTAGTAATGATGGAATAGGAAATGCCATAATGTCATATGATGTAGTGGAGAATGAATTTGGCTATTTGGATGCTTGTGGTGAAAGTGAGCAGAATTGCTTCAACCCACTTGGTAAAGTATTCGGTGGTGGTGATAATGAACTTATGACCGTTGGATGATGGGAGATGAATCTTACCTACAAGGTTGAGTCCCCATTGTGAAAAAGGCCGCGAAGTTGTTATTGGTTGTAGCTCTTGTGATGGTGCATGGATGAGGTCCCCATGTTGCTGACATGGCAAGCATTTCTTCATGAACCTGTAAGCATCTCGCTCCATGGTCGGCCAGTAGTATCATGTTCTTAAGATCTTCTTGGCTAGAGTAGGTCCACTCGAGTGTGCCCCACAAATACCTTCAAGTACTTCTTGTAAGGCCACTTTGGCTTCCCTAGAGTCAAGATATCGTAAAAGCGTACCATCAAGACTCCTTTTGTAGAGGGTGTCTCCTATAAGGGTGAAGCAAGAGGCTCGACAGATAAAGCTTTTTCATTGGGAGGGTGATAAGTTGGGTGGGATGATGTTGTCATGGAGGTACATGTAAGTCTCTTGATACTAGGGGGATAGGGGACCAACAATGTCACACACCAGTTTTGATTGTGGAACATCATAAGCCGGTATAGGGAGTTCTTCGATCAGGAACTCACATTTCTTGTTGTCTTTCTTCACGTCCACTAAGGATCCTATCGTGGCCATGGCATTTGTTGCTTTGTTATTTAACCTTGGAATCTATTCAAAATGGATGCCATCAAAATAATCTTTAAAGTCATCCACCATTCTCTTATAGGGCAAGAGCTTATCATCCTTAGTCTTGTATTCATTATTCACCTGTTAGATGACCAATTGGGAATCTCCATAGGCAACAAGCTTCTTGATCTTCCACTGAATCACCATGCGGAGTCCTGTGATAAGAGCCTCATATTCTGCCACATTGTTTATACATGGAAATGTAATTTTGTATGATTTGGGGATGGTATCTCCTTAAGGGGTAACAAATAGAATGCCTGCCCCCGAACCTTGATGCATGTAAGATCCATCAAAATACATCTTCCATGATTCTATTGTTGGTGTTACCATCAATATAGACTTGTCAGAAAATTCTGCCAGTGTGGGTTGCTCTGTTGGGATGGGTACCTCAGCTAACTGATCAGTGATGACCTGTCCTTTAATAGCTTTCCTCTCTATGTATTCAATATCAAACTCACTTAAGATCATTACCCACTTAGCCATTCTTCCTATAAGGGTGGATCTAGTTAGCAGACATTTCAGTGGATAGATCTTGGCAATGAGCTTAGTCTTGTGATTAAGCATGTAGTGTCTCAACTTTTGTGAGGTTAAGATGACAACTAGGCATGCTCGTTTAATTGGGGTATAATTTAGCTCATAGGACACCAAGGTATGATTGATATAATATATGGCTCTCTCTTTTCCTTGTTCATCATGTTGCGCCAACAAGGCACATATAACTGTTTATGTTGTTGAAATATACAAGAGGAGGGGTTCTCCTTATTTTGGTGGCATAAGGACAGGTGGGTTAGTGAGGTACTTCTTCAACTGTTCAAAATATCCCTAACACTAATTGTCCCACACAAAGGCTGTGTTCTTACAGAGGAGATGCTGAAACAGTTGGCATTTATTAGCAAGTTGTGCTATGAACTGTCGGATAGATTAGAGCTTCCCTTGTAGACTTTGTAGCTGCCTAAGTGTCTTCAGAGGAGGCATCTTTGTTATAGATTTGACTTTGGTGGGGTCTACTTCAATTCCTCTTCTCAATACTATGTATCCTGAAAGCTTCCTAGAAGTGACCTCAAAGACACATTTCTTCAGATTCAGCTGCACATTGTATTGTTCCAACCTATCAAAGATCTTGGCTAACATGTTCAAGTGCTTCTCTCTAGTTTTAGATTTTCCCAATAGATCATACACATAGTCTTCCATTATGTGGTGGAAGAGGTCATGGAAGATGACTGTCATTACCTGTTGATATGTTGCACCTGCATTCTTTAGGCCAAAAGGCATTACTACCCAGCAATATATCCCCCACTGACATATGAAAGATGTTTTATGTTGGTCTTCTTCTGTGATCCTGATTTGGTTGTACATCAAGAAACTATCCTTCAAGGACATCTCATGGCCTGCTGTGAGATCTACTATGATGTCAATGTTGGGTAGTAGAAAGTCATCTTTAGGGAAAGCTTTGTTAAGATCTTTGAAATTTGTGCAGCATTGGATGCCCCCAGTGACTTTGGCTATAGGTACAATATTAGACACCCATTTAGATTAATCTATTGGTTAGATAAACCCCACATCTAGAAGTTTCTTAAGTTCTTCTTTGACTAGGAGTGCAATCTGAGGATTCATCTTCCTTAACTTTTGTTTTACCAATTTTATATTAGGACGTATTGCAAGGTGATGAACAACCAAAGCAGGATCTAGTCCCAGCATGTCAGCATAGGTCCATGCAAAATTATGGCTTCTTTGCTTAAAGAAGGCTAGGAAGTTCTCCTGCTCCATTGTTGTAAGGGATTTTGCTCTAAATGTTATTTTTAGTGCTTCTTATGTTCCAAGGATCATTTCCTGCGATGGTTCCACTAGGATAGGTGATCTATCTGGATATACTTGATCTATTTTGGGAAGGCCCATTCTCCTATCCCCTAGAGCCTCATAGAGGTTTTCACTAGGTGATACGTCCTTTATTTTGATTTTTTCTTCACCCAAAAGTGCCACAGAGTGGTTTTCACTAGGGGGTGTTGTTTTTATTTTGATGTTTTTGCCACTAAGAGCATGGGTGGTTTCTCCAAAGTAGGTGGATGTGTCGAGTTCCATGATATATCTAGCTCTGTTGTCTCCAAGGGGGAAATGATCTCTGACCCCCATTATCTCTGCTATTGCCTCATCATTCTCTGCTACATCAAGGACGAGGGGTCCTTTTTGGTCCCATTCTATAATCTAAGGGTATACAAGAGGTAGGTTGCGGGAGTCAGATGGAGTGGTGGTTAGGGTATAGATGGTGTATATGGAGGTTTCAAAGTATTCAGCTAAATCACTAACAGAATATTGATGGTCTGCTTCGTTAATGTTATCGACCACAGAGGATACCTTAGCAACCTCACCTAAGATACATTCGCCATTAGTAACGATGGACTCTTGTTTCCCATACCCTAATCCTATTGGATTAGGTCTGGACAACTGAGAGGGGGGTGAACCAGTTGTCACACATTCTTGATCTTTTTATTTCTTTTACAACTTAACAATGGTTAATGAAATAAACATTTCAGTCATCACATAAGTAGAAATGAAATAACACATTTGACACCAAGATTTTTGATGTGGAAACCCAGTTAAGGGAAAAATCACGGTGGGGGTTAACCCACAAGAATTTAATACCCTGTTAAAAGTATTGATACAAAATGGGAATGCACATGCATTTGGGCTCACTGCCCAGAGCTCACTACTCAAATGAAGGCTCACTGCCTAAGACAATATTACAAATGAAAGAAAGAGATATGAACTGATGATAGCATCTACTTATGCAGAAATTTTAGTTCCGGTTGAGTGCAAAAACTGATCTTACACACTTCATCCTAGCTTTGTTCTTCTCACTATTCTGCTCTTATTTGCACCTTAGATTTCTGCTCTATTCATATCCACTTTCCTTCGCACACATTTCACATCATAAATGACCAAATTCATTGACTATATATGTCTACAACAAGATCTATAATCATTCTACTAGTCGGCTTCAACAGTACTTAGAACACCTAAGAATGCTTAGCCCTATTGGCTAGATCTATGCATAACTTGGAGTGCGGACCAAAATTTACTCTTGCAAATCATTACTTATGTCAGCCACAATTACTGAATGCCACCATTTGTCCAACAAGAAACTTCCATTCATCTGGAAACAAGATCTTCTGCAAGGTCTACTCGTTCTTCTGTCTGCTCTATCAGACTGGAACCCGATACATAGATGCTAATAACATTTGATTCCTTCATCACTAGATGACAAAATTTTGGATTTAGAGTGTATTTTCTATGCTATCAACAACCTTAGATCTGTAGCATACCATGCCTTTCCACCGGAGAGATCCGGACCAAAATACCAGACTCTGCTATATACTATGTTTTAGGCTCCTGGACTTAGATTATTGTTCTGACTTCTGGTATGATCAGATACTGCATTGTGGAGGTGTGGGACAATCTTAGTTGCCATCAATGACAACTCCTATCAATGCTATGTAGTGTCTCTTGCCAACAATCTCCCCCTTTGGCATTGATGGCAACACTTAGTGAAAAATGACTAAGTGTCTTAGAGCAACTCCCCCTTTGTCTGTGCATTCGTGCTCCACTTATTCTGATTCTCCCTCTTTTTTAACTCCTCATTTTTCATTGCCCTTCACTCCCCCTTTGACATCAATGGCAAAGGGTGGGGTTCGCAAGTCAAAATTCTCAAAAAAAGAGTCTGTTTATACTATCACGTATGTACAACAATTCATCAAGTCTTGTTCACATGAACTTGAGAATGTCTGCAAAACTAGTTTTTAATTGCACAATGTCAGAGGCCCAAGTGTTCTTCATTCCTTCCAAGAGTGAGATGTGCCCACTCAACAAAAATGCATATGCTTCTACCTTAACCAGATCTAGAGGATCACTTGTCTGGAGTGCATTCTAGGCTTCAAATAAGGCATTATGCATGGCTTCCAACTTGGGGGCAATCAATCCCCAGAGTTCACACATCTTCTTCATAGTATTGATTTTCTCCTTTTCAAGTCTCTTTATTTCATCTATTAGGCTAATGATCTAACAGTCCTAACTTATGGGAGAGGCATTTAGAGGATCAAAATTTTGGGATAGAATTGATATTTTTTGTTCTTGTTCCTTTATCTTCTTCTCAACATCCTTATTGACTTTAGTCCATGATAGACAAAATATATAAATATCTCTTCCATCACTTAGAGCATTCTGAATGCTCTTTATGCTAATGCCCAGTACCACTCTATCACTCCTTATCAAATTCTTAACTTGATTAAATTTCGTACTCAAAAACTCTTTTTGAACCTTTGCCTCTGCAGACTTTTCAAAAGACTCAAAATGTGAGTCAACTGAACTTACAAGATTTTTTAAATGGCTGGAGAGAGAATCATTTTGATTTTTCTGATAAGTTGGCATTAATTTCTCTAACACTCCGGTTGCTAACCCCAGTAGCTCATTGTCCTCTAAGTGAGATTTCATCATCTTTTCTCTAGCTTTTACTTGAGTGAAGGATGTTATTTTCATCAATTGAAATGTAGAGAGCACATCTGGATTGGTTAGTCCTTGGAGTAGTTCAAGCTCATCAAGCTCAATCACTTTCTTTTCAAGAGAATCTTTCACTGCATCTACAGTGTCTCTTGCTACATTTACTGAATCATCTTTTTGATCATCTGATTTAGGTGCTTTAGGTGTTTCAACATTTACACCAACTTCTTCTGCTTTATTTGCTTTAGGTGCTTCAACATTTGCACCATCTTCTTCTGCTTTGTCTTCCTTTCCTTTTTCCTTCACTTTCTCTATATTAATCTTCTCTGTGTTCTCTTTTGAGAGACTCATTTCTGTTTGCTCACCACTTGTTGCTTGATCTGGAGGGTTTTGAGTGGTAGCAATATTCTCTTTCTTCTCAAAGGGATCAAGTGGAGGAGATATCACTTCATCAATTATTCTATTTATCATCTCTATGTCTTCCTAATTGACTTGTTCCTCTTCTTGAACATCTCCAATATTTAGATTTGATGAATCAAGTTTTGGAGGATCTAGAGTGATACTTTGATCATTGATTCTCTTGTCAGTTTTTTCTTCTGGAGCAGCAGGATTGTCTTCTTCATCTTACTTTTCTGAGATAATGTAGTACTTATTTTTGTCTACAACCTTTCTCAGAATTTCCTCTGTTTCCTTTGCAATTTCTTTAGTTTCATCAAGGATTAGCTTGTTCATCCGAACTTTTCTTCTGAATTTATCTTTGACTTCACTGAGGATTTTATCTACTTCTTTTCTAGTTATTACAAGGCACAAAGAAGAGAGAACATACTCTCTGATTTCTATATCTTTTTCTTTGGCTGCATCTTTCCTCATTTCCATTACTTTCCTTAAACTTTTAGGAAGTTCTTGCAGGATTTCCAACAAGGCTCTATTGAACTTATTTAGATATATGATAATGGCATCTTCTAAAGTTTTCTTATTAGCTTTATCAAGATTATCATAGTAAATTCTAATAGGTTTTAAGTTTCCATGAATAGTGACTATTTTTACAATTTCATCAATAGTCATGGCAACCTTGCCGGATACTAGCTTTTTCCTGACCCTCATGCTTCTAGATGGTTGATCTTTAGAAATTTTTGAAGTTTTAACCTTTTTGGATCTTATCTCTTTCACTTCTTCATCTATTTCAGTCTCTTCATCATCTTGTGTGCTCTTGAGGATTCTTGTTGCCTTGGTTTCTTCCTTTTCCCTCCTTCACCAGATGGAGTGGCTTCTAGCTTCTTAGTGTGAGTGGTCTTGAGAGGCTCAGCAGGAGTTACAGAGCTCCTTGTCTTTCTTGGGGCTTCTGGGGGAATTACAGGTTCACTTTTTGCCTACTCCGTGTTCTTCTTTATCTTTTTAATCCTTCGTCTATTTTCTTTCACTGCTTCTTTTGTAATCCTAATGCTTTCTGCATACATCTCTACTTGCTTGTGTACCTTTCTTTTTGTTTCTAGCTGTCTAAGTTCCACATGCAGCTTTAGGCTTAGTTCCTTGTATGTTCCAAACTTTTCAAAAGAAGTGTCTTTAGGTTTGCTCAGGAGATGTTGAGCATACATGTCCAGAATTTCCTCATCCACTTCATAGCCCATGGGCATTACCCACACTGTCCTTGGTTCTACAGCTTCCATCAAACATTTATCTATGTCTACCATGAAACATATTTCATTTTCATACTTTTCAACAAATGAACTAGGAATTATTTCCCTTGCATGCATCAAATTCTAGTAGTTCTTGAAGTAACCCCAAATAGCAGTCTTTTGTGTTTGGGAATCACCAAGACTGCGAAGAAGATCCCTAATTTGCCATGCCACTGGTATGTTAGATGTCCATTGTATTCCTAGAACTCCCGGAACCTCATTCATGAAGTATAAAAAGATACATATCACCAGGGAACCATACTTGAAGGAATTTTTCTTGTCCTTTTTTATTTTGTTCAGGTTCTCTAGTAGTTGGATTTGTAGAAGCTCACATAAGTCATAATCCACATTGTCCTTTATCATCTGATATGCGGCATAAATAGTTGTTCCAGAGACTGAGTTCTCCCTGCTGGAGTGGTAGATCTTATACCCAATTACCATCAAAGCAAACTTGACATCCGGATCAGTGATGTCATTGATAGTCATAGCTCTTGTCAAATTTTGCTCTAGTTGCATCAGTTACTATTTGATTTTTCACAGCCTTAAGCATGGGTTGCCCACCGGTTACATTCAGTCTAGTCACAATTTGGATTATATCTTTTGTAATCTTGAACGGCTTCAACAACCACATAAACTCATCATGTATCCAACTCAATACATACCTAACCCATTCACTTTCATCAAAGGATGGAAATTCAATAACTTGTATGAAGTGTTTGTTTTCTATGGTTTTATATTCTAGCTTCAATTGGTAATTGTCATCCTTCAAGTGGTTTTCAACAAATCCAGTAATCTCAAATTTCCAAATTCCTCTATATTGCAGTGAATGTAAGCCCTAATATCTTCAACATGTAAAATCTCGTACAGAACTCCAGAAAATGCATCTAACGACTCAACCTCTACATATTTGAATGGATGCTTCATGAACTTGGGACAAGGCCTTTCAGTAACATCTACCACTAGAGGAGTAGCCATTTGCAAAAATTGAAAACTCAAAGATTTTGCAGAAAATAGAAAATACCTTGCCACACAGATTGGGGTTTTTGCTTGGAAATCCTTTTCTCGCTTCCAAATTTTGAGAATTCTCAATCTAGGCTTGTCCACTTCTTTCTTTTTGATGCAAAGTGTTTGAAACGAGGAGTGAATGACCCTTTTAAGCTTTGCATCACCTAATTTGCCTTTGTAATAAATACTCTACCCTAGCGCATCCGGTTGCCCTATTTTTTATTAACCCTTCATGTATCATTTTGCAGATTGCCATATCCATCTCTTATCTTCTAAAAATTCTTCCATATGATCTGAAAGCAATTTAAGATCTCTTTTCTTACTATTCCAAATATGGGCACTAACTTACTAGCTGGGGGAATTTGATTTGTAAGGTTGCTCCCCCTGAGCCAAGACTTCCAACTTAATTCCTGAAGGAATTATCAGCACCGGATTGCGATGCGGATCCATTACTGTCATTCATAATGGTTTTCCTGACCCATATCTTATTTGATTCATCCTGAGTCTCATTCTCATCAATTTTTTCTTTGCCTTTGTCTTATCTTTGTTCATCTAGTTTTCTATTTACCGGGCCTCTTCTTCCATAGTCTTTACTTCTGTAAAATCTTGCAATATGACCAGATTGATTGCAGTTGAAGCATACAACATTTCTTTTCTGATTTTCTCTTGATTTGCACTAATTAGCCATATGTCCAAATCCGTTGCAAGCAAAGCAATAACCATTGAAAGAATTGCTAATTCTTCTATTATTGAAATTATTCATTGTCATACTTCTACATTCATTTGATCTATGACCATACCTGTTACACTTGAAGCATTGACCAGAGAAGGATGGACCATTTTGGTTTATTTTGTTTCTGTACTTAGTAGCTCTATGACCAAATTTGTTGCAGTTGAAGCAATTTCCATTGAATGATGGATATTTTTGAGCATTTGGCTATCTTACCGGAGGTTTTCTAGGTCTAATTCTCCCATTCTTAGGTTGAGGATTTTTCTGTCTGGATCCGAAGCTCTCACCTTTCTCATATCCAAGACCATGCTTGTCATTGGCCCTTTTCTATCCTTCAAGTAGTGCTTTAAGTTTAGCTAAACTTATCTTGAACTTCTCCTTGTATTCATTTGCAATATCTAGGTCATGTCTGAGAATGACTATTTGCCTTTCAAGTTCTCTCTCATTGTCTCTACTTTCTTGCAGATCAGACTCTAGATGGCTGGCTATTCCATCCAATCTGCAACATTCTTCAGACCTTTCTTTTATTTTGTGTTTCAGATCTTCTTCAATCTTCTTTCTATCTTCGCTTTCTTTGGTTTGCCTCATCACCCCAGATTCTATTTCAATTTTTAGAACAACTTCTTTTGAGAGCTTTTCACATTCTTTTGTTTTTTCTTCCAAAGCTTCATTCAAATTATTTTCTTCAGGTAAACTGGATAGCTGCAAAAGTAGCTCCCTTTGTTTTTTGTAAAGATTTCTTTAATTTATCTTTTAACATTTCAATGGTGTCATCAGCATCTTTAAGTTCACCTCTTAGATTACTAATTTTTGTTCTAGATTGAGAAAGTTCTAGATTTGATTGAAGATCTCTTAGTGAACCCATCGAACCTTCTTCCAAGATCTTTTCCTTAACCTGTCAGGCTTCTCTAAGGATCCTTGATCTAATACCAATTGTTGGATTAGGTCCAGACAACTGAGAGGGGGGCTGAATCAGTTGTCACACATTCTTGATCTTTTTATTTCTTTTACAACTTAACAATGGTTAATGAAATAAACATTTTAGTCATCACATAAGTAGAAATGAAATAACACATTTGACACCAATATTTTTGACGTGGAAACCTGGTTAAGGGAAAAACCACGGTGGGGGTTAACCCACAAGAATTTAATACCTGTTAAAAGTATTGATACAAAAAGGGAATGCACATGCATTCGGGCTCACTGCCCAAAGCTCACTACTCAAATGAAGGCTCACTACCTAAGACAATATTACAAGTGAAAGATAGAGATATGAACTGTTGATAGCATCTACTTATGCAGAAATTTTAGTTATGGTTGAGTGCAAAAACTGATCTTACACACTTCATCCTAGCTTTGTTCTTCTCATTGTGCTGCTCTTATTCGCACCTTAGATTTTTGCTCTATTCGTATCCACTTTCCTTCACACACATTTCACATCATAAACGACTGAATTCATTGACTATATATATATATATATCTACAACAAGATCTATAATCATTCTACCAATCAACTTCAACAGTACTTAGAACACTTAAGAATGCTTAGCCCTGTTGGCTAGATCTATGCATAACTTGGAGTGCGGACCAAAACTTACTCTTACAAATCATTACTCATGTCAGACACAGTTACTGAATGCCACCATTTTTCCAACAAGAAAATTCCATTCATCCAGAAACAATATCCTCTGCAAGGTCTACCCGTTCTTTTTCTGTCTGCTCTGTCAGACTAGAACCTGATACATAAATGCTAATAACATTTGATTCCTTCATCACCGGATGACAAAATTCTAGATTTAGAGTGTATTTTCTATGTTGTCAACAACATTAGATCCGTAGTATACCATGCCTTTCCACTGGACGATCTAGACCAAAATACAGGACTTTGCTATAGACTCTGTTTCAAGCTCCCAGACTTAGATAGATTATTGTTCTGACTTTGGGTATGATGAGATACTGCACTGCGGAGGTGTGGGACAATCTTAGCCGCCATCAATGACAACTCCTATCAATGCTATGTAGTGTCTCTTGCAAACAAATCCATGAAGGTGTGGGTTCCTTGTTGCTTGAATCAGCTCCACAATCCCTTGCTCATAGAGGCCTATCCCGCCTTGTCCTTTATAGCCCATGTACTTGACAATTTCAAGACCCTTACCATAGATTTCATTTGGGATGGTAGGGGCTTCTTCTTCTACCTCTTCATCTTTGTATAACCATGAGGATATGTCTTCAAGAATATCCTGATCAAGGAGGTGCTTCTTCTCAAAGGTGGGGGATGGTTTGCATTTGATGACTACCTTGGAGACCTCTTCTTCCTTAGGAACACTAAATGTCTTAGGGGTGGGCAATGTTCCTACACAAAAAGGACCATGTAGGTCATATTTGCCACACCCCATGTCACTTAGCTTGATCTTGACCTTGGGTAGTGGGGATGTTTGTGATGTAGTGGTGATGTTGGAAGGGTAACATATAAGGTGGATGATGTAAGATTGGTTTAGGAGGTAGCTTTCTTTATGGCATTGTTGTATGGGCAGAAGGTGAGATTGTGTCCTTCCAAAAAGCTACAATATTGGAAGGGATGGGGATCGACATAGATAGTAACTTTTGTGCCGTTGTGAGGGAATTTTAAGCATTGGTGAAATGTGGAAGGAACGACTTGCATGGAATGGATCCATGGCCGACTGAGGAGAATGTTGTAAGGGAGGTCAAGATCAAGTACTTGACACTTGGTCTTAAAGATTTTCTGCCCCACTTGGATAGGAAGTTTGATGGTGCCTTCAGACAGTCTCTCGATATCATCATACCCCTAAATGTTTATACATTCACTGGTGTCCACAACCACATTGGAGTATCCCAAATGTTTTAACAATTTAAGAGTGCACAGGTTTAGGCCGGAGCCACCATCTATTAAGACAATTTTTATGATATGCTTGTGGATACAGACTTCAATGTGCAATACATCATTATGTGGGTCATCAGAGGCAGGTAGATCCTTCTCAGAGAAGGTGAGATGATGAGGTGAAGTTATATGGCCCACCATCACTTGGAATTGATCAACATTTAGGTTGGTGGGGACTTGGGTCTCCATTAAATCTTTGTCGAGGATTTCTTTTTGAAAGGGGTGATATACAGAGCAACTCAAGGATGGATATTTGTGTAGGAGTTTTACCTAGATGATCTAGGAGGTTGTATTTGTGAGTAGATGGTGGGTTGGTAGATGTGGATGTGGATGGTTGATCATTGGTGGGTGCCCCAAGGATGGAGAGACGACCACGGCGGGTAGTGACGGCACAATCGGCTATTTTTGCTCGAATGGTAATAGTGTTGATATGGTTAGAAGATTCTTCTATTCAACCCACAATGGAGTCAAAAGAAGCAGGAGGTGGTACAACATTGTAGGCTTGGTTAGATGAGGATGCTTTTCCTTTTCCATGATCTAGAAGTGGATCCTTGTAAGCTCTGAGATTTGCATTTGGTGATTGTTTTGGTTGTTCATCGATGCCGATACTACCCTTATCTATGAGATCCTGTATGCAATGTTTTAATCTCATGCAATCGGATGTTTTATGCCCCTTGACACGATGGTATTTGCAATAGGCATTCTCATCAAACCATGTGAGTTTGAATTGATTTTCGTCATAAGGCCTAATACAAGGGAGAGTTACCAAATTCCCCTTTACAATTTTTTTCCAAAACATCTTCTATCAGTTCTCCTAAGGGTGTGAATTTCCTCCTAGGGACCGTGTTATTTTGTTTTGGCAATCCTTTAGGGATGTTGACATTTTTATTTGTGGACGTGTTTGGTGGCATTGGATTTTGTATATTTTGAACAGATTTCACATTAGTGACGCCATCATTAAGGGTGTTCTTGTTTTTACCCCAAAAGTGAGGTTTCTTATTTAATTGTGTGTTGTTGTTTGTGTTTGGGGCTTTGATGTTGACTTTTGTTGTTATTGTTGTAGGATTTGTTTTCATAGAGTTTGATCAAGCCCTTGGCAATAAGGGCTCTCTCGATGGTTGTTCCTTTGTCAATGACCTCTTCAAAGGTAGATGCACATTGAATTTGTAAGTGGAATCCCATTTCTTGACTAAGATTAGCCACAAACATGGTGACTAGTTGTTTTTCGGGGATAGGCCAAGGGAGTTTGCTTGCCAAGCATCTCCATCTTAGCAAGAAGGCAACGAAGGATTCTCTGTTCTTTTGTTTGGTATTACAAAGATCTGTCATTGATATTTCATGTTTGAAATTATAGGAGAATTGGTTTACAAACTTCTCCGCAAGCTCAAGGAAGGTCCTAATGCCTGGAGGGAGGTGTCCACTGATGGTCCAAGAAAAAAGTATCATCATATGAGACTTCTAGGCAAGTGATATAGAACTCCCTAATGTGTTCCCTAAGGTCTCCCTTTCCTTTGTATTTGTAAGATTTGGGCATTTCAAAATTTGTGGGAAAGGGGGGCATGTATAATGTCCTATCAAATGGCTAAGGGCAAATATCCTCGAAAGAATAATGCTTTCATTTGTTTCCTTGTTGTATGCTATCCACCTTTTGGATTAATGTTTGCACAATGCTCGTTAAATCTTGTGTTGGGGGTGGTTGTGGGATGTATGTATGTTGATTTTGGAGTTGTTGGAGATGAGGCAGAATTTGGTTTTGTGAGATGAGATTTTAGTTTTGTGAGACAAGGTTTTGATTTTGGTTTAGTTGAGTGAGGTATTGTTGATAAGTGTTGAGTTGTTGTAGAACGTGGGGTGGTATTTGATTTTGATAAGGGTTTGGTTGTGATGTTTGAGTGGAGGAGGTAATGGCCGGGATTACATATGTGTAAGTGGAAGATAGGTTATTGACGGTAATGTTGGAAGTGTTGTGAGTTTTCCTAGAGAATAGTTGGTTTATAAAGGCTATGGTGTTGGGGTTGAGCAGAGGCACACTCATGGAAGCACTCGCGTGCACGGAGTTGTTGGGAATAGTGAGAATGATTTGTGGGATAGATGTTGGTACGTTTGATGTGGTGGTAGAGGTGACAACGGGGTTATTGATGGTAGATATGATTGTGGCCGAGACGTTATGTGTAGCGAATGTATTTGTAGGATTGCTGGGAATTGTAGATGTAGTGATGTTCGAGGCTTGAGATGTATTAGGGGCGGTATGGGATGTAGAAGGTTGTGAAGATGTGGTGGGGTTGTTAGAAGTGAATGTATTATGAGGTATGCTAGCACCATTTTTGAGGAGGAACTCAAGATATCTATTGGGATCCGATCTTAGGACTCTGTTGAGTATATCCATGGAATTAGGATCTTGTGTGAAATCCAAAACATCTTGGTCTACTTGGTTGGTGTTAGACAGGGGTGCAGGTGGTTGGAAGGGGAAGGGATTTACCATTGCGTTGGCATCATATGAGGGTATTTGTTGGATTGTGGGCATCTCATTTTGGTCAGTTTGTGACATTCCTATGCCAAGTTGTTTCCAAGGTTGGCCATTTCTTGATTCTTCTTGGATTGGGATCTTGTTATGGGCATACAATAATGTGGATTTGATTGGGGGTGGATGAAGGTCGAGACCTTAGAGAATCGATTTGATTTATTAGACCCAAGGATATGTGGTGATGAAAGAGGGACAAAGACTTAGGTTTAAGAGAATATAATCCATAAAATCTAAATCTAAGGAGGGATGAGGTTATGGTATGATTTCGATTATAGGTTTAGACCTTTAGGGAATAAATCTCAAAATGTGGAAACCTAAGGGTGATAAATGTCAAGGATATTGATCTTCAAAAAATTTGGATCAAATGGGTGAAAGATGGAACAGATTAGAAAGAGGATTTAGTGAGAAAGAGTTTGGAGTGGTTTGTTTGGGTGATGTCTCAACTAAGGAAAATCTTAGGTGATTTAGATGTTTTGGAGGATAGATTTTGATGATGTTTAGAAGGATGCTCAAACCAACAAGTGAGTTCAAATAGGTCTAGATTTCTGGATGTTGTAAGGTGGATGTTTCTTCTTACTCAAGGTAGACTTATGACCTTAAGAAAAAAGAGATGATTATTCTACTTGAAGGTAGACTAATGACCAACAAGAAAAATAGGATGTGAAAGGATAAAATCTAGATCAATTTTTTGGCTCAAAGGTTGATTTTGGATATGGTTGATTGAGTTTTTGATTATGGGATTTTTTGGATGTTTTTGGATTTAGGATAGATGAATGAAATTGGGATGCAATTTGTTGGATGATGAATTAAGGTCCAAAAGCAAAAATCAAATGGATAAGATTATGGAAGTGGATGGATTATGGTTGGGTACAATAGCTTGAGGTGTGAAGAAGGGTCCAATAATGAAAATGGTTATTCTCTAAGGTCCAAATGGGAATATGGATGAAAATTTTGGGTCAAAATGGTTATGGTTTTGATGGGTTTTGGCAAGGTGTATATGGATTATGGATGTGTAGATTTTAAAGGTCCCAAAACAATTTTCTAGGTACATGTGTAGGTTGATTTAGAAATAGCACCAAAGCCTAAGGATAAGGAGCCAAAACAATGAGAAATGGTGCCAGGAGTTTGCAAAATGCACTGTCACATGGAATATTTTAGGTACCAAACATAGGGTATTTGGCACCAAAACACGGTAGTGAATTATAGATTTTGGCAAAAATGGGATTTTGATGTCAAATTTTGGATTTTTTTGGAGGTCAAATGGTTGTCAAATGTTTCAATGATGGTTCAATGACTTAGGAATTTTTTGGATAATGTTAATGATGTTTTTCTTGGCTAGTATGCAAACACTTCAAACAAGAGAACACAATGGCCAAAGGTTTTGTTGTGAAAATGTGAAAATTTATCAAGCACTTGTACAACCTAGGGCGAGAAAAGGACAATACTTGTTGGATTCCCACTTGGATTTCTCCAACCACACTTACTCAAAGTGGATAACTTAGAAGCTTGGTGGTACTAGCTCCCCCTTACATGGTACTCACTTCTCAGGCACACCAAGCTTCAAATTCCTAAAGACCCGAAGATCTCAAGAAATTTACTATCTCTACTTTGAACTACGAGAGTGTGGGATGTCTTCAGAGGTCTATCTTTTGACCCCCTAGGCCAACAAATAGAAGGTTTTTAGCTACTAAAATAAATGGTGTTTAGTGGGGGAACATTTAGGGGATTGACACATTACGAGCATCCGATAAACCACTTAAGGTTTTGACTAGCTCTACTAGGAGTATCATACACACAAGGTACTACTTCCTTTCAAGCTAGCACTGAATGGTAAGCACTAATACTGATTTGGACTTGGATTTCACCTTATCCTATTTTATATAGCAGACTGAATGAAAGTACCGCTTGGGGTTGCCAATGAGTTCTCCTTGCGGATGTGTCTCAAGAGTAGGCCCCTCCTAAAAAGAAAAAGAGAATAGAACCATTTCTCTTCACCCAAGATCCTTTTGAAGGTGAGGGGAGAGGATACTCTGATTCTTTCCATTGGGTAACACAAATGTGCAAGAGCACAAGACACGTCAAACAATTGCTAATGTTCTTTTTAAAGCCCAAAATGAAGTGTGCCTATGATTGTTTGCAAACAAGGTTCATTTTATGCACCAAATCCAAATGTTTTCTAGGATAAGCAAGCAATGTTCTTTTTAATGCACCAAAATGAAATGTTTTTAGACTAATACAATCCTGCAAGAAAATGTTAGTAGTCTGATTTTAATGTCTTGGACAAATGTTTTTGACCTGAAGCACACAGTCAACACCCTGAACAGATTCCAATGTTAGCACAAAAAATAGCACCAAAACAATATGAGAAGGCGCCACAGAATAGTACAATGGTGCTACCAAAACCTGAAATGACACTACAGACAAAGAACTACTATTTTCTATCTATTACAGAGAATGGCATTGCACAATATAGAAATGACACTAAAATAACAAAAGGTGCTACAAACTTTACAAATAGCGCCACACAGATCGACAGATAACCACTACTACTTATTACAGAGATATCAATTTTTTATTTGTAGGATGTGGGAAGGAGTGTTAATCAGGGTTTGACCGTTTTAATTGAGGTGATTAGCCTAATTAAAATGGCTGTAGTAAATTAGTGGATAGGCTAATTGAGTGTTAGGATTAACTAAATAATGTTTAATTTATTTAATCCTAGGTCTAGGGTCATGTAGGTTAGACTAGCTAATTAAATAATAAGTATTTAATCAACTAGGGTAGGGATAGGCTGATTAGTGCATTGAATTAATTAAATAAACATAATTTATTTAATTAATTAGGTTTATGGAAGGGATGAATTCATCAAATAAATATTTGCTCATTTATTTAATTAATTGGGCTAATGTTAGTGAAAGGGGAACTATTGAATTAATTTAATTAATCCAATTTAAAGGGGAAAATGATGAATGTGTTGGGATGAATAATTAATTAAATAAAAATTTAATTAATTAATTGGAAGGGTAACAGGTGATGTTAGTGATGTCAGAGGTCGATTAAGTGGTGAAGAAATTTTTAGGTGTCTACACGTATCATGTTGTAGGTTGCATATGTGATATAATATCACCACACTTGGTGTTTTTAACAATACCAATATCATTTCTACATATTCTAAAATAAGTGATTAGCTATCACAAGATCTTTGTTAGAACACAATAACACTTAAATATATAAATCTTGGAAAATGAAAACCTATCTCTATCTTAACTTTCAAACTTGCCTTTAGGTTAATACTAAAGTTATCTACAAGTTAGTCTCAACTCTTATAAATAACTTGTCTTGTTATACCACTGTGACAATAGAAAGATAATGACAATTGAACATAGAGCTCGAAAGCTCCCTCTTAAGAATCTTGATCATTCGTCTTAAGTGATATAGAGTCATCTAACAAGTAGAGATAATCACAAACAATGTGAAGGTGACCGTGGGATGGAGTTGAGTCATAATATACATAACATATTAGACATTGTTGACTAGGTAAGAATAAATACATTCAACCTTCTATAGATAAAAACCACACTGTTCTTCGGCTTGCAAAGGTTTACTATGCTGTGAACATTAAACCAAGATCTCTTGGCCTTTCGACCTTCAAATGTTTTCTATGAGTTTGAGGATATCGATCTATGGTAAGAGAATTATTCTTCAAAGCATTCCATCTAGAAACTACAGTATTCCACTATTTCTACTATATGCTTTTAACAATCATAGCAATGTTATTATTCTAACAACAATTAGATTCTATGGCTTCTACTTTTTTGAGTGCTATATCGATGTAATTGTTTTGTTTTCATAACTCTAATGCTTGCTCTATGACAATACAACTCTGTAGCAAATCCAGAAAACAAATATTGCAGATATAGAATAATATACTCATTTAAATGAGATACTCTTCTTTGAGATGTCAGTTTCTAAACTTGTATAGTTCCTCCTTTCTACCTTAGCTACCTACACTCTGGTTATGCTTTCTTCTATGTTTTTTTTTCTCCCTCACTATGGATCATGTATAAAGCCAAACTCTCTCTACGATAAAAGATAACTGAGCTCTATGGAGTCTTGAACTAGTTCCTGTCCCACGGATTCTTGCACACTATCCCTCTGTGTTAAACACAGTCTTGAGTTTATCTCTCGAATTGGAGTCACTATCCAACATATCATAACCCATGCATGTAATTAACATCAATAATATAGCATTTTAAAAGGCGTCACTCTCCACAATTCCTTGGATTTCTCCTGCATACATGCATGGTTTCAATCTTAGTGGCATGCATAAAATGATAAAGAAGTAACTGGTCATTATGACCACTCCTAACTATTCAACAACTTCATCATATTCTCCAAAACCAACATAGAGAAAAAGGGGGGTTGACCATCATACCTAGCATGAAGTGGCTTACATTGATTACCAGCTTAACCACATATCCTTTAAATTCAAAATCTATAAAGTATCAGTTTAAACTTTAGACCACATATATATATATATATATATATATATATATATATATATATATATATATATATATATATATATATATATATATATATATATAACAACATAATATTTGAGTATACAATGTATACTCACGTTGTTTCTAGCATGTGACAAGATACGAGAATGCGGTTGAGGTATTCTCCCCCTCTGTGTCTTGCATAAATGCCAAAATAGACAAAAATAATATATGCTAGGATCCCAATCAGAAATTCAAATAGTAAAATAGTTTAACTATTATCGACTATTTCTTGTCGATGGTCACATACTGACCTAACTTAGTTTTTGACAAAACCTATGATTAATGGAGTTAATTGACAATCAATAATTTGTTGAGTCAGAACCAAACTCAAACTATTTGGTCAAACACAACTTACCAAACTTGACAACGATTCACTAAACTATGAAAGCACAAGACTTAGATGGAAACAATCTGTTCTTAACCATATGTCTATTCTCTTCTCTTCGATGATGCTCTCCCTCTCTTTCTTGAAGGGTGGAAAACATGTTTCCTGGTTACAACTTGCAATCAACCAAATTGGGATTAGTGCATCGTTAGTCAATTCAAATAACTTATGAATAAATAATCATGACATTATATAGTCACATGTCTAAATTCTAAATATATAAACATAAACTCATGATATCATTGATTTATGCTGACATTTTCACATAACATCAAATCATTAATTCATGCATATTCATCTATTAATTGTTGGGAATTAAGGTGTCTTAACCTTGGTAATTCCTTGCATTTTTTATGATTGTATTTATTTATTCATTGCCTATGTTGTAAATTAATTGTAAATTCCATATTGTCAATTTGTGGGATGTGGCATGGTGATGTGTCATCTTACATGGAAGATGACAACTTGTAATTTTGTCCTCACATGAGGAGATAGGTGTCCCACTTTGTGGTAGGAGTATTTTTCCATGTGTCGGCATCTTGGATGTTGTGTAAGGGAATGTTTGACGGAAAAAGTTATGATGGATTCCTATGACGAAGTTATGACATGTAAGAGTCAGAAACAGAAATTTGTAAGATAGGTGAAGACATGTCATGAAGCATCTTTGAAAAAGGCATCTTTGGGCACCCCAAGGTGGACTATGACATGTTGTAAGAGAATATGCTATTTATAGCCTGTGTATGACAGATTCTCTTATAGCTGTAAGTTGTAACTGCTATGACAGATTTTATGACGGTCGTAAGAGTCGTAAGAGCATCTGTCATAACCCATTTTGGAAATAGGTGACCTCTTTGGGATGGGAGTTGTGGACAAGTGTCAGACGCATTTTGCAACATTGACTAAGTGTCCATAGGCATGGGTCTTGGGCCATGAAGCCAAGTTGGACACCCATTCCAAGATAGGACCAATATTGCCTTATATATTATATATAAACAGGTGCTTGGAGGAGGAGTAGTATGTGATTTATAGGTACTGTTATGCTGTTGGACTGACTCCAGACACAAGTGTCGAAGACCATTGAAGCTTGCATTGCAAGTGTATTGTAAACCATATTTAGTTTTGATAATACATTGTGTAGTTTCTAAGTGTGGGGTTTTTCACCTGATAAGGGTTTTCCCCACGTTATATCTTTGTCTCTCTTCTTCTGTCTTCTTTCTAGTTCATGTGTATTGCTGTAGCATCTCTATTAGATGTTTAATGTTGTTGTAATTGCAAGGATTAAATTGAATTTGCATAGCTCTCCCCTCATTAGATTAGTGTAGGAAGCAATTTCCACATACCTAGCTTCCTTTCAATTGGTATCAGAGCTTGATCACCTTTGGTCCTAGTTGTTGGGTAGGGTTTTTTGAGCTGATCTTAAGTTGAGTGGGAGTCTATGCAAAGTATTCTAAATCTTATTGTAGAAAAGAGATGGCAAGCACACCTGGAAGGATAGAGGTGGAGAAATTCAATGGCACTAATTTCGAGTTGTGGAAGCTCAAGATGGAAGACATGCTTGTTGATTGAGACCTCTAGGAAACTATCAATGGAACTAAACCAGCTGCAATGTCACAAGTTGATTGGGATCTAAAGGATCGGAAGGCTAAGGGTCTCATAAGACTTAGTCTTGCTGATTCTGTCCTGTTAAATGTCCATGAGGAGACTACTACAAACTTTCTTTGGAAGAAGTTGGGAGATGTGTATCAAGGCAAATCCCTGGTTAACAAACTTTTTCTAAGAAATAAGTTGTATTCCCTTCGAATGGAGGACAGAGGATCTGTTGCAAAACATATGAATGCTTTTAACATGTTGGTTGCACAATTAACATCCGTTAGTGTGAAGATGGAGGAGGAGGATCGTTGTATGACCTTGCTTTGTTCTTTTCTGGACTCATGGGATCATCTTGTCATGGCTATTGGAAGTACCACATCCACATGCAAAATGAATGAAGTGGTTTCTTCACTATTATCTGAAGAGATGTGGAGAAAGTCTTTTGAGGCAACCAAAGAGGCTCTTGCAGTTTGTTGAAGACCCAAGGAGAAAGGGAAAAAGAAGGACAAGAAAGCTGAGAAGGGTAAATCCAAATCCCATGGGAGATCCAAATCTCTTGAAAAGTCCAAGGCTATCTGTTGGAATTGTGGTAAATCTAGGCATTTCTGAAAGGAATGCAAAGAGGAAAAGAAAAAGAAGAAGAAGAACTGAGATTTAGATTCTGACAAGTGACAAGATGATGGTGATGCCTTCATTGCAGCCCTGGAAACCCATGCATCTGATGATGTGTGGCTGATTGGTTCTGGTGCATCATTCCACATGACCTCGCATCGAGACTAGTTTACTAAGTATGAGGAGTTTAATGGTGGAAAGGTGTACTTGGGTGACGACTCTCATCTGAAGATTATTGGTCATGGAAGAGTCTCTATCCAATTCCCTAATGGATGAGTGAAGGGGATCTCTGGGGTTATGCGCATCCCAGGCTTAGTACAGAACTTACTTTCTGTAAGTATGTTGAATGATGCAGGTATGCAGGCTGTCTTTTTGAAAGAAGGATGCAAGATGACTAGAGGAGCTATGGTACTTGCTAAGGGTACTAGGAGAGGTACTCTATTTCAGCTGGAGGCATGCATCTCACAATGCAATAGCTCTTCTGACTCAAGGAAGAGGGCAGCAGTCACTTCATCCCCACCTTCTAAACGAGCAGTAAAGAAATCTATTGTTTCTAGTTCTGATGGTTGTAATCATGCCTTGGAAGTTAAGCTTCCTACTGAAAAGACAATGTTATGGCATAAGAGATTTGGCCACATTGGTGAGAAGGGTCTACATACCTTGAAAAATAAAAACCTTGTTGAGGGGTTAGATGATTGTAATCTTGAGTTCAACTTTTGTGAACATTACATATATGGCAAACAAAACCATGTTCAGTTTTATTCGAGTTCTCATAAGTCTTCTGGTGTGTTGGACCTTGTTCATTCTGATGTATTTGGTCCTGTTAATGTTCCTTCGTTATCAAAATCTGTATATTTTGTATCTTTCATAGATGACTACAGTAGGACATGGATTTATTTTCTTAGAAGCAAATCTGAAGTCTATAGTAAGTTTAAGGAGTTTAGGGCCTTTGCTGAAAATCAGACTGGTAAAAAGATTAAGTGTTTGAGAACTGACAATGGTGGTGAGTTCTTTTCTACAGAATTCGATAAATATTGCAAGGAACTTGGGATTGAAAGACATGAGACAACTACATACACCCCGCAGCAAAATGGAGTTGTAGAGAGGATGAACATGACACTGATGGAGAAGGCTAGGAGTATGCTTAGTGGAGCTGGCCTAGAACAAAAGTTTTGGTCTAAAGCTGTTTCCACTGCTTGCTATCTTGTAAATAGTTCTCCTACATCAGCTCTTGTTGAAAAGACACCCATGGAGGTGTGGTCTAGTAGAAAGCCTTCAATAAGGCATCTTCGTGTTTTTTATTGTGAGGTATATGGACATGTGCCTAGGGAGAAGTGGTCAAAATTGGAGAACAAGGCTGTTAAGTGTATCTTCATTGGCTATGGTGTCAATGTGAAAGGATACAAGCTTTGGGACCCTGTGGCTGAAAAAGTGTTGTATAGCAGAAGTGTCATCTTCAGAGAGCTAACACCTTCTACCATTGTTTTACAGCCAAAAGAAAAAGAAAAGAAAGAGTATGTTATTCAGTTTCCTACTACCCCTGAGAAGACTAAACAGAAAGACAATGTTGGACTTAATGATGAGGAGAGCTCTTACAGCTCTGAAAGCTCAGATGAAGAAGCTAAATCTCAATCCCATCTCTTGAGGAGGTCCACATGAATCAAAAAGCAACCTGAAAGGTTTGGTTTTACATTGCTTGATTCTACTTGTGCTTTTGCTTTGCTTACTAACAGTGATGAACGTAGAACTATATCAGAGACTATGGACATGAAAGATGCAGGTTCCTGGAAGGAAGCCATGGAGGATGAAATGGCTTCTTTGGAAAAGAATCAAACTTGGGACTTGGTGCCTTTGCCTCTTGGATGGAAACTCATTGGATGCAAATGGGTGTTCAAGAAGAAATTTGGTGCAGATGGCAATGTTGAGAAGTATAAGGCCAGATTGGTTGCAAAGGGGTATTCACAAGTGGAGGGTAAAGATTATGGTGAGATCTTCTCTCCCGTTGCAAAGATGACATCCATTCAATTCCTGTTGTCTCTTGTAGCAGCTTATGACTTAGAGGTAGAACAAATGGATGTGAAGACAACTTTCCTTCATGGTGACTTGGGGGAAGAAATCTACATGTCATAGCCAGAGCATTACATGGTGAAAGGTAAAGAAATTTTGGTTTGCAAATTAAAGAAGTCTTTTTATGGTTTGAAGGAGTCTCCTTAGAGGTGGTACTTGAAGTTTGATGCCTTTGTGTTGTCTATTGGATTTGTGAGATTGAAATTGGATCACCATGTGTATTATAAGTTTGCTGGTGATCGTATTCTCATTGCTGCATTATATGTTGATGATATGTTGGTCATTGGGAAGGGTAAGAATATGAGTTCTAATTTCAAGTCTCAGTTGTCAGCACAGTTTGAAATGAAAGATTTAGGGGCAGCTAGGTACATTCTAGGAATGGAAATCAGAAGAGACAGAACTAATAAAAAACTTTGGTTAAGCTAAAGTAAGTATGTGAAGACTGTGTTGGATAGGTTCAGCATGGCAAATTATAGACCATTGTGTGTTCCTATTTCTTTGGGGACAAAGTTGTCTATTAAGGATTGTCCAAAATCTCCTAGTGAGGTGGGGGACATGAGCAAAGTATCTTATGCTAGTTCTGTTGGCAGTTTGATGTATGCTATGGTCTGCACAAGACTAGACTTTGCCCAAGTAGTGGGAGTCCTTAGTCAATTTATGGCTAATCTTGGATGAGTTCATTGGGATACAGTTAAGTGAGTGTTCAGATATTTGAGGGGTACTTCTGAGTATTCCATTTTCTATCATGGAAATGTTATAGGACCTCCACATTCTGTTGATATTCATAGATTTGTGGATTCAGATTGGGCAGGTGACATTGACGGCAGGAGATCCACTAGTGCTTATGTGTTTACACTGTTTGGTGGTGCTATTAGTTGGATGAGTAAGTGACAACCTGTGGGTTCTTTGTCCATGACAAAAGATGAGTATATGGTAGCAACTCATGCTTGTAAGGAAGCCATTTGGCATAAGAGGTTGTGTTCAGATATTGGTGTTGATGCAGGTCAGATTATGATTAGTTGTGATAGTTAGAGTGTGATTTGCCTTGCGAAGAATCCAGCTTTCCATGCTAGAACAAAGCACATTGATGTTTAGTTTCACTTTGTGTGAAACATGGTAGAGGATGGGAATGTAAATTTGGAGAAGGTAGATACTTTGAAGAATGTTGCAAATGCATTGATGAAGCCAGTGGGCACAAAGAAGTTTAGATGGTGTTCGGAGTCTATGGGCCTCTCGGCCTATAGCAGTTAAATCCTGTTATTCTATTGGCTCTTATAAGGTGCTCAACAAGTGGGAGAATGTTGGGAATTAAGGTGTCTTAACCTTGGTAATTCCTTGCATTATTTATGATTGTATTTATATATTCATTGCCTATGTTGTAAATTAATTATAAATTCCATATTGTCATTTTGTGGGATGTGGCATGGTGATGTGTCATCCTACATGGAAGATGACAACTTGTAATTTTGTCCTCACATGAGGAGATAGGCATCCCACTTTGTGGTAGGAGTATTTTACCATGTTTCAGCATCTTGGATGTTGTGTAAGGGAATGTTTGACCGAAACAGTTATGACAAATTCCTATGATGAAGTTGTGACATGTAAGAGTCAGAAATAGAAGCTTGTATGACAGGTGAAGACATGTGTCATAAAGCATCTTTGAAAAAGGCATCTTTGGGCACCCCAAGGTGGACTATGACATGTAAGAGAATATGCTATTTATAGCCTGTGTATGATAGATTCTCTTACAGCTGTAAGTTGTAACTGCTATGACAGATTCTATGACGGTCATAAGAGTCGTAAGAGCATCTATCATAGCCCATTTTGGAAATAGGAGACCTCTTTGGGATGGGAGTTGTGGACAAGTGTTAGACACATTACACAATGTTGACCAAGTGTCCATAGGCATGGGTTTTGGGCCATGAGGCCAAGTTGGACGCCCATTCCAAGATAGGACCAATATTGCCTTGTATATTATATATAAACAGGTGCTTAGAGGAGGAGAAGTACTATGTGATTTATAGGTACTTTTATGCTACCAGACTGACTCCAGACATGAGTTTCGAAGACCATTGAAGCTTGCATTGCAAGTGTATTGTAAACCATATTTAGTTTTGATAATACATTGTGCAGGTTTTTGAGTGGGGTTTTTTCACTCGATAAGGGTTTTCCCCACATTATATCTTTGTCTCTCTTCTTCTATCTTCTTTCTGGTTCATGTGTATTTCTGCAACATCTCTATTAGATGTTTAATGTTGCTGTAATTGTAAGGATTAAATTGAATTTGCATAGCCCTCCCCTCATTAGATTAGTGTAAGAAGCAATTTTCGTACACCTAGCTTCCTTTCATTAATTACGTACAAGTAAAAAGTAGAACGTAGTCAAAATCTAGAGTGTGACATCTCCCCCCATAAGATTCATCATCCTAGATGGTCCAATGTATCCAAAATAAAAATATGATAAATTTTTTGATCAACTTTGAAAAGCATAAAACAAATGAGGAAATCTCTGATAAAAATCATGGTAATCTTCCCATGTGGCACTATCCTCTACATACTGGTCCCACTGGACCTTGCACTAAGTAACCTCTCTGTTATGCAAGCAGAGGTTGCAAACTTCAAGCACCTTGAGAGGCTCGATCATGACCACTCCTGGGTCATATATTTGTAAAGCATTCCACTAAAGAATATGTTATCACCTGTTATATTCTTTTTCAAATATGAAACATGGAAAACATTATGCATCTTGGAAAGAGCTAGTAGTAGAGTGACTTTGTAGGCAACCAGATTGATCACTTTGAGAACTTTGAAGTGTCCTACATATTAAGGAGCTAGTTTGGAAGACTTCCAAAACTTTATGGAAATCTTCTAAGGTTTGACCCTCAAAAGAACTTTTTCTCCAACTGAGAATTGCCTTGGTGTGAGCTTGGCATCAACGTATTTTTTCTGTCTATCATTTGCTTCTGCCAACCTTTTTCTGATCAACTTGATTTGTTCTTCCATTTCTGACAATATTTCTGGACCAATACTAATCTTATCTTCTATCTTATCCTAGCTTATAGGAGTTTGGCATCTTCTTGGATATAATGCTTTAAATGGAGCCATCTTGATAGCAAAATTGTAGTTGTTATAAGCAAACTCCATAAGATGTAGATACTCTTCCCACTTGTATTGCTGATCCATGCAATACATCCCTAACAAATCTTCTAGAACTTGATTTACCCTCTCAATCTGACCATCTATCTCAGGGTGATAAGCCAAGCTTATATTGAGTTGAGTTCCTAGTTTTGAAAACAAAGTTTGCTAAAATCTTGATGTCATGCATGCATCTCCATCTGATATAATCTTCTCAGCAACTCCATGCAATCTAAACACTTCTTACACAAACTTGCAAGCTAAAACTAGTGCTCCATTTGTTAAATTCTGAGGTATAAAGTGAGCTACCTTGGTGAGTTTGTCCACCACCACTAAAATATCATCATGTCTATTTTGAGACATTGGGAGACCTTGCACAAAGTCCATACTAATGACCTGTCACTTCCACTCTAGAATATTGTGTGGATACAAAAGTCTTGCTAGATGTTGATGCTTAGCCTTGACTCTCTAGAACTCTAAGCAAATTGCTACAAATTTTATAGTGTCATTCTTCATTCCTTTCCATAAATAAAGAGGCTTCACATCGGCTAGGAGTTTGGTTACTCTAGGATGACCTGAACATGGTGCGGAATGAACTTCCTTCCACACAAGGTTTCTTAATTCTACAGAATCTAGAATATTCACCCTTCCTTTGTATCTTAAAATCCCATCTAGTTCAAAATAGAACCCATCATACCTTGAGTCTTGAGGATTTACTATGAGAGCTTGCTTAATTTTCTCATAGTACTCATCACATGCAAAATTTTGTAACACTAAATCCTTGAAGTTTGAGTGAATAGAGACAATTAATGAGATATGCCTTCGTCGAATCAGAGCATCTACGACTCAATTCTCTTTGCCTTTATATAACTTATCTCAAAGTCATAGTCAAATATCAATTCCAACCATCATCTTTTTTGAGCATTCAGATGAGGTTGGGAGAATATATACTTAAGACCTTGATGTCTATTTTAAGTTCAAAAGGCTTTCCTAGCAAGTAGTGTCACCACACTTGCAAAGCATGAACAACTCTTGCTAACTCTAAGTCATGAGGAGCATAATTCTACTCATATAATCTCAACTTTTTGGATTCATAGGCTACCACTCACCCATTCTGCATAGGCACTCCTCCTAAACCTTCTCCTGAGGCATCCGTGATTACCACAAATTGACTTTCTAGATCAAGAACTTTCAATATTGAAGCAGTTGTCAACTTTTCTTTTAACTAATCAAATGCCTCCTGACATTTCTCTGACTAGTCAAAATGCTTTCCTTTTCTCTGAAGCGAAGTGATTGGGTATTCAATCTTAGAAAAATTCAAAATGAACTTCCTATAATATCCATCTAACCCCATGAAACTACACACTTCATCCACATTCTTTGGCATAGGTCACTCAAGTATAAGCTTTGATTTTTGTAGGATCTACTGAAATCCCTTCAATTGATATTATGTGTCCAAAATATTGTCTCTTTCTCAAAGAAAGTACACTTAGAAATCTTCCTATACAACTTATGTTCTCTTAGTCATTGTAGAACTAACCGTAGATGTTGTAAATGCTCCTGCTCATTCTTAGAATAAATAAGAATGTCATCTAGAAACACTAAAACAAATTTATCCAAGCAATCTTAGAAAACATTGTTCATCAAATTCATGAATGCAGCAGGGGCATTCATAAGTCCAAAATGTCGAATTGTGAACTGATAATGTCCATACCTTGTTTTGAAAGTTGTTTTATCAATATCTTCATCTCTTATTCTCAACTGATGATATATGTATCGCAAATCAATGTTAGAGAACATTGTTGTGCCATGCATCTGATAAAAAAGATCATCAATACGTGGTAGAGGATACTTATTCTTTATCGTTGCTTTATTGAGCATACGATAGTCTATACATAGATGCAAGGTTCCATCCTTCTTTTTGACAAACATCACAGGTGCTCCCCAGGATGAAACATTGGGTCTAATCAACCCTTTAGCCAACAACTCCTGAAGTTGGGCTTTCAATTCCATCAACTTTGTAGTATTCATACGGTATGGCACCTTTGATATTGGCTCAGATCCAGGTATTATAACAATTGAGAAATCAAAAGATCTCTTTGGAGGTAATCTCAGAAGTTCATCTAGGAAAACATCCTAAAAATCTTGAAGGAAAGGATAGTTCTCCATGGTTTCATTTTGTTTACTAGGATCCTATTGGGTAAATATTTTTTTATCAACTAACTGATGAAAAAATGGTTATATCAACCATAGTATGATGAGATAAAATCTCTCCTCTCAGAAAGGGGAGGCTCCCTTCTTATTGCTAACTATGATCAACTAGTAATTAGTTGAGCTTATTTACACTAAAGCTATCCATTGGGTGTTTCAATACCATTTAATTCTCTTATTTTAGAATTGATGTTTCACTTTCAAACTTACAATAACAATCATGTGATGCTTACAATGTGCAATGAACCACAAACTACTAATTGGAGCAATAATAACTGATATCCAAATTAGTTAAATGAAAGAGTAATTGAAATGATACCAGGATGTGTCAACAACAAGAAACCCACAAAAGAACAAAGTCTTTTGTTGCTTACACCAATTGGAAAAGAAAAATGTATGGAATTTGATACAACCCAAAGTCTTCACCGTATGCCAAAATAAGATCAAACAATCTCAGATGATAACTTGCAACCCAAAGTCTTCAAGTCACCTCCAATCATGAACATAAGACACAAATCCAAATGTGATATTGCAGCCTCAAGACTTCAAAATCAGATTTATAACACCTTTCAAATTATTTAATTCCACAACATTATTCAACCAAATACACAAGAAAGTGTAATAGAAAAGACTTAAGAACAATTCCAATACACCACAAGCTTGATTCAAGACAAAGATTGAATTCCCACTTGCTTTCATTATATTGATTGAATAAGATTTACACTTTGAACACAAAGTTTCAATATACTAGACTCAATGCGACAACGTTTCACTTTAATAGCTAAAAGATAATATTTACAAAAGAGCCCCCTCTTATTTATAGAGGGAACCTATGAGCAAAAATAGGAAAGTTACAACTAGTTTGACTTATTCACGACAGAGTCCAATTTTGTTTGGGACTCTATACTTTTCCTACGTGCAAATTGCATATTACAAAAAGACATATGATGTCATTTACACATAACAAAACTACATAATGAAAGCATGAAAAATAATTGAAGTGTCTAAAGACACAGGAATTTATTCATCTATCCTTCTCTAGAAAGTCTTCGTATCTCTTCAAGGTGGCTTAGACTTCATTATTGTCACGTCCCAATGTGTATCTAGAGATGGTGAGCACTCTGGTGATGGCGTCTGTTATGGTGATAGACCCACTTGTTGCAAGTATGAGGTGAACCAGTGTTGTCATTGATGTCAACAATCTCATATTGCATTGACAAGAAGGATTCGATGAGCAGTGTGCTGAGGATATTGAGAAAATTAGCCTCAGTCAGGAACAGTGAAGAACAGTGATAAGAAGAAGGCAAATGTAGTGTATAGGATGTGAACCGAAGGATGTGGATTAAAGGGTTTGTAGATATGAGTCTTGATCTGCTTCAGTTAAGATTTCAGAGGTCCGCATGAAGATCTGAAGGAGTTATGGCTGTCGGTGAGGAACCGGTTCCGGCAAGTGTTCAGAGGTGACAGAGGATCACAGAAAGGTCTGGTGAGGTCTAGAATTGTATAATCCTAATCTGTGGATTAGAAGGAGTGTTTGGGATGTCCTTGTGATGTGTCATCTTGAGTTGTGTATGATTTGGAGGTCTGGAAGTACCTTTTGCATTATGACAGTGGCGACAGACTGTGTTCTTGAAGTTCCAGATAAGGAAGAGAAGAGATTCTAGTAAGTAGAGGAAGTACGGATGTACCTGGTCATTCAGGTAGGCTTGGAAATGTCCTTGGATCATGTTGAGGTTGTGTTGTTGGTCTGCATTGATGGTAGAGCCCAGAATTGAAGATATTCTTCCGGATGAAGTTCTTGCTCTAACTAGCCGACCGGATGAGTTGTTCATCCTGTGAATATCCTTGTGATGGCCGACCGGATGTGTTATTCATCTTGCGGATATTCTTATGGTTGATTGCCGACTTAGATGATTGTTCCTAAGTTGATGTCTTGTATAAATAAAGGTTTCTGAGTTCATTTTGAAGTGTGGATGGTGTGGATGAGAGTGGTGTAGCGAAGAGAAGCATGAAAGGCAGAGCAGGGGTCTTTGGGCTTAAATGGAACTGATCTGGACATGGTAGAGATGTCATTCTCCAGTTCAAGACTGTGATTCTTATCACTTTGTAGACAGTGTGTCTCCTTGTAGGCAGTGGGCCTCTTTGTGAGCAGTGTGCTCGGGCAGTGAGCCCTAATTGGCAAGTGCCATTCTTTTTCTTATTCTTTTAATAGAGAATAATCCTTGGGTTAATCACCCCGTGGTTTTTTCCCTTAACCGGGTTTTCCACGTCAAAATTTTGGTGTTCAATGTGTTGATGTTTATCTGCTCTTGTGTTTGTGCATTTTACTTTCATGGATGATTAATTGATATGCTGTTAACTAACAAGATGAATCAAGTGTTTGAAATAGAGAGCAAGTTTTTATACAACTGATTCACCCCCCCTCTCAGTTGTATGCCCTAGATCCAACAATTGGTATCAGAGCCAAGTTCCTCTGAAAGGAGCTTAACTGCTTGAGGAGATCCAGGATGTCGTCATACAAAAAGGATAGTCTGAAGTTCGATGGAACCAATTTCACTATCTGGAAGGGTCGCATGAAATGTCACTTAGAATGTATGAGAAAAGCGTACTTGGCCATGGTTTCAAAACCATATGTACCTCCACAAGGTGGTCTGACAACTCTGAATGAAATCACAGATGCTAAAAACAATCTGCGGACCAAGGAAGCTCTTCTAAGCGCATTGAATGACTCAGATCTCTCAAATGTTATTGACCTACCAATTGCATATGAGATCTTGACTAAACTGGAACTTCTATCAAGAGTGCAAGGTTGCAAAGTCGGAAAGGGAAATTTGAAAGATTGAAGATGAGAGATGATGAAAACATCACTACTTTTATGCCAAGAGTGAATGAACTGGTGTGTGGAATTAGAAATGCTGGTGGAACTCTGGATGAAAATGAGATTGTTTGCAAAATCCTCAGATCCCTTCCTGCTGCCTACAAAATCAAGGTTGCTGCAATTGATGAATTCAGAGGCCACACAACTGTCACAAGAGAACAATTGGCTGGCAAGCTAGCTGCATTTGAAATGACCGATTTGGAGATGATCCTCCCAAGACTGAATCTGCTTTCAAAGCCAGTGCCTATGTGAAAGGCAAATAGAGATTTGATCTGGGAGAAAACTCTTCAAGGAAGATGTCATGGTATGATCAAGCAAGAAGAGACATGGAAGAAGAAGAAGCAGAAACAACTCAACTTGAAGCCCTCATTGCAAAAAGACTACCAAGAGGATCCAGTAAGTATGAAGGAAAACTACCCTTTAAGTGCTTCAATTGCAATAAGATTGGTCATTTTGCTTCAAGATGTCCGAAAAGATCTACAAGGTCTAATACTAATAGACAAAGGTTTCAAAAGAACTGCTATTATGTTCATGAAGAAGATGACAATGAAGGAGTAACAGATGATGAATCAGAACTAGGAAGCAAATCTGGAAATGAATGGGTGTTTATTGCCATCAAGGAAGAAGATTCAATACTCTCTGAATCTGTCAATCACAAGGTTGTGGAAAAAGCTTTGGCTGCTCAAGTGGAAGAAAAGGATGATTGGGTTATTGACAGTGGATGTTCTCACCATATGACTGGTGACAAGGATAAGTTCTTGGATTTGGAAAGGTATGAAGGAGGAATGGTAAAGTTTGGTGACAATTCTGCTGGTAGAATCAGAGGTAGGGGAACTATTTCCTTTGATGGAAAGAGCAAAACAGGTAATGTACTATATGTTGAAGGATTGAAGCACAATCTTCTTAGTGTTGGTCAGTTACTAGACAAAGGCTATGATCTCCGATTTAAGAATGGAAAATGCAGAATCTTTACAAGCTCCGGAACTGAAATTGTATCCGGTACTTAGACAAAAGGTAATATCTTTCATCTGGTTGGTTCAAATAAAAGTTGTCTATTTGTTCAAGTTGATCAGAGTTGGTTATGGCATAGAAGAATGTGTCATGTAAATTTTGATAACATCATCAAGATAAGCAATACTCAGGCTGTAAGAGATCTTCCAAAATTGATGAAACCTACAAATAGTTTGTGCAAAGAATGTCAGCTAGGTAAACAGAGCAGAGTCTCTTTCAAAAGCAAAGATCAGTCCTCTACCGGATTGTTGGAATTAGTACATACTGATCTCTGTGGTCCGACAAGAATCAAGAGTCTGCAAGGTGATAGATATTTCATGTTGTTAATTGATGACCATTCCCGGATGATGTGGGTTACCTTTCTAAAAGAGAAATTAGAAGCATTTGAGAAGTTCAAAATCTTCAAAGCTATGGTAGAGAATCAAACCGGATTGAAACTGAAGTGTCTAAGGTCTGATAGAGGTGGTGAATTTACATCTGGTGAGTTCATTAACTTTTGTGAGAAGCAGGTTATAAAGAGACAGTTGTCTGCTCCTAGAACTCCACAGCAGAATGAAGTAGTTGAGAGAAAGAACCGGACCATCCAGGAAGCTGCCAGGACAATGATGTTAGAAGCAAATGTTCCTCAGATGTTCTGGAAAGAAGCTATCAGCACTGCAGTATACACTCTAAATCGAGTTCAAATCAGAAACAATACCGGTAAGACCCCCTATGAACTCTAGTTTGGCATCACTCCTACTATGAAATATTTCAGAGTATTTGGTAGCAAGTGTTATATTAAAAGAGATGAAGATCTAGGAAAGTTTGATGCTAGAAGTGATGAAGGAATTTTCTTGGGTTACTCCACTCAAAGCAAAGCATACCGATGTTACAATAAGAGATTGAGGAAGATGATAGAAAGCACTAATGTGAAAGTTGATGAAGGAATTGAGAAGCCCTCAAGATTTTATGAGTTTGATGAAGATGACCAAGATGGTGTTCAGGTTCAAGGAACTCAATCCTCTCCGGTAAGTCAGAGTTAGCCTGATGTGGTAAATTAGGAAGAAGAGATAGGTTTGAATGAGCCTGATCAAGAAGCAATAGTGCAGGATACTCCCAAAATTCCAAGGTATGTAACACTGAACCACTCTGAAGATCAGATCATAGGTGACAGAAGCAAAGGTGTGCAAACTAGAAGGAATGTTGCTCAAAATTAGGATGAATGTTGTCTGATTTCAAAGATTGAACCTAAAACAGTAAATGAAGCCTGTAATGATGAAAACTAGACCAAAGCAATGAAAGATGAATTAATGCAAATTGAGAAAAATCATACTTGGGATCTTGTTCCCAGACCTAGAGACAGGAATGTGATTGGAACCAAATGGGTCTTCCAGAACAAATTAAATGAAGCTGGTGAAGTAATCAGAAACAAAGCTAGATTGGTGTGCAAAGGCTACTCTCAAATAGAAGGAATTGATTTTGAAGAGACCTTTGCTCCGGTGGCAAGAATTGAAGCAGTCAGATTATTTCTTGCATTTGCTGCCTTTAAAGACTTCAAGGTATATCAGATGGATGTCAAGTCTGCCTTCCTAAATGGTGATCTGGAAGAAGAAGTTTACATTGAACAACTGGATGGATTTCAATTGTCTGACAATGATGATATGGTCTGCAAGTTGAAGAAAGCATTGTATGGATTAAAGCAAGCCCCAAGAGCATGGTATGAAAGGTTGGATAAGCATCTTGTGCAGATTGGATTCAACAAAGGTATTGCTGACAGTAACTTATATTTCAAAATTGATCATGAAAACATTTTGATTGTTGAAATATTTGTGGATGATATCATTTTTGGAGGAAGAGACAGTATGTGTAAAACTTTTGCAAATCAGATGAAAAGTGAGTTTGAAATGTCTATGCTTGGTGAAATAAATTTCTTCTTGGGTCTGTAAATTACTCAAACAAAGAAAGGGATCTTCATTTCTTAGACCAAATATGTGAAAGAATTGTTGAGAAAATTTGGTATGGAAGATTCAAAGCCAATGAACACTCCCATGGCAACCGGATGTAAGTTGAGCAAAGATGATGACTCTCCAAAGGCGGATCAGACAAAGTATAGATCAATGATTGGTGGATTGTTGTATCTCACTCAGACTAGACCAGATATAATGCAGGCTGTTGGTCTTGTGGCAAGATACCAGGCTGATCCTAGAGAATCTCATGTTATGGCAATCAAAAGAATTTTTAGGTACTTGAAAGGAATAGTTGAGTATGGTCTATGGTACCCTAGAGATCCAGATTTCTCTCTTCATGCTTACACAGATGTAGATTGGGTAGGAGACGTGGATGACAGGAAGAGCACCATTGGTGGAGCATTCTTTTTGGGGAAGAGATTGGTTTCTTGGCTAAGCAAGAAACAAGATGCAATATCTCTGTCTACAACTGAAGCAGAATACATTGCAGTAACAGGTAGTTGCACTCAAATCTTATGGATGAAGCAGATGCTAAGAGACATTAAAGTTGAATATGAGGAGCCTATCACAATTTTCTGTGATAATTCAAGTGCAATTAATATTTTTAAGAATCTAGTATTACACTCTAAGACTAAGCACATATCTATCAAGTTTCACTTTCTGAGAGAACAAGTGAACAAGGAAGAAGTCAGGTTGGAGTATGTTCCCTCCAAGGATTAGATTGTAGATATATTTACTAAACCTCTTCCCAAGGACTCTTTTAAATATCTCCGGGAGAAGTTAGGGGTCATGGCCCCTCCGGTGATGAACTAGGATGCACTGATGTGCATCAGTCCGGTGGATATCATAGTCATATCGTGTGATCCAGATTGATGATGGGGAGATGCTACTAAGGGGGAGCAGCTGGTATGATTATGATGTGTTAGAATTGCAAGTATGAGCCCTTTGCCATTGATGTCAAAGGGGGAGAGAATACATGTGAAAAACAAGTAGCTGATGATCAAAGGGGGAGCAGTAAATGAGGAGAAGACATGTTGCTGATAGGGGGAGCTGTGACAGAAAGGAGAAGTTCTTGTCTTGATGGTTTTTCACATCATATGTTGCCATCAATGACAAAGGGGGAGATTGTTGCAAGTATGAGGTGAACCAGTGTTGTCATTGATGTCAACATACTCATATTGCATTGACAAGAAGGATTCGATGAGCAGTGTGCTGAGGATATTGAGAAAATTAGCCTCAGTCAGGAACAGTGATAAGAAGAAGGCAAATGTATTGTATAGGATGCGAACCGGAGGATGTGGATTAAAGGGTTTGTAGATATGAGTCTTGATCTACTTTAGTTAAGATTTTAGAGGTCCGCATGAAGATCTGAAGGAGTTATGGTTGTCGGTGTGGAACCGGTTCCGGTAAGTGTTCAGAGGTGACAGAGGATCACAGAAAGGTCCGGTGAGGTCCGGAATTGTATAATCCTAATCTGTGGATTAGAAGGAGTGTTTGGGATGTCCTTGTGATGTGTCATCTTGAGTTGTGTATGATTTGGAGGTCCGGAAGTACCTTTTGCATTATGACAGTGGCGACAGACTGTGTTCTTGAAGTTTCAGATAAGGAAGAGAAGAGATTCTAGTAAGTAGAGGAAGTATGGATGTACCTGGTCATTCAGGCAGGCTTGGAAATGTCCTTGGATCATGTTGAGGTTGTGTTGTTGGTTCGCATTGATGGTAGAGCCCAGAATTGAAGATATTCTTCTGGATGAAGTTCTTGCTCTAACTAGCCAACCGAATGAGTTGTTCATCCTGCGAATATCCTTGTGATGGCCGACCGGATGTGTTATTCATCTTACGGATATTCTTATGGTTGATTGCCGACTTAGATGATTGTTCTTAAGTTGATGTCTTGTATAAATAAAGGTTTATGAGTTCATTTTGAAGTGTGGATGGTGTGGATGAGAGTGGTGTAGCGAAGAGAAGTGCGAAAGGCAGAGTAGGGGTCTTTGGGCTTAAATGGAACTGATCCAGACATGGTAGAGATGTCATTCTCTAGTTCAAGACTATGATTCTTATCACTTTGTAGACAGTGTGTCTCCTTGTAGGCAGTGGGCCTCTTTGTGAGCAGTGTGCTCGGGCAGTGAGCCCTAATTGGTAAGTGCCATTCTTTTTCTTATTCTTTTAACAGAGAATAATCCTTGGGTTAATCACCCTGTGGTTTTTCCCTTAACCAGGTTTTCCACGTCAAAATTTTGGTGTTCAATGTGTTGATGTTTATCTGCTCTTGTGTTTGTGCATTTTACTTTCATGGATGATTAATTGATATGCTATTAACTAACAAGATGAATCAAGTGTTTGAAATAGAGAGCAAGTTTTTATACAACTGATTCACCCCCCCTCTCAGTTGTATGCCCTAGATCCAACACCACTTTTGTTATTGTTCAAGATCCTCTATAGTTTGTCCAAAATTACTTGGAAATCCACCAACTTATCAATGGAACCCAATGAGAAAGCTTTTGACTCTATATTTGTATGTAACAGTGTGGTGAATTCTTGAACAATTGTATCAACAGGGAGGGTTTGTTGACTGTCATCTAACATCTGGTAGAGAAGCTTAGTAAGCTTGTCTGAAATGTCCAAACCTTTGTGTATGCCCTTGTCCAAGTCTTCCTTTAGGTCTTTGATCAAGCTCTGGATGACTTCTTTATAGTTTATCATTGCCTCCTTGTATTCAACATACCTTTTCTTGTTGGGAATCACCCCATGTTTAGCCAGCACTTCTATCTTGAAATCTCACAGCTTGGTCCATATTTCAATATCTTGTTCTATCAGTTGCAAGTCCTGAGAGAGTGTCTCAAGTGTCTGGTCTACCTCTTTCTTTACTTTGCCTAAATTATTGTAAAGTTCAATGGAGGGCTTTATCAACTGAGTACCTTGGGCCAATATCCTATCAATCTAGGTACTGACTGCCTGACCTTGAGCCCCAATCTTTTCATCCTTTTGAATGGCTTCTTTGTTAACCCATGTCTCAACAGGTTCTACCTAGTCTGAAGATTGGGCTATTTTGAATAGCACAGAAGTTAGTTGTTCTCCCTATGCTTTAATTTGATCCTTGATCACCTTATTTCTATCATATGTTTCAAGCAACACAACCAATGTTGCTTGCAAATCCTCTTTGGCACTTTCATGTGTTTTCTTTCCAAACTCTACCCTTGAAATGATATAGTCAAAATCTTGGAGTTCACTGATGTTCTTGTCTAGTGGAGGCACAACTACTTCCACATAGTTATTCTCTGATGAATCAACAAGTACCCTTGATATGGTTTTGGCCTTTTTTGCCTTGGTAATCAAAATGTTCCTTTTCTTGTACCTCTTGAGAGTCACCCATTGCATCTCAGTTTCCATTGCCTTTGGTTTTGGAGTTGTCGACACAATGTATCATCCAATGGTTATTGGGAATTTGAAGTCAAATCTATGTGATTCTTCTTGTTTTCTATGTACATTCATCATTTGTCTACATAATTCCATCAAGATCATCTTGTCCCCTATTTATCTTGGCAACATGTAGGGTTTCCCATTGAAACAACCAACACTGATATATGTAAAAGTAGGAAACTATAGAAATATACACCCAAACCTTTTAAATTGCTCCCATGCAGCATTAGATACTCTTTTCCTTTCAAGATCTTTCTCAAACATATAGATATACCTTTAGAAGAAAGCATCATTAACCCTTTTGAAATGCTTGATACTTTCCTTCAGAGTCAGTTGCGGATAGTAATCATACACTGGTACATTCCTTCTATCTCCAATTAAAGTCAAACTAAGGAAAGATCTCATAGATGCAACAACATATACCAAATACGAAGTCATATAGAACTTCAAAGAGGTTGACACTTCTGAGAGTTGGTGACAAATTGAATCACTAATTTGCTTGCCTCAAAATATCTTCTGATTACCTTTCTTGATGAGAACTATGTATTGGTACATCTATTCTTGGAAAGTATTGGATGTAGGGATTCCCTTGACTCTTCTTAGAAGAGTAATTAGATCACCTACCTCTTTGATGAACTCACTCTGAAAGATGTTTTTTGGCCACCTTGCAATTGTATGCCTGTGAGTAGATTAAGCCACCGAGAGGTGATAATCTTCTTACATTTCTCCATGTTTTTATCATAGTGATCTTGTGCCAACTCCATGGTGATATTTGAAAATTCTTCAAAGTCAAGGCAACTAAGAATCTTATCAAAGAATTCCTCATCCAACTTAATCACCACTTTACCATCTGCATCTGTTATGCTCTTGCTCTCTTTGTTGAAATGAGCAACTCTTGCCAAAACAAATTATGGATTCTGAGCTGACACTGGAAAAGCATAAACCAAGTGGATGTTGCTATCAATGACAACCTGCATGTTTGATGCAACACATTGTTTGTTCAGTCTCCCCAAGAACTTTGACATATCAACATGTCCTATCTTTGTATCTCTAATGTTATGCACATTAGTCTCCATAGAAGTCTGAGGGATCACTCCTTGGTATTTGAACTTCATGTTTTTCTTCATGGGAGAAGGCTCTGACATTTGCCAAGGAACTGCAATAAATTTTGAAGTTCTGTATAGTTAGAAAATTTTTCATCCATCATGAACTATGCAAGTGCAGAGAAAAACTACACTTCTACATGAGAAATTTGCTTTTGATGTAGGATCAGAAATTTTTTTTGACATTACATGAGTATTACAAAACTAGGTGTAGCTCAGAGAAAATTCTCTGAACTACACTAGATAGATCATATAGGTATGATGCAAGTCGAAGAATTTTCTCCAAACTACATCCTAAGGGGTATTTTATTTTGATGCAAGTCAAAGAAAACTCTTTGACTTAAATCAGGACTTACTGCAAAACAATATGCACTTTAGAGAAAATTCTCTGAAGCACATGGGGTTAAGTCATAATGTGCACTTCAGAGAGTTTTCTCTGAAGTGCATAGGGTAAGTGGACAAAGACAGGGGACCAAAAAGGGGTCTTAAGATGCCACCTTTTTTTGAAATCAGGAAAGACTGATGTTGGATCAGAAATTGAAGATAGTTACACTCAAAATTTGAAGATACAACAAAAACAAGAGTTGTAGTGCCCTGAATCTAGTTTCTAAAATACTTTTTTTTTTCAAAAATGGATGAGATTAAGGGGTTCAAAAAGGGGGAGCACACAAATTGGTCCTATTTTTTCAAAAATACATAACATAATGTCTAGTGTATTCCCCCTAAAATGCTAACTCTTTTTAGTATTTCAAAAATCGCTTCAATGAGAAATTAGCTAACACCATGTAGTTTATCCCTAATTTTTTTGATGAATAATTAATTTTTTACTAATTTTCAAAGTGGACACATCCTAAAAAATAGAAAATTGAGCATGCTCCCACCTAAAATTTTTGAAAAATAATCAAAAATATATATTTTTTTGAATACGTGTAGAATGGAGTCTATTTTCTAAAAATGTAATTTATTTTCAAAATTTTGATGAACGGTTAAAAAAGTAAAAAATACTAGACACTAGTTTTTGACAAAAAATGGATACACTAACAAAAGTAATTAAAGATGAAATCCTTAACATACTCAAAATGTGAAAAAAATTATATGATTAGAAATCTAACATAGAGATTAAGATTATGGTGGTATGTGTTTCAACTTTCATTGAAAAAGTGCAAACTTGATGGGGAGCATGCTCCAAATAATGTGATTTTTGTTACAATATGGAAAAACATGTCTTTGGACATCCTAAACATAGTCCTAGCCTTCAAGTTGGAAGCCCAAGGAAAATCCAAGCCTAAGGCTTGGAAATTACCAAGGCAAAGCATAATGCTCACGTTATAACACACTCGCGTTATAATGCATTCGCTTTATGTGCATTCACATAACGCGCTAGTGTTATAACACACACACATTATGGTGAAATAAAACATGTCACTCCCTCCCTCCTTACCCCTCTCTCTATTATTCTCTCTCCCTCCCCTCTATTTCTCTCCCTCCCCTCCTCTTTCTTTCTCACCTCTACTCCCCCCTCTCTCTCTCACTATCTATTTCCCTCCCCTCTCTACATCCTACCCTCTCTCTCACTCTCTACTTCCCTACCCTCTCTACCTCGTACTCTCTCTCTCACTCTCTACTTCCCTCCCCTCTCTACCTCCTACCCTCTCTCACTCTCTTCTTCCCTCCCCTCTCTACCTCCTACCCTCTCTCTCACTCTCTACTTCCCTCCCCTCTCTACCTCCCACCCTCTCTCTCACTCTCTACTTCCCTCCCCTCTCTACCTCCTACCCTCTCTCTCACTCTCTACTTCCCTCCCCTCTCTACCTTCTACCCTCTCTCTCACTCTCTTCTTCCCTCCCCTCTCTCTCACTCTCTACTTCCCCCCCCCTCTCTCTCTGACATATCTACCTCCCAATTTTCCTTTTCCTTTCCAATTTCACTAGATACCACTAGTTTTTCCTATTTTACTATTTTCCACCTCTCTTCATCATTCTTCCCATCCAATGAAATTTTGTTTTATCTTGTTTCCATTTCATCCTCCCAATTTATATCCTCATCCCTCTTTGCATGTCCTAGTTTTCTTGTTTCCATGTTCTTTTTCGACAAGGGAGAGGGAGAGGGAGGAAGAGGGAGAGAGGGTGGAGATGGAGGGGAGAGAGAAGGGAGAGATAGGGCAATATAGGGGGAGAGATATAGAAAGAGAGTCCTAGTTTTCTTGTTTTCATTTCCTTCATCGATAAGGGTGAGGGAGAGATAGAGGGGAGAGAGGAATGATAGGGGAGAGAGGCAAGATATAGGGAGATAGGGAGAGATAGATAGGTAGAGAGAGAGAGAGATGAGACAGATAGGTAGAGAGGAGATAGAGGTGAGAGATTGGGAGATAGAGAGTGAGTGAGATGTCTAAAGAGATAGGGAGAGAGATTGAGAGGTAGAGGGACAATAGAGATATAGGGAGATAAGGGAGAGATAGGGAGATAGAGGTTTAGGGTTGCTTAGGTTTAGGGGTTAAGGGTTAGGGTTTAGGGGCATTATTTAGGGTTTTGGGGTTGAGAGAGAGAGAGAGAGAGAGAGTTTAGGGGCATTATTTAGGGTTTATGAGTTTTTGAGGTTAGGGTTTAGGGGAATTATGTATGGTTTAGGGATTTAGAGTTTCTCAGGTTTAGGGTTTAGGGGCATTATTTAGGGTTTATGAGTTTAGGGTTGCTCAAGTTTAGGGTTTAGGGTTTAGGGGTTAGGATTTAGGGGAATTATATTAGGTTTAGGGGTTTAGGGTTGCTCTGGTTTAGGGTTTAGGGGTTAGGGGTTTAGGGTTGCTTAGGTTTATGGTTTAGGGGTTAGGGGTTAGGGTTTAGGGGTTTAGAGAGAGATAGAGAGAGGGGACCGATAGAGATTGGGAGAGATAGAGGAGACAAAGGGAGAGAGATAGGGAGATAGAAAGTGAGGGACATGTCTAGAGACATAGGGAGAGAGATTGAGAGGTAGAGGGAAGATAGAGATAGGGAGATAGAGGAGATAGAGGTTTAGGGTTGCTCACGTTTAGGGTTTAGGGGTTAGGGGTTAGGGTTTATGGTTTACAAGTTAAGGTTTAGAGGTTTGGGTTAGGGTTTAGAGAGAGAGGACCGATAGGGAGATATAGAGGAGACCGAGGGGAGAGATAGGGAGATAGAGATTGAGGGACATGACCAGAGACATAGGTAGAGAAATTGAGAGGTAAAGGGATGATAGAGACATGGAGATAGGGGAGAGATAGTGAGATAGAAGTTTAGGGTTGTTTGGGTTTAGGGTTTATGGTTTAGGGGTTTGGATTTAGGGTTTAGGGGATTAGGGTTGATCGGTCTTAGGGTTTAGGGACATTTATTAGGGTTTAGGGTTTAGGGTTAGGGGTTAAGGTCTAGAGGTTTAGGGTTTAGGGTTTAGAGAGGGAGAGATAGGCAGATAGAGTTTTAGGGTTTAGGGATTAGTGGTTAGGGATTAGGGTTTAGGGGCATTATTTAGGGTTTAGGGGTTTAAAGAGAGAGGGGGAGATAAAGAGATAGAGAGATAGAGAGCGGGGACATGGCTAGAGACATAGGGAAAGAGATTGAGAGGTAGAGGAATGATAGAGATAAAGAGATAGAGGTTTAGGGTTGCTTGGATTTAGGGTAATTATTTAGGGTTTAGATGTTTAGGGTTGCTTGAGTTTAGGGTTTAGGGGCATTATTTAGGGTTTAGGGGTTAAGGGTTGCTCCAAATTAGGGGTTTAGGGTTGCTCAGGTTTAGGGGTTTAGGGTTTCTTAGGTTTAGGGGTTTAGGGTTTCTCAGGTTTAGGGGTTTAGGGTTTCTCAGGTTTAGAGTTGCATGTCAAAAGGAGTCTCTTTATCTTTATCTCTCTCCCTCCCCTCTGTACCTTGTCTCCTATCTCTTTCTCTATCTCTCTCCCTTCTTTACCTTCTACCCTCTCCATACCCTCTATACCTCCTACCCTCTCTCTCTCACCTCTGTACCTCCCTCCCCACTTTCCATTCACTTAAAATACTTATGAGTTTAAAGGTATGACAACACTTAAGACTTTTGATGTATGAAATCTCTTAAAACTTTCATGCTTGACAAAACACGCTCATGGTATAACGTTCTTGCATGTTTTTGTGAACCAAAAAAATAGACAAAAAGCATATGGGATCCATGTTTTAGTCCCACGTGCTCTATTATTCCATGTGTTTCATGCACAATCGGACAACAAAACACTTTTTTAACTAGTTGACATTTTGACAATCATTTTTTGCCTAATCCACCACCTTTTTTTGGTTTTTCAACGTAAAACTAAATTGCATGTTTTTAGATAGAATTTGATTGTTTAAACTAATATTTTCATGTTTCATATTGTTTCAATGTTAATTTTAATTTATTTAGATTGAATTTGATAATATATGTTTGTTTTTTTCTTAATTTTCACTAATTGTATTAGAGTTATATAGAATTCAACATTGAATATGAAGGAACTTGCCAAAAAGATCAAATTTTTGAGGATTTTGAAGCTAAATTTTTGAGGATTGGGCAACTTGAATCTTGAAATCTAAGGTATGTTCTTTAAATATATTTGTTGACTTCATTTTATGATTATGTTAAAGCATGAAATCTCATGTTATAGGACAATCATGAGGGAAGTGAGAGGATTATCATTTTGAGAAGTTAAATTATCATGAGAAAGTGAAAATTATCACATGTTGCTATTATTTTGATTCAAACACTAACCTAAACAATTAGAAGGATACTTTAAAGGAAACAATCAAGACTAAATGATAAGTCAATTAATCTCAAATTGATGCAAAAAGATATCCATGGTACTATGTAAACATATCTAGGTGGTCTTGAAAGGATATTCATATATGGTAGGGAAGATTGTCATGAACTAAAAGATAACCATACATGTCATTGGCATAGTTATTAGGACAATTATAATCACAATGTGGTTGCCTTGAATAGATAGTGTGTGGTCAAGGAGTTATTAGATAGTTAAGGAAGATAGAGTATTGATATTGGTGGGTGCATGTACTATAGTATAGTCAAGGAGGGTATGATGTTGTCAGGACAGTCTTGAGTAGATCCTCCTTGCATGATAATATAACTAGTCCTTTGTGATGTACCTGAATCTCTATGAGGGTGATGAAGTTTTAGGGTGGAGGAAGGATAATATGTCTTAAGTTTCCGAAGACTATGACAGTCCATAAATATACATATGATCTACACATGTTCCCTTAAACATTGCATGTTAAATCCATCAAAGTGGACATTAAGTTCATGGTTTTCACACAGCTAAGAATCCTTCCACAGTTAGTATAAGATACCCTAAGTCATTGTCATGATCAAAGCCTAGACTATCATAGTTTCATCAAGTTGTCACTAGCCTCTTATTGCACATTTTAGGGTTAACTAGATGATTTATGAAGCATCAAAGGCACCATTAACAAAATCACAAGAAAATACATGAAACTCCCATAAGAACACTCACAATCACTAAAAGTGGAACTATCTAAGTTAAAAAAGTCATCATTATGTGCATTAATAGAATTAGAATCATTAAAATATGATATACATGAATTTGTTGTATCTTGATTAGTTAACCCTAAAGAATTTTGAACATTGTCAAAATTGTAAGTACACATCCCTGATTCTTCTTCTTATCAATGTGGTTCAGTGAAGGTCATGACTTTTAGAAACAACATCATGACATTCAAGACTCTTTTGTACTCTCTCAATTTGAACTATGTCATTGATACCTCCATATAAAAAAGTATTATCATCATTCCCTCTAATTTTACGAGTTGTATCAACATAAAGTTTTGCAAGATTGATGCTCCAAATCTAATATAATTGGTCCTCATTTAGTAATGAGTTGTCACTATCATCCATTTGGCTATTTACCTCTAATAAATTAGTTTGAGTTTCATTTATTGGACCTATACTAGATAAGTCTTTGTTGTTTGAGTACCCTCTAAATTTTTTAGACTGCCATCTCTAGGTTTCTCCAAGAAATCAAACTGGTTAGGCTACAATAAACTCTATATTTTAGTCTTTTGTCATCATAAAACTTAGTCAAAAGATCACCAATAAATCTACCATCATAATTATCCTTAAAATTACTCCTTTCTTGGTGATTTCACCCCTTGGCTATCTTGAATAGTTAATTCAAACTATAATTGATGCTCTTTGTGTTCACCATGATTTTCTAACATTGTCATTGTGTTCCTTGTCATAAAAGCCATTGGTTTTTTCTTCATTACCTTTGTGATCATTACTCCCATGACCTTGATTGACAATAGATTATTGATTTGAGATGACTTAATGCTTGTCTTCATGAGCTACTATAACTAATTTAACACCTAAAATATAAGAATTTGGACTGTCCTAACATGCTGGTAGGTCTAGTTTTACCTTGCGAGTCTCCATTTGGAATGGTTGGTCCATCAAAATGTGCTTTTCATAACTCTCCTTCATGCTAGTGAATTCTTCTATCTTTTCTTGAGTAGGTGTATCCATGGGAGGTTAAGAAAGTGTGTTTTAGAAGATATGTTAAGAAAATGTGAAACTAACCTAGAGATTGTGCCTACCACCCTACGAAACTTTAAATTTTTAGATTTATAATTAGTTAGTATTTTGTCTCTTAACATTTCTTTATACATATCTAGATTGAAGTATAGGAATCTTGATTAAAGTATCTTACCACTTAGACCAATTGTCACATCATTGCTAGTCAAACCAAGGATATTCTCCTAACTTTTGAAGATTGCACCATAGTTAGGATTACACAAAAGAGCTAAAACTTTAAGAGTTTGATCATCGTAGAATATAAGATCAACAATAAACATGTGCTCATCTATGTCATCAAGAACATCTAGGCCTAGACTATCATTACACATTTCACTTCTAATATAATCATGTCAAAAAAATCAAGCTTGGAGTCATCATATGTTGATTATTCATTAGCCATCATATGTTGATTTCTATATACTGATTATTCATTATACTTCTAACATCATCATTTTCTTATTCATGATGCATATATAAATCATCATCATGCTGAGGACATGAGAAGACTCTAACACTAGAAAAGTGTGAAGCTAAGAATGAGAGGAAAAGAGAAAGAATGAGGCGAATTCGTGAAAGTAGGAAATTGTCAACCATACAAGAAGACATTCCACCATTACCAATTGAAGAGGAACATGACACATCTAATCAATCTAAGAGAGAGATGGAATTGGCAGTACAAAGGTAATGATTGCAAAACCTCCGTTCAACAAGGAAATTGAATCTCAAAGTTGGAGGCACTCAATCGTTCACAGGTCAAGTTGAAGGAGCACCATCATTCTCTTCTCAAATTAGAGGCACTCCATCTTTCACAGGTGAAGTTCAAGGTACATCTTCATTCTCTTCTCAAGTTGAAGGCACGCCATCATTCACACGTCAAGTTGAAGGTACACCATATTCTCCATCTCAACTTCAAGCCTTTTCATCTTTTCCATCTCTAATTAAAGGTACATCATCTATCCCATCTCAAGTAAATATTGAAGAAATTTTTAATGTTGAGTCAACTTTACCAATGAAAATGCCTTCTAGAATTTTGCATAGAAATCCTAAGTTTCTAATTGATATCAATGAGAATGTTTTTAAGCCCATGCAGGATAAGATTCCCAAGTGTACTTACCAAAGATATGCCAATAAGATATGGAAATAATTCTTTGAGAACTTAAATGAAATTGGAAGATGTCAACTATTTGTTGAATTGATGAGAAATCTAAAATTTAGGCCCATTATGAAGATTCTTGGCCTAAGAACATTGGATGCTTCAAGTGAAAAATCAATTATAAAGAATCTACTGAGTGCATTTGAGGGTGTGGGTTCCACCTCATGCACCAAGGATAGTAATGCCACATGATGTGTCATTACATCGACAATAGTCAGCGAACAAACATAAAAAGCTTGACTCATTAGAAAGACAAGTGAAGCATTGAAAATAAGTAGAAAAACTCTAATGAGAGTCATTGGAAGACGTGAAAGAGTTGATGACCCAAATACCAATGAATTATGGACATTCTCAGGGAGACTCCCATGGAAAGACAAAGTTGTTGTTGAAGCCTAGAGATCCCTCATCAAAGAATTTTAGAAAAATAACCCAAGGGTATCTCCTAATGCAAGAGATGTTGTAAGGAGAATTGGTTATCGAAACCGTGAGCCACATCCAAAGCATTTTTGGATGTGACTCAAACACAAATTTTCAAGAAATTTCAAGAGATGTATCCTCAAGTCAAAATTAGTCAAATATTTTTTGAAATGGTAAAGCCTTTTTATGTCAAGTTAAATCACACACACACAACTTCTTGTTGTAGAGTACATATTGAGTTTTCTAACCATTATGATGTTTATAGATATATATGTGTAAATTTGCATATTAACAATGTTTTGCAGGAGTGTAATATAAAGTGTATGTTGGCAAGAGACACTGGAAGGCATGATAGGTGTTGTCATTGATGTCAAGTAAGTATTTTCCACACATCTGTAGTGATGTATCCGATCATACCAGAAGATAGTTCCAAGATTTGACAAGTCTGAAATAGGGTATGACATAGTTCAGTATTTTGGTCAGCGGACATCTCCAGTTAATTATTGCATGTTACAAATCTAAGGGAGTGTAGAGGAATGTTAGGACATTCTAAATCCAATATTTCAGCCTTTGGTGACAAAGGGATTAAAAGTTATGAGTATCTAAGTACTGGGTCTTAATATGAAAAGAACAGTTCACTGAAGAACAAGCTGACTTGTGTTAGATCCTTGTGTGGATCTAGTAGAAGTGTTTTGGTGAGTTATGTATGGGATATAATATTAGTGGTTGACTTGTATGGTGATTTGCAAGTGTTATTTTTGGTACACATCAATATTGATGTATGGATTCAGTTGACAGAATAGAGTTCTTATATTTTTTGTTAAGTTCTTCATAAGGCCGACAGATAAGTGATTGAGTTTGTTGATGCAGATATATATAACCAATGGATTTGAGTGTTGTGATGTGTGATGGTGATGCAACTATGAAGTAAGTGTAAAAAAAGGTAGATATAAGTGTGAAAGAGAAGAGATCTGAGGTCTAGATTATGGCAGAGCAGTAAACAAGGTAGAATAAGAATGAAGTGTGTAAAATTAGTATTATGTGCTTCAAGGGAACTGAATTCTTGCATTGGCAGATGCTACTTATTAGTTCAACAATCTATAATCCTTTTGTAAACATTATTGTAGGCAGTGAGCCTCTCTTGAGCAGTGAGCTCTAGGCAGTGAGCCTGAATGCTTGTGCATTCCCCTCTTTGTAATACTTAACCCCCACCGTGGTTTTTCCCTTAACTGGGTTTCCACGTTAAAATCTTGGTGTCTAGTGTGTTTCTTATGTTTCTGCTCATGTGTTGTTGATTCATGCTTTAATGTTTACATCATTAATCTGATAGTAAGTTGATAAAGAAGGTTAAAAGTAGAAAAAGTTTAATTTTGTGGGACGACTGATTCACCCCCTCTCAGTTTTTTGGTCTAATTCCAACAATTGGTATCAAAGCGAGGTTCCTTGAAATAAGCCTAACAGCTTGAGGAAGATTTGGGAAGGAGTTTTAATGGGTTCACTCAGAGAAAAACTTCAATTGGCTTTAGATGATCTCGATTAGTCCAAAGCATAAATACATGATCTGAAAGCGAACCTCAAGGATGCTAATGATTGCATTGACTTGCTCAAAGATAAACTAAAGAAATCAATGGAAAAAAGGAAAGAACTACTTCATCAACTAGCTAATCTTACTGAAGTAAATTACATGAATGAGGCTTTAGAAGAAAAGACAAAGGAATGTGAGAAGCTAACAAAAGAAGTTTCTATTTTAAAACATGAGATGGAATCTGGGGTAATGAGGCTAACCAAAGGAATTGAGCAAAGGAAGAAGACTGAAGAAGACCTAAATCAAACTCTAAAAGAAAGAACTGAATAATGCTACAAATTGGATAGAATAGCTGGCCATCTAGAGTCTGATCTACAAGAAAGCAAATACAATGAGAGAGAACTTGAGAGGCAAATTGTCATTCTCATACATGACCTAGAAGTTGCAAATGAATACAAGGAGAAGTTCAAGATAAGCTCAGCTAAACTTGAAGCACTGCTTGAAAGTTAGAAAAAGGTTGATGACAAGCATGGTCTTGGATATGAGAAAGGTGAAAGCTCTGGATCTAGACAAAGAAATTTTCAACCAAGGAATAAGAGAAACAAACCTAGAAGAACTTTGGTAAGACAGTCTAATGCTCAAAGATATCCATCATTCAATGGAAATTGTTTTAATTGCAATAAATTTGGTCATAAATCCACTCAGTGCAGAAGCAGAGTAAATCAAAATGATCCATCCTTCTCTGGTCAATGCTTCAAGTGTAAGAGGTATGGTCATAAATCAAATGAATGCAAAAGTATGATAATGAATAACTTTGACAATAGAGGAAATGACAACTCTTTCAATGGTTACTACTTTATTTGCAATGGATTTGGACACATGGCTAATCAGTGTAGATCAAGAGGAAATCAAGTATATAAGAAAATAAATGTTGTGTGCTTTAATTGCAATAGATCTGGTCATATTGTAAGAGTCTACAGAAGTAGGAATAATGAAAGAAGAGGTCCGGTAAACAAAAAATTGGATGAGCAAAGACAAGACAAAGGCAAGGGCAAAATTGATGTGAATGAGATCCAAAATGAAATAAGCAAGACATGGGTCAAGAAAAGTGTTGTGAATAATAGTAATGGGTCCACACCGGAATCCGGTGTTGATAATTGAATTAAGAGCCCTGGCTCAGGGGGGTTGTAATAAAATCTAAAATATCCCAGCCAGTAAGTGGGTGACTAAATTTGGCACAATGAGAGAAAATAATTTGGAAGGATTTTTAGAAGATAAAAAGTGGATATAACGATTTGCGGAGCAATTGAAGATCGACTGTATGCAGAAATAGTGTAATCGGATGTGTTAGGGCAGAGCATTTATTACAAAGGCAAATTAGGTTTTTGTGGATCATACAAAGGTCATTCATTCTTCATTTGAATCACTTTGCATTCAAGATAGCAAGAAGAAGAGCGTCTGAGCTAAGATTTCAAAGGATTTGAAGTGCGACTAGAAAATTTGTCCACTAACCCTAACTCCATGGAAGAAAAAGGTATTTATCTATGAAACCTTGAATTTGAAATCTTTTGCAATGGCCACTCCTCTTGTTGTTGATATTACTGAATGTCCTCAACCAAACTTTAAGAAGCATCCATACAAATCAGTCAAAATCAAACCTTTAGGAGCATTTTTCTGGTGTCCCATATGAAGTTTTGCATGTTGAAGATATTAGGGCATACATCCACTGTAGCATAGATGAATTTGGAAATCTAAAACTCTTGGATTTATTTAATAACTACCTAAGGGATGATAGCTATGAATTGAAACCAGAATACAAAGCCCTAGAAAGCAAACATTTTCTACAAGTCATTAAATTTCTGACATTTGATGAGATTGAGTAGGTTCGATATATCTTGAGTTGAATACATGATGACTTCATGTGGCTATTGAAACCATTCAAGATTACAAAGGATGTTATCAAGATTGTAACTAGGTTAAATTCAACTGGTGGATTACCCATGCTAAAGGCTGTGAAAAACTAGATAGTGACCGATGCTACCAATGCAAAGTTTAACAAAAGGGCAATGACCATCAATGATATTATAGAACCGGATCTTAAGTTTGCCTCTATGGCGATTGGCTACAATATTTATCACTCCAGCAGGGAGAATTCTGTCTCCAAAACTACCATATATGCAGCATATCAAATGTTGAAAGAAAATCTAGATTATGACCTATGTGAGCTGTTGCTGAACCAACTGATTGAAAATTTGAGCAAAATTAAAAGGGATAAAAAAACACCTTTAAATACGGTTCCCTAGTTATATGTTTGTTCTTCTATTTTATGAATGAAGTGCCTGGAGTACAAGGTGTGCATTGGACAAACGACAGACTGGTTGTATGGCAAATAAGAGATCATCTACTCAACATTGGAGACTCAAGTGTATAGAAGATTACAATCTAGGGTTACTTTAAAATTTTTCAAAATATGATGCATTCTAGGGAAAGAATCCCCAATTCAATAGTTGGGATATACAAGGATGAAATCCGTTTTATGGTAGACATTGATCAGTGCCTAATGGATGTTGTGGAACCCAAAACTGTATGGATTATGCCTATGGGCTATGAGGTTGATGAGAAGATCTTGAACATGTATGCTCAACATCTCATGAGAAAATCAAAAGACACCTCTATTGAAAGGTTTGGAACATATAAGGAGCTAAGTCTAAAATTGCATGTTGAGCTCAGGCAACCAGAAATCAAGAGAAAAGTTTAGAGGCAAGTCGAAAGGTATGTTGAAAGCATTGGCCTAACCAAGGAGGCAGTGAAGCAAAACAGAGAAAGAATTGAAAAGGATGAAAAGGAAAAGCAGGACAAGAAATAAGAAGATGCTCCAGTGGAACCATTCTCCACTTCAAGGACAACTAGGAGCTTGGTTGTTGCTTCTGTTCCCCCTAAACCTACAAAACTAGAAGATAGACCATCTGGTGAAGAAAGTAAGCACAAGAAAATAAAGGCCACAAGAATGTATGTGAGCATAAAAGATGATGAGGAGATAGAGACAGATGAAGAAGTTAAAGAGATAAGATCTAAGAGAGCCAAGATTTCAAGGGCTCCTAAGGACCAACCTTCCAGAGAAAAAAGGCAAGTAAAAAACAAGAGACTGGTAAGGTTGCTATGACTGTTGATGAAATTGTAAAAACAATTACTGGTCATAGAAATTTAAGGCTTATCAAAAAATATTATGATAGTTTTGTTGCAAGTATGGGTCTAACCGGTGTTGTCATTGATGTCAACATACTCCTGTTGCATTGATGAAAAAGATTGGATGAGTTGAGTGCTGAGGATATTGAGAAAATTAGTCCTAATCAGGAACAGAGAAGAACAGTGAAGACAGTAAGGTAAAGATCCAAGATAAGATGACTATTAGAGGATACAGTTCAAAGGGTTTTTAGATATGAGTCTTAATATGATCCAGTAAAGATTTCAGAGCTTCGCATGAAGATCTGAAGGAGTTGTGACTACCTAAGTAAAATTGGTTCTGGCAGGTGTTCAGAGGTGACAGAGTGACACAGATAGGTCCGGTGAGATCTGGGAATGCATTATCCTATCCTGCGGATTTGAGGGAGTGTTGAGGAAGTTTTTGTGAAGTATCAACTCGATTGGTTCGTGGTTTGAAGGTCTACAAGCATCTATTCCTTTGTGACAGTGATGACAGACTGTGTTCTTGAGGCTCCGGATGGAGAGAAGGATTTCAGTAAGCAGATGAAGTGTGGATGTTATTGGTGATTTAGGAAATCTTGTGGAGGTCTTTGGATCGTGTCTATTTTGTGTTGATGGTCCGCATTGGAGTTGGAGCTCGCACTTGAAGAATAACTTCTGAATGATGGTGTTCTTCTTGAGACTAGCTGACCAGATGAGTTACACATCCTGCGGATGTTCTTGTAGTTGTTTGCCGACTTAGATGATTATTCTTAAGTCGATGTCTTGTATAAATAAGGGATTGTAAAGTCATTTCAAGGTGTGTCTTGTGGAGATGAGAGTGTGGTAGCGAGGAAGAGAGTGAAAGGCAGAGCAGAAGTTTTGGGCTTAAATGGAATTGATTCAAGCATGGTGAAGATGTTATTCTCTAGTTCAAGAATGTGATACTTATTATTTTGTAGACAGTGTGTCTCTTGTATGCAGTGAGCCCTAATTGGCATGTGCCATTTTGTTCTTTCTATTCTTCTAACAGAGAATAAAATCTTGGGTTAATCACCCTGTGGTTTTTCCCTTAACTGGGTTTTCCACGTCAAAAATCTTGGTGTCTTGTGTATTGATGTGTCTCTGCTCTTGATTTAATGAATTTTGTTTCCATGATTGATTTATTAATATGCTGCTAAATCCCAAGTGAATTTAAGTGTGTAATTGGGAAGAAAGTTTTAGACAACTATTTCACCCCCCCTCTCAGATGTCTGTCCTGAATCTAATAATTGGTATCAGAGCTAAGTTCCTCAAAAAGAGCTTAACCACTTGAGGAGATCCAGGATGTCGTCCTACAAGAAGGATAGTTTGAAGTTTGATGGAACCAATTTTAATCTTTGGAAAAGCCACATGAAATATCACTTACAATGTATGGGAATGCAGTACTGGACCATGGCTTCAACAAAGTATACTCCTCCACAGGGTGGCCCGAAAGCCCCAAATGAAATCATAGATGCTGAAAACAATTTGTGGACTATAGAAGCTCTTCTAAGCAAATTATCTGATTCAGAGCTCTCAAATGTTGTTGACCTACCAACTGCTTTTGAGATTTGGGAAAAACTGGAACTTCTGCATGAAGGAGACAAGTATGTTAAATGTGCAAGGCTATATAGTCTGAAAGGAAAATTTGAAAATCTGAAGATGAGAGAAGATAAAAATATCACTACTTTTATGCCAAGAGTAAATGAGCTTGTTTGTGGAATTAGATGTGTTGGTGGAGTCTTGGATGAAGATGAGATTGTAAAATTCTCAGATCCCTTCCTGCTTCTTATAAAATCAAGGTTGTTGCCATCGAAGAATTCAGAGCTCATACAACTGTCACAAGAGATCAATTGGCTGGTAAATTGGCTGCATTTGAAATGATCAAGTTTGGAGATGCCCCCCCCAAAACTAAATCAGCATTCAAAGCCAGTGCTTCTGTAAAAGGAAAACAAAGGTTTGATCTGGGAGAGAACTCTTCAAGGAAACTATCATGGTATGAAAAAGCAAGAAAAGACTTAGAAGAAGAAAAAACTGAAATTGCTCAGCTTGAGGCCCTTATTGCAAAACGAATGCCAAGAGGATCTGGTAAGTGTGAAGGGAAATTGCCTTTTAAGTGTTTTAACTACAATAAGATTGGCCATTTTGCCTCAAAGTGTCTGGAAAGATTTTCAAGGCCAAATCCTAATAGATCAAGGTTCCAAAAGAATTGTTACTATGTTCATGAAGAGGATGATAATGAAGGAGTAACAGATGATGAATCAGAGATAGGAAACAAATCTGGAAGTGATTGGGTGTTTATTGCCATCAAGGAAGAAGATCCAATGCCCTCTGAATCTGTCAATCATAAAGTTGTAGAAAGAGCTCTGGCTGCCCAAGTTGAAGAAAAGGATGATTGGTTCATTGACAGTGGATGCTCTCACCATATGATAGGTGACAAAAATAAGTTCTTAGATTTGGAAAGGTATGAAGGAGGAGTAGTAAATTTTGGTGATAATTCTACTGGTAGAATCAGAGGTAGAGGAACTATTTCTTTTGATGGAAAGAACAAAACAGGTAATGTACTGTATGTTGAAGGATTGAAGCACAATCTTCTCAGTGTTGGATAGTTGGTGGACAAAGGCTATGATCTCCAATTCAAGAATGGAAAATGCAAGATCTTTGAAAGTTTCAGAATAGAGATTGCATCCGATACTCAGACAAAAGGTAATATCTTCCATTTAGTTGGTACCGGTAAAAGTTGTCTATTTGTGCAAATTGATCAGAGTTGGCTATGGCATAGGAGGATGTGTCATGTAAATTTTGATAATATCATCAAGATAAGAAACACTTAGGCTGTAAGAAATCTTCCAAAACTGGTGAAACCTACAAATAGTTTGTGCAAATAATGTCAGTTGGGAAAACAAAGTAGAGTCTCATTTAAAAGCAAAGAACAATCTTCTACCAGAATATTGGACTTAGTTCATACTGATCTATGTGGTCCAGCAAGAATTAGGAGTGTGCAAGGTGATAGATACTTCATGTTACTAATTGATGACTACTCCTGGATGATGTGGGTAACTTTTCTGAAAGAGAAATTAGAAGCTTTTAAGAAATTCAAAATATTCAAGGCTATGGTAGACAATGAAACTGGATTAAAATTAAAGTGTCTAAGGTCTGATAGAGGTGGAGAAATCACATCCGATGAGTTCATAGAATTCTGTGAGAAACATGGAATAAAGAGATAGTTTTCTGCTCTTAGGACTCCACAATAGAATGGAGTAGTGGAGAGAAAGAACCGAACCATCCAGGAAGCATCTAGGACAATGATGATGGAAGCAAATGTTCCTCAGATCTATTGGAGAGAAGCTGTTAGCACTGTAGTCTATACTCTCAATCGAGTTCAAATCAGAAGCAATACCGGTAAGACTCCTTATGAACTTTGGTTTGGCATCACTCCTACTGTGAGGTATTTTAGAGTCTTTAGTAGGAAATGTTACATCAAAAGAGATGAAGATCTAGGCAAGTTTGATACTAGAAGTGATGAAGGAATATTCTTGGGTTACTCTACTCAAAGCAAAGCATATCGGTGTTATAACAAGAGACTGAGAAAGATTATAGAAAGTACAAATGTGAAGGTTGATGAAGGAATTGAAAAACCCTCAAGGTTTTATGAATATGATGAAGATGATTAGAATGGTGTTCTTATTCAAGGAGCCCAAGCCCCCTCTGAAATTCAGATTCAAACTGATCCGGTAAATTGGGAAGAAGAGATGATTTTTAATGAGCCTAATCAAGAATCAGAAGTACAAGAAACTCCCAAAGTTCCCAGATATGTAAGACTGAACCACTCTGAAGATTAGATCATAGGTGATAAAAGCAAAGGTGTACAAATAAGAAGGAGAATTGCTCAAGATTCAGATGAATATTGTTTGATTTCAAAGATTGAACCTAAGACAGTAAATGAAGCTTGCAATGATGAAAACTGGACTAAAGCAATGGAGGAAGAGCTTATGCAAATTGAGAAAAACCACACTTGGGATCTTGTTCCCAAACCTAGAAACAAGAATGTGATTGGAACCAAATGGGTCTTCCGAAACAAACTGAATGAAGTTGGTGAAGTAATCAGAAATAAAGCCAGATTGGTCTACAAGGGTTACTCTCAAATAGGAGTTGATTTTGAAGAAACTTTTACTCTGGTGGCAAGAATTGAAGTAGTTAGATTATTTCTTGCTTTTGCTAGCTTCAAGGATTTCAAAGTGTATTAGATGGATGCCAAGTTTACCTTCCTGAATGGTGATTTGGAAGAAGAAGTATACATTGAGCAACCGGATGGATTTCAGTTGTCTGATCATGGTGATATGGTATGCAAGTTGAAGAAAGCACTATATGAACTAAAGCAAGTACCAAGAGCCTGGTATGAAAGATTAGATAAGCATCTTTTAAAGATTGGTTTCAACAAAGGTACTGCTGACAGTAATTTGTACTTCAAAATTGATCATGAAAACATCTTGATTGTTGAAGTGTTTGTTGATGATATCATTTTTGGAGGAAGAGATAGTATGTGTAAATCTTTTGCAAATCAAATGAAAAGTGGATTTGACATGTCCATGCTTGGGGAAATGAAGTTCTTCTTTGGTCTACAAGTCACTCAAACAAAGAAAGGAATCTTCATTTCTCAGACCAAATATGTGAAAGAATTGTTGAAGAAATTTGGGATGGAAGACTCAAAACCAATGAATACACCCATGGCAACCAGATGTAAATTGGGCAAAGATGATGACTCTCCTAAGGCTGATCAGAAAAAGTACAGGTCAATGATTGGAGGATTGTTGTATCTCACTCAAACTAGACCTAACATTATGAATGTTGTGGGTCTTGTTGCTAGATTTCAAGCTGATCCTAGAGAATCTCATGTCATGGCAATCAAGAGGATTTTTAGATATCTAAAAGGAATAGTTGAGTATGGATTGTGGTATCCCAGAGATCATAATTTCTCTCTTCATGCATATACAAATACGGATTGGGCAGGAAATGTGGATGACCGGAAGAGTACCAGTGGTGGAGCATTCTTTTTGGGGAAGAGATTGGTTTCTTGGCTGAGCAAGAAACAAGAGGCAATATCTCTATCCACTGCAGAAACAGAATATATTGCAGCAGCAGGTAGTTGCACTCAAGTTTTATGGATGAAGCAAATGCTAAGAGACATAAGAGTGGAGTATGAGGAGCCTATCACAATCTTCTGTGATAATTTAAGTGCAATAAATATATCTAAGAATCTGGTGTTGCATTCAAAGACTAAACATATATCCATCAAGTTTCACTTTTTGAGAGAACAAGTGAACAAGAATGAAGTCAGATTGGAGTTTGTGCCATCCAAGGATCAGATTACAGACATCTTCACTAAACCTCTACCTAAGGACTCTTTTGAGTATCTCAGGGAGAAGTTAGGGGTTATTGCCCCTCCGAGGATGAACTAAGGTGCACTAGAGTGCACAAGTTCGGTAGACATCATAGTCATATCTTGTGGTCTGGATTGATGATATGGAGCTGCCACTCAGGGGGAGCAGCTGATATGATTCTGAAGGGTTGGAGTTGTAAGTATGAGACCTTTGCCATTGATGTCAAAGGGGGAGAGAAGACATGTAAAAAACAAGTGGTTGATGATCAAAGGGGGAGCAGTAAAGGAAGAGAAGACATGTGAATGGTTGTTGCTGATAGGGGGAGTTGTGACAATAAGAAGTTTTTGTCTTGATGGTTAAAATAGTTTTTCACATCATATGTTGCCATCAATGACAAAGGGGGAGATTGTTGCAAGTATGGGTCTAATCGGTGTTGTCATTGATGTCAACATACTCTTGTTGCATTGATGAAAAGGATTGGATGAGCTGAGTGTTGAGGATATTGAGAAAATTAGTCCTAATCAGGAACAAAGAAGAACAGTGAAGACAGTAAGGTAAAGATCCAAGATAAGATGACTATCAAAGGATACGGTTCAAAGGGTTTGTAGAAATGAGTCTGAAGATGATCCAGTAAAGATTTCAAAGGTTCGCATGAAGATCTGAAAGAGTTGTGGCCACCTAAGTCAAACCGATTCTGGCATGTGTTCAGAGGTGATAGAGTGACACAGATAGGTCCGGTGAGATCTAGGAATGTATTATCCTATCCTACAGATTTGAGGGAGTGTTGAGGAAGTCTTTGTGAAGTATCAACTCAATTGGTTCGTGGTATGGAGGTTTGCAAGCATCTATTCCTTTGTGATAGTGATGAAAGACTGTGTTCTTGAGGTTTCAGATGAAGGAGAGAAGGATTTCAATAAGCAGATGAAGTGTGGATGTTATTGGTGATTCAGGAAATCTTGTAGAGGTCTTTGGATTGTGTCCAGTTCATGTTGATGGTCTGCATTGGAGTTGGAGATCGCACTTGAAGAATAACTTCCGGATGATGGTGTTATTCTTGAGACTAGCCGACTGGATGAGTTACACATCCTGCAGATGTTCTTGTAGTCGTTTGCCGACTTAGATGATTATTACTAAGTTGATGTCTTGTATAAATAATGGATTGTAAAGTCATTTCAAGGTGTGTCTTGTGGAGATGAGAGTGTGGTAGCAAGGAAGAGAGCGAAAGACACAGCAGAAGTTTTGGGCTTAAATGGAACTTATTCAAGCATGGTGAAGATGCTATTCTCCACTTCAAGTATGTGATACTTATTATTTTGTAGACAGTGTGTCTCTTATAGGTAGTGAGCCTCTTGTGAGCAGTATGCTCAGGCAGTGAGCCCTAATTGGCATGTGCCTTTTTGTTCTTTCTATTCTTCTTACAGAGAATACAATCTTGGGTTAATCACCCCGTGGTTTTTCCCTTAACCGGGTTTTCCACATCAAAAATCTTGGTGTCTTGTGTATTGATGTGTCTCTACTCTTGATTTAATGCATTATGTTTCCATGATTGATTTATTAATATGCTGCTAAATCACAAGTGAATTTAAGTGTGTAATTGGGAAGAAAGTTTTAGACAACAGATTCACCCCCCCTCTCAGTTGTCTATCTTGAATCTAACAAGTTTTGATGAAGCAAATAAGAAAATCTTGGATGATGCCACCACCCTGTACTTGAATAAATTCAATAGAGCTCTATTGGAAATTTTGCAAGAAATTCCTAAAAGTTTAAGGAAAATACTAGAGATGAGGAAGGAATCTGCCAATGATAAAGACATAGAACTTAGAGAATATGTCCTCTCCACCCTATGTCCAGTAATGACCAGAAGGGAAGAAGATAAAATTCTCAAGGAAGCTAAGGAGAAATTCAGAAGGAAGATCTGAATGAACAAGCTAATGCTTGGTGAAACTGAGGAAATTTTGAAGAAGGCTCTAGATAAAGATAAATATTATATTGTTTTAGAAACACAAGTCAAGGAAGACAATCCTTCAGTTTCAGAATAAGAGACTTCAGAAGGAAAGATTGGAGAGGGAAATGATGACCAAAATGATACTCTAGATTCTTCAGAGCAAACCAATGAAGAGACACTAATTCCTACTCAAGATGACTCAGAGAAGAACGAGGATAAAAAATTAGAAGAGGCTGAAGACAAAAGGGATACTCATGATCAAATAGATAAAGTCAACATAGAAGTAAACATGAAAACAAAAATTCCCACTGAAGTTAACGCACAGAAAAAGAAAGAAGAAGAAGTCAAGGGCAATAAAGATGGAACAGAAGAAGATGGTGCAAATGTTGATGCACCCAAACTTAATAGTCCTAATACTGACACTGGGAAAACTCAAGAAAAGGAAAGTGGTCTAGAAATTGTAGCAAGAGACACTACAGATGCAGTGAAGAGTTTTTTGAGTAAAGAGATACTAGAGTTTGATGAACCTGAACTGATTCAAGGACCACTCAACCTGGACACTTTCTCTCTGGTCCAATTGATGAAGATAGCATCTTTCACACAAGCCAAGGCAAGAGAAAAGGTGTTGAAATCTCACATAGAGGACAATGAGCTGCTAGGCCTTGCATCTGGTATATTGGAGAATATAATGCCAACATTCCAAAAGAATCTATCTGATTCTCCCTCAAGAAATCTGAAGAGCCTTGTGAATTCTGTAAGTACACACTTTGAGTCCTTTGAAAAATCTACAGAAGTTAAAGTTCAAAATGAATTTAATAGCAAAAGATTTGATGCACTTAAAGGAATAATTGGGATAGACATATTAGTGCTAGATAACAGTATAAAGAGTATTCAAAATGCTCTTTCAGAAGGAGGCAATATATATAAGTTTTGTTTATCTACTCCCAAAGTCATAGAGGATATAGAAGATAAAATAAAGGACTCCAAACAGAAATTGTCAAGTATGTCCCAAGCTTTTGATCTGTTGACAGTATCAGTGGAAAGTAAGGAATGTCAAGCAATCAGCCTGATGGAAGAAATAAAGAAGTTGACAAAAGAAAAGGAGAACATTGAAGCAAGAATGGGTGAGCTTCGGGAACTGATTTACCCTAAGACAGAAGCAATGTTCAATGTTGTGATAGAAGCCCAAACTTCTGCCAAAACAACTGATCCAATTGACCTTCGGAAGGCTGAAGCACAATCATTTTTGTTCAATGGCCACATTTTAACTTTGAATAGTATGAAGAAAAGTTGGGATACAGAGTTGGCCCTGCTGAAGAATATTCTTAGAGATGTACTTAAGTATATGTAAATATAACTTAAGGATTGATTATACATATGCGGCATTGTATACATAATTTTTGGGTGAATTTTGGTTTGCGGATTCCATCCTTTGCCATTGATGTCAAAGGGGGAGTGAAGAGTAGTAAAAAATGAGGAATCCAGCAAAGGGGGAGCTTTGGAAATAGTGGAAAGCACAAGTGTATAGAGTAAGGGGGAGTAGCTCCGTCACTTAGTCATTTTTCACTAAGTGTTGCCATCAATGCCAAAGGGGGAGATTGTTGGCAAGAGACATTGCAAGGCATGACAGGTGTTGTCATTAATGGAAACTAAGTCCATTCCACACATCCGTAGTGAAGTATCAGATCATACTAGAAAACAGTTCCAAGATTTGACAAGTCCAAAACAGGGTATGGCAGAGTTTAGTATTTTGGTTAGCGGACCTCTCCTGTTAATTATTGCACGTTGTAAATCTAAGGGACTGTAGAGGAATGTCAGGACATTCTAAATCCAAGATTTTACCCTCTGGTCACAAAGGGATTAAAATTTATGAGTATCTGAGTACCAGGTCCTAATATGACAAGAACAGTTTAGTGACGAACAGGCCAACTTGTGTTAGATCCTTGTGTGGATCTAGTAGAAGTGTTTTGGTGAGTTACATATGGGATATAATATTAGTGGTCGACTTGTATGGTGATCTGCAAGTGTTATTTTTTGTATGCATGAATATTGATGTATAGATTTAGCTGACAGAACTTGTTAAGTTCTTCATAAGGCTGATAGATAAGTGATTGAGTTTGTTGATGCAGATATATATAACTGATAGATTCGAGTGTTGTGATGTGCGATGGTGATGTGAATATGAAGTAAGTGTGAAAAAGGCAAATAGAAATGCGAAAGAGAAGAGATCTGAGGTCCGGATTATGGTAGAGCAGTAAACAGGGTAGAGTAAGGATGAAGTGTGTAAAATTAGTATTATGTGCTTAACCGGAACTGAATTCTTGCATTGGTAGATGCTACTTATCAGTTCAACAATCTGTAATCCTTTTGTAAACATTCTTGTAGGTAGTGAGCCTCTTTTGAGCAGTGAGCTCTGGGCAGTGAGCCCGAATGCATGTGCATTCCTCTCTTTGTAATACTTTTAACATAGTTAAATCTTTGTGGGTTAACCCCCACTGTGGTTTTTCCCTTAACCGGGTTTCCACATCAAAATCTTAGTGCCAAGTGTGTTGCTTATGTTTCTGCTCATGTGTTGTTGATTCATGCTTTAATGTTTACATCATTAATCTAATAGTAAGTTGATAAAGAAGGTTAAAAGCAGAAAAAATTTAATTTTGTGGGACAACTGATTCATCCCCCCTCTCAGTTGTGCGGTCTAATTCCAATAGTGTCCACCTAGATCTTCAAGAGATTTCATATCAAGCATCTTATGTCAAAGAGTGGATAGTCAATTATTCCATAATACCTTATGCTTGGATGGCACATGTGATCATTGTGATGGCATGTTTTCCAATTTGTGAACGTATAGGGAACACACATGCAATTGGAAATGAGCTAGTAATTTTTGGTAAATATAAAGATAGTGGCATATAGTCTAAAAGATGGAAAAGAAGCAAAAAGGGGTGAATTGGTCATTCAAAAGATTCTAGTGTATCAGTGTATCTCTATTTTTTGAGATAATATAGTTTACGAGTATGCAAGGCATACCCATATAGATCAATGTTTGGACTTGCAATTCAAGTTATGCAAGGACACGTTTCCACTTGGTACCATCATTCCAGTTGTTGACTTTGCAAAGAACTACACACTATAGCCATAGAATGAGGTGCAATCGCAATATTACAACTCTATGTAGGTTGCTATATTTGTGTAAATAGCATTCATTCATGTAGAAGATAGTAAAGAGGATGACAAGAAGATCTTGAGGGAATATCATTTTTATATCAGTGATGATAGCACACATTCTACGAAGTTTGTGCAAGGTTTCTTTTAGATGTTCTATTGTGATTTGGCTAGTAGGAGCATAAGATTTTGTTAGCATATCATATGGTTAGATAATTGTGCATCACAATTTAAGAACTCGTGGATGTTCTATTGGTTGAGCAAGATGCATAAGATGAATGGTGTTCAACATATGTGGAATTTTTGTGAGACTGGGCATGGAAAGGGGGAGCATGATGGTGCAGGAGCACGTATCAAAAGAGCATTAGCATGAGAAGAGTTGAAGTACAAAGATAATGCAAAGTTGACAGATGTGAGATCTATTGTAAAATGGTGTAACGCTACAATGGGTTCAGGTAATGAAGTTAAGTCTATAGTTTGTAGATACTTTTGGTTGGTTGATGGTACTAACATTGCAAAATATGAGGACTATTGTACATTGACAGGATTGAGTGAGCTACACTCTTTTAGAAGCTCTAATGCAGGTTCATGGAGTATTCATATGTGACGGATGGATGTTTTGAGTCAAAGGAGTGGGTCAATGATTGGTGTACAAGAAGCCTAAGCCCGATTGACATGTATTGACTACAGGCAACACTACAACTCACATCGATTGAATCATTAGTTGACTTTGACCATGTTTTAGATCTAGTTCAACCAGGTATTATTAGCATTCAAATTTAATAAAATTTAATATTCTATCTTATTTTGTAGTTTTTTTGTATTGTTGACTATATTCATCAAACTGAATACACGTATCAATGCAAGGCATGTTTATGTATTTATTGCAGCTAAAGACAATGAAGGAATGGATTATTATTATTTGTGTAGTTGTGTTGAGGCAAAAAAGAAAATAGATTCCCTTATTATAGATGGAGAAAACATTGAGTACCCTACAGGATCAGTGGTTGTTACTGGAACATGGCTTAGAAGGTATTCAATGAAGAAGTCTAATGTGTGGTTGTTTGAGGACTTTGACACACATAGGAAAATTATTCATTATTCTAACCTTGTTGTGGCATCAAATGTTGATTTGATCAAATACGGGGGTAGATCACTGAACATGACCTTGTGGAAGGTTCATGAGTTTGACCACGAGGCAATACTTGACACAATAAAGAGTAGAGCAGACCTAGATGGTTCATTGGATTGAATCAGTGGAATGATAGAAAGGTATGTTATTTTTCTTTGCTATCCTCATTTCACCTTCTATAATTTTGACACCTATCTTACCTTCTTATATGTGCTCCTTGGTCCTGGTTGATTATATTTGTTTCATTGTAGAGTTCATTAGTGTACTCGTTATAGCTAAATAGTGCAATTGTATTGGCATGCAAGATTTGAGTATGATGGAGGTAGGCATAATCCTTATGAAGTTGCCTTTGGAAGGAAAGTAAGGTAGGTTTTCATGATTATTTCATGATGATATGTCCTTTAGTTACTATTTCATAATGAGTTTTAATGATGTTACTATGACTTTTAATGACAAACCCTCATTTGTTTCTTTACATTTGGTGCTAACAATTGATAGCAGTGGTAAGGGAAGCCTTAATTGATGCCCTACGAGAACACCTTTCTAGTATTGAATTTTCATCTACTAGAAATGTATTAGGACTAAATTTTTTCATTTGACATCTTTCAGGGCCAAAAGGATGGTGCCAACGCATCTGGATGGCTGGCTAAATGCTAGGGGAGATGTCTTTTCAGTTACAAAGCCTCATGGTTGTTCTCGGCTACATCGAACACAGACAATCTCTCAAGAGCCCTAAGACAAAAAAGGTGTCAAACTTTGGGCCAATTGTTCCGTCAAACCGTGACACCTAGGAACATCTTCTTTACATGTATAGGTGGATGTCAGGTCCACCTATAAATGCCTACCTTGGTTTTATTTAAATCAATTTCATTTACATATGGTGGCAAGGAACACATTGTTCCAAAATGCTTTAGTTTTATGCAGTGGAAAGGTGCTAGGAGTGACATTTTGCATTCCATAGCTTGTGGGGCTGAACCAGCTGTGCCAATGCATTAGGGTGGGAAGGTAAATGCTAGGGGAGGTCTTTTTTTGTGTGCCAAGTGTCCTAGTCATTCTAGCCAGTAGGTTATTGACAAAGTCACTTAAGATCCCTAAGAGTAAAAAACTGCCAAACTTTGATGGAGTAGTTCTTAGAATTCATGGCAGTTGGGAATGTCTGGTTTCAACCTATAGGTGTACATGGGGTATGCCCACAATAACCTCTCTTAGTTTTGGTCAACTCCAATCTGTTTGACCATGGAGAAACTAAATGCATTCTTGCAAAATGCTTCAGTTCATTCAGTGGAAAGGTGCTAGGAGTGAGATTTTGTATTCCACAGCTTGTGGGGTTGAACTGACAATGCCAATGCATCAGGATGGGTGGGTAAATGCTAGGGGAGGTCTCATTTTGTGCGCCAAGTGTCTCAGTCGTTTAGGGCAGTAGGCTACCCGCAAAGTCACTTTAGATCCCTAAGAGCAAAAAACTGCCAAAATTTGATGAAGCATTTCTCAGAATGGTGGTAGCTGGGAATATTCCATTTGGTCATTTGATTGTGCCAAAACCAAATGCATTCTTACAAAATGCTTCAGTTTTATGAAGTGGAAAAGTGTTAAGAGTAACATTTTGCATTCCATAGCTTGTGGAGCCGAACTGACTATGCCAAGGTGAGTGAGTAAATGCTAGGGGAGGTCTTGTTTAATGCGCCAAGTGTCTTAGTCTTTCAGGGCAATAGGCTATTGGAAAAGTCACTTAAGATTCCTAAGAGCAAAAAATACCAAACTTTGACGGAGCGATTCTTAGAATTCATGGTAGCTGGGAATGTTTTGTTTTGACCTACGGGTGCATGTGGGGTCCATTCATAATAACCTCTCTCAGTTTTGGTCAACTCCAATCCTTTTGATCGTGCCGAAACTAAATGCACTCTTGCAAAATGCTCTAGTTTCATGCAGTGGAAAGGTGCCAGGAGTGAGATTTTGCATTCCATAGGTCATGGGGTCAAACTAACAACACCAACATGTCGAGGTGGGTAGGTAAATGCTAGGGGAGGTCTCATTTCATGATCCAAGTATCTTAGTCATTCGGGGCAGTAGGATACCGACAAAGTCACTTAAGATCTCTTAGAGCAAAAAACTGCCAAACAAAGTCAGTTCAGCCCCACGATGAGCAAAACAAAAAATATGGCACCCAACAAGGTTGTGTTGCATGAAACTGAAGCATTTTACAAGAATGCATTTAATTTCAGCATGGTCAAATGGATTGGTGTTGACCAAAACTAAGAAAGGTTATTGTGGACAGACCCCACATGTACCTGTAGGTCTAAACAGAACATTCCAAACTACCACGAATTTTGAGAATCGCTCCATCAAAGTTTGGTAGTTTTTTGTCTTAGGATCTTAAGTGACTTTGTTGGTAGCCTATTGCCCCGAATGATTGGGACACGTGGCTCATGAAACATGACCTCCCCTAGTATTTACCCACCCACCCTAATGTGTTGGTGTAGTTAGCTTGGCCCCACAAGCTGTGGAATGCAAAATGTCACTCCTAGCACCTTTCCATTACATTAAACTGAAGCATTTTGCAAGAATACATTTCATTTTGGAATGGTCAAATGGATTGGAGTTGACCAAAAATGATAAGGGTTATTGTGGGCAGACACCATGTGCACCTGTATATTAAAATGAAACATTCTCAACTGCCATGAATTCTAAGAACTGCTCCATCAAACTTTGGTAGTTTTTTCTCTTAGGGATCTTAAGTGACTTTGCCGATAGCTTGCTGCCCGGAATGATTGGGACACTTGACACATGAAACAAGATCTCTCCTATCATTTACATTCCCACCTCGATGCATTGGCATAGTCGGTTCAGCCCCACGATGAGTAGAACAAAAAATATGGTACCTGGCAAGGTTGTGCTGCATGAAACTAAAGCATTTTTTCAAGAATGCATTTGATTTCAGCATAGTCAAATGGATTGGAGTTGACCAAAACTGAGAGATGTTATTATGGATGTACTCCATGTGCACCTATATAATGCAGTCAAGGTAGGAGGGTCCAGTGCGGGATTGTCCAACCTTGCAGCCTTATCCGAACAACACAATGATCATAACAGGTATGCAACAAAAGCTAATAGAAAGGTAAAAGATATTCATGAACACATAACACAAGATGTATCCTGGGAAATCCTTAACATGGAAAATCCCAGCATTCCAAGCTCATTCTTCATATATTATACTTCAAATCAAATTACACATACCTTGAGGGCTTTATAGATGCTAGGTCACAGCCCAGGAATTACAAAATATTCATACAACAATATTATTTCATGATTTCCTTCTTCTACAACTCAATTCTCTACTCTGCAACTCATTCTTCTTCCTGCTCTACCTTCTACTCTGTTCTGTTACTCCTCTAGATCAAAACAACTTCATATATTGCTTCATGTCTTCATGCTATCGAACACTACTTAGAAACAATCCTTTATCTCTTATTTATATCATCCGTAAGCTTTCAAATCATCACCAGTTCGGCCTAATTCCAATGGCTAGCTTGTGTAACGTTTATACAAAATAGGTCAGGCCTAAACATAAGGTACTTCTCCACAAATGCATAGAAATTCATGTGGATCACCATTGAAGGTCAGCTAAGTCCTAAAATTCATTGAACAACGTTCCTTTTTGTTCCATAAGTCACATATTTGCTCCACAAGCCGGTAGACTCTGCTAAACACTATCGGCTTTGTTCTGCAAAAATAGTCAATCTTCTGGTAGCGATAACTCTTCAGAATCTAAGCCAAACGATCTAAATTCTTGATATGTTATAACTAACTATGTCTAGGTGTTAATTCTAGATCCATAGCCTCTAATATTCAAATGCCAGAATTCTCCAAGGTCACTCTATCTGCAATCTGCAACTTCACTGTCAACTATCTCAATTGCTCTAAATGCTTCTGAATGCTCTGCATCAGACTCTTAGGGTTATTTGAAAAGTGAGCCTCTTCACTTTGGTTTGTATTATGTCAGATTCAATGTTGTTGCTTTGAATAGGTTCGGCGATCTATTCACAGGTACTTGCAACTACCTCAAGATCAGTGGTCTGTTCAAGTCCATTCTGCACAACTACCTCAAATTCTTCCTCTAGTCATGGTATAGGTTCAGCAGTCTACTTGTAAGCCTTGCACTGCCTCAATGATCGACGATCTAAGTAAGTCTTCTCCACAAGCTACCTCAAGATCAATGTTTATTTCAATCAATTAAGAGTCAATACATACATACTTGCATCGTCCGGAACATTCAGGTTACTTTCTGATTCGGTCAATACACTTTCTTAACTTCTCTATAACACTGTCTACTCTCTGATTCTTAACATAATTTCCTTCGCACTCATCAAAATCTTACATCTTCCACTCTGCTTACACTGCTTCTATACTTCCACTTTGTTTCCTTTACCATAATCACTTCAATCTGGTACACAATCCTTCTCCTTTGGTACAATAAGTTTCTTTTGATACAATCAACACAGTCCTGAATTTCTCTGCACACATTCTAATCTTTGATTTCAAATACAATTTCTTCTGCACTCATCAGGGTCTCATATTTTCTTCTATGCATACACTTCTCCTATACTATTCTCTATTTTCTTATCCACTTTTACTTTACTCCGGTACACAAAATTTCTCCTCCGGTAAAATGCCTCGCAAAAATTTTCTCTTGTACTATTTTCTCTGATGATTAGTTTAAAACATAATTCTTCTCAAGATTAATGCTTCACCTTCTTTCGGTTTCTCTATTATACTTAATGATTCAAAAGGTTCTTCTTCTTCCTCTGTATAAACTATCTCTACATCATCCTCTTCTGGTTCTTCTGTCAAACTTAGTGATTCCAAGGGTTCTTCTTCTTTTGCACAATCTCTGAATTAGTTACTGCTTCCCCTTTATCAGTTTCTTTGGTTACAGGTTCTTGATGACTTTCCAAGTGCTTGATTCTTTTCTCCTCCAAACTTGAAAATAGGTTCTTCTTCTTGCAAATCCTTCTACATTCCTCCGGTATCCTTCACTATGATAAGAATCATGACTCCTATCACTTCTCCCTCTGTAGTTTGACTTAATGTCCTTGTTCTGCTCCACATAAGATCTTCTTTCTCTACATCCTGATCCAACACATGAATACTTTAGTCTATACCTCCCTCTGAACATACAAGTAACATGTTTCCATTCCTGCCCATCAATCCATCCATAATCTTTCTGTATGCAACCTGTCATAGACTTTATTTTCTTCATCTTGTTCCAACACAACTTTTCAGAATGGTTCCTCAATCTACAAAAATTACAAGGGTGTAGATCCCAACACAACTCCTTCTCATGTCCATGTTTATTACAATGTAAACAATACATACCTTTTCTTCTTTGACTTGATTTGTTAAAGTTTGCCATAACATCCTTAGCTCTGTCATAACCAATCCCTTCACTTCTTGATCTGATTACTGGTTCAACAGGTTCTATAATTCCTTGCTACTGCTCTCCCAATCCTTTTCCTTCATACCCCATTCTTTGCATGATTTTGAAACCAATACCATCACCAACAACTCCAGGTTCTGTCACACTATCATCTTTAATTTCACTATCTAAAGAAACTTCTACATCATCGTACAAATCATTAGTATCACAAGAAATCTCACAAAATTTAGGTTTAGATCTCAAACTTTTATTCTCTCTTCTACAAACTATAAGTGACTGCTCCAACTGATCCATCCGCTCTTTTAATTCTAATATTTCACTTTTTTGCAAACTATTCTCCTTCTTCAATTCTTCCAAACTATCTTCTAGATCTCTATTCCTCTGTTCAACCTTATAAAAGAACTTAAATCCTTCTTCTAGTTCTGTAAATTTCTTTTCAACATCTTCAAACAATTTCAGCTCTGCTTCTAGGTCTTCACTTCTGCTCTTTACATCTTCTAGCTCTTCTTCAAGGGCATCAAACTTGTCTACTCCTAGATCTTTCATCTTCTCCAACAATTCTACATTACATTTCTTGATTTCACACAATTCCCTTTCCAAAATATCCCTTTCACACATTAGGGTTTCATTTTCTTTCTTCATCCTCTTTCCAATCTTCCCCATCTGAAACAAATTAAATAAACAACTTAATTTGAAAAGCTTACCAAATATTCCTTGCATTGATCTTTCTTCTGTGATGATTTTTGTATGCTTTAGGGTCTCGCACTTCCTTCCAATAGATTTGCCACCTTCTAATAGATTCACAACTAGCCCAGCAGATTTGAATCCAGCTTTGATACCACTTAATATAGTCAAGGTAGGAGGGTCCAATGAGGGACTGTCCAACCTTCTAGCCTTATCTAAACAACACCATGATCATAAAAGGTATGCAATGGAAGCTAACAGAAAGGTAAAAGATATTCATGAACACATAACACAAGATGTATCCTGGGAAAACCCTAACAGGGAAAAAACCTAGCCTTCAAAGCTCATTCTTCATATATTATACTTCAAATCGAATTACACATGCCTCGAAGGCTTTACAGATGCTAGGCCACAGCCCAGGGATTACAAAAGATTCATACAACAATATTATTTCATGATTTCCTTATGCTACAACTCAGTTCTCTGCTTTGTAACTCATTCTTCTTCCTGATCTACCTTCTACTTTGTTCTACTACTCCTCTAGATCAAAACAACTTCAGATCTTGCTTCATGTCTTCGTGCTATCAATCACTACTTAGAAACAATCATTTATCTCTTATTTATATCATCCGCAAGCTTTCAAATCATCACTAGGTCGGCCTAATTACAACGACTAGCTTATGTAATGTGCATACAAAATAAGTCAGGCCTAAACATAAGGCACTACTCCACAAATACATAGAACTTTGTGCGGATCACCATTGAAGGTTGGCCAGGTCCTAAACTTCATTGAACAATGTTCCTTTTTGCTCCGCAAAATGATTAGACTCCGCTAAACACTGTCGGCTTTGTTCTACAAAAATAGTCAATCTTCTAGTAGTGATAACTATGAGGCCTACATCTTTCATCTTCATTCATGCGAATATTTACATTATTGTTGTTGTTACTTTTATATTGGAGGGACTGTTGATCCCGGATTTATCAAACTATTAAACCTTATTATGCTAAAGGAAAAAAAAAATTAATTGTGTGATGTTAGATAGATGTTTATTTTATAGGAAAACTAATTGGGTGATGTCTAATTAATGTTTACAATACTGGGAAAACTAATTGGGTGATATTAGAAAGAAAATAATTAAAATGTGATTTCATTATGTTTATACTGTGTTATGTATTAGGAATACCTATATTAAATTTGCTTCGGCTATGATATTTATATGTGGAATTAACTTTAAAATTAAGTGTGCAGGTATTTCTAACAAAACCACAGATACAGGAGATCATTCCACACCCTATGTTGTATCCCTTGTGAAGCTGATCTAGTTCCACGAGGAACTAAGATCAACTCCATATTGGTGCAATGTTGTAATATTGTAATGTTGTCTTGCATGAGGTTTAAGGGATTAGGTCTACCCTCTTGTAAAATTGAATTATGATATGTGTTGTAAGAATTGTTGTTTTTAATTTCATTCTTTAATTTTAAATTTTTGAGACCCTTTACTTGTGCTTTAACTTGACCCTAGGTGTCCTAACTAGGTTAAAATTAACCCTAGGTTATACCCAATGGGTCTAGGGACCCTTTTGACTAGGATAACCTTTGGTTAACCTCCATATGGTCACCTTAACTTCACAGTGAAATTAAGTGACGAATTTGGAGGTATGGGAAGGATAGGATGAGTGAAACCAACACTCAAGCCCATTTCCAAGTCATGGAATGACTCCATGATCCACCAATAATGGAGGGGTTTGTCATTTTGTTTCCTCACTTTTGGTGAGAGTCCCCCATGAAGAGGTGTGGTGTGTCATCCACTCCCTCTTTAATTTTATTTTATTTATTCTTTCCTCCATGTGTTGGAAAAGGACTATGGTGGAGGACCTCATGAGTGGGGTTATTTTTTTAATCCCACTAGGGATAGTGGATAAGGAGAGGGGTTAATTTTTAATCCCACTTGGGGATAAGAGAATTTGGGAATTTTTTTTTAAAAAAATGGAGGGAGGAGTTTTAGAGGAGGAAAAGGCTAGGGGTTAGGGGGAGATTATTTTTGGAAGAAGGAAGATTGGGAGAGGAGACTAAGTGTGGAGCTCTTCAACAACTACTTCCATAATAGGGCTTGTTAAGGTTAGTATGCAAGGCCCTTATCATTGTATTTTCTGTTGAATGCTTGATGAATGTTTGTTATGCATATGTTGTTTATGTCGTATTTCTGTTATTGTGGGAAATTTATTGGGTGTTGAACGAGCTTCTTCCACTTGGGAGAAATGCTCATCAAGTATGGGGTAGGGGAGGAGTGATCCTCCTCGAGTACATTCTTGTTCTGGAAAAATGGAAGCCTTGAGGGCAATTTTATGATTTTGAGAGAATTGGTTATAAGGCTTGAGAGCCTAGACATGATATCCCTAGAAATTTGATTATGTTGTTGGCTTGAGGCCATGAGAAAAGTTGTGTTAAAATGTTGTGAAGGGTGGCACTCTAGAGTTGAGTGTGTCCACTCTCCTACCCCTTTTTAAACTCACGTTAGTTGAGTTTTCGTGTTGTGAGTATTACCATGGGTGTATGTGTGTATTAGAGTGCTATTATTCATTGTTGTGAAGTGGTATTGAACTTTTTCCCTAGGTGTGTGAATGATCTCCCTAGCTCGGGGGTGACCCTCTTGCGGGTCTACGGTAGGGAGGAGAGCTAGTTGAGTGGTGTATTATTTCCTTGTTTATTATGCAGGTTTCTCTTGGAGCATATTGTAAAGATTGAAGGAGTATTCCTTGTTTAGAGAAAATGATTCATTTCCTTTACTTGTAAGAGAGCTTGGTTTCTTAAAGTTTCATCCTGGTTGAATTTTCTAGAGGAGAGATTTTCTCCCTCTGAGTTTGAAAAAAATTGTAATTGGGAGAAGTGAGTAATTTCTCCCTTAATGTGTTGTTAGTTGTGATTTTACAGTTTGTTTTATTCCTTGTACAACTAATTTGTAAAGTTGTGAAATTAGTTGTTGATTTAGACAAAGTTGATAAATTTTATCTATTGTATTGTTTAGTGGGAATGTTGAATTTAGTAAATTAAAGTAGTTAAAATTTGGACATTTGAAAGGGAAAATAAATTGTGTTATAATCATACGCTTTAATTGTTGTGAATAAATGCAAATATGATTATTTATTTCCATTTTATATTAGATGCTACTATTTTTAGATTGAAATTAGTTACTTGTAATTTAATTTCAATTAAAGGGAAAATAGATATTAAATATCTAATGTTATCACTAGCTTGTATGAAGTTTAATTTCATAGTTGCAATAGATAATAAATTTGTAAGAAAATAAATATATATATATATTATCTTGCCTATGATAATTATTTGACAAATATATATATATATATATATATATATATATATATATATATATATTCTGTGTTTAATGATCTAAATAAATAAACTGTGATTCTAAATAATATTGTGAATATGTGATGATTCTATTAAATATATATATATATGTATATATATATATAAAATAAAAAATTGAAATTTATGAAAGTTAAATGAGACACAAAATTTAATAAAGTCGTAGTTTTAATTTTAAAAAAAACACAGTAAAAAAAATTACATGCAATAATGGTGGGGGATTTAACCCCCACCGAATAAAACTACATAGTGGGTGTGGGGTGGGGCGGAGCCCCAACCCACACCCCATGAAATGGGATGTGGGTGGGGTTCCGTCCCTCCCCACACCCCCATCGTGCCAAAACCTCCGCGGCTTATGCACAGGCCTCACAACCTACGAAAACTGCCACACCTCTCCACCATGGCCCGTCTAACCGCCCTCCGCCTTCCTTTACCGCTGCCCTCTACGGCCCTCATACACTCCACTCTTTGTTGACCTCCGCTCATGGCCTCCCTCCATTTCCGCCGCCGTCGTCCTCTTTGCCCTGCTACACATCACAAAAATAAAAAAAAGTTAGGGCATGAGATTTGATTTATAACATTACACTCTGCTTTATAAGTGGAGCATAATTAAACATGATTAAATAAACATTAATATATATATATATATAATTTGTTGATGAATATGTAATTATACTTAATTAAGATTTTATATATATATATATATATATATATATATATATAAATTTATGTATTTATTATATATGTAATATTTAATGATAAATTGTAAAAGGGAGATTTGGAAATAATAGCTCGATTTGTAAAAGAATAGTGATTTCAGAGTTTATTATTTTTAAAATGGAATACCAAGGAAATGAAACAAAATAAATAAATAAATAAATTTGGTAATTAAATAAATCAATATAATAGAGGAGAAAATACGAGTCAATATCGAAATGGACTGAGAGAACTAACTAAGGAACAAATTATTTTTAATTAAATTTCAACGTTGAAAATTAACCAAGCGTAAACCAGTGAACGTCATCTAAACAAAGATAGTAAGTCCAGCATAGAGAATGCGCACGTGTGTGAAATATTCCATTAACAATAGTATTGTTGACGCCTTAAACGTATGCAATTGAGCACGCTTACGTGTGCGAGGGGTTTTCAAAGTAGTAAAGGAAAATTTTTGATAGTTCGTATCATGACCACATGTCGTATGTGGACATGACACGCATGGATGCATGTTGTGACTGCATGGGAAATGTGGGCATGACAATAACTCTTTGTAATCTAATCCAAATGATCTAAATTCTCGATATGTTATAACTGACTATGTCTAGGTGTTAATTCCAAATCCGCAGCCTCTAATATTCAAATGCTGGAATTCTCCAAGGTCGCTCTCTCTGTAATCTACAACTTCACTATCAACTATCTCAATTGCTCTAAATGCTTCTAGATGCTCTTGCATCACTATAGGTCCAAACGAAACATTCCCAGCTACCACAAATTTTGAGAACTACTCTGTCAAAGTTTGGTAATTTTTGCTCTTAGGATCTTAAGTGACTTTGCCGGTAGTGTGTTGCCCCAAATGACTGGGACACTTGGCACACAAAACAAGACCTCCCCTAACATTTACCCACCCATCCCGATGCATTGTCATAGTTGGTTCGGCCCCATGAGCTATGGAATACAAAATGTCACCCCTAGCACCTTTCCACTACATGAAATTGAAGCATTTTGCAAGAATGCATTTGGTTTCGACGTGGTCAAATGGATTGGAGTTAACAAAAAATGAGAGGTTATTATGAAAAGACCCCACATACACTTGTAGGTTTAAAACAGAACATCCCTAGCTACCACAAATTCCAAGAACCACTCATGGAACCTGGCAAGTTTGTGCTGCATGAAACTAAAGCATTTTGCAAGAATGCATTTGATTTCGACATGGTCAAATGGATTGGAGTTGACCAAAACTAAGAGAGGTTATTGTGGATGTACCCCATATGCACCTATAGGTCCAAATGAAACATTCCTAGCTATCACAAATTCTGATAACTACTCCATCAAAGTTTGGTAATTTTTTACTCTTAGGGATCTTAAGTGACTTTGCTAGTAGCCTGTTGCCTTGAACGACTGAGACACTTGACACATGAAACAAGACCTCCCCTAACATTTACCCACCCACACTGATGTGTTGGCATAGTTAGTTGGGACCCACGAGCTATGGAATGCAAAATGTCATTCTTTGCACCTTTCCATTGAATGAAACTAAAGTATTTTGCAAGAATGCATTTGGTTTCGACATAGTCAAACGGATTGGATTTGACCAAAATTGAGAGAGGTTATTATGGACAGACCCCATGTACACCTATAGGTCTAATTGGAACATTCCCATCTGCCATGAATTCTGAGAACTGCTCCATCAAAGTTTAGTAGTTTTTTTCTCTTAGGGATCTTAAGTGACTTTGTTGGTAGCCTACTGCCCCGAATGACTGAGACACTTGGCGCACAAAATGAGACTTCCCCTAGCATTTACCTACCCATCCCGATGCGTTGGCATTGTCAGTTTGGCCCCATGAGCTATGGAATGAAAAATCTCACTCCTAGCACCTTTCCACTGCATGAAACTAAAGTATTTTGGAACAATGCGTTCCTTGCCACCATAGGCAAACAAAATTCATTTAAAAAAAAATCAAGGTAGGTATAGAATGTGTTCTAATTATATCCATCAAGGCATAAAGGATATGGGAATTTTGTTAGATGTTGTAGCTACAATTGACTTGATAGACATGTATGCAAAGTGGCAGGTGTAAAGCAAATGTAGAAAGGTGAAATGAGGATATGCAAAGCATAGAAACCATATAAAAGGTTTCTTGTATATACCAACCTCTAAAATCTTTCTTATATATTTGTATATACTTGCATATGGTGGAATTAGGAGAAAATCAAAATTTACTAAAACTACCCCCTCAATGTTCGAGAGTACTCAGTTTGCTATAAAATACAAAATAAGTTGCTTCAAGGGGTCTAACTCATTAGATTAGGTTTGTTCACGTATATTATACCTCATGGAATCATCACAATTTTTAAATAGTCCATTTCAGTAGGAAAATGGGAAACCCTTATGTAAATGACTTAAATGGATGTCTTGACATGTAAGACCACTTGGAAACATGAAAATGTCCTCCTTGCCATCTCCTAAAGTCACTTGATTGGTTTTGAGCCTATGCTCCTGCATCAACAAGGTAGGCCAACTATTTGACATGATGCCTCAAAGAAATGTTGTCTCATGGAATGCAATTGGCAGATGTAATCCAAATTCCACAACCTTATCCACATCCTCCTTGCCTATACCAAAATGGGATCTTCAGAATAGGGTATAGATAACCATCAAATCATAAAAGGATATAGGAATTTTGTCACATGTTGTATTTGTAGCTGCTCTTTTAGACATGTATGTAAAGTGTGAAATCATAGACATGGCATGTGAATAGTTTGACATGACACCTCAAAGAAATTATGTCTCATGGAATGCAATGATTTCAAGATATATGCACAAAATGAATTTTTTGATAAGGCTTTCAAAACATTCAAGCAAATGCAATTGGCAGGTGTAAAGAAAATGTAGAAAGGTGAAATGAGGATATGCAAAGCATCCAAAAACCATATAGAAGGTGAAATGAGGATATAGAAATCATGCTAGACATGTCTCTCTCTATATGTCTTACTCTCTTCCTCTCTTCCTCATTCTGCTCTTTTGGTAACCCATATAGATGGTGAAACGAGGGTATGCTAGACCTATAGAAGGTGAAATGAGGATATAATGTCAAACATATCATCTCCCTCTCGGTCTCTCTATAAGTATCCCCCTAACTAAACATATAAAGTCAAACATATATATCTAAGGTAAGATGAAGGTAAGAAAATGATGTCAAACATATAGAAGGTGAAATGTGGATATGTCTAACATGTAAGATAGAAATTATCTATGATTATCATATCAAATCTAGTAGTTTCTATATCATAATTGTTATGAGATGTACACAAAAAGAAGAGTACAACAAATATGTTAACTAACACTTAGTATCAATCTAATAATTTAGCATAAATAAATTATATTTCCTTATAATGATTCAAACTAGAATTGTTAGATTCATCTAAAAAAAACTTATAAAGGCCTAAATGATAAATCCTATGAGTGGATGCACCTTTCCTTGTAACCAACATTCTTTTAACAAAAATGTTATATCGTATGTTTCATATTCCATATTTTTCTTAACATAAAAGTGTAAAATTTAACTAATAATTTATATACAAAAACTAATTATATGAAAACCATATCATAAGTTGTTGCAAATAGGTTCACAATATATTTATTGTTAGCCAAATAAAAGTTAGCTTCAATATTCATAATGTAAAGTGTCGAAGCATAGAGAAGGCATGTTAATTGTTTGACAGAACACCTCAAAGAGATGCCATCTCATGGAATGCAATAATTACAAGATATGCACAAAATGGATTTGTTGATAAGGATTTAGAAACTTTTAAGTAAATGCAATTGGCAGGTGTAAATCCAAATGCAAAGTGAACTATTTGACATAACACCTCAAAGAGATGCCATCTCATGTCCAATGCAAAGTGTGGAAGCATAGACAAGGCACATGAAATGTTTGACAGAACACCTCAAAGAGATGCCATCCCATGTCCAATGCAATAATTGCAAGATATGCACAAAATGGATTTGTTCATAAGGCTTTAGAAACTTTCAAGAAAATGCAATTGGTGGGTTTAAAGCCAAATTCCACAACCTTAGCCAACATCCTCCCTACCTACGCCAAAAATAGGAACTTTTGAATAGGGTATGGACATCCATCAAAGCATAAAGGATATGGGAATTTTGGCATATCTGTTGTAGTTGAAACTACCCTAGTAGACATGTATGCAAAGTGTGGAAGCATAGACAAGGCACATGAACTGTTTGATAGAACACCTCAAAGAGATGCCATCTCATGGAATCCAATAATTTCAAGATAGCACAAAATGGATTTGTTAATAAGGCTTTGGAAAGTTTCAAGCAAATCCAATTGAGAAGTGTCAAGCCAAATTCCACAACCTTCTCCAACATCCTCCCTTCATATGAGAAAATGGGATCTTTGGAACATGGTATGGACATCTATCAAAGCATAAAGGATATGGGAATTTTGTCAGATCTTGTAGTTGTAACTACCCTAGTGGACATGAATGCAAAGTGTGGAAGCATAGACAAGGTACATGAACTATTTTACATGATGCCTCAATAAAATGCCATCTCATATAATGCAATGATTGCAAGATATGCAAAAAATGGATTCTTTTGATAAGGCTTTATAAACTTTCAAGAAAACACAATTGGCAGGTGTAAAGCCAAATTCCACAACCTTAGCCAGTATCCTCCTTGCCTATGTCAAAATGGGATCTTTGGAACATGGTATGGACATCCATCAAAGGATAAAAGATATGGCAAGTTTGTTAGATGTTGTAGTTGCAACTACCCTTGGAGACATGTATGCAAAGTGTGGAAGCATAGACAAGGCACGTGAACTATTTGGCATAATGCCTCAAATAAATGTCATCTCATGGAATGCAATGATTGCAATATATGAAAAAAATGGATTTTTTGATAAGGCTTTAGAAACTTTCAAGAAAATGCAATTGGTTGGTGTAAAGCCAAATTTCAAAACCTTAGAAATGGTATCTTTGGAACACAGTATGGACATCCATCAAAGCATAAAGGATATAGGAATTTTTTCAAATGTTGTAGTTGCAACTACCCTATGAGACATGTATGCAAAGTGTGGAAGCATATACAAGGCACGTGAACTATTTGACACAATGCCTCAAAGAAATGTTGTCTCATGGAATGCAATGATTGCAAGATATGAACAAAATGGGTTTTTTGATAAGGCTTTAGAAACTTTCAATCAAATAGAATTGAGAGGTGTAAATCCAAATTCCACAACCTTAGCCAACATCCTCCCTTCATATGCCAAAATGGGATCTTTGAAACATGGTATGGACATCCATCAAAGCATAAAGGATATGGGAATTTTGTCAGATCTTGTAGTTGCAACTACCCTAGTAGACATTTATGCAAATTTTGGAAGCATAGATAAGGTACGTGAACTTTTTGACATGATGCCTCAACGAAATGGCATCTCATGGAATGCAATGATTGCAAGCTATGCAAAAAATGGATTTTTGATAACACTTTATAAACTTTCAAGAAAATACAATTGGTGGGTGTAAAGCCATATTCTACAACCTTAGCCAATATCCTCCTTACCTATGCCAAAATGGGATCTTTGGAACACTCTATGGACATCCATCACAGCATAAAAGATATAGAAATTTTGTTAGATGTTGTAGTTACAACTACCCTCGGAGACATGTATGCAAAGTGTGGAAGCATAGAAAAGGCACGTGAACTGTTTGGCATGATGCCTCAAAGAAATGTTGTCTCATGGAATGCAGTGATTGCAAGATATGAACAAAATGGATTTTTTTATAAGGCTTTAGAAAATTTCAAGAAAATGCAATTGGCGGGTGTAAATCCAATTTCCAAAACCTTAGAAATGGTATCTTTGGAACACGGTATAGACATCCATCAAAGCAAAAAGGATATATGAATTTTATCAAATGTTGTAGTTGCAACTACCCTGCGAGACATGTATACAAACTGTGGAAGCATATACAAGGAACGTGAACTGTTTGACATGATGCCTCAAAGAAATGTTGTCTCATAGAATGCAATGATTGCAAGATATGCACATAATGGATTTTTCATAAGGCTTTAGAAACAAGCAAATGCACAAAAGAAACTTTTAATCAAATGCAATTGGCATGTCTAAAACCAAATTACACAACCTTATCCAACATCCTCCTTGCCTATGCCAAAATGGGATCTAGGGAACAAGGTGTGGACAACCATCAAAGCATAAAGGATATAGGAATTTTGTCACATGTTGTATTTGCAGCTCCCCTTGTAGACATGTATGCAAAGTGTGGAAGCATAGACAAGGTGCGTGAACTGTTTGACATGATGCCTCAAAGAAATTCACAGTCTCATAGAATGTAATGATTGCAAGATATGCACAAAATGGATTATTTGAAAATGATTTATAAACTTTCAAGCAAATGAAATTGACACATGTAAAACCAAATTCTTGTAATGATAATTGATCATCATATTAAATATTTAATGTAAACGGTCATATACATAATGTCATGAACATAACATCTAGTCTATATATAAAGACATATAGGCATGTACATATAAAGGCATATAGGCATATACAAAGATATACATCTATAACATACAAAAGTTTGTATACAAGGCCATCTAGGCATACAAAAAAATGTCCCAAAATCTAGTTTCCTATGAACTGCTATGAAATAATCTATGGCCCTTACTTGGCCATGAAGATGGAGAGCCAATCAGTGACTCATCCTCCCTCTCTCATTGACTAGACCTCCTCAACAAAGATTTTTACAACTCAACCTATTAATACAATTAAACAATATGCACATTAATATAGAAAATGTGAAATTTATAACATCACATATGTAATCAATCACTTATCACTAGTTGATGATTCCTCTTGATCATCTTTTCTCTCTCTTCATCCATAGCTAGACGGGTTGGAGTTGTGACCTCCTGTGAGAATCATCAAGAAGCAAAATTGACTAAACATAAATATCATTTATGTACATCAAATGACATGAGATAAAACAAGAAATACAAAATGAAATTTACATGTTACTGGATCATACCTCAGTTAAAGGATTTGAAGACAACACAACTACAGCAATGCCTGCCTCCATTGACTCACGAAGATGAGGAGTCTCCATATTCAACATCTGAAAATAGATTTCAAGGTTATTTGACCAAAATAGATACATAACATTATTTAAATGCATAATGATTACAAATGGTTAAATTTACCTCCATAAAAGTGGTTTTGCGTCCAGGGGACCAAGGAAATTGTGGAGGTGTTGGTGAAGCTCCCTGTTGAAATTATCAAATTGTCACTAAATAAGATTACCATTGATATATGTACTATATTTAGGATCAAGTGATAAATTACATACCTGCTAACTTGACCTCCTCTCATAACTCACCACTAGACGACTAACAGAGGTAGGATGAAGACTCTGACCCTGGAATTTCATTACATAGACAATTACATACATTAATTTTGACTTATAATATATATAGTCATATAAAATTAATTACAAATTTCAAATAAGAATATATTAAATCAAGATGAAACTTTAAAAAAATTACCTGGGAGTTGTTATCCTCAAATTTAGTTGCGCTTAATTTGTAGGATGACCCCTATGAAACTTATCCATTTCGTAGCCTACACCTCTAAACATGCAAAACAAGGCGAATCACATTTTCCCTCATGCGTGGTCTCCTAGCCTCAGAACGTCCTTTTGAGTGTCAACTTGTGTTGGTTTCTTAAATTTTGCAAAACAAGTTTAATTGCAAATTTCACTTTTGGGGAGTTAGTAAATTTTTATATATGTAGTGGCGGGGATTTTTGCCACCACTACATCTTTATATCCAGTGGCGGGGATTTTCACCACCATTGCATCTTTATATGCAGTGGTGGGATTTTTTGCCACCACTGTATCTTTATATGAAGTGGCAAATTTTTTGCCACCACTGCATCTTTGTGAATCTTTATATGTAGTGGCAGTATTTTTCACCACCACTGCATCTTTGTGAATTTGTATATGCAGTGGTGGTGTTTTTTACCACCACTACATCTTTGTATGCAATGGCAGCATTTTTTGCTACCACTGCATCTTAGTAGATTTTTATATGTAGTGGCAGTGTTTTTTGCCACCACTGCATCTTTGTAAATTTTTAATGTAAAGTCAGGGAAATTCACCGACCCTACATATTTTCCCTCTAGGTTGTACTGTCGATAAAAAAGGCTAACCGTGCAACTGCCTGTTTACATGAGTGTAATAAATGTCCTTTGTTTAATGTCATTTAGGGGTTTTAAAAGGGGATTTTAGTGTTTTATTCCTACTGTTTTCCTTTCTCTTTGTCATCTTCATCCCCCTACATCACTGAAGAGAGCTTGCTTCAACTCATGCACAATTCATGAGTGGATTCGACGGGCTATCCGACTGACTTTGGACAATCTCAAAGTGTTCTTGGGAAGGCATGATAAATCTTGTCTCACCATGAAGGATTCAATAACTAGGGTCCTTGCCATTTCTAAACTTCAAGACCAGGTACCAAGGAAATGCAAGCAGTGATGAAGAAGTATGTGGATTTCATAGAAAAGGATGGTGGATAAAGTTGATCATGCCTTAGTATATTTTTCAAATAGTTTTCATGCTTTATGTATTTAGCTTTGGACATATTTACATGTACTTTTCAAATGTGTAATTACATTTAGAAATAAGGAAAGTCCTAAATCAATAAGGACTCTTTTTGTTGAATACGTCATATTTAGTTTTACTTTTCCTATTTTTTCTCATGGCCTCTCACTATAAATAAACAGGGCCTCTTTTGTAATAGAGATCTTTTAGTTATTGAAGCAAATCTTTGCCTAATTGAAGAGCATTTTGGGACTTTGTGTTGAAATTGTAAATCATATTTTATCAAGTAAATAGAAAAGCAAGTGAGCATTCAATCTTTGCCTTGGAACAACTTGTGGTGTATTGGAAATTGTTCTTATGTCTTTTTCCTTATGCTTTCTTATCTATTTGATCAAATTGTAGTGTGAGTTTGGATAATCTAGAAGATATTCTAAAGCTGATTTTGGAGACTTTGTGCTACAACAATTATCTTTGGAGTTTATGGTTTTATGTTCTTAAGTAAATGTATATCGAAAAATTTGGATTTATAAATAGAAATGATCAAACAATTGAAATGCATAACCTAAACCCAAATAATTCAATACCTCGAAGATGCAAGATGAGCTTGATTGATTGATCGCTTTGTTGTGTTGATTGCTCGATTCCGCAGCATAACGTTGATAAGGAGATAGATGATGGATGCAAAGGCTCTAATGATATTTCAACAGCATGTGGATACTTGAGGATCAATGCCCTTTTAGAAAATTTGACAGAATAAGGGTGCTTAAGGCTCAATGCATGCTAATGGCTTGTGAGGGGGTTGATTTATAGGAAAGGCTTGGTTCCAATGGATGGCTAAGATCAATTAGGGCTTTAGGTGAAATGGATGGATAGGATTAAGTTAGGTTTCCTTGCACATCAAGAAATTGTAGTCATATGACATGTGGCAAAGGAGGATGAGGCTTAGGTGTGCTTGTGTAGATAAATACTAAAATTAGGTCCCATTAGTTGTGCATGTGAAAGATAAAAGTTGTAACACAACACATGATTGACTAGACAAGTGTTGGAATGTGATGAAAGATAAGTGTTTAATTCAAATAAAATATTTGAATTAGTTGGGATATGAGTTAGAAATTAATTAAATAAATAAGATTTATTTAATTAATTGGATAAATGAATAGGATGGGATAAGATATGATGTGGAAATTAATTAAATAAATAAAATTTATTTAATTAATTGGGATGGAGATAAGATAAATGGGATTATGCATGTGAAATTAATTAAATAAATAAATTTATTTAATTAATTGGCTAAGTAGGATAAAGATGGGGATTTTAATTAAATAAATAAAATTTATTTAATTAATTGGCTTAATGGATAAATAGGATTAAGAGTGGGATTTAGGACAAAAATGGCTTATGATGTTTAGGATAATGTTTTAACAAAGTGTTGCAAGACATACACAAAGTTGGGACAATTTTGGGTGTCTACATTTTGCCCCTCTTTGAGATGATGTTCGAGATGATGAGCTTTGTGTCGAGTAACATCATTTCAAAGAAGTTAAGGTATGGATAATTGATAGGGATGTTGACGACGACGACGACGATGATGATAGAAAGGATAGGTTGGTGATGCCCCCTCGAGAGGATAGGTGGGTTGGACAAACACGAGTATGCTCTCGAAAAGAAATGGCTTGGCTACAAAAGAAAGATAAGGGAATGGATAGAAGAAATGGATGATGCATTATGCTGCAATAGAAAGTGAGCAACCATGATGTTTGATATAGCACTAGACGTTATGCACCAAGGTATAAGGACCAGGGTGACGATGTGTCTTGTGCCCTAGCGTAATACAACCTTGTCTAACGTATGAGGAAGAAAACTTAGAGCATTGAAGTCCTAATGCACAAAAGGTATGATATGACCTCAGATGCAAAGGATAGTGCAAAAAGCTATTCCAACATACACAAGATATGAATATTAGCTGGAAATGATATCGATATGATACAAATGCAAGATAAAAAGATAACACACACAAGCAAGCAAGCAAGCATGCACAAATGATACAAAAACAAACAAGGTATTGCCCCTGTCAAGCTATAAACCAATGATTAATTGTTTGATGATGATAGTTGAGAGTGTTGTCATTGCGGGGAAAGCTATATCCCTAGATCAACACAAGGTTGTTTGCTGAGTTGGTTGGCTAATTGGCTGAGTGATTTGGCTTACAACAAGGCTAGGATCAAGACCATGGATTGTGTTTAGATAACTTGGCTTGATTGATTAACTTGATTGGTATGGATTAAGGATGGGCTTGCATTTGGATCATTGCTTGGAATAATTTGATTGGATGATTAAAGGATGAAGATTGATGAAGGATAGATTGATTTGATGAAATGTTGATGATGGGATGATATGTGGTGGATTGAGCTACTTTTGATGTGCTAAAGTGATTGGATTTTTTTTTAATGGTTGGATTGATGTGCTTTGGTTTTGATGTTTGCTATTGCTGGGTCGATTGTTTCGATGATTGGATTGTTTTGAATGATGATAGTGATGCTGTGATGAATAGAGTGTCGATTCAATCTAAGCATAAGCAAGTGTTCTCAGTATGCTCAAAGGATGTAAAACAAATAAGGTTATTTCCCTTGTCAAGTCATAAACCAATATTTGATTGTTTGATTGATGATGATAGTGTTGTCATTGCAGGGAAAGCTATATCCCTAGATCAACACAAGGATGTGGGAATGCGATATCCCATTGATGATGATTGATGATGATTGATTGGGCTCATGACAAGATTAGGATCAAAAACTTGTTGATTTGATTGGATTATGTTCCTCGATTGATTGGCTTGCTTGATATGGATTAGTGTGACTTGGATTTAAGATCATTGCTTAGATTGATTTGATTGATATGATTGGAAGAAGTGATTGATTGAAATGGATGAATGAATGTTATTGATAAGAAGAATTGATGATGATAATTTTGATTTTGATTGATGTTGATGGAGTGGATTGTTTTGGATGATGATTGAATTGATCTTATTGCTTGGATTTTTTGTTGGATATTTGATTTTTTTAGATTTTTTGACATATTTGATTTTTTTTTGTAGTTTTTGAAATGTTTTGGGATGTCAATGGATTTACAATTTAGGTAGCTGTTGTGCTAGATACCAATGACAAGGGAAAACCAAGTCTAGGTGCAAAGATGGATGAATGGGATTGGATGGATAAAAGGATGGGCAATAAGGGATGGAAGGCTCATGATATATGGATGGATAAAAAGATAGGCCATAAAAGGGATGGATGCATGCCTCATGATGAACAAATAGGTAGGCTATAGTGGAAAGCTCATGATAAATGGATGGGGATAAGCTATAAGATGGAAAGCTTATGATAAGGATATGCCATAGTGGATGGATCATAAGGGAGCTAGGATGTGATCTTCAAAGGCTATGTTGCATAGGAAGAACTTGCCCCCATTCTAGGTGGTAATGCTTAGGATTTTTACATGACAAAGTTCATGACCATGGGATGACATGATAGGTTTTACATGACAAGGTGTATGATAGGTGGATAATGATAATATGGATTGATGAGGAGGGTATGAGGTATACCAAGAGATATCCAAAGCATGTTTCAAGATTTTGCCCCTATGTCTTCATCAAAATCAAAAGGCAGAAGGATGGATGAATGGATAAATGGGTTCAATAGGATAGGCTTGTTTATGTAATGGCTAAGGATGGTAGGATGGTAAATGATATAATGGGATAGATAGTTTGGAAATGAATAGGTTGGATGAGACAATGTGCCCCCAAGTGTAAGTGACATAGAAGATCAACCTACACATGACGCCTGTTTGCCAGGTTTTCATCATGGTACTTATCCAAGGTGCCTGTTTACCAGGTTTTCACCGTTGGACGAAGGGATTTCTCTTTACTATTTTAATTTTTTGATTTTTGATTTTTTTGATTTTTTTTTTTTTTTAAATTTTTTTGGATGGGATGACAATTACACATGGCGCCTGTTTGCCAGGTTTTCACCATCGTAATGGATAGGAGGGACTCAAGTGGCTAGTTCAATAAATGTTGGTAGTCCTGTTGGAGATGGATGTCATCGCATAGACCATGTCATTATGCTCATAGATGTTGATAAGGGATTGCATGGATGGGAGATGGAGTAGGTAGATAGTGGATGATGAAATGGATTATGAAAGGTTCATGCAAGGATAGATGGATCGGGATAGTGGACTATGATGTGAATTATGTAGGCTTATGCAAAAGCATGGACCATAGGGATATCATGGCGGAGATATGCAAGATAATGGATGGAAGATGGGTAGATGTAGATATGTGAAGGTGCTACGGAGTGGAAGGGAATCATGACCAACGGTTGCACACACCATGATAAACATTGAAGCTTTTGATGAGATGGTGGTGTAGGAAGCAATGGAGATGTTTGCTTAGGAGATGGTTGATGAAGTGATTTAGGAACCCACATAGATTTAGTATTTTTAGTGCTTTTGTTTTGCTTGTGGGATTTTTGAAGGGAATGGAAGTTTTGGATGGAAATAGGCTTTTGGATGGAGGTAGGTGATTGGGATTCTTGAGATGTGGAGGAGGATACCTCATTTGACTTGCTAGCTATTTGCTTAGGAACCCAAACCATTTTGCTTTTGGGCTTTGCTTTTGGAGGTAAGGGTTTGGATGGTTGCTTAGATGTGGATGAAGATGCCTCATTCGCTTTGCTAGCTGTTTGCTTAGGAACCCAAACCATTTTGCTTTTGGGCTTTGCTTTTGGAGGTATGGGCTTGGATAGCTTTTTGGATTGCTTTGATTTAGTTCTTTGCATTGATTTTTCATGTTTGTGCCCTAAGGCATGATAGTTCTTTGAATTTTTGGTAGGACTTTTAGCTTTATAGGTAGAGGCATCAAAATTTTTGTTTTTGAATCCCATGGCATGGGTGGAGTGGATGAAATGATTGGAAGCTTTATGCTTAGGTGATGTGTGCTTTTGTTGGCCATGATTAGGGATGTAAGGATACTTATGAATGATATGTATGTTAGGTGTTGGAAGCAATGGTGGCAAGGTGGATGACGGAAGGTGTATGGTCACATGCTTTTGACATTTATAGGATGATGGAGATGGAATGGCTACATATGTTTTGGGTATATGATGGGGGGTGTGATGGAAAGTGGTAGGTTTAGGATGCATGAAAGGATTACCAACATCTTGGCCTTGTTTACCTTGGGGTGTGTATCCAAGGCCATATGAGCATGGAGGGATTTTGACATGGTTTGGCTCCAAAATACCTTGTTCATAAAGGCCTAGACCTTTGCCTTGGTAGTTCATGTTTTGGAGTATGCGATGGACAATGGGACTAGGTGTGCTGTGAACATTAGACTTGAGCTCATTATTGGATGAAGAAGGTGAAGTGGATAAAGGTCGTTGTTGTCCTAAGGAAGAACATTCATGGACAAAGGTGGTAAAACCAATAGGACATGATGGTGGACTTGAAGTGGAATCGATGGTCAATGTGAAAGGAGGATCATTAGGATCTTGCTTATGTTCATGTTGATCCAAGTTATTGGTATGATCTTTTATGCTTACTTGGGGGACAAGTGTCTCATCATGACAAGTTGATGTTTGCTCATTATGGATAGGGCTAGATGGTAGATGACTAGGAGCAATGTGGATATCTTGGTCATGGATAGATATAGGATTATGGATAGGATCAAGGTGCTCATGGATAGCTTCTTCATAGGTATCATCTTGATCATAAAGAAGGTAAATGTTATGGATGGGTTGCATGGAAGTGTTTTGATCTTGAGTTGGACTAGGGCTTAATGTTTCCACATGTTTAAGATTATGCTCTTGACATACCTCTTGACTTTGGATGGAAGTGGAAGGTTCTTGAGTGGACTTGATAGGCTCTTGATAGTTATCAACATGAAGGCATGATGGCTCTTGACTTAGGCTTGTGGTTGGAGACTCTTGAATAGACTTGTTGGCTTGTAGGTCACATGATGGGCTTAAAGGGCTAGGTATGTTAATGGAAGCCTCTTGAAGAGGCTCAAGGATATGTGAACCACATGATGAGATTATAGGATTGGACATGACCTTTGGAAGTTCATTGGTAGGCTCATGAATTAGTGTTTGACATGGAGGTAGTTTATTCCTAACTAGTAGGCAATGGATCACATCCTTTGCAAGTGTATGGGTGGATGGAAAATATAATGGATGTATGATAATGGTAGTTGGTGTTGGATTAGGATTAGGACTAGGATTAGGTTGAGACCTAATTGGATTGGATGGATTAGGATTTGGACTAGATGTGGGTGATGATGTGGCACGATTTCCCATTATAGGTGGGTACACCTTGTAAACAATTGAGACAAATATTAGACATTGATTTGTATTATGGCCTTTGGTCCTATGGTATGCACAATAATCATGTTCATCATATGGACTTTCTTCACATGGTTTGACTTTAGGAAGTTCAATGAGTTTTGCTTCAAGCATCCTTTGTAAAACTCTCTCAGCCGCATCCTTTGGTGGACGATTATAATGATATGGTGAGGAAGGTAATGAGGGGCTTGGTGGTTTGGAAGGTAAAGGGATCAATGGACTATGATTGGGATCACATGGTGGTGTTGGGATAGGATTAGTTGGCTCATGTGTTGGTGAGTGATTAGATGATGAAGGCCACTCATAAGATGCATTTGCTAGATTGGTATCTCCCTTGTCAAAGGTAATTAAGTCTTGCATAGGATAACTTGGGTTTGTTTGATTTATGTACAAGGGATTACTTGGACTTGGATGTGCTTCTTGTTGCAAAGGTGGACTTAGGTCTATCAATGGTGCTTGGTGGTCTTGTTGAAAAGGTGTACTTGGACCTGATTGATTTATGTACAAAGGGCTATTTGGACTTGCATGTTGTTCTTGTGATATCACTTGATTGCCTTGTGGATGGGCTTGGTAGTGCATTGGAATGGTGGTATGAGGGATTGGATAAGCTTGAGGTGGAGGTTGATAGGTTGATGTGGCATTGACTTGGTGGATAGGTGGATTAAGTTGATAGGAAGTGGATGGATATGACATGTGGCTATAAGGTGGATTAGGTTGATAGGAAGTGGCTAATGATTGTTGTACTTGTCGAGCTTGACTAGTGGCTAAAAGGTGTTGGACTTGGGCTATGGAGTGTTGTAGTTGAGGTGATTAGCTTGCGTGGGGTTGAGCTTTTTGGATGAAGAATTGTAATATTTCAATGGCATCTTGGTTTAGGGGTTGTAATCCTTGATAAATATTTTGGAGGAATCTTTGGAATTTGATTGTTGGGTCTTCTAGTGTAGATATGTTGTCACCAAGTGTTTGTCTTAAGTCCTTTTAACAAGTGCTTGTTTAGGGATTTTGGTGATGATGTGGCTTATTTGGATGAAAGTGATTAGATTTAGATGTTGTTCGAAGAATGTGTAGGATGACTTGTCTTTATGTGTTTGGGTGTTTAGAGCTTGATGTGGCAATATTCAAACAAATGATTATGCATATACACACATGAATCACTCATGCAAGACACATAAGCAAGTTGTTGACTTTGAAAATGAAATGTGATGATTATGCAAGCACACATGGAAAACACATCAACAAGCCTAATGTGTAGTCAAGTGGGTATAGCCAATTAGGTCTTAGGCTATCTATTGCACAAGGTTGACTATGGAATTGAAAGTGAAATCCTACCACACAGCCAGGAGAAAGGGGTAACCCACCCTTCACCTTCACTTCCCAAAGGTATAAAGTTCTTTGGGGCTTAGCCAAGAGTGACAAGATTCTAACTCCCAATGAGGGTGTCTTTCGATTCAGCCTCGATTGAGGTCGTCCCTTGGAGTGGTGTGTCTCCAAGCAGGCCTCCTAAGAAGGGTATGACAAAAACAAACCAAGTGAGCTGTCACTTGATTCACACTCGCAGTTGTTAATTTCCCCTTAGAAACTTGAAATGTGTAACAAACAGTTCAAGCAATTATTCTTTTTAGACCCAAATCCAAATGTGATGGAAGACAATGGTTTGTTTTAGCCCAATTTTTTTGATGTGAATTTGCAAACAATTGTTTATTTTAAAGCCCAAATCCAAGTGTGATGACAAACAAGTTGTTTGTTTTATGCCCAAAATGTAAATGTGTGATCAAATAATGATTAGAGATGAGAGATTAGAATGAGTGCACCTCATAAAAATTGCTTTCCAAGTTGCTATTATGATTGATCCAAATGTTGCTCCAGCTCCTTTGATTCACTTACAAGTCACTGCAAAAAATAAAATGTGATTTGGTTCGCTAGATTGGAAGATATGATTTTTTTTTTCTAAAGTCGCGTGTCAAAAATTTCTGAAAAATTAGAATCGCAGGGTTAACTTCAAATCGCTATAACTCTTTGAATACTGAACCAAATCTTTAATGTAACCACTTTTCGGAAAGCTCTCGAAGTCCTCTTTCCAACGAATCTAAGATCTCTTTTTTATAGGACCTGTGTAAAACAAAAAACCCTCTACAACATATCTGGTCATAAATTAAGAAAATCAGCAAAAAATTGCGCGTCAAAAAATTCTGAAAAATTAGAATCGCAGGGTCAACTTCAAATCATCATAACTCTTTGAATACTGAGCCAAATCTTTAATGTAACCACTTTTCGGAAAGCTCTCGAAGTCCTCTTTCCAACGAATCTAAGATCTCTTTTTTCCAGGACCTATGCAAAACAAAAAACCCTCTACAACAAATCTGGTCATAAATTAAAAAAATCAGCAAAAAGTCGTGCGTCAAAATTTTTTGAAAAATTAGAATCGCAAGGTCAACTTCAAATCGTCATAACTCTTTGAATACTGAGCCAAATCTTTAATGTAACCACTTTTCGGAAAGCTCTCGAAGTCCTCTTTCTAATGAATCTAAGATCTTCTTTTTACAGGACCTGTGTAAAACAAAAAACCCTCTGCAACAGATCTGGTCTTAAATTAAAAAAATCAGCAATATAAAATATCTTCAACCTACAAATCAAAGTGCATAAACCTGCAAAAATGAATGATTGACGCTCCAAGAAATCTGATCTTCACAAAAACAACTCAAACAAGAGGGTTAATCAGGGACGTGAGTCCCACCGGGCGTGCCAAAATGTATATCGAAAAATTTAGATTTATAAATGGAAATGATCAAACAATTGAAATGCATAACCTAAACCCAAATAATTCAATACCTCGAAGATGCAAGATGAACTTGATTGATTGATCGCTTTGTTGTGTTGATTGCTCGATTCCGCAGCATAACGTTGATAAGGAGATAGATGATGGATGCAAAGGCTCTAATGATATTTCAACAGCATGTGGATACTTGAGGATCAATGCCTTTTTAGAAAATTTGACAGAATAAGGGTGCTTAAGGCTCAATGCATGCTAATGGCTTGTGAGGGGGTTGATTTATAGGAAAAGCTTGGTTCCAATGGATGGCTAGGATCAATTAGGGCTTTAGGTGAAATGGATGGATAGGATTAAGTTAGGTTTCCTTGCACATCAAGAAATTGTAGTCATATGACATGTGGCAAAGGAGGATGAGGCTTAGGTGTGCTTGTGTAGATAAATACTAAAATTAGGTCCTATTAGTTGTGCATGTGAAAGATAAAAGTTGTAACACAACACATGATTGACTAGACAAGTGTTGGAATGTGATGAAAGATAAGTGTTTGATTCAAATAAAATATTTGAATTAGTTGGGATATGAGTTGGAAATTAATTAAATAAATAAAATTTATTTAATTAATTAGATAAATGAATAGGATGGGATAAGATATGATGTGGAAATTAATTAAATAAATAAAATTTATTTAATTAATTGGGATGGAGATAAGATAAATGGGATTATGCATGTGAAATTAATTAAATAAATAAATTTATTTAATTAATTGGCTAAGTAGGATAAAGATGGGGATTTTAATTAAATAAATAAAATTTATTTAATTAATTGGCTTAATGGATAAATAGGATTAAGAGTGGGATTTAGGACAAAAATGGCTTATGATGTTTAGGATAATGTTTTAACAAAGTGTTGCAAGACATACACAAAGTTGGGACAATTTTGGGTGTCTACAGTAAAAAGATATTGCAAAGACTTTGAGCTGCTAGTATCTTTTATGTTCATGTGATTTCATCATAGCATTCGGTGAAGACTTTGGGCTGCACCCTATTCTATTTAGTTCTCAATTTCAAATCAGCAAAAGAAGCAACAAAAGACTTTGTGCTTTCATGAGTTTCTTGGTCATTTTACTTTGCATTGTGGAATTGTTATTTTAAATTGTAAACATCTATTCTGAAAAAAGAGAATATGATGATATGGAACCATCTCAATAACATTTTTTAGTGTATATAAGTCTAGTCAATTGCCGGTCTATAGTAATTAGCAATAAAAGGGAGCCTCCCCTTGCTGAGATGAGAGATTTTATCTCATCATACTATGGCTAATATCACCATTTTGTCCTCATTTAGTTGAAGACAAAATATTCATCCAACAAGAGACAATACCAAATATATTTTGTAAGACATCATCTGTGAGAACAAGATCATCCATTATGGATGTGTCCATCACTGGCTGATGCCCCTGCATTGCAGCATCCTGCCGAGAGTCCTACTACAAGTCATGCATCTCATAATTACACATGTTCCCACATGTACTACACAGATGTGGGGACAAATGATGCCTACTTCTCTCACCCTCATCAGCCTGGGTGATATCATCATTGTGTTGTGCTAGAGACTACATGAGAGCACTCAATGAATGCAGTGTCTCCATCTCAACACTCTCCTTCAAAGTCGAAGGGAGTGACACATGTGCGGGACTCATCAGTGGTCTAGGTACACAGTTTTGGTCTCATTGTGCCCCCTCTCTATCTTGGGTAGAGCCACCACCTCTACCTTGGAACTCTCAAATGTCAAAATAATTAGGAATCTTCTTGAGGATGAACTCACAATAGAGTTTCATCAAGAAGCATTGTGGTACCTCATTGTTGTTGCATGAACACTCTCCAAACACCATGTACCATCTATCCCAAAAAATTTTAGACATATCTTCATTCCTACACCAATGAATAGGGAAGTGTTTGCAAGTCTCTTCTAATCTTTGACCAGTTTTAGGATTGATAAAGTGTGAACATAATGTAGATTTTGTAATTTTTAGGTCCTTCACTTGTTCGTAAGACAATTTGTCGGCACCTCTCCCTATAGTCATGAAATTTGGTGATTTGGTTTGTCACCGATTCAGTGTGAGAAACAATCATCTCTAATGACTTTGCAAGTGCTCTCCTACGATTGGTGCTTGCTCTTAGACTATTTAACATTTCAATTAAGGTTTGAAGATGTTTTTTTATTTTCTTCTATTTGCCCTAAATAGTTTTCCTATGTATCTCTTTCATGGTGAGGACATGAAGGTGGGGGGTTTTGAGGGTTTTTAGCATTGTTTTCACCCTTCTCTGTTGGATTTGTGTTTTGTTCTGCCTCATTGACTGTAAATTCAATATAAAAAACAAATCAAACATTGTAAAAGTAAAAAATTCTTTTCAAACTCACAAAAATTAATCAAACCCTACCTTCTTTAGCTACTACACATTCTACATTTCCTTCACGATGTCTTCGAGAGTGGGATTGGTGAGGTGGCATGGTGAAAACGTCGATTACTCTTAGCACTTGCTTGATTTCTCCTTCCTCCAATGCACTCATTCTCTTTGACTGATTTTCTCCTTCTAACAGTGTGGAAATGGCCGTAGGTATGAGGAATTATGCTTTTTTCTATATGTAAGTTATAACATGCTTGCATTATAATGTGCTTGGGTTATAGCTTGCATGGGACTAGAAAGCCAAAGTGGTGACTTTTTGGTCCCACAACTTGGTGCATTCACCCCATATTAAAGAAAAACAATTTGACTTTCAAAGAATTTTCTCTAAAAGTCATATGGGGTAGAACTCATTTTATGACTTTTGGAGAAAATTCTTTGAAAGTCACATTTTTGTTTTGTTTAGTGTTAACAGTAGGCTAAGGGTAATGGGTGTTGTTTGGAGAATATTCTCCAAACAACACCTTATGTTAAGGTGTATTCAAAAGGCACTAAGGGGGGGTGTTGTTGAGATATTTTTCTCTAAACAACATCAGTCGATATGACTTATATTGTTTGGAGAAAAATCTCTAAACAACACCGGCAGGTGTTCATAAAACAGACATCACAAGGGTTTAAACAAAAAGGAGCATAGTTTAAAATATATGACGATGTGGCTTAGATTTTATTCTCTGAGCTACAACCATAGTTAACAACAAAAACATTCACGAGCATGGTTGTGTTTAACCAGCTGATACAACACTCCTAAGATCTAGGGTTTTAAAACACAAATAAAACAACATTTAAATTGTAAATAAAAACCACAAGCAACTTCACAAAAGTGACTATAGAAACAAACTACATGATGAATGGGGTAAATCATAAAACACACAAAAATAGAAATTGCACACAGAAAATAGAATGTTCTTTTATTGATTTGGACAACTTATTATATTACAAAATCTCAAATACAATTAGAGGATGAATCCTCCACATGATGCAACACATTACAACTTTCTATCTCAAGACTCTGGAATCTTCTACCTTCTGTAACCCCAAATCAGCTAGCGCTTCTATTTTCCCACCTTTTTTTGACTCTACACTTTCCCCCTTATCCCTACTATTGCCAAGGGTTCCCAAAAATGGTCATAAATAGCCCCTTTGGTAGCCTCCAACCAAAATTTCAAAATTTGCAACTCCCTCCAAAAGTAGGTCAACTTCTGGGAATCATAACTTCTGATCCGAGTGTTTGATTGATGAACTGTTTGAAGCGCCATAAAGCTCATGAAGTGAACTACAACACTGGAAATCTGTAAACAGATTTCCATAAAATTTTCAAGGCGTTATGAGATGTTTAAGTAGCTCATATATGATTTCAAAACTTTTCCAGGAACCTCACAAAATTGAAACTTTAATATCTTAAAATCCAGACATGATCTTAAGCTGAAATTTATCAAAAATGCTTATTTTACTATTCTTAAGCTTTGGGGAAAATTTTGGGCTCAACTTCTTATGTGATATAGACATACTAAAAATAGTAAATTCTGCTATTCTAAGCCCTATTGAAAACTTTGAAGGTTTTGAATCATTATTCAAGCAAACGGGTATCTGAAAACACAAATTTTGAAAAGAAATGAAAACAAAGTCATAAATTTTGAATCAACATTGTTTTTGGGTGATGCAAGATTGCCCTTACACCTCTGTACGCTCCTACATCAGACACCCAGGGTAATTTTGAGAAGTGACCCCATCACGTCTTAGGAGTTAGAGGAAAACCAAGACAGTTAACCTCAGCATTAGATAATCAGGATGAATCTTCAATAGGCCTTCCTCTCCATTTAACTAAGTACTCTTCATATTTCCCATTTCTTGTGCTTCTACCCACATGGCTATCCAAAATTTCTTCTATATCCTCCTTTTCTAAAGTAGATGCCGGAATACTTCACTGTTCTTATGTTGGTCCATCCTTTGTTCCACCTTCATGATATTCTGTTAAATCAACAATGTTGAACACAAGGGAAATGTTGATCCCACTCGGCAGCCCTACCTCATATGCATTTCCTGAATCATGTTTCTTCAGAATTCTACATGGTCTAAATTTCTTCATTTTCAACTTATCATATGTTCCAACTAGAAACCTCTCTTTTCTCAAGTGAACCATGACTTCATTTCCTACATGAAATTCCTTATATCTCCTCTTCTGATCTGCCTTAGCCTTGTACTAAATAATCATCTTATTAATGTGTTATCTCACCTCTTCATACAAATTCTTTAGGTGTTTTGCAAAGTCTTCGGCTTTGGCACTTGTCTTTTCTCCTTTGCCCATCTTCCTTAAATCTAAAGCATTTATTGGACCACTCCCATATACAATCTAGAATGGTGATTTACCTGTACTCCTATTGACAAAATTGTTGTAAGCCAATTCTGCCTGTGGTAAAATCAAATCCCATCCCTTGGGCTTATCTCCTACTAAGCATCATAGAAAGTTACCCAAACTCCTATTCACAACTTCCATCTATCCATCAATATGTGGATGGTGTGCAAAACTAAACTTCAAATCCATCTTCAATTTCTTCTATAATGTCCTCCTGAAATAACCAACAAACTTCGTGTCTTGATTTAAAACTATGCTTTTAGGTAGACCATGTAGTCTCACCACTTCTCTGAAAAATAACTCTACAATATGAACATCATTAGTCTTCTTAAAAGGAATAAAATGTGCCATCTTCGAGAATCTGTCCACCACCACAAAAATGGAATCATGTCCTCTCTGTGTCTCTAGTAAACCAAGAACAAAATCCATACTAATATCATCCCATGGCTTCTCTGGTACAGGTAATGGCTGATATAGCCCTGTATTTTGACTTGTTTATTTTGTCATCTGACACACTCTGCAACTCTAGACAAATTTTCTCACATCCTGCTGCAACTATGGACAATAATAATGCTCACCAACAATAGCAATGGTATTATCTCAACCAAAGTGTCTAGCTAATCCCTCACTATGCTTCTCATTAATCAGGTTCTCTCTTATGGAACTCCTCGGAATGCACAATTGGCTTACTTTAAACAACATGCCATCTTAGATTATGAAATCCAACCATTTTTTCCTGTCTAAAGTAACAGGTTCCAAACAAGCTTTCCAAGCCTTTGTAAAATCTAGATCTTTAGGATACAAACTCTTGAGCTCATCGAACCCAACAACCTCTATCTTCATTTCTTTCAACAAATTTTTCCTTCTACTCAAGGCATCTGCAACTCTATTGGACTTCCCACTCCTGTACTTCAAAACAAAAGTATATCTTTGCAAAAACTTAGCCCATTTTAAGTGCCTTTAATTTAACTTTCCTTGACTATTAAGATACTGTAAAGCCTGATGATCGGTATATAAAACAAACTCTTTTAGCAACAAATAATGTCTCCATTTCTTCAAAGCCTAAACTATAGCAAAAAAATCTTCTTGACTCAAAACAACTCCTATACCACTGTCACTAGCATCAAATCTACCTAAAATACCTTATTGAAATCTGGAAGTGCCAAAACAGATTGCTCTATGACTTTCTACTTCAATGTATCAAAGCTCTTAGCTACTCCTGAAGTCCATTTAAACTCTCTTCTATCGCCTCTCATTGTCTCAGTTAGGGGTGCACAAATGCTACTAAATTTTTTGATAAACTTTCTCTAAATACTTGCCAAACCATGAAAAGATCATACCTCTATAGCACTCTTTGGTGTAGGCCATTCAATGATAGCCCTCACCTTCTCCGGGTCCATCTTAAGACATTCATCTAAGACAACAAATCCCAGGTATACCAACTCCTTTGCAAACCACATTTCTTCAAATTAATCAATAATTTCTCCTCCCTCAGCTTCTCTAAAACTCTTCTGATATGCATCAGATGCTCATCCCATGTCTTATTGAAAATTAAAATGTTATCTAAATAAATAATAACAAAACTTCCCAAAAACTCTTTCAATACCTCATTCATGAGCCACATGAATGTGCTTAGTGCATTGCTTAGCCCAAATGGAATGACTAACCACTCATACAAACCTTCCTTTGTCTTGAAGGTTGTCTTCCATTCATCTCCTTCTTTGATCTAGATCTGGTGATACCCAATCTTCAAGTCAATCTTCGTGAAGTACTTGGCTCCACTCATACAATCCATTATGTTATCCATTGTAGGCAGTGGGAATCTATACTTGATCATGATATTATTGATGGCTCAGGAATCTGTAATCTGTACACATTCTCCACTCTCCATCTTTCTTCAGTGCTAGTACTGTAGGTACCGCACATGGACTTAGGATTTCCCTTATCAGTCCCTTCCTTAACAACTTGTGAACTTGTCTATTTAGTTCTTCATTCTTTGCAGGAGTCATTATGTGGGCTTCCTTATTCAGAAAATTGGCTCCTGGTATCAAATCCATTTGATGACTTATCTTCCTTACTAGTGGTAAACCTTTTGGTACATTATCAAAGACAATATCCTAAATTTCTATTGGTAAGAGACACTGTGTGGCTTCATGATTATTGTCATTGATGGCAACAAAGTCTTGTTGTGATGTTCACAACACGCCCCATTATGCTCCTTAGCAAAATGGGGACCCCTGCTGATGTTTGCTTTTTGCTTCTGCTTGTGTTTTTTCTGCTTTCTGGCGGTCTGGTAAAAATGAAGGTCAGGTGCATCATCATCATGATATTGCATGAGGTAGGTCATCATCATGAGGTTAGTTTGTCAAAGTTCATATTTTATTGCTGTGACCTCATATTTAGAAAGAGCTTGAAATTCCATGCAGGTTTGCCTTTTACTTTACTTGAAAATTCGTCCATATGTGAAAGTTATGCACGGTCAAAGTCTTGGTCAAACCTGATATTCGCAGGAGGATCATCATATTTTTTATATCCTAAGTCATGTTGTCATGATCATCATGATCTTGGTCTATCACCCGATAAAAATCATGCAGTCGCAATATCCGGACGTCAATCTTAGGTGGTAGTGCCCTTTACCCGTCAAATGGCCTTGTGCGCATTATGCAGCATCATGATTTTCTTAGGAGCGTCATATGTTATAAACTTGGTTTTGGTTACATGAATAGCATCATCATCATCATATTTGAACCCCCCCCGATAATATCCTGAGGCTCAAATATCATGATGATATCAACTTTAAGTCAAGGTAAGTTCCCCCGTCGAGTGGTCTTTGTATCGCATAGCATCATCATGATATCTTTGCATCGCCTAAAACTAAAATATCATGCTGATAGTATAAGATCACCCTGACTTAGAAGAATCCACCTTCGGCATATTTACATGCGCGTGTTATAATCCTATCGGAGGGTCATCATCATGATATTTGCTGAAGTTCGATTTATGATGATGACGACTTCATATCCTCCTGGTCTCCTTTTGCAACATCATGATCATCATCCTGATCTTTCACGAGGGTCATTCGCTGAAATTCGCTAAGTGATGGAGACATCATCATCATAAATCGACGAAGAGGATCATCATCTTCATATCCTCCCGATCTCCGGTTAGCGCGAATATCATGATGATCAGCCTATCTATTAAGAAGAAGTCGATATTGCATCCCTCAACAGCATGATCATATTTCACAATATCACCCTAGTGAATATCATGATGACCTCAACTTATCCTTGTGCTCCGAAAACGAAATATGATGATGATGTCATCATCATATTTTTATCCTGTCCTATTGTCAAGATCATCATGATCTTGTTTGTTCGCCCGATATTTCGTAAAGCCCTCCTGCCGATGAAGTACAACCTTTTGAAAATATCCTGATGATCCTCATCAGCATCACATTTTCTTTCGACAGGATATTTTCCCGAACATGATCCGGTTGGCGAAATATCATGATGACGTCATGTTCTAATTTAACAAAAGGCCCCAGATATCATGATGACGTCATCCCGATCTGATAAACGAAGAAGCTAATATCCTGATGATCATCATCATCACATTTTTCCTTCAAGCAGGATATTTTTTCAAGCACGATCCGTTTGACGAAATATGATGATGACGTCTTATTCCAAGTTTGACAAAAGCCCCAAGTATGATGATCATCATCATCATCCTGATCTTTCGAGAGGGTTACCTTGGCCGCGAAAGGGTCATATTCACTTCATCATCCTGATCATGCTCCTTAGGTGACCCGATATCACAAATATCCCCCTGATCTTAACCGGATATGACGATGATGTCATCCTTAGCATTTCAATGAAGCCTAAATATCATGATGACGTCACCATCATCTTCCTTTCCTCGGCAGCATGATTGTATTCATATCCTCCTATGCTTCTCTAACATGATGATGATGATGATGTTGTTCTTTTCCACAATATGCAGAAGCGAAATATCATGATGATGAAGTATGTCGGCCAACATGTTTTTTGACGCACCGACAGGGATGATCATGCCGATGGGCGGGAAATGAGGCGGTGGACATTTTAAAGTGTTTTTTTGGCGCCTCTGGCATTTTTTCAGTCAGCGATAGTTGACCTGATAATTTTGAGCAGTCTAAGCGCATTTTGGACGCGTTTTGAAGAGGATTCTGGATCCGATTTTCTCAGTCTTGCGCTGTCACCTGGATTTGAACGCTTATTTTAATTTCATGTTGTTTTTATGATAAATGTGAAACTTATTGCTTGTCTTGTCTTGCAGGCTTGCAGTTGAGGAAGCAGCTGGAAAGTCAGCGCAGTGACCTCATGGAGGCAGAAGATTTGATCTCAGGGGCAAGAAGATAAGGATGAAGTGCGAAAGTCAAAGCCATTCAAGTGAAGAGGAAGGTTGCAGCTAAAGGTATTACTGCAACAGACAAACAGAAGTTATTACCCAGCTGCTGGAACTTCTCAGAAGGGGCAATATTTCGCCCAGATTTGACCACTGCTCAGAGATATTTTTGAGAGCTGGTTCACCTGCATTTATTGCTGTAACCAGGGGTTTAGTTAGGTTTTTTGCTGTAGTGAGGACAATCAGAATGTCTTTATATTGTGCCTCTCTACACTGTAATACTTTACAATAGGGATTTTAGGGCCTACAACAGAGATTCTAGGAAAACACAGCAAGATAGCTTAGCATAGTTTAGAAGTAGAAGGAGGTCGCCTGTTTGTCTGCAGTAAGGTGCGCGTGGAATGTCTGGCTGCCTTACTGTATCTGTAAAGCTTGTAAGTTCTCTGTAGTATGATCAATGAAACTAAGAGTCATTCTTACATTGTAAATCATGTATGGCTATTCGTTTCTAATACAATAGAATCTGGAGTTCTGCATCTATCTTCTGAGTGTTCTCCTGCTCTTCTTTGTGTTTTGAAATATCTTCTTTGAGAGCTTGCAATTTTAAATGTATGTTTGTGAAAATGCTCAGAACTTACATTTAGGGTTTTTACTGTGGATTTGATCAGATTACTGTGGTATTTACATAGTGCATAACAGAAACAATTAGATCCTTCGGTAGATTAAGTGAGGTATAGTTTAGATCTTTCTAACTTTTCCCAACCCATCTGAAATATTTAGCTGAAAACGTAGAAATCCAAAGGAAATTGTCTCAAATTTGAAGAAGCATGCATAACAGAGCTATAAGTAGACAGTTTTCATAAGTAGATAAAGAGAAAGCTGCAAAAATTCAAGAAAACCATCTGAAACTTGCAGCCCGGTAACACTTGTATGCAAATGAACAGAATACTTGTTGAAATCTATGACCTCTTTGCATATTCTTAGTCCAGTAAACCATCAAATAAACCTAAACTACGTAAGGCCCCTTGAACACTACAGCTTCACATTGACCAACTGAACTTGACCAACCGAACCATTGTAGACTTGGGATTAGTTGAATCTCAAATGATTCCTTCTTATCTTTCAAGTATAGTTTCAGTTCATTATATGTGAATTTTAACTTATTGTTATGATTGCATCAAAACAGTCATCAACAGTTTTCTGGCGCTAGAAGGAGGGCCTGCCTGAGTTAGGTTTCATTTCAAACTGGCTAACGACAGTAACAGAGTGACTAGGTCTAAGTCCAGTTCAGGAGATATATTTGTGCAACTACCTGATACAAGGCGAAGTAAAAGCCCTTTAATTTGGAATCCAAAGATATCGCGAGCAGGAAGTTCATCTGGAACACCTCCTGGGTCACCTTTTAACATCCGTAGTATTGTAAGTCCTAACAGATCGTTGTTCAGATCTTTAAATCTTGGTTCAGGCACTCCCAGAGGTCTCAATCCTCCTCTAAATCCTAATCCACCAATCAATCCAGGCATTTCTGCAAGTTCAAGTCAAGCTCAACCACCTGCAATGGCTTATTTCGATGTCAATTCTCCCATATTCTTCAATGATTATCATGACATGCCAATAAATCCGGAAAAGATATGTCCCAAATACCAGTTGCATCAAGACCCAGAAGATCATATTAGAATATTTAAGGAAGCATGTTTTAGGGCTATGTTAGAGCACGAGGATGTTGTGTGTAGGTTGTTTCCTTACACCTTTAATGAGCAGGCCTCTAGCTGGTACGTAAACTTACCCAATGGTTACATTTCTTCCTGGGCACTTATGGAAGAAGCATTTCTGTCAAGATTTAGAGGACCCATTGACCCTTGTGCTTTGTATCATAAGCTGGCTGCTATAAAACGAGGTGAGGGGGAGCTAATTGATAATTTCAATGACAGATTTCAAAAGGCCTATTCTAGGCTAGTAGCCCCTTATACCATAGATGATGCTCCCTTGTTGGCTATGTACTATGTTGCTTTGGATCCTTTAACTGCCATATTTGTCAAAAGGAAACCTGACATAGATTCAATATCCAAAGCCTATAAAGAGGCAGCCTCAGTGAACCAAGAAATGAGACATACAACTTACAGTCCATTTGGAGGAAATTTTGGGGTGCAGAATTAGGCACACCCATGGAATGGAGTCCCTGTGCAGCATGCTCCACTAATAAATCCGGTTCCTTCTTACACACCTGTGTATAACCCTACTCCAATCCAGGCTATAACTCCTTACACGGCTAGTACTTCCAATAACAGTCAAAATAATGGTCAGCCTTTCTTCCAACTTCCTAGGGATGTAACTGTGGCAAAAGCACAAGAGGATAGGGAAGACATCAAAGAGATTACTGCACATTTGAAAAGATTAACAACCGAAGTGACACAGCTAAGAAATGAGAACCTCTATGGAAGAAGCAACCAAAACTACAATCCACATCAAAATCACAACCAAGGCCAAAATCAGAATTACAGTCTCAACCAAAATCAGCAATACAATCAGAACCAAAACTACAATCAGCATCAAGGCCCCAGTCAGGGGCAACCAATGCAAAATAGGGGGCCAGTGATAGATAATAGGACCTGGGGCAATAATAACAAGAACCAGAATCAACCTAGGCCACCCAAGACATGGAACACTGGGCCCAACAATGGTACTCTGGCTTCTCCTTTTGAGAATACAGATAATCATGGTGCAAAACAAATAACTAGCATACAAATGGCCAATACAGCACCCAAAAATTGGTGCAGATTTCACAATACCAATGCCCATGCTGAGCATGACTATCCACAGTTCCACTTGGCAGCTAGTATTTTCAACGTAGATGTACAGCCTCCTACCTCTGAATTTCTCATTCCTAAGGGTAATGAGGTAGTACCCTCAGAATACGACACAGCATTAGTCTTAGAAACGTTTACCTTTGCGACTGCAGAAGAGAAGGGGGATGAATTGCTAGAGGATGAACCATACTGTTGTGAAAGTCTTTATCCGGAATCAGCCTTTGTGTTAAATGCTTTTCAATTTCCTTTTGAATCTGAAAACGAGATATTAAATGAAACAGAGGAGGTGCAGGCCTTTCAACAGACAAATAAAAGCCACACCTACAATTTGAGGAACAACCCTAGGCCGGGAGGACCTTTCACCACTTCCACTCCTCCAAATAACATCAATACACCCCCAGATCAGAATGCTAGCAACAATCCTACCATACTTAAAGCTAGTCATCACACAAATAACGGAACAGCAGTGCAAAAGGATCAAACAAGTAAGACAGAAACAATAGAGACAACAAGACTAATGAATTACTTATCAGAGGAAATAAAGAAAATGAAGGTCAGTATACCTCTAAATGAATTATTGAAGACCCCAGGGATCAGAAATACTTTTTTAAAATCCCTGGATACATCCATAACAAACAAGGTGTCTGCTGATATAACTGTTCCTAATAGTGATTCACCACCTAAGGAAAAGGGTAAGAAAGTTGAGCAGCCTTCCAATACAAATGTGGTAATACATACGGATAAGAGGGATACTCAACCTTTCTTGTTAACTGTTAGGTTGTGTGGGAAGAATATACACAATTGCATGGTAGATTCTGGTGCTTCAGCCAACGTAATGCCCTTAGGAATATGTAAAACTCTCGGGCTAACTCCCACCAAATCTGCCAAGGTTGTCACGCAATTAGATAAGACTGAGGTTAGTGTGATAGGAGAACTCATGAACATACAAGTGCAGTTAGCTTCAGACCCTAGGGTGAGCCAAATCATTGACATCCAAGTAATGGATATACCCGTAAATTATGGAATGTTGCTAAGTAGGGATTGGTCCAAGACATTAAACGGATATATGGCTACTGACTTTTCACACATGTGGTTACCATGGAGAGGCATCCCAAACCAGATCAGAATAGGGGCAGAGCCCAGAATGAAGCATATGATAACAGAGTATAATCGAACTAATGAAATATTATATGCTGCTGTTGAACCAGGTGTCTATAGAGTTACCAACAATGGGATGCAGATTGAAGAGATTATGATGTTAAACATTAGAAAGAAGTGTGTCAGCAATAGAACAGCACTATTCATTGAGTCTGACAGAAATTCTTCAGATGAGGAAAACAATGCAATAGACAAATTTGGTCATGCCATTAGACAAGAGGTGGAAGAGTGCGTTACACACAATCTCCCAGTTCAATGTAAGTTATATAAAAATAGGTGTAGAGTCCATGGTAGGCAACATTCTGAGGAGAGTTGTGAAATATGCAAGGACATCATTGAATATGAATACAAAAAATGAATAGGGAGGGTAGAGTCACAAGAGAAAAATGAGAATCCTGATCCAACACAGAGATATGTTCAGGATAATATAGATGCCTTGATTCCAGATTTGGGAAAAGAAATAGAGGACAAGGGTAGTTACCTTTCTGAGTTGCAAACCAAAAACACACATATGCAAGATAACCAAACGGAAAAACCCATGAATAAACAAGATAACACCCCACAGGCAATAAAAGAGACAAAGTATGCCAAGGTAAAAAATCAGAAAAGTAAAGATGGCATGTGGACGTTAAAATGTGATGGGTCCAAATCAAAACAGGGCGCAGGTGCGGGTATTGAACTCATAAATCCTCAAGGTAAATCACATTTGGCAGCATATAGATTACAATTTTCCTGCACTAACAATATTGCTGAATATGAGGCCCTAATTTTAGGACTTGTCATGGCCATCAGGAAAGGGGTAAAAACCATCAGAGTATTTTCAGACTCTGAATTAGTAGTCAGACAAGTGAGGAAACTATATGCCTGCAATTATAAGAAGATGATCAGTTACAGACATAGAGTTTGGGGTTTAATGGATTCATTTGATGCTTTTAACATAGAGCACATTCCTAGAGAGCTAAACCACAGGCCAGATGCGTTAGCAGTTGCTGCTAGTACATTAGAACCATTGACACTGTCAGGATTAAGACGATTTGCTGTTGAGCTAGTTAACGTGCCCAGTATACCAGACAACGTTACACACTTTCAGGTATTTGGAGAGGATCAGCAAATTATTGATTTTCTGACTTGTAATGAGGCATTTGAGGCCCAAATTATTGATGAACAAGAAAGGCCTGAAGTAACATGGGACGAAGAAGATATGATCAACTTAAAGAGCAACTTCTTGCCAAAAGGAGTAATTGAATTAGAACACATCTTTGACTTCGACGGAATAATAAGACAGAAAGACTTACCCAAAACAGAAGGGGGTAAGTGTGATTTACATAACTTAGGGACTGAGCTAAATCCACAAAATGTACTAATTGGGAAAGCTTGCTCTGAGAAAATCAGAAAAGAGGTTCTGGATGTTCTGAAAGAATATAAACATGTCATAGCATGGACTTATGAAGACTTGAAGACATTTGATGAGTCCATCATAACTCACGTCATACCTTTAAGAAAAGAAGTCAAACCATTTAGGCAGAAACAGAGGCCTGTAAATGCCATTCTAGAGCCTTTAATCTTTGAGGAAGTTAAAAAACTACTGTCCGCTGGAATAATTTTTCTAGTCAGACATTCTGTCTGGGTAGCTAACTTAGTACCAGTGAGGAAGAAAAATGGAGACATCAGGTTGTGCGTAGACTTTAGAAATTTAAACAAGGCTTCTGAAAAGGATAATTATCCTTTGCCCCCAATAGACGAAGTACTGCAAGCAGTAAATGGTGCAAAGATGATGTCTTTTTTAGATGGTTTTTCAGGTTATAACCAGGTTTTAATTGACAGAGAGGATAGACTAAAAACCACCTTCACTTGCAAATGGGGAAATTATGCGTATAGAAGAATGCCTTTTGGTCTGATTAATGCAGGTGCCACTTTTCAGAGGGCCATGGACGTTGCTTTCCGTGGATTATCAGGTAAATGCATTGTTGTGTATATGGATGATTTAACTGTGTATTCCAAGGATGCATCCACCCACGCTGATGACCTCAGAAAAGTACTCCAGCGATGTGAAAGGTATGGGATTTCCCTTAATCCTAAGAAATGTATATTTGGCGTAACTGAAGGTAAATTATTAGGCCATGTCATTTCTGAAAATGGAATTTCAATTGATCCGGATAGAATAGAATCCATAAAAAATTTGCAAATACCAAACAGTAGGAAAGAATTGAAATCATTTTTTGGTAAAATTAACTTTGTTCGGAAGTTTATAACAGGTTTTGCAGAGATTGTGCAGCCGTTGAATGCCATGTTAAAGAAAGATGCACAGATGGAATGGACGCCAGTAGCCAAAGCCGCATTTGAAGATATCAAGGAGGCAATTTCTAATGCCCCTGTATTGGCAAGTCCAGATTACACATGCCCGTTTTACATCTACTCCTTTGCATCTTCTCATTCTGTCGCTGCAGCCTTGACACAGAAAGGTGAAAATAATGACGAGAGGCCCATAGCATTTATGAGTGCGCCTCTGAAGGATGCACAGCTGAGATATTTAGATATCGAAAGACAGGCATTCACATTAGTAAAGGCTGTAAAAAAATTCAGACACTACATACTGCGCAGCCAGATTAAAGCCATAGTACCAGACGCAGCAGTAAAGATGTTGCTGATGCAGAACGAGCCTGGAGAAAAAAGAGCCAAATGGATCACCACGCTGCAAGAACTCGACATGGAGATCATTCCCGCAAAGCTGGTCAGAGGGCAGGCGCTGGTGCAGACAATAGTAAACATGGATCCAAATCTGATAAAACAGCAATATGTACTGAATTCCCAAGACGCATCAGGCTGGTACGATGATTTAAGCACCTTCCTGATAGCTGGAAAGTACCCAGGCAAGATGAAGGCTTCTCAGAGGAGAGCTTTGAAGATTGAGGCACAGCATTATATGGTGCGAGGAGGTCTTCTATTCAGGAAGAACCATGATGGAATTTATTTGAGATGCATAAACAGAACTGAAGCTGATAAAGTGTTGACAGAACTACATGACAAGTACGGAACCGGCCATGGTTCCCATCTAGCTACAACACACAAAATACTGAGGGCAGGCTATTACTGGCCCACTATATTCAAAGATACTAAGAGTCACATCAGAAGCTGCCACACCTGTCAGACTGCAGCAGACAAAGGAAGAAATCTGGCCAATCCACTGCAGCCTGTGATCGAGTCCAGACCATTTGCACAATGGGGCTTGGATTTTATCGGAGCCATCAATCCCCCATCTTCTGCAGGACACAAGTTTATATTGACGGTAACGGACTATTGTACAAGGTGGACTGAGGCCACCTGCTGCAAGTTTTCCACAACTGAGGTAGTTATCAAGTTCCTTGAAGAAAACATTATCACCAGGTTTGGAACGCCCTATTCATTGGTATGTGATAACGGCCCTGCTTTCTCTTCTTTAAAATTTTCTAAATGGGCATTTGAATATGGGATCATTCTAAGGTTTTCTTTGAATTATTACCCTCAAGGTAATGGACTGGCTGAATCAACAAACAAAATCTTACTAGACATCATCAAGAGGTTAATTGCCAAAAGTCCTAGAGAGTGAAATACCCTATTAAGATATGCATTATGGGTAGACAGGACCAAGTTCAAAACAGCTTTAGGTAGCACACCTTATCACTTAGTTTATGGGACTGATCCCATACTTCCGGTTAATCTGAGAATACCAACCTGGAAGTTTGCCAATGAATATCTAGGCTTTGATAACCATAGGGAAGCCAGAATAGTGCAAATGTTGCAACTAGAGGAGAAAAGAGGTCAAGCCCTCGAGAAGTTTGCCAAACACCAAGCAGTTGTTAAGAGGTGGTTTGACAAAAGGGCAAGAGTCAAAACATTTAGGATATCAGACTTAGTGTTGTGCTGGGACAAAGCACATGAAAAGAAAGGAAGCCATGGAAAATTTGATAAATTATGGCTGGGTCCATTACAAATTTCAGAAATAATAGGAGATAACACCTTTAGACTTAAGACCTTGACTGGAGAAGATGTGCCATTACCAGTTAATGGCCAGCATTTGAAACACTACTTCCAGGCTTGAAGGTCAGGATGAGGCAGTCCTTTCTTTCTTAATGTAAAATGCTGTAGATAATGTACAGTTCTACTTTTGCTATTTTCTTTTGGGTTGGTTGTTTGTATAGTTTGTCTTCTGTTTGTTTTTGCCTTTTGTTTCTTTCTGTTTGTACAGTTTTGTCTTTTGTTGTTGTGCCGTTTGTACAGCCTGTTTGTTTGGTTTGTTTGTTGTCTCCTCAGCAGGGATCTTTATTTTACTGTAGAGTATTAAGGAGCAGAACTAGCAACCATTCAAAACAGTATATAATTTAGGATATTCAGGTTAACCATTTGCAATTTACACATAACCTGTCACTGTCATGAATGTAGAGAGTTGTTCATCTTCTGAAGTTTTGTATTCAATAAATGTGATTGAGAATTCGAAGCAGGTTTCTCACGATGACACACCTAAAATCCTTGGGTTTGTTGAACCTACCAGTGTAGATATTAGGTAAAAAATCAGAGGTCACCCTTGCTACCATTACAATTCTCAGCTTAATTTCAGCAAGTGTCCACTCCTTGCATCATCATGAAGTTACAAATTGCTATATCTTATGAAATCTTTCAAAGTTAGAAAACAAAAAAAATAATAATAAATAAATGAATAAAGTGGATTATACTGAAAATCCAGATTAAGCCATCTAAGTAACTCTACCGGGGCTATGGACGCTCGCTGGCAGTGGGGCTCTACTTAGGAGAATTGTAAAGATAACCTTGCCGGGGCTATGGACGCTCGCTGGCAGCAAGGCTCTATCCGGTCGGCTATGAGGGAATATCCTCACCTACGTAGGCTAATGTCAGTCACTGGTTTGTTCAACCGATCTTCAAGATGATGATAATTAATCACATGCACACAACTAAACTGAAAATGGAAATTCACGCATCTTTATTGAATACTTTGAGTCTCAAGCTGAATAGTAATTTGCAGGAAAGATAGTTGGGAGTTATGAGTTCATTTCATCTAGTTTCCTTGAACACTCTGAATTTAATTGTTTTGTTTTGGTTGCTAGTTGTTGTGATGTTCACAACACGCCCCATTATGCTCCTTAGCAAAATGGGGACCCCTGCTGATGTTTGCTTTTTGCTTCTGCTTGTGTTTTTTCTGCTTTCTGGCGGTCTGGTAAAAATGAAGGTCAGGTGCATCATCATCATGATATTGCATGAGGTAGGTCATCATCATGAGGTCAGTTTGTCAAAGTTCATATTTTATTGTTGTGACCTCATATTTAGAAAGAGCTTGAAATTCCATGCAGGTTTGCCTTTTACTTTACTTGAAAATTCGTCCATATGTGAAAGTTATGCACGGTCAAAGTCTTGGTCAAACCTGATATTCGCAGGAGGATCATCATATTTTTTATATCCTAAGTCATGTTGTCATGATCATCATGATCTTGGTCTATCACCCGATAAAAATCATGCAGTCGCAATATCCGGACGTCAATCTTAGGTGGTAGTGCCCTTTACCCGTCAAATGGCCTTGTGCGCATTATGCAGCATCATGATTTTCTTAGGAGCATCATATGTTATAAACTTGGTTTTGGTTACATGAAGAGCATCATCATCATCATATTTGAACCCCCCCCCCCCCGATAATATCCTGAGGCTCAAATATCATGATGATATCAACTTTAAGTCAAGGTAAGTTCCCCCGTTGAGTGGTCTTTGTATCGCATAGCATCATCATGATATCTTTGCATTGCCTAAAACTAAAATATCATGCTGATAGTATAAGATCACCCTGACTTAGAAGAATCCACCTTCGGCATATTTACATGCGTGTGTTATAATCCTATCGGAGGGTCATCATCATGATATTTGCTGAAGTTCGATTTATGATGATGACGACTTCATATCCTCCTGGTCTCCTTTTGCAACATCATGATCATCATCCTGATCTTTCACGAGGGTCATTCGCTGAAATTCGCTAAGTGATGGAGACATCATCATCATAAATCGACGAAGAGGATCATCATCTTCATATCCTCCCGATCTCCGGTTAGCGCGAATATCATGATGATCAGCCTATCTATTAAGAAGAAGTCGATATTGCATCCCTCAACAGCATGATCATATTTCACAATATCACCCTAGCGAATATCATGATGACCTCAACTTATCCTTGTGCTCTGAAAATGAAATATGATGATGATGTCATCATCATATTTTTATCCTGTCCTATTGTCAAGATCATCATGATCTTGTTTGTTCGCCCGATATTTCGTAAAGCCCTCCTGCCGATGAAGTACAACCTTTTGAAAATATCCTGATGATCCTCATCAGCATCACATTTTCTTTCGACAGGATATTTTCTTGAACATGATCCGGTTGGCGAAATATCATGATGACGTCATGTTCTAATTTAACAAAAGGCCCCGGATATCATGATGACGTCATCCTGATCTGATAAACGAAGAAGCTAATATCCTGATGATCATCATCATCACATTTTTCCTTCAAGCAGGATATTTTTTCAAGCACGATCCGTTTGACGAAATATGATGATGACGTCTTATTCCAAGTTCGACAAAAGCCCCAAGTATGATGATGATCATCATCATCCTGATCTTTCGAGAGGGTTACCTTGGCCGCGAAAGGGTCATATTCACTTCATCATCCTGATCATGCTCCTTAGGTGACCCGATATCACAAATATCCCCCTGATCTTAACCGGATATGACGATGACGTCATCCTTAGCATTTCAATGAAGCCCGAATATCATGATGACGTCACCATCATCTTCCTTTCCTCGGCAGCATGATTGTATTCATATCCTCCTATGCTTCTCTAACATGATGATGATGATGATGTTGTTCTTTTCCACAATATGCAGAAGCGAAATATCATGATGATGAAGTATGTCGGCCAACATGTTTTTTGACGCACCGACAGGGATGATCATGCCGATGGGCGGGAAATGAGGCGGTGGACATTTAAAGTGTTTTTTTGGTGCCTCTGGCATTTTTTCAGTCAGCGATAGTTGACCTGATCAATTTTGAGCAGTCTAAGCGCATTTTGGACGCGTTTTGAAGAGGATTCTGGATCCAATTTTCTCAGTCTTGCGCTGTCACCTGGATTTGAACGCTTATTTTAATTTCATGTTGTTTTTATGATAAATGTGAAACTTATTGCTTGTCTTGTCTTGCAGGCTTGCAGTTGAGGAAGCAGCTGGAAAGTCAGCGCAGTGACCTCATGGAGGCAGAAGATCTGATCTCAGGGGCAAGAAGATAAGGATGAAGTGCGAAAGTCAAAGCCATTCAAGTGAAGAGGAAGGTTGCAGCTGAAGGTATTACTGCAATAGACAAACAGAAGTTATTACCCAGCTGCTGGAACTTCTCAGAAGGGGCAATATTTCGCCCAGATTTGACCACTGCTCAGAGATATTTTTGAGAGCTGGTTCACCTGCATTTATTGCTGTAACCAGGGGTTTAGTTAGGTTTTTTGCTGTAGTGAGGACAATCAGAATGTCTTTATATTGTGCCTCTCTACACTGTAATACTTTACAACAGGGATTTTAGGGCCTACAACAGAGATTCTAGGAAAACACAGCAAGATAGCTTAGCATAGTTTAGAAGTAGAAGAAGGAGGTCGCCTGTTTGTCTGCAGTAAGGTGCGCGTGGAATGTCTGGCTGCCTTACTGTATCTGTAAAGCTTGTAAGTTCTCTGTAGTATGATCAATGAAACTAAGAGTCATTCTTACATTGTAAATCATGTATGGCTATTCGTTTCTAATACAATAGAATCTGGAGTTCTGCATCTATCTTCTGAGTGTTCTCCTGCTCTTCTTTGTGTTTTGAAATATCTTCTTTGAGAGCTTGCAATTTTAAATGTATGTTTGTGAAAATGCTCAGAACTTACATTTAGGGTTTTTACTGTGGATTTGATCAGATTACTGTGGTATTTACATAGTGCATAACAGAAACAATTAGATCCTTCGGTAGATTAAGTGAGGTATAGTTTAGATCTTTCTAACTTTTCCCAACCCATCTGAAATATTTAGCTGAAAACGTAGAAATCCAAAGGAAATTGTCTCAAATTTGAAGAAGCATGCATAACAGAGCTATAAGTAGACAGTTTTCATAAGTAGATAAAGAGAAAGCTGCAAAAATTCAAGAAAACCATCTGAAACTTGCAGCCCGGTAACACTTGTATGCAAATGAACAGAATACTTGTTGAAATCTATGACCTCTTTGCATATTCTTAGTCCAGTAAACCATCAAATAAACCTAAACTACGTAAGGCCCCTTGAACACTACAGCTTCACATTGACCAACTGAACTTGACCAACCAAACCATTGTAGACTTGGGATTAGTTGAATCTCAAATGATTCCTTCTTATCTTTCAAGTATAGTTTCAGTTCATTATATGTGAATTTTAACTTATTGTTATGATTGCATCAAAACAGTCATCAACAAGTCTATCCCACACATCCGCAAAGCTTAGTATGCCTATACCAGAAGTCAGATTGAAGAAGTTTTGGTCCAGTGAACAAGAACAGAGCATGCAACAAGGTCTGACAATCAGGTCTGGATCTCTTAGAGGGTGTAGCTCACCAAATTGCGGACTTGGGCAAGTTGAGAGGAGTATCATGTCTACTATATTCTAGAGATTGAGCCTTCGGTGATGAATGAGTGAAAAGATATGAGCATCTAAGTGTTGGGTTCCTAACAGGCAGAGTAGACTGAGGAAGAACTAACTGGCAGAGCATCAGACTTTAATCTGGATGAGAAATTGGTGGTGATCAAGCTATTTGAGGGATCATACATGGTTGGCCGACATGATTGATGACTTCTATGTCTATGTTTTTGATACACATCACATTTAAAGCATGGATTCAGCTGACAGATCAATGTTTAGTAAATATCTTGAGTATTCTAGTTGCCGACTAGAAAGATGTTGAAATCCTTGATGTGGATATATATACTAGATTGATTACGGTATGAAGAAGTGTGCATGGTTAAATAGTGTGCAAGAAAAGGTAGAGAGAAGTGTGGAAGTAGCAATACAAATCTGATATGTGACAAAACAGCAGCACTAAAGCAAAGGAAGAATAAAGTGTAGTAGATTAGTATATTGAGCCTAACCGGAACTGAACCTCAGCATATGTGGATGCCTCTATTTAGTTCAAACATCTAGTTACCTTAAAATAATCTTGTAGACAGTGAGTCTCTTGTAGGCAGTGTGCCTCTTGTGAGTAGTGTGCTCGGGCAATGAGCCCTAATTGGCAAGTGCCATTTTGTACTTCTGATTCTTTTAACAGAGAATACAATCTTGGGTTAGTCACCCCGTGGTTTTTCCCTTAACAAGGTTTTCCACATAAAAATCCTTTTGTTATGTGTGTTGATTTCTTTTCTGCTCTCATGATTATGTATGCTTATATGTTTTGATGCTACACTAATTGTTGAAGAAGAAAAGAAAGTTAAATATTTAAGATAACTGATTCACCCCCCCTACTCAGTTATCTACCTTGTTTCCAACAATTGGTATCAGAGCTAAGTTCCTCCAAATAGAGCCTAACAGCTTGAGGAAGATCTAGGAATCTCAACGGATACGTATGGTATGAGGCAACAACTTCAATCTGCCCTAGATGATCTTGAGCAATCTCACTCTGAAGTCAATAACTTGAGGGAAAGACTCAAATAAGCTGATGATTTCATAAATGAACTAAAAGAAAAATTGAGTATCTCTGTGAAAAAGAGAAAGGAACTACTTCAACAATTAGCAAGTCAAAGTGAAGCCAATGATACTAATGAAGATTGGAATGAGAAAAACAAGATATGTGAAAAGCTATCAAAAGAGGTCATTATGGTAAGACATGAAATGGAATCAGGAGTTATGAGATTCACCCAAGAAATTGAAGAGAAAAAAAAAATTGAAGATAATCTAAAACAATCTCTCAAGGAGAAGTCAAAAGACTACCACAAAATGGATAGAATAATTAGGCATCTAGAATCTGATCTTGAAGAAGCTAGAGATAATGAAGAACAACTTGAGAATCAGATAGACACTCTTAAAAGGGATCTTCAAACAACAAATGAATACAAAGAGAAATTCAAGATAAGCTCTACTCAACTTGAAGTTCTTGAAAGCCAAAAGAGGGTAGATGACAAGCATGGCTTGGGATATGAGAAAGGTGAAAGCTCCAGATCCGGTTAGAAGAACTCTGGATCAAGAAATCTAAGGAACAGGCCTAGAAGACCTCTGGTAAGGCAACGAAATGCTCAAAGATATCCATCCTTCAATGGTTACTGCTATAATTACAACTTCAGTCATAAAGCAACTCAATGCAGAAGAAGAATGAATCAGACTAATTCATCCTTCTCTGGATAGTGTTTCAACTACAAAAGGTATGGTCACAAATCTCATGAATGCAGAAATATACAAATAAACAATTCATTCAATGGTAGATGCTTTGCTTGCAATAGAATGGGACATATGGCTAATCAATCCAGATCAAGAGGAAATCAGTCAAATATGCAAAGAAATGTTGTTTGCTACAACTACAATAGATCTGATCATATTGCCAAATTCTACAAAAGTAAGAATCTAGATAAAAGGGGTTTGGTGCATCATAATCAATATCAAGACAAAGGAAAAGGAAAAGTGAATGGAGATGAAGTTTAAAGGGAGATGAACAAGATTTAGGTAAAGAGAAGTACATAAAATGTTGGGTATGGATCCGCACCAAAATCTGGTGCTGATATTCCTTCTGAAAACTAAATAGATGAGCTCTGGCTCAGGGGGAGTCACAAAGGAAAATAAATTCCCCCAGCGAGTCAATTGGTGCCTAAATTTGGCACATGGAATGTTACAGATTAAAGGGTTCTCAGAGAAATATCTAAATAACCCTTGGTAAAAATATGAAAGATCCGTAAGGAGTTTTGAAGAGTTTAATCATCCAAGATTGATCCGGTTTGATAGCCATCTGGTAAAAGCAGGATTTTCACAGTTAGATCCGGTATGATTCAAAATTGAAATATCTTGATATATGGATAAATGGAACGATTGGAGGAAAGGAGATACATTGTCAAGTTTCATTAAAAATAATTCTAAGTGCATCTCAGTGATTTGGAAAGATCTCTCTCAGAACAAGGAAGAACAAGGCTACCAGAATGACTTAAGGTGTACATTTATTGCAATATGAAATTAGGGTTTGCACAAAAATAAAAGGGCTCTCTTATTCATCATTTACACATTTGCATTTGAGAAGAAGAAAGGAAGAGCTCTACAACAAGATTATTTCAACCCTCTCAAAGATCAACCGTAAAATCTGATTCAACCAACAATTTTTTCGGCTCATATTGAGAACCCTAGAAGCGTAAAAAGATATTTCCATTCTTAAATATCTCTCTCTGAATCTTTTCCAAGATGGCTACTCCAAATGTTGTTAAGATCACTGATAGGCCACGCCCAAAGTTCAAGAAACATCCCTACAAATCCTTAGAAGTTGATCCCTTAGGCGTCTTCTCTAGCATTCCGCATGGGGTTCTGCACGTAGAAGATGTTAGGGTATACATACATGCAAACATTGAAGAATTTGGGGAATCCAAACTAATGGATATCTATCATAAACAATTAATAGATGAAACATTTGAACTTAAACCTCAATACAAGGCCATCTGGGATAAGCATTTTGGACATTGCATCCACTTTCCCTGTTTTGTAAAAGATGAATGGGTCCGGTATGTTCTTAGCAGAATACATGACAACTTCATGTGGTTGATGATGCCATTCAAGATAACAAAAGATGCCATTTGGGCAGTAACCAGATTGTACTCATCCGGTGGGTTGCGTACTCTCAAATTTGTCAAGAATCAGATAGTAAGTGAGGCTACCGGATCAAAGTTTGACAAGAGAGCAATGATAATAGAAGACATCACTAATCTGGATATCAAATTTGCCTCTATGATAATTGGTTATAAAATCTATCACTCCAGCAGGGAGAATTTAGTGTCCGAAATTGCAATATATATTGCATATCAGATGCTGAAGGAAAATGTTGACTATGACCTATGTGATCTTCTTCTGAACCAACTATTTGAAAACTTGCAGAAAATAAAGAAGGATAAGAAGAACTCATTTAAGTATGGTGGGCTAATATTGTGTTTATTCTTTTACTATATGAATGAGCTACCCGGATCAAGTGGTTGGGTATGGCAAAATGATAGACCGATTGCCATACAAATCAGAGACTACATGTATGGGCTTGGTGATGCCAAGGCTCAAAGTATAGCACTCTGGGGATACTTCAAGAACTTCCAAAGTATGATGCAGGCTAGAGAAAAAATTCCCCAATCTATAGTTGAAAAATACAAGGATACAGTGTGTTTCATGGTAGACACTGATCAATGCCTAATGGAGGGAGTGGAGCCTAGAATAGTCTGGATTATGCCAATGGGATATGAGGTTGACGAGAAAATCTTGGAGCTACATATTCAACATTTGTTGAGTCAGCCTAAGGACCCTGAGGCAGAAAGGTTTGGAACCTTTGAAGAATTGAGTGTAAAAATTCATGTTGAACTAAGGCAACCTAAAATAAAAAGAAAAGTCAGAAAGGAAGTAGAGGAAATTGCCAAGAGATATGGGATATCAAAAGAGGTAGTTGATGCAAACAGAGAGAAAGTAGAAAGAGCTGAGAAAGAAAGATAGGAAGTAGAAAAAGAAAGTGCTCTGGTGCAAGCCTCCTCCCGAACTAGATCCTTAAAGAGCCCTGCACCTGCCACCTCTAGGAGCCCAAAGGCCTCAAAACCAGAAGCCAAGACATCCGGAAAGGGAGAGAAGAGAACAAAGATAAAGGCCACAAGGTCATACACAAGCCAAAAGGATGATGAAGAAACAGAGTCAAATGACAAAGTTAAGAAAATGAGGAAGAAGAAGAAAACATCCGAGGAATCCTCTATCGGTACAAACAAAGAAGAAGACGCAGAAGAATTTGTTGAAAGGCTTACTCTTTCTATTGATGATATCATCAAGGCAGTCACTGATGCAGAGTGGCACAAGGGAAGCAACAAGGTTTAACTCTTCTCTCTGCCCACTCACCCACTTCACCAATTTATACAAGCAAGGTCACACCAAGGGCAATTTAGGGATTTGTTAACCAGGTTATTGTCCAACTCTCAAGACTGTGTCCACACCTTCTAATAGGTCTGGAAACACTTTCCTTGTAGTTGGTTTGATCCCCAAATTCTCACAACTCTCCAACCCTCACTTGGCCTAGTGAGACTACTAGCCCTCCAAATCAGGTTTTCACTACAAAGCTTGACAAAATCCTTAATGACCTGGCAAACAAATGGTGGACTCAAATACCCTTCAGGACACTCCAATAGACCTCCAAACCTCCAATTCCAACTCTACTCCAGTAACTCAAAACACCCACTAGGTCTCTAGGCCTAATTGATCACTTTAGGTCTAGGTTACAAAGTAAAGGGTCTAAGTTGGGGTCATAGATTAGGGACAGGAATTTGGAGCACTTCCACAACCTTCAAACATCTCAAAACTACCATCCATTCACTCACTCTATCAGGATTTTGTCATTTACCTCAGCAAATTGCATAATTTGGTCAAATATCTATGAATACTTGACCTAGGGCATCACTCCAATGGTCGAAGATGGTCTTTCCCAACCAAATGCTTTTGGAATCATGTAAATTACATCCCTAGCCTGCATTTCACCGATTTGCATGAGTTTTCACTGGTTGGAATGCATTCTAGGGCGAGTTTTGTATGCCAAACCCTAGGAATGAGGATTTTAGACTAGTCTAAACTAAAATTACAATATCTCCCTCCTATGATCACTTCAAGACCTCAAATTTGATGCATTGGAATCTAGACTCAACCTAGTTTCAGAAAAATCACATTGATCTACTTTGCCAATCTGTACAGGCCGTACAACAGCAGAAATTTAGGGAAAAGATCACTTTTCTTGATTTTTGTGCCCAAAACTCCGTACAGAAACTCCTCTCCCATACTGGAGTAAGATGTCCACCATATCAACCGATCCAAGTCAGTATGCAGCTTCCCAAAGTAGTTGCAACCATCAAAAGTGGGTTGGAACTGCTCAAGTACATGACACATTTGGACAACTATGGCATTTTTGCCTTAACACAAAGATTTCAATTGGTTCCACTTGGCTAATGGAATCCAAGCAACTACCACACCCTCAAAAATATGCTAAAACATCAAAAACTAGCAAATGGACTCACAAAACCATCAGTAGACCTACTAAGCCTAAGTGGCACAACTAGGGTCCAAATGGACTAAGAATGATTGAGGTTTATATAGTCACCCCAAACATCTTGACCACACAAAAGGGACCTTACAACCATGGCTAGAAAGCCTTATTTCAAAACACACTGAACAAAACCTCCACTTAACAAGATGCTCTTAGGTGCCCTGCACCATACACCTCCTGTCAAACAGAACTCAAGTCTCTTGAGTTGGAATGTTGTCAAATGTGAATCCTACCTTCTCAATGGCTTCTTTGCTCATCCAAGTTGCATCTTCCTGAGGTTTGTTGAGCCATTTCACCAAATACTCATAATTGGTGTGCCTCCTAGTCTGTTTAGCAATCCTGTGATCCAAAATGCATTCAATCTGATCAAGAGATGAAGGAATCAATTCTTGAAGTGTCTGATCAGTTTGTTCTTTTGCCATAGCTTTCTAAGGGTCAGATCCCTTATAGAGATAAAGGTCTACTACATTGAAAATTGGTGACAAAGAAACACCATCGGGTAGTCTGATTTTGTAAGCATTTTCTCCACATTTCCTTAGCACTTCACAAGGCCCAATCTCCTTCATAAGCAGCTTGGTATATTTACCTGCAGGGAGTCTCTCCTTTTTAAGGTGTACCATGACCAAATCCCCTTCCTTGAATTGCAGATCCCTTCTTTTTCTGTCAGCAGACTCTTTGTACTTTGCAAAGGTAGACTGTAACTTCTCTTTTACTTGCTCATGGATATCTCTCATCACTTGGACAAAGTCTTCAGCCAATGCATTGCTCTTCTCCAGTCCTCTAACCTCTCTGAGTTCCAAAATACCCCTTGGGTGAGTGCCATAAACTATTTGAAAAGGTGACAGGTCGGTACTCCTGTTCACAGTGTCATTGTAGGAGTATTCTACTTGAGCCAAAATTGAATCCCAACTAGTACCCTGCTCCTTAGTTAGGCACCTTAGGAGGTTGCCGAGTGACCTATTAATCACCTCAGGCTGACCATCAGACTGAGGATGATAGGCTGATGATAATAACAAGTTTTCACCTAGTCTTTTCCAGAGTGTCCTCCAAAAGTGTCCTATGAACTTGGGGTCTCTATCAGATATTATGGACAAAGGTAAACCATGTAATTTGACTATTTCCATGAAGAAAAGACTAGCTATATGTGAGGCATCATGTGTGGTTTTACATGGGATGAAATGGGCCATTTTGGAGAACCTATCAACAACCACAAAGATGCTATCATGTCCATTCTTGGTCCTAGGCAATCCAAGTACAAAATCCATGCTTATGTAATCCCAAGGCTTTGAAGGGATAGGTAGTGGAGTGTATAGACCTACATTTGATGTATGTCCCTTGGCTCTTTGGCAAATTTGACAAGTTTCTACAAACTTTCTTACATCAGTTGGCAACTTTGGCCAATAGTAGTTTCTTCTAACCAAGTCTAGGGTCTTATCAATGCCCAAGTGGCCTACCATGCTGCCACAATGCTTCTCCTGAATGATATTCTCTCTAATAGACCCTCTTGGAATACACAACAGGTTGCCTTTGAAAAGAAATCCATCTTGTATCAAAAAATCACAAAAATCAGTGGTATACCTTCCTGTCATGGCTTTGCAAGCTTGGTAAGGTTCCTTGAAGTCTTCATCTTTTGCATACTAATCTTTAATGGCATGTATACCTATACTTTCCAACTGAATGGTCTGAATAAGAAGATTCCTCCTCCTTAAGGCATTGGCTACCTTATTGGCCACTCCTTTCTTGTGCTCAATGGAGAAAGTGTATGCTTGGATGTACTCCATCCACTTGATATGTCTGTAGTTTAACTTCTGCTGCCTGTTCAAGAAGCTCAAAGCATGGTTATCAGTAAAAACAACAAACTCCTTAGGTAATAAATAGTGTCTCCATTTTCTCAATGATTGGACCATTGCATATAATTCTAGATCATAGGTAGAATAGTTCTATTTTGCCTCATTTAACTTCTCACTAAAGAAGGCTACAAGCCTCCCATCTTGACTTAGGACTCCCCCAACAGCCCTCTTACTTGCATCACACTCAACAATAAAGGTCTTATCAAAATCAGGTAGCACTAGTACCAGTTGTTTTGATATTTTCTTCTTTAACAGTTCAAAGGCTTGATTGGCCTCATTTGTCCACACAAATACACATTTCTTGCCTCCTTTTATAGTGTCAACAAGTGGAGTACAAATAGTACTAAACCCTCTAATGAACTTCCTATAAAAACTGCATAAACCATGGAAACTCCTTACCTCAGAGGCTGTAGTAGGTGTGGGCCAATTAAGAATGGCTTCCACCTTGCTTGGATCCATCTTGAGGTTGCCCTTAGAGATGACAAACCCCAAGAATGTCAATTCTTCTTGTAGGAAGACACATTTGTCAAGGTTAATTCTCAACTTCTCCTCTTGAAGCCTTCTAAGCACTTGATGGATATGTCTTATGTGATCTTCCTTGCTGTCACTAAAAACCAATATATCATCCAAATATACAACAATGAACTTGTTAAGGAAAGGGTTTAGCACCTCATTCATCAACCTCATGAAGGTGCTTGGTGCATTTGATAAGCCAAAAGGCATCACAACCCATTCAAATAGCCCTTCATTGGTTTTGAAGGTCATTTTCCACTCATCCCCCTCCCTTATCCTAATTTGGTGATAACCACTTTTTAGATCCATCTTGGTAAAGTATTTAGCCCTACCCAAGTAATCCATTAAATCTTCTATCCTAGGCATTGGAAATCTAAACCTGATAGTAATCTTGTTGATGGCCCTGGAATCAGTGCATAGTCTCCATGTGCCTTCCTTCTTGGGTGCAAGTACTGCAGGTACTGCACATGGACTAATACTCCTCCTTATAAGCCCTTTATCCAACAAGCCTTGGATTTGTCTTGCCACTTCTGCATTTTGCTCTGGGGTCAGCTTATAGGCTGCTTGGTTTGGTAGGGTGGATCCAGGGATGAGATCAATGCAATGACTAATCTCCCTCTTTGGTGGAAGGGCATCCTTACTTTCATTGGCTATCACATCATGAAACTTCTCCAATAGTTCCTCCACTTCTTTTGGTCCAATCCTCCTAAGAGGCTACTGTACTTTGATCTTCTTATGATTTGCATCCTTGGGCTTGATGACTACTACAAAACATGGCACCTTCTCTTCCTTGAGGTTAGCCAAAAACTCCTTTTCACCTACCAACATAACTAAACTAGAAATGATCTTTTCCTTGCAATCATCAATCAAAGGTGTCATTGTGAAATTTTTACCATTTTTAGACAAATGAATCACATTTTGCTTACCATCATGTTGGGCACTTGTATCATGTTGCCAAGGTCTGCCAAGAAGAAGGTGGCATGCATCCATGTCTACTATCTCACAAAGAATCCTATCACAATATTCACCTATCTTGAATTCAACCCGACATTGTTCTTTCACCACAATTTGTTGGTCCTTGGTTAGCCAAAAGACTCTATAGGGGTTAGGATGAGGTACCCTTTGCAATCCTAGCTTATTCACCACTTCATTAGAAGCTAAATTCTCAGAAGAACCTAAATCAACAATTACCTTGCAAACTTTCCCTTTCACCTTGCAAGTGGTTCTAAACAAATTGTTTCTTTGGGGTTGCTCCTTGGTGGCAGGCATGATAAGAGACCAATTGAACATAATGCATTCTCCACTCTCTGGTGCTGCAGACTTGGAAGAGGCTATTTGGTAAGATGTGGTGCTTTGACAGTCATCCTCTTGAAGGAGCTGCACCCTTCTGTCTTTCTGATTGGCAGAATTGTTTCCCATCTTCTCTGGGCATCTAAAGGACTGATGTCCTATTTGATTGCAGGAAAAGCACCTTCCTGTGAACATATTGGAACCCCTGCCTCCACTTCTTCCTCTACCATTACCTCTCCCTCTAAACTGACCCTTGTCAACACTGTTTCTGTCAGCCTGCACTTGACTGCCCTCTTGTGATCTGCCATCTTGGGGTCTTAGAAAATTGTCTCTATTCTGAAATCTGCCTCTGCCTCTAAAATTGAGATTGCCTCTACCCCTACTGCTTGAATCACCTCTCCTTCTCTATTTGTCCTCAATCCTCAATGCCATTTGAAAACACTTATGGATGGTCTCAGGGTTAAAGAGACATAATTCATCTTGAATGGAGAACTTAAGACCATTAAGATACCTTGCAAGCTTCTATTTTTCATTCTCAAGCATCTTGGCTTTCAAAGACATCTTGTGAAACTCCTTGGTGTATGTGCTCACATCCATGTCCTTTTGTCTCAAGTTTTGCAACTTTTTGTGCAAGTTGACTTCATAGTCTTCAGGAACAAATTGCTTCTTGATTTCAAGCACCATCTTCCTCCATGTAGTGATAGGGTTCCTATCATCCTCTATCCTCTCATTTTGAATGAAGTTCCACCAACTCAAGGCTGGTCCTTTCATTCTAGACTTGGCAATCCTTACCTTCTGATTTTCTACCACTTCTTCACATTCAAAATAGTTCTCCATTGCCTCTATCCAATCAAGGCACTCCTCTAGATTCATCTTACCAGGAAACATAGGTAAATCCACCTTACTATCCTTCCTACTCAACTTTCCAAGTGCATCTAGGAATTGTTTTTCTGACATGCCTCCTTGTGGCTCTTCCATGGGCACTCCTTTTTCTTCATCTTGATCCTCTTCATCTGAATCTAAGATGACCTCTGGTTTCTTCTTCTTATCCTTATCCTTCTTCAACTTCTCTATCTCAGCCTCCATCCTTTTGTTCTTGGCTACTTGCTCTCTGACTATCTTTGCCAATTCAGCATTAGTCACCCTTTGAGGAACTTCCTCCTCTTCTTCTCTATCTCCCATCTCTTTGATGGCTCTGATACCACCTGATGCAGAGTGGTACAAGGGAAGCAACAAGGTTTAACTCTTCTCTCTGCCCACTCACCCACTTCACCAATTTATACAAGCAAGCTCACACCAAGGGAAATTTAGGGATTCATTAACTAGGTTATTGTCCAACTCTCAAGACTATTTCCACACCTTCTAACAGGTCTGCAAACACTTTCCTTTTAGTTGGTTTGATCCCCAACTTCCCACAACTCTCCAACCCTCACTTGGCCTAGTGAGACTACTAGCCCTCCAAATCAGGTTTTCACTACAAAGCTTGACAAAATCCTTAATGACTAGGCAAATGAATGGTGGACTCAAATACCCTTCAGGACACTCCAACAGACCTCCAAACCTTCAGTTCCAACTCTACTCCAGTAACTCAAAACACCCACAAGGTCTCTAGGCCTAATTGATCACTTTAGGTCTAGGTTACAAAGTAAAGGGTCTAAGTTGGGGTCATAGATCAGGGACAAGAATTTGGAGCACTTCCACAACCTTCAAACATCTCAAAACTACCATCCATTCACTCACCCTATCAGGATTTTGTCATTTACCTCAGCAAATTGCATAATTTGGTCAAATATCTATGAATACTTGACCTAGGACATCACTCTAATGGCTGAAGACAGTCTTTCCCAACCAAATGCTTTTGGAATCATGTAAATTACATCCCTAGCCTGCATTTCACTGATTTGCATGAGTTTTCACCAGTTGGAATGCATTCTAGGGCGAGTTTTGTATGCCAAACCCTAGGAATGAGGGTTTTAGACCAATCTGAACTAAAATTGCAATATCTCCCTCCTACGATCACTTCAAGACCTCAAATTTGATGCATTGGAATCTAGACTCAGCCTAGTTTTAGAAAAAGCACATTGATCTACTTTGCCAATCTGTACAAGCCGTACAACAGCAGAAATTAAGGGAAAAATAGTCACTTTTCTTGATTTTTGTGCCCAAAACTTCGTACAGAAACTCCTCTCCCGTACTAGAGTAAGATGTCCACCATATGAACTGATCCAAGTCGGTATGCATCTTCCCAAAGTAGTTGCAACCATCAAAAGTGGGTTGGAACCGCTCAAGTACATGACACATTTGGACAACTATGGTATTTTTGCCTTAACAAAAAGATTTCAATTAGTTCCACTTGGCTAATGGAATCCAGGCAACTACCACACCCTCAAAAATATGCTAAAACATCAAAAACTAGCAAATGGACTCACAAAACCATCAGTAAACCTACTAGGCCTAAGTGGCACAACTAGGGTCCAAATGGACTAAGAATGTTTGAGGTTTATATAGTCACCCCAAACATCTTGACCACACAAAAGGGACCTTACAACCATGGCTAGAAAGCCTTATTTCAAAACACACTAAACAAAACCTCCACTTAACAAGATGCTCTTAGCTGCCCTGCACCAGTCACAGTGGATGGAAACCTGCAACCAGTCACTGAATTTTATGATGATTATAGTGATACTGACAAAAGAATTTTGGAGGAAGCTACAGTTAAGTACCTAAACATTTATAATAAAGCATTCATTGAAATCATTTCTCTAATTCCCAAAAGTCTAGAGAAAGTACTTGAACTCAGAAAAGAGAATGCCAAGGAAAAGGATTTAGAGATCCGGGAACAGATTGCAATTCATCTCTATTCTTCCATTACTCCAAAACAAATGACCATGATCTTTAAGGACTACAAGGATGAGTTCCAGAGCAAAGCAAGAATGAACAAACTTATGCTTGGAGAGACTGATCGAGTAGCAAAAGAAATAGAAGACATCCTCTGGAATGCCTTCAAAAGATTCAAGCTTCCTATCATAGAGGAAATAGATGAAGAACCTTCTGTCATGGATGTCGAAGGATTAAGTACATCAAAAGAAGAATCTACTGAGAAAAATGCAGAAGAGTCAAAGGAGATAAGTGAAGAAAAGTCTAAGGACTTGGATTCCTCTATTCTAGAAGAGGAAGTCCATGAAGAAGTTAACATCTCTCTTCTAGATCCCCCAACAGACTCCGGAACTGAAGGAGAAGGAAGAAAATAGGAGAAATTGAGTCAAGTAGAGGAAGAAAAGGGAAGAGAAGAAGAACAAATAGAGAAGACCTCTGATGACTGTTCTGAGGGTGCAAATGGAAATAAGACTCAGTCCCCAGTAAGAGACACTACAGAGCTAGTGAAGAAAATCCTGAACAAAGAGATGATGGAGATAGATGAACCGGAACTCTTTCAAGGACCACTCAATTTTGATTCTCTCTCTAGTTCAGACAATGAAGATAGAATCATTTTCCCAAGCTAAGGCAAAAGAAAAACTTCTGAAGTCTCATAATGTAGATTGTGAACTGATAGAGATTGCATCAGGAATGATGGAGAAGATCATGCCATCCTTCCAAAAGGATCCTTCGGCCTCTCCATCCGGTAACCTTAAATCTCTGATAAACTCTATCAACACTCATTTTGATTCCTTAGAGAAATTGGCAGAAGAGAAAGTCTGAAAAGAATTTTTGGGAAAGAGATTCTCTAAAGTACAGGGACTCATAGCTAATGATAGGAGAACCCTGGATATTGGGATAAAGAGCCTAGAAAATGCTATTAAGGATGGTGGAGAAATGTATAAATTTTGTCTATCTTGGTCCACAGTGACATAAGACATTGCAAAGAAGGTGAAAGAACAAGAGAATAAACTATCAAGTTTATCTCAGAATTTTGATCCTCTCACCTCATCCATAATGAATCAAGAGTGCCATACTATTGCCACCATAAATGAAATAAAGAGGCTTGAAAAGGAGAAGAAGAATAGAATAAGCAAGATGACTGAACTAAGAGTGATAATTATCCCTAAGTTAGAGGCAATGCATGAGGCCTTAACTGATCCTCAGACCATAGCTCGGACCAGTGATCTGGTAGACTTGAGAAGGGTAGAAGCTTTTGCATTTTTGTTAAGTGGTCACATCTCAATTTTAGACAGGATGAAGCAGAGCTGGGCAACAAAATTTGTCCAGTTGAAGACCACTTTTGTAGATATACTTAAGTATATGTAAGTATAACATGTATATATACTTATGCGACTTTGTATAGGTTGATTTTTGCAAATTTTGGTGTATGGATTCCACCCTTTTCCATTGATGTCAAAGGGGGAGTGAGGAGTAGTGAAAAATGTGGAATCCAGCTAAGGGGAAGCTTCGGTAAAAGTGTACATAAGATAGAGCATCAGCCAAGCGGGAGTTTGTTACGACACTTAGTCATTTTTCACAAGTGTTGCCATCAATGCCAGAGGGGGAGATTGTTGGCAAGAGACACTGTGTGGCTTCATGATTGTTGTCATTGATGGCAAAAAAGTCTATCCCACACATCTGCAGAGCTTAGTATGCCTATACCAGAAGTCAGATTGAAGAAGTTCTGGTCCAGTGAACAAGAACAGAGCATGTAGCAAGGTCTGACAATCAGGTCTGGATCTCTCAGAGGGTGTAGCTCAGCAAAGTGTGGAGTTGGGAAAATTGAGAGGAGTATCATGTCTACTATATTCCAGAGATTGAGCGTTCGGTGATGAATGAGTGAAAAGATATGAGCATCTAAGTGTTGGGTTCCTGACAGGCAGAGTAGACTGAGGAAGAATTGAACGACAGAGCATCAGACTTTAATCCAGATGAGAAATTGGTGGTGATCAAGTTGTTTGAGGGATCATACATGGTTGGCCAACATGATTGATGACTTCTATGTCTATGTTTTTGATACGCATCACATTTTAAGCATGGATTCAGGCAACAAATCAATGTTTAGTAAATATCTTGAGTATTCTGGTTGCCGACTAGAAAGATGCTGAAATCCTTGATGTGGATATATATACTAGATTGATTACGGTATGAAGAAGTGTGCGTGGTGAAATAGTGTGTGAGAAAAGGCAGAGATAAGTGTGGAAGCAGCAATACAAATCCGTTATGTGACAGAACAGCAGCACTAAAGCAGAGGAAGAATGAAGTGCAGTAGATCAGTATATTGAGCCTAACCGGAACTGAACCTCAGCATATGTGGATGCCTCCCTTCAGTTCAAACATCTGGTTACATTCTATAACCTTGTAGACAGTGAGTCTCTTGTAGGCAGTGTGCCTCTTGTGAGCAGTGTGCTCGGGCAGTGAGCCCTAATTGGCAAGTGCCATTTTGTACTTCTTATTCTTTCAACAGAGAATACAATCTTGGGTTAGTCACCCCGTGGGTTTTCCCTTAACAAGGTTTTCCACATAAAAATCCTTTTGTTATGTGTGTTGATTTCTTTTCTGCTCTCATGATTATGTATGCTTATATGTTTTGATGCTGCACTAATTGTTAAAGAAGAAAAGAAAGTTAAATATTTAAGATAATTGATTCACCCCCCCTCTCAGTTATCTACCTTGTTTCCAACAAATTCTTCCAATAGATATGAGACTTTTTCTGGTACATCTTCACATTTCTCCTAGATGATCTTAGGAATCAACACAAAGCAATGACGCTCATGCTTCATACCCTCCCAAAATTTCCTACCATCTACCAAGCAAATTCTAGCAGTACTACATACCTTTTCTTCCACCTCCTTCAAGGGCTTCAATTTATAACAAACTCCATCCTTTGTTAGGGAATATGTGTTTGCATGGCCATCATGGACATCACACCTATCATACTATCATGGCCTTCCCAATAACATATGACATGCATCCATCGGTATGATGTCACACAACACCTCATCATGGTAGTTCCCAATCTTGAACTTGACTAAACATTGTTTATTGACCAAAGCTCTATGGTCCTTCTGCAACCATGTGATCTGATATGGATGTGGATGCCTTCTCCTTGTCAACTTTAGCTTGTTAACCATCTCCTCTAAAACAAGATTGTCAATGCTTCCGTTGTCAATAATAATATCACAACACTTATCTTCACACTTGTACCTTGTGTGGAATAAACTCTTCCTCTGATCTGGTTCTTTCTCCTCATTCAACAAGGTTCTTCTGACAACTAGGGTTTCTCCCCTTTCAGCATCTTTAGAATGCTTAGATTGTGCATCTTCATCTACATGTGCAACTTGTACATTACCTTCAGGTCTTCTATTCCTCCTTCCTTGATGTTGTGGACACTTGTATGCTCGATGCCCTTCTTCTCCAAATTGGAAATAGGTGTTGAATGTCAGGAAAACTGAGAGGGGGGGTGAATCAGTGTTCCATACCATTTATGCACTTTCACTTTTAACCATTTTCCAAATTTAATTAAACAATAGCATAATATACAAATGAATAGAAACCATAAAAACATAATACATGGACACACGATTTTTACGTGGAAAACCCCAAGGTGGGGAAAAACCACGGAGAGTGTTAGCTCTCAGGAAATACTTTTATTATAGCAATACTAAAATACAAGAGGCTCATTGCCTAGAGCTCACTGCTCAAAGGAGGATCACTACCTGAAGAAAGGAAAGAAGAAGAAGAAGGGTGGCTCACTGCCAAAGATGAACTATCATGATTGCATCTACTTATGCATGATTACAGTTCCAATTAAGCATATGAATACTGACTCAAAACTCTTCATTTCAGTTTGCTCCTGTTTCTCTGCTCTGCTCTTACATATGCTTGAGATCTCTCTTTATTTGTTGTGGCTATTCTATCTTCGCATATTTTGCATATTTCGCATTCATATATATCACATCACTCAACACACTATATCAAACATTGAAATCAATCCTCTATTTATATCCACAACTAAATCTTTCTCATGATCAGGTCAGCAAGCAAACTATAAAATGTGTATACCAAGTGTTATATCTTGTCAGCTTGTTCCTTAATAACATATATGATAGGTTCCTCTGTCACATCACAACTCATGTTGCAGACCAAATTGGACTCCAAAATTTATATCAAACATTCATTAGACATCACCAATCATACCTTTGTAATTGCAGATCATAATATTCTTATTGGGCAAGATGCAGATCTTTGAACTGGTGACTCTATCTTTGTGGAATACTGTCAAACTGAATGCCGATACCTGGAAGCTTGTAGATGATCTTTTGGTGAACTTCAGAATCTAAAAATTTGGAATTATATACTTCTCATATGTTTTAACAACACCTCCAAACTACAAACCAAAATACGTAATTGCAAAGGAATGCAGACTATTATGTTGTGCCCTGTTCACTATCTCTATTGTACCTCTATTCATTCGGACTTAGATATTTCTTCCAAGTGACTTTCAGAGAAAGTTAGGACTTGATTACTGGAATATAACAATATCAAACAATTATGAATATTATACCTGAGCCTCATTTCTAGGTCTTCATCTGCGGAAGCACACTGATCCACTTTCTATCCCTTACTCTGTTTCTTGCCCATACTTAGTCATTTTTGCTAATTAGATCTGAATTCCAATAAAACTTTCCAGAGTTATGTCTTCCTTTCATGCTGATGAGATCTCTGAGCCTTGTTGCCATCAATGACAACATACAAGCCTATACTAGAGCAGTGTCTCTTGCCAACAATCTCCTCCTTTGGCATTGATGGCAACACTTAGTAAAAACTACTTTATTATCAAAAGTTGCTCCCCCTTACTATATATACTTCTAGATTTATTGTCCCCTTGAGATGTTTATCCTATTTTTCACTGATCTTCTTCTCCCCCTTTGACATCAATGGCAAAGGGTGTGTTCCAGAACCAAAGATTTGTCAAAACTTCAAAAAATTCATGTACTTTGCCGCATATTTACAAGTACAATCTTCTACTTTATTTTATATATGCTAAAGAATGTCACTAAATATGTTCTTTAGTTGAGCTATCTCAACATCCCAGCTCTTCTTAGCACCATCCAAAATTTGTATATGCCCACTGAGTAGAAAAACTAGAGTTTCAGCTTTTTAAAGGTCTGATGGTGTGGCAGTTTGTGCAACAAGTTGTGCTTCAGCTACAAGCTTGGTCATTGACTCTAGTTTAGGACTGATCAGTCTTCTAAATTGTCCCATTCTACTCTTTATTTGATGACTTGAGCTTCTCTATTACTGATTGATTCATTTATCGAATCAAAAGACTTAGAGATATTCAACTGTTTTTCTTCCAATTCCTTAATCTTTTCTTCTATCTTCTTTGTAATTTCCAGCCATGATAGAAAAAATTTAAATACATCACCAGCTTCTACAATATCACTTTTGATGCAGGAGCATCCTTGGTTCAAGAACAATCTTGGAACAACCAAAATTTTTTGCATTTCAGTTTGTTGGCAGTTTAGTTTGTTTCTTTTCATTTTCTAGTTCAATTCAGGCAGTTTAATCAGAAGCAACTTCTACATTTTGATCTGACATTCTATCACAGTTACATTTCATATCTTATGGAGCTAGATTTAGTATCTACATTCATTCATCTACATCCTATCTAGAATTCAGAGATCCACACTTCAATACTGGAAAGATATCGTTATCAGAAGTTGAGTGTTTCTTAGAGCAGAGTATCCTGATATTCACTGGCAACCAGCTGAAGAAGAAACTTGTAGAAGCATTTTCTAATCTTTGCAACCTAATGACACATCATTCAATGATCTTTGGTTTGTGGCTGACCTTCCCAGGAGATCCGTATGTCATTCCATTCATTTTCTGGAAGTGTTGTATTTATCTAGGTCTGACCTATCTGTATACACACGCTACATCTCTTCTTTGGAATTTGTGATCTTCCTTGGCTGACGCGGAGGAATCTATTGATCTAGAATTGATATATATTGATGTAATAGATCCTTAGGAAAGTAGTTATGAAGTTGTAAGCATACACATAGGTTCATAGTTCAGATTTTGTGTGAAGGAGCTTTAAAGCCTTATCTTGCGCATGTATGTAATCAAGCATGTGAGCCCTAATTGTAAGCCCACATGTTGCCAAATGATCTCTATTTGAATTCTATGATATAGTGAAGGACTAAATCTACATTTGTTCCATTTCTTTGAGTTGCTTCCGTTGTGTTTACTCTTGCTGCACGGTCCGCATAGTTCATTCTGTGAACCCTCCTACTGTGACTGCACCAAGTGGTATCAGAGCGAAAGTTTGAATCTTTAGGAGTGAATTGAGTGAAATTGGTGAAGGAAATTCATAAGATCTTACTATGGGCAGATCACCGAATTGAGGTTGGTTACTTGTGTTGCAACCGATCGCTGGTTGTGAGGCAGTTGTCACCTTGTAGCCTGATTACCGAACTTGAGGTAGTTTGCACTTCATCCTAGGAAGAATGCTGCCGAGGAGAGTTGCTGCTATTGGAACAATGGTTGGTAGAATAGATGAGATGATGCAGATAATGAAAATAATGCGAATTCAATTGGATGTTGTTGAAGAAGATAGGCGAAAAGGAATGACACCTAGACCTAATGTTGAAAGCGATGATGAAGAAGAATCTCAACCTATTGAACAAACCGGTGAAACCCTAGGAGGTGATGAAGAAGAAGAATCAGATCAAGTAAATATGTTACAAGCTATTTCAAAGATTGGAAAGAGACCTAGAGTTGATATGCTGAACTATACTGGTAATTTGAACCCTGAAGAACTGATTGATTGGATAAATGACATGAAGAATACTTTGAATATGAGGAAATTAAAGATCTAGAGAAGGTGAAATTTGCAAAGGCAAAGTTGAAAGGACATGTTGCTATATGGTGGAAAGAAGTCCAATTGGAAAGAAAAGATTACAAAATGGGATAGGATGGTGACAAAGTTGAAGAATCAGTTTATACCTGCTGACAATGAGTTGGAATTGTTGAAAAGATTGCAAAACCTGAGACAAAAGGAGAAATCTATGGAGTACGCTGAAGAATTTCATAAGATAATCATAAGAACAAGACATAGTGAAGTAAGAAAGGAGAAAGTGGCTAGATACATCAATGGAATGAGATTGAACATTCAAGAAGAACTAAGCTTGGTAAGGATGACATCTTTGGAGGAAGCATATCAGTTTTCCCTGAAGGTTGAAGAGAAGCTGAATAAAAGACATGATCAGAGACAGAGAGGTAGAGGAGGTAAATTTTAGAGAGGTAGGACTTATTCTAGAGGAGAAATATCATTTTTGGAGCAGAACAAGTTTGACAACCCATTTAAGAAGGATGACAAAGATACTAATACATACCAGAGAAATGATAGAAATTTTCATCACAGAGGTAATCATAATTCATACCAGAATGAAGGATACAAGAGATAAGGAAGAGGATTTGATAAGAGAATGTTTAGAGGTACTTGTTTCAAGTGTGGAGGTGAAGGACATAGAGCATTCGAGTGTAATCAGTGTAGTACAAGTAAGAAGACAGAGAACAGTGGAAGAGCAGCCTATGTGGAAGAAGAACCTGTTGGATCACCTAGTTTTGTTGGTAAACCAGAAAAAGGAGAGTCACTTATGATGAGAAGAGCACTATTTCAAGAAGAAGAAAATGAGGAACCACCACAGAGGAAGAGTTTGTTCAGGACAAGATGCAAATCCACAGGTAAGTGTTGTAAAGTTGTAATTGATAGTGGTAGTTCAAATAACCTAGTTTCAGAGGAGATGATGACTAAGCTGAAGTTGGAAAGGTTGAAACACCCTAAGCCATATTAGATAGCTTGGATTAAGGATGTTCACAAGGTACTGGTGAGTGAACAATGTTTGGTGAAATTTCTTATTGGATCTTATCATGATAAAGTCTTGTGTGATATTATGCCTATGGATGTATGTCATATCTTGTTGGGTAGACCTTGGCAGTACGATAGAAAAACTATACATGATGGGAGAAAGAATACATATACTATAACAACAAGTGGAAAGAGAATTACTTTGATTCCTTTGGAGGATGATCCTAAAGATGTGGTATGTGGAAATGCTAGAATCTGTTTGGTAGATGGAAGGAAATTTCTAGATGGTTTGAGACATGAGAATATGTGTTATGCCTTGATTCCTAAGAAGCCTGAAGCATTGAAGAAGGAGACTAAAGAAGGACAACCATAGGAGATAAGAAGGTTGCTGACAGAGTATGAAGACATCATATCAGATAATGTACCTGAAGGATTGCCACCTATAAGGAATATCAGTCATCACATGGATCTTATACCTGGGGCAAGTTTGCCTAACAAAGTAGCACACCGGATGACACCTGTAGAGAATGAAGAACTGAATAGATAGATACAAGAATTGTTGAGGAAAGGTTGGCACCGAAGAAGGATGGAGAATGGAGAACGTGTACTGACTCTAGAGCAATAAACAAGATCACAGTTAAGTATAGATTTCCTTTACCTAGGATGGATGATATCATGGATTGTTTGAGTGGAGAAAGATGTTTCACAAAGATAGACTTGAAGAGTGGATACCATCAGATCAGAATCAGAGAAGGTGATGAATGGAAGACCGCTTTTAAGACAAATGAAAGATTGTATGAGTGGTTAGTGATGCCCTTTGGATTGACAAATGCGCCGAGTACTTTCATGAGATTGATGAATGAAGTTCTGAAGAAATTCTTGGGTAAGTTTGTGATTGTATACTTGGATGATATTTTGATTTTCAGTAAGACAAAAGATGAACATTTGTGGCATATTAGACAAGTTTTGCAGAGACTGAGAGAAGAGCAATTGCTGATAAACGTCAAGAAGTGTAGTTTCATGAAGGAAGAATTGGTATATTTGGGATTTGTGATTTCTACGAAAGGATTGAAGATGGACCCTGAGAAAGTGAAAGCAATTGTTGAATGGCCTACACTGGAGAGCATTGGAGAGGTTAGATCATTTCATGGATTGGCTAGTTTCTACTGGAAGTTCATCAGAAATTTCAGTTTAGTTTGTAACCCTATGACAAATACAATGAGAGGTGATAGAAAAGATTTCAAGTGGACAACAAGAGTAGATAAAAGTTTTGAGTTGTTGAAGCAGAAAGTGACTGAGCAACCTATTTTGGCATTACCAGATTTTAATAAGGTATTTCAAGTTGATTGTGATGCAAGTGGAAATTCAATTGGAGTAGTGTTAAGTCAAGAAGGTAGACCTATAGCATATTTCAGTGAGAAGTTGAATGATGCAAGGAGAAGATATTTAGTTTATGATCAAGAGTTCTATGCCATAATTCAAGCCTTGAAGAAGTGGAGACATTACTTGTTGCCTAAGGAGTTTGTGTTGTATATAGATCATCAAGCTTTGTAATACTTGAATAATCAAGGTAAGTTGAATCAAAGACATAGGAGGTGGGTAGAGTTCATGCAGAGTTATACATTTGTGTTGAAGCATAGGAGTGGAAAATCAAATAAAGTTGTTGATGCATTGAGTAGAAGAAGAAGCTTGTTGACAGAAATGAGAGTTGAGGTGTTGGGTTTTGATGAATTGAAGAACATGTATGAGGGAGACATTGATTTTGTAGAACCTTGGAAAGCATGCAAGGAACCTATTGTGATAGATAGGAGCAAGTGGTTGGACTATTTCATTCAAGAAGATATGTTGTTTAGAGGAAATCAGTTGTGCATACCTAGGAGTTCAACGAGAGATAATTTTATCAAGGAGAAACACAGTGGTGGATTGACAGGACATTTTGGCATTGATAAGACAGTGGCCTTGGTGAGTGAAAACTACTTTTGGCCTTAGATACATAAAGATGTTTAGAGATTTGTGCAGAGTTCTAGAGTTTGTTAAGTTGTAAAAGTGAATAGTCAAAACACTAGACTGTATAAACCTTTGACAGTACCAGAGAGACCTTGGGAAGACATAAGCATGGATTTTGTGATGGGATTTCCTAAGACACAGTGAGGACATGATTCAACATTTGTAGTGGTTGACAAATTTTCAAAGATGGCTCATTTCATACCTTACAAGAAGACAACTGATGCGGTGCATGTAGCTGACCTATTTTTCAAGGAGATTGTGAGATTGCATGGATTACCTAGGAGTATAGTTTTAGGCAGAGACACAAAGTTTGTTGGATACTTTTGGAGGACACTTTAGAAGAAGATGAAGACAGATTTGAAGTTCAATTCAACTTTTCATCCATAGACAGATGGACAGACAGAGGTAGTGAATAGGAGTTTGGGAAACTTGTTGCGATGTTTGGTTGGAGAGAAAGCCCAAAGTTGGGATTTGATTCTTTCACAAGCAGAGTTTGCATACAATACTTTAGTAAATAGGAGTACCGGAAGAACACCCTTTAAGATTGTTACTAGAGTGAATCCTAGAGGAGTTACAAAGTTAAGAGATATCAGCATGGAAGAAAAGAGAAGTGCAGAAGCAGAAGAATTTGCAGATCACATGAAGACAGTGCATAATCAGGTGAAGAAGCATTTAGAGGACATGAATATAAGTATAAGGAAAAGGCGAATGAGAAGAGAAGACATAAGGAAATTGAAGTTGGAGATGAAGTAATGGTGTACTTGAGAAAAGAAAGATTTCTAGTTGGGACATATAACAAGTTGAAGATGAAGAAGTTTGGACCTTGTAGGATACTCAGAAAATTTGATTCAAGAAACGCATATGAAGTGGAATTACCAGAGACCTTGGGTATTTCACCTATTTTCAACATTGCAGACCTATATCAGTATCATGAAGCAGAGTTTAGTGACAGCATGGAAGAAGATTTGAAGAAGCAATTACCACAACAAGCACTAGAGCAGATTGAAGACATTTTGGACAGCAGAGTTGGATGTAACACTTGAGGAAGACAATACAAAGAATACCTTGTGAAGTGGAAAGGCAAACCTAAAGAAGATTCATCATGGATTTCCCAAGCTGAGGTGGACCATCTTGGTTCTCCCCTAGCCCAGCAAAGTGAGGGACTCACTTTTTCAATAACCCCAGATGTCTGATTCATGAGCATCCCTGGTTCAAGAGAAATCTTGCATCAACCAAAAATATTTACATTTTAGTTTGTTTGTAGTTCAGTTTGCTTCTTTTCATTTTCTAGTTTAGTTCAGGCAGTTCAGTCAGAAGCAGCTTCTACATTTTGATACGACATTCTATCACAGTTACATTTTAGATCTTATGGAGCTAGATTTAGCATCTACATTCATTCATCTACATCATATCTAGAATTTAGAGATCCACACTTTAATACCAGAAAGATATCACTATCAGAAGTTGACTGTTTCTCAGAGCAGAGTATCCTAATATTCACTGGCAACCAGCTAAAGGAGAAACTTGCAGAAGCATTTTTTGATCTTTGTAGCCTAATGACACATCATTCAATGATCTTTGGTTCATGGCTGACCTTCCCAGGAGATCTGCATGTCATTCCATTCATTTTTCAGAAGTGTTATATGCATTTAGGTCCAACCTATCTATATACACATGTTACATCTCTTCTTTGGAATTTGTGATCTTCCTTGGCCAACGTGGAGGAATCTATTGATCCGGACTTGATATATATTGATGTAATAGATCCTTAGGAAAGTAGTTATGAAGTTGTAAGCATACGCATAAGTTCATAGTTTAGATTTTGTGCGAAGGAGCTTCAAAGCCTTATCTTGCGCATGTATGTAATCAGGCCTGTGAGCCTAATTGTAAGCCCACATCTTGCCGGCTGATCTCTATTTGAATTCTATGATATAGTGAAGGACTGAATCTACATTTGTTCCATTTCTTTAAGTTGTTTCCATTGTGTTTACTCTTACTGCACGGTCCAGATAGTTCATTATGTGAACCCTCCTACCATGACTGCACCATCTTTGAATACTCTGTATCCCATTATCTAACTGAGCCTTATCAAGAGCGATCAACTTTGTTAAATCATCTAACCTTTTCTCATTGAACTCTTGTCTAACTTTTTTTTCAAAAGATATTTCAAGAGATTTGAAGTGTGTACTTACAGAGTGTATAAGTCCCTTGAGTTGACATGAAGCAGACAAAGAGGTATCCTTTTGGTATGTTGGCACTAGCTTCTCCAAAATGCTAGATGCTTCATGTATGAGTTCATTGTCCTCAATGTGGGATTTCAATATTTCTTTTCTTTTTTTGGCTTGAGCAACTGAAGCCAACTTGAGCATCTAAACAGGAGACATTGTATCCAAGTTTATTGGACCTTGGATTGACTCAGGCTCATCTAGAACTAGTTCCTCCTTTTCTAAGAGTTCTTTTACTACCTCTATAGTGTCTCTTGCTACACCAGAGACCACATCTTTTTGTTCCTACTCTGGAGAATTAATATCCATGACCTTGTTTGAGTCCTCCTTTTGTTCATCCTGTGTTGAATCCTTCTCAATCTGATGTACTGGAGGTGAACTGGTTTGTGCAGTTGGTGATTCTTCTTCTGCAGTCTTCTCTTCAATAGTATTATCCATTGTTTGATGTTCCAGAGAGGTAGGAGTTTCTGTTTCTTTATCTATTTGGTCAGCTTTATCTATCTCCTTTTCCATGTTAATTTTCAGAATAGATGTATTATCATCAACATTATCATTTTCATTGTCACATGTGGTCGGAAGATTGTATTTCTTCAGAGCTTCCAAGATAATTTCCTCTATTTCTTTTACCACTTTATCAATCTCACCCATCATTAATGAATTCATCCTCATTTTGGTTCTAAACTTATCCTTGGTTTCCTTAGAAATTAACACTTCTTCTAGAGTAATTTCTAGACATAATTTTGTCACTGGTACATGTTGTCTTAGCTCAATATCTTTTGCCCTTGTAGTCTCTTTTCTGATGGTCAAAATATTGGCTAGACATTCAGGGAGATCAGAGGTGATCTCAATAAGAGCCCTATTGAAGATGTTTAAGTATTTCATTGTGGCTTCTTCTAAGATTCTCTTATCAACATCATTATATTCATCATAGAATTCAATCATGGGCTTCAAGTTTGCATCCACTTTGACAGCTTTTAACACATCTTGAAGAGATATTGTAGCCTTTTTAACATAAGGCTCTTCTACCTTTTGCCTTTTGTTTGATTTGTCCTTTCTAGAGGACTTTCTTGTAGCTTTGACTACCTCATCTTTCATCTTCTTTATCTCCTCATCTGATTATGTTTCTTCTTCATCCTTTCCACCCATACAGTCTTTTTCCTTTCATCTTCTTCCTCTTTGTATCTTTGACAGAGGGTTTCTTTGAAGTTTTCTCTATGTTTACTGATGGTGTGACACCAGAGGAGGTAGCAGAGCTCCTAGTAGACCTTTGAAATTTTTTAGGCTTATCCCATTTCATCTGTGATTCTTCTGCAACTTGTATCAGTTCACCTTTTTATTTTTGTTTTTCTATTTTCTCTTCTTTTTCCCTTACTTCTTTCAGTTGTTCTTTGGTGATGCCATATTTTGTAGCAATTTCTTCCACCTCTTTTCTGACTGTCCTAGTTATTTCAGGTTTTCTGAATTCAACATGAAGTTTCATAGATAGCTCTTCATAAGTTCCAAACCTTTCTTCTTTTCTATCCTTGGGTTTGCTCTACATGTGTTGAGCATAGCTATCTAATATATGTCCATCCACTTCATAGCCCATTGGCATTACCCAAATAGTCCTAGGCTCAACGGCTTCCATTAGGCATTGATCTTTTGTAACCATAAAGTAGATAGTATCTTTATACTTCTCCTAGGGATTCTTTCTCTTGATTGCATCATGCTTTGGAAATTTTTGAAGTACCCCCACAGGGCTATTTTTTGCTCATCAATACTTCTGATGCTATTTAGATAATTTATAATTTGAATAGCTATTGGTTTACTACTTAACCAAATCAAATTCTTCATGTTGGGTAATTCATTCAAGAAATAGAAGAATAAACAGATAACCAACGTACCATACTTGAATGGATAGTTCTTGCTTTCTTTTATCTTCTTCAGATTCTCCAGTAGTTGGATTCTCAGTAGCTCGCACAAATCATAATCTGCATTCTCTTTAACCATTTGATAGGTAGTGTATATTGTAGTACCAGAAACAGAGTTCTCCTAGTTTGAGAAGTAAACCTTATAATCTATGACCATTGAGGCAAACTTTACTATAGGATCAGTAATATCATTTATTGTCAACGCTCTTTTGTCAAATTGGGCTTCGATGGCATCTGTAACTATTTGATTCTTGACCACCTTCAATAATGGCATACCTTCAGTGGAGTTTAGTCCAGTGACTTCCTAAATTGCATCATTTGTTATCTTGAAGGGTTGGCCTTCCCCTAACCACATGAACTTGTCATGAATTCTTCTTAGCACATACCGGGCCCATTCATCCACTGCAAATGTGGGAAACTCTACATATTAGATGAATTTCTTCTCTTCTAAAACTTTGTATTCTTCCTTCAGGTAAAATTGATCATCACTTAAATGCTTTTGATATAAGTCTGTGAATCTGCTATCGCTGTTCTCATCTAGGGAAACATGGATATATGCCCTAACATCTCCCACATATAGAACTCCGTATGGTATACCTAAGAATGTACCCATTGGATCAACTTCAGTTTCTTTGTGGGGATGTTTCTTGAATTTAGGTCATGGTCTCTTAGTAATATCAACAATTTGTAGCATCACCATCTCAGGATTTTAACAGATTCACAAATAGGGTTTGAACAGAAATACCTTGTTTCACTAAATTAGGGTTTCCTTTCTGTAAATTACTTCGAATGCTTCAAATCTTGGTTTTTATTGCTCAAATTCTACTTCAATCTCTCTGAATACCTGATAGCTTCAAGTACAAGGTGATTTAAGACTAAACAAGTTCCCTTTTATCCTTCGCATGACTTAACCTAATCGTCATTAATGCTTGTTCAAAAAAGCTATCTAACTTTTCTCTGATAGACACAGTCAATCAAAATTGCTCCGCAATGTACTGTACTTACTCACTTTCTTCCAAATTTTCTTCTAAAGGATTTTTCTTATCATATTCCACCATAGATCTCCATGCTGGATTCCAGCACCAACTGTCTGGCTGGGGGATTTAGATTTTTGACATTGCTCCCCCTGAGCCAGAGCTTTCAATTTACTTCCCAGAGGAATTATTTGCACTAGATACTGGTGTGGATCTAGCCTTAACCTCATTCACAACCCTTTTGATCTAGATCATACTCATCTCCTTCTTGGTTTCCACAGGATCAACTTTATTCTTGCCTTCAATATCTTTCCTACTCTATTTTCCTCTGTTGTGTAGGATAATCTCTTTCCACATTTTTTCTTCTACAGAATCTTGCAAGGTGTCTGAACTTGTTACAATAATAACAAACAACATTTCTCTAACCTTGATTTCTTCTGATATTTGAATTTGGCCTTGATCTGCATTGGTTAGCCATATGCCCAAATCTATTGCATGCAAAACATTTGCCATTGAAAGATTGACCATTCCTTGGATAGTTTGGCACATTTCTTGACACACTTCTGCATTCATTTGCTTTATGACCAATCTTCTTGCAATTGAAACATTGACCAGAGAAAGATGGAGCATTTTGATTTATTCTACTTCTACACTAAGTAGCTCTATGACCATACCTATTGCATTTGAAACAATAACCATTGAAAGATGGGTACCTTTGTCCATTTGGTTGCTTGACCTAAGGTCCTTTAGGTCTTCTTCTTTGATTCCTTACTGGATGATTTCTGCTTCTTCTTTAGATTTGTCTTGCCTTGAATTTGAACTTTCTCCCTTTTCAAATCCCAAACCTTGTTTATCATCTGGATACTTTTGACTTGGCTAGTAACTCATCAAGTTTAGCAGAACTTATTTTGAATTTTTCTTTGTAACTGTTGGCTACTTCTAGATCAAACTTTAAGAGCAGAACTTCTTTCCCCAATTTTTCACATTCTTCTAAATTGTCCTTCACAATTTGATTCAGACATTCCTCATTCTTAGTCTTTTCTTCAATCACCCTGAGAAGACTCTCTATGGATTCATTTGCTTGTTTTAGTTGCTCATATAATTCTTTCCTTCTTTCCTGAGATTTACTGATATGTTCTTTTAATTTCAGAATGCAATCATCATCTTCTTTGAAACTCTCCTCTAAATCCTTGATAGTAGCCTTGGAGTTGTCAAGATCTTCTAGAGCTGCTTCAAATTGTTCATTATTGACATATACTTGATTGCCAATTATAATGTTGCCAGGAGGATTTGCTTCAAGATAAGTGAGATACCTTTGTGTTGCCATGAGTGAACCTTCCTAGATCTTCCTCAAACTATTAGGCTTCTTCCAAGGAACCTTGCTCTGATACCAATTGTTGAATGTTAGGAACACTGAGAGGGGGGGTGAATCAGTGTTCCATAAAACTATTTATGCACTTTCACTTCTAACCATTTTCCAAATTTAATTAAACAATAACACAATATACAAATGAATACCAACCATAAAAACATGATACATGGACATCAGGATTTTTACATGGAAAACCCCAAGGTGGGGAAAAATCACAGAGAGTGTTAGCTCTCAAGAAATACTTTTATTATAGCAATATTGAAATACAAGAGGCTTACTGCCCAGAGCTCACTACTCAAAGGAGGCTCATTGCTTGAAGAAAGGAAAGAAGAAGAAGAAGGGTGGCTCACTACCAAAGATGAACTGCTGTGATCGTATCTACTTATGTATGATTACAGTTCCAATTACGCTTATGGATACTAACTCAAAACTCTTCATTTCAATCTGCTCCTATTTCTCTGCTCTGCTCTTACATATGCTTAAGATCTCTCTTTATTTGTTGCGGCTATTCTATCTTCGCATTCATATATATCACATCGCACAACACACTATATCAAACACTGAAATCCATCCTCTATTTATATCTGTAACTAAATCTTTCTCATGATCAGGTCGGCAAGCAAATTGTGAAACATGTATACCAAGTGTTATATCCTGTCGGCTTGTTCCTTAATAACATATATGATAGGTTCCTCTGTCACATCATAACTCATGCTGCAGACCAAATTGGAATCCAAAATTCATATCAAACATTCATTAGACATCACCAATCATACCTTTGTAACTGTAGATCATAATATTCTTATGTGGCAAGATGCGGATCTTTGAACTGATGACTCTATCTTTGTGAAATATTGTCAAACTGAATGCCGATACTTGGAAGCTTGTAGATGATCTTCTGGTAAACTTTAGAATCTAAAAATCTAGAATTATATACTTCTCATATGTTCTTACAACACCTCCAAACCACATACCAAAATATGCACTTGCGGAGGAATGCGGACTATTATGTTGTTCCCTATTCACTGTCTCTGTTGTACCTCTGTTCATTTGGACTTAGATATTTCTTCCAAGGGACTTTTGGAGAAAGTCAGGACTTGATTACTGGACTATAACAATATCAAACAATTATGAATATTATACCTGATCCCCATTTCTAGTTCTTCATTTGTGGAAACACACTGATCCACTTTCTGTCCCTTACTCTGTTTCTTGCCCATACTTAGTCATTTTTGCCAACCGGATCTGAATTCCAATAAGACCTTTCAAAGTTATGTCTTCCTGTCTTGCTGATGAGATCTTTGAGCCTTGTTGCCATCAATGACAACATACAACTCTATACCAGAGTAGTGTCTCTTTCCAACAATAGGTTCCTCTGAAACCTCCTCTTCTAGGTCCTTGCCCAGGTTGGCCTCTTCCTCTTCCTCTTTGCTCACCATTGTTTTGGTCATGAGGGCGGTAGGCATTATCTTCTCTCTAATTTTGACTGGTGTCAGCTTCTTCACTTTTCTTTTGATCTTCATTTTGGCCTCCATAGGATTTTCCACCAATCCTTCTACCTTAACCTCTTCCTCTTTGCTTGCTTTTGAATCTTTTATTTAGCTTTTCTTCCACCTTCAGGGAAAACTGGTATGCACCTTCTATGGTGGTCATTCTGACCAGGCTTAGCTCCTCTTGAATACTTGGCCTCAACCCATTAATGTAATAGGCTACCTTCTCCTTGTTGGCCTCTACATGGCTTGTCCAAATAGTAATCTTAGAAAAATATTCTATATACTCCTTAACAGACTTGTTACCTTGCTTCAATCCTTGCATCTTCTTGAACAACTCCATCTCATAGTCCATAAGAATGAACTACTTCTATAGTTTGTCCACCATTCGATCCCATTTGGTAATATTTCTTTTTCCTCTTCTATTTCTCTCCAACTGGACCTCCTTCCACCAAATACTAACATGGCCCTTCAACTTTGTTTTTATAAACTTGACTTGATCTAGATCCTCCACATCTTCATACTTGAAATATTCTTCCATATCATTGATCCAATCAATAAGCTACTCTAGATTCAAATCTCCAGAATAACTAGAAACTTCGATCCTGGGCCTCTTTATGATCTTCGAAATGGCCCTCAACAACATAAATTTTGTAGGATCTCTTGCAGCTTCTTGTTCTTCCTCAGATAGTTGTTCTTCAAACTCATCCTTGCTTTCTTCTCTTGTTCTCAGCTCAAACCCTCTTCGCAGCTCCTTTTGCAATGCATCAATTTATCTTTCCAGGGCTCTAAAACCCTCTTCCATGAAAGTATTTCTCCCAACATAGTTTCATCATGGACGTATTTTGATCTCTGCACCAAAGACACAACCTCAAGTCTTGGTGCAAATTGCCTCATGGTTAGTGATCTATCTACACACTCGGGAACCCTCACTCTGATACCACTTGATAAAGGGGGTAAATCATAAAGCACACAAAAATAGAAATTGCACACAGAAAATAGAATGTTCTTTTATTGATTTGGACAACTCATTACATTACAGAATCTCAAATACAATTAGAGGATGAATCCTCCACAGGCTGCAACACATTATAGCTTCCTATCTCAAGACTCTGGAATCTTCTATCTTTTGTAACCCCAAATTAGCTAGAGTTTCTATTTTCCCACCTTTTCTTGACTCTAAACTTTCCCCCTTATCCCTACTACTACCAAGAGTTCCCAAAAATGGTCATAAATAGCCCTTTTGGCAGCCTCCAGCCAAAATTTTGAAATTTGCAACTCCCTCCAAAAGTAGGTCAACTTTCAGGAAGCATAACTTTTGATCTGGATGTCCGATTGGCAAACCATTTGAAGCAACAAAAGCTCATGAAGTGAAATATGACACTAAAAATACATAAACAGATTTCCATAAACTTTTTGGGGAGTTATGGGATGTTTAAGTACTTTATATTTGATTTCAGAACTTTTATGGGAACCTCACAAAATTGAAGCTTTAATATCTTGAAATCTAGACATGATCTTGAGCTAAAATTTACCAAGAATGCTTATTTTACTATTCTGAATCTTTGGGGAAAATTTTGGGCTCACTAACCGCTTCTCTCATATAGACTTACTAAAAATAGTAAATTTTGGTATTCTAAGTCCTGTTGGAAACTTTGAAGATTCTGAATCATTATTCAAGCAAATGAGCATCTGAAAACACAAATTTTGAAAAGAAATGAAAACAAAGTCATCAATTTTAAATCAACGTTGTTTTTGGGTGATACAAGATTGCCCTTACACCTCTGGATGCTCCTACATCACTACATACCTATGAAAGATTCAAAATAAAAACCACAAACAAATCTCGAACCCAAACGATCACATGGCGGTAGGTAGAAGGATAGAAGGAGGTCTCAAAAATGGTGAAGGAATGGTAAAAACAATAGTTAAAATGAAAAGTAACTATGGGTTTAAAACATATAATCTAACATTAACGTCCATTAATTGTCGAGCATGTCGGGACATGAGTGTAGCTGTGAAGAAATTTTCTGCAACTACATGTGTAGTTGCAGAGAATTTTTCCACAATTACACATGTTTGAAACTCTAAAAAAAATGCAAATGCACTAAAAAATAGTGACACTACACATAAAGGAAAAAAGGCTAAGTCTGGAAAATTAACTTTCACATTTTTCAAAAGGTGAAAAGTGACCCAAATTGAAATGACTTTTTGAGGGGTTCAACTAGGCACAAGGCCATTCAAATTTTGTCTCAATTTGTGTTCTTAGAGGATGTGATCTATGAAACACACAAGCTTCATAGGGGTTATCCCAGTAATTTAGCTTGTGAAATTTGAGGATAACAGTTGACTCTAACTGGGGAGATTCCTTTGATCATATTTTTAAATGATCGAAGGGAGAAGAATCCCATAAATCTAAGTGCCTTCATCCAACCATTAGGCTATAGTGTCAGGTGACAAACACAACACAAGATCACAAAAACAAAAAGACCAACACATAAATATACAAATTGTATAAACTTATTTGTCGCTTCACTGAGTGAACAACTTCAAATGTTGTATATTGTGGGGTAGTAGAAAAGGTGTTCCTGTTGCAAGTATGGGCCTAACCGGTGTTCTCATTGATGTCAACATACTCATGTTGCATTAATGAGAGGGATTAGATGAGCAATGTGCTGAGGATATTTGAGAAAATTAGTCTCAATCAGGAACAGTGAAGAACAATGATGACAAGAAGGTAAAAGTCCTCAATAGGTTGAGGATCAGAGGATGCGGTTTAAAGGGTTTGTAGATATAAGTCTTGAGATGCTCCAGTCAAGTTTTCAGAGGTCCGCATGAAGATATGAAGAAGTTATGGTCGTTCAAGTAGAACCGGTTCTGGCAGGTGTTCGGAGGTGACAGAGTGTCACAGATAGGTCCGGTGAGATCCAGAATTTCATTATCTTGTTCTGTGGATCTGAGGGAGTGTTGAGAACATCCCTGTGAAGTATCAACTAGATTGGTTCATGGTATGAAGGTCCGTAAGAGCCTATTCATTTTTGACAGTGATGACAGACTGTGTTCTTGAACCTCCGGATGAAGGAGAGAAGAATTCCAGTAGGATGATGAAGTGCGGATGTTCTTGGTGATTCAGGGAAGGTTATGATGATCGTTGGATCATGTCCAATTCATGTTGGTGGTCCGCATTGAAGTTAGAGTTTGCATTAGAAGAATAACCATCGGATATTCGTGTTCTTCTTGAGACTGGCCGACCAAATGTATTACACGTCTTGTGGATGTTCTTGTAGGTGTTTACCGACTTAGATGATTGTTCCTAAGTCGATGCCTTGTATAAATAAGGGATTGTGAAGTCATTTTGGAGTGTGTCTTGTGGTGATGAGTGTGTGGTAGCGAGGAGAAGTGTGAAAGGTAGAGCAGAAGTATTGGGCTTAAATGGAACTGATTCAAGCATGGTAAAGATGTTATTCTCTAGTTCATGAAGGTGATACTTATTTCTTTGTAGACAGTGTGTCTCTTGTAGGCAGTGAGCCTCTTGTGAGTAGTGTGCTCAGGCAGTGAGCCCTAATTGGCATGTGCCATTTGTTATTTCTATTCTTCTAATAAAGAATACATTCTTGGGTTAATCACCCCATGGTTTTTCCCTTAACCGGGTTTTCCACATCAAAATCTTGGTGTCTTATGTGTTGATATGTTTCTGCTTTTGTTTTGAATGCATTATGGTTCATGAATAAAATTATGCTAATCACTAAAGAAGATTTAAGTGTTTAATTAGACAAAGTTTTGCACAAATGATTCACCCCTCCTCTCAGTTGTGTACCTTAAGTCTAACAATTGGTATCAGAGCTAAGTTCCTCTAAAAGGAGCTTAACCACTTGAGGAGATCCAGGATGTCGTCATACAAGAAGGATAGTCTGAAGTTTGATGGAACCAACTTTCTCTTTGGAAAGGTGGCATGAAATGTCACTTGCAGTATATGGGAATGGCGTACTGGTCCATGGTCACAAAAGTGTATGTACCTCCACAGGGTGGTCTGACAACCCTAAATGAAATCACAGATGCTAAAAACAATCTACAAACCAAAGAGGCTCTTCTAAGCACATTAACTGACTCAGAGCTCTCAAATGTTATTGACCTACCAACTACCTATGAGATCTGGATTAAACTGAAACTTTTGCATGAAGGAGATGAGTATGTTAAATGTGCAAGGTTACAGAGTCTAAAAGGGAAATTTGAAAAACTGAAGATGAGAGATGATGAAAATATTACCACTTTTATGCCAAGAGTGAATGAGCTAGTTTGTGGAATTAGAAATTCTGGTGGAGTCTTGGATGAAAATGAGATTGTTGGTAAAATTCTTAGATCCCTTCCTGCCTCTTGCAAAATCAAGGTTGCTGCCATTGATGAATTCAAAGCCCATACAACTATCACAAGAGACCAATTGGCTAGCAAACTGGCTGCTTTTGAAATGACTGAGTTTGGAGATGATCCCCCCAAAACTAAATCTGCATTCAAAGCCAGTGCCTCTGTGAAAGGTAAATAAGGATTTGATCTAGGAGAGAACTCATCAAGGAAACTATCATGGTATGAAAAAGAAAGAAAAGACCTGGAAGAAGAAGAAGTAGAAATTGCTCAACTTGCAGCCCTCATTGCAAAGAGACTGCCAAGAGGATCCAGTAAGTATGAAGGAAAATTGCCTTTTAAGTGTTTTAACTGCAATAAGATTGGTCATTTTGCCTCAAGATGTCTAGAAAGATTTTCAAAGCCAAATCCTAACTGATCAAGGTTCCAAAAGAATTGTTACTATGTTCATGAAGAAGATGATAATGAAGGAGTAACAGATGATGAATTAGAGACAGGAAACAAATTTGGAAGTGAATGGGTGTTTATTGCCATCAAGGAAGAAGAACCAATATCCTTTGTATCTATCAATCATAAAGTTGTAGAAAGAGCTTTGGCTACCCAAGTTGAAGAAAAGAATGATTGGGTCATTGACAGTGGTTGCTCTCACCACATGACAGGTGACAAAAATAAATTCATAGATTTGGAAAGGTATGAAGGAGGAGTGGTGAAGTTTGGTGATAATTCTGCTGGTAGAATCAGAGGAAGAGGAACTATTTCTTTTGATGGAAGAAACAAAACTGGTAATGTATTGTATGTTGAAGGTTTGAAGCACAATCTTCTCAGTGTTGCACAGTTGGTGGACAAAGGCTATGATCTCTGATTCAAGGATGGAAAATGCAAAATCTTTGAAAGATCTGGAATAGAGATTGCATCTAGTGCTCAAACTAAAGGTAATATCTTCCACTTGGTTGGTACTGGTAAAAGATGCTTATTTGTTCAAGTTGATCAGAGTTGGTTATGGCATAGAAGGATGTGTCATGTGAATTTTGATAATATCATCAAGATAAGTAATACTCAGGCTATAAGAGATCTTCCAAAATTGGTGAAACCTACTAACAGCTTGTGCAAGGAATGTCAGTTGGGTAAGCTGAGCAAAGTCACATTCAAAAGCAAGGAATTGTCTTCTACCAGATTATTGGACTTAGTTCACACTGATCTTTGTAGTCTGGCAAGAACCAGAAGTATTCAAGGTGATAGATACTTCATGCTGCTAATAGATGACTATTCCCGGATTATGTGGGTAACCTTTCTAAAGGAGAAATTAGAAGCTCTTGAGAAATTCAAAATATTCAAGGCTATGGTAGAGAATGAAACAGGAATAAAGTTGAAATGTCTAAGGTCTGATAGAGGTGGAGAATTCACATCCGGTGAGTTCATAGAATTCTATGAGAAACATGGAATTAAGAGACAGTTGTCTGCTCCAAGGACTCTACAGCAGAATGGAGTAGTGGAGAGAAAGAACTGGACCATCCAGGAAGCATCTAGGACCATGATGATGGAAGCAAATATTCCTCAAATCTATTGGAGAGAAGCTGCCAGAACTGTAGTCTATACTCTTAATCGAGTTCAAATTAGAAGCAATACCGATAAGACCCCTTATGAACTCTAGTTTGGCATTACTCCTACTGTAAGATATTTCAGAGTCTTTGGTAGCAAATGTTACATCAAAAGAGATGAAGATTTAGGCAAGTTTGATGCTAGAAGTGATGACAGAATATTCTTGGGTTACTCTACTCAAAGCAAAGCATACCGGTTTTATAACAAGAGACTAAGAAAGAAGATAGAAAGTACAAATGTGAAGGTTGATGAGGGAATAGAGAAACCCTCAAGGTTTTATGAATATGATGAAGATGATCAGAATGGTGTTCTGGTTCAAGGAGCTCAATCCTCTTCTAAAAGTCAGATTCAGACTGATCTGGTAAATCAGGAAGAAGAGATAGGTCTGAATGAGCCTGATCAAGAAGCAAAAGTACAAGAAACTCCCAAAGTTCCAAGGTATGTAAGACTGAACCACTCTGAAGATCAGATCATAGGTGACAAAAGCAAAGTTGTGCAAACTAGAAGGAAAATTGCTCAAAATTTAGATGAATATTATCTGATTTCAAAGATTAAACCTAAGACAATAAATGAAGCCTGCAATGATGAAAACTAGACCAAAGCAATGGAGGAAGAGTTGATGCAAATTGAGAAAAATCACACTTGGGATCTTGTTCCCAGACCTAGAAACAAGAATGTGATTGGAACCAAATGGGTCTTTTGGAACAAACTAAATGAAGTTGGTGAAGTAATCAGAAATAAAGCCAGATTGGTCTGCAAAGGCTACTCTCAAATAGAAGGGATTGATTTTGAAGAAACCTTTGCTCCAGTGGCAAGAATTAAAGCAGTTAGATTATTTCTTGCATTTGCTGCCTTCAAGGATTTCAAGGTGTATCAGATGGATGTCAAGTATGCCTTCTTAAATGGTGACTTAGAAGAAGTGTACATTGAACAAATGGATGGTTTTCAATTATCTGAGCATGGTGATATGGTCTGCAAATTGAAGAAGGCACTGTATGGACTAAAGCAAGCCCCAAGAGCCTGGTATGAAAGACTGGACAAACATCTTTTGAAGATTGGTTTCAACAAAGGTACTGTTGACAGTAACCTATATTTCAAAATTGATCATGAAAATATCTTGATTGTTGAAGTATTTGTTGATGATATCATCTTTAGAGGAAGAGACAGTATGTGTAAAACCTTTGCAAATCAAATGAAAAGTGAGTTTGAGATGTCAATGCTCGGTGAAATGAATTTCTTCTTGGGTCTACAAATTACTCAGACAAAGAAAGGAATATTTATTTCTCAGACCAAATATGTGAAAGAATTGTTGAGGAAATTTGGAATGGAAGATTCAAAGCCAATGAACACTCCCATGGCAACCGGATGTAAGTTGAGCAAAGATGATGACTCCCCTAAGGCAGATCAAACAAAGTACAAATCAATGATTGGAGGATTATTGTATCTCACTCAAACTAGACCAGATATAATGTAGGTTGTTGGTCTTGTTGCAAGATTTCAAGCTGATCCTAGAGAATCTCATGTCATGGCAATCAAAAGGATTTTTAGGTACCTAAAAGGAATAGTTGAGTATGGTCTGTGGTATCCTAGAGATCATAATTTTTCTCTTCATGCATATACAAATGCAGATTGGGCAGGAGATGTGGATGACGGGAAGAGTACCAGTGGTGGAGCATTCTTTTTGGGAAAAAGATTGGTTTCTTGGCTAAGCAAGAAACAAGAGGCAATATACCTGTCTACAACTGAAGCAGAATACATTGCAGTAGTAGGTAGTTACACTCAAGTTTTGTGGATGAAGCAGATGCTAAGAGATATTAAAGTAGAATATGAGGAGCCTATCACAATTTTCTGTGATAATTCAAGTGCAATAAATATTTCTAAGAATCCAGTGTTGCATTCTAAGACTAAGCATATATCTATCAAGTTTCACTTTCTGATAGAGCAAGTAAACAAGGATGAAGTTAGATTGGAGTATGTGCCCTCCAAGGATCAGATTGCAGATATCTTTACTAAACCTCTTCCCAAGGACTCTTTCGAGTATCTCAGGGAGAAGTTAGGGGTTATTGCCCCTCCGGTGATGAACTAGGATGCACTGATGTGCATCAATCTAGTGGATATCACAGTCATATCTTGTGATCTAGATTGATGATAGGGTGCTGCTACTTAGGGGGAGTAGCTGGTATGTTATGAAGTAATGGAGTTGCAAGTATGAGCCCTTTACCATTGATGTTAAAGGGGGAGAGAAGACATGTGGAAAACAAGTGAAAAACAAGTGGTTTCTGATCAAAGGGGGAGCAATAAAGGAAGAGAAGACATGTGAATAGTTGTTGCTGTTAGGGGGAGTTGTGACAGCAAGGAGAAGTTCTTGTCTTGATGGTTTTTCACATCATATGTTGCCATAAATGACAAAGGGGGAGATTGTTGCAAGTATGCGCCTAACCATTGTTGTCATTCATGTCAACATACTCATGTTGCATTAATGAGAAGGATTAGATGAGCAGTGTGCTGAGGATACTTGAGAAAATTAGTCTCAATCAGGAACAGTGAAGAACAGTGATGACAAGAAGGTAAAAGTCCTCAATAGGTTGAGGATCAGAGGATGCAGTTTAAAGGGTTTGTAGATATAAGTCTTGAGATGCTCCAGTCAAGTTTTTAGAGGTCTGCATGAAGATCTGAAGAAGTTATGGTCGCTCAAGTAGAACCAGTTCTGGCAGGTGTTCAGAGGTGACAGAGTGTCACAGATAGGTCCGGTGAGATCCAGAATTTCATTATCCCATTCTATGGATTTGAGGGAATGTTGAGGACGTCCCTATGAAGTATCAACTAGATTAGTTCATGGTTTGAAGGTTTGGAATAGCCTATTGATTTTTGACAGTGATGACAGACTGTGTTCTTGAACCTCCAGATGAAGGAGAGAAGAATTCCAGTAGGATGATGAAGTGTGGATGTTCTTGGTGAATCAGGGAAGGTTATGATGATCATTGGATCATGTCCAGCTCATGTTGGTGGTCCACATTGAAGTTAGAGTTTGCATTAGAAGAATAACCACCGGATATTCGTGTTCTTCTTGAGACTGGCCGACCGGATGTATTACACGTCTTGCGAATGTTCTTGTAGGTGTTTGCCGACTTAGATGATTGTTCCTAAGTCGATGCCTTGTATAATTAAGGGATTGTGAATTCATTTTGGTGTGTGTCTTGTGGTGATGAGTGTGTGGTAGCGAGGAGAAATGTGAAAGGTAGAGCATAAGTATTGGGCTTAAATGGAACTGATTCAAGCATGGTGAAGATGCTATTCTCCAATTCATGAAGGTGATACTTATTTCTTTGTAGACAGTGTGTCTCTTGTAGGCAGTGAGCCTCTTGTGAGCAGTGTGCTTGGGCAGTGAGCCCTAATTGGCATGTGCCATTTGTTCTTTCTATTCTTCTAACAGAGAATACATTCTTGGGTTAATCACCCCGTGGTTTTTCCATTAACTGGGTTTTCCACGTCAAAATCTTGGTGTCGTATGTGTTGATATGTTTCTACTTTTGATTTGAATGCATTATGGTTCATGATTAAATTTCTGCTAATCACTAAAGAAGATTTAAGTGTTTAATTAGACAAAGTTTCGCACAACTGATTCACCCCCCCTCTCAGTTGTGTGCCCTAAGTCTAATAGTTCCATCTTGATATGCCAAAAGAAAACTATTTTCACCATAGAATTGGTGAATCACAAAAGGGCCTCTCCACAAAGAATCAAATTTTTCATGCATCCCCTTCGGCTCTCTTCTCTTTTCCCATAATAGAACTAGATCTCCCACCTAAAAATCTTGAGGCTTGGCCTTCTTGTCAAAGAGCATCTTGACTTGACTTTGATGCTCCACAATGCGGTCCACCACCTTTATGCATTGTTCCTTAATTTCAGTAAGAAACATAACACGCTTGTCAATGGAACTATCAAATGTCTCATCCTCTAGTGCTTAGCCAACCTTAGTGTAGGCAACACCAATGAGATAGGTATCTCGACATTCAAACCATACAAAAGCTAAAAAGGAGACATGCAAATTTCTTGCTTGGGAATGATACGATCTACCCACAACACATCATACAATGCCTTATGCCAGGATCTTTGATTTTCATCAACTAACTTCCTGATTATGGTGAACAAGTTCTTGTTGCTTGATTTGGCTTGACCATTCCCTTGGGGGTAATAATCAGAAGAATAAGCAAGCGTGATACCATACTCAAAATAGAACTCAATTATCTCATGAGATGAGAAACAAGTAGCATTGTCTACTACTATTTTTCTAGGTACTCCAAACCTTGAGATAATGTTCTCCTTGAGGAAGTTACAAACAACCTCTGAAGTGGCATGTTTAACAAGAATTGCCTCCACCCACTTGGTGAAATAGTCAGTAGCTATGAGAACATAACTATGACCTACACTTGATGGTGCATTCACTACACCAATGAAGTTGATACCCCATTGTTGGAAAGACTCTTCAATCACTACTAGATTGAGGGGTAGAGCTACCAACTTGGGTTTTCCCACAAACTACTGGCACAATTTGCACTTACGCACCCAAGCGTATGCATCCTAAAAAAGTGTTGGCCAATAGTACCTTGCTCGCAAAATTTTGTGAGATGTAACTGGAGCTAAAAAATGTCCACCACATGCTAAGCTATGAAAAGACTCCAACAACTTGCCTTGTTGTGATTTGTCCACACATCACAGAAAAATTTTGTCAATGCTATGCTTATACAAACTGTTGTCCCACATAATGAAGTTTGCAGCCTTAAGCTTGATTTTCCTTTTCTCTTTATATGAAAAATGCTCTGGACATTCTCCATATGTGAGGAACTGTGCAATGTTGGAATACCACTCGTCCATTGTGCTTATGAACAAGACTGTGGGAAATCCTTCGGTATTTTCTTCCTCATCATCAGATATCTCTTCTAGTTTGTTGTTGACAATAAGCTGACATAAACCCTTCCCACATACTAGCTTGGTGGGCTTAATCTCCATGCCATACTCTTGGATCTTTGCGATCCAATTACCTCTCTTACTCCTAAATTATTGTTGAGTCAAGATAGACTTGACTATTGAATCAGGCACCAACGCTATAGTATGGGAATTGAGAATGTAATACCTGAAATGCTTAACCACTTTTTGAAAGGAAGCTCGGTGTGCGAAAATCACTTCCTACACTAATCTAATGAGGGGAGGAGAGTGCAAATTCATTTTTATCTTTACAATTACAGATTATGTTAACCCACTAGTAGAGATATTATAGCAAACACATACACAAGAATGTAAGACAGAAGAAGAGAGACATAAGATATACATGGGGAAAACCCTTATCAGGTGAAAAACCCCACACTCCAAAACATAGCCCAAATGTATTCCATAAATAATGAAGGTTACAATACAGTCACAGAGCCAATGCTCTTGCAGAAGTCTTCAACACTCATATCTAGAGACAAACCAACAACATAATAGTACCTGTCAATCACATAATACATCACCTCTCCAAAGCACCTATTTATAAAGAACATACAAGGAAAAAATGGCTCCACATTGAGATGGGAGTCCAACATGGCCTCATGGCCCAAAACCCACACCTATGGACACTTGTCCAACACTGTAGGATGTTCCTAACAGTTGTCAAGTCAACCCATCCCAAGGAGGTCGCCTATTTCCAAAATGTGCAATGACAGATGCTCTTAGGACTTTTACAACCGTCATAGAATCTGTCATAGCTGTCATAACTTGCAACTGTAAGAGAATATATCATACACAAGCTATAAATAGCGTATTCTCTTACAACATGTCATAGTCCACCTTGGGGTGCCCAAAGATGCCTTTTTCAAAGATGCTTCTCGACACATGTCCATACCTATCATAGGATCTTCTATTTCTGACTCTTACATGTCATAACTTTGTCATAGGAATTTGTCATGACCGTTTTGGTCAATATTCCCTTACACACATTCCAAGATGACAACATAGGATTTGCATCCTAATTATACAATAGGCAATAAATAAATAAATACAATGAAATAATAAAAGGAATTACCAAGGTTGAGACACCTTGATTCCCAACATTCTCCCACTTGTCAAACACCTTGTAAGAGCTAATAGAAATAACAGGATTTAACTACTATAGGCCAAGAGGCCCATAGACTCCAAACACCATCTAAACTTCTTTGTGCCCACTAGCTTTGTTAATGCATCTGCAACATTCTTCAAAGTATCTACCTTCTCCAAATTTACCTTCCCATCCTCTACTATGTCTCGCAGGAAGTGAAACTGTACATCAATGTGCTTTGTTCTGGCATGGAAAGTTAGATTCTTCACAAGGCAAATACCACTCTGACTGTCACAACAAATCATAATCTATCGTGCATCAACACCAATATCTGAACACAATCTCTTAAGCCAATTGCTTCCTTGCAAGCATGACTTGCTGCCATGTACTCAGCTTCTATCGTGGACAAAGCAACCATAGGTTGTCACTTACTCATCCAACTAATTGCACCACCAAACATAGTGAACACATAGGCACTGGTGGATCTCCTACTGTCAATGTCACCTACCCAATTAGAATCCACAAATCCATGAATACAAACTGAATGCGGAGGTCCTGTAACATTACCATGATAGCATATGGAATACTTGGAAGTACCCCTCAAATATCTAAACACTCACTTAACTGCATCCCAATGTACCCGTCCAGGATTAGCCATAAATTGACTAAGGACTCCCACTGCTTGGGCAATGTCTGGTCTTGTGCAGACCATAGCATACATCAAACTACCAAAAATACTAGTATAAGGTACTCTGCTCATGTCCTCCACCTCACTAGGACATTTTGGACAATCATTAATAGACAATTTTGTCCCCAATAAAATAGGAATACACAATGGTCTACAATCTGCCATGCTGAACCTATCCAACAAGGTCCTCACATACTTACTTTGGCTTAACCAAAGTTTTTTGTTAGCTCTATCTCTTTTGATTTCCATTCCCAGAATGTACCTGGCTGCCCCTAGATTTTTCATCTCAAACTGTGATGACAACTGAGACTTCAAATCAGAAATCATATTCTTATCATTCTCAATCAATAGCATATCGGCAACATACAATGCGATAATGAGAATGCGATCATTGTCAAATTTGCAATACACACAATGATCTAATTTCGATCATAGATATCCAATCGACAACACAAAGGCATCAAACTTCAAGTACCACATCCTAGGAGACTGCTTCAAACCATACAAAGACTTCTTTAACTTGCAAACCAAATTTTCTTTACCTTACTCTATGTAATGCTCTGGCTATGACATGTAAATCTCTTCCTCCAAATCACCATGAAGGAAAGTTGTCTTCACATCCATCTATTCTACCTCTAAGTCATAAGCAATTACAAGAGATAACAGAAATTGAATGGATGTCAGCTTTGCAATGGGAGAGAAAATTTCACCATAATCAATTCCCTCCACTTGTGAATACCCCTTCGCAACCAATCTAGCCTTGTACTTTTCAACACTACCATCTACATTGAATTTCTTCTTGAACACCCATTTGCATCCAACGGGTTTCTGTCCTTCAGGCAAAGGCACCAAGTCCCATGTTTTATTCTTTTCCAAAGAAGCCATCTCATCTTCCATGGCCTCCTTCCAGGAACCTACATCTTTCATGCCCATAGTCTCTTTCATAGTTCTAGGCTCATCAGTGTTAGTAAGTAAAGCAAAAGCACAACTAGAATCAAGTAATGAATAACCAAACCTATCAAGTTGCTTTCTTGTTCATGTAGACCTTCTCAATGAATGAGGTTGAGGTTCTACTTCTTCTTCTGAGATTTCAGAGCTGCTAGAACTCTCCTCTTCATCAGGTCTCACAAGGTCTGTCTACTCAGTCTTCTCAGGGGTAGAAGGAAACTGAACCGCATCCTCTTTCTTTTCTATTTGTTCTGGCTGTAGAACAACAGAAGAATGTGTTAGCTCTCTGAAGATAACACTTTTGCTATACAACACTTTTTCAGCCACAAGATCCCAAAGCTTGTATCCTTTCACACTGACACCATAGCCAATGAAAATACACTTAACAGCCTTGTTCTCCAATTTAGACCATTTCTCCCTAGGCACATGTGCATATGCCTCACAACCAAAAACATAAAGATGTCTAACTGAGGGCTTCTTACCAGACCACACCTCTGTAGGTGTCTTACCAACAAGAGCTGATGTAGGAGACCTATTTACTAGGTAGCAAGCAGTGGCAATAGCTTCATCCCAAAACTTTTGTTTGAGGCTTGCTCCATTAGGCATACTCCTAGCCTTCTCCATCAGTGTCCTATTCATCCTCTCTACAACTCCATTTTGCTGCAAGGTGTATGGAGTTGTCTTATGTCTTTCAATCCCTTGCTATTTATAGAACTTATCAAATTCTGCTGAACAAAACACACCACCGTTATCAGTTCTCAGACACATAATCCTTTTACTAGTCTAATTTTCAACAAAGGCTTTAAACTCTTTAAACCGACTAAAGACTTTAGTCTTGCTTCTGATAAAATAAACCCATGTCCTTCTACTATAGTCATCTATGAAAGATACAAAATATATAGATTTGGAAATTAAAGGAACATTAACAGGACCAAACACATTAGAAGACTTGTGAGAACTAGTGTAAAATTGAAGACGGTTTTGTTTTCCATATACACAATGTTCACAAAATTCAAACTCGAGATTACAATCATTTAACCCCTCAACGAGGTTTTTTATTTTTTAGGGTTCTAAGACCCTTCTCACCAATGTAGCCATATCTCAAATGCCATAACATAGTCTTTTCAGCTGGAAGCTTAACTTCCAAAGCATGTGCACTACCATCAGAATTAGTTACAACAAATTTCTTCACTGCTCATTCAGATGGTGGGGATGAAGTAACTACAGCTCTTTTCTTCAAGTCAGAAAAACTATTGCACTGTGAAGTGCATGCCTCTAGCTGAAACAGAGTACCTCTCTGAGTACCCTTTGCAAGCACCATAGATCCTCTAGTCATCTTGCATCCATCCTTCGAAAAGACAACCTACACACTTGCATCATTCAACATACTTATAGAAAACAAGTTCTGTGCTAGGCCTGGGATGTGCATAACCCCAGCGATCCCCTTCACTCGTCCATCAGGGAATCAGATTGAGACTCTTCCATGACCAACAATCTTCAAATGAGAATCATCACCCAGGTACACTCTTCCACCATCAAACTCTTCATATTCTGTAAACCAGTCTCGATGCAAGGTCATGTGGAAAGGTGCACCAGAATCAATCAACCACACATCATCAGATGCATGGGTGGCCAGGGCTGCGATGAAGTCATCACCATCATCTTGTGACTTGTTAGAATCTAAATCAGGAGTGTTCTTCTTCTTCTTTTTCTTCTCCTCTTTGCATTCCTTTTAGAAATGCCCTATTTTCCCATAGTTCCAGTAGAGAGCCTTGGCTTTCTAGGAAATTTGGATCTCCCACAGGATTTGGATCTACCCTTTTCACCTTTCTTATCCTTCTTCTTCCCTTCTCTTTGGGTCTTGCATGAACCGCAAGAGCTTCTTTGGCTGACTCAAATGTCTTCCTCTACATTTCTTCAGATAACAGTGAGGACACCACATCTTCCATCTTGAAGGCAGTAGTGGTGCTTTCGATAGCCATGACAAGATGATCCCACAAATCTAGCAAAGAACAAAGCAGGGTCATAAACTGATCCTCCTCCTCCATTTTCACACCCATAGATGTCAACTGTGCAACAATCATGTTGAAAGCATTCATATGGTCCGCAACAGATCCTCTATCTTCCATCTTCAAAGCAAACAACTTGTTTTTCAGAAAGAGCTTGTTCACCAAGGACTTGGCCTAATAAACATCTCCCAGTTTTTTCCAAAGTTCTTTCATAATCTTCTCCTCATGGACATTCAATAGGATAGAGTCAGCTCAACAAAGTCTTATAAGACCCTTAGCCTTCCGATCTTTGAGGTCCCAATCATCTTGTGACATTGTTGTAGGTTTTGTTCCATCAACGGTTTCCCATAGGTCACGATCAACAAGTAGGTCCTCCATCTTGAGTTTCCACAACTTGAAATTAGTGCCATTAAATTTCTCCACCTCTAATCTTCTGCATGTGGTTGCCATCTCCTTCCCGCAAGAAGATACAGAATACTCTGTACAAACTCCCACTCAACCTAAGATTAGCTCAAAAACACCCTACCCAGCAGCTAGAACCAAAACTGGCCAGGCTCTGATACCAACTGAAAGGAAGCTAGGTGTGTGGAAATCACTTCCTACACTAATCTAATGAGGGGAGGAGAGTGCAAATTTAATTTTATCTTTACAATTACAAATTATGTTAACCCACTAGTAGAGATATTGCAACAAACACATACACAAGAATGTAAGACAAAAGAAGAGAGACACAAGATATACGTGGGGAAAACCCTTATCAGGTGAAAAATGCCACACTCCAAAACACAGCTCAAATGTATTCCATAAATAATGGTTACAATACAGTCACAGAGCTAATGCTCTTGCAGAAGTCTTCGACACTCATATTTGGAGACAAACCACAACATAACAGTACCTGTCAATCACATAATGCATCACCTCTCCAAAGCACCTGTTTATAAAGACCATACAAAGTAAAAATGGTTCCACATTGAGATGGGCGTCAAACATGGCCTCATGGACCAAACCCACACCTATGGACACTTGTCCAACACTATACTATGTTCCTGACACTTGTCAAGTCACCCCATCCCAAGGAGGTCACCTATTTCCAAAATGGGCAATGATAGATGCTCTTACAACTCTTACAACCATCACAGAATTTGTCATAGCTGTCATAACTTACAGTTGTAAGAGAATCTATCATACATAGGCTATAAATAGCATATTCTCTTACAACATGTCATAGTCCACCTTGGGGCACCCAAATATGCCTTTTTCAAAGATACTTCTCGACACATGTCCATACCTATCATAAGATCTTCTATTTCTGACTCTTAAATGTCATAACTTTGTCATAGGAATCTGTCATGACCATTTTGGTCAATATTCCCTTACACACATTCTAAGATGCCGACACATGGAAAAATATTCCTACCACTAAGTGGGATGCCTATCTCCTCATGTGAGGACAAATTTACATGTGGTCATATGCCATGAAGGATGACACATCACTGTGCCAACTCCCACAAGATGACAACATAGGATTTGCATCCTAATTATACAATAGGCAATAAATAAATAAATACAATGAAATAATACAAGGAATTACCAAGGTTGAGACACCTTAATTCTAAACACTTTTACCACAACATAATCATGTTTCTCCATTGGTGAGTACTTGAGTTCATGAGTCTTTAGAGAATAACTCATGAAATCTATTGGAGATTCAATCCCTTCTCTATTTTGTTGCACCAAGATGGCGGATAGAGTATGCTCTGAAGCATAGTTGTACATGATGAATTCTTTGGTATAGTCTAGATAGACTAAGACTAGAGCATGAGCAATTGCCTTTTTTATATCATTGAATGCATCTTTCCCTTCTACACTCTAATGGAAGGTTGATTTTCCTTTCATCATATCCACAATATGATGTGTTTTCTCAACAAAATATAGAACAAATCTTCACATGAAGTTTACCTTACCAAAGAATGAATGTAATGTTGTCTTACTATAAGGCATGGTAAGAATCTAAATGGATTGGACCCATTTTGTATCAATCTTAGTACCTTCCTTAGACACAATGTGCCTAAGAAGCTTACCTTATGTAACCCTAAAAATGGATTTTTCAGGATTGAGTGAGATACCATGCTGATGACACCTTTCAAGTATTTGCCATAAGTGATGACAATGATCTTGACGATTCTAGGAAAAAATAGTCAAATCATTAAGGTAGACTACAATAAACTTACCTGTCTCAACATGAAAAGCTAGGTGCATTGCCCTTTGAAAAGTGGCACTAGCATCAATCAACCCAAAAGGCATTTTGTGATATGCAAAAGTGTCCCATGGAGTAGTGAAGGCAGTTTTGTGCTAGTCTTCTTCACGTACCTCAACTTGGTTGTACCTTGAAAAGCCATCTAACATAGACAACATTTCTGAACCTATCACCGTTTGTAGAACTTGATCCATTATAGGCAATGGGTAATTATCTTTTAGTGGCAATTGATTCAGATTATGAAAATCCATACAAGTGTGGATTTCTCCATTCTTCTTTCTTGTCGGAACTATATTAGCTATCCATGTTGAGTGATGGATAGGAAAAATAATTATAGCATTCAACATCTTTTGGATCTTAGCAAGAATGGTGTTTGAGGTCTTTAGGTTGTACTGTCATTGTTTCTTCTTATGAGGTAGAGAACCTAACTTGAGAGGAATCTCATGTTGAACTTGTTTGGGATGGAAAGACTTCAAATCATCATATGAACAAGCTAGCACATCAATGTACTACTGTATAAGTATTACACACTTTTTCTTTTCATCCAATGAGCAACATTTCCCAATATTCACCATTTTGGGATCATCTTCTGTACCCAGATTGATTTGCTCAACCTCTGTCGATGAATCTAGTCCAGATTGTTGTTGTCGTTTGATAAAGTGATCGTGTTTATCAAAACAAAGACCACTCCTTTGGGAATCTTATTCCCTTTCAACTGTAAGACTTCTTCACTAGTTTCCTGATTCACTTAAGAGATTGATTCCCGAGGAGGAGAATTACTCCTCTAAAGATATAAATCACTGAAATTTTCTATTTTCTCCAAAAAGGTGATGATTTGATCATCACTGTTGAATATTTTCCAATGATTGGCATTATCAGGAATGTTGGGTTGAAATACCAATTCAATAGTATACTTACTTCCCTTGAAATCCTTGTGAGGAACCATGAGAGTAGTTGATACAGCCAAAGAATATTCCCTGTCATTGTATTCCATTGGGACTACAGATATGTTAAAGGCATCAAAATCTTTAATCTAATCCCAAACACAATCGTGATAATGCCTTAACCTTTCATTCTTTGTTTGATATAAATTTCTCACCTAACAAATAATCAGCTCAACATCACCTTGCACATGAAGATTCTTAATTCCTTTCTTCTATGTAACATCCATTTCTAACATCAAAGCTTCATACTCCGCAGAGTTGTTAGTGTTGTCAAATTCCAACTTGAAAGAAAAGGGGAAAATCTTTCCTTCTGGGGATATAAGAACTATCCCCCCTCCATATTCGATGGAAGAACAACTGCCATCAAACTCTAAAGTCCAACATCATTTGAACTTCCTACTTTGATAGTTTCAAAATCTAGAATCTCTTCACTTGAAGAGGATGATTCATCAATTACCTTACCTTCACTTGGAACATCATCCGATGACTCAGGAACTTCATCAGTAGTCAAGAAATAGGTGCCCATTCTAGAGGACTCAAAAAGAATCTAAGCTTTTGGATCTGTAGACTTTGTCATGGTGTACTTAGCTTCCCTTTCTGGATGAAGTTTTTGCATAACACCTTTGTTAGGTATTCTCGCCTCAAACCAATCCATGTTGATCTCACCACCAACATCCTTGCAAAAGTTCTGCCCCAACAATATTCCATATGAGGCTGGGACATTAGCTACAAGAACCATCATCTTTATTCTCTTCTTAGGAAAAGAAACAAATGCAAACTGAGCATCTTTGACTTGTGCTATGAGGGGCACTTGCTTGGTTTCCATAGAAAAGTAATGACCAAAGGTATTTGTCAGAGTTAATCCCAAAGCATTAGCTACTTTGGCTAGCATCACGTTATCGGGGGCACCCGAATCAATGATGCAATTGCTAAGTTTATGACCATTGAAAAGTAAGGAAATATAGAAAGGTTCTATTTGCCCAGGAGTAGATGAAGGAGTCGCAAAAAGGTTACTTTGTGTAGGCTTTGGTTTAGGAGCAACAAGTGCACTTTTGGAAGAGTCTTGACCAGGATGAGCTCCTTTGTTTTTGACAAACTTGACTAGTCTCTCAATTTGTTTGGGGTTGGCTTGAAGATATTCAACCTCTGACATTTAGATTTTAGTCTTCTTAGCATGATATGGACTTCCTGAAGAAGACAAGGGATTTTCACTTTAGGGTTTTGGATTCGGTGCACTAGGTCTAGATACAGAAGAAGAAGCATGAGGATAGGGTGCACTTACTTGTTTGTTTCTTGCTATGTCCTTTGGCCGAATTGGTAAAGTAGTTCCCCTTTTAGCAATTGTGATCACCAGACATGGGTCATTGTTTGACTTGGGTCTATTAACCTCCTATTGATGATTCAATTGATTTTGAGAATGGGTGAAAACAACATTGTTGCAAGTATGTGCTATCGGTGTTGTCATTGATGTCAACAAGCTTGTGTTGTCATTGGTGTCAACTGTGTCTATTGATGAGATTGTTGTGAGTGCATGACGTGTTTGATTGAGCTGCTATGTTGAAGATGATTTGGTTGCCTTGGAGAGATGTTGAAGATGTTAAGAATGTGCTTCTATTGGTTGGTTTCCAAGTGCTTTTGAGAAAATTTGATTAATAAAGGAAATAGTGTGTTGAAGATGTGTTATCACTTAACAAAGTAGTGTTTTAGTCTTGCTCCGCATTTATTCCTTATTAAAGATCTACTTTTGTGGTTTGAATATGTTGTTCAAAGGTGTTTAGAGATGTTATATTCCAAATTTGGTGTTCTAGTTCGTTGTGCATAGAAAGTTGTGCTCACCATTGTGTGGACTATGTTTCTTGGTTGTGTAGAGGTGTCTAGGAGAAACTATTTTGCTCTGCATTTCTCCACATATTTGTTTCTAGCTTTGCAGTTTTGAATTTATGCTTATAAGGTATATATCTTTCTTCAGTTCAAGTGGTTCATAGTTTGGTGCTCTGCAAGTTCATTTCTTAAGTTGCAATTGATGACGGAGTAATCTAAGTTCTCCAGTGTGAACTTTCTTCAGGTGGAAGATGTTGCAAAGGATTTTGTTGGTTTTTAGGTGCTTGTGGATGTTTCTAGATCATTTTTAAGCTTGGAGTGTGGTCCACATGTTGTCTTTTGGTCTTGAGGAAGCATGCACTTAAAAGTTCATAGTGTTAACACAAGTTTGGCTGACTTGGTTGTTTACACTAATTAAGTTGTGCTTCGGTGATTGTGAAAGTGTGATGAAGCATGTAAGAGTGGATTTAGGTCTTTACTAAGATGTGATGTGGTCTGCATTCATTCCTTTCCTCTGTAGGAATGTTTATGTCCAAACCTAATTTAAATTTTATAGGTTAAGATGTGTTGTCGACCTTGGAGAATGATTTCAAGGTTGATGATGATATAAGTAAGTGTCAAGGATTTGTGACTATATGGATGTGTAATGAATATGATGTCTCTGATGCTGATTTGATCAGTGTAGTGAGAGATTTCATGTTTTAGGCTACTAGATGTAGTGAACAGAAGGTGTCTACTATTTTTCAATGTTGCTGCGAAGGTGATGTTTGTGTTGTGGTGAATATTGAGCTACATTGGAACTATATTCATGCATAGGTTAGATGCAATTATATCAGTTCATTCCTGGTAGTGATCCTTCTCTTCTATCTCTTTCTTCTAGATAGTGAGTCCTTGGGCAGTGAGCCTTTCTTACTTCTAGGCAATGAGCTCTCTGGCAGTGAGCCTTTCTTACTTCTAGGCAATGAGCTCTCTGGCAGTGAGCCTTTTATAATTCAGTATTGCTACTACTTTATATTGTGTGCTAATCCTCACCTTGGTTTTTTCCTTCTTTGGTTTTCCATGTAAAATATGGTGGTGCCTTGTGTTTGGTGTTGTTATGATTCAGTTTCTGTTATTTGATTTTCATGCTTAATCATCATAACAAGTTTAAGGGTTAATTAAGCTAATGTGGATCTAAATGTTTGTGAGGGTTTGAAGTTTATGATACAACTGATTCACCCCCCTCTTAGTTGTCTTGTGCATTCAACAAGCATAAGCTTCACCATATGTATCTTCTTCTTGTTCGACCTCTTCTTCATAATTTAGAAACCTGATGTTAGAGTCACTAGCTATTTTCAAGCTTCATCCTCCATGAAGAGATTAGCACCATCTTCTGAGGTGTATTCTAAATGTGGAAGATCATCTTATCAATATTTGAAAAATCCCACTACCGCATTAACATGTGGCACCTCCAACGTGAGCCTTCCTTGTGGTGGGGGAAGCCTATTTCGATTTTGATTCCTTGCAGCATTGTTGGGATAGTTAGAAGCATTAGGATATAAAAACTTGAATTGGAGAGAGCTTAATCTAGGAAGTAGTTTATCACCCATGAAAAGTAGGTGACCAAAGATTATAATACAACTATCCACTCTTGATGAAGAAAATATAGACCTTTCTCATCAATATATTTAAAAAATCCTTGCAAAGGAGTCAAGGATTAATAATAACCCCCTTGATTAAAAGGAAATCCTCATCTTGATATATAACTTTATAGTTTCATCATGGGCAAGGAGAGAAATGCATATATGGATAACATGAGGCATACTAACTAATCAATGATAAAAATGGAGTTTGAGAACATTTAGAGGTCAAGTTTCTTGATAGAAGGAAAGTTTAAAGGTCAAGCTATATTTAAAAGTGCTAATATAGAGTAGGGATGTTCACAACACACTCGTAGAAAATACAAAGTCTAGTGACTCATACAAAGGAACAAGAAAGTCTAAAAGTGATGGCTAATCTATTGAGTCCTATCTAGAAGAGGAAACTAGTATTCATGTTTATGAATGATGAGATGAAATAACATATTAGACATTATAGAATGTGCATAGAAATTTAGACATCTATTAGATGGACAAGTGCATATCATTAGTTGTAGTAATCTCCAACTATTCTTATGAGGAATAACAATTCGTATACGAATACATCATTAGATGAATGCAATACCTTAAAACTACAAAATAATTTTGAGAATGTTCAAAGGAAACATGAATCTATTAGGGTCTTCAAGAAAAGGTTCAAGGAGTTACTAAGATAGCTTAAGAAAGAATCAAATGTTGGACTATTTATATTTTTACTAATTTTCCTATGATTATAAGTCATTCCCATAGCTACTTGGATAAGGATGCACCCCCTTCGAACTATAATTTTATTAAGTTGACAAACCCACTCAACCATAAAAGAGCCATTAGTAACACCCAATAGGACACCATCATGAAGGGTTATAAATGTATATATCTCAAGTGAGGTTAACATTGTGAGTGTGGATGCAAATTTGTTGCAATTTATAGGAGAGATATTTTTCTTGATAAAATGTTAAACTTTTAAGTTATATTTCAAATGGAACAAGTTAAACACGACTCTCTAAATAAATTCTTATCCCTTAAACCTTAATTTCTATGATATGATTTAAGTGATTAAGAAAGCATCTTCTTTATAATAGAGAGGTGATGAGGGCATCCTTCATGATAGTGAAAATATATATGGTGATAGAGATGCCACATTTATTATGAGGACCCAATTTGAAAGTTTTAAATCGTATGAGATGAGTTGTTAGAATGGATGCTTTGTATTATTTATAGACATCAATTTTAACATGAGATAACTCAAATAAATATAAATCATATTTAATCATCATTACAAAGACATAAATATAATTCTAGATCCCCAACTATATATTAAACAATATTACTATAAATAATATCACTGTAATTTTCAAATTTTAGTAGTTAATAAATATCGATTATTTATCCTAACTGTAAAATATAGAGTTTTAATGATAGCCTTGGAAAATATTCCTAATTCTAATAGTAAATACTTGGTCTAAATCAAGTGTGACATACCTATCCTTAAATAATATTCCATAGGCTTTCCCTTAGGATTTGGATGGTAGATCTCGACCATCGGGGCCTCTATCTATTATCTATTCTGTAATCGGCACTCGATCCGTTGAGTTATCGAGAGTGACTATCTGTAGTCGGGGTCGGGCCGAGCATCAAGTATATGGGATAGTCAAGCTTTGATTTGGTTTGGTCAAATGGTTAGATGTCCCATGCCTATAAATCTACTCCCTTTGGTTCGATTCGTAGCTTGGCCGCTGGTTCAATATGGAGCGAATTTAGAGGACAAGGCATTTATAAAAAATATTATTTGTTTTGTATAATAAGCAGATATAAACTATAAAAAAATTAAGATGTCTTAGAGGGAGGTATTAGTTGTTTAAATTCCAAATAACTAGCAATCACACTTAATGTGCAATGGGTACGCCGATAGCTAGATGGAATGAATGCAATTTTTAATTGATTGGAAAATCGCATCTAAGCTTAGCCATTATTTTTTTAGTAATAGAAGCCATTGAACATAGTGTGTAGTGTGGGGGGAGTACATTGTTAATTAAATTGTCTATTAATCTCGGATTGAAATTGTGTAGACAATCCTCACCCTTCATTCTGAGGGAGATACATGCACTATCTTTTATTTAGGCACATCACTTGTAGCTGAAGCTTAGGGAGGTATGTAGATATGCTTAACACCACACCTGCAACATTCTAGTGACTATGACACCCTAACGATCAATCTATCCAATGTCAAATTATGTTATTTTTAGTGTTAGACCTTGGGAGTTATGACAAAATTTGGTAAAATCCTTCTCTTAAGAGTTAGAAAAAACGATTGCATGAAGGTATTGTTGTGCATTTTTTAATCAAAAGGGTACTCTTGAAATTTGAAGATTTTCGTTATTTTAGAAGCTACAAAATTTGGGGGACTTTGAAGGTTGCATCCCAACTCCATTAATGGAGGCTTGGAGATTTTTATAGTTTTGACAATTTTGAATAAAAATATAAACCTCAAATGAATGAATTACGTTGTGAAATGATTGTCTCCTTAATATTTTAGAATTTTGCATCTTTTAGCAATGTGTCATAAATTTTTGTATTGATTTGTGTGTCGTGGGCACACTGATAAGTACTTTTATGTAGTGTATTGTAATTAAAAACAACATAAATTTTAAAAAAACACAATTCTTTTATTCTTTTTGAATGCAATGCACTATACAAAAGGCATAGAACAAGGAGTTGAGAAGCATTGTTGGCATTAAGTTCCTATAGATTGCTTCAAAGGACCAATGAAATTTGTTCTAGAGCGACACGTGTTTGATGTCAACTCTTTTGGAACTTAATACTTGAGCTCTCCATTGGTTGTGAAACTTCTCACCAAGATCCTTTGAAATAAAATTCTACACCCATGGGCAACTCTAGACATCAAACAAATGTTCCTCCATGAACTTGAGACAGCTAGTGAACCATGACATGTATAGGAGGTCAATTCTGCCAAAAAAACATACAAGACATCACGAGATAGAAAAAAGCCTAATAAACTTCAATAATGAAGAGTGAACAAAGAGAAAATGCACGTAGTAGTGACAACTTAAGCATTTGCCATGTTTACTATTTTCCCAAACCTTTTTACTCTCTGTTGCAAGCATTCTCCATTGCAAGCATATAAAGCTTTATAAATGATGTATGAACCCTTAGAGCTAACAATATTTACAAGTATATATCAAATGGAAAACAAATGATATCTAAGGTGAAGAGAAACATACAATATCATGCATGCAAATCTATAGATGTCTTCAACATATCATGCATGAAAAACAATCAATATTTGCACACATTTATATTCAGTTACAAATGCACATGAAATTACATCCATCCAACCATATATTTCAAAAATAAACGATCAAATGCACGTGAAATTACATCCATCCAACTTCACAGACAAAGGATCTCATTTAATAACATCCCTAAATGGGAGAAAGAGAAAATAAATCCATAGATCATCTAATATAATTAAGTAATATTCATTGCCATAAATTGCATACACGGAAAAATCTAGATCAAACATTAAAAGCCCACAATATGAATATTAGGTTGTTCATTCTAAAACTTTGTTGAATAGAGCATAGCATGTGGAAAAAACCAATATGGAAGCAGGGCCACTAGCTATTAAATACTTTTAAAACTGGAGCAAAAATAAAATGTGCACAAGGGACTCTAAATTCACCGGCCGTAAACCAGAGATAAAAAATATTTTATAGAGCTACCAGAGACGAGTTGTTATATCATGTTCAAAATTCCAACTAGCATACATTACATTCACATCTACATTAAGAAAGCATTAACCGTCAAAGTATGTCTCCTCTCATACAAAAACAACCATTCATCCTTAAGCATTTCAGACATTAGCTAAATCTTGATCACAATTGCATTATACCATTTGGAAAATCAAGTCAAGAGTAAAGTATCCGTGTACCTTACACCAGATAGATTAGCATTATTAAAAAGGTTAGTATTAGGGATAACGTTAGCCCTGTTTGTTAGAAGCTCCCTAGATTGAATTTTGTTCCTGCTCGTCATTAATTCCATAGCTTCAAGTGTTATCAGCTCTGAAATAAGCAGTAGTAACATCATCTTTCATCAAAGACAAATCTCTTTCTCTTCCACCAATGGGAAGATAACCCCTAGCTTCAAGTGTATCAGCACTGAAATAAGCAGTAGTAACATCATCTTTCATCAAAGACACATCTCTTTGGCTTCCACCCATGGGAAGATAACCACTTGACATTCCAGGAATGAAATTGGTAGCGAACTGACCTTGCGCTCCTTTGCTGGAGGCAGGAGAAGCAAATGGAGAGGAAAGAGCTGAGCTTGGCAGGAGAGAAAGAGGTGAGTTGTTTGAGAGCTGTTGTATTCCCATATGACGAGGAGAAGCCATAGTTTAACAGTCACCGCCTCTCACATCGATATTATCTGTAATCATTCCAGGAATTGAGCAATTGAAGACTCCCATACTACCCCCTCTAAAGCTGCTTGAGGGTGTCAACGAAGTTTTCACAACTGCACTCTGCCGCATTGGAGAAATGTTGTGATTACCTGAAGCCTGGGGCATTCCCTGAATAAAAAAGGTGAATCAAATTTAGTGTCATACATATCACATGCAAAAAAATCTATTAGTTCACACACCATATAAAACATAAAATTTCCAACTATAACGTGAATCATAACAGTACTCACCCTGCCCTGCACACAACTTAGGACCCTTGCGACATACTCCTGTGTGTCCATTTAGAGCAAATTAATAATTCATTCATCTAATAAGCATTAAGTAAAGAACCCGCCATTCAAGTATAGAATCATAAATGCCAAAACCATTCTAATTCTTTAGTAAGCATGGAATACAATAACGCATATTTATTGGGCATTCCAACTAAAGATCCAATCATATGTCCCCAAGACAAACTCTGGAGGCACCCCATTCTAAGGCGCAAATATAGAGACAAATCTCTAGATGAGCTTCATCAATAACAAATAAACTACAAACCCTTTTAAAGCCCCATTCAAAAGAAGCGTTAAAATTTGCCAAACAGGACCAAAATTTAATACCATTGAGGCGTGAAATCCCACATTTTGCGGGAGATACAGCTCAACCACAAACTTGAGCAAGCCCGAACATTTATTTCTTTCCAAAATAGAAGCAACAAAATCACTTGTCTCTGACTACAAACCAAAAAATTACCATTTACCTACTCGTTCTCTGTAAAAACAAATAGCTCACATCTCACACCATAAATAAAAATTAAAGAATGTATCAGACAAAGAGGAACAATGTGTCTCCAAAGACAAGTGAAAACCATGCATTCATTTCTCCATTGATATAGGTAAACAATCTACTTCAAAGCCTTTAGAATCTGAATGTAAACAAAAGAGAATAAATCTCCTCGTGTGTAAACAACAGTCAAGCACTCAAACATAAAAGCACATGCCACATTGAGTCGCAACATCAAAAAACCAAAACCTTCCAGTCACTCAGTGATGATCTTAACAAAAACAATGAGCATATGTGAATCAACACTATTAGTGAGTTAAATCTAATCCAAGCAAAACATTTTCACAAAATTGATTTAAACTTCAGTATTTCGGCCGTAAAATGCATACATACATCTAATCCCCAAACATATACAAGAAACGAGGTTTCTTAAGCTCTCAGGACATATACCACTGCAGAAAAGCTAGTTATGGGTTGTGTAAACCAAAAACCTACAACTTTTCTGATCAAGTCAAAGATTACAAATTAATTCATACATTTATTCTATACACATGACAATCAGAACATCCATTTGTTCAATCCATGGCAGTACACGAAGAGGGCTTATTGTCTGCAGACTAACAAATCATAGTAAAACCATCCAGTGACTGGCTCCATGACCCTACCCCCACTGAATCTGTCTTCTTCCTGACTATATAAATTATGTTCAAACCATTTGTGACATTCTCTAACCATAAAATAATAAATTTCCAGAACACTAAGCCTGAGTCAAAACTTCTACTAATTCTATGACAGTACACCCAAAAACCTAGAACTTCTATTGACTCCTGATTCAGAGTCATCTATTTATACTACATTCAAAATGTTTATTGATGTCAATAAATGCGCACACATCTAATAACACATTCTACAACTACAAACCAAATTAACCCAAAGCATTGATTCATCCATGCTGTAACCATGACCCTACAACATTGAAGTTAAAAACATGCTTTACATCCATCCCTCAACTGTAAAGCCATTAATTTACAATATCTAAATAAAAAGAAAACTACGCATTCAATAATTACATAACCAGTTACTCGGATCCTAAACTTGAATCAAGCCAAATCATTCATTCATCCATGGTAGAACCATATACTCACAACCCAACTTATACAAATAATAGCCAAAACAATATGTTCACTCACTCAGCTTCATTCATTCTAAAACCATAAACTTGGAACCCAGGTTACCCAAATCATAACATGCATTGCACATCCAACTCTAAGACAATGCCTTTCATACTACAACCAGAAACCCATAAGCCACATTTGCTAAAATCACAATTAAGGCCATTCGGTTATATTATTCAGTTATATTGCACAGAAACCATACTCTGAAAGTCTTTAACTGGAATCAAAGATGAAGTACGTGGAAGACTGACATTTATTATATATGAAGCAAGCTTTTTTGCTGGGTATTTCTCTAGCCGAGGAAGATGCAGACAGATAGGTGAACCTGCAAACCAACAAACACAATTGTTAGCTAACCCCATACCCACGGTTGTGGCCTCTTCTCCTGCCATGGCCAAAGAGCTTCTTAAAACGTTGTACTGAGACAAGGAGACCGTCGATCCCACTTACAACGTTGTACTGAGCTCGACTCCTTTCGGAGTTAAACACCTATCGGCGTAAAAATATATGTATAAATTAATTTAAAATCTGGTTATAGGTTTATAATTTATTTAATTTAATTTTTTTATTTTTAATCATAAATTGGAAAAAATGCTAACAATTAATTGATAATAAGAAGGAAGGTAAGTGATTAGAAAATTGATCATAGTCTTTAATATAATTGAGGGTAAGATGGAAAAAAGGTGATCTCGTAACCACAAGTTTCAAAGGAACACTCTCGTAAGCACGAGATCATTTAGACTCATATAGCCTTATCAGAAGATGATTAAAAACTTTTTACAATTCAAACGATATGTCTAGGAAACTAAAATGCAATGCTAACTATAGACAATACTTTAAACATGGATATGCATACACCAATATGGTCCAAGATTTTCTAAAATGTCAATAAACAAATGAAAAACCAAAAATTACTATATGGGCAAAGGTTATAAGTTAGAACTTGTAAAATTGGGTTTGATGTCTTATAGGTTAGGGCGAGTGTACAATGTTGGATATACAAAGAGTATATTAGAGATTGGTCAATATGAAATTTGAAAGCATATAACACACTTTAGATAGAAAGACCTGATCATTAGGCTCTGATACCAAATGTAATGCTACTTTTCCCCCGAGTTAATTAACTACTTGCAACGGATTTTATTATAATTATTATTAGAATTAAAATAATTTAGAATATTCAGCGATATCAAAATAGACATAAATAGCAAATGAACATTACAACATGTGTTAATTAAATAAAATCTCTTTAGTAAATCATTAACAAAGCAGATTGGATAACATAATCAAAAAATCAGATTATCATCAAAACCATAAATATAATAATCTCAATATCTCTTTATTAACAATAAGTTTAGAACTTTTCTGAATCATTGAGCATTTGGATTAACCAATTTGGATTAGCCAATCTCACACTAGGAAGATTTCACTAGTCTTGGACCTAGCTATGGCATACTCTAGGAGGAAATAGTTCCTTTCAGAACATAGTGTGCTATTACGCTCATATAAGTGTTGGTTCTAGAAGAACAATACTCAACATAGTGCTAGTTCTAAAAGAACAATGTTTAACACTAGTGTTGGTTCTAAAAGAACAATGCTCAACACAAGTATTCTTACACAAGTGTTGGTTCTTAAAAGAAAAATGCTCAACACAAGTGCAAACCAAGCCCTAGCCAGGACCATCCCAGGTTGTACGTTGTACCCTAGGTTAGGACACACTATGTGTGCCCCCTTCTCCTAATGCCCATAGCCTTCCAAACCACTTCCATCTTTCTTGAGTGTTCTCCATCTTTTTCTTTCTTTGAGTGACGCTTTCTTATACCCATTCCAAGTCTCACACAAATGCCTTATATAACCTTTTTAGGGATGGTTTCTAAACCATCACACCCTTTCACAAAGGTTGTCATTAACAATTAGTTAATAAATTTAATAATTCCTCCCTTTTAAAAGGGGTTTTCATAATTATTCTTTATTTATCTCTATTTTAACCAAATGATCATGATATCCTTTGTTTTTCCATCTCCTTTTTAATTATAAATGGTAAATAACTTTATCCTCTTATAATTTCAAAGTCTTATTCATAAAATAGCCTTCTTTTCCATTTTGGGGAAAAAGTCCCATAATATGTCCTCCGTGGAATGTCCTTGTAGGAAGGAATAGAAAAACCTTGAGACATCCGCTTCTTGAGGGCTAGCAACTCATTAGCTAGCTTCTAAACCATAGGATCCATGGTGCTAGTAGAAGGAGAAGCCAAAGAAGGGTGCCCCTTAGATCTGATAGAATCTTTTCTCAATTTCCCAGCCAAGATTAAATCATCCTCTACTTCAGTTGCTAAAATTTGAGAAGCTTCAAGATTAGTTGGAAATGTACCATAGGATCCATGGTGCTAGTAGAAGGAGAAGCCAAAGAAGGGTGCCCCTTAGTTCTAATAGAATCTTTTCTCAATTTCCCAGCCAAGATTAAATCATCCTCTACTTCAGTTGCTAAAATTTGAGAAGCTTCAAGATTAGTTGGAACTGTTCTTCGTAGAAGAAAATTTACTTCAGGCAATTGAGTGTTGATGAAGAAACACTTCAAATTCTCAGTTGTGGGTTGAACAACAATTGGGATCCTATTTTTCAACTTAGTGAATTTTACCATGAACTCACACATGGGTTCGTGTGGTTCCTTCTTCATTTGAGTAAGTTGGGCCAACAATGCATGCACATCTTTTGCTGGCTTGAACCTCTCTTCGAACTTGGTTTGAAGTGTTGACCAACTAGTGATACTTGCTACTGCAAGATGATAGCTCTAATCAGTCGCAATGCCTTGGAGCATTTCTACAAACATGAGTATAACTTTGTTCTGCTAGATTGTAAATTTAACAGGAAAGAGAGAGATCAGCAACAACAACAAAATAATTACACACAATAAGGTACTGGTGTACTTCAACCAAATGCGTGAGGCTCTTGGTTGCATGTCTAGGTCCCTAGTAGAGTCGCCAAAAACTATTGGGTGAATATTTTGTTATCAACTAACTAATGACAAAATGGTTATATCAACTACAGTATGATGATATAAAATCTTTCCTCTCAGAAAGGGGTGGCTCTCTTCTTATTTCTAACTATGATCAACTAGTAATTAACTAAGCTTATTTACACTAAGACTATCCATTGGGTGTTTCCATACCATCTAATTCTCTTGTTTTAGAATTGATGTTTCAATTTCAAACTTACAATAACAATCTTGTGATGCTTACAATATGCAATGAACCACAAACTAATAATTGGAGCAATAATAACTGATATCCAAATTAGTTAAACAAAAGAGTAACTGAAATGATACCACGATGTGTCAACAACAAGAAACCCAAAAAAACACAAAGTCTTTTGTTGCTTCTTACACCAATTGGAAAATAAAAAGGTATGGAATATGATGCAGCCCAAAGTCTTTACCATTTCCCAAAATTAGATCAAACAATCTCGGATGATAACTTGCAACCCAAAGTCTTTAAGTCACCTCCAATCACGAACATAAGACATAAATCCAAATGTAATATCATACCCTCAAGACTTCAAAATTAGATTTAGAACACCTTTCAAATTATTTAATTCCATGCCATGATTCAACCAAATACACAAGAAAGTGTAACAATATAGACTTAAGAACAATTCCAATACACCACAAGCTTGATTCAAGCCCACTTGCTTTATTTATATTGATTGAATAAGATTTACACTTTGAACACAAAGTTTCAATATGATCCTCAATGTAGCAGCATATCACTTCAATAGATAAAAAGATAATATTTACAAAAGAGCCCCCTCTTATTTATAGAGGGAAGCTATGAGAAAAAATAGGAAAGTTACAACTACTTTGACTTATTCAAGACATAGTCCAATTTTGTTTGGGACTCTGTACTTTTCCTATGTGCAAATTACATATTACAAAAAGACATATAGGATGTCATTTACACATAACAAAACTACATAATGAAAGCATGAAAAATAATCTAAGCGTCCAAGACACATGAATTTCTTCCTCTTTGTCCTTCTCCAAAAAGTCTTTGTATCTCTTCAAGGCAGCCTAGACTTCATTATTGTCAGGTCCCGGTGTATATCTGAAGATGGTGAGCACACTAGTGATGGTGTATGTTATGGTGACAGGCCCACTCTTGTGCTTGTTCAACATCCTCTATAGTTTTTAAAAAATTACTTGGAAATCCACCAACTTATCAATGGAAGCCAATGAGAAAGCTTCTAACTCTATCTATGTATGTATCAGTGTGGTGAATTCTTGAATAACTATATCAACAGGGAGGGTTTGCTGATTGTCATCTAACATCTGGAAAGGAAGCTCAGCAAGCTTGTCTGAAATGTCTAGACCTTTGTCTATGCCCTTGTTTAGGTCTTCCTTTAGGTCTTTGATCAGGCTCTGGATGACTTCTTATTGGTTTATCATTGCCTCTCTATATTCAACATACCTTTTCCTATTGGGGATCACCCCATGTTCAACCAGCACTTCTATCTTGAAATATTGCAACTTGGTCCATTTCTCAATATCTTGTTCTATCAACTGCAGGTCTTGAGAGAGTGTCTCAAGTGTTTGGTCTACCTCTTTATTTACTTCGGCCAAATTATTGTAAAGTTCAATGGAGGACTTTACCAACTAAGTACCTTGGGCCAATATCCTCTCAAGCTAAGCACTAACTGCCCAACCTTCAGCCCTAAGCTTTTAAGCCTTTTGAATGGCTTCTTTGTCAACACATGTCTCATTAGCTTCTACATGTTCTGAAGATTGGGCTATTTTGAATAGCATGAAAGTTAGCTATACTACCTATGCTTTAATCTGATCCTTTATCACCTTATCTCTATCATATCTTTCAAGAAACATAGCCAATGTTGCTTGCAAATCCTCTTTGGCACTTTCATGTGTTTTCTTGCCAAGCTCTGCCCTTGAAATGATATAGTTGGAAGCTTGGACTTCATTAATGTTCTTGTCTGGTGGAGGCACAACTACTTCAGGATACTTATTCCCTGATGAATCAACAAGTACCCTTGATATGGTTTTAGCCTTTTTTGCCCCAGTAATAAAAATCATTCATTTTCATGTACCTCTTGAGAGTCACCCATTGCATCTCAGTTTCCATTGCCTTTGCTTTTGGAGTTGTCAACATAGTGTATTGGCCAATGGTTATTGGGAATTTGAAGCCAACTCTATGTCATTCTTCTTGTTTTCTATGTACATTCATCATCTGTCTACATAATTCCATCAAGATCAACTTTTCCTCTAGATATCTTGGCAACATGTAGGGTTGCCCATTGAAACAACCAACTCTAATATATGTAAAAGTAGTAAATTGAAGAAATATACTCCCAAACCTTTCCACTTTCTCCCATGTAGTATCAAATACTCTTTTCTTCTCAAGATCTTTCTCAAACATACAGATATACCTATAGAAAAAAGCATCATTAATCCTTCTGAAATGCTTGATACTTTCCTTCAAAGTTAGTTGAGGACAGTAATCTTACACTGATACATTCCTTCTATCTCCAACTAAGGCAAACCAAGGAAAGATCTCATACATGCAACAACATATACCAAATATGAAGTCATATAGAAATTCAAAGAGGTTGACACTTCTGAGAGTTTCCAACAAATTGAATCACTACTTTGCCTACCCTAGAAGATCTTCTAATTACCTTTCTTGATTACAACTATGTATTAGTACATCCATTCTTGGAAAGTATTGGATGTAGGGAGTCCCTTGACTCTGCTCAGAAGAGTAATTAGATCACTGACCACTTTGATGAATGCACTCTAGAAGATGTTCTTTGGCCACCTTGTAATTGTAGGCCTGGGAGTCTTAAGCTACCGAGAGTTGGTAATCTTCTTACATTTCTCCATGTTTTTATCATAGTGATCTTGTGCCGACTCCATGGTGATATTTAAAAATTATTCAAAGTCAAGGCAACTAAAAATCTTATAAAAGAATTCCTCATACAACTTAATCACCACTTTACCATCTGCATCTGTTATGCTTTTGCTCTCTTTGTTGAAATGAGTAGCTGCTGCTGAAACAAACTCTGGATTTTGAGCTGACACTAGAAAAGCAAAAACCAAGTGGATGTTGCTATCAAGGATAGCCTACATATTTGATGCAATAGGTTGTTTGTTCAGTCTCTCAAAGAACTCTGACATATCAACATGGCCTATCTCCATATCTCTAATATTATCCACCTTAGTCTCCATAGAAGTCTGAGGGATCACTACTTGGTATTTGAACTTCATGTTTTTCTTCTTGGGAGAAGGTTATGACATTTTCCAAGGAACTGTAAAAAGATTTTGAAGTTCTCTAGAATTAGAATTTTTTTCATCCATCATGAACTATGCAAGTGCAGAGAAAAACTACACTTCTGCATTAGAAATTTGCTTTTGATGTAGGATCAGAAAATTTTTATGACACTAGGGTAAGTGCAAGAAGATGGGGGGCCAAAAAGGGGTCTTAAGTGGCCACTTTTTTTTTGAAATTAGGAAATACTGGCCTTGGATAAGAAATTGAGCATAGTTACACTCAAAATTTGGACATGCAACCAAAACAATGTTCATAGTGCTTTGAGTCTACTTTCTAAACTACTATTTTTTAAAAAATGGCATAAATTAAGGGGTTCAAAAGAGGCAGCCACAGAAATTGGTGTTGTTTCTATCAAAAAAACATAACATAGCATGTTTTGTGGCTCCCTCAAAAGGTCAACTTTTTTTTGGTATTTTTAAAAATGCTTTAGTGAGAAATTAGCTAATAGCATGTAGCTTATGCCTGATTTTTTTGATAATTTTTTGATGAATATTTTATTTTTTACTAATTTTCAAAGTGGACACATCCAAAAAAATAGAATTTTGGCCGTGCTACCCCTATAAATTTTGAAACTAATTAAAAATTATTTTTTTCTTTTTTTAATATTTGTAGAATGGACTCTAGTTTCTAAATACGTTATTTTTTTGAAATTTCAATGAATAGTTAATTTACAATGAAGAAAAGACCAAACAGTGGTTTTTGCCCAAAAACAGACACACAAACAAAAGAAATTAAAGATGAAAGGCTTAACAAATTGTTAAAATGTGAAAAAAATTACATTGTTAGATAGCTAAGAGAAAGCCTAACATTACCCAAGTGTTCGATTTGTTTGACCTTGAAACACATGCAAATCTGAGGGTTAGCACGAATGAAATTATGTGAAATCTTGAAGAATATGCAAAAACACGTATGTGATTGTTTAAAAGGCAATCCAAGCCTTTGGGTTGGAAATCCAAAGCAAATCCCCTAAGCAAGACATAACGCGAGTGCATTATAATGCACTCGCGTTATTTTTTTCTTTGCATTTTTCCTTTTCCACAAAAGTTTGTGCTTTTTTTCATGTTTGAAATAATGCGAGTGCGTTATGTTCAACTTAAATTTTTTTATGTTCAAGGCTATTAATCATGTATGTATGTATGCCTATATGTATGTATGTATGTATGTATGTATGTATGCCTATATGTATGTATGTATCTATGTATGCCTATATGTATGTATGTATAGTGTTGAGGGTAGAGGAGGGTAGAGATTGGAGTGAGCCAGATAAGGGAGGAGAGCGGTGGATAAGGATTGAGTGATTAAGGTTTAAGGTTGAGGGTTGAGCATTTAGGGATAGGATTTAGAGTTTAGGCATAAGGGATTAGAGTTTAGGACCTTGAGGGATTAGGGTTTAGGGTTTAGGCTTTAGGGATAGCGTTTAGGGTTAAGGGTCGAAGGATTAGGGTTAAGGTAGAGTATTGAGGGTAGAGGGATTAGGGATAGGGTTTAGGGTTGAAAGTTTAGGGTTGAGGGATTAGGGTTTAAGGTATAGTTTAGTAGTTCTTGTGGATAGAGCCAGTAAACAATGGGAGATTATTTGCCTGTTTCATAACAATATACCTCCCCTAAGTGCGGGGTGGACAACAAGAAACATAGATGTACCCCAATGCAAATCTTTTTTCATAATGATCATCCTTCTGATTTCAACTATTATTTAGTCACTGTGGATGTACCATACACAAAGCTTTTCTCATAGTGTGTACACCTAACATTAAAAAAGTTCATAGCTATTTTTCTGACATATTCTTGCAACTCAAATATCTTTAAGAGAAGAGTGTCAAAAATGATGGGTTTAACAACCTAACATAAGGCAAAGTAGTTTTGTTGGGTTTAGGGATAGGGTTTAGGGTTTAGGGTTTAGGGTTTAGGGATTAGGGTTGAGGGTTGAGGGATTATGGTTTAAGGTATAGTGTTGAGGGTTTAGGGTTGAGGGATTAGGGTTTAGGGTTGACATATTAGGGTTTAATGTTGAGAGTTCAGGGTTGAGGGTTTAGGGATAGGGTTGATGGTCAAGGGATTAGGGTTAAAGTAAAGTGTTGAGGGTAGAGGGATTAGGGATCGGGTTTAGGGTTGAAGGTTTAATGATTGAGGGTTGAGGCTTTAGGGCTAAGGGTTAAGGGATTGTGGTTTAAAATATAGTGTTGAGCGTCAAGGGTTTATGGATAGGTTTTAGGGTTTAATTTTTAAGGGTTAAGGGTTGAGGGATAGGGTTTAGGGTTTAGGGATAAGGGATTAGGGTTTAAGGTATAGTGTCGAGGGTTGATGGTTTAGGAATAGGGATAGCGTTTAGGGTTTCAGGATGAGGGATTAGGGTTGAAGGGTTAGGGTTGAGGGATTAGGGTTAAGGGTTGAGGGGTTAGGTTTTAAGGTATAGTGTCAAGGGTTGAAGGTTTATTGATAGTGTTTAGGGTTGAGGGTTGAGGGATTAGGTTTTAGGGTTGATGGATTAGGGTTTAAGGTATAGTGTTGAGGGTTGAGGGTTTAGGGTTGACGGATTAGTGTTTAATGTCAAGGTTAGGGTTAGAGTGCCGAGGGTAGAGGGATTAGGGATAGGGTTGAAGGTTTAACGATTGAGGGTTGAGGCTTTAGGGATGAGGGTTTAAGGCTTAAGATATAGTGTAAAGTGTTGAGGGTATAGGGATAGGGTTTAAGTTTTAAGGGTTAAGGGTTGAGGGATAAAGATTAGGGTTTAAGGTATAGTGTTGAGGGTTGATAGTTTAGGGATAGGGTTTAGGTTTGAGGGATTAGGGTTTAGGGTTAATGAATTAGGGTTTAATGTTGAGGGTTGAGGGTTGAGGGTTTAGGGTTCAAGTTTTAAGGGTTAAGGGTCGAGGGATCAGAGTTAAGGGTTGAGGGATTAGGGTTTGACGTTGAGGGTTGAGTACATTGAGGTTCGAGGGTTAAGGGTTTCAGGATAGGGTTGAGGGTGGAGGGATTAGGGTTAAAGTAGAGTGTCGAGGCTATATGGATTAGGGATAAGGTTGGAGGGTTTAAGGATTAGGGATTAGGGTTTAAGGTATAGTATCGAGCCCATTGAGGGTCTAAGAATAGGGATATAATTTAGGGTTTAGGGATGAGGGATTAGAGTTGAGGGATGATGGATTAGGGTTGAGGGTTGAGGGATTAGGGTTTAGGGTCGAGGGTTGAGGGATTAGGGTTTAAGGTATAGTGTTGAGGGTTTAGGGATAGGGTTTAGGGTTGAGGGATTAGAGTGAAGGGTTGAGGGATTAGGACTTGACATTAAGGGTTGAGGGTTGAGGCTTTAGGGTTTAGGGTTTAGGGATAGGATTGAGGGTTGAGGAATCAGAGTTAAGGGTTGAGGGATTAGGGTTTGACGTTGAGGGTTGTGTACATTGAGGTTCGAGGGTTAAGGGTTTCGAGATAGGGTTGAGGGTCGAGGGATTAGGGTTAAAGTAGAGTGTCGAGGGTATAAGGATTAGGGATAGGGTTGGAGGGTTTAGGGATAAGGGATTAGGGTTTAAGGTATAGTATCAAGCCCATTGAGGGTCTAGGAATAGGGATAGCCTTTAGGGTTTAGGGATGATGGATTAGAGTTGAGGGATGACGGATTAGGGTTGAGGGTTGAGGGATTAGGATTTAAGGTATAGTGTTGAGGGTTTAGGGATAGGGTTTAGGGTTGAGGGATTAGAGTGAAGGGTTGAGGGATTAGGATTTGATGTTGAGGGTTGAGGGTTGAGGATTTAGGGTTTAGGGTTTAGGGATAGGGTTGAGGGTCGAGGGATCAAAGTTAAGGGTTGAGGGATTAGGTTTTGACATTGAGGGTTGAGGTTCGAGGGTTGAGGGTTTAGGGATAGGGTTGAGGGTCGAGGGTTTAGGGCTAAGAGACATAGAGAGGTGAGAGGTAGAGAGGTGAGGGGGAGAGATAAGTGAGATATAGAACATGAGCTAATGGAACTAGAGGTGAGATAGGCACAAATATTAATGGATCAATCTATAGTAGGACAAAATGCGAGCTAGTAAACAATGGGAGATTATTTGCCTATTTCGTAACAATATACCTCCCCTAAGTGTGGGGTGGACAGCAAGAAACATAGATTTAGGGTTTAGGGATAGGGTTTAGGGTTGAGGATTTAGGGATAGTGTTGAGGGTTGAGGGTTTAGGGATAGGGTTTAGGGTTGAGGGATTAGGGTTTAGGGTTGATGGATTAGGGTTTAATGTTGAGAGTTGACGGTTTAGGAATAGGGATAGTGTTTAGGGTTTAGGGATTAGGGATTAGGGTTGAGGGATTAGGGTTGAGGGTATACAATAAATAAACTAGAATTTAGGCAAGGTTTGAAAAATTTTGTGAATCATCATGGGTTGGAGATTGGAGTTTTTTTGTGTTCAAGTACATATCCAAGTCATATTTTAAGGTTAAGATATTTCAAAGAATAGGGTGTGTGAAAAATATCAATGCTCTTCAGCTTATGAATACCAACATTGATACAAATAAAAGATGCCCTTTTTCTAACAGAATATGCAGTTCAAGTCAACCAATGGGTAGCAAGTTGCTGAATGAATTGGTTTCTGATGGGGAAAACAACAATGATGTTGAATCAATGGAAGAAAATCAAAATTAGGGTTGAGGGTTGAGGGATTAGGGTTAAGGATTAAGGGTTAAGGGATTAGGGTTTAGGGTATAGGGTAGAGGTTTGAAGGTTGAGGGATAAGGTTGAAGGTTGAGTGTCCAAGGTTAAGTGTAAAGGGTATATAGGGTTAAAGGGTTTAAGGTTTGAGGGATTAAGGGTTTAAGAGTTGAGGGATTAGGGTTTAAGGCATAGTGTTGAGTGTAGAGAGTTTAGAGACAAGGTTTATGGTTGAAGGTTTAAGGGTTGAGGGTTGAGGCTTTAGGGTTGAGGGTTAAGGGATTAGGGTATAAGGTATAGTGTCGAGGGTAGAGGGTTTAGGGATAGGGTTTAGGATTTAAGGTTTAAGGGTTGAGGGTTGAGGCTTTAGGGATAGGGTTTAGTGTTTAGGTTAAGTGAGACACCTAGATGACTAAGGACAAATGAAGAGGTAGACAAGGAATGACTAAGAGACCTAGAGAGGGGAGAGGTAGAGAGGTGAGTGGGAGATAGAGGTGAGAGATAGAGAGGTGAGGGGAGAGATAGAATAAAATGAGAGAGTGAAGTTGACAACTTGAGGGAAAGATGGGTAAGGAGGAGGGAGAGAGGTGGAGAGGAAGGGAAATATCTAGAGAGCCCTGAGAGATATACAAGTGAGAGACCTACAACCTAGGGAGAGAGGGGTGAGAGAGATAGGGGAGAGATGGGGTGAGGTAGATAGGGGAGGAGAGGGGTGGATAAGGGTTAATGGTTTAAGGCTTTAAGGTTTAAGGGTCAAGGGTTTAGGGTTTAAGGGTTGAGGGTTTAAGGGTTGAGATATTAAGGGTCTAAGGGTTGAGGGATTAGGCTTCAACCCTCAACACTATACCTTAAACCCTAATCCCTCAACCCTTAGACCCTTAATACCTCAACCCTTAAACCCTCAACCCTTAAACCCTAAACCCTTGACCCTTAAACCCTCAACCCTTATCCACCCCTCTCCTCCCCTATCTATCTCACTCCCATCTCTCTTCTATCTCTCTCACCCCTCTCTCCCTAGGTTGTAGGTCTCTCACTTGTATATCTCTCAGGGCTCTCTAGATATTTCCCTTCCTCTCCACCTGTCTCCCTCCTCCTTAACCATCTTTCCCTCAAGTTTTCAACTTCACTCTCTTATTTTATTCTATCTCTCCCCTCACCTCTCTATCTCACTTCTATCTCCCCCTCACCTCTACCTCTCCCCTCTCTAAGTTTCTTAGTCACTCCTTGTCTACCTCTCCATCCATCCTTAGCCATCTAGGTCTCTCATTTAACCTTAAACCCTAAACCCTATCCCTAAATCCTCAACCCTTAAAACTTAAATCCTAAACCCTATCCCTAAACCCTCAACCCTCGACACTATAACTTAAACCCTAAACCCTATCCCTAAAGCCTCACCCCTCAACCCTTAAACCTTAAACCCTAAACCCTCTACCCTCGACACTATACCTTAAACCCTAATCCCTTAACACTCATCCCTAAATCCTTAACCCTCATCCCTTAAACCTTCAACCCTAAACCCTCTACCCTCGATAGTATGCCTTAAACCCTAATCCTTCAACCATTAAACCCTCAACCCTTAAACATTGGGCAAACTTTTGTAAAAAAGAAAAAAATGCAAAGAAAACAATAACGTGCTCGCATTATAACGCGAGTGAGTTATGCTTACGTTATAATGCACTCGCGTTATAGTGCAAGTGCGTTATGGTTTTGTGTTGCCCAGCTAAAGGCTCGGCAACACCAAGCCATAACACGAGCGCACTATAACGCAAGCGCGTTATAACGCACTCGCGTTATGGCTTTTTAAAAGGTTTTAAGAATTTGACAATTTTTTGGCCCCCCATCTTTTTGCACCCACCCATTACGAGTATTACAAAATTGGGTGTAGTTCAGAGAAAATTCTCTGAGCTACATTGGATCTAAATCATATAGGTATGATGTAAGTCAGAGAATTTTCTCCAAACTGCATCCTAACGGGTAATTTATTTTGATGCAAGTCTAAGAAAATTCTTCGACTTACATTAGGACTTAGTACAAAACAATATGCACTTCGAAGAAATATCTTTGAAGCACATGAGGGTAAGTCATAATGTGCACTTTAGAGAATTTTCTCTAAAGTGCGTATTAAGGAAAAATAGTTTGACTTTCAGAGAATTTTCTCTGAAAGTCATATGGGGTAGAAATCATTTTATGACTTTCAGAGAAAATTCTCCAAAAGTCACATTTTTATTTTGTTTAGTGTTGATGGTAGGCTAAGGGTAATGGGTGTTGTTTAGAGAATTTTCTCTGAACAACACCTTATGTTAAGGTGTTTCAAAAGGCACTAAGAGGGGGTGTTATTCAAAGATTTTTCTCCGAATAACACTAGGGTAAAAGCACAAACTTGTGTCACACTTTGAGCTAATAGAGTAATTTCAGTCGAGTGGGTTTTGGATGAGTACTATTCGGTCAAGTAGGTTTCGATCGAATCGACTCGTCACCGACGTGGCGTGCATTTGGCGCCGATGTGGCTGCATTTACTCGATCGAGTGGTATTCGGCCGAGTACCATTCGATTGAATCCATCAACCATAAAAAAGAAAAAAACAAAGCTGTGTCAGTCATTTGTTGTGTTTTCGATCGAGTGGTTTACGACCGGAGGGGATTCTGGCGAACACCTAGAACCTACAAAGCCCGCATAAGAGTCTTTTTGTTCTCATAACCAGGTACATGAACTCTGTTCTTAGTTTACGACTATTTTTTGCTTTGTTGTGCGGTTTATTTCAGTTATTAAATTGTTAGGGTTTTTATTGTATTTGTTTATTTTGTAAATTGGAATGATATTTAAATGTTAGGGTTTATATTATTTTTGTGAAGCACCATTGTGAATGGGTTTTTATTGCATTTGTTTATTTTTGTAAATTGGAATGATGTTTAAATGTTAGGGTTTATATTGTTTTTGTGAAGCACCATTGTGAATGGGTTTTTCTGTGAATGGACTGCCAGTAGCAAATCTTGAGCACCATTGTGAATGGGTTTTTCTGTTTTAATTAAATTTATTTAAAACTTCATTCCCCACTTCCTTGCAGATGCAACCAAAACTTGAGCAAATCTTGTGAATGGACTGCCAGTAGGATCCCTTAATCTGTAATAAGGAGTTCCATACAGAAAAACATGTATAGAAACCAACGTGGCTCCCATGTGCATGCTACTACTCAATAAAAAGAAGAAGGAGCCCATTGCTGATGGTCAGAATCTCCTGGATACTTGGGGGCCTCCCCTAATAGAGATCCCCCTCTTTCCCTTGCTAATATTGTCTTGATGGCTTAGTGGTTTGACCGTGCTCTTTTCTTTTTGTCTTTATATAACTTCAACATAGACTTTTAGGAGTGTGATTCCTTTTCCATTGAGAAAATTTTAATAATCAACTATAGTTAGTGACGATTTGGGAAGGTCTATATTATTCTTGTCATGTGTGAATTGTTTTATAAGATCGAGATTGGAAGTATCTTTTAGCTAAGTAAGGCTTTACTTACAAACGTAACCTACACGATTTATATCTTACAATCCTAGTTTGTGAACATGAATAGCTTATAAATTACTATACTTAAAAGAAGTTAAAGTAAGTTGGAGCATAACTTCAAGCAGAGATTATTAAAATAAATTCTATTTAAACAACAGAAATGCAGAGAAAACTATACCTATACTCATGACTATGAGCAAGCTTCCGAACTCCTCGAATAGTAGATATTGTGCCCTTCACTTCATACAGAATAGTGTTATCATCAATCTTCATTCCCCACTTCCTTGCAGATGCAACCAAAACTTGAGAAAATCTTGTGAATGGACTGCTAGTAGGATCCCTTAATCTGTAATAAGGAGTTCCACACAGAAAAACAAGTATAGAAACCAACGTGGCTCCTGCAGGAATACCAAATCCCCACACCCATCCATACTTGTTCTGAACATACACCATCACTGTTATGCCTAACAGTTAACTGGCATTAATGCTAAAGTAATATATTATATAAAGACAAAAAGAAAAGAGCACGGTCAAACCAGTAAATTTAGAAAGATTTCATTTGATTTCTTTAAATTTCATTTCAATCATCACCATCATCTAACTGCAAATATACAGATAAATGAAAAGCAAAACATGAAATATGTTGATATCTATAAATTCCTAAAGATCGCAAGCATATTTAGAATGTGCATACAAAGCGCATACTATACAACTTTTTATCTTTTTAATATATAACGAATATTTAACACTTTGAAATGTGCATACAAATTAATAAGCTGCCACATTAAAAGCATGCAGATTGCAAGTTCCATTCATGACCAAAGTTTTTGGTAGTCTAAAATTGTTGAATACATGTTGTTTAAGTAGGGCTGGTGTGCATAGCCTTGCCACAAACCATCTCTCTATGAGGGCTATTCTTAAACATCATCCACTTCAATAGTCAAAAGCATGAATTTTGGCCAATAAAAATAGGACAAATATTTACCACTTTTTATTGTGGATGAGGTGTAAAATTGTTATTGATTGTTGACTTTTGAATGTTGTTTCCATTTTTTCTATTATAAAACGACTGATGTGAATTAGCCCACTTTTCATTCTCTCTAGCATTCATTAATCTAATGACAATTTCTCCATTTCCAAAGACAAAGATTCCCCACTACCAAAACTAGGAACTCAAAGCTATCCAACACACAAGAGAATAGAAGATACACTTCATTGCCTTAAAAATTTAAGATGACTAAACAAGTCATCAACAATTTAAAACACTGCACGCTCCCTCATCGCCTCAATCTGTATAAATAATAACAATAACAATAAATAAATTTCATCTTTATGCGTTGTGTAGATAATCATAGATTGGTCATTACAGATCATTTTAATAATAATTTACCCATGTATACGTCTACTTTTAGTTGCCTTTAGCAGTATCAGGGTAGGGTGGTTATGGGTGAATATATAAGCATCTATTGTTGTTTTCATGGCAGAGATTTGTGGCATTCAGTGGTAAGGTAATCAAAATCTGCTCATGTATACATCTACTTTTAGTTGCCTCTAATAGAATCAGGGTAGGGTGGTTATGGGTGTATATATATAAGGTGTATATAAGCATCTCTTGCTGTTTTGGTGACTTTCGGTGGTAAGGTAGATGACAGTTGCAAAATATGCTATCTTATGCTTTCATATGGAAACTGCACATTATTGTATTTTGTTATGGCATACAGCAGGCATGAAGTTAGGGTGCTCAATTTGGGTCCTCTCCCCTACAAGAGTTGAGGCAAATGAGATTTCGATTCTTACCACTGATATTTGATAACTTAAATATTCCAATTGCATTATTCACTTACCATCTGCATTATTTGATAATGACTTACCTTTTAATATGATTCCAATCTGGGTGTAAATTCCATATGATATTGAACATTGTAAAATACCTTCAAGAAACTACTTCTTACATTGAAAGTTACTATCTCTATGTTCTTCATTGTATGTTTAAATTAGAATAAAAATTCTAGTACAAGGTATATGGGAAATAATATACACAAGCAGACAACCACTAAATCTTTGGGATCAACAACAAACATGGATGATAGTAATAAACAATTGTACCTTATTATCAGATCAGAAGGTTTTTCATGAAGCAATATTATCTTGCACGCTTCCAGTAGTTATCAAGGTCATTATATACTTATGAAAAGTTGAATCTTGTAAATTGTCCAAGCTTATCTTTGAATCCTTTTCCTTTGCATGCAAATCTAAACTTTGTGTTTATTTAGATGATCTACATGTTGCATTTTTATATTTTTGTATGCTTAAAAGAAAAATGCTTGTACATATTTAATTTTTTTGTTTTAATTAAATGCAGATCTCTTTACATAGTTTTATCTAGAGATATGGCTGATGATTAGGCATCTCACCATTCCACACAGTCTCAGCGCGAAGCTGAGGCTAGGAATAATTTTTACAATGACAACATTTCTAGATTAGATAATGCTTTGAAATGTTTGGATCAAACTATACAGAACCCCCAAAATTTGGCTAATAGAGATAGATTAGTTAATATTCGGTGTGAGATTAGACATATGATTGAGACAATAAAATCATACAATCCATATGATGATATTAGCACTGAGGAGTTTTATAGGTCCCTTGCTAGGACTGTTACTGGCACTGAGAATATCAAAACTATTTCTGATAGAGTTTCATTACATAATGTGCATACTATGTTCCCTTTTTATATTGGGAAAGACAAAGTTAGAGGTTATACTGTTACTAGGTGTACAGATCCACTAGTTGGTCCATTTATATATCCTAGATTTTTGGCAGCCAATCATAGATGGCCTCATAATGACGAGTTGCCACTATATTTTTGCAAACAATTATATGCTGAGTTTCATTTAGGATTATCTGTGGATTACACATCTATGCCTGCACATGCTAGACAGGGCAAGGGGAGGTTTGCTGATAAACCTTAATTTAGACGTCCAGATTTGCCACCACCTCAAAATAAGAGGGCATTAGTTGGTCCAAACCTTTTGGTTCTTCCAAAACGTTTGGAATTAGCAGCAGTAGGAGATGCAGCTATCGCACCGACTAGATCCAAGCTTTTTGACAGAATGACCACCATTGCTACTCAAGTTGATCAGATGTCATCTGATCGTGTAGGGAGATACTTACTACGTCCATGGATTAGCCTTCCTCCCACTGAGGATACATCTGCGAATTATGACCCCTACATTCATGCCGATCTATCATCCCCATCAGATGTGACCCATATGAGTGACACCATTGTACGTAATGTTGCTTCAGCTTCCATTCTTGATTTACTATCAGCATACCAGTTTATCAGTGATGAGTATGGTATTCTTTTGGATGCTGTATCGACTCATATTAGATGACATACTAGTAGACAGACGGGTCAGGGTGAGGCAGCTTCAGAGGACCAAAATATTCCAGATCAGCCTACAGCCCCCACACAGCACCAGAATATTTCAGATCAGCCTACAGCCCCCACATAGCATCAGGGTGCACCTAATGTACATGGCACATATAGCACACTTCTTTTTGGCACTGGTCCTTTACCTTCAGATATAGGTGTTCCTAATTTTACCATTCATTCATCTGAAGTTAGTGGGATTGGTAGAGTGCTCCAGGATGTGCAGGTACTTGACAAATTTCTATATTTTGCATTCTACAAATTCACATGTGTATATATTAAATAAACTTTACTTAAAAGTAGCTCTCACTATTCATTAAAATCTTGTATTTGAAAATTTATAGCAACAAGGGGATAATTTGTCGCACTTCGGAGATCTAGAGCATGCAGAGGATCCTGTGCACAATACATTTGAGGTACATTTATAATATATATATATAAATTACATGATAAATTCACACATGTTGAAAGTACAAAACTTTCAGATGATTTTACATATATATACACATGTACATTAAATTAAATTATGTACTTCCTTGTGTAGGGAGGTGCATCAGGTCATGGATCGGCTTCCGGAGAGAGATCAAGGCATGCATCCACACATGGATCAGGATCCAGAGAGAGATCGAGGCATGGATCAGGATCTGAAGAGAGATCGAGGCGTGGATCCACACATGGATCGACAGATTGATCTAGATCTCATTATGTTTGACATTATCCAGTTTGACATTTGACATTATGGTTTGACATTTGCCTTTGTGGTTTGACATTATGGTTTGACATTGGACATTATGGTTTGACATTTTATAATATGGTTTGAACATTATATACTCTAATTAGACATCACTACACTAGGATTATGGTAAATAATAAATTTGTTTCATGAGCAAAGCAGCAAATCATAAATGATTCTTGTTTAATCCTTGCATGCCAAGAAATACATTAGATTTAAATAAATAATTGGAAAAGACATTCATTGTATTCTTGATCATAGGGATTAAATATCACTAGAAATAGGAATTTGTAATATCTATAATGATAAAAAATGTAAAATGGATGATATATGCTTCCAAATTAGAGCAGACATTCATTTACTTATTTGTAATTGGCTTGAGTCATGCCAACCCCAAAGCTTAATGAGTCTTGTTTGTATAAGTCTCTAGCTAAATCATGCATTATACAAATAGAATCATAAGTTGAATATCTAATTAGTAGCCAAGTGATTACTTAAGCACATTTTTCCTTTTGTGTTTTGTTGTGGGTTTTGAAGAGTGAAGTGATTGTATAGCATGGGATATGTAAATCATTGATCTTCAATGCACCATTCTTTTGGGTTTTGGAAAGATTTATATTTCCTTTCATGGAATATTGATATTTGATTTGTGTAATTGATGATGGCTAGTTGGACTTGAGATTATGATTTTGGAATTTATTGGAAACTTCATGAAAGTTCTTAAAGATTTGATGAAATTAATATTTGTTGATTGATACCTTGAGGCAATTATTTCTTGTTGAGACTTTCGTAGTTTTGTTAGTGGGTTATTTTGTGTTCACTTGAACCCTTTTATGAACTTTTTCTAAAATTATGTTGATTTGTGAGAATTTTTCCTTGTTAAAAGACTCAAATTACAAAGTGTGACACAAACTTGTAGCATCCCACCAATTTTGTAAGGTTAAAGTCTCTTGTACATAGTTAATTTATTTTTTCCAAACAAAACAATTTCATTATGTGCATTGTTCACTATTCTCAGTGAAAATAAAAAAACTCAAAGAAATAAAAGTAGCAAATTTAAATAGTTTTTTAATTGAAAGTATGTATTGTAAATGACATATAAATATCACTATTTACAACTAGAATTAGAAAGTAGATACAAAACATAATGGTACCTCAATTTAAGTAGAAAGAAGATTTTTCTGCCATGTTTTAGAGTTGATAAATATTTCAAACATAAAGAATTATTGCTGACTATAGTAATGTTACGTAGGGAGCACCTAATGATAAAAATTACACTTTACAAACAAAGGGTAACATTGCTAAATACTAAATCATCTATATTTAATATCATAATTATATTTTTACCAACAAAATTATATCAAAATATAGCAAACCAAAGGATCTCAGTGCATGCTTTTGATAAAGCATATTTTTTGCTAAACTATGGATTTAAATTATAGTTTTATCTAAAGGAAAACATGAACTGAAAAGTTTGGTTTGAGCATTGTCAAATGTTATGCTCCAAGCAAATGTGAATCAAAACACAACATGCTTTTTGAAAATGTTTTTAGGTATCTAATCATTGTTAAAGTCAAGATCTTGAAGGTGAAATTGAGAAATAATAATGTTAATGAACAAGCTCTTATGCCACCTTACATATGTATTCTCGACTAGACTTATTTCTAGCTATTTTAGAAAAAGAAATTGAAACTAACACAATTTCAACACTATGAACTAAGCTTCAAAAAAAATGATTGACTTTGAAAACCCTCATGCACATGAAAAACTTTAACAAGTAATATCAACCATAACAAAGTAAATATCAAAGGATAAACATGTTTAGAATTCTTGTAAAGCCTAAGGCTCCTAATTGAATGCATACTTCTAGTTAAACAAACGATCAAAATTGACTTCTATTAGTTACAATTCCACTGCTAAGTTATCATTCATCAATTAGAACAATACCTCAATTTGTGCCAAGGTTTTAAATTCTTAAAGTCAACATAATTATATCAATAATATTATTTGATGTTTGTAATATTGGAAACACAACAATCTCAAAAAAATCCTCCAAGGGAATGGTTGTACTAAAAAAAAAAATAAGTAATAACACAAACTCATAAAGACTACACTGAAGTTATAATATAACACTACAAGGATGTAAAAGTGAGTGTTGCAAATAATAAATGGTTCTCAACTAATGTCTCTATTAGATGGCTATTCGAGATATAATCACATCATAATAAATTATAAAAACAAAATAAAAAGTGGGAAAACTTTACTTACCAATTTAATAAGTGTTGTTGAAAGACCAAGTGCTACTTTTCAGCACACTATGAATATTGCTTGTAAAGATTTTATTGGTAAAAACATTCCAATTTATATTAACATTCCAATTTAAGAAAATATAAAAATTCATTGAATCCAAAGAAGTGTATTTTGTTATAAAAGGAAAACTTCAAGGTCATATATTGTTTATATTTCTATGATGCTATTTTAAATATTCCTCTTCCTATGTGTTTAAAAAAAAAATCTCCATGTAGAGAGATTAATTTTATAATTTCCTAAATCAAAATTCAACTATATAATTTGAGTCAATTTCATTGACCCTTTATTTTGCAAGCTCTTCCTATTTATATATATTCTTAGTGTTATATACTCTCAAAAGCTTTCTCAAGGGCTTTTAACTCTAAGAAATTCTTATGGGCAAGGCATTTGGACTCTCAAAAATAGTCTAACCAATCAATTTTGCAAAGCAATCTATGTTCAAGAGGCAAGCCTTCACTGGTAAATTGTATTTAAGAGAAGTTAATGTTGATGATGATAAGAAGGCTTTCAATTGTCCAAGAAGATTTCTTCTAAATTGTCAAAAATTATCATAGAGCTCCTTTTTACAATAATGCTTGGTACCTCCATCCATGATCGTCACTTGGGGACATGACCCCAAAAGGGCTTATTTGATGGAACTTGGTAATCAGTATTTGGAACAAAAAAAAAGGAGAATAGAGATTTCTCCTAGTGGAATAAACTTAGTGCTATTTCTTTATCTAGTTGTTCTGTCCAAACAAATGTCTCACTTGAGATAATGTAAGAAAAAGAGGATTTCAAAGCCCTTCAAAATGTGTCCAAAAAAAAAGGATTTCAAAGCCCTTCAAAAGGATGTCAAAAAAAATGTGTCATTTGTGGCAATAACAAAAAATATGCTACTCAATTTTTCTTCCGATGTTCCTTCTCCTTGAGCATTTAGGGGTAATGGTGGTAAATCTAGAACCAACTTATTCATGCTACTTCTTTGCATTTGTTTTGGGCAAGCTTAGGCCGACCTCATGCTTTAGCTTTTTTTCTCTTGGTTGCTTGAGATCTTGGTCCATTTTATTCTATGGCAAACTAACTACAATAGAATCATAAGATCTTCCAAAGTCACCAAAGTCTCATTATGCAAATTTGGCAAAAGATCATGCATTCAAAAAATGCCAAACTAACTACAATAAAATCATAAGATCTTCCAAAGTCATGAAAGTCTCATATTATGTAAATTTGGCAAAAGATCGTGGTTTCAAAAAACTATAGCTACTAAGTGTTCTCTAAACAAAGTCCTTCAACTTTTGAGATCTTGGAGTGATACTATATTCTTTAACTGCTTAGACTTCAATCTTTAGAATCAGTTGGGAGTCACTAGATTGGGTTATATCAACAATTGAGATTCAAGAACCAATATAGATATTATTGAAATGACAATATACCACATGTTTAGATTTTTTTTTAGAGTTGGCATGATGGCATAGGAGCTTGCATCAAACATTCTCTAAGGAAACATCAAATTCCAACCAAAAACAAATTCTAAGTAAAATGCATGAATAAAAAAAGAGTAAATTTAATTTATTATCACTCAAAAATTATTGGCATTCCCTACCCTCAAGAACTAAGCTTAACTAAATTGGTCTTGAGATTGAATGAAATTATTTTAATTCAACATAAAATAAATTGTCATAGAAAATATATATATGTACAAAAACAGTTTAAAGTTCTTGGTACATATAATCTGGATCCTCTCTATCTTTTATTATCTCTAAAATCCTTTCATGATCTTCAATAGGCAACCTCCACCTTTGTTTGGCACGCCCTCTTTTTGGTAAAGTTTCAAGATTTATTCGTGTTGCTATAACTAAGTGACTATAATGTAGAACCTTTTGACTTGGCATATAATCAATAAATATAATACCATTTGTATCTATCTTTGTTTGTTGATAGTATGTGCCTTCAACAACCACTGATCTAGTTGGATACTCTTGTCCATCACCATCTGTCATTGATTCTGACAATTTGCATTTTGGTTGCGTACATCTTAGTAGATAGTAATCTACACCTTCTGTATTGTTAGGATCTGCAAGAACAACAAAAATATCTCCTGTACAAACCATGTAGTACAAGTTAAAATTTAATTTAAAAATTTAAAAAATTATAAATCAAATACTACAAGTTAAAATTCAATTTAAAAATTTAAAAAATTTACCTGTAACAACTAAATCTGATACACGTTCGTAATCAGCTGAATACAAAGGATTATAGACATCTACAATGTCATTATCTTCAAAAGGGTCCGACATGGCCACTAATTATTTTATTTCCCATTCTGAAACATACCCATCTCTAATATTCTCACATTGTAGAATATTTGCATTGTTCTCAATGCAATCAGCACAAAAACATGATTTTTCTCTCACTTGAATTACAGGAGGCCTGCTATGTCCTATTGTCATGATTTGATGCAAACTTCTAATACCACTAATTGTTTGACAATTAGTAAGAGTTGATCTATCAATATCTGTTTAAATTTCAATCATCCAATTAAAAAGTGTATAAAATTCATGTACACACATTGAAATTCAAAACAAAATATTTATGTACCTTTAACTTCCCAAAAATAACATGTATTGTATATTGAGTCACGGACGACAAAATGACTTTTGCACCATTCAACAATTTCATTTGCATTCCTTATGGCATTACCTGCAAGTTCATGTCAAGGTGAAATGTCAGGTTAAGCTCGGTTTTCTAATTGAAAGGAAAAGACAATCTCAAAAAATATAATTAGATTTTTTTTAAATCCAACAAGAGAAATATTAAAAATCTGTAACATTGGATATATATCAAAACCATTAAATTGCATAATGGCTTAAGCTTCCACTTCTGAACACATGCAATATATTGAGATCTACACTTTTTTCCTAACATGTTTAAATTTATTTAAAATATATTTAAGAATTTAAATTTGTATTCCATATTGTATTACCTGCAAGTTCATGTTGTCGAAGTGCACGTTTCACACATGCTCTAGCTCCATCATGCTCTCCTTTTCCATGTCCACTCTCATAGAAATTCCACAAAAATTGAATGTTTCGTTTAATATGTTGTTGGCTTAACCAATTAAAAGCTTTTGCAGACTTAAATTGTCCTGTGAAGTTACAAACAATTTCAAATTTAAAACTAAAATTAAAAAAAAAATTATATACATCGAGGTACAACATATTTAAGTAACTGAATAATTCAAGTCTACAAGTTAATTACACAAATAAATATAATATTATTTTAAAAAATAATTAAATCAACACTTACCAGCACATCCATCAGACCATATCCAATGTTGTGAAGCATCTATTTGACGTCGTCTTAGGCCTTCAAAAAACATTGCAAAACAATGGGCTACATAGCTTCTATCATGACCTGTATCATCACTGATATAAAAGTGCACCTCTTTGATGATAATTCGTTCATCTTTGCTACTTTGTACACCATCCACATGTTCTTCAGCATGCCTATAACAAACTTGTACAAATATTGCAACTTGCTCTAAATGATAATATTGACTTTGAATCTCACTTTGAGGACTAAATGTATAGTTCTCAGAGAAATCAACAATAGACAGAATACAACCTAGTGGAAAGCAATTCTTTGAGTCACGAAATTGCTTAGCTTGCCATATAGCACCATGACAATGTTCAATATGTGGATATATGATATTGCAAAATTTTTTCATAAACTCATTGCTTGACAATTCACTCTCTTTGAGAACAACTTTTCTGCTCTCAACTCCTGACTTTGTTGAATACTTCTCATATTCAAATCTCTTCCACATAACTTGCATTGAATGATCAATATTGTCAACCTGTACAAGATTCTTCAAATTTCTACAATCATTACATATATTTTTTATACAGTACACTTTGAATTCATCTGAATCTTCTGATTTTTCACATAGAAGAGTTTTCACAAATTGTGTTGTACTTCCAGGGATGACTATATTTGGATTGATTACTACCATAGCTTTTTTATATGACTGTAGGTGTAGATGAAATTCAACATGATTTTGACAACAAGTCTCATGTACCTTATTTATACGTACAAAACTTGGTCGTAGACTCTCAAACATCCTTTGACAAATCTTCACATCTGAAAATTCTTGCTTGAATGCTTCAAAAAGTTCACTTTGTGTTGTATCTATAAAATGTTTGGGATGTGAAATTTTTGTACCATCTTCACCTTTTATCTGTATAGTGTCCCTTCTATTAGAAGAAACATGAGAGTGGCTAGTCCAATATTCAATCACCTGTTCCTTTACATCTTCTGAGATTCTATCTTTTCGGGGAACCCTGCAAATATTTACCCATTTTTTCTCAACATTTCCATCCAATCTATTTCTCCTTGCAATATATCTTTGAACAGTTCTCCTAGAAACATTGAATAAATGGGAAATTGCTTGAACTTGTCTTCTATGTGATAATTTCTTACTAGAAATTACAGTCATTAATGCTCTACGTGCAGCACTTAAATCAATAGCTCGACTCTTGCTTTTAATAAAATTCAATGCTTCTTGTAGGTTTTCAACTATTGTTTGCTTTAATGAACCTGATGACTTTTTCTTATTATCAACCCCTAACAACTCCAAAACAGGGACCATCTCTTTCTTCCTAAATAACTTTGCAAATAACTGTGCTCTTCCAATTATAGACTTATTTTCAAAAAATTCATCCCATATTTTTTTAGAGTGTAATTTTACTGTGCTTTCAGGTACCATATCTTCAGATGAAATATTTTTGAAAAGAGAATCATCATCCATCTCCATCAAATTTTCCATACCAAGGAAAAAATTTCTATCACCACCTTCAATTTCTTCTCGTACCTGTACTCCTTGGTCATCAACAATTTCCATGGGTTCTTCTTGAGTAGATGTTCCCTCATCGACATTTTTAGTATCTCTTCTTTGATCATACAACCTTTTTCTTGTCTTTGTATTGCCCATCACAAATTGATCAAATTTGAATTCACCTGCATGCAAAAATAACACATGTACAAACACTTTAACCTCTATTTTTTGAAGATCTAGGTCTACATTGAATAAATCAATGGTTTTAATCAATTACATGTTTTAGAGCATGGTACCTGAGAATACAACTCTACCCCTATTGAAATCAGTGGTTCTTTTTTCTCCAAATTTCTATAATTTAATAATTTAAAAAAACCACCAAAGACTTAAAAAAGCCAAAAAAGGCATTAAAAAAACACTTTTAGATCATTGTTTTTTTGAATATGAATTTACCCTTGTTCAAATTAGTGGTTCTTTTTTTTCCAAATTTTTATAATTTATTCATTTAAAAAAGCTAAAAAAAAACTAAAAAAAGCCATTAAACAAACGCTTTCACATCATTGTGTTTTTCAAGATGACTCTTTCTTTCGAAATCTTTTTTTTTTTAATTTTATTGTAATTCATTAATTAAAAACAACAAAAAAGCCACAAATTTTTTCCAAAAAAAAAAAGCAAACAAATATATTTGACCGAATTAGATTCGGCTGAATACTATTAGGGCGAATGCGATTCGATCGAATATGTCTATGTGGCATCCTACTAGATAGCAAAGTCACCATTTTCTTATATTTTCTAAAACTTCCAACTTCTGCTCAATATTTTTACAATCAAAATTAATTTTTTTTTAAAAAAGAAAAATACTCTTTTGTAGAGCTCGGAGTGCTGAATGTGGAAATATATATATTTTTATATTTTGAGTAATGTTACGATATAAATATTTGAAAATAATGCAAGCAGGTTGTTCAAATTCAAAAAGAGGCTAATTTGAAACTAACATAAAAATAGTAAAACATCATTTTAAAATTTGACAAATATATCATGCCCTAGAGGAGACAATCCTCTTCAAAAGGGTATAATTTGTTTTTTGAAAATGAAAACAAATTAAACAATAGCTAACGTTAACTGAAAACTATCAAAATCAGGTAAGTTTGACTTTAAAACGTTATTACGAGAAAAATATAGATTAAAAATTCTTTTTTTTTTCCCATGCCCTAGATAATGAAGTCACCTATTTGGGTAAAAAAAAAATTAGGGGGAAATTCATTTTTTTTCTATTTGTTTATCGACGTGAACTGAACATCACTTTTTCTTCAAATTTTTAGCATTTCAAAATCTGTTGTTAAATTGATAAAAAAAATTAAAACAATTTTTTAAAAAATCTAAAAAATTAGACTAATAAACTTCAACAAGAGATCTACATTTTCTTAGTTTACATCATTTTAACATTCAAAACATAAACACCACTTTTATGTTGAAGTTGAGATATTTTTTTGATGTTGGTCGATTCCTTTATAAAGTGTGACACAAGTTTGTGCTTTTACCCACTAGTCAATATGACTTGTGTTGTTCGTAGAAAAATATCTAAACAACATGGACAAGTGTTCATAAAATGGTCATCACAAGGGTTTAAACAAAAAGGAGCATAGTTTAAAATATATGATGATGTGGCTCAGAGTTTATCCTCTAAGCTACATCCATAGTTAACAAAAAAAATATTCACGAGCATGATTGTGTTTAACCAGCTAATACAATACTCCTAAGATCTAGGGTTTCAAAACGCAAATAAAATAACATTTAAACTGTAAATAAAAACCAAAAACAACTTTGCAAAAGTGATAGTAGAAACAAACTACATACCTATGAAATATTTGAAATAAAAACCACAAAGAAATTTCAAACCCAAACGAGCACGCAGCAGTGGGCAGAAGGATAGTAGGAGGTCTCGAAAATGGTGAAGGAATGGTAAAAACAATAGTTAAAATGAAAAATAACAGCAGGTTTAAAACATATAATCTGACATTAACTTGCATTAATTGTCGAGCGTGTCGGGACAAGAGTGTATCTGTAGAGAAATTTTCTGCAACTACACATGTAGTTGCGAAGAATTTTTCCACAATTACACTTGTTTGAAACTCTAACAAAAATGCAAATGTGCTAAAAAATAGTGGCACTACACATAAAGGAAAAAAGGCTAAGTCTACAAAATTGACTTTCACATTTTTCAAAAGGTGAAAAGTGACCCAAATTGAAATGACTTTTCAAGGGGTTCGACTACACACAAGGGCATTCAATTTTTTCATTGATTTGAGTGCTTAAGAGGATGTGGGCTACGAAATGAACAAGTTTCATAGGGGTTTTCCCATGAATTGAGATAGTGAAATTTGAGGATAATAGATCCTCTACAACTTGTTCCATCTTAATTGCAAAGAGTTGACAACCTTTTTGCCTAGCCTTCTTCAGTTGCATAGCAGAGATTGGTCTTATCTTGACTTCTCTTTGTGTGCCTTGCAAAAATACTTTGTTTCCTACATCATCTAAACACTCAACTATTTTTGCAAAATAGTCTACATTGGCCCTATGCCTCCATAGCCAATTTATTCCTAAGATAACACCATAGGAACCTAGGGGGGCTGCATACAAATTCACCTTAGTCAAAAAACTCAGAAGATCAATCTTGGCTTCAAACAAGCATTGCTCTACTCGAGCTTTAGTCTGGTTAGCCTATTCAACTAATCAGGATTTAGCCATATATCCATCTCTTCTAGGAAATTTATTCGATACTCTTGGAGAAATAAAAATTTTAGTTGCTCCAATATCAATTAAAATAGAAATAGGAACTCCAAACAAAGTACCTAGTATCTCTATGGAAGTAATCTGGTACTCCCCCTGGTGATTGTCCAATGCTGCATGGATCCTCTATTGAAAAGTTTCTTGCTAGGTTGGTAATGTGTTACTACATTGGTGAACTCCTTGGTTCTTGGTTGGACATTTATTTCCATAATGATCTCCACCACAAGAGAAACATCCTCTAGGAGGTCCTCACTTTTCAGCAGGTTTGCTAGAATCATTCTTCTGAAAATTGTCATTATTTTTTTTTTCTCATTTCTGGGTCCATTCCTATTATTTCTAGAGCCCTTGTCACTTTTCTTATTCACATCTTGTTTTCCATTCATTTTCTTGAAAGGTTGAGAAGTTGGTGACTTGTTAAACCACTTGTGATTCTTCTCATGATATGTAGAAATTTACTTCAGTTTTTACTCTTGTTTGATTGCCTTCTCAAAAACTTGGTTCATAGTGGTAGGACCATGCACATTCACTTCTCCACCTATCTAGGCATTCAGACCCATGATGAATTTCCTAATTCTAAACCTCTCATATTTATGATATTGTGGCACATACTTCAAGAGATGGGTAAACTTTTCCCAATATTCAACCACTGAGATATCTCCTTGTTACAGATTCTAAAAATCTGTTAGCTTTTGGTCAAAGAAAAATTGTGGTAACCACCTCTATCAAAATATGACCACAAATTGATCCCAGGTTAACCTCAGAGAACTTAACCCCAATTCCATTTTCTTGTTCATCCGCTTCCCCTGCCAACTGGTAGGCACCCCATTCTACCTTGGTTATCTCAGAGTAATTTCTGATCTCAAAATACTTTTCCATCTTTATCATCCAAGCTTCTATAGCATCACCATTTATGGTTCCATCAAACTTGGGTGGGGTCACCTTCTTCATGTCTCTAGATAGTTCTAAGGCAAGTCTACTTCTTTCTTGTTCTTGAGACTTAGTCTTATCGACATCCTCCCTTCACTCACTATGAATATTGGATTCATGGACATAATCATCATCTCCTTGATGCGAGTCCTATTTTCCTCCTTCAGGTATGTCTTGGCCTCTCACTTCCTGTTCCAGGTTTCCAAGCCTCTCCTTGGTTTCAGTCAGCATAGTCAATATTTGATCTAGCTTAGCTATTGGGTTTTCAGAGGGATTTGACTCTCCTTTCCTATCTTCAAGATTTATTTGAGTTCAAACCATGATGGTACTCTATATCACACCTGATATTCATATCAAGTTATAGATTAGAATTCATAAATAATGCATCTCATTAGTTCAAAATTCACCAATAAATCTATTCACAAAAATTAGATTTGAGCAAAGCAATCTCATCTTTATTATAATTTATTATGGGTATAAATACATCCTTATTTAGATAGATAACTCAACAAGACTACATGTCACTGTTAGTTAAAGGACATTTCTTAGGTTCCTCTTCCCCATTGAAATCTAGTAAAATAAAATTAGAGGGTGGATGTACATGCAGGTACCCCTCCATCACCTATTTTCCTAAAACAAGGGCATCATGACCACACCCAAATGGCATGTCACGTCTAGCAGATGGTCTACTCAATTTAACTACCTGAGTAGGAACAATGGGTTTCTTGGCCAGTTTGTTGCATTGTTTCTTTTCTAGTCGAATAGGGTTAAGAGCATCAACCAATGTTTCTGAGTCTTCAAGCCATGCATTCTCAACATAATTTATACGCTCTTCAAGTTTTACCTCAGTTGGTTCTTTCTTAACCACTATCTTGGGTAAGTGCTATAGAATAGACTTCCTGGCAGTTTTCTCAGTTCTTCTCCACACCATTCTGGCATAAAACCAATTTTTCAAACATTAGCCAATCTGCTGAATGTTGACAAGTTTTCTCGTAGTGAGCTCCTAGGTCCATGTGTTGAACCCGGTAGCTCCAATACCATATGTAACATGCCATCTCATATTACTTGGAATTACTCATGAAATTTACTAAGAAAGTAAATGAACATGTTAAACATGAAAGATTTTTTTCCATTTGTATAATCACATAAAATTAAATGCATATCTTTTTTGAATATTTTTCAACCTTGAAATTACAATATAATCAAATATAATATCCTTGTGAAAACATTTCACTTTACATATACAAATAATTTGCACTTGGCAATATGAATAAGTTTATATAAGTTTGATGATCATAAGTCAATCATAAAGTGTATTACATCTGGAATCTTGATATCTGTTACACAAGTCTTGGCGAGTCTTCTGCTACATAGGGAGAGCATCATCTGAGTGCTTTACCTCCAACCACAGACCGGCGGTCCCCCACACACCTTCCTTCCTAGAAGTGGTCCTACCCTTCATGAAGAGTATAGACATGGAGAACCATCATGTTTCCATCTAAGTTCTAGTGTTGTGCCCTACGTAAAGTTCAATCAACCATACAACTCTAGACAATCTACTAGCTAAGTATGATAACTCTGACAGGTTACACATCTAGACATAGTGAACTGACTAATACATGCATAGAAAAATTTATCACTTTGGCTAAAGTTTCTATATAAATAGATGTTTGCAATAAACATAGTCATGTGTTCACACACCTCTAACTCGACTTGGAAACTACTTCATCCTATAGTTTGACTTGCTTGACTAAGAACTCTAGACATACATGGTCTTGACTGAACTGAGGTCTTAGTCAACCTAACTTAGAATTTGATCCTTAATCTAGGATATATAAACAATATGAAGGTTTAGATGATTTTAACCTTTTAGAGAGTCCCTAGTTGCATTCTTACAATATCAGGGTCTATGACTTCCTATCATTCTACTCAATGACTTAGAGATTAAGCACTTTTGTGCTATATGTCAAGTTTCAACTCTATCAAGAGATCATTTAAATTTATCAAGGTGCTACTTAAACTCTTATCTAATTTATACTATCTTGATCTATGGTTTCTTGAGCATTTACTGTCAACCATAATATACTATAGACTAGATAATGTCATAACCGACTTGAGAGTTTAAGTTTTCTAAACCCTTCTGGGTTGATTCTAGGGTTTAACTTCTTTACCCCAAACTCATTGGTGTATCAAATAATCTAAAAGTAAAAGTTATAAAATAGAAACAAAAAACTCTAGTCTTCTATAGACCTCTTGAACAATGTTTGAATTCACATCTCTCATATAAAAACATAGTACATGAGGTATATCCTCATTAATATAAGATCTTAATGAATACTATCATTATTATATCTAATCCTTGAGCGAAGTCAATCTTTGAGTCTACAATAATAACAAAACAATATCTTCGACCTCTTGGTCTTCTTAAGTTCTCTACAAGTTAGTCTCAGCTATTATAAATAACTTGTCTTGTTATACCACTATGACAGTAGAAAGATAATGATAGCTGAACATAGAGCTTGAAATCTCCTCCTTAAGCATCTTTATCATTCGGCTTAAGTGATATAGAGTCATCTAACAAGTAGAGACAAGATCACAAACAATGCTAAGGCAATAGTGGGATGGAGTTGATCATAATATACATAACAGATTAGACATTGTTGACTGGGTAAGAATAAATACATTCAACCTTCTATAGATAAAAACCACACTACTCTTCAGCTTACAAAGGTTTACTATGCTATGAACATTAAACCAAGATCTCTTGGCCTTTTGGCCTTCAAAGGATTACTATCCTAAAGATAATATAGCAAGATCTCATAGCCTTTTGGCCTTCAAATGTTTTCTATGAGTCTGAGGATATCGATCTATGGTAAGAGAATTATTCTTCAAAGCATTCCCTTTGGAAACTACCAGTATTCCACTATTTCTACTATATAGTTTTAACAGTCATAGCAATATTATTACTCTAACAACAATCAGATTCTATGGCTTCTAGTTTTTTGAGTGCTATATCGATGTAATTATTTTGTTTTCATAACTCTAGTGCTTGGTCCATGACAATACAACTTTGTAACAAATACAGAAAACACATATTGCAAATATAGAATAATATACTCATTTAAAGGAGATGCTCTTCTCTAAAATGTCAGTTTATAAACCTGTATAGTTCCTCCTTTCTACCTCGGCTACCCATGCTCTAGTTATGCTTTCTTCGACATTTTTTTTCTCCCTCATCATGGATCACCTATAGAGACAAACTCTCTCTACAGTAAAAGATAACTAAGCTCTATGGAGTCTCACTAGTTCCTATCCCATGGATTCTTGCACACTATCCTTCTATGTTAAACATAGTCTTGAGTTTATCTTTTGAATTAGAGTCACTATCCAACAAACCATAACTCTAAGGTAAAAGATAACTGAGCTCTATGGAGTGTCACTAGTTCCTACCTCATGGATTCTTGCACACTATCCCTCTGCATCAAACATAGTCTTGAGGTTATCTCTCAAATTGGAGTCACTATCCAATAGACTATAACCCATGCATGTCATTAACATCGACAATATAAACTTTTAAAAGGCTTCACTCTCCATAATTCTATGGATTTCTCCTGCATACATCCCTGGTTTCAATATTAGTGGCACACATAAAATGATAAAGGGGTAACTATCCATTATGACCACTCCTAACTAATCAACAACTTCACCATATTCTCCAAAACCAACATAGATAAAAAGGGGTGTTGAGCATCATAACTAGCATGAAGTGGTTTACATTGATTAGCAAATTAACCACGTATCCTTTAAACTCAACATCTACAAAGTATGAGATTAATATATATATATAACTGTAATAGCCTAAAATTGGCACAGATTGAATTAAGTAAATATTCTGATATTTATCTTAATTCTTATTTTCTTCTATCAATTAAATAAATATTCAAATTTTATTTGATTGGTTCATTATCATCATTTTATTTAATCCCTAAATTCTTCTAATGTCTCAAATCCTAAATCCACCTCACAAAATCCACCTCATCAATCCACCTCATCCTTCCACATCATCCCTTCCACCTCACCATGTTGCACATATAATTAAATATTCTTAATATTTAATTATCTAATATCCTCCAAAATCCAAAATTGAATTCTTAATTCAATGTTCCCCATTATCCTCCACTTTGAATTTTTAATTCAATTGTCATAACCCATTGTCCCCCACTCTGAATTTTTAATTCAGATGTCATAACCCATTGTCCCCCACTCTGAATTTTTAATTAAGATGTCATAACCCATTGTCCCCCACTCTAAATTTTTAATTCATTCCTTATGAATTAAAGATTCACAAATATTGAGGGCCATTGATCTCATCATTGGATCCTCACCCTCCATTCTATTTTCAGAAATTCTATAAATAGAACCCTCTCCTAAGCCATTTGAGAGACACTTCATTTGGCAAGATAACTATACTCAAAAATCTCTCATTCATTCTATTCCAAAGTGTCCTTCATTTGTTGAGTGTTGGAACTCTCTTTCAACACACGAACAGGTATTCACAGCCATTCTTACTTTGCCATCTTCACACAAGCAAGCAAGCACAAAAGAGCTTCTGAGGGCTTCAATCAAGATCAAAGCAAGATAGGCAACAATGGAAAAAGATAGGTAAAAGGGGATTTTGTAATTATTTCTACTTGTTTGGTTTGATTCCTCTTTATCTTCACCTTTCATTGATGTTTGGGTTATGTTTTCATTTATTTTGAACTAACACATCTTTCCCCTCACAATAACAACATAATATTTGAGTATACAATGTATACTCTTGTTCTTTCTAGCATGCACCAAGATAAAAGGATGGGGTCGAGGTATTCTCCCCCTCTCTATCTTGCATAAATGCCAAAATAGACAAAAATAACATGCTAGGATCCCAATTGGAATTCAAATAGTAAAATAGTTTAACTATTATCGACTATTTCTTGTCGATGGTCACATTCTAGCCTGACTTTGTTTTTGACAAAACCTATGCTTAATGGAGTTGTAAAGGGTAGAATTTGGATAGTTGAGTTTTTGGTAGTTTTGTGTATGTATCCTCCTTTCACCCTTTCATTCAAGGACTTAGGGTCGAGTTGCAATGTACTATCATACCCTAAGTCATTATGAGATGTAGGAAAACTTGGATTTGTATGATTTGATTATCAGTTATGCTCAATTATACCTCAAAACCCTAATTATGCAAATACGGAAGCAAACAGATGAATATTGGAAAATGTTGCTACAGGAAGATGTAAAATGACATATAACTGTGCACCTATTTTCAGGGTTCAGAAGTGGAATAGTTGGGGACTAATGAGCGGGCACCCAAGTCCAATGCCTAGGTTTTTGTCAGGATCTGGAAGCTCAGTCTACAACATGTTCTTGTTGTCATAGAGATTTTCCCTTCACAAAATCTGGAGGACTAAAGAATGGGTGCCCAAGTCTAGGGTGTTGTTTTCAACTCTAATTTACAAATCTGACACTCTGTAATGCCCTCCAGTAACTCCACTTTTCCTGTATCTTCAACTTGTAACCTGCAATCATAGAAACTTTGGGAGGGGGTTGTGGTGTTTAGAGGCTTGCCTCAGTTAAGCCCCAGAGAGACATTCAAGTCTTCTAAACACCATTGTCAAATAGAGAGTGCGTGCCCTTGGAGGCAGAGGCAAAAACCAAATGATAAATTCTCAAAAACACAAATGATGTCACCTTGTCATGAAGATCTCATGGGACGAAGAAGCTCTTCATGCCATGAGGAGATGATTGCACAAATCTACAAATATAAACACATAGACAACACAAATCTACTCTTACTACACAATGAATGCCTTGAATCACCTTTAGAATGTCAATGTTCATCTAGTTGAAATCTTGTAACCATCTAGTGGAAATCTAGTTTATAAATGAATGCCCAAGCATGCTTATATATGCAACTACAAATACTCCTGCCAAGAATTTTGTAATTCAAACTTACCGTGTTGGCATAGGACCCAAATAACGATCACAAGCCGATAATCAAAATGTGGGACTGACCCAAAATAGGGTAGGACTAGGGCACGGGCACCCAAGTCCTCCCCCCTATTTTGGTCAGGGTTAGGTTCAATGGATCCCCCTAGGTCCCATTTGTCATGAAACTTAGGGCTCATTTCATCGAGATGTCAAACTGTGATGCAAGATGTCCTAAATGCAAATAAAAGACCCGGGAGCTAAACCTTATGAGGGAAAAACCCCCAAGGGGACATTTTTGGATGTTACATTTAGCCCCCACTTTAATGTATGTATAAATGCTAGACCAATACACCACACACCAAACAAACACACCAAGCACGGAGAAGACACGTCAAACACATTGAAGACAATGACTGACACGCAAAACATAGAGAAGACAATTACAGTCATGTAGAACATGGAGAAAACAATAGATGCATAGAAGACAGGAATGATTTATTTTCTTTTCTTTTTCTCATATATATGAAATGCAGATGCAAGTACAGGAAAGTAAACACACCTCCCATAATGCAGGAAGCACTCATCGAGCTAGTCTTTAGATTGCATATATGGGGCAACACACACAAGACATGCCACACCTCCCAAAATGTAGGAAGCACTCATTGTACTGGTCTTTAGACTGCATATGGGACAATAGACACGCCAAATAAAGAAAGCACGCCAAACACACACACTTTGAAGACACAAAGAAAACATGACAGATAAGCGATGGAGTGTTCCTATTTCTAGGCTCATCACCATCTTAGGCACATTATAGGCACACACCGATGACTGGGCTTCATCACAACAATCACCAAAGACACGCTTAAGGGTTGAGTTAGTCACAGAACTTCTCTTCGCCTCCCGATGAAGACTTTTTGAAAATGACAGGATGATGTCATCTACTCTAAGAAGTACACCATCACTGCCTCTATAGAGGGCTTAAGATGATTGATTGATTGATTGTAAACAAACTTAGAGTGCAGGAGGGACTCATCGCCACTAGTCTTTAAACTACACCTAAGGACAAGCACATTGCTAACATCTACAACAGACAACTTACCTTATATATGCCCCCACCTTAAGGTGGTTGATATCACACATCGATAACAAGCACGTTAAGGTAGGAAAAAAACACACAAGGGAACATAGAATTTTGTAAAGCCCATGCCCCTTAGAGGTAACATGTACTTTACAATCACCAAATGTTCCCACAAACACATCCCTACAAGAAACATGTTAGTGTCTACATAATCATGATAAACAACAACATCAATGCATATGATTAATCACACAAAGAGCCAAGGTTATACTACGAATTCGGTGATCAAGGATAACCATGGGGCTATATCATGAAAATCTTTGAATCGAGTACCACCAAGGCAAGATTCAAAGACAAACAAAGTGCACAGAGTAGCAGTGTTGTTAAGGTTTGTAAGAGAGATAAAAACATCATCAAAATCGCTACATAGAAAGCATGAGTGCTTCTACTAGCCAAGCATCAGATAATATATACAACCCCATCGTCATATTAGGAACTAAGTCCAATTTTTTATTTCTCGCTAAAGGGACACTAGGTACACATCAGTATGAATGGTTTTTCGTCATCCACCCGCTAGATAGAAACACTACAGGAAGGGAAACAATAAATAAGAGAGGAGGAACAAGTGTCTTAGGGACAGTCATGTAGGAGGGTTCCCCCAAGTCACCAACCACAATGCTATGTCTATAAGACACAACACACAACAATGAAATCAAAGAGAGAGGCAATAGAAGAATGGTGATGCAAATAGAAGAAGGTCACAACAAAGGGAGTCTCCTGGTAACTCAGACCTTACAAGAGAATCAGGGGTCATCCTAGGAGGCCTAAACAACACATAACACATCACGGGGGATACACATCACGAGAGAGATAAAGGGTTGGAGATACTTACCTGTAGGGACTGTTGGGCTAGTGGTTGTCATGGATCTTTATCTTTATCTTAATGGTTAAGGCGTTATCACTTCTTCTCTCTTCTATAGGTTCTTGAGTCTGTGAGGGTAAACATGTAGGAAATCTATCCCTTAATGATGGTTGAGAGGGGATGTTTCCATTTTCTGTGTCAGTTATAGGACCATTTGAATGAGATTGTTGAGGAACCTGAAAGATGCCCATTTCAGTCCCTATATAGGGTGTTGGAATAGCATGAGTTAGAGGGATAGTTTGTTCTTCAATATCATATAGAATTTCATTATTTTCCAAGGTATGTGTGGGTTCAAGTAAAGGTGCACGATCCATTCCTTTGTTTAAAATGTAGTCAAGAAGGTCTTGAACATCAGGTGGTAAATTTTCATTATGTTGAAGCAAATGGTCACAAAGAGAATTTGCATCATCCAAGGCTTCATCCTAGTTAGGGAGAGTAGAAAGGGATGGTAGATTAGTATGGATAAATGTGTCAATGACATCTTCTTCTTGTGCCAATATATCCTCACTAAGTGGGGTTTTGTTGGGACAAGTCTCTTTGTTCAATAAATCACCCATTGCTATATCGTTCTCATAGGTCTCAGAAAGGATTTGCATTATGTCATCATGAAACAAAGGGAGAGAGGGAATAATGTTCTCACCACTACTTTCCCTATGATTTTTTTCATGCATAAAGTTAGTGATATTCTCTATGATTGAATGAAAAATATCCACAGTCACAAGAACGCTGTCGAAATAGGCTATTGTTCGAAGGATATCACAAATAGTATTTTTGTTCATGTCAATGCCATAGATGTATGCTATTTGATGTAAGACTTGAGGATATTTATCAATGAATTTGAAAAAATTATCATAATTCATAATTTACTCAAATAACTCTTCCAAAGATAAGCCCTTAAGAGAATCCATGAGTGCAATACTATGTGTAAAAATGACCTAAAATGCTTGATTTATTTGTACTTTTTCAATGCAAATATATGAAAAAAAAGGTGTTGTAAATATTTTGATCAGGGATATAAAATAGTGTGTCTGATATCAATCCAATACAGCAGTAATATCCATCACAACACACTCTTGATGCAAATCTAAGACGATGATAGGCCAAAACCTAGTGAAAATACACTAAAATATGTAATTCACCAAATCTAAATGCAAAAGAGCATGACAAAGGGTGTTGTGAGGAAAATTATGATGGAAAGAAAATAATATCAGTAATAACAGCCACCTAATTCCAAAATATCTGTCACATCACGCTTATAGTGCCACTCAAGATCAATTTCTAGTGAAAATATAGCAAAATATGTGATTTTTCACGATTTTTCAACTCCAAGACCTAGCAAAGGGGGTTTTGTAAGGAATTTTATGATGTGAATCAAATAATATCAGTTATATCAGTCACCTAGAATCATAAAATATTTTACAAAACACTTAGAGTGCAAACTAGGTCAAACCCTAGGGCAAATATAGCCAAAATATGCAATTTTTCACCAAATTTTAGATACAAGAGCCCAATAAAAAGGTGTTGTGAAGTTTTTTAGGAGGGGAAGTAGATAATTACCTTGATAATAGACAATTAGTGCAAAAATACTCTTCACAACATGCCTATGGTGCAAATTTTGAAAGTCGATAAGGCCAAATCTAGTGAAAATCAAGGTTTTTCAAGCCCTACGTTTGAGATCTTGATACAAAATCCTATATGAATGTCTTGTAATATATTTTATGATTAAAATTAAGTCCACTCAGATCTGAAAATTATTTTCAAGTCCTAAGATGCAAAATGCAGGTGAAAATCTAGTGAAAAATCAATGAAAATGCAAGTTTTTGTTGAAATTTTCTATGTAAAAATGCAAATTTACACTAAAATGCAACACTACAACTAAATAAAAAATTTAATAAGTGTATAAGATCAGTAGAAAAATATGAAACAAGATTTTACCTACAAACCCTAGTTTTTGGAATTATTAGGTTATACGAAAAATTCACAATTTCTAACAAAACCCTAGCAATTTTATGATGAAAATGCAATGCAAGCTATTGAATTTTTGTAATTTTATGCAATTTAACTCAGATATAATTCAAAAATCAAAAATTTGATGAAATTCACATTAATTGTTGCAAAATAGAAAACTTAGCATGTAATTTTTTTTTATATTTTTCAAAAATTTTAATTTTTTTGTAAGTTTTCCAATGCAATAAGATGAATGACTATATGAATGAATAAAATCACTGCAAATCTCAAGAAAATTACTTAGCAAGGTGCAAACAAGTCCAATAACATGGGTTCACCAAAATGTAAAGGGTGGAATTTGGATAGTTGAGTTTTTGGTAGTTTTGTGTATGTATCCTCCTTTCACCCTTTCATTCAAGGACCTAGGGTTGAGTTGCAATGTACTATCATACCCTTGTCACTATGAGATGTAGAGAAACTTGGATTTGTATTATTTTATTATCAATTATGCTCAATTATACATCAAAACCCTAATTATGCAAATACGGAAGCAAACAAATGAATATCAAAAAATGCTACTACAGGAAGATGTAAAATGATAGATAACTGTGCATCTGTTTTCAGGGTTCAGAAGCGAAACAATCAGGGACTAATGAGTGGTTTCCCAATTCCAATGCCTAGGTTTTTGTTAGGATCTGGAAGCTCAGTCTGTAACCTGTTCCTGCTGTCACAGAGATTTTCTCATCATAGAATCTAGAGGACTAAAGAGCAGGCGCCCAAGTCCAGGGTGTTGTTTTCAACTCTAATCTGCAAATCCAACACTCTATAATGCCATCCTGCCACTCCACTTTCCCTCTATCTTCAACCTGTAACCTGCAATCACTAAAACTTTGGGAGGGGGTTGTGGTGTTTAGAGGCTTGCGTCAATCAAGCCCCAAAGAGACATTCAAGTCTTCCAAACACCATTGTAAGATAGAGAGTGTGTGCCCTTGGAGGCAGAGGCAAAAACTAAATAATAAATACTCAAAAACATAAATGATGTCACCTTGTAATGAATATCTCATGGGAGGAAGAAGCTCTTCATGTCATGAGAAGATGATTGCTCAAATCTACAATTTCAAACACATAGACAACACAAATCTACTCTTGCTACACAATGAATGCCTTGAATTACCTTTCGAATGCTAATGTTCATCTAGTTGAAATCTTGTAATCATCTAGTGGAAATCTGGTTTACAAATGAATGCCTAAACATGCTTATATATGCAACTACTAACACTCCCTCCAAGAATTTCATAATTCAAACTTACCATGTTGGCATAGGACCCAAATAACGGTCACAAGCTGACACTCAAAATTTGGGATTGACCCAAAATAGGGTGGGACTAGGGTGCGGGTGCCCAAGTTCTCCCCCGTAATTTGGTTAGGGTTAGGTTCAAGGGATCCCCCTAGGTCCCATTTGTCATGAAACTTAGGGCTCATTTCATCGAGATGTCAAAATGTGATGCAAGATGTACTAAATGCAGATAAAAGACCCGGGACCTAAACCTTATGAGGGAAAAGCCCCCAAGGGGACTTTTTTTGATGTTATAGGAGTTAATTGACAATCGACGATTTGTCACTTGTCAAAACCAAATTCAAACTATTTAGTCAAACATAAATTACCAAACTCGATGATGGTTCAATAAACTGTGAAAGCACAAGACTCAGATGGCAACAATCTGTTCTTAACCATATGTCTATTCTCTTCTCTCCAATGATGCTCTCCCTCTCTTTCTTGGAGGCTGGAAAACCTATTTCTTGGTTACAACTTGCAATCAACCAAACTGGGATTAGTGCATCGTTAGAACTTTAATTCATATATCTTATGAATAAATAATCATGACATTATATAATCACATGTCTAAATTCTAAACATATAAACATAAATTCATGATATTATTGATTTATCTTGACATTTTCACATAATGTCAAATCATTAATTCATGCATAATCATCTACTAATTACATAGAAGTAAAAAGTAAAACATAGTCAAAATTTGGGGTGTGACAGTGAAGATATCTGCAACTTGTTCTACTGTTGGAAAATAGCACAAATTGATGATCTACTCTTGAATCAACTCCCTAAGAAAATGCATGTGGATCTAGATGTGTTTGGTTGTCTAATGATGGACTGTGTTCTTTGAGATTTGGATGGCACTCTAGTTGTCACAATAGATGACTGATGGCTTCTAAAAATTGATGCCAAGTTTAGTGAGGATATTTTGAAGCCAAATAGCCTCAATGGTGGCATTGATATCTCCTAATATTCAGCCTCAGTCAAAGAAAGAGCAATGATATGTTGCTTCTTGCTCTACAAACAAATGGGACCAGAACCAAGGTAAAAAATATATCTATATTTGGACTTACGATCATCAAGATCACCAACCCAATCAAAATCCATGTATCCAATCAAATCTAAACCTCTGTCCACTGTATAGTGAATCTTTTATGTGTGAGTACCATGTATGCAGTGTAGAATGCTTTTGGTAGCCTTCCAGTGAAGCTCATGTGGCTCTGACATGAAGTGTGAAATAATGGCAACTACAAACTTAGGGCGAGTATGAGTGAATTATATAGGCTACCAACAAGCTGACGCTACAAAGTGGCATCAACTAGTGGTGTGGAACACTTCACCTCAAACTTGATTGCAGACAAAAAGGGAGTTAGTGTAGGCTTACAATCAGGCATGTGAAAATGAACTAGAAGATCAAGAGCATACTTGGGTTGCACAAGAGAGATCCTAGAAGAGATCTAAGTGACCTCAATCCTAAAAAAATAGTGCAGAAGTCCCAAGTCAATCACGGAAAACCTATCATGCAAAGTAGTCTTTACATCTGCAATGATGGATGAGGTGCTCCTAATGACAATCAAGTCATCAACATAGAGAGACAAGAAGAGAAGAGCATCCTCTATCTCAAGATGTAGATATTTAGATCTGAGTGGCATCTAGAGAACCCAACTGAGAGAAGAAAGGAGTCCAATTTGGCATACCAAGCTTGATGGGCTTGTTTGAGGCCATAGAGAGACTTCCTTAGTCTACAAACTAGTGAAGAATCCTAGACAAACGCCTTGTGGCTGCTCCATGTAAATCTCCTCATGGAGATCCCCATGAAGAAATGTGCTCTTCACATCCATTTGATGTATAGCCCAACCATGAGCTATAACAATAGCAAGTATCAGGTGAATGGAGTTCATCTTGGGGAAAAGGTTTCAATGTAGTCAACACCAAGAACCTACGAGAAACCTTTGGCCAGAAGCCATGCTTTGAACCTATCAACTAATCCATCCAAGTTACAAATTTAGTTTGATAGATCCATTACACCAAACTAGTTTGCTTCCCTTAGAAAGTGGAACAAGATCCCATGTTTTGTTTCAAATGAAAGAATTATACTCTTCCTCCATTGTTGAGTCCCACTCAATAATACCTAATGCTTCACAAAAGGACCATGGATATGAAGCTATGGCAATGTAGGAATGTAGAATATCCTACTGCTATGACCAATTCCTTTAAGTATCTAAAGGGTCCCCAACAAGAGTGCCTGTAGACTCAAGTTTGAGGAGCCCAACAAGGCATGGTAGGGGATGGAAAAGGAGAATCCTCAACCTTGGAATTTGAACTCTATGAAGAGGAGGATGAAACCTCATGATCAAATCTATGATTAGAGGAAGCTAGAGGAAAATCCTCTAAGTCACTATTTGAATTTGCTATGGAGGAAGGAAGATGTGAGAATGAGCTAGAAGAGATTTTCTCAAATTACACACTTTACTCAATGAAGAGATCATGTGTCTCTAAATCCAAGAGTCGATATCCTTTGACACCATTGAGGTATCCAACAAAGATGCAAGGTTAAATATGAGGTTCTAAGGCCTTGTGCTTCTCTAAAGGAATGTGTTCCCATGTTGGGAGCCAAAAACTCTGAACTGTTGCACAATAGGTTTCCTACCACACTAAGCTTCAAAGGAAGTGATGCCCTTCGATGCCTTATGTGAAACTCTATTTTGGATGTGAGCAACATATAATTGATAGCTTCTACCCAATATTCAAGTGCAAGGTTGCGTGAGTGGATCACGCACCCAACCATCTCTTTCAAGGACCTATTTTTCCTCTTTGCTACACCATTCTGTTGAGGTGTGTAGGGGACAATATGCTAAATATCAATCCCTTCAAGAGTGAAAAATTGCTCAAAGTGACAGTTCACATATTCTCTGCCATTGTCAATGTGGATAATTTTGATGCACTTCCTAGATTGTTTCTCAACACGAGCCTTAAACTCCTAAAATTTATTAGACTTCTCCTTTTTGTCAAAGAAAGTAGACCTAGGTGTATCTGGAATAGTCATTAATGAAAGTGAGTAAGTAGCAAGCCTTTCTAAAAGACAAGGATGGAAATGGACCCACCACATCATTACAAACCAACTCGAGGACTTATGAAGCCCTCAAAGCCTTCCCTTTGTTGAACTTGTCCTCAAGATGCTTTCCCAAGGCACAACACAAACAAAATCCATCTATGCCTTTTTTGCATACCGGACTTGTGTTGCTGGTTCCATACTTATCTCTACCTTTTTCACACCTTATTTCATAACATCTATACACACACACACACTCATACTGAAACCCATCTGGTATATATATCTGCACCAAGGATTTCAACAACTTTCTAGTCGGCAACCAGAATACTCAAGATATTTACAAAATACTGATCTGTCAGCTGAATCCATGCTTGATATGTGATGCGTATCAAAATCATAGACATTGACGTCATCAATCATGTCGGCCAATATTGTATGATCCCTTAAATAGCTTGATCAACATCAATTACTCATCAGGATTGAAGTTTGATACTCTTCTGGTCAGTTCTTCCTTAGTCTGCTCTGCCTGTCAGGAACCCAACACTTAGATGCTCATATCTTTTCCATGATTCATCATCAAAGGCTCAATCTCTAGAATATAGTAGTCAAGATACTCCTCTTAACTTGTCCAAGTCTACAACTTGCTATGTTACACCATCTAAGAGATCCAGACCTGATTGTCAGACCTTGTTGCATGCTCTGTTCTTGTTCACTGGACCAAAACACTCTTCAATCTAACTTCTGGTATAGGCATACTATGTGTTGCAGATGTGTGGGATAGACTTTGTTTCCATCAATGACAACACTCATGAAGCCACACAGTGTCTCTTTCCAACAATCTCACCCTTTGACATTGATGGCAACACTTAGTGAAAAATGATTAAGTGTCACAGCAAACTCCCCCTTGGCTGATGCTCTATCTTGTGTACTATTTTACCGGAGCTCCCCCTTAGCTGGATTCCACATTTTTCACTACTCCTCACTCCCCCTTTGACATCAATGGTAAAGGGTTGAATCAACACACCAAAATTTGTAAAAATCAACCTATACATAGCCACATAAGTATATATACATGTTATACTTACATATACTTAAGTATATCCACAAAAGTGGTCTTCAACTGTACAAATTCTATTGCCCAGCTCTACTTCATCATATCCAATATGGAGATGTGACCACTTAACAAAAATGTATATGCTTCTTCCCTTCTTAAGTCTACCGGATCACTGGTCTGGGTTGTGGTCTGAGCATCTAATAAGGCCTCTTGCATTGCCTCTAACTTAGGGATGATTATCCCTCTAAGTTCACTCATTCTATTTATTATATTCTTCCTTTCTTTCTCCAGCCTCTTTATTTCATTTATAATGGCAATAGCTTGGCATTCTTGACTCATTATGGATGTAGTGAGGAGATCAAAATTCTGAGATAAACTTGACAGTTTACCTTCTTGTTCTTTCACCTTCTTTTCAATATCCTCTATCACTTTAGACCAAGATAGACAAAATTTGTACAAGTCCCCACCATCTTTAAGAGCATTTTCAAGGCTCTTTATCCCAATATCTAGGGTCCTCCTATCATTATTAATGAGTCCCTATACTTCAGTGAATCTCTTTCCCAAAAACTCTTTCCAAACCTTTTCTTCTGCCTATTTCTCTAAAGAATCAAAATGAGTGCTAACAGAGTTTGCTAGAGATTTCAAGTTACCAAATGGAGAGGCCGAAGGATCCTTTTGAAAAGATGGCATGATCTTCTCTAGCATACTGGATGTAATCTCTAATAGCTCATAGTCTTCCATGTGAGATTTCAGAAGCTTTTCTTTTGCTTTAGCTCGGGTAAAAGATGTTATTTTCATTGTTTGGACTAGAGAGAAAATCAAAATTTAATGGTCCTTAGAATAGTTTTGGTTCATCTATCTCCATCATCTCTTTGTTCAAGAAATTCTTCATTGCCTTTGTAGTGTCTCTTGCTAGAGACTGAGTCTTCTTTTCTTTTGGAATCTCTAAACTATCATCAGAGATCTTCTCTATTTGTTCTTCTTCTTTTCCCTTTACCCCCTCTTCTTGACTCACTTTATCCTCTTTTCTTCCTTCTCCTTCAGTTCTTAGATCTAGAGTGTCTACAGTGGGATTCAGAGGAGAGATGTATCTGCTTCATGAACTTCATCTTCTGGAATAGAGGAATCCAAGTCCTTAGACTTCTCTTCATCTACCTCTTTTGACTCTTCTACATTTTTGTCAGAAGATTCTTCATTTGATGCATTTAATCCTTCAACATCCATGGTAGAAGGTTCTTCATCTATTTCCTCTATAATAGGAAGATTGAATCTTTTGAAGGCATTACAGAGGATGTCTTCTGTTTCTCTTGCTACTTGATCAGTTTCTCCAAGCATAAGTTTGTTCATTCTTGCTTTGCTCTGGAACTCATCCTTACAGTCCTTAAAGATCATGTTCATTTGCTTTGGAGTAATGGAAGGATAGAGCTGAATTACAATTTTTTCTCAGATCTCTGAGTTTTTTGCCTTTGAATTCTCTTTTTTGAGTTCAAGTACCTTCTCAAGACTTTTGGGAATTAATGAAATGATTTCAATGAATGCTTTATTGTAAATATTCAGGTACTTGATTGTGGCTTCTTCCAAGATCCTCTTGTCAATATCATTATATTCATCATAAAATTCTATTACTTGTTGCATATTTTCATCCACAATGACTACCTTGATGATATCATCAATGGAAAGAGTGGGCTTTTCAACAAATTCTTCTGCCTTTTCATCTTTATTTTTACCAGCAGAGGATTCCCAGGATCTTTTCTTCTTCTTCTTCATTTTCTTAACTTCCTCATTAGACTTTGTTTCTTCATCATCCTTTTGATTTATGTATGACCTTGTGGCTTTTGTTTTCGTTCTCTTTTCTCCCTTTCTGGATGTCTTGTCTTCTGGTTTGGTGGCTCTTGAGCTCTTAGGGGTGGCAGGTGTAGAGCTCTTGGAGGATCTAGTCTAGGAGGAGGCTTGTACTAGAACACTTCCTTCTTCTACTTCTTATTTTTCTTTCTCAGCGCTTTCTATTTTCTCTCTGTTTGCATCAACTACCTCTTTTGATATGCCATATCTTTTGGCAATTTCCTCTACTTCCCTTCTAACTTTCCTTTTCATTTCTAGTTGTCTTAGCTCAACATGTATTTTTACACTCAGTTCTTGAAAGGTTCCAAACCTTTCTGGCTTAGGGTCCTTTCGCTGGCTCAACAGGTGTTGAACGTGTAGCTCCAAGATTTTCTCATCTACTTTGTATCCATTGGCATTATCCACACTGTTCTGGGATCAACTGCCTCCATTAGGCATTGATTAGTGTCAACCATGAAGCACATTGTATCCTTGTATTTTTCAACTATGGATTGAGGAATTCTTTCTCTGGCTTGCATCATACTTTGGAAGTTCTTGAAGTATCCCCAGAGTGCTATGCTTTGAGCTTTAGCATCACCAAGTCTATACATATAGTCTCTAATTTGTATTGCAACTAGTTTGTCATTTTGCCAAACCCAACCACTTGATCTGGCCAACTCATTCATGAAGTAGAAGAATAGACATAGTATTAAACAACCATACTTGAATGAGTTCTTATCCTTCTTGATCTTCTGCAAGTTTTCTAATAGTTGGTTTAAAAGAAGATCACATAGGTCATAATCTACCATTTCCCTTAAGATCTGATATGCTGTATATATTGCAGTCCTAGACATAGAATTCTCCCAGCTAGAATGATAGATCTTATATCTAATTATCATTGAAGTAAACTTGACATCTGGATCTATGATGTCATCAATTGTCATTGCTCTTTTGTCAAACTTAGATCCGATGGCTTCAGTTACTATGTGGTTCTTGATAGATTTTAATGCAGGTAGCCCATCAGATGAATGTAGTCCAATTACTGCCCTAATGGCATCTTTTGTTATCTTGAAGGGCTTCATTAACCACATGAAATTGTCATGTATTCTACTAAGAACATATCAGACCCAATCATCTTCTGTAAATATAGGGAAAGTGGATGCAATGTCCAAAGTCCTTATCCCAGAGGGCCTTGTATTAAGGTTTGAGTTCAAAACTTCCATCTATTAATTGTTTATGGTAGATGTCCATCAACTTAGATTCTCCAAATTCCTCAATATTGGTGTGGATGTAAACCCTAACATCTTCTACGTGCAATACCCCATGCAGAATGCTAGAAAAAATGCCTAAGGGATCAACTTCTAGGGATTTGTAGGGGTGCTTCTTGAACTTTGGGCGTGGCCTATTAGAGATCTTAACAACCATTGGAGTAGCCATTTTTGCAAAAGATTTAGAGAGATATATTCAGAATGGAAGTACCTTTTTATGCTTTTAGGGTTCAAAATAAGAGCCAAAACAAATCGCTGGTTGAATTGGATTTTGCGGTTGATCTTTGAAAGAGTTGTAGAAATTTGATGTAGAGATCTTCTTTTCTTCTTCTCAAATGCAAATGTGCAAATGATGAGTGAAAGAACACTTTTATTCTTTTGTAAACCCTAGTTTCCTTTTGCAATAAATGCACAACTTAAGTTATTTGATTGCCTTGTTCTAAGAGAGATCTTTTCGAATCACTGTGTTGCATTTAGAATCATTTTTAGTGATAATTGACAATATATCTTCTTTCCTCCAATCATACCATGGATCCACAGATCAAGATATCTCAATTTTGAATCATACCAGATCTGTCTATGAAGATCCTACTTTACCAGATGGCTATCAAACCAGATCAATCTTGGATGATTAAATTCTTGCAAAACTCCATGCGGATCTTTCATATCTTTATCGAGGGTTATTTAGATATTTTTCTGAGAATCCTTTAATCTACAACATTCCATGTACCAAATTTAGGTACCAATTGACTAGCTGGGGGAATTTATTTTTCTTTGTGACTCCCCCTGAGCCAGAGCTCATCTATTTAGTTTTCGGAAGGAGATTTAGCACCAAATTCTAGTGCGGATCCATCCCCAACATTTTTTGTACTCTTCTTCACCCAAATCTTGCTCATCTCCCTTTGAACTTCATCCACATTCACTTTTCCTTTTCCCTTATCTTGTTTCTGATTATGATGTACCAGACCCTTTTTATCCTGGTTTTTACTTCTACAGAATTTGGCAACATGACCAAATCTATTGCAATTGTAACAAACAACATTTATTTGCACATTTGACTGATATCCTCTTGATCTGCATTGATTAGCCATATGTCCCATTCTATTACATGCAAAGCATCTACCATTGAATGAATTATTTATTTGCATATTTCTGCATTCATGAGATTTGAAACTATACCTTTTGTAGTTGAAACATTGTCTGGAGAAGGATGGATTTGTTTGATTCATTCTCCTTCTGCACTGAGTTGCTTTATGACCAAAGTTGTTTCAATTGAAGTAGTATCCATTGAAGGATGGATATCTTTGAGCATTTGGTTGCCTTACCGGAGGTCTTCTAGGCCTATTTCTTTGATTTCCTAATCCAAAAATCTTCTGACTGGATCTAGAGCTTTCACCTTTCTCATATCTCAAGCCACGCTTATCATCTACCCTCTTTTGGCTTTCAAGAAGAACTTCAAGTTGAGCTAAGCTTATCTTGAATTTCTCTTTGTATTCATTTGTTGTTTGAAGATCTTGTTTAAGAGTGTCTATCTGAATCTCAAGTTGTTCTTCATTATCTCTAGCTTCTTCAAGATTAGATTTAAGATACCTAATTATTCTGTCTATTTTGTGGTAGTCCTCTATTTTCTCCTTGAGGGATTGTCTTAGATTATCTTTAGTTTTCCTTTTCTCTTCAATTTCTTGGGTGAATCTCATAACCCCTGATTCCATCTCATGCCTTACCATAATGACCTCTTTTGATAGCTTCTCACATAGCTTGTTTTTGTCATTCAGATCTTCATTAGTATCATTGGCTTCACTCTGACTTGCTAATTTTTGAAGTAGTTCCTTTCTCTTTTTCACAGAGATACTCAATTTTTCTTTTAGCTCATTTATGAAATCATCAGCTTATTTGAGTCTTTCTCTCAAGTTATTGACTTCAGAGTGAGATTGCTCAAGATCATCTAAGGCAGACTAAAGTTATTCCTTCATACCATACAATTCCATTTAGATTCCTAGATCTTCCTCAAGCTGTTAGGCTCTATTTAGCGAAACTTGGCTCTGATACCAATTGTTGGAAACAAGGCTGATAACTGAGAGGGCGGGGTGAATTAGTTATCTCAAATATCTTAACTTTCTTTTCTCCTTTAATAATTAGTGCAACATCAAAACATATAAGCATACATAAACATGAGAGTAGAAATAAAATCAATACACAAAATATGTAAGGATTTTTACGTGGAAAACCTTGTTAAGGGAACAACCATAGGGTGACTAACCCAAGATTGTATTCTCTGTTAAAAGAATAAGAAATACAAAATGTCACTTGCCAATTAGGGTTCACTACCCAAGGACACTGCCTACAAGAGACTTATTGTCTACAAAGTTTATAGAAGGTAACCAGGGGTTTGAATTGATGAGAGGCATCCACAAATGCTGAAGTTTAGTTCTGGTTAGGCTCAATATACTGATCTAATGCACTTCATTCTTCCTCTGCTCTAGTGCTGCTACTCTATCACATACCAAACTTGTGTCGTTGCTTCCACACTTATCTCTACTTTTTTTGCACCTTATTTCATAACATCTATACACACACACTCATACTGAAACCCATCTGGTATATATATCCACACCAAGGATTTCAACAACTTTCTAGTTGGCAACCAGAATACTCAAGATATTTATAAAATACTGATCTGTCGGCTGAATCCATGCTTGATATGTGATGCATATCAAAATCATATATATTGAAGTCATCAATCATGTCGACCAACATTGTATGATCACTTAAATAGCTTGATCAACATCAATTACTCATTCGGATTGAAGTCTGATACTCTTCTGGTTAGTTCTTCCTCAGTCTGCTCTACCTGTAAGGAACCCAACACTTAGATGCTCATATCTTTTCCATGATTTATCACCGGAGGCTCAATCTCTAAAATATAGTAGTCAAGATACTCCTCTTGACTTGTCCAAATCCGCAACTTGCTGAGTTACACCATCTAAGAGATTCAGACCTGATTGTCAGACCTTGTTGCATGCTCTGTTCTTGTTCACTAGACCAAAACACTCTTCAATCTAACTTACGGTATAGGCATACTATGTGGTGTAGATGTGTGGGATAGACTTTGTTGCCATCAATGACAACACTCATGAAGCCACACAGTGTCTCTTTCCAACAGGTTGTGTCACCAAAAATCTATCAGCACAAAATATGCCATTATTCCCTTTATAAATCACCTTACTCTTTGGCACCTCTTTCTAGTAAATACCCTTATCGCAAATGGATTTATAATCCAAGTGAACTCCCATTTTCTTTACTAAGTGATTAATTCAAAGGGCCATGCATCATAATGACTTCATCAACTCCTCCCTTCTCTTCCTTTTTTCCTCTAGTTTCTCCTAAAGTCTCTCTAAATTCTAATCTAGGAACTATAAATCTACCTTTGGCAATCAATCCTTTGGTCCTCATCTTTTTGACAAGGCCCACCAAGGTACTTCTCAATTTAGATCTCTTTCACTTCTTATAATTTGCCTCAATTTAATAACATAGGAAAAATGGATATCCATTTTGTAGAACAAATATTTGTTACCCAGATATCTGTTTCCCAAAAAATTGGGCTTTAGGTAATGGATATCCATTTTGGAAACAGATATCTATTACATAAAAGCCAAAAAAAGGAAAAAATTATATTGTTGGTCTCGACACCAGCATCCACAGACCCTCTGTTGTCGAGAAACCTATGATGTCTGCATGTTATAGTCAAAAAAAAATTTCTACACTTTTGGACACAAAATTTGATTGTTTCAATCATTAGGGTGATATTTTTGTTCCCCTAATGGGGAGCAATAGTCATCGTAGAGAAAAAGGAGGAGGAAAGTTACATTGGAGGAAATTAAAGCAATTAGGCAAAAGGATAAAGCAAGGAAGAGGATTTAGAGACTAGGTTTAGTGGATGCTCATTAAGGTGAAGCTTCTTCTTTACCATCTAATGACATACAAATTGAAGGTGTTAATGTTGAATATAATGAAATGTTAGATAAGAATGAAATTGACCATGATATTGAAAATGAAAATGTTGTAAAATGCTATGAAAAACCTATTGATAAGAGAAATATCATGGACAAAAAAGAAGAAAAACATAGACATTTACTTGAAGATTGTGGATATGAAACTCATGATGTTGAATTTGTAGTCCATGTAATCCAATTATTGATAATATTGATGAGGTTGATAACATCGATGAAACAATGAAAATCAATGTATCTACAAATTACATAAGAAGAGAGGACATTTTTCAAGAAGAGAATGAGCATGATAAAATTGTAAAACATCTAAGAACCCCAAAATGGTTACTTCAGATTGATGAGAATATAATGGAAACACTTGAAGGCAATTGGTTGTCACGAACGGTTCGGTTGTGGGATTCAAAAATTTTCAATGAATACTTTTGGAATAAAACATTAACCAAATAATGCCAACTTTTTGTGTAATTATTAAAGATGTACAAAATGAGACCTTTACTAAAGAAATTAAAGATTAGGGTAAACAAAGTGTCTGATCAAAATAAAATTATTGTTAGAAGCCTTTTCAATGCACTCAATTCTATTAGCAAGACTAGTAAGGAGAAAGATAAAAGAGTTGCTCATAGATTAATAACAACCTCAATAGTGAGAAAGTGATTAAGAAAGGATTGATTAATGAGGCAAAGTTATGTTGACTTAATCTTGAATCATAAAACATTGTCAAAAGCACTAGCATTAAGATCAATACTAGATAGTCCTCTTGAAAATAAGAAATAATATAATGGCTTCATAATCTTCAATACTAGTGTGGTGAACAATGACGCTATAGAATAATGGCCTTCAGAGGCTCTTATAGTGAAGTTTAGACCTTCATTATAATGACACTATAGAATAATGTTCAGAATAGGGTTTAGACACTATAATGGCTTCAATATTCTATAGTGTGATTATTCTAAAGAGCCTCTGAGGGTAATGACACTATAGTGTCTAAACCCTAATCTAGACAATATAGTGTGGTGCCTTACAAAGAACAATATAATGGCTTCATGATCTCAATGCTCTTATTGTTGCATTAGTCTGATAATACTAATTGCTTTATGAGAAATCTACAATTTTTCCTAATCTTGTTGGTATCATGGTAGTGATATACTCAGGTGTGCTTTTCAATCTTTATGGTATGATCACTATTCTCAATATTCAGTGCTTTTGCAAGTAATAGTTTATTTTTTATTAATAACTCTAAGACAACTTTGAGATTGCATGAGGCAGTAGAATTTGAGACAGTCACATTGTCTTGAGGTGTTTTTTGTTGATGCAATAGAAAATAGCATGTGTTCATTGTTGATGTTTGAAGAGCATGCTAAGTTGGATAAAGTTGCACACAGCCTAGTGACTTTAAATAGTTGTTACTTAAACAATGATATGATCGGCTCACTGATGCATAGTGAATGTGATGGTGACACTGAATCCAGGATTACAGTGAATTTGGGTTGCTCTTACATTGTTTGCTTGCATATTTACCTTGACAATGGTGACAATGTGATATTGATATTGGCAAACTCTACAACTTTTGTTAGCATTCTTATAATATGGAGCTTATCAAATGTTTGTAGTGCTCTATGATTGCAGATATCTCTCATGAATGTCAATTTTTTTTTCCATAAAATAATCTTGTCTATATTTTTTTTTCTTCAATGGAGCTCATTTGTAGGGGGAGTAATTGCTTTACAATCTAGTGTACTTTGTCATTGTTGTAAAAGAGTGAGAATAATTTGGTTGGCCTTGATACATACATGTCTTGGCAATCATGTCAATGATACATTGATACATTGCAGCTTGGTACATTGATGTCTTGGTACATGGTACATTTTCACACTGCTTGATTGGTATTGTATCCTCTAATGTGCTATCTAATTTTCTCTAACAGTTTATGCTTGGTGTAGTAGTTTCTTCTTATTGGATATCTATCATATGTTTTCTCTCAATTAGGGGACAATACATACTCAGATTTGCTGTAATGTTTTTGACAGTTTGAAAAGATAGTGCTACCCTTGTAGGTCAAGTATTTGGTCATCATGTTTGTTCCTCATCTTAAAAAAATATGGTATGAACTTGGATAGTGGAAGATCTCAGACCAGTGTTAGTGTTGTAGCAAGGTTCATATCTTGTTTATATAATGCTCAAGGTCTTCTTGATGATGGTATAGTTAAGATCTTGTTGTCAAATGATAGTGCTCTTGCATTATATCTCAGACCTTGTTGTCATGGAGTGATGTTATGTTTGATAGGATGTTGTCCTGATTGGAATAATCTTAGACAGTGAATGTGGTGATTGTGTTATGTTAGGATAGGACATGTATTTTCATTCCATGTTATATGTCATAATGATGACAAAACAGGGAAATGGTATATGAGTTGGAGTTGTAGTAGCAAAACTTCGTTGGAGTTTATATTTGACAAACCCATTCTTTTGATAGTAGATCTTGTATTTTTGTATCAGGTAGGTTGTATCATAAACTTGCAACATTGGTAGTATTATGACAGTGGTAGTATTGTTGCAAACTAGATAGTATGTGATGGAGTTTTTTGTGTTACAGACCACAATATTATTGTAAACTTGTCTCTTGCATGGGTAATTGGTTCTTGATGCAAAGCAATGGCAGATGATAATGGTGATATTCAAGTACTAGAGTGAGAAGGACTATCTACTCTATTTGCTTTTTGCAGGGTAATATCAAACAAAGATAGATTGATGTCATGATTTAGATTTGTTCTCATTCTTCTAACACTGTCTCAATTCATTTGGTCTTAGCAAGATATTTTTTCAGTGTTGGTTATTTCTTGACAAGGCAAGGTTTAGTGTCATCCCTTTGTCACTTGATGACAAAAAGGGGGAGTGAGTGAAGAGAAGCTACAGGTTTTGCCATCAATGACAAAGGGGGAGATTGATAGAGATTTATCATTGATGTCAAAGTGAGGTGCTTTAGGAGTTCTTGTGTGTGGTGCCTTTCAAGAGTGGATGACATGGTTGGATGACATAGTGCCTTCATGAGGATGCATGGATGATATATAAGGTATATCAGTGATTGGATGTTGTATACTCATCATTGGAATCACTTCTTTGGAATCATGCTTGATGTGTTTGATGATCACTTGTACTGTTGAGAAAGATGTTTCATGAAAAAGGTCATGTTGTGTTGATGGTTTGTGACCAAGTGTACTGCAAGATAGAGTTGGTTGGCTAGATCTCAGGAGTTTGTTTCATCATTTTATCATCAAGGGTTGAAGATGACAAAGGATTTGAGTTGTCACATAAAGTCACAGCATTAGGATGATCTTAGTCATGGGCAGCATGTCTTTGATGGTCAGAATGTCAAGAAGCCACTGGTTTAAGTTAGGGTTCTATGTTTGAAGGGTAATTGTTCCCTAAACCCTAGAAAACCTTAAAAGCCCAAGTTTTCTTTTGTCCTAAAGCCTTATAAAACCTATAAATATGTATGCCTTTAAAGAAAACATATTTTATCTACTACATAAGGGGTTAGTGTGAATTTATTGTGACATAATGTTTAGTTCTTGAAAAACATTGAAGTATCACTTAAACCCTAGTCATCAGTTGTCTTAAAAACCTAATTTTTTTAAAGTCCTTAAACCTAAACTAAGGTCTTATGTGCCTGTAATAGCTTATTGTTATATTTTGAGTTTGACTCTTGATAGCTGATTAAGTCACTTAAAAGTAACTTGTCAAAGCGTTTAAAAGACATATCTTGACCGACCCCTTGTCTTAAGGAAATTGGTAGCTCTAGGTCACAAAAATCTTATGAGCACCAAAAAAAATCTAATGATAGAGATTAAAAGGCAGAGTGGCATGAAAAGGAGATCAGATGGTTGTCTTTTAAATGCTTTTTAAAGATCAACGGTCACTCTATGTTGTTTAAAATTGGCGTGCAGAGCTCTATATAAGGTAGAGATCAGTCATTTGGAGTATATATATGATATAGAGGGCTAGAGAAATTCATATCTCAGTCTGTGTAATTGAAAAGGAGATGAGACTTGGTCAACGTGATTGAACAGACATATACCTACAAGTAGATATGAAGATTGGAGGAAATGATGCAGAAAAATAGGGGTATTGATGCAATCAAACATGTAAGACATTTGTTGTCTTCACATGGAGGTATAGGAGAATTTATTGTTATATGATTTTGATTTTAAGTTAATCAATTGCCAGAATAATTTGATGCATTCTATAAGGCTTTTGTAAAGATTTTTTGAAAGGAAAGTTTGATGGTTTTATCATTGATATACTACTGTAACAAGAAGAAACCTAATCAAGTCAATTGGTGTGATGCATAAGTTTGTTTGATTAGGTTTGCAGATAGGGGCAAAGAGATTTCTAGAGGTTTTCTTACATGCCTTGCAGGGATCATGTTTTGTAATGAAAAACTAGATTTTGGGGGCTGAGAAGTTGATATAGGGTGTCAGGATATGAAAGAAAGTTTTTCTATTATCTTTGTATGAAGAGGCATCGGTTTGTGTAATGAGCAGTTTATGACATGGTATGTATATTTTCATGTCTACAGAGGTGTTGAGTCTTGTATTGTTGTATACAAGGATTTATAGAATTCTGATTGATGTTAACACTACCATTGTGTGGGAGGGTTATGTTTGAGAACGTCTTGTTGATTGGAGACAAAAGGAGGTATAAGGTGATGAAATTTCTTGCAGAGGAGTTTGATATGTTTTGTAGGAGACATTGAAGTATTTTGTATTATGTTTTCATTGAGAAGTGATTTTGTATGGTGAAGGTGGATAAATTATTTGATGTATTGGAGTGAATCAGGGAAACCCCCTGAATGAACTTTTTCTTTCACATGTGCACCTGATTGCTAGTGAGGCAGTTGTATTTACCAATGAGGCTTGTATCCAGTGAGGATTTTGCCAGTAAGGCATTTGTACTTGTTAGTGAGACATTTTGTGTAGCCAGTGAGGCATGATTTTGATTAAGTGAGGCATTTTTAGAGTGGTTTTTTATCCCTATGAGGGTTTTCCACTCATCAAATTAGGTGTTATATTATTTATTTGTCTCCATGTGTTTATGTGCCCTAATGCTCCTATAACTGATTAAAGGTCTTTTTCATTCTAGTAATCATTGTACTTGAATGAATTCTTGATGTCCTTATCATGTTCTATTCAGTATATTAAATGATGCAAAGAGTTGTTAAGTTTTCTAGACCACTGATTCACCCCACCCCCCCTCTCAGTGGTTTTGTACTCCAACAAGCTTGAATCGTAATACATTGTCAAAAGCACTAGCATTAAGATCAATACTAGATAATCCTCTTGGAAATGATACTTGGGCTTTTAGTGGTAGACTTCCATGAGTTGATAAGAAGCTATAAATAGCACAAAGGATGAAATTGAACGATTTTGGAATACTAACTCTAGGGTATCACCCAATGTAAAAGATGTTTTAAAGTTAAGAATTGGTGATAAATACCACACACCACATCCTAAACATTACTTGGAATGTAGCCAAACAACATTGTACAAACAATTTTGTGAAACACACCTAGTTATGACAATATTACAAAGAGCATTTGAATCTTGTAAGTCATTTTATTGTGTGCCTCTTAAAATTCATAATACATATTGTTACAAATACCATGTAGAGTTTTCTATGTATCATGAATTATTATGCAATATTCATTCTACTTTGCACACTAACAAAATTGTATAGGAGTGTGGTGTAATTCAACTACCAAAGTCGTCTAGGGACTTATTAGATTTATTTTTATGTATTAGAGATGATGGTTGCATTTTATACAAGAATGATTATTTAAATGAAAAGTGTTTACAATGTGGTGGGTTATCAGATTTTATATCATGTATGAGGGTAGCACACATGATTTTGGAAAGCAAGTGGTTGAGAAAAAGAGATATGAGACAATGAAATACAATATGAAAAGTGGAGGTGAAGGTTCTAGATATGAGTTTCTTGAAAGAGAAGTATCACAAATTTTATTGTTGATTTTAAGAAAAATATTTTTTACAAGTATGCCAGACACAACCATAGGTCTTAATGGTTAGATCAATAGTTCAGGATGTGTAAAGACTTTTTCCTGATTGGAACTATTATCTTTGTAGTCAATTTTGCAAAAAACTACACATTGCAACCACAAAATGAAGTGCAATCCCAGTACTAAAATTCTATTTAGATTTCTATTTTTGTTCGCATCACATATAGACATGCCCCTGAGAGTACAAAAGAGAATGAAGGATTGTCAAAGAATACCATTTTTACATGAGTGATGATTGATCTCATTCATTAGAGTATGTGCAATACTATTTTCAACAATTTTATGGGTTCTTGCAAGAAAGAGATATTAGAGTGGATCAACATCTCATTTTGTCAGATAACCACACCAGTCAATTCAAGAGTACTTGTATGTTCTATTGGTTGAATAGAATGCATGCAAAGAAGGGTATACCCCATATTTGGAATTTTTTGAAGCTAGACATGGAAAAGGGGAACATGATGAAGTAGGTGCATGCATAAAGAGAGATCTATTTAAATAACAACAAAAGATTAGAGGTAGTATTACATTCAATTATACATATTTTATTGTTAAGTGGTGTAACTATGCATTGTCACAAGAAGTGGCTCTTGATTTAGAAGTGCGTAGGTTCTTTTGGTTGGTTGATGAGGGGATAGAAAGAGAGGAATTGGATTGTCAAAGAATCAATGAATCATAAAAGATGCATTCATTTTGAAGCTCAAATGCAAGTGCATGGACTATTTGGACATGAGAATTAGCTTGTTTTTGTCAGAGTTATATTAAATGTGATTGGGATAATTTTCTTAACATTTTTCTTTCTAACATTTTGTACATACTAATTTCTATATTAAAGATATCTTATTTTTTAGTTTGAGACATTTAAGAGTAGGTTTAAGACTTATTTTGGTTTAAAAGAGTCCCTAACATCACCCTCATGGACTATTATGTCCATCTTATGGCCCCTTGTAATGAGATTATTTACTATAACCAACATGTGTTGGTATAATAGTTTGACTGTCCTAGATGCTCTATGATATTTATGAATTGTTCCTAATGTCACTTTTAAACCTCCTTTGGTTGTTACATATGACCCTATACATGATAGTCCTCAATAATATGTACATCATAACATTGAAGGGTGATTTGATAGAGAACATTTGTATGTGATAGTTCCCTATTGCCAATGCTTAAGGTATTTATGAATGCATTATCTAGTGTTGTATGCATATGTAGGAAGATGATGTTGTAATGAGATCATAGGGATGATGACACCACAACAGGGCCCACAAAAGGTGATATGGTAGGATGATTAGTGGATGTGTTCGCAAAGGGATAAGTCATTATGCATCAAGAGAGAGTTGTGGAAAGCATGTGATGAGAGATTATAATAGGGGAGATCAATGGTCTACACATGTAGTGGTGTTGGAACTCAAAGGAGTTATAGATGCATAGATTCTAGATTCGAAATGATCTAATGGCTGAAGAATTAAACCTAAACCATTATATCATTTTGCAACATGGGGAGGTACAAGAACTAGATGATGAGCTCAAATTTAAAAAATGAGTCCACATCCAAAGGAATGATATCATTGATCTTATTGGAATGTTATTCCATTGGCTACAAATTAACTAAGGTGACATGAGGTGGGACCAAGGTGAGCTTAGGATAGTGCATACATGATGCTGCATGATCATTGATGTGAGTCATGAGACCAACTAAATAAGAGAGGGTAGGCACTTCTTTTTCTTTAGACTCTAATAAACCTAGGAGGGAACATTACTTAGAGGTCCTTAGTAGGACAATTAAAGAGAAATACAATAATATATGAGATCGTTGCAACCATATCCTATTGTATATATATTTTAAAGTTAATTTTTCTTGATATTTTTTTAATATAAATACAAGTATTTTGGAGAATAGAGCTATTGTATTTGAGGTCAAGGGAAATTCTACCTAACATGCAGAAATGGAAACACAACTAACTCTAGCTCTCAATGGAGTGCAATCTAGCCTAGAAAACAATCAAACAAGCATGAAAAACATAAGAATCTAAGCTAGTATTGACCTATCTCCATTGTTCTTCTCAACCTCGCATAGGCATGCAAGATTTCAAAGGTTGATTATGGAGGAGTGTTGGTTGCTCAACATTGCAACAGCATAACAATACTTGAAAACTAAATCATGAAAATGGCTTGTGAGGGGTTTGATTTATAGAAAAGGTTGATTTGAATGAACAGTTGTGATTGAAAGTTATTCTGAATGATATGAACAGTCAAGATTGACTAGGGTTTTCCCACTTCAAGAGGGATTGTAGTCATGTGACAAGTGTGTGATGGGTAATAAAGGGGACCTAATTTAAATAAAAGATTATTTAAATTAGTTTGACATGTGAAGGGATTAAGTGGAACATGTAGCATGTGACATGTGTTGAAATGTGGTGAGAGGTGAGGGAATAATTCAAATTTTTAATTTGAATTATTTGGGACATGTGACAAGGGGGGATTAATTAAATAAATGGATTTATTTAATTAATTAGATTAGGTGATTAAGTTGGATAAGACTAGGACCTAGGGCAAAACATTACAAGGTGTCTCACTAGGTGATGGACAATTTTAAGTGTCTACATTTTGCCCCTCTTTGAGATGATGTGATTTATGTTGAATAAAATCATTTCAAAGAAGCTAAAGTATGGGATGACGATGAAAGAATAGGCTGATGATGCCCCCTCAAGAGGATAGGCAGGTTGGACAAACACGGGTAGGCTCTCGAAATGAAATGGATTGGTCAAAGGCGAAAGGTAAGGAAATGGATAGAAGAAAGAGAAGGATGCGCTATGCTGCATTGAAGGTGAGAAACCATGATGTTTGATATAGAACTAGATGTTATGAACCAAAGTATAAGGACCAAGGTGATGATGTGTCTTGAGTGCTCCAGCATAATACAACCTTGTCTAGATACAAGATATGAATATTAGCTAGGAATGATTTAGATTTGATACAAATGCAAGAAAAAATGATAACACACACAAGCAAGCATGCACAAATGATACAAAAACAAACAAGGTAATGCCCTTGTCAAGCCGTAAACTAATGATTGATTGATTGATTGATGATTGATGATAATGATGTCTGGTTTTAGGAAATGAAACATGTCATCTAAGACGCTTGGTCTGGTTTCGACAATACAACATCCTGTCTAAGACAATGATTGATTGATTGACACTAGTGTTGTTGGCCATGCGATCAACACTAGGGTTTGATTGATGATTGATTGGATATGATTGGTTTTACAACAAGGCTAGGATCAAGACCATTGATGTAATTGGATAATTTGACTTGCTTGGTATGGATTAATGATGACTTGCATTTGAGTTTATTGCTTCGATTGATTGATTTTGGATGATTGGATTGACTCGTCGAACCCTAAGGGACTGACCTAATGCCTCAAGGGCATATCAAAGATGGCCTTGCCTACATGAAAGCTCAGAAACATCATAGTTTGATCATGTGAACTTGGGACGATTTGAAGAATGGATTTGAATGATATGATGATGTCATTGATTTGGATGTTTGAATGGATCAATCGAGAGATTTGATTGAGTGATTTAGTTGAGGAATTGAATGATTTGAAGAATTGTTTGAAGAATTGATTTGGTTGGAATGATGTGATGAATTGATTGATTTTATTGAGTGGATTTTTGCAGGATATTTGATTTTTTGTCTTTTGTGGAATATTTGAATGTTTTTGGATTTTTGATCTATGTTTTTTTTTTCTTGAATTTTTTGGGTTTTTGATATGTTTTGGGGAATGGCATTGGATGACAATTTTGAATAGCCTTTGTGCTAGATACCAATGACAAGGGAGAACCAAGTCTAGGTCCAAGGATGAATGATGGATAAAATGATAGGCGATAATGGATGGAATGGATGTATGCGTAAGAGGGCAAGGATGTGATCTTCAAAGACTATGTCATGTAGGAATAACATGCCCCATTATTGGTGTAATACTTAGGATTTTTCATGACAAGGCTTATGACAATAGGATGATGATAGGATGGATGGAAAGGATGAGGTATATCAAGAGATATCCAAAACATTTGTCAACATTTTGCCCCCAATCTTTATCAAGATCAAATTGAGGAAGGGAGGATGGATGGACTCAATATGATAGGTATATGTGTAATGGATAAGGATGGTAAGATGGGATGGAAATGGTATAATAGGATAGAAAATGATAGGATATGATATGATAAGTTGGATGAGACAATGTGCCCCCAAGTGTAAGTTGCATAGAAGATCAATCTACACATGACGCCTATTTGCCAGGTTTTCATCATGATACTTATCCAAGGCACCACCAAGAGTGGTTTTCACCGTTGGATGAATGCATTTCTCTTTACTTTGTTTTTTTTTTTTGAATTTTTGAATTTTTTGGAGGGGATAGGTGGATATGGAAAGGAGGGACTCAAGTGTCTAGTTCCATGAAAGGTGATAGTCCCACTAGAGATGGATGTCATTGCATGAACCATGTCAAATGTCATTATGCCCAACATGTTGGTAAGGGAGATTACATGAAAGAGAAATGGATTAGGTAGATAGTGGATTATGATGTGGATTATGTATGAAAGATAGTAGATTATGATGAGGATTATGTAGGGTGATAGTGGATTATGATGTGGATGGATGGAAGGCTAGTGCAAAAACATGGACCATAGGGAGGTGATGGGGAAGATATGTAGGATAATAGTTGAATAATGGGGTGATGGAGGTATGTGGAATGTTGTAGAATAGAATGGAACCATGACCAACAATTGCACACACTGTGATAAATATTGAAGCTTTTGAGTGGATGGTGGTGTAGGAAGAAATGATGATGTTCATTTAGGAGATGGGTGATTTAGGAGTTTAGGGACCCACATAGACTTGGTATTTTTATGATTTTTGCTTGACTTGTGGGATGGAGGAATTTGAGACTTTTGTATGGAATGGCATTTTTGAATGGAAGTGGATGGTTGGGATTTTTGAGAGGTGGATGCCTCATTTGACTTGCTTTTTTGTTTAGGACCCATACCATTGTAGTTTTTAACTTTGCATTTGAAGGTATGGGCTTGGATGAATTTTTGAATGTACCTTGCTTCGATTCTTTGCATTTGTATCCTAAGGCATTAGGACCCTTAGGATTTTTGGCTTTGTGATTGGAGGCATCCAAGTGTTTATTTTTGAATCCCATGTGGCGGGTGGAATGAATGGAAGCTTCATGTTTAGGAAACATGTACATTTGTTGATCATGATTAGGAATGGATTTATGGATGATAGGAATGTTAGGTGTTGGAAGCAATGGTGGCAAAGTGGAAGGAGGGATATTGGGAGTTGGAAGGAGTGGAGGTAAATTGGATGGTGGAATGTGTATGGTCACATGCTTTTGACATTTGTAAGATCATGGAGGTGGAATGGTGACATATGTTTTGGGAATGTGATAAGGTTTGTGATGGAAAGTAGTGGACTTAGGAGGAATGGAAGAATTACCAACATCTTTAGATTGTTTACCTTGGGGTGTGTCTCCAAGGCCATATGAGCATGGGGGGATATTGACATGGATGCGCTCCAAAATACCTTGTTCATGAAGGCCTAGGCCTTTACCTTGGTAGTTCATTTTTTGGATCATGCAATTGACAATGGGACTAGGTGTGTTTTGGACACTAGACACGAGTTCCTTATTTGATGGAGAAGGTGAGATAGACAAAGGTTGTTGTTGTCCCAAGGAGGAACATTCATAAATGAAGGTGGATAGACCAAGGGGATATGATGGTGGATTTGACATGGAGTCAATAGTGGAAGACAGAGAATCATTAGGATCTTGATTATGTTCATTAAGATCCAAGCTATTGGTTTGATCTTCTATTTTTGCTTGGGAGGCAAGTGTCTCATCATGGGAAGTGCAATATTTCACATTAGGGCTATATGGAGGATGGATGGAGGGAGTGATAAGCTTGAGACCATGGAATGCATAGAGTTGGCTAAGAGGATCATCATGGTATTCTTGATCATAAGAAGGATCTTGATCATATATGGGAACTTGATTGAATGGATAGGATCAAGTGTGTTATGAATGGGATCATTAGAAAGGATTTTATCTTGATTAGAATTAAGGGTTAATGTTTCCTCATGGTTAGGATAATTCTCTTGAATTCCTCTAATGGAAGTGGAAATGGAATTGGATAACTCTAGGAGGGGCTTGATGAGTTGTTGACCACATGATAGGGTGGAAGAGTTGGACATGGCATTCAAAGGTTCTTTGATAGGCTCATGAATGAGTGTTTGACATGTGGATCTGATCTATTCCATGCTAGTAGCCATTGGATCACATCCTTTGCAAGTGCAAGTGTGGAAGGGCAATATAGTGGATGGACAATGAGGGTAGATGATGTGGACTTGTGATTAGCATTAGGTGGAGCAGAAAGTTCCCATGGTGGTGGGATAAGAGGGATGGATGTTGTTATAGGATTAGGGTTTGGACTTTGATTAGGTGGAGTGTCAAAGGGATTGGATGAATTAGTGGATATGGACAACCCCTTAGGCTTTCTTTTGTAATGTTTGATTCTAGGATAGGGAGTTGATGTAGGATTAGAGTGCGGTGGTAGAATGTACTTATAGGATGGATGAGCTAGACTTATGTTCCCCTTGTCAAAGGTAGAATGAGTAATTAAAGGAACTTTGTCTTATTGCCAAGGTTGACTTGGATAAGCTTGTGAATAGGCTTGGGGTGCTAGAACCTTGTTCTCTAGGATTGTCATGGAATGACACATGTCTTCATATCATTGTGTGCCATCTTGTGGGATTAGGACCATGTTGACAAGTGCTTGACTAGGATGAATGACGATGTGGAATGACTAGGATAAATGAGATGTGATAGAGTATGAGATTGATTGGATGATTAGATGGGTGATTAAGGATGATTAGGTTATGGTTAGGGTTGTGGTTTGGAAATGATTAGGATATGATTAGGGGTGAGGTGATTAAGATGAATTTGATTGAATGATGTGATTAGAAAGGGTGATTAGGATGTGAAGGTTGAATGATGAAGATATGAGTAGGATGTGATTATGATGATGTCAAATGACAAGAATAATGATTAGGATGAAAAACGAAAGGGATATGATTAGAATGATGTTGATTAGATGACAAGGATGATGTGGAATGACAAGGATGAATGTGTTGGTGAGAATGTTGTGTTGATGTGTTCGCTATAGGGATGACTAGAGGATCTACTCCCTTTCTCTTCTTTTTTTCAACCATGTCTTTACCATATGAGACTTGTGAATTTTGGGATGCTATGTGGATGACAATGCAAGGTGATGAGGCCCTGACTATGATAGAGGCTAATGATATTAGTCTTCAAAAATTCTAGCTCTAAGAGGGTACTCTCATCTACTAATGACCTTGTCAAAGTATAAATTGGATTTATCGAGACCCTGAGGTGTCGAAGAAATGATTGATTAAAGTGAACCCATGTGTTTCAGAATTAACTTGGAAGGATGGACTTAAACTAGCCATGGAGTATTAAGCCCAAGTTGTGATTGATTTGAAAAAGATGTCAAGGTCTCTTGGTCTAGATTTGTACTTGTGATACAGTTAAGCTTCGATAGTTTCTCCCTATGTTTCAACCTTAGGAAGACTGATGTTTAGGGTCCTCTATAGATGTCAAGGCTGAATGAAATTAAATATGTAGTGAAATGCAATTGAATATGTAGTGGGTGAATAAAATCAGCAGGTCTATAATGTTTTGACACAGTTGCAATCAGATTTGATAGGGAGGGTAGATGCTCAAAGGTTTCCCTATGGTTGTGGTGTATTGTGATTGGGAATGATTAGGATGAAATTGATTGGATTGGAATGAATGGTTAGGATATGATTAGAATGTGATTGATTGGATTAGAATGAAGATGATGACCTGTGTAGTGATGAGATTTGATGACTTTGAATTGATTAGGAAGAAGTTGATTGGATTATGAATGAAGATGATTATGTGTAGTGATAAGATTAGAAGACTTTGAATGGATTAGGACGAAGTTGATTGGATTATGAATAAAGATGATTAAGATGATGGTGATTAGATGAAAGAGGTGATTAGGGTTTGATAAGGATGACTTGGATATGATTAGGATGATGTTGATTGGATGAGGATGACAAGTATGTAATGATTAGGAATGATGACTAGAATGGATTAGGATGAGGTGTAATGACTAGGAATGATGAATAAGATATGATTAGGAGGTGATTGAATGATGATGATATGATAAGGATGAGATTAGGATAGGACAAGTAGGATGATCAAGATGTGGATGGTTGGATGATGTGATTAGGAAAGGTGATTAGGATATGATGTGGAATGATGAGATTAGATGACTAGATGTTGGTTTGACTTGGAATGGTGTTGGTTGGATTAGAAAATGGATGATGTGGAATGATGATAATTTAATTAGGATGTGATTAGGATGATAGACAAGGATGATGTGGAATGACAAGGAGGATGTGGTTAGGAAAGGTGATTAGGATATGATGACTCAGAATGAATGGATGGATTTGAATGTCTAGGGTGATGACTAAGCAAGCACACACATAAATCATAGAAGTCACTTGGCAGTTAGATTGGATGTTTTTCATGACTCTTGATGTTTTAAAAACACTTGTAAACATGAATGATCCTAGGATGGCAAAGACAATATTTCCTAGATTCCCATTGTAGATAAATCTGAGCCGCACTTATCCAGAGAGGATAGCTTAGAAGTTTGGTGGCACTGGCTCCCCCTTACACAGCACACACTTCTCAGGTGCACCAAACTTTAGATTCCCAAAGGCCCGAAGATCTCAAGGAATTTGCTATCTCAACTTTGAACTGCGAGAATGTGGGATGGCTTCAGAGGTCTGACCTCATACACTAGCAAATAGAAGGATTTTCGCCACTAAACAAATGTTTCTAGTGAATATCCAGGGGACCAACACGTTCCCAACATCCAACAAGCTACTTAAGGCTTTGACTAGTTCTACTAGGAGTCTCATATACACAAGGTATGCCTCCTTTTGAACTAGCATTGTATGGTAAGCACTAATGACAGTTTGGACTTGGCTTTTGCCTCATCCTATTTTGTATAGTAGACTGGATGAAAGTATCGCTTGGGGTCGCAAATAAGTTTTCCTTCTGGAGGTGTCTCAAGAGTAGGCCCACTCTAAAGGGTACCAAAAGTGACCTAAGCACCAAAAATACTTTTGATCCCCAAGTTCATATGATAATGCAAGGGGAGAGCATACGTAGTTTTGGACTTATGCCACACTAGACAAATGTTCATTCACCCTTAGAAATTAAATGTGTGGTGTGACAAATGCAAGTGTTCAAGAAGTGTTTTTGATTCCCAAGATCACTTAGAGCATGAGGGAAGAGCATACACACCTCATAAACACAAGAAAAGTCACTAAGCAAAGCAAACACTGATTCATTTTAAACCACAAGAAAGTGTGTGAACAGCAAGATTATGTTCATTTTAGTGCACCAAAACCAAATGTTCCTATGATAACCAAGCATATGCATGAGAATGAAAGGAACCCTGTGTCAAAATGTGTTAGTAGTTTCAGATAAGAGTCTTCTCCCAGCAAACACCACAAGCTGAAAATCAGATATCAGTAGCAAAAAATCTCGTGATAATGTAAAAACATGAAATATCAAGTGCCCTGTTTTGCAAGCCTTGAAGTTAAAAAGGCCACGAAAGTGAACCTGATAAAAATCTAAAAAATATGATCATCTACAAAAAAAACATTGTAGAATCATATTGCTCAGGAGATTTTAAATACACTTTTAAAAAAAGTTCGCAAAAAAAGGATCAAATTTGCCAAAGTTATAAGCATTTGAAGTTTGAAACTAAGTTTGACTTTGACTAGAAAAGAATTGATAAAATAGCACTGTTACCTATCAAAACCTATACCGTTGCAAAGTTCTTTGTGTCGGCATTCTAATGAACCCTCATTTGTGAAATTTTGATATCGTACGCAGAAGTTATGGTCAAAAGAAGAAAAGTGCCTCCTTTAGGGTTTGTGGATAAAAAAGGTCAATCTAGTAGTTTAGAAACTAATTGCTAGCAGCTTGGAAGGTTGCAGTCACATGAAGTGATTTAGGAGAAGGTAGTTTCCTGGTGGTCTAATCGGAGTGGCACTCCTAGTCACCTATATGACCAAGGGCCGCTAAGAAGAAAAAAATTAAAAAGAAATCAAGGGAGCTGATAGCCCCCCTGGCCCTTGTTCTAGTCACCAACGTGACCATAGTGGTCACAGCGGATGCTGTAGAAAAATCTTTGATAGTTTTAAACTTAATAACCTGTGGTCATAATGGATTTCAAGTGATGATCACAAGGATTTCGGATGTAGACCACATGGTTTTATTGAGTGGCAAAGGATATGTAGAAGAGTGGAGACAGTTAATGGAGGGTTTGATTTTGGTGTCGACTAGTGGATAGCAGGTGAGACACAACGTGGAGGAAGTGGTAGATGAGTGAATAGAGGGTGGTGTCACTAAGAGGTTAGGGTTTTAGGTAGGCAGTGAGGAGTGGAGCAGAGCTCTAGCGGGAGCTAGGGTTTCAAGAGAGTCTGAGAGCAGGTGGAGAGGAGGCGGTAGGAGGTCTGCAGGTGTTGGTCAATGAAGCATGGAGGTTGTGACCACATCTAGTTTAGGATCAATAGTGATCACATGTGGTGATCGTAATGGTGACCACGATGGTTTAAGATCAATAGACAAGGGTTTGAATTTGACCAAATAGAGGAAGTGACATGGTGGTGAAAAGAGGTGGAGAAGGCAACGACGGGAATCTTAGAAGTGGTGACGAAGGGTTTAGAGATGGTCGAATGGAATGGTTTAAGAGCAATATGGTTTTATGTGAAGTGCTGACAGGATCTATATGGGAGGTGACCAAGTAGACAGTAGAAGATTGGAAGGTTAGGGTTTGGATAGTGATGCCAAGTTCAGTGGCGGTGACAAGGTGAGCGATAGCTAGGGTTTTTCGATAGGGGTTTTAGTCGACATCAGAGAAAATAAGGATGGTGACAGAGGAATATGCAGTGAGCCTAGGGTTTTCCAAACACCAGTGGCTAGAGAAGCTCGGGAGAGGGGCAGTGGATGGATCACCAGCAATAAAGGATTTTCTAAAAAATAATGGTGGTGATGGCCCCGTAACTGGTGATAACTAGTCAAACCTGTAAAAAATTAAGCTGTAACCAAAATATTAAACCTGCACTCACAAAACAATAGAACCTACAAAAAACACAAAATAGAATAACCATCACAGCAAGCCAAATCAGTTTGCAGAGCAGATCTGTATGACAGTTTTGTACGGTACAGACTGTTGATAATTTTTTTTCAAAAAATTTGTAGCGACCAAATCATAGCATATTTTATGTCATTTTTCGTCGAAAGGGCCTCTTGGACTCAACGGTGAGGTCCGCTTGAGCCTAGAAAGCCACCTCAGAAAGTTGAGTTGCTAAAATCAATAAAAGATGTTAGATTTTCTTCATTTCACGTTGGGTTCACCAGTTGAGGTCAAGGGAAAAGGTAGCTAACATGCAGAAATGAAAACATAGCTAACCCTAGCTCCTAATGGAGTGCAATCTAGCCTAGAAAATAATCAAACAATCATGAAAAACATAAGAATCTAAGCTAGTATTAACCTATCTCCATTGTTCTTCTCAACCTCGCATAGGGATGCAAGATTTTAAAGGTTGATTATGGAGGAGTGTTGGTTGCTCAACATTGTATCAGCATAATAGTACTTGAAAACTGAATCATGAAAATGACTTGTGAGGGATTTGATTTATAGAAAAGGTTGATTTGAATGAGAGATCAAGATTGAATAGGGTTTTCCCACTTCAATAGGGATTGTAGTCATGTGACAAGTGTTCGATGGGGAATAAAGGGGACCTAATTTAAATAACAGATTATATAAATTAGTTTGACATGTAAAGGGATTAAGTGGAAGATGTAGCATGTGACATGTGTTGCAATGTGGGGAGAGGTGAGGGAATAATTCAAATTTTTAATTTGAATTATTTGAGACATGTGACAAGGGGGAATTAATTAAATAAATGGATTTATTTAATTAATTGGATTAGGTGATTAAGTTGGATAAGACTAGGACCTAGGGCAAAACATTACAAGGTGCCTCACTAAGTGATGGACAATTTTAAGTGTCTACAATATTTAAGGGATTGAGATCAATGGTTAAAGAAATTACCTTTCATTTTGGATACATTCGATATAATTCATGAGGTGACATATAAGATAGACTTCTAAACTTGGTGTTTCTTAATCTTACATCAAAGTTCTTATAACAAATTATTTTAAGTTAGTTGCGGTTGATGGTGTTTACTTTTCTTAACAAATTTTTAACTTATAAATGTAGGTGTATTTCACACAAGGTTGGAGTACTTAGATCTACTTATGCAGTAGGAAACAACATTTTGTGTATTCTACCTATACCATGACTGTGTTATGAGTATGACGAGGTTACGATGGAAATCCATCATTGTTGAATTAAAAGTAGGTTAAATTTTATTTTTCTTGATAAATTTTAATATATAAATGTAGGTGTTTTGGAGAATAGAGCTATTATACATTCAAGGGATTGAGATTAGTGGTTAAAGCATTTAGCTTCATTTTGGAGACATTTGATATAATTCCTAAGGTGACATATAAGATAGAATTCTAAACTTAGTATTTCTTAATCTTTCATCAAACTTCTTATAACAAATATTAAGTTAGTTGTAGTTGATGGTGTTTACTTTGTTTAACAATTTTTTAACTTATAAATGCAGGTGTTTTGAACAATAAAGCTATTTTATTCAAGGGATTAAGATTAGTGGTTAAACTATTTAGCTTTCATCGTGGAGACATTTTGAGGACATTTTGTATATTTTTTACATTTCAAAATTTTAACTGGCTTTGTCATATCCTATGAGGAGATTATGACCATAATATCATCATGTTACTATGAGTTTTAATGACAAGGGTTCCATCTTACAAATCCTCAGTGTTTCTTCACATTTGGTGCTAAGAAGTGATAACCATTTTATGTGAATCTAGTAGCACACTCTTTAAGGTGTGTTTTTTCATTATGTTTTATGCTAAATTTGATGGTGAGGGTTTTATGTCAATATTTCTGACTGCAAGAAAAGAATGCTTGTTTCACCTTTGTGGAGGATTGTTCTTCCATTGATCTTAGACATGATACTTGTAGGAATGACCTCTTAAAAATCAGTCCCAAAACCTCTTAAAATCCTTGAAGCTCTTTAAACTTTTGCAACTCCTTTCCTATTCAAATGTTGGATTAAATACATGGTAAGGTATCACAAGTCTCCCCCTAAGAAAACCAATCTTTTCTTATGAAAAATACATCTTCTTGATGCTTCTATAGTCTTAGCACTATCACAATTCTGCATGCTTTGGACAGGGATAATGAAGGTTTTGGATACTCAACAAATTTACCCTCCACTCATGACACCCTCATGGTATCCTCACAATGCTTTCCTTGATGATCTAATGACTAACTCAATAGGATACCTTCATGGATTCATTAGACAAAGGCAAGCACATGATGTAATGCCAAAGACAAGAACCCTAGCAGCCATAGGTAATATACCTACACACAAAGATTCATCAAATCTGCATGAAAGATCATGAAACCACAATGTAATCATGGATTAAAATACTCAGAGAAAAAAAAGTATATTTCATTAAATTAATAACCCTCCCTAGGGTTTGGTGAGTTTCCCTTGGCAACTAGGCCCTATGCTTCAATAGAGGCCTTCCTCATGGGATTTGAGTGAAAAATTTAAGAAAACCACCTTGAATCATACTCAAAACCATTAAATAAGCCCTTAGATCTATTGAATGGATTGGAGTAAGTCTGAAAAGATGAAATTTAATCCATTTTGAAACTTCTACCATACTTGCAATAGTCAAAAGAACAACATATGCTTCCATTTTTTCCAAAAGCATCATAAAAGGTGAGTTTCAACCAGTCTCATAACACATAAAGTTTGGTCTTAGCAATTTAGCAACATTATCATGGTCTTGAGGAGCTTTTTTTCCTTCTAGTATGAGTTGTAGAGGCCTTGAATCATTTAGCATTAGTTATAGGTTTGAATGGTCACCCTTGGATTAAGAACCCTAGATTGATAACCATTTCAGGTGATTTTAGTAGCACATTCTTTAAGGTGTATTTTTTATTATATGTTTTGTCTACTTAAACTATAGATTAAACACTAGATTGCATTAGCACTATGAGGAAACATCTACTTTGCATCAAACACTAGATTGTTGTGTTATGAGTATGATGAAGTTACAGTGGTAATACATCGAACATTGTTGATTTAAATGTAGGTTAAAGTTTATTTTGCTTAACAAAGTTTAATAGATAAATGTAGGTGTTTTGGAGAATGGAGCTATTGTATTCAAGGGATTGAGCTGAGTGGTTAGAGCTATTGTATTCAAGGAATTGAGCTATTATATTCTACCTACACCATTATTGTGTTATGAGTAAACCCAACATCCAACATCTAACTGTATGCACAAATGAGACATTCCTAGATGCCTCTTGTATCATACACCAACACACCGTAACATGTTGGTACTATCAGTTACATCCCACAAGGTGAAGAACACAAAACATGGCTCTTGGCACCTTTAGACTACATGCCACTAAGGCATTTTGCAAGAATGCATCCATTTTTTGCATGGTCAAACGATGTTGAGTTGGTCAAAATTGAGAGAGGTTACTATAGAGGGACTTGACATCCAGCTATAGGTCCAAATAGACCATTCATAGGTGCCATGAACTCTGAGAACTACTCCATCAAAGTTTGGCATTTTTTTGCTCTTAGGTCTCTTAAGAGACTTTGCTAGTATAATGTAGCCCAACTCAATTGGGACACCTGGGGAACAAAACAATGGCCTCAACTAGCATAAAAAAACCCACCCTAACCTATTGACACTATCAGTTAGGTCCCATAGGGTGAAAAATGCAAAATATGGATCTTGGCACCTTTACACTAAATGCCACTGAGGCATTTTGCAAGAATGCATCCACCAATGGCATGATCAAATGATGTTGAGTTGGTCAAAATTGAGAGAGGTTATTGTGGAGGGACCTGAAATCCTTCTATAGGTCTAAGTGGATCATTCGTAGGTGCTAATTTTTCACTCTTAGGTCTCTTAAGAGACTTTGCCAGTACAATGTAGCCCAACTCACTTGGGACACATGGGGAATGAAATAGGGCCTCCACTAGCATAAGACAACCACCCCTAACTTGTTGGCACTATTAGTTAGGTCCCATAGGGCAAAGAAAACAAAAAATGGATCTTGGCACCTTTACAGTAAATGCCACTAAGGCATTTTGCAAGAATGCATCCACCGTTGGCACAGTCAAACGATGTTGAGTTGGTAAAAAATGAGAGAGGTTATTGTGTGACTTGACATCTAGTTGTAGGTCCAAATAGATCATTCATTGGTGCCATGAAGTACGAGAACTACTCTGTCAAAGTTTGGCAATTTTTTGCGCTTAGGTCTCTTAAGAGACATTGCCATTACAATGTAGCCTAATTAGATTGGGACACATGGGGAATGAAATAGGGCCTCCACTAGCATAAACCAACCTACCCTAACCTATCAGTGCTATTAGTTAGGTCCCAAAGGGTGAAGAACACAAAATACGGCTCTTGGCACCTTTATACTAAATGCCATTAAGGTATTTTCAAGAATGTATATGTCGTTGGCATGGTCAAATGATGGTTGATTTGGTCAAAAATGAGAGAGGTTACTGTGGAGGGACCTGACATCTAGCTTTAGGTCTAAACAAATCATTCTGAAATGCCATGACTTCTAATAATTACTCCAAAGTCTGGTATTTTTTACTCTTAGGTCTCTTAAGAGACTTTGCCTGTATAATGTAGCCCGACTTGATTGGGACACCTCGTTAACAAAAAAGGGCCTCCACTAGCATAAAACCACCCAACCTGACCTATTGGTGCTATCAATTAGGTACCACAAAGTGATGAATGCAAAATATAGATCTTGGCACCTTTACAATAATGTCATTGAGGCATTTTGTAAGAATGCATCCACTGTTGGCACGGTCAAACGATGTTGAGTTGGTGAAAACTAAGAGAGGTTACTCTAGAGGAACCTGACATCCAACTAGAGGTCCAAATGGATCATTCTTAGGTGCCACAAAGTCTGAGAACTACTCTATCAAATTTTGGCAATTTTTTGCTCTTAGGTCTCTTAAGAGACTTTGTCGGTACAATGTAGCCTGACTCAATTGGGACACCTAGGGAATGAAAGAGTGCCTCCACTAGCATAAACCAACCCACCTTGACCTGTCAGTGCTATTAGTTAGGTCCCACAGAGTGAAGAACGTAAAATATGTTTCTTGGCACTTTTACACTAAATGCTACTGAGGCATTTTGCAAGAATGCATCCGCTGTTGGCATGGTCAAATGATGTTGATTTGGTAAAAAATGAGAGAGGATATTGTGGAGGGACCTAACATCCAATTATAGGTCCAAACAAATCATTCATAGGTGCCACGAAGTCCAAGAACTACTCTGTCAAAGTTTGGTATTTTTTGCTCTTAGGTCTCTTAAGAGATTTTGCTAGTACAATGTAGCCTGACTCAATTGGGACACCTCGTTAACAAAATAGGGCCTCCACTAGCATAAACCCACCCACATTGAACTTTTGAAGCTATCAGTTAGGTCCCATAGGGTGAAGAATGCAAAATATGGATCTTGGTACCTTTACAATAAATGCCACTGAGGCAAATTTTGCAACAATGCATCCTCTATTGGCATGGTCAATTGATGTTGAGTTGGACAAAACTGAAAAAGGTTACTATAGAGGGACCTGACATCTAGCTATAGGTCTAAATGGATCATTCATAGATGCCATGAATTCTGAGAACTACTCCATCAAAGTTTAGATTTTTTTTCTCTTAGGTCTCTTAAGAGACTTTGTCAATACAATGTAGCCTGACTCGATTGAGACACTTAGGGAACAAAATAGGGCCTCCATTATCATAAACCAACCCACCCTAACCTGTCAATGCTATCACTTAGGTCCCAAAGGGTGAAGAACATAAAATATGGCTCTTGGCACCTTTACACTAAATGCCACTGAGGCATTTTGCAAGAATGCATCTGCCATTGGAATGGTCAAACAATGTTGAGTTGGTCAAAACAGAGAGGTTATTATGGAGGTACTTCACATCTAGCTATAGTTCTAAACGGGTCATTCATAGGTGCCACAAAGTCTAAGAACTACTCTGTCAAAGTTTGGTAGTTTTTTTTTCTTAGGTCTCTTAAGAGGTTCTTTATCGGTACAATGTAGCCCAACTCAATTGGGATAGCTAGGGAATGAAATGGGGCCTCCACTAGCATAAACCAACCCACCCTAACCTGTCAGTATTGTCAGTTAGGTCCCATAGGGTGAAGAATGCAAAATACGGATCTTGGCACCTTTACACTAAATGCCACTAAGGAGTTTTTAAAAAATGCATCTGCCATTGGCACGGTCAAATCATGTTGAGTTGGTCAAAACTAAGAGAAGCTATTGTGGCAGGCCCTGACATCTAGTTGTAAGTTCAAATAGATTATTTGTAGGTGTCATGAAGTCTGAGAACTACTCCATCAAAGTTTGGCAAATTTTTTCTCTTAGGTCTCTTAAGAGACTTTGCCAGTATAATGTAGCCTAATTTGATTGGGACACCCGGGGAATGAAACAGGGCCTCCACTAGCATAACCAACCCACCCTAACCTATTAACAATGTCAATTAAGTCCCACAGGGTAAAAAATGCAAAATATGGATCTTGGCACCTTTACACTAAATGCCATTGATATATTTTGCAAGAATGCATCCGCCATTGGCACGGTCAAATGTGTTGAGTTGGTCAAAACTAAGAGAAGTTGTTGTGGAGGGACCTGACATCCAACTTTAGGTCCAATCGAATCATTCCTAGGTGCCATGAATTCTAAGAACTACTCCCTCAAAGTTTGGTAGTTTTTACTCTTAGGTCTCTTAGGAAAATTTGTTGGTACAATGTAGGTTGACTCAATTGGGACACCTAGTTAATGAAACATGGCCTCCACTAGTACAAACCCACCCACCCTGACTTGTCAGCACTATTAGTTTGGTCCAAATGCAAATGATGACAAATGTACCTCTCTGTATATCTCTCTCTTCCTCTCTACCTCATTCTACTCCTTCCATAATCCATATAGAAGGTGAAATGAGGATATACTAGACCTATAGATGATTGAAAAATTCAATATCAGCATTACTCTTAAATTTTCTTAAACCACACACAAAGTCTTTAAACCTAGACCTTAAAAGCAACCTGTTGAGAAAACACTTTGTTCTCAGCATAGTAACCAAAACCCACATTTTGTTCACAATTTTCATCATCATCCAGCATGGCATAAACCATGCTTTCAGCCAAACATGCCATGTAGTCATCTTCATCATCTACAAGAGAAAAAAGTTCACTCCCCCACAAACATTGGAACACACCGAGGGCACAACTCATTCCTAATTCAAAATTTGCAGCCATGTGGCACTGCAGGTTATCTGATGTGGACCCTACATTGCCGATAAATGTGTCTCTCTCCCTATGTCTCTCTCTCTCTCTTCCTCTCTACCTCATTTTGCTCTTTCCATAACCCATATAGAAGGTGAAATCAAGGTATACTAGACCTATAGACAATGAAATTATGATAGGAAAATCATGTTAAACATATAGAAGGTGAAATGAAGGTAAAAAAATAATGTCAAACATATGGAAGGTGAAATTAGGATATGTTATACATGTAGAAGGTGAAATGAGAATACATTATACATATAGAAGGTGAAATGAGGATACATTATACATATAGAAGGTGAAATGAGGATAAGTGAATCATGTCAAACATGTGGACCTATGAAAAGAGGATATGCAAAGCATGGAGACCATATAGAAGGTGAAATGAGGACATGTGAATCATGCCAAATGTGTTTCTCCCCCAATGTCTCTTTGGCTTCCTCCCTACCTCATTTTTCTCTTTCCATAACCCATATAGAAGGTGAAATGAGGGTATGCTAGACCTACAGACTGTGAAATGAGGATATGATATTGAAACATGGAGTATATGATATCGAAACATACTTCCATTTAAGATGTACGCATATTTACATTTCCAAATGCAATGACTATTGAATTTGGGTTGTGGATGACATTTCTTTGCATAAACTAGATAAGGAAATGGGTAAACACACAAACATGTCTTTTCTCATTAATACAAAAATAACTATCTTTAATTTAATGAAAAACATAATAAATTTTGTCATTTTTAACATGTATCTTGCATGTTTAACATGTAAGATAAGAAATTATCAATGATTATCATAACAAATCTAGTATTTTTTATATCAAATCTAGTTATGAGATGTATACAAAAAGAGTCCAGTACAACAAATATGTTAACTAACACTAAGCATCCATGTAATAATTTAGCAAAAACAAATTTTGAACAAGTATGTACTAATTTAGCATAAATTAAAATGAAATGTTAAATATAGATTTCATATGATTGCAATTATGATTCTTTTTTATTAGTTCTTACTAATTAGGGTATTCATATAGAAATATATAGCAACTCATGTAACATCTACTTATGTACAAATCTTTAGATTTATGTTAGTAATAAGATAGGTTAATATGAAAACAACAAGAAGGTCTTCTTAATGGTATTTGGACAATTAAGATCAAGTTATGTATTGAGGTAGTAAACTACATATCATCTTTCTACTAATAAAAACAATCATATATAACAAGATATCAATCTATAACATTTTGTTGATCATAACTCAATCATTGTAAAGTGATTATACATTCAACTTTTAAGTTTCAAAGTAGGAATACATGAACATAAGGAATTCAAATTATATTGTATATCAAGGTGTATATATTAAAATATAGTCTATAATGGTAGACATATACAAAAATTTGGCAAATATGCCAACTCAAAGAATTTCTACAAAATGTGGCATATGCCATCTCAAAATCTATCTACAATCTACATGTTGAATAGCTACATCAAATACTAAAGCTCCACTTGACCCTATGTCTCTAGAGAATCCTCAACCTATGATGGATCCTCAAAAAGATTTTTCGTGTCATGATGTCTAGTAGTTGATGGATGCAAAGTTGACTGCATTAACAAGTCAAACCACAAATTTGATTAATTAGTTCAATGGTAAATATAAATAAGTTAGACTAGTAAACAAAATCTTATCTACTACAATTTAGAACTTTCATTTATTAGCATACATCTAAATCACTACAATCAACTATAAGGTCTCTAAACTATCAATTATTTAGAAAAATTCAACTCAATTGCGGGTAAGTGCAGGAAGATGGGGGGCCAAAAAGGGGTCTTAAGTGGCCACTTTTTTTCTGAAATCAGGAAATACTAGCCTTGGATGAGAAATTGAGCATAGTTACACTCAAAATTTGGAGATGCAACCAAAAAAATGTTCGTAGTGCTCCGAGTCTACTTTCTAAACTACTATTTTGTTTTGAAAATGGCATAGATTAAGGGGTTCAAAAGAGGGAGCCATAGAAATTGGTGTTGTTTCTGTCAAAAAAACATAACATAGCATGTTTTGTGGCTCCCTCAAAAGGTCAACTTTTTTTTGGTATTTTTAAAATTGCTTTGGTGAGAAATTAGCTAATAGCATGTAGTTTATGCCCGATTTTTCTGATAATTTTTTGATGAATATTTGATTTTTTACTAATTTTCAAAGTGAACACATCCTAAAAAATAGAATTTTGGCCGTGCTACCCCTATAAATTTTGAAAACTAATTGAAAATCATTTTTTATTTTTTCAATATTTGTAGAATGGAGTCTAGTTTCTAAATATGTAAATTTTTTGAAATTTGAATGAATAGTTATTTTACAATGAAAAAAAGACCAAACAGTGGTTTTTGCCTAAAAATGGACACACAAACAAAAGAAATTAAAGATGAAAGGCTTAACATTGTTAAAATGTGAAAAAAATCACATTGTCAAATAGCTAAGAGAAAGCCTAACATTACCCATGTGTTTGATTTGTTCGACCTTGAAACACGTGCAAATCTGAGGGTTAGCACGAACGAAATTATGTGAAATTTTGAAGAATATAGAAAAACATGTTTGTGACTGTTCATAAGGCACTCCAAGCCTTTGGGTTAGAAATCCAAAGCAAATCGCAAGCCCAAGGCTTGGGATTCCCAAAGCAAGAAATAATGCGAGCACGTTATAACACGCTCGCATTATGTTTTGCCTTGCATTTTTCCTTTCCCGCAAGTCTGTTGTTTGTCATGTTTGACATAACGCGAGCGTGTTATAACGTGCTCGCGTTATGTTCCCCTCAAAAAAATTTTACGTTCAAGGCTACTAATCATGAGGGTTAAGGGATAAGGGATAGAGTTGGAGGGTTTAGGGATAAGGGATTAGTGTTTAAGGTATAGTATCGAGCCCGTTGAGGGTCTAGGAATAGGGATAGCATTTAGGGTTTAGGGATGAGGGATGACAAATTAGGGTTGAGGGTTTAGGGTTTAGGGATAGGGTTGAGGGTCGAGGGATCAGAGTTAAGGGTTGAGGGATTAGGGTTTGACATTGAGGGTTGAGGGTTGAGGTTCAAGGGTCAAGGGTTTAGGGATAGGGTTTAGGGTCAAGGGATTAGGGTTAAAGTAGAGTGTGGAGGGTGTAAGGATTAGGGATAGGGTTGGAGGGTTTAGGGATAAGGGATTAGGGTTTAAGGTATAGTATCGAGTCTGTTGAGGGTATAGGAATAGGGATAGCATTTAGGGTTTAGGGATGAGGGATTAGAGTTGAAGGATGATGGATTAGGGTTGAGGGTTGAGGGATTAGGGTTTAGGGATAAGGTTTAGGGTTGAGGGTTGAGGGATTAGGGTTTAAGGTATAGTGTTGAGGGTTGAGGGTTTAGGATTAGGGTTTAGCGTTGACATATTAGCATTTAATGTAGAGGTTAGAGTTAGAGTGTCGAGGGTAGAGGGATTAGGGATAGGGTTTAGGGTTGAAGGTTTAAAGATTGAGGGTTAAGGCTTTAGGGATAAGGGTTTAAGGCTTAAGATATAGTGTCAAGTGTTGAGGGTGTAGGGATAGGGTTTAAGTTTTAAGGGTTAAGGGTTGAGGGATAGGGATTAGGGTTTAAGGTATAGTGTTGAGGGTCAAGGGATCAGAGTTAAGGGTTGAGGGATTAGGGTTTGACGTTGAGGGTTAATGGTTGAGGTTCGAGGGTCAAGGGTTTAGGGATAGGGTTGAGGGTCGAGGAATTAGGGTTAAAGTAGAGTGTGGAGGGTATAAGGATTAGGGATAGGGTTGGAGGGTTTAGGGATAAGGGATTAGGGTTTAAGGTATAGTGTCAATTCTGTTGAGGGTGTAGGAATAGGGATAGAATTTAGGGTTTAGGGATGAGGGATTAGAGTTGAGGGATGACGGATTAGGGTTGAGGGTTGAGGGATTAGGGTTTAGGGATAAGGTTTAGGGTTGAGGGCTGAGGGATTAGGGTTTTAGGTATAGTGTTGAGGGTTTAGGGATAGGGTTTAGGGTTGAGGGATTAGAGTGAAGGGTTGAGGGATTAGGATTTGACGTTGAGGGTTGAGGGTTTAGGATTTAGGGTTTAGGGTTAGGGTTGAGAAATGAGGGATCAGAGTTAAGGGTTGAGGGATTAGGGTTTGACGTCGAGGGTTGAGGGTTGAGGTTCGAGGGTCAAGGGTTTAGGGATAGGGTTGAGGTTGAAGGGATTAGGGTTAAAGTAGAGTGTGGAGGGTGTAAGGATTAGGGATAGGGTTGGAGGGTTTAGGGATAAGGGATTAGAGTTTAAGGTATAGTATCGAGTCTGTTGAGGGTTTAGGAATAGGGATAGCATTTAGGGTTTAGGGATGAGGGATTAGAGTTGAGGGATGAGGGATTAGGGTTGAGGGTTGAGGGATTAGGGTTTAGGAATAAGGTTTAGGGTTGAGGGATAGGTATTAGGGTTTAAGGTATAGTGTTGAGGGTTGATGGTTTAGGGATAGAGTTTAGGTTTGAGGGATTAGGGTTTAGGGTTGATGAATTAGGGTTTAATGTTGAGAGTTGAGGGTTGAGGGTTGAGGGTTGAGGTTGAGGGATAGGGTTAATGGTCAAGGGATTAGGGTTAAATAAGAGTGTCGAGGGTAGAGGGATTAGGGTTTAAGGTCTAGTATCGAGCCTGTTGAGGGTCTAGGAATAGGGATAGCATTTAGGGTTTAGGGATGAGGGATTAGAGTTGAGGAATGACGGATGATAGATTAGGGTTGAGGGTTGAGGGATTAGGGTTTAGGGACAAGGTTTAGGGTTAGGGTTGAGGGATTAGTGTTTAGGGACAAGGTTTAGGGTTAGGGTTGAGGGATTATGGTTTAAGGTATAGTGTTGAGGGTTTAGGGATAGGGTTTAGGGTTGAGGGATTAGAGTGAAGGGTTCAGGGATTAGAATTTGACGTTGAGGGTTGAGGGTTTAGGGATAGGGTTGAGGGTCGAGGGATCATAGTTAAGGGTTGAGGGGTGAGGTTCAAGGGTCAAGGGTTTAGGGATAGGGTTGAGGGTCGAGGAATTAGGGTAAAAGTAGATTGTGGAGGGTATAAGGATTAGGGATAGGGTTGGAGGGTTTAGGGATAAGGGATTAGAGTTTAAGGTATAGTATCAAGTTTGTTGAGGGTTTAGGAATAGGGATAGCATTTAGGGTCTAGGGATGAGGGATTAGAGTTGAGGGATGATGGATTAGGGTTAAGGGTTGAGGGATTAGGGTTTAAAGATAAGGTTTAGGGTTGAGGGTTGAGGGATTAGGGTTTAAGGTATAGGATTGAGGTTTGAGGCTTTAGGGATGAGGGTTTAAGTCTTAAGATATAGTGTCAAGTGTTGAGGGTGTAGGGATAGGGTTTAAATTTTAAGGGTTAAGGGTTGAGGGATAGGGATTAGGGTTTAAGGTATAGTGTTGAGGGTTGATGGATCAGAGTTAAGGGTTGAGGGATTAGGGTTTGACGTTGAGGGTTGAGGGTTGAGTTTCGAGGGTCAAGGGTTTAGGGATAGGGTTGAGGGTCGAGGAATTAGAGTTAAAGTAGAGTGTGGAGGGTATAAGGATTAGGGATAGGGTTGGAGGGTTTAGGGATAAGGGATTAGAGTTTAAGGTATAGTATCGATTCTGTTGAGGGTGTAGGAATAGGGATAGCATTTAGGGTTTAGGGATGAGGGATTATAGTTGAGGGATGACGGATTAGGGTTGAGGGTTGAGGGATTAGGGTTTAGGGATAAGGTTTAGGGTTGAGGGCTGAGGGATTAGGGTTTAAGGTACAGTGTTGAGGGTTTAGGGATAGGGTTTAGGGTTGAGGGATAGGGTTTAGGGTTCAGGGATTAGAATTTGACGTTGAGGGTTGAGGGTTTAGGGATAGGGTTGAAGGTTGAGGGATCAGAGTTAAGGGTTGAGGGATTAGGGTTTGATGTTGAGGGTTGAGGGTTGAGGTTCGAGGGTCAAGGGTTTAGGAATAGGGTTGAGGGTCGAGGAATTAGGGTTAAAGTAGAGTGTGGAGGGTATAAGGATTAGGGATAGGGTTGGAGGGTTTAGAGATAAGGGATTAGAGTTTAAGGTATAGTATCGAGTCTGTTGAGGGTTTAGGAATAGGGATAGCATTTAGGGTTTAGGGATGAGGGATTAGAGTTAAGGGATGATGGATTAGGGTTGAGGGTTTAGGGATTATGGTTTAGGGATAAGGTTTAGGGTTGAGGGTTGAGGGATTAGGGTTTAAGGTATAGTGTCGAGGGTTGAGGGTTTAGGATTAGGGTTTAGGGTTGATGGATTAGCATTTAATGTCGAGGTTAGGGTTAGAGTGTTGAGGGTAGAGGGATTAGGGATAGGGTTTAGGGTTGAAGGTTTAAGGATTGAGGGTTGAGGCTTTAGGGATGAGGGTTTAAGGCTTAAGATATAGTGTCAAGTGTTGAGGGTGTAGGGATAAGGTTCAAATTTTCAGGGTTAAGGGTTGAGTGATAGGGATTAGGGTTTAAGGTATTGTGTTGAGGGTTGATGGTTTAGGGATAGGGTTTAGGTTTGAGGGATTAGGGTTTAGGGTTGATGAATTAGGGTTTAATGTTGAGTGTTGAGTGTTGAGGGTTGAGGGTTGAGGGTTGAGGTTGAGGGATAGGGTTAATGGTCAAGGGATTAGGGTTAAATAAGAGTGTCAAGGGTAGAGTGATTAGGGTTTAAGGTATAGTATCGAGCCTATTGAGGGTCTAGGAATAGGGATAGCATTTAGGGTTTAGGGATGAGGGATTAGAGTTGAGGGATGACGGATGAGAGATTAGGGTTGAGGGTTGAGGGATTAGGGTTTAGGGACAAGGTTTAGGGTTAGGGTTGAGGGATTAGCATTTAGGGACAAGGTTTAGGTTTAGGGTTGAGGGATTAGGGTTTAAGGTATAGTGTTGAGGGTTTAGGGATAGGGTTTAGGGTTGAGGGATTAGAGTGAAGGGTTGAGGGATTAGAATTTGACGTTGAGGGTTGAGGGTTTAGGGTTGAGGGTTTAGGGATAGGGTTGAAGGTCGAGGGGTCAGAGTTAAGGGTTGAGGGATTAGGGTTTGACGTTGAGGGTTGAGGGTTGAGGTTCTAGGGTCAAGGGTTTAGGGATAGGGTTGAGGGTCGAGGAATTAGGGTTAAAGTAAAGTGTGGAGGGTATAAGGATTAGGGATAGGGTTGGAGGGTTTATGGATAAGGGATTAGAGTTTAAGGTATAGTATCGAGTCTGTTGAGGGTTTAGGAATAGGGATAGCATTTAGGGTTTAGGGATGAGGGATTAGAGTTGAGGGATGATGGATTAGGGTTGAGGGTTGAGGGATTAGGGTTTAGGGATAATGTTTAGGGTTGAGGGTTGAGGGATTAGGGTTTAAGGTATAGGATTGAGGGTTTAAGGCTTAAGATATAGTGTCAAGTGTTGAGGGTGTAGGGATAGGGTTTAAATTTTAAGGGTTAAGGGCTGAGGGATAGGGATTAGGGTTTAAGGTATAGTGTTGAGGGTTGATGGATCAGAGTTAAGGGTTGAGGGATTAAGGTTTGACGTTGAGGGTTGAGGGTTGAGGTTCGAGGGTCAAGGGTTTAGGGATGGGGTTGAGGGTCGAGGAATTAGGGTTAAAGTAGAGAGTGGAGGGTACAAGGATTAGGGATAAGGTTGGAGGGTTTAGGGATAAGGGATTAGGGTTTAAGGTATAGTATTGATTCTGTTGAGGGTGTAGGAATAGGGATAGCATTTAGGGTTTAGGGATGGGGGATTAGAGTTGAGGGATGACGGATTAGCGTTGAGGGTTGAGGGATTAGGGTTTAGGGATAAGGTTTAGGGTTGAGGGCTGAGGGATTAGGGTTTAAGGTATAGTGTTGAGGGTTTAGGGATAGGGTTTAGTGTTGAGGGATTAGAGTGAAGGGTTGAGGGATTAGAATTTGATGTTGAGGGTTGAGGGTTTAGGGATAGGGTTGAAGGTCAAGGGATCAGAGTTAAGGGTTGAGGGATTAGGGTTTGATGTTGAGGGTTGAGGGTTGAGGTTCGAGGGTCAAGGGTTTAGGGATAGGGTTGAGGGTCAAGGAATTAGGGTTAAAGTAGAGTGTGGAGGGTATAAGGATTAGGGATAGGGTTGGAGGGTTTAGGGATAAGGGATTAGAGTTTAAGGTATAGTATCGAGTCTGTTGAGGGTTTAGGAATAGGGATAGCATTTAGGGCTTAGGGATGAGGGATTAGAGTTGAGGGATGATGGATTAGGGTTGAGGGTTGAGGGATTAGGGTTTAGGGATAAGGTTTAGGGTTGAGGGGTGAGGGATTAGGGTTTAAGGTATAGTGTCGAGGGTTGAGGGTTTAGGATTAGTGTTTAGGGTTGATGGATTAGCATTTAATGTTGAGGTTAGGGTTAGAGTGTCGAGGGTAGAGGGATTAGGGATAGGGTTTAGGGTTGAAGGTTTAAGGATTGAGGGTTGAGGCTTTAGGGATGAGGGTTTAGGGCTTAAGATATAGTGTCAAGTGTTGAGGGTGTAGGGATAGGGTTTAAATTTTAAGGGTTAAGGGTTGAGGGATAGGGATTAGGGTTTAAGGTATAGTGTTGAGGGTTGATGGTTTAGGGATAGGGTTTAGGTTTGAGGGATTAGGGTTAAATAAGAGTGTCGAGGGTAGAGGGATTAGGGTTTAAGGTATAGTATCGAGCATGTTGAGGGTGTAGGAATAGGGCTAGCGTTTAAGGTTTAGGGATGAGGGATTAGAGTTGAGGGATGACAGATGACAGATTAGGGTTGAGGGTTGAGGGATTAGGGTTTAGGGACAAGGTTTAGGGTTAGGGTTGAGGGATTAGGGTTTAGGGACAAGGTTTAGGGTTAGGGTTGAGGGATTAGGGTTTAAGGTATAGTGTTGAGGGTTTAGGGATAGGGTTTAGGGTTGAGGGATTAGAGTGAAGGGTTGAGGGATTAGAATTTGATGTTGAGGGTTGAGGGTTTAGGGATACGGTTGAGGGTCGAGGGATCAGAGTTAAGGGTTGAGGGATTAGGGTTTGACGTTGAGGGTTGAGGGTTGAGGTTTGAGGGTCAAGGGTTTAGGGATAGGGTTGAAGATTGAGGAATTAGGGTTAAAGTAGAGTGTGGAGGGTATAAGGATTAGGGATAGGGTTTGAGGGTTTAGGGATAAGGGATTAGAGTTTAAGGTATAGTATCGAGTCTGTTGAGGGTTTAGGAATAGGGATAGCATTTAGGGTTTAGGGATGAGGGATTAGAGTTGAGGGATGATGGATTAGGGTTGAGGGTTGAGGGATTAGGGTTTATGGATAAGGTTTAGGGTTGAGGGTTGAGGGATTAGGGTTTAAGGTATAGGATTGAGGGTTAAGGCTTTAGGGATGAGGGTTTAAGGCTTAAGATATAGTGTTAAGTGTTGAGGGTGTACAGATAGGGTTTAAATTTTAAGGGTTAAGGGTTGAGGGATAGGGATTAGGGTTTAAGGTATAGTGTTGAGGGTTGATGGATCAAAGTTAAGGGTTGAGGGATTAAGGTTTGATGTTGAGGGTTGAGGGTTGAGGTTTGAGGGTCAACGGTTTAGGGATAGGGTTGAGGTTCAAGGGATTAGGGTTAAAGTAGAATGTGGAGGGTGTAAGGATTAGGGATAGGGTTGGAGGGTTTAGGGATAAGGGATTAGAGTTTAAGGTATAGTATCGAGTCTGTTGAGGGTTTAGGAATAGGGATAGCATTTAGGGTTTAGGGATGAGGGATTAGAGTTGAGGGATGATGGATTAGGGTTTAGGGTTGAGGGATTAGGGTTTAGGGATAAGGTTTAGGGTTGAGGGTTGAGGGATTAGGGTTTAAGGTATAGTGTCGAGGGTTGAGGGTTGAGGGTTTAGGATTAGGGTTTAGGGTTGATGGATTAGCATTTAATGTCGAGGTTAGGGTTAGAGTGTCGAGGGTAGAGGGATTAGGGATAGGGTTTAGGGTTGAAGGTTTAAGGATTGAGGGTTGAGGCTTTAGGGATGAGGGTTTAAGGCTTAAGATATAGTGTCAAGTGTTGAGGGTGTAGGGATAGGGTTTAAGTTTTAAGGGTTAAGGGTTGAGGGATAGGGATTAGGGTTTAAGGTATAGTGTTGAGGGTCGAGGGATCAGAGTTAAGGGTTGAGGGATTAGGGTTTGACATTGAGGGTTGAGGGTTGAGGTTCAAGGGTCAAGGGTTTAGCGATAGGGTCGAGGGTTGAGGAATTAGGGTTAAAGTAGAGTGTGGAGGGTATAGAGTTTAAGGTATAGTATCAAGTTTGTTGAGGGTGTAGGATTAGGGATAGCATTTAGGGTTTAGGGATGAGGGATTAGAGTTAAGGGATGACAGATTAGGGTTGAGGGATTAGGATTTGACATTGAGGGTTGAGGGTTTAGGGATAGGGTTGAGGGTTGAGGGATTAGGATTTGATGTTGAGGGTTGAGGGTTGAGGGATTAGGATTTGATGTTGAGGGTTGAGGGTTGAGGGTCGAGGGATCAGAGTTAAGGGTTGAGGGATTAGGGTTTGACGTTGAGGGTTGAGGGCATTTTCTATCAAGAACTTGATTATGAGGGCTTGCCCCTTCATTGTTATGCCTATCATATGGCGGAGCATCTGGCAAGCCCTTGCAGGAAAAAGATGTGATCAAGGCAAAGGATGTGATGAATCTATAGCAGGACAAAATGTGAGCGCGTTATAACGCGCTCACATTTTGTATTTCTATTGAAATGGTAACAAAGTGGTTACCCCCGTGATCCAGGCCCACATGCTCTATTTTCTTATGATTCTGTGTGTGCTCTGACAAAAAAGAAGTGCTTTCATGCTATTGGGAAGTTCACATGCACATTTGACACATTGTACCACCTTTGCATGATCTTTCCACCACCTTTTCTACTTTGCCAACTTGAGAAGGAGGAAATAACATAGTTTTCACACCAAGTTTGATATATATCTATTCAAGTTTCAATTTTTGTAGTGTTGCAATGTTAATTGTGATTCAATTTTAGAAATTTAACATTAAAAAAGAAGCAAGTGGTGAAAAACTCAAATTGTTGAGGAGTTTGATGCAAGAAGATAAAAACACTACATAATTGGGTACTCTCTCCATTCAAATCTTCATTTTTTATGTATGTCAAGTCTTTACATGCATGTTCTTTACATTTTCCTTATTTTGGATTGAATCACTTTATCATGCTTTATCATACATGTTTAAAATAGACACATTCCCAATCAAGAAAGCAGCCTACAATCTCACATGATGCCATGTATATTTTCTACACTTGGGCTGTTTAATAATTATGTGTAATAAACAAACCTTAACATACCATGATGTCAAACTATACAAGAATAAATCCTTACAACATAAAAAAAATACAATCCCACTATTATCTTGTATTCATTTCTTAGGAACTAATATTGGTCTCTTTATCATGCTACAGACAAATTCTCCGTCATGCCGAGGAAACGATCAAGAATTAAACCAACACAGGAAGAGATAGAAGCTAAGAATGCAAAGAAAGTAGTGGCTATGAGGGAACTTCATGAGAAGAGGAAATTGGACACGATAAATGAAGACATACCAATTGAAGAGGAACCACAACCATCACAAAGAGATATGGTATTGGCGGCACAAAGAGAATGAATGCAAAAACTTCATGGTACGAGAGATTTGAATACCATAGTTGGAGACATGTCCTTTACTGCAAGTCAACATGTAGGGACACCATCTACCACATCTCAAGTTGAGAGTACATCATCACTCACATGTGATGAAGGAGGTACGCCATCATTCCCACCTCAACCTCAAGGTATGTCATCTATTCCATCTTCGATCGAAGGTATGCCATCTAACCCATCTCATTTAAATATTGATGAAATTCCTAATGTTGAGATGAATTTACCTAACTTGACACCACCTAGAATTTTGCATAGAAAGCCAAAGTATTTGATTGATATTGATGAGAATATTTTTTAGCCAATGGAAGGTAAGATTCCAAAATGCAATTGTAGAAGATATGCTAATAAGATTTGCAGATTGTTCTTTGAAAAGTTAAATGAGACTGCAAGATGTCAACTATTCGTTGAAATGATGTGAAGTATAAAGTATAGGTCTATCATGAAGATTCTTAGGTTGAGAACATCAGAGGCTTCAAGTGAAAAATCTATTGTCAAGAATCGAATGAGTGCGTATGAGAGTGTGGGTAACACCTCACGCACAAAAGATAGTAATACAACATGGCATGTGATTACATCGACTATAGTAAGTAGTCAAACAAGGAAAGCTCGTCTCATTAGAAAGACAAGTCAAGAATTGAGAATTAATAGGAAAACTTTATCAAGAGCCATTGGAAGACGCCAAAGAATTGAGGACACTAATGCCAATGAATTATGGGCGTTCTCACGGAGACTACCACGAAAAGATAAACCAATTGTTGAAGCATTAAGATCACTAATTGAAGACTTTTGGAAGAATTACACAAGGGTATCTCCGAATCAAAGGGATGTGGTAAGAAGGAGAATCGGTAGTTAGAACTGCGAGCCACATCCAAAGTATTTTTTGGATGAGACTCAAACACAGTTTTATGGGAAATTTCTAGAGAAGTATCCTCAAATTAAAATTTGTCAAAGATATTTTGAATTGCTAAAACCTTTCTATGTTAAGATAAATCACACACGCACTACTTGTTGTTGTAGATTACATATTGAATTTTCTAACCATTTTGATGCTTATAGGTCTATATGTTTAGATATGCATACTAATAATGATTTGCAGGGTTGTGCCATATGTGCCCCACCAACATCTTCAAGAGACTTCATATCAAGAATTTTATGTGAAAGAGAGGAAGGTCAAATATTCTACAAGAAATTATGCTTGGATGGCACATGTCATCGTTGTGGTGGCTTGCAACATTTGCCAATATGTGAACATATGGAAATAACACATGCAGTTGGAAACGAACTAGTAGAGTTTGGCAAGTATAAAACAGTGGCATACAATACAAAAGATGGTAAAGAAGCAAAGAGGTGTGAATTAGTTATTGAAAAGATTCTAGTGTATCAGTTTATGCCTATATTTCGTGACAGCATAGTGTATGAGTATGCAAGACATGCCCATAGAGCTCGATGGTTGGACTTGCAATTCAAGTTATGCAAGGACACATTTCCGGTTGGTAGCATTGTTTCAGTCATTGACTTTGCAGAGAACTATAGTCTATAGCCACAGCGTGAGGTGCAATCACAATATTACAACTCCACACAAGTTTCTATATTTGTGCACATCGCATTCATTCATGCAAATGAAAGTACAGAGGATGACAGAAAGATCATAAGGGAGTATAATTTATATATTAGTGATGATCACACACATTCTACAGAGTTCGTGCAAGGTTGCTTTCAGGTGTTCTACAATGATTTGGCTAGAAGGGGCATATCGTTTAGTTAGCATATCATATGGTCAGATAACTGTGCGTCACAATTCAAGAACTCATAGAATTTCTATTAGCTGAGTAGGAGGCATAATTTTACAAGTATTCAACATATGTGGAACTTTTGTGAGGCCGAGCATGGAAAGGGGGAGCATGATGGTGCAGGAGCATGTATCAAAAGAGCCATAGCATGAGAAGAGTTAAAGTATAAAGACAATGCAAAGTTGACAGATGCAAAATTGATTGTTGAGTGGTGTAATGCTTCCATGGGTCCAGGTAATGAAGGTAAGTCTTTAGTTCGTAGATTTTTTTGGTTGATAGATGATACTAACATTGCACCATATGAGGATTGTTTTACACTGACAGGATCAAATGAGATGCACTCTTTCAGAAGCTCAATTGCAGGTTCATGGAGTATCCATACCCGAAAGATGTCATGCTTTTGTTCTTCCTGTACAATTCAAGTCTGGGATGAGTGCGAGTCAAAGGAGTGGGTTGACAAATGGCAGTTAAGTTATCTTAGCCCACTTGACATGTATCGACCCCCGACAGCACTGGAACTAACACAGATGGAATCATCAGTTGACTTTGACCACATAGTAGATTTAGTTCAACCAGGTAATATAGGGCACATATATGCATCTAATTTCATCTAGTTCAACTAGGTAATGTCATCTTACTTTGTAGTGTTTTTGTAATGTTGACTAATTTCATCTAATTTGCTACACATATCAATGTAGGGCACGTATATGCAGTTATTGCAGATGAAGATAATGAAGAGGGAACAGATTATTACTTATGTCATTGTGTTGAGGCCAAAAATAAATTGGAGGCCCCTGTTACAGATGGAGAAAACATCGAATACCCTACAGTATCAATGGTTATTACTAGAAAATGGCTTAGAAGGTACCCACATAAGAGTGTTAATATTTGGCTATTTCAGGACTTTGACATGCATCAGAAGATTCTTCATTACTCGAACCTTGTCGTGGCATCCAATGTTCATTTGATAAAGTATCGGGGTAGACCTTTGAACAAAATATTGTGGAAGGTGCGTGAGTCTGACCATGAAGCAATACTTGACACAATAAAGAGTAGAGCAGACCCAGATGGTTCATTGGATTAATTTGTAAGTATTCACATTCATTTTGTAAAGTTATGTTACATTGAGTTGTAAGTATGCACATTAATTTGTAAGGTTTGTCTTTTTTTATTTCCTCTTGTATTTTTACACATATGTACACATTTTTACATCATCATATTATGCATTTTTGGTGTCTTGCTCCTAATGCGACCAAACTCATAACTCACCCTACTTCCTCTAGACACCATTTGATGATCTCTTCAACACTCTGGATCCAGGGCGCCCAATCATGATGATGACCTATATACCATTATCCCAAGGTGCTCATAATGAATGAAAAGAAGACCAAGGGCACCCAAGCTTAATAGACTTATTTCTTTCAATTTTGATGATCCAAACTCTTGCAATATGACATCCACTTTCATGCCTTTAGATCTTCCTTCACATATAGGGTGCCAAATCAAGTTCAAAAATCTACATAAGGGCACCAAACTGGATGAAAGGAGACATGAAATGCACCTTAAGACTCCATGCTAAGGTTTGAGCCATTAAAGTCTCTTGATATTAGGTGCTCATGATGATGAAACTTAGAGTTTTTTCCTTTCCTATGCACTCATCTAAGATGTTTGAATGATAAGGATTGCCTCGACCTCTATAATGTACATTGGGCACCAAAATCAAGGTGATTTTAAGTCACTTTGAGTCATTTGGGGTCAGTTTGAGTCTTTGAATCATGTTGCAAAAAAGTGTCAATGTTGTTAAGTTGCACAAAGCAACTTTTACATTTTTGGTATCCTGCTCATGATGTGACCAAACTGGCTATTCCAACGCATCTAGATGGGTACATTTATGCTAGACATGGTCCTTTTTTTCACCCAAACATGTCGAAATAGTCTGAGCTACATTGTACTGACGATATCCCTGAAGAGTCCAAAGTGCAAAAAGGTAGCAATCTTTGACGAGATATTACTCAAAAACCGTGTCACTTAGAAATATTCCGTCTAAGGAAACGTGATCATATAAAGTGCCTCTACAATAACCTCTCTCAGTTTTTATATCTCTGAGGCATTTGCCCGTGGTGAAAGGTTTTATGCTGCCCCAAAAATCGTCAGAAGGAGGCAGTGTAAATTTGCAAAGGGGTGTAACTTTCGTCCTGCTCCTGATGTAACTAAACTGACTGTTCCAATGCATCTAAATGGGTACATTTATGCTAGGCATGGTCCTGTTTTTCACCCAAACATGTCGAAACAGTCTGAGCTGCATTGTACCGACGATATCCCTGAAGAGTCCAAAGTGCAAAAAGGCAGCAATCTTTGACGAGATGTTACTCGAAAACCATGTCACTTAGAAACATTTCGTCTGAGGCAACGCGATCATGTAGAATGCCTCTACAATAACCTCTCTCAATTTTTTATATCTCTGAGGCATTTGCCCATGGTGAAAGGTTTTCTGCTGCCCTAAAAATCATCAGAAGGAGGCAATGTAAAGTTGCAAAGGGGTGTAACTTTCATCCTGCTCCTTATACAACCAAACTGACTGTTCCAACACATCTAAATGGGTATATTTATGTTAGGCATGGTCTTTTTTTAACCCAAACATGTCGAAATAGTCTGAGCTACATTGTACCGACGATATCCCTGAAGAGTCCAAAGTGCAAAAAGGTAGCAATCTTTGATGAGATGTTACTCGAAAACCATGTCACTTAGAAACATTTCATCTAAGGCAACGAGATCACGTAGAGTACCTCTACAATAACCTCTCTCAGTTTTTATATCTCTAAGGCATTTGCCCGTGGTGAAAGGTTTTCTCCTGCTCCAAAAATCGTCAGAAGGAGGCAGTGTAAAGTTGCAAAGGGGTGTAACTTTCATCCTGCTCCTGATGCAACCAAACTAACTAATCCAACGCGTCTGAATGGGTACATTTACGCTAGGCATGGTCCTATTTTTCACCCAAACATGTTGAAACAGTCTGAGCTACATTGTACCGACAATATCCCTGAAGAATCCAAAGTGCAAAAAGGTAGCAATCTTTGATGAGATGTTACTCGAAAACCCTATCACTTAGAAACATTTCGTCTAAGGCAACGCGATCATGTAGAGTGCCTCTACAATAACCTCTCTCAGTTTTTTATATCTCTGAGGCATTTGCCCATGGTGAAAGGTTTTCTGCTGCCCCAAAAATCGTCAGAAGGAGGCAGTGTGAAGTTGCAAAGGGGTGTAACTTTTGTCCTGCTCTTGATGCAACCAAACTGGCTATTCCAACGCATCCGGATGGGTACATTTATGCTAGGCATTTTCCTTTTTTTCACCCAAACATGTCGAAACAGTCCGAGCTACATTGTACCCACGATATCCCTAAAGAGTCCAGAGTGCAAAAAGGTAGCAATCTTTGACGAGATGTTACTCAAAAACTATGTCACTTAGAAACATTTTTTCTAAGGCAACACGATCATGTAGAGTGCCTCTACAATAACCTCTCTCAGTTTTTTATATCTCTAAGGCATTTGCCCGTGGTGAAAGGTTTTCTGCTGCCCCAAAAATCGTCAAGAGGCAGTGTAAAGTTGCAAAGGGGTGTAACTTTCATCCTGCTCTTGATGCAACCAAGCTGACTATTCCAACGCGTCTGAATGGGTACATTTACGCTAGGCATGGTCCTATTTTTCACCCAAACATGTCGAAACAGTCTAAGCTACATTGTACCGACAATATCCCTAAAGAGTCCAAAGTGCAAAAAGGTAGCAATCTTTGATGAGATGTTACTCAAAAACTGTGTCACTTACAAATATTCTGTCTGAGGGAACATGATCATGTAGAGTGCCTCTACAATAACCTCTCTCAGTTTTTTATATCTCTGAGACATTTGCCCGTGGTGAAAGGTTTTTTGCTGCCCCAAAAATCGTTAGAAGGAGGCAGTGTATTAAGTCAAGATGAAAGCCTATTCACTCTAGGCGCCTGTTGTGACCAAATCACACATCGTGCTAGAGAATCAAAAACATGTGCCTTGAACAAGTGATGCTACAAGTGGTGAACAAAATGGGCACCTTGAAGAATTGAGCCCTCCAAGACATCTTGCAATTGCCTAAAAGTCCAAAATTTACATAAGTGAGTTAAGGCGCCATTTTCCATCTCCAGAGCCTCCTTTGAGCGCCTTAACATGGAGTGAATGTTTTAGTCTATGAAAGATTGCGCCTAAAGAATATAACAACCCTTTGAGTCACTAGGATGAATTAAGTTAACAAAATGAACTTCATTGAGGGAGGCGCACTTGTGCATCTAGACAACTCCAGTTTAGCACCTAAGAAAAAGCATGTTTAGAGACACCCCTCGAATGAACCCTCTAGAACCAATAACCATAGATCAAGATCCATAACCATGAGAAGATAAAGCATTAAAAAAATTCATCTAAAGGATGGGAAATACCTCGTAGATGATAGTCTGTCAAGTAGACCAAGAGTGGGGAATGAGAATGCTCCTCGAAGATACACCAAGCCACAATGACTCTCTCCAATAAGAATCTTCTCTAGGTCCATAATTAACTCACGCCCATATACAAGTGAAAGTCTCCTTGGTCTTCCTGCTAAAACCTCTAAAGGGTAACCATCTCAACAAGTGTATCTAATCCCAAGAGAACTCTAGCCTCACCCAAGTCTCAAAGTATGTATGAGAACCTACAACCAATCAATCCATGTTAAGCTCCAAATGCAACACCACATTATCATGAAGCTCCCAAGCACATGACTAATGTACTCAATACCAAGAGAACGAACAAGACCACTGTCAAAACTCAACTACAAAATTAGGTATCCAAACATGACATCATGATCTAACATCTCCTCCTAGAAGATCACATGCACCAAAACAGAGAATTCTAGGGTATTATCTGACCAAAAACATTGATGGGTTCATGCAATGTGTATCATTGATATTTTGCACTCATATTTATTATTAATCCATGAAACTTATATGGGTATCCCTCAATCACAATCATGTCATCATAAACACAAACACAAAGATTTTTTGGAGGATATTTTAATTTTATTAACATAGTAGTAGAAAGCCTTAATACATTACAGAATATCAATTACATGACACACTTCCAACAGATTTCCATTGTCTAGGGTCTCTAGGGGATCCAAGTCCTCCAAATATTGCTCCAATAGATCTACATGTTAAAAATAGCCCCTCTCCTACATAATCTTCTTCTAGCAAATTCCCTAAATCTTTCCGTTAGTGTAGAAAAAGAAAAGGATGGGAAACTATAGAGCAAAGTGTGGGAGGACAAGGTTATGATCGAAGGCCTTGTGAGCAACTTTAACAACCTCATTAACTTCTCTAGTAGCTTCTACTACACTTTTTATCACATAGCCATCACATTGTAAAATTGTAACCCCTTCTATATGATAAGACTACAAATATTTAAAATTGTTATTTACCACCAAACTTGCTGTTGAACTATAAGCCTTTCTATATAATAAGACTACATAAACGTAAAATTGTAATATACCACCACACTTGTTGGAGGATTCTAGGTGTAAAGGGAAAATAACAATATTTGTAAAAACTATAAAATACCACCACACTTGTTGAAAATTTAAATTTCCTTCAATATGCTAAGGATAGAGATATCAATTGAAAAATTACCATGCTGCAAAATTGGAACTCCTAAATGCTAAGACTACATAAATTTAAAATTTTTGTTTAGCACCACACTTGCCATGGAATTACAATCCCTTTTATATGCTAAGACTACAATGAATTAAAGATGTAATAATCATTATGATTTTTTATGATCAACAAACCTACCCAAGACCAAATGCCTACAAGCTAATCACAAAACCAAATGAACAGAATAATTGCTATTCTATTTTCAATATTATGAGGAAAAGTTACAATCAAAAACATACATATATATAGGCCTCTTGGATGCATGAATCAAGGAGATGACATGCACAAGAGGTATGGGTTAACTCTCAATCACTGTCAATCAAGAGGTGAGTTAACTCAACCTAACTGAGAAGTTAAGAGTTGAACTGCTAATCAATGGATTAGTTCACTCAACTTGACTAAGAAAGAAGTGGCCTTGACTGAATATAGGTGGCACCTAAATATCATCAATCAAGAGTTGATGAGGTAGTGGTGGCACTTGTGTACCTCAAGTCAAAGTGTACCCATGCATTTATTATCTACTTAGGTGAGAATAATTAAAATTTCATATTATCCTAAGTAAACTTATTAAATAGGTGTAATATCACACTTAGGATATATAATATATCCAAGGTGAATAAAATATTACACCATCACCCCCCATAAGTGCAACTTAGGAGAAATGAGAAATCAAATCAAATCAAGAGTCCTAGGCCTAACTGAAGAATGTGACTATCCAAAACCTAGGAGAAATGGATGTAGAACATGATCCAAAGACAAAGATGATACAACAATAGTGATGGAACTATCATAAAAGAGGATATGATGTCCTCAATGACATCCTCCAAGTATAAAAGATGGGACTCACAAAACAAACATGCAATGTCTATCAAGTACTCAGCCCAAGTACCTGTATCTAGAAGATGATGAAGGTCCTACTACACTAAATCACTAGAAGCTCCATTCAAAACAACACTAGTTAAACTCTGAAGAAGCAATAGGATATGGAGGAGATGGAATGTCAACACATGTATCTAGAACCCCATTTGATAAAAGAATACCAAGATTCAAATGACTATACTATATCTCCTTAAAGGTGTCCACACTAGATGCTTGAGTGTGAACATCAACCAAAGGAACATCAATAGAAAAATGTGAGAAGGTGTACAATCTAGATCAATCATTTACCTCCCCAGCTGCAACAATAATATCTCCACTTTGCAAATCTTGAATGAACACAACATCTAGTGTGAACTCAACACTCTTCCTTGTCCCACTATGTGTGATTTGATAGATAAAAAAGAGATTAGTTGACAATGAAGGTATGAAAAGGACATCATTGAAGGATCTCTTAGTCATGTCAATAGACCCTCACCCATGAAAATGCATATATGTGTTATTACCCATCAAGATATGTGGTGTTAAACAAGTCTCAAATGAAGAAAACATTCTCTGTAATGAAGCCATATGATGTGAGGCTCCAAAATCAAGGATCCATCATTTTGATGTAGAATTTGCAATTACAACAAGTGCTTGCCCCTTTTATTTCTCTAACTTTGAATGAGAAGAAGATGATGAATTTGTTGAAGGTAAATTTGTCTTTTTTAGAATATCCTTTTTAGATTTCCTCCAAGGACTTCTAGTGGAGGAAAAATCTAGAAATCACAAATTCAATTAGTGTACCTCTCCCAAGCCTATCCGAAAGTCACATAGTACCATGCCTATCCATCAAACACCACAATGCAATCAAAATCCTAACAACATGCCCATGATCCAAGATCAAGTGCAATCATGCAAAGATATTATCAATCACAAGCCTATTAAGAATGAACTAGAGTCTTTTAGTACCATACTTTTCCATCAAACACCATCATTTAATCCATGGCCTATCAATCCTATCAAAGAAAATGCAAACATCCTATGTAATACAATCGGACTTTAAATATTTGAAGTAGCCATCTACAAATATCCATTCAAACGTGGATTTATAATGCAAGTATGGACGCCATCAATAAAAAAGATTTGTATTAACCAAATATCCATATAGGCATACATCAATATCTGTCGATATAAGTATAACATATATACAAAATAGCCATATAGGCTTACAAGAATGCCATATAGGCATACAATGTCAACTATGTACAATACAAAATATATGTCCACAAATGCCATATAGGTATATAACAAAGGAACACAATAAAAATTCATTCCCCTTTGGCTGGTGAAGAGAATAAATCATGAGCAGCCTTTGATCTTCTAGGGGATGGAGATGCACATGTGGGTGGTCTACTATGAACCCGAGGGCTACTCCTATTTAGGTCTTCCTGCATCTTTACCTGTTACAATAAAAAGTATAGACATTAATATATAGAAATTACATGTTATAAAAAATTAAATATTTAACAAAATAATCACTTACCGCTAACATATAATCTATCTCCTCGCTTGCCTCAGTAGCAGGAATAGGCCCTGGTGATGTCATGTCCTATTGAAACCATCCAGATAGAAATTAAACTTCAAATCAATAATCTTTTGATTTTTCAAAAATAGACAACTATAACAATGAATGTAAATTGAAATTTACTAATTTGCCTCATACCCCTGTCAATGCCATGGAGCTATGAATCGTAGAGGCCACACCCTACTCCATTGCCCTATGAACATGGGGAGGTGTCTCCGCAGCCTGCATCATCTAGAAATAAAACAACATTATTCAATTACGAAAACTATAATAGTGACGCAAATCATGGCTCCTAACATACACACACGTTCATCTAAACATGGAAGTACACACAATAAAGCACACAAATCACATACAAAAATTTAGTAAGTACAATTCATTCATTAAACTATTTATTTGATTACCTCCGTAAAGCTTTGAAGTCCACCACCGCTGGCAGGTGTTGCCATGAAATCTACAGTATTAACCTATTCAACATCCAAAATCAGAAATTAGAATACCATTCATATAACGATGCTATTCACATGTAATATTTATAATTGTTTACTAGTTACATACCTCGACAGTAGATGATCTAGTGAAAAATGCAGGGGGAGAACCACTGAAAACTGCATCGACGCTATGACCCTAAAATTTTATTAAAATCATCAATTTAAATTAGTTAATCTTGTATTTCAAAAATGAAATTTAATAAATTAAATTCAATAAACTTGCTAATATTTACCTGAGTATCAAGGCCGAAAGTCTCACTCAGGAGGGTATCTGTCATCACCATCTGCTCAGCTACAGATGTAGCCTGTGTACCTGCGTCCTGACTGTCCATGGGGTCATAACCACAGGCTGACCCGCAAGCCTGGCAAGTATGTGGTGGGACCCTACTCCTCGCACTATCTCCCAACCCACTCTATGTTGCAGGACCGGCATGCTCTATGATGCTCTAGGTCAAGGCACTAATCGACTGAAGTGTATCAACCTCAACACTCTCCTTCACAATGGAAGGGATAGAAACATGCTCGTGGGCTGGTCTACTGATTACTCGTCTCACTACCCATTGTGGGCCAAGACGTGCCCCTGGTCTATCTTGTGCTGACCCCCCACCTCTACCCTGGAAGTCCCGCATATCAAAATAGTTTGGCACTTTATTGAGGACAAACTCGCAGTAGAGTTTCCTCAAAAAGTATTGCGGGACCTCATAGTTATTGCATGGAGGATGGTCAAAAACCATCCACCACCTCTGCCCGAAATTGTCCCTTATCGCTTGGTTGTTGCACCAATGGATAGGGAACCTCTTGCATGTAATGGGTGGAGGTTGATTTGTTTGTGGGTTTGTGAAAATTGAACACAAGTCTAATTTTGTAATTTGTAATTTTTTGACATCTTGGTATGACAACTTGTCTGCATAGTAATCTCTAAACTCTCTCTTTTTATCCGTCCAACTAGTTATTTGCTTGCTAATTGAATCTACATTTGATAACATAGACTCAAGAGATTTGGCAAGCGTGGACCTATGCAAGGTTGAAGTGGAAGGATCTTTCAACCTTGCAATTATATCTTTAATTTCCTTTTTGTTGTTTTTAATTTGCCCCATTATATTATCTTGTGTTCCAGGGGCATGTCGAGGAATGAATGGAGGAGGTTGTTGTTCTGTAGGTATTTCCTCCTCAGGATTTTGTGCATTTTGAGGAGGAGGAGGAGGAAGAGGTGCATTAACATTTCCTGACAAATAACGAAATATATATCAAAAATCAACAAAAACCTACCTATTTAGAAACAAATTCAAACAAAAAAACAAAGATAACTCACCCCTTTGGCATGCTCGACGTCACGGCAGAATTTTGGTGACAAATTGATAACTTTTTTGTGTTGATTGGTGTTTTGCAAAATGCGAGCGCACTTTTGAGGGTTTGGAACCGCGGGCAGAGGAGAAAACATCAAGAAATGAAATTGGACTACTTTTTTTTTTAATTTATAGTAAGTCATAATGCGATCGCGTTATGATTTAATTTTTTTTGAAATTAATTTGGCCACGTTTCGGCCCCCCATCTTCTTGCACTTACCCTTGCCTCAACTCTTTCTTGTCATTCTAGGAGTCATTCTACAAATGATGGTCCCTTAAGATGGTCAGGTGTCCTACTGAAGCATGATGGCAAAGGTGCCACATCACTCACTTTTGAAATAGACTATAATAGTAAAATAACATTGAAATAAATTAATATATAATTAATAATGTAAAAAAGGAAATGCATATATTAAAAAGGTTAGATGTGTAAATAAACAATCTAGACTACACTAAACAAAAACTTATCTACTAGAAAACAAGCACATACCACCAACGAGGCCTCCTGCATCGATTGAGAAGAACTCATCATGGATGAACCAAATAACATTTCCTGTATGAAATATGACAAGAATGTAAGACTCTATGTAGACATATAATCATACTAACTTTTAAATTAATAGATCAATTTAAACAAAACAAAAAAATGCTCACTAGCATTAGGGGAGAGGAGCTATTAGTCATTAGGGATAACTTTACGACCTTGTAGAAGTTACATGGAATATTGTAGGACCTTTATTTTTTTAGAAATGTGATATGGACTCTTATATATACAACTAAGGTTTAGAGGTGTGACTCATCATGCAATTCTCCACATCAACACATCTCTACTTAGTAAGAAGTGCCCTTAAAATGAATTTTTAAAGATTCAACGAAAACTCTATCATGGAATCCCTAGTAGTTGAACAAAACAACATCATTCTTTTTTAGAATACTTGATCATATTCTTATTTGAAATATAACTTATATGTAACCTAAATGATCTCAATACCTTTTAGTAACCATAAATCTTGTTACCTCTAACCTTTATATCCAACACAAATGACTCAATAATTGAACACAAAATGCTAAATTTATTGTTATAAAAACACGACATTCTTATTTAAAAATACAAATTATATTCAAATTTAAATGATCATTTTTTTTTAACAACCTCTTACATTTCATGACAAAATACAAGGTATTTATTATACTCACCTTTTACATTTGTCATATGATAAACATATAATATGAAGTATTCAAATGCACGTATATTGCTACCCCAGTAGTTACACACATAATAATAGTATTTGTCTACATATTTGGATTGTTTTCATTATAAGTGGGTCCTCAAATAGTTTTTTATCTAGTAGGATGTTACCCTAAAGCCCCAAATATATAGGAGGCACCAAAACTCACCACTTAGGCCTTGGGAGATAGATAGACCACCATTTTCCACTTAGGAATTCACTAATGATGATGAGGTAGATGAGCTAATTGAAGTTGTAGTTGAGGATGATGCAGGGCCACAAATGCATAGAGATTATTGGTGGAAGATGTGTCCCTACTATTATATCCATTAGATGTAGGTAGATGAGTGGGTTCAAGAGGACCAAAAGGAGAAGGAGGATTAGAAGGAGCAATTGAAAATATATGATGGGAAAATAGGTGGTGGCAAGGCCATGGAGGTGGATAGAGGAGAGACAACATTAAATGTATTCCCAATGCAACAAAGAGGAGGGGACTAGGGTGATGATATAGGCATGCAATATATAACATTTAAATTTCATTCCCTCACATTATAAATGACATGATATCTCACGATAAATGACCTAACACATATATCATGTGTAATATGTAGGTATCTTAGATGAGTGGTTGTATTGACCATAGATCATTTGACAAGTGGTGTTCCTATAATACCGACAAAGTGGATAGTGAAATAATATACATGTTCCAGTCAATTTTATCTACTATTTAATCTTATGAGCAAGGCTCATGGTAGCTTGGGAGGAGAGGAATGCAACCTGATAAAAAGATATGTGTCATTACTATAGCAAGATAGGTTTTATTTGGGGCTAGAACATGTACAAGTGAGGGTAGTCATGTCACCACATATACGTGTCATTATTGGCAAAATGATATTATAGTAGTTGATAGTAACACAAGAAAATTATAGAGTGTAACAAGTAGATTATAGCGACACAAGTAGATTATAAAACAACATGGGTAGAGATTTCCAACCTCTGAAAGGAGGTGGGTAGGTTATGAGGCATGATAGACTTTCACGAGCAAGTCTAAATGTAGGAGTACAATTAGGAGTAGGGAAAAATCACCTACAAGGTCTAGGTTGATGGCCAATGTTAGGAGTGATGGGGGAGTTACTCTCAATGCTTCCTCCCCCCAATTGATATGTACTTGATCATGTTATGATTTTTGTTATGTTGATGACATTTGGTATTGGACACAAGTTTGATATGTATGGTTGGTCTTCATATTTATTGGTTTATGGAATGGGCATTTATATGATATATATATATATATATATATATATATATATATATATATATATATATATATATATATATTTATGGAATTTTATTTTTCTTGTATGTTTATGTGTTTTCTATATGTTGATGTGTGTATGTAAATTATGATATAGCATTAATTTATCAATACACACAATTATCTTGGTGATCAATGAACATTGTACATGTCATAATGGAATCCTCATAAGATGAATCTATCAATGAACTAAAATGGATCACATAATCATTAGTTGAATCAATTGCAAAATCTATATGAATAAATCAATAATTGATGTGTTAGTAAAGCTCAAATCTATATGAATAATGGATAATACATGTTTCTTTCTTTCTCTTTTTCATTCTTTTAACCATTATTTTATATGATCAAACATGTCACAAACACCATGATTCTCTTTATTTTATTATTTATCTAAATGACTATAATCAAATATTTAATTTTTCTAAATTATCAATTAAAGTACAATTCAATTGAATTATCTCCTTCCTTTGTCAAGTCGTTCTGAGAGTCTTTTGGTGAATGATGGTCCCTTGGGTCGATCAAGAGTTTGACTAAAGAATATTGGAAAATGTGCCACATCATTCACATTTTGCATAGATTGTAAAAGTAAAGTAATATCAAGATATAAATTAAAATATATAATTACTCACAAAAAATGAAATGCATACAATAAAAAAAGTTAGACGTGTAGAAAAATTTATACCGGTGAGTCTAGGCCAAATTGGATGGAAAAAAAGAGTTCCATGATGAACTTATGTCAACTCCTTCTTTGTCATCAACTATTATCCCCCTTAGATACATTAGTACTAACCTTTGTTTAGATTAAATTCAAATGGAATACCCAATGAAATCTAACTTTAAATTTTATCTCTAAGAAAGATTGGCCTTTCTTGTCTCCTTCTCTACCCCCTAATGCATCTTCTTATGCTCTTGTCCCCAATACCTCAGCTTGAGTTCTATACCTCATTGCCTTAGCTCATGAAAGTGATGTATGAGGGACATCATACTCTGAAGTGTTAAGGGTTGGCTCACTACTCTCCCCAAGAGGACCTAAGTACAATTGATTGCAAAAATGCAATGATGAAGGACAAAAACATGTGTGGATGAGGAGGGTCCAATAATATTAGGTGATCCAATATGACCACCAATATCATGTGGTTGTGCTAGCTGAGAGGTTTGTGTAATCAAGTGCTCATTCAAAGAGTGTATGGCAATGAGGCTTTGTTGTTGCATTTGCAACAATGTCTGGGTGTTGAATTGGAGGTGGAGAAAGGATAGAAGGTAGAATAAAAGGGCATTGCACTTGTCTCATTGCCCCAGGTCTATCTTGAGTTATTCCTTTACCTACTCCCTGGAACTCTCTAAAATTAAAATAGTTCACATGGTGACCCATTACAAACTCTACATATAGTTTATGAAGGAAATATAAAGGTACATCAAAATTGTTATTGGGTGGTTTATCAAAAATCATCCACCAATGATCCCAAAAATTCTAAGTAATACCCTGATGTGTACACCATTTGATTGAATACTTAGGCTTACAGACATCAACATGCAATCCAGTTTTAGGGTTGACAAAATATTGGGCTAACATAGCTTGCTAATGTCTAAATCTTTGACTTGGTCATATGATAAACTATTAGAATATTCTTCCTTCTTGGCTTCTCGCCATTTCCTAAATTATTCATGTTGTGTTGTGAGGGTTTAAACATGAGTAATAATTCCCTCTAAGCTTGATGTCATTGAAGACAATAGAGGGTGGCAGTGATAAATTTCTATAATCTTACTTATTTCATCAATATTAATTTCAATTTGCTCTTGGATTGTTGGAGGGTTTGGTGGAGGAGGGTTTGGGTTTTGATGTTCTTGATCCATGTTACCTATTTAAAATTTAAAACATACAAATTTAGGATTTAAAACAAAAAAAAAATCATTTGATTTACCAAAAAATCAAAAAAGGGAAGAATTAGACCCTTACCTCTTCAAATGTGCCTCCTCCAAATGGGATATCTATTTCTCCCTCTACGTTTTGCAAGCCGCAGGTTTTGCAAAATGCTGCGCCCTTTTTTTTTCTTTTTATGTTTTGCAAAATGGATATCCGTTTTGCAAAAAGGATATCTGTTTAATGTTTTACAAAATGGATATATATTTTGGTTTGGTATTCCAAACCAAAACAGATATTATGTCTGACCCATAAAAAAAGTCAAACATCCATTTCATGATTTTGGCTGAGTAAAATGCTTTTTTTATCTTATTGCCAATGTTTGGCTCGCGATGATCCTACACTCACGCAAAAGAAGGTAGATTAATGTTGTTCTTTTTTAGAAGATGCTTCATCTCATCGATCTGCTTCTTATGACAAGAATGTTCCTTATGACCAACCTTCTTGCAGTAACTACAAGTTGGTCTTTCCTTCTTCTGAGAGTTCCCCTTTGAAGAAGAGGAATTAGATGATGATTGTGCCTGATCTTTCTATGACTTCTTCTTGGAAATATTTTAATTATTGTTAGGTTTCCTTATGTTAGTTTATAGATTTGTCACTTAACTCTACTTTCTCACGCCCACACAAATGACAATTGTACTAACAGTTGAGCCAGGTTGCAATGATATTTTGCAATGACTCTCTACTTATTTTACAAGATGCAACTACCTTCAAATGATATTAAATGAATGAAAACAACGTATGCTTTTGACCAGAAAGAAGGAAAGGTGGTGCTTTTAACCAAAAAGCAATTGATCCCAATTAATAACTAAAGAATTTAAGAAGCACAAAGGGTTCACAGAACCATAATCATAAACTTATATCTTTCACCACATAATCATCACTACAAATCATTCATCAAAAGAAAAACTATTCACAATAATGAGCTTAAATAAAGAATTCCAATCACTTCAATATAAAATTATAATCCAAGAAGTTGATAGATATTCGACATAAGAAGAACATACATACATCCACCATAACACAAATTTTATGATTTCAGGATTCAACTCCTCAAACTTCCATTCATATATTGAAAATTATTGAAGTATAGCATAACAAAAATGAACAATAAACAACCCAAATTTTGCCAAAATATCCTCCAAGCATCAACAGGCTTAGTATATATAGCCTTGTCATAAATAATTGTCTTTGAAAATATAACGGTTTATTGGGGGCAACTGATTAAAAAATAATTAAAAATAAGTCTTTTTTAATAATAGTTTTTAGAGCAATTACTTAAAGAAATAATATAAACACATAAAATGCCATCACATGGCAGTTGTTGAGTCTTCCTCCCAAGTCATTTCATTTTCTTTGTCCTATTTACCAGTTGTAGTTGAGTCCACCTGTGCTTGAAGTCTCACCTTGTAGCTTATGTACCTAGAGATGATGGGAGTCAAGATCTTGCCACTTGGAGTGATAGTAGCATGCACTCTAATTTTCCACATGCTTATTGTCCTCTCCACATCTGCTAATCTCTTATTGATATCATCAACCTCCACATTGAAAGTTTAGAGGTAAATGGCCATATTCCTGAGCTTACCCAATAACTCACCAGTAACAATATCATCACCAACAATTTCCTCAGTGATTGTCTTCTAAAAGGATTTCTTTACTTCTCCTACATCACACAAATTTTCTCCACCTTCATCTAGAATCTTAACCTCTAGAATGTTATAGTTTTTCTAGAGCTCTATAAGGTCAGTACGATATTGATTAAGGATTCCCCTTATATCACTATTATATTGTCCCAGCATAGACAACTTCCATTCTATAGCGTCTAACCAAGAGTCAGAGTCATTCTCCTTAGAATCATTCAAAATCTTCTCAGTCATCAATATACTTTTATCAATTTTAATAATATCCTACACCGCCTTAGAAATCATGAGGAAGCCACTTTCCTACTTTTTCACGTCTTGTATCTCTATTGCTAACCCTTTCCTTTGATAAGATATAAGAGCATACAACCTCATAGCCTCCTCGATATATAATAGGCTATCAAAGGTGACCTTCTCTATCCATTGCTTAGTGGCTTTGGCTAAGGTTTGGTTTCTCTTAATTTGTTGTAGCATGCTAGGATCCATACCATCAACAACAATACTAGGAGTTGCATCGAGAGACTGAGAAGTAATATTTAAAATAAACTGAATAAAAGAAGTCAAAGTGTTCACTTGGGCCTGTAATTTTGCATTCTCTTATTGTTCAGATTTGACTCTCTTCACCAGCATGCCTACAGAAATCTTGGCATTATATATATTGCCTTGAACAGTTGGAGGACCCATGTCAATCTTACTCATGTTGAAATCAGCTTTTGTGACTTCATTTTCATTCTTATCACCAATGGGATTTGCCATCTCCAAAACTTGATGCCCAGTAGAAGAATCAGTCACCATCCTAGACATCCTCTTAGCCTTCTTAGCCTTAGGTGTAACTTGTAGCAATTTGGCTACAGTGTCTACATTCATATCAGTCATAGGGGTGGACCTCCTCTTTTTCTCAACAACCTTCTTTAACCAAGATGGTGAGGGTAGCACATCATTACTATCATTAGCACCTAGGACAATATTGTCTGGATGATTAGGAGTGTTACATACAAGAGTTCCATCTATTCTAGGGGAAGATGGAGTATCAAACAAAGAATGAAAAACACTATCTTCTCCAATTTGATGAAAAATCAAAGAATCATTACCAGACACAGGAGAATTAGGAGAGGCTACATGGTCTACCTGTAATTGTTGTAAGGCATCCAACTTCCTTTCTGCTCCTATTCTCACAAATGTAGGTTGACCATCCTACTCACATGTGCCTTTTAGTCTCCTATTATCCTCGGGCTATTCTCCATCCCCATCAGATTGTGAACCAACTCTGTGTTGAGTTGTCTCCACACCAATTGAAGTTCTTGGAGTGCCAGAGGCCTAGGATGTTCCTTGCTCTCTCATTCCAGATTCCTTTTGCATAGAGGAAGAACCAGCATGCTCTAGAATTTTCCCCTTAAGCCACTTTTTAGTTCTTATCCAAAACAAAAGATGATTGAAACTTAACATCAGTAATCACTTTATTAGACCATTGTATCCGAGGTAGGGATCTAGAGGAAACATCATGATATCCTTCATCAATAATCTTAGAATTATCATCCATGCCACTTGGAACTTGTAGAGGCAAATTGAAGGCCCATATTTGGTCTAATGTCAACCTCCTCTAATCCCTTCTCTAGACTTCTCTCTCATCAACACAATCTTCCCAATAATCCTCCAAATGTGGCTGATGTTCATATAGATTACCTCCATGGAAATTCCTCTTCACAAAATTCTTGCTCTCAAAAAATGGCCTTACAAATAAAGGGTGAAAATTATACTCCACCAGAATCTTCTCTGTATTTCTAGCATTATCATTAGTTTTGCAGGTAAAGAAAGACAATGACACGGAAAAAGTATATCCCTTCTTTTTCATACCATGATACTTATTGTTCACAGTCGCCATTTGGTGCCTGACCTCCAAAAGAATAAAGTAGTCAGATGCATATCTTAGCAATTTTAATAGGGCATTTTCATAACCTCCAATCCAAAGGTAAGTGAATCTATCAAACTAAATATAAAAACTTCCATATCTCATCACCAAGAAGCTGCTTTAGGGGAAATTTTCATTTCAGGTGTACCTTCAATCCTTTTCACAGAAAACATGAGGAAAGCATCATTGACATGGGGATAATCCTTCATTCCCTTTTCTCTCTGCAATTGGGGAAAATATTCATACATAGGTGTGTCTAGTGTCAAAGACCCTTGAGTCCTTAATCCTATCCAGACAACCTCTTTACTGGCTAAAATGTAAAACAAATAAGAGCACATGTGAAAAGACACCTTCTGGTGAAAGTTAGCAAATTGCTTGTTTAATTGATCACTGATCATTTTAGCCCAATCAATTTGTTGACATTCACTACACACCACCAAGATGAATTGGCACATCCAATTTTCAAACAAATCAAAATCAGCACTTCGGACAACACAGTGCAGTAGAGTGATCATATCAAAGATTTCCTCTTTGAAATGTGTTCTTTTAAATTGGCAAGAATTTGATATTTCCTTTCTTCTCAACCTTCAACCAGTTCCTCACAATAGAATTCAAGCACCAAGCTTTATTCCTCTCTATTGGGTAATCTCAATGCACGAGAAACATTCTTGACGTTAATTTTTGTGATTACAAAGCTGTCAAAGGCTCTTATCTCCTTTGAGTTAGGGAAATAATTCTTTGCACAGGTAACAACCAAGTCTGGACATGGCACAGAAGGTGGAAAACCCCCAGCGCAAGCTAATCCACTTGTTAGGATTCTCTTTGCTATAGGTGTTCTGGGGTTTTGCTCCATTCGAGCCCAGAAATCATCCAAGTCTATGTGTCCAATCTCAGTATCTTTCACTTTAGCCAAACTATTCTCAATAACAAAAGCAATAAGGAAACCTTGATACTTATATTTCATCTTTACTTGCTTGAGAAACTAGAAAATAAAAGCTTTTGTAACTACTAGAGACACCAAATGATTTTCTAGAACATTTGGGAAACAGACAATCTAGACTCATGAAAGAAAACTTCTCTATTCACTAAAATGACTCAAGAAATTCAAACTATCATAGTAAGGAGCAACGAGAAGAGGTATCAATTAGCTAACCTGGTTATGAAAATCTACATTCTTCACTTGCAGAAGACGCAGTCCAAAGCTTTTCTAAAGTATACCGGCTGAAATGCAAGATAAGACATTCATGAAGGTGGCAACCCTTATAAAATGTCTTCATTAAATCTCATTGATTTTGGCAGCATGTACGATTTTATAATTCATGAATGAGCCACCTTAATTCTCCTTCAAAAAATGCACAATTACAGTTTCCAATACATTCCTTATTTATTACGAAATGACAAATGTCACTTCCATCGTGCATTTTTATAAATGGAAAGATGGATCCTTGAAAAGAGAACCAAGATTTAAGTCAAAAAATTGATAACTTTTAGAACCTATGAACCATCAATCGGGAGTTCAGAAGTTCTAAAAACTCCTGACTCGTCGACTATGAAGGACTTCAACACTAGGACTAACACAAGGTTGACAACAAAGACTTAACCAATGACTTCAAAGGAAAGTCAAAAAATTAGAAGGTTTCAAAACTTAAGAACCTGCCGACTGAGGTTTGGAAAAACATAAAATCACCGACTGCGAAGGTAAAATACTTATGTAAAAGCGATGACTTTGTTAAAAGGGTGAAATAATAAAGAATAAAGGAGGGGACTTTAACTTGACACATGAATGGCACAAATTCAAATATGGGGTAACACGCTGACTCTTTTTGTCCCTTTGGCTAACCAACCAACAAAGCTTAAGACTGAGATGGCTTAAGGAGACCCATGGAAAGAAGCTTCCCCTATTCATGCATCATAATTTTAGAAAAGGAAGTAAAAGAAGGCATTGTGTATGTAGATCCCAGAGTACACCTATGAGTGTGAAAGCTAGAAACAAATGCAACATATTTAGGTCCAAGTTTAGTGAGAGTAATTAAGACAAGTTGTATGCCCCTTTTCTCAATGCCACATGATTTACATTGTGCTCTTAGGTCATTAACCTTTGTTACATAGTCTTGGATGTTGTCAAAAGACTTTGGATCAAGACTTATTAATTCATTGCCAAGTTGATATCCCCTAACTTCATGAGTTGTACCATATAGAGTCTTTAATTTTTTCCATGCATCATGTGAATTGTACATCCATCAAGTTGAAACATTATATGAAGGGAAACTAGACTCCTAAGACAACCAATAGCTTTTGTATGTTCAAGCATCCATTGTACATTTTCCTTATCATACGTGGGTTCAGTTACCTTTTGCTCAACATAAGGTGTATATTCAAGTTGCATTAAGGTGATTTTTATGATATTTGTGGTTAAAATAAAATAAGTATATTTGAACATTTAAGTATTTGTGGTTCTTTTTGTTTGATAGGAAGGTTGTATAAAGGGCTATCCACTCTACCTAAAATTTTGTTCAAGTTACCTTTCCTATGACTTATTCCTCATTGATTGTCTCATAAGAGTTCTCTAACAATTCTTATACAACTTTTTTAAAAAGAAGTGTAACCCTTAATGAATGAATAAATAGTTTAGCATGTCAAAAGTAAAAAGAAAGTTGTTTATGAACTACTATTGATTCCACACATTTATTTAAAATATTGATGAATAACTCAACACAAAAAATGATAATTACTAAATATAAAAAAAACTCAAACACTCGAATATAAAACCAAATAATTAATAATTTCACGTCACATATATTTATTCAAGTTTCTACATCAAATATCATAAATCTATATTTATAATTTTGGAAAATAAATATTAAATTTTTTATGTATTATATTTTTTAAAAATAATTCACATCTATAGTTTTGGAGATCTCTCTCTCTCTCTCACACACACATAAATGTACACACACTTTAGCTATATTCATAAATATTTCAACACTTTTTGAAGTATATATATTAACAATTATTTTGGTTAGTTTAGCCACTCGTATATGTATTGGTGTATGTGAAACATCAATAGACAAGTGTAATCTCTATTATTCTAACTATGCATTTTTTAAAGTCTCAAGTCTCAAAAATAATTTATAATTTATATGATAAAAGTTATATTATTTTTTTGTCCCATAAGTTGATACATGTTTGATAGGGAAAAAATTATGAAACGTAAATTTTTGATATGTGTTGAATCAAAGGAAAATGTTTTTAGCTTTAAAAATGTAAAATTTATGTGTTATATTTATTTTAGAAAATTATCAATACATGCATATTTTGATAAATTTAAGGTAATTTTTTTTAAAAAAATTGTAAATTGAGAGAGTAAGGTCCCTTACCCTTTGAATTAACTATCAAGAGAGTAATACATTCAAATATTTCATAATCTTGGCTACACCAAGCTCCATCAACATCCAAGCAATCTAATAAAGGAAGAGCCCCTTTATAATCAAAAGAGCCATCCTAGGTAAACAATTTCAAACACAAAATTTATCTACTATCCCTTCTTGACATGGGAGTAAAGAGTTATCTTCATTGAACATCAACCTTCCTTAAGAATGACTTCCTTTTTCGAACCTTAGCCTTCCTTAAGAATAACTCCTTTTTTTAAAGCATTGTCCAAGTGTCTAAACTGAGATCTACTAAATAGTTAGTAAGTTTCTTAGAAACACTCAGTGAATCTCCCAAAGAGGGTGACTCCTCAGCATTAGCAAGAAAGGGAGGACAACAAGTTTCAAATGAAGTCTTGAGAATGGTTGTCTTATCTAGAGAAGGGCATATGATCAAATATGAAGAATCTTTAGAAGACATTTTAGGCTCTATAGAAATTGAAGACACGAGCTAAAAAAGTGTTAGCAAAAATCAATTGTTGCCTCAATTTTGCCCCTTTCGACCAAGTCTTGTAATTCAAAAAATTAATTCATTTTACTATAGATGAATCTTTTGGACAAGTGTCTATCAAGTGACTAGTACCATAACACAATCTACATCTAAATATTATTCCTTCATAGTCCAACTACTACTTTTATAATCTATTACCAAAATTAAGCTGAATTTTTACTAGTAAACTCTTGGAAAGATCCATTTCCACTAGAATCCATGCAAAAGTGAAGTGAAAATAGAGTTGAGAAGCTTCTAGAATCACAAAAAAAATCCCAAGAAAATTCTTAATGGATGAGAGGTTGGAAGAGCCCAAAACTATGTAGTGGAAGGTTAGACAATCAAACCCAAAACAGAATGACTAAAAATGTTTTAGTAAAAAGATAAAATTTCAAAATAACATGGTTTGTGCTAGAGGGAATCTTTGTCCTCGTACCATGGACCCCCTCCAAGGAACTTTTCCTTTTTCTTAGTAGAATGACAATTCATGCGGAAGAAAAAGAAACCTTTTGCATAGGGACATATGAAAAGATCTTCCAATCTTTTGAAATCCACTCATTCAAATGGCTATTCTTAAATATCAACTTCAACAATCAAAGTTAATTTTGGCCAATAAAAACAGAACAAATATTTACCATATTTTATATTGAATGAGGTGTAAAATTACTATTGGTTGTTTAACCATTAAAATGAATATTTAAATAAAGTGCATTCAAATTAACCAGGTTGGACAAAAATTATGAAATTTCCATATCAAGGTCTCTTTCACAAGCACCTCTCCAGCCTCCATGATATCCACCCGAAGCTCAATGCATTATTGATTTCGTCTATATACCTTTATCAGAAATAGACCTCTGCTCCGGAATACAATTGTCTGGAAAGGTTTGAGCATTTGATGAATTTTCCCTTTGATGGATTAAGACATTTTGCACTAAGAATGCCCACTTGATTAGCCGACAAAATAGCTATTGTAGTCTCCAGGATCCTGTCGTTATCAGAAGAATGAGGTGCACCATAACCCATTACCAATATTGGTTTGTGGCAGTGAAGAAGGGCGTCGATCAACTACCCTATTTTGTAAAACAGAAGTGGCATTCATCCTCCCAACTCCACAGACCCTACGAAATGGCTAAAACTCTTTACAGCCAAAAACTCATGGGAAAAGCTAATATGAATGTGTAGAACAACAATTGAATTATTATGAATGGGAGCAAAGGAACCAAAAAGCTTACTGTAGCAATGAAAGACATCGAAAAGCAAATATCTACAAATAGCCCGTAAAAGTTACTGAATAGGCTCAATAATTCATCTGATAATTTAGATTTTGCAGAGAGTAGCTTTACCAAATATTCGTAGTTGTGGATACTAGTGTAAGGTCGCGTGAAATGTGGTGGTAACATCACAAAGCAGATAATCATTGTAAACCACATTCAAACGGATGAATTATTAGCATAGTGTCCTGTCTTAACTTGAACGACACCTGGAAATGGGATTAATCATTATAAGCAAAGTCTGCATTTATTCCTATAGGACATCCATATCAAGACATAAATCTGTTGAAATTTTAATGATTTTAGATGTCAGAACTCCTATTCTTAAATATCATAGTCAAAAGTTAATTTTAACCAATAAAAATAGGACAAACATTTATCCCTTTACTATTAAATATCAGTAAGCACTCAGCTGATCACCCCTTTTTCAGTTGATGGCGAGAGCCACTCCACTGCCATGTCGTGGTGGGGCCGTTTCATTTGGAAAGATATAAACCAACTGTTTGATGAGCTTCTTGAAAGCAAGTCATGATACGACTGGGAACTTTTATAAAATTCCATGAATCTTTTCTAACATTCCCTTCACAAATACGATTGGGTTTTAACCCATTTCTTGGCATGTTAACAACTATCATGAGCTCCTTGACTGTGTTGAGTATAAAGTTTTTAGAATAGGATTTGTATAGGCTTTTTCTGGGAATGTTGGCCAGCATTATATCCACATTCACAATAAAAGTTGTATTAACAGAACGAACTTCCGATTTATGCAGAATGTGGACAAGACTGGCAGATCAAACGAACAGAGACACACTTTATCAGTATATGAAGAAGTTGAGTGGTGATCATCTATTGCCCTTGTATTTTGTTCTCCACCAATGATGTGTAATGGCTGCTCTCCTGGCACTGTATACTCTGTTATCAGCACCGATATGATTTGCTAATTCTGTGAATTATCTCCAAATTTCTGTTTTTTTCCAGCTTTTTAATATGTTTATATTGTATTAACGACGGATCATTAATATCAGAGTCTCATATTTATTTGAATGTTTTTGAAGAGAAGTAATTAGTATTTAAATACAAGAGTGGTATTAAAATAACAGAGATAGATTTAGAGAATTCGTTGTTTTTTTGGTTTTATATAATTTGCAGTCTTCATGGATAACACAAATTTTTTTAGGGTAACACTCTTGAAAGATAATGGTTGAAGTACAAAATAAACCACATAAGATTGTCCTCTTTCAATTACTAGTCAATAATTTGTTGTTTTTAATTCTAAGACCTATTAGATTTAGATCTTCATTAGTCTTTGTCCATTCATCAATTATTGAGCTAAATCCATTAATCTATTTACATTCCCACATATTTCAATTACTAAACTCAATATTCAAATCAACTCAACCCATAATTTAATTACTTAATTAATGTAGGTTAATTGTGCTTAGGTGTATACATTTTATTAGATTAACTTAAACTAAACCTAATAAAAGTATATTTTCCTTTTCAAAAGGTACAAAATTTTATAGAATATGTAGTATAGATAACTTAGATATATTTTTTAAAAGAAATTCCAAAAGATAAAATTTGAAGATGCCTATCTATCTTATTAAAAAATAAATGTATTTAAGATATCTATAAAACATAAAGACAAAAATAAATAAGACAAAAATATGTTTTATTTAGTTCCTAAGTTCTATCAAGAGATTGTAGTGAAATACGCAGCCCCGTAAAGTATTTTACCCTTTTATTAATACTAAAAACGGGTAATTGGACGCCAACTTTAAACTCCGATAGTGCCAAATACCACAAAAGTGTCTGAAGATAGAGTGGCGCTTGAACACTTTATTCAGCCCAACAGCGAGTTATGAAGTCGTCGATGACTTGCAGAAGTTTAGTGGTCTCCTTAGCAACGTGTGCATCCAGATTGACGGCAAATTGGTTGAGATAAAAGCAGTGACTCACGTTCTCCGATATAACTGTTTCCAGGTCATGCCCTGCCCTTTTCATGGCTTGGCAATATTCCATCTGTGTATCGCGCATGAGATCTCTGTCCGCAATGCCCACAAGCAAAGGAGGCAGTTTCACCTTCTCCAGTGGGGTAGCCTGCCCTCCAATCGGATTCGTTATTGGGTGATCTTTTGTGCTCCCCACGGGCAGCGCAAGACTCAGGAACTTATCCACCATTTGCAGCGTCAGAAACGCCGAGTCGGGAGAAATTTCGATTTCCGATTTGCTGCGCTCAGATCGGACAAACCCCGGGTTTAAGACCACGCAGCCTCGCAGGCAAACAGGGCTTAGCTCTTGTTCGCACGCCTGGGCGCGCAGGGCCACTTGGTGAACAACGTTCCCTCCCGCGCTGTCACCGATCAAAACGCACCGCCTCAAATCTGCATGTCGAGCGAGCCACGGTTCCTCTTTTTCCCCGCGCCCGACTTTACTTAGCCACGCAACGGCGGCCAAGCAGTCGTCGATCGCCGCCGGGAGGCGATGCTCGGGAGCGAGCCTGTAGTCCACGGAGACGCAGATCACGTTGGAGGCCGTGACGAGGCGCGAGTAGATATGATTATACATTTGCCAGTCCGCGTGGCTCACGCAGAAACCGCCGCCTTTAAAATGGATGAGCACGCCCAATTTATGATCTTCGGTGTGAAGCGCCGTGCGAGGCAAATAAATGCGGATCCACACTCCATTTTCCTCGTCCACAACGACGTGTTTGGTAGCCACGCCGTCGATGAAAGCGTCGTTGGAAGGAGGCACGGGCATGGTCAGAGCTTTCACCTCCTCTACGCCGCTCCAGACCCGCTCCACGGAGCCGTCGGAGAAAAGTTTAAGCCATCCTGACACCTCATCCACAACCTTCCTCTCCATTTCGCTTGAGATTCTGACGACACCGCACTGGGGATTGAGATTCGTGTTGAAGTGGAAAACCAAAGCTTGCAGCAGCGCATATATAAGGTTCCGGTCACCAGGGTTGGGTCAAGTCCTGCGAAAATTTTGGGGTGTACAGTCACTTCAAATCTACAGTTTATGTTAAAATTCCATCGGTCCCACGGTTGCAGTTGCACTCGTTGCGACCATCACCAAAGTCACAGCAAACATTGCTATTTTCTCTCCCTCTTTTCTCTTAATTCACGCACTACGGGAAATTAGGGGCAAGAATTTATTATTAGAAGCTTCCAAATCTTAGTTGTTTATAATAAACAGATGAGCGATTTTAGAAATGCATATGATATTCCTTCGGGGTAGAGATAAGAGAATTCATTTTCCGTGTAAATATATAGAAAAAAATATTAAAAAAACAAAAAGATTAGAAAAAATAGAAAAAACTGAACCAAAAAAAAAAGAGAGAAAAAGTTGCAGAAAATTGCATGGAACCAAAAAAAAATAGAAAAAATAACAAATAAAAACCAAAAAAGAAATTGGAAAAAATAAAAAATAAAAACCAAAAAAAAAAGAAATTGGAAAAAATAAAAAATAAAAACAAAAAAAAAAAGAAATTGGAAAAAAAAAATCAAGAAAATTATAGAACAAAAATAGAAATTGGAAAAATTAAAAAATGAAAACCAAAAAAGAAATTAGATAAGAGCACTCATTTTCCCTCTAAATATATAGCAAAAAAAAATAAAAATAAAAACAAAAAATTAGAAAAAATAGAAAAAACCAAAAAAAAAAAAAGAGAAAAAGTTGGAAAAATTTGCAAAAACTATGGTACCAAAAAAGAAATTAGAAAAAATAAAAAATAAAAACCAAAAAAGAAATTGGAAAAAAATAGAAAAAATAAAATAAAATTGGACACTGTTGGAAGGAGAAAAAGCTTGAGAAAATCAAGAAAACTATGGAACCAAAATAGAAATTGGAAAAATTTAAAAAGCTAGAGAAAATCAAAAAAACTATGGAACAAAAAAAGAAATTGTAAAAATTAAAAAATAAAAACCAAAAAAGAAGTTGAAATCCATTAAAGGAAAAATAAAAATAAAAAAGCAAGAAAATCAAAGAGAGTATGAAAAAAAGACATCTCTCGTGTATTTAGATATATTTTTTAAAATATAAATATACTAGTGTATCATTTCAATTTTCCTTTTGAAGGAGCATGGAAGCTGAATTATCTTTTGTCTTAAATTTAAGGATGACATTTGAATAAAGCATTGTAATCGAATAATAAGGATATTAAAATGTAATATTGAGTATAAAAACATCTGCTTTTGTTCTATATCCAATATTACAACCAGAGTTTAAATTTGACAGTTGTATCGCTGTATTTAAGCATTTTAGTTGTAAAATACAATTGAAATTTTGAAAACACTGTATCATATGAAAGGAGAGATTTTGGACAAACTGTCAAAATTTATATAGAATTATGATGATATATATATTTGGTTTTTATATAATTTACTTATACTCATGTATGTCATAGTATTTTAAAGACACTATTGAATAGATAACTATCATACAAAAATTGCTTGACAGGCAAGGTTGACTGTCAAATTTAAGCCCTGATTACAACTTAATGAGCAAAGATTCCTTGACCTTCTATATCCAATATTTTTATTATCCTTTTAGGAATGAGCAATTAGTAGGCTTTACTCAAATGCCATCTTTAAACTAAAGACAAAGGATAATTAAATTTATGTGCTCCTCCAAAAGGAAAATTGGAATGATTGATACATAAGGAACCACAACAAGTATTTCTTAAATTGCTTATCTATTTTTTATAAACAATTCAGATTTGAAAGCTTCAAATTAATTTTTTTTAAGAAATAATATAGAATTTTACTCTTGATTTATTGTGGTTTGTGAATTAAGAGAAAAGAGGAAGAGAAAATGGGGTATTTGTATTGCCTATGGTGGTGGCTGCAACAGATACAACTAAAGCCATGGGAGTTTAATACTACTTCCATCACCATGTAATTACAAAACCCTTATTTTTATTATTTTAAATGAAAATAAATTTATTTATTTATTTTATAGTTTACTTGTATTTCAAAGAGAAACTTAAAGTTTCTCTTTCACCATCACAACATTAGATGCTTCTCTCCCTACTACCATTATAGGCTATGCCTCTTAGCGTAATTAGCATAAAAAAAGATCAAGGGTATGTGGCTAATTTAAATCTACTATTGTGATAGTAAAGGAACTACTTACTCAACATGTAACTATTACTTTATTGAAGAATCAAGCCAACATCAATACTATGAACAAAAATAAAGCAAAACAAATATGGTTATCCAAGCTAAAATTAGAGATACTCCATTAGAAAATGCATTTGTTAAGGGACCCACTTTACATGAAGATCTTGGGCTATCCCTAATACTTTCTCAAATAAAAATATGAAGGGCTTCTCACAATGGGATTAGGAAGAATGAAAGGAAAATTGCAGGATCAAAGTACTAACCAAAACATGCAAAGAATAATAACAACACAAGAAAGATATTACCAGATTTGAGAGATGCACATAGACCAACACCAAGATTTTGAAGGGGGAAAAGCAAAGAAAAACCCCCGTGAATATGCAAGTGGCAAGAAGCCAAAAAGAAAGATTACAGAGATATTTGAGATATTTGAGAAACTTCTCAAGGAGAGAAAAATGAAGAAGAAGAAGATATCTGTGAAGAGGATGTATCAAGAAAGAGAGAAATAACACCTCTTAAATAGAGGTGAAGAATGGAGTTATATGTAACTCCAATATGCCACCTTGCATAAGGTGTGTGACACATGTTTCCTCTTAAGGAGGAATCTATCAAAATAGATTTATTCCTGCAACAGGAATAAAAGAGGTGTTACCCGACATGTGGGGATAAAACACCAAAAATAATAAAATACAAAATTGTAATCTTCACTAAGTAAATATTAATTTCTAATACCCCCCTTAAGCTTTACTTGGGGAGATTTACAATAAATCCATCAAAGGATGATTACATGTTACATGAATGGCATTAAAGCCTTTACAATGAATATATAATTTAAGAAAGAGGCTTGATGTAGAGGCAAGTCTTCAAGTCTTCGAGGAATTGAGAGAACCAAAGTGCTTGAATAAATGACATTGAACAATCAGAATATTGAGCTCCTTTAGAGCCAAAAGAAGTGGATTGAAGGTTCATGAGCTGCCAAGATATTGAACTTATTTCATCAAAGAAACCATAACCACAAATAGATTTCCCATCATTGGGATCATCTCCTAAATTGAATTAGTATAATCATATAAAGAGATATAAATTGCATATTGCATAACAAAAGTTGGAGAATAAAATGAATCCAAATTGAGTCATGTAGCCACAAAGGCAAAGGTTATCTTAGCTAACATAAGAGTGAAACAAAGTAGATAACTGTAAGTCTTGAATAAGAGTGCTAGTAAAGAAGTGTAGCACAAATAATGGCTTATAGCCCAAATTATAAAACGCCAACATATAGGCATATCAATAAAAGTTCTAGGTTGCTTCTCACTACATCATTTGTTGAATTATAAAGGGAACTTGTATCAATTTTAATTATAATGGACTTAGTCCTAAGATCATAGTGCCATCATTTGAAAATTCAATAATACGGACTTTGAAAAATAGTCCTATAGATGGTTATAAAAACCATAATGCCTTTACAAAATATCAGAGGACTTTTGAAAATAGTCCTAGAGATGGTATAACAACCACATTGACTTCAATAGAAGTATAGGAACATGATCTCCAACAATCAGTTCATAAAAAATGTAAGTGCATACCAGCAAAGTGGATGGAAATATTTTCCATGGGGCCCAAACAACAGTCCAATGAGACTTAATAGAGCTCCCTATGCAACATTACTGTAAATGCGTCTTGCGCATAAAAAAGAACTCCATTGAGACTAGATGAAGCATTGGACTTCACAAAAAAATTGTATAGATGGGATAAAACCATCAAGAAGGCAGAAGCTTCATTGAGCTTTTAATATCTCAGATAAATGAGGCACAAAAAAAATTAGATTCCCTTTATCAAGACAACATAATCATAGTTGAGAATGAAACACTAGACTTGTTTAAATATTGTATGAGATCAAGACTTAATCGGAAAAATTAGAATAATAATTTACCACAAGCTGTGATAGAAAGATCTTAGAAATACATAGAAATTTGAAGGGGCACAAATTGTGATAAAAGTTATAAGCAAGAACCTAGCATTAGGTCAGAATAAGACAAAATTCATGCATTCGCGACTACATGAATATCCTCTATTATAGAAGACATGTTCAAGGTTATTGGGTTGATCAAGTCCAATAACAAAGTACATGTTAAAACTAAAGGAAAAAAATTCAAAAACTTTGAGAATAGAGCTTATAATTAGCATTAGACTTTTTGAAACAATCACTAGTCCAATGACTATCTTCGTTACAATAATTACAATGCGACTTTGTAAAATTGTGTTGATTATTAGAAGTAGTGAGCTTGCAATTATCAAAAGTATGATTGTTTCCAGGAATGATAATTAGTCGAATTGAGTTTAATTTCACGAATGAGGGTCGACATTTTGCAAAAAATTAAAATCGACCAAAATATACCTTCTTAGAAAAAAAGGTCTAATTACTTAAACAAAAGGCAAATTTTTTTTGAAAAAATTACCTTCATTAGAAAAAAAAATTTAAAAATGCCCTAAAGGCAATTTTTTTGAAAGGAAAAATTAAAAGAAAAGGCAAAAAAAAATTAGAAGGCCTAAATTAAATGAATTAAATACAAAATTTTAAAAACATATATTCATGTTAAAAAACTTATTGAGAGAAAAAAATTATAATAAAAAAGGCTAATAACTTTTACAAAGAATGAAATTCTTTTAATAAAAGAGAAATCCTTTTAAAAATTTCATGAGATAGACTTTTAAAAAGAACTACACTTTTAAAAAGAAAGTTCCGTTGTTAAAGAAGGAAACCGAAATAGTAGAAAAGACTTAACATTTAATAAAAAAAAAAAAGGTTTTGATTTTTTCGGTGGAGTTTTTGAAAAAAAAATTTGCAGAAGCCACAAGGTTATGCAGAGGCTTATGTGGCGACCGGCTGTGGAGCTGTGGAGGCCAGTGGCAGGAGGCGCTCGGTGGCGGCAGGGAGAACTCGTGGGTGGAGCGGGATTTTAAAAAAGACTAAAGGTTTTTTAAAAAACTTTAAGATATGTAGGAGCTGCGGTGAGCAACAACAGGGGAGGCCGAGGCCTTAGGCCCTATGAAGCCTTAAACCCCAAAATAAATATTTTTAAAGTTTTAAAAAAACTTTGATTATTTTTATTATTTAGGTTTTAGAATTTTTTTGTTGATTTTTTTATGTTTTAGGATTTAAAAAAAAAACCCTTAAAAAAAAATAGGGTTAAATTTTTTTACAAAGATCTATACATTTTTTATAAGCTCTAGAGTATTAATTTTTTTTTTTTAAATTGAATTTGTAGATACTTGAGGACAACCTAAAATATTTTAAAAAAAAAAAATTGTTAATTTGCAGGTTTCAAATAAAACCAGAGACCTGCAACAGAGTTAGATTTGAATTTTTTTTAAGAAAAAGAGGGCTTGGGCCCTAAAAAAAATTAATTTGCATCAGGTCTAAGAAAAAGAGTTTCTTCTAGTAAACCCATCTGAAAAAAAATGCATGTTAAAGAGTTAGGAAAATAAAAGCAAGATATATTTTTTTGAATAGAGATATGTTGAAAGAAAAGAGATCTTGAAAAATTTAAAGATCTCAGATCTTAAAAAAAAAAATTGGTTGCAAAAAAAATTTAGAATTTGATTTAAAAAGAATGGTATAGAATAAGGAGAAAATATTTTTTTTCTTCACAAAGATCTAAAAATAATGATAAAAGAATAGATATTGATTTTTTTTTTTAAATCTCACACAGAAGCAGATATGACTTGAAAAATTAAGTAAGGTAGAATAGAATATATATTTTTTAACAAGCTATATTGATGTTGAAAGAAAAATGAACCAGATAACGCTTCTTGTCTCTGTGTTTTGATGTGTGTAGGTTTCCAATGTCACCTATAGAAGATCTTTCAAAAATCTTGCATAGAATGATTAGTAGTAAGCTCTGATACCATGAAAGGAAAAGTGCAGGATCAAAAAGATAACAAACAAAAAATATAGAGATCAAGACTTCCTCTTCATTTTCCTTCATTTGGGTGGAGTTTTTTTTCCATTGGGTTTTCACCTCTTCTTTATATGAGGTTACATTGTATTTGGGTACCTTAGCAGGCCTAGTTGTTGAGACCCAATCCTTTTGTACCCAATTCTTTATAAATTTTACACCAACACCCCTCCTTAAGCACAACTTAGGTGGGTACAAAAGGATTGGGTCTCAACAACTAGGCCTGCTAAGGTACCCAAATACAATGTAACCTCATATAAAGAAGAGGTGAAAACCCAATGGAAAAAAAACTCCACCCAAATGAAGGAAAATGAAGAGGAAGTCTTGAACTCTATATTTTTGTTATCTTTTACTATTGAAAGAATAAAACTAATTTTAATTTCTAAATTAACAACTTACTAAAATATTTCATTTAAATAAAATAATAAATTAAATCTTTACAAAATATGAAGTTAAATAGTCTAATTAAATAAATAATTTAAAATCAGCTAATTTCTATCTTTAGTATAACATCTAGTAATTAAAACCTTTATCTTATTTTTTAAAATTGGTATTAAAATTGGTATCAGAGCCAGGTTTACAAACACTGGGAACTCTGGGAGTGTGTTTGGGTCATGTTGTTGAATGTGTAGTAGTGACATGTTACCACTTTATGTGAAAATGTTTGTGTAGTTAATTTAAGATGTAAGTAGTAACACAAGTACTTGGATTGACTTACTTTTAATTCTTTTTAGTTTATTTTTTAAAACTATAGTTTAAATTGTTGTGTGTCCCTATGTTCCTTTTGAATAATGAACTTCTAGTCAAATTAGAATGAAATGAATCCAATTAGATGCATAGTATGTTTAACATCTCTTTATAAGTGCAAATTTCTTGTATCTTCTAGTCAAATATTGCTTAGAAGGAAGTAGATTGTTTAAGGGTGCAGTTGTCATGTGCAATACTATAAGTATGTGTGTTGATGTTTTTTTTTAAATTTATAAGGTGATAGTGGTTTCCTACTTCATTTGATTTATCCACTTCTTTGCATCTAGTCTCAAGGCCTAGTTTATAATGGAGCCAACCTTTTTCAAACATGACATAATTGATTTTGTTATGGATAGTCCACACTAGTTTAGGATGTAAATTGAAATCTTCCCTAAGTGCACCTTGGTCATTCCAAATTGGAGTCTTGATGTCCTTAATGGTGTCTCAACAAATTTCTTCTTTTGACTTTATAAATTGTTTGTGCTCTTAGAAACTACTTTAATGATAGTAGCATTTTTTTTTCTAATTGTTAAGTGGATTGGTTGGGAAAACAAAGTTAGAATTAAGGGTGTATAAGGCTTGATTTGAATAAATATTTCTAGTGGATTATAAGGTAATATAAAGTTGTGTGATCTCCTTCAAATAAATGTATGTTACTAGTAAAAGATGTGAAGTCTTAGACTATTGATCATTTATATGCTTTAGGATAGAATAATGACAATAGATAGAGGATATAGTCAAACATGTTAAGAGCACTTTGATTGAAGAGTATGTATATTTATACTCTTATGAACCCATTCTAACCATGAAACTAGAACTCTTTCTATTATTAGTTATTATGTGTGGAAAAGTCTTTGCAAATGATCTTTGTGTGAGTTAATATTGATTAAGAAATGAAGCATACTTAGCATATTGTACCTTCTTGTGGGTATTATTGTGATATTCAATGAAGGATAATTGTAAAAGATTGGTGTCATTCACATTAGTTGATAATGATGTAGATTACACATAAAGTTACATTATTTATGCATACTTGTTTAGTCATCTTTGTTTGATTATGAAATAAGATAAAAGTTGTAATATAGGAATTAGGTCCTTGAATGAGTTTGTTCTAAGTACAACATATAGTAGGCAATTAAGGCATGCTTTTTCCTCCTTATGTGGTTGGATGTGTAAGTAACTATCCTTAGATTTTGAGTTTACGATGAACTATTATTTCAATATATGAGATTGATTTAGGAAATATCTAATGTATACATGTATTGTGTGATAAGAAGGCATTAGTATCTTATGTGATTGTATTTTTAGATTTGAAATAGGATATTAGGTACCTCTTTAATTGTTTTCTTATAAATAACTACTTTTAAAGTTGATAGGATTGAATGCCTAGTATGGTAGAGGTGTGTTCCTTCTCATTCAAATGTGTGGGTTGCTTCCTTTACTTTTAAGGTGGTGATATTCAGGTTAACACCCTCTTTCTATTCCAGTAGATTGGGCACTCAAATTTGATTTAGATATGAATGAAAGTGGTGTTCATTGGGAGATCATAATAATATTCCACGAGCATATCTCTCGATTGAGCTTTCTTTTTTGTTAAACCACGCTCGTTAGTGCACAAGAAAAAGTCTAATTCAGGTTGTTATATTGTTGCAGTTGAGATGGGGTACACTCCAAGTTTGTTAATCTTTTGATACCAACATTAGATATTAGTGTTGGGAAAACTGTTTCTAGTATGGTTCCATTCCCTTGCTTTTTAATGCAATAGTGAATTATGGGTTTGAATAGTATTAGGTGTACCATAATAAAAATTTAGAATATATTATAGTTTCTTTAAACTCTCTTAGATACTCTTGCACATGTTATACCTTTGCGCTAGGCTTTTTCATTGATTGTAATACATGTTCATTATAATGAGAACTATGGGATTATCCAATGACATGGTTATCTTAGAATAATTTTTTTTAAGGATGAGTCTACCATACTCCTTCTCCCCTTTGGGTGGCTTGTATAGTCATGATGAAATTTTGATGGACAAATTTTTATGAGATTAAATTGGTTTGCTTCTTTAATTAATTTATATTTTTTTTTTTTTTATGAATCTTTAAATTTTCAACCAACAGTATGAAATTTTTTATTTTCATGAGCTGCTTGGCCAACTAGATTTGATATGTTCCCTTGCCTTAGGAACTTATTGAGTTGATATTTTGAATGAATTTGACACATTGTTGCATTGGTGGCCACACTTGAATTTTGTTATCTTTATGAGGTTTCATTTTGGATTTTAATTGATATTGGTATCACTTTTATTTTACAATTATTGTTTCCTTTTGAGGCATTTGCTTAATTGTTATTGTTAGTGCTTATGAAGTTTTGCATGTATTTAAGTTGTCATTTTTTTTAAAAGGGGCCCCTGGAAGGTTGTATGGGGGGGAGAAGGTGGTTTGGAGGTTCTCAAGAAATAAATAAGATTAGTATAGGAAGTTTGAGTCTTGTTTTTTTCTTACTTTCATAAATAAATATACCCTCTTATTACCCTATAAAACTAAGATACTATGATATAAACCCCTATTAGGGAGGTGAGACTTGTTGGACATCATAGGTTTTTAGATATTGATTCTTCTACTGCAAGCTAGTTAGCTTCTTAGTCATGAATTCTTGGTTATTTGAAAACATTTGAGTGTTGATCATCTTTATAAATTCTTTGTAAATGAGCCTCATGTTGCAAGTAAGAGAAGTTATTATTTTGATTCCACATACCTTTGAGATATATAAGTTTAGTAAAATAAGTTCTAGAAGTTACTTGAGTGGTAGGAAAGCATGCTTGACAACTTAATGCATGGGATGGTTCTTGATTGGAATCCCTTGACCATTAACCCTAATCCCTTGACCATTAACCCTATCCCTCAACCTCAACCCTCAACCCTCAACTCTCAACATTAAACCCTAATTCATCAACCCTAAACCCTAATCCCTCAAACCTAAACCCTATCCCTAAACCATCAACCCTCAACACTATACCTTAAACCCTAATCCCTCAACCCTCAACCCTAAACCTTATCCCTAAACCCTAATCCCTCAACCCTCAACCCTAATCCCTCATCCCTCAACTCTAATCCCTCATCCCTAAACCCTAAATGCTATCCCTATTCCTAAACCCTCAACAAACTCGATACTATACCTTAAACTCTAATCCCTTATCCCTAAACCCTCCAACCCTACCCCTAATCCTTACACCCTCCACACTCTACTTTAACCCTAATCCCTTCAACCTCAACCCTATCCCTAAACCCTTGACCCTCGAACCTCAACCCTCAACCCTCGATGTCAAACCCTATTCCCTCAACCCTTAACTCTGATCCCTCATCTCTCAACCCTAACCCTAAACCCTAAACCCTAAATCCTCAACCCTCAACATCAAATCCTAATCCCTCAACCCTAAACCCTATCTCTAAACCCTCAACACTATACCTTAAACCCTAATCCCTCAGCCCTCAACCCTAAACCTTATCCCTAAACCCTAATCCCTCAACCCTCAACCCTAATCCCTCATCCCTCAACTCTAATCCCTCATCCCTAAACCCTAAATGCTATCCCTATTCCTAAACCCTCAATAGACTCGATACTATACCTTAAACTCTAATCCCTTATCCCTAAACCCTCCAACCCTATCCCTAATCCTTATACCCTCCACACTCTACATTAACCCTAATTCCTCGACCCTCAACCCTATCCCTAAACCCTTAACCCTCGAACCTCAACCCTCAACCCTCAACATCAAACCCTAATCCCTCAACCCTTAACTCTGATCCCTCAACCCTCAACACTATACCTTAAACCCTAATCCCTATCCCTCAACCCTTAACCCTTAAAACTTAAACCCTATCCCTACACCCTCAACACTTGACACTATATCTTAAGCCTTAAACCCTCATCCCTAAAGCCTCAACCCTCAATCCTTAAACCTTCAACCCTAAACCCTATCCTTAATCCCTCTACCCTTGACACTCTAACCCTAACCTCGACATTAAATGGTAATCCGTCAACCCTAAACCCTAATCCTAAACCCTCAACCCTTAACCCTTAACCCTCAACACTATACCTTAAACCCTAATCCCTCAACCCTCAACCCTAAACCTTATCCCTAAACCCTAATCCCTTAACCCTCAACCCTAATCCATCATCCCTCAACTATAATCCCTCATCCCTAAACCCTAAATGCTATCCCTATTCCTAAACCCTCAACAGACTCGATACTATACCTTAAACCCTAATCCCTAATCCCTAAACCCTCCAACCCTATCCCTAATCCTTACACCCTCCACACTCTACTTTAACCCTAATCCCTCGACCTTAAACCATATCCCTAAACCCTTGACCCTTGAACCTCAACCCTCAACCCTCAATGTCAAACCCTAATCCCTCAACCCTTAACTCTGATCCCTAGACCCTCAACCCTATCCCTAAACCCTAAACCCTCAACCGTAATCTGTCATCCCTCATCCCTAAACCTTAATTGCTATCCCTATTCCTAGACCCTCAACAAGCTCGATACTATACCTTAAACGCTAATCCCTTATCCCTAAACCCTCCAACTCTATCCCTTATCCCTTAACCCTCATGATTAATAGCCTTGAACGTAAAAAAATTTGAGGGGGACATAACGCGAGCGCGTTATAACGCACTCGCGTTATGTCAAACATGACAAAAACAGACTTGCGGGAAAGAAAAATGCAAGGCAAAACATAACACGAGGGCGTTATAACGCGCTCGCGTTATTTCTTGCTTTGGGAATCCCAAGCCTTGGGCTTGGGATTTGCTTTGGATTTCCAACCTAGAGGCTTGGAGTGCCTTATGAACAGTCACAGACGTGTTTTTCTATATTCTTCAAAATTTCACATAATTTTGTTCGTGCTAACCCTCAGATTTGCACGTGTTTCAAGGTCGAACAAATCGAACACATGGGTAATGTTAGGCTTTCTCTTAGCTATTTGACAATGTGATTTTTTTCACATTTTAACAATGTTAAGCCTTTCATCTTTAATTTCTTTTGTTTGTGTCCATTTTTAGGCAAAAACCACTGTTTGGTCTTTTTTTCATTGTAAAATAACTATTCATTCAACTTTCAAAAAAATTACATATTTAGAAACTAGACTCCATTCTACAAATATTAAAAAAATAAAAAAATAATTTTCAATTAGTTTTCAAAATTTATAGGGGTAGCACAACCAAAATTCTATTTTTTAGGATGTGTCCACTTTAAAAATTAGTAAAAAATCAAATATTCATCAAAAAATTATCAGAAAAATTGGGCATAAACTACATGCTATTAGCTAATTTCTCACTAAAGCGATTTTAAAAATACCAAAAAAAAGTTGACCTTTTGAGGGAGCCACAAAACATGCTATGTTATGTTTTTTTTACAGAAACAACACCAATTTCTATGGGTCCCTCTTTTGAACCCCTTAATCTATGCCATTTTCAAAACAAAATAGTAGTTTAGAAAGTAGACTTGGAGCACTATGAACATTGTTTTGGTTGCATCTCCAAATTTTGAGTGTAACTATGCTCAATTTCTCATCCAAGGCCAGTATTTCCTGATTTCAGAAAAAAAGTGGCCACTTAAAACCCCTTTTTGGCCCCCCATCTTCCTGCACTTACCCAACATAAAAATACAAAAAAAAAATTATAAAATCAAAAATGTCAAAAAAAATTTGTTTCTTGCATTTCTGCATCATTCTATTCATCTTGCATTACTGTTTGTGACTTGCTCTTGTACTATTTTCCCTTTAGTAAGGAGTCTAATGTTGCCTAGATATATGCTATCCTTTTAGGACCTAGAGATCCCCATTTGTCACAACCGTCATTATCCCCCTACATTCCTAGTGATTCTAATCGAAACCTAGCTCTTATCTTTACACTAATCCTAGTCTTAATGAGTCAAGATGTTAGGTCTAAACAAAGTCAGTATTCAAACCTACAGTGTTCAAAGGAAGCTTGAAAGTAGACCTTCCCAATTCTTCCCCAGTAGTAGAAGAGTCTAACTAGATTACAAAAACTTTAGGTGGCACTCAGCCCCTTATCTTTCTTGGCCAAAAATGTCAGGAAGATCAAAACTCTAAAGGAAGCAATCTAAGATACAAGTGAATAAAAAATGAGTGGCCAAAATAAGAGTGTCAAAAAGTGAGAATTGAGAGATCAAAGAATTGTGTAGCAAAAGTTTCAAAAAGCATTCATTTCCTAAAAAGTTAGAAAATCTAAAAAAAATGAGAAAAATCAAGTGAGGAAAATACAAAAAAAGTTAAAAAAAAGAAAGAGAGATACAAAAAAAAAGAGTGAAAGAAAGAATATTGTTGAATGTCCATACTCTTGGGTGGAGATCAGTCTAAGCTTGAAGCCTCAAGGGTGACATTCTAACAGAAAAAGAAAGGTACTAAGCACACACACACACAGACTAGCTAAGCAAAACCGAAGAGTCTAGTAGTCTCTAGGATCATCTTCTATCTAGGGACCCTTGTTCTTTCCCATTTATCCTTTACTCTGGGTCTATCTTGCATTCCATCTATGATCTAAGTCTAGCGAACATCAACAAAATTTGCTACTTGTCTGAAATTGAAAACTTGTTAGCTTGTCTTATCTAGATAAGGATCAGTGTTTAGCCTTTGGTGAAGTCTAGAAATCAGAAACACTCCATATTCATTTCCACTCCCCACTTGAGTTTCCCTAAATCCTATCTCACAACCTTGTATAGGTCTCTTACATTAGGCCAACTCACAATCCGCTAAATTGAAAATCGTATTTAAGATCAATCACTGTGTTTGTTTCATATTGCATTCATGCCAAAATTGGAAAAAAGAGTCTCAAAGCAATAAAGTCAAATGTCATATATCATGACATTCAGTAAGTGCTATAGTTTCATTTACAACATTTCTTGTGTTCTTGCATTATCATATCGTAAGCTGCATATATATATATATATATATATATATATATATATATATATATATATATATATATATATATATATATATCCCACAAAACTACAAAAACATGTCACCATTGTCATACTTGCATTTGTTAAAAGAGTTGAAAAGGTCAAACATAATCAAAAAGTTCTTAAAAACTTCCAAACATGCACAAGAGATGAGTACAAAATTTGACAAGATAAAAACTATAGAAAAGGATATACTTTCATAGATACATCCGAAGTTGACATGTGCAATGGTATCAAAGAGCTAAGACAAAATGTTCTCAAGAGAAGTAGAGGCTCCCCATGCAAGGGGGCACGAATTTCAATAAAAGCAAGTCAAGGATGGTTCCCTCTGACAAAACCCTCAAGGCTTCAGCTCCTCCGTCTACGAGTACCACTAGTCCCTCCATGAGATCTGTGAGAACGATGTGTTCTGCTACAGGCATACGACCATGAAGGAGGGCCGCCATACTAGTATCAAAACACCCAAAATTAAGGTGAGTCATCTCCTGAAGTACTTTGTTCTCACCCTGAAGCGTTTCAATCTGGGTCTTCAACTTTATAATCATCTGACACCCATGGTAGATAGGGGAAAAAATGTCAGTGTCGTCCCACAGCAGGGGGCACACTAGGATCATCCAAAAGATGATCATGGGTCATCCTAGTGAACGGAAAGGACATTCCAACATTAACCTCACGAACCAAGTCCCTCCACTCTTTGATATTGCCTGAAATGCCAAATCAAGACAAGACCAAGTCAATGCCACATGAAAAGAGAAAGGACAAAGTTAAGCGAAAACAAATAGATAAAACTTACATGGATCTCCAGGCTGCCAGTCAGGGTCAAGCTAACACATCACCTCATCTAAATGACGAGGTCGAGGAACAACAGAAGGACCCTTGGGGATGTCAGGAACCTCATCTCAAACACCAATGTTGTCAAAATCCTCATCCTCGAGAGGGACATCATCTGATGAATCTTCACTATCAGGAACATAGTCTCCGTCAGTGGACTCTGAGTCAACTGTCACAACTAGAGATCAGGAAGGAGCCCCTCTCCCTCCCCTCTGTCCTCCTGTAGAAACCCTAGTGATAAAGATGCCTAGAGTCAAAGGTGTCCAAACAACGTTCCTCTGTCCAATCTCCCCCATCTCCTAAATGGTCTTGTAACAAGTGGACATTGGGGGCAAGTCCTCAAGGACATCCTCGCCAAACTGCTACAAAACATGGTCCACCTAATGAGCCTCAACTTGACCATTACAGTTTGTGATCTTTGAAACCTCACGACAGTACATTTTCATCTCGTCATCATGGGCCCAATCCCCCTCCATGTCATGATAAGGGTCAGAAATCATGTCATCATCAGTAAGGGTAGCAATAGTGGGAAGAGTAGCATTAAAATGACCAAGATGTGCCCACCTCGTTGTTCTCGGTAGTTGCCTATCTAGAAGAGGAATGAGCTTCTGATAAGGCCTCATATGCTCAAAAATCCATGTCATAATCAGAGAAGAGTGGCTAAAAGCTAGAGCCCCTCGCTAAGAGATCTAATAAAAATCTCTGTAGACCATCGCCAGGATGTCAGGTCCCCATGCATAAACTATGCCCTCCTCTAATCCTTGAATAATGGGTGCCCAACACCATCTCAGACGAGCTGAGACCTTGTCTCCCAACAACCTTGAAGCAATCAAGCCAATCAGAAACCTCCTCAGAAGTGGGATGCGGAGTCGTGGCACAAATTCCAAGTTGAACTCTTGTCTGGTCCCCAGGGTGATTAACCCCCATGAATGCAGCCCAGGAAGCCTTGTCCTTAAAGGACTCGCTAACAGGAAGAAATAGAGGTTGTCCCCTCATAGGAACCCCAAGTATACAGTATACATCATAAAGAGTGATAGTCCACTCTCCTAAAATTTATGGGAACCTAAATGTGCTCCTGTCTGCATCCTAGTAAGTCAAGATATCACAACATATACGGGATATAGGATGGATCATGGGAACATGGCAAACTCTGGTAAGACTTGCCCTCTTCAGCATGGCACGATCCTCTGTACTCAATGAAGCAAACATCCCTGAGAGCCACCCTTGCTCTTGGCAGGCATTCCACTGAATATGCATCTCCTACAAAATCAAAAGAGAATTTTAGATTAGATCACATAAACTCGCAAAAACCCCTAAAAATCATAAAACTATAGAAAACCTTACACAAAAAAATCATATAAATCTTCAAAATTGAATTAAATAGGCATATTTAGTGACCAAATCATGTCAGATCAGAGTAAAACAAGCGTTAAACAACTTCAAATGAAGTTAGAAATCAGCCCAACAATGGGTGACCCAGGTGTTTTTCAGGATCTCCCCAGATGACCCTGTTGTCAAGCAGGATCTCCCTGGGTGACCCTATTGTCAAACAGGATCTCCCCCGAGTGACCCTGTTTGACAAAAGGGGCAACCCTAGGAACAAATCCCTCAAGCAAAAATCACTCTAAAAAACTCACTTTTCGACTGATTTCAGAAAACAAAAGATCAATCTTACTCTAAACGACAAGACGAACACAATGCAACAAGAAAAATCACCAAAAATAGACAATTTTAAGAGATTTTTTGCAAAATACAACCTAGGGTTTAGAGAAGAGTTTTTCACTGATTACATACCCGATTTAATGTGGCTGAAGAAGAGGCGGCCATCTCTGCAATCTCCTTGACGATACCTCTCTATTGACTGCTCACATGAACGATTCCATCGTTGTTTCACACCGATCTCACAATTTGGCTCTCTTTGTTTTCCCTTAGCTTAGTTTCATTTATGCATTTTAGATTAGTTCTTTTCTTTTTATGCATTTGTTTCATGCATTGTTTTACATGCTCTAATACCTACAGGTCCAAATCGACAAAAGCAAGCAACTAGTCTAACTCAAATGATCCAAGGTAAGTTCGTCATTTCAATTTTTATTATTCATTTTGATACATTTAAATGTCAGACTAATACTAGTTATTACAGGTACAAATTGTGGGAAAAATTGACAACAAGTAAGGCCTAGTTCAGGAATGGTACCTACCTTTCATGTAGACTACCATCCCTGAGGGGGCAAATATGTAAGCACAAAAATCATGCACTACCTCCATGAGGACCCCTATGATGATTCAAATCCTTGTCACGTACATGTAAGCATGAAAATAAATCCTTTGAGCACCAGGCCTCTTGATGGCGTGTCATCTTTTCTTGTCTTGTGATGTTTCTGCTTTATCGATTTCTCTCCCTCCCCATTTGCAACACTTTTTGACATTTGTTGTGACACTTGTTGACTTGCATTTTCTAGCTTTTGACCTTTATCCTAAGCCTTGTGATTGTCTTGTAGGTGAGTTTTCACCTCTCCCCTTTGTTTTTCCTCTAGTGCACCTGATAGAAGCCTTCTAGAGGACCCCTGATCCATCTCCCACTGATAGTTTTTGTTGTCGACCAACCAATCCAAATCTCCCCCTATTATTTCTAGATCTCTCCTAGAGATCCTACAGACACAAGTGGAGATTTGGATTCTTCCACATGACTGACATGTTTCTTGATGCAGAACCCATCCTTTCTTCTCTTCTACCATCTCCCAACCTGTTTTTCTACATCTGACCCTATCCAACTCAGATCTCCCCTGAGTGACCCATGGTCGCCCAGGGGCGGTCCTACTGGTAAAAGGGGTGACCCTGCCGTTTTTGGACCCGCAGAAAAACTCGAGTTTCTCTCTCATTTTTACTCCATTTTCACCTATTTTTCTTTTTGTTTGCATGACTTTTGATCCTTGATATAGATTTAACTATTTCATGCACCCACACATGCATAATTAGCTCTATTTTATCTCAAATTAACTCTCTAATCAATCTTCATGCATTCCCTCACCTCCATTTCATCTTCAGTGATAAGCTATCATTGCTTCATCACTCTCTAATCAGCTGAGTTCACTGGGTAATCAACCTTATTAACTCCCCAATCTATTCTTTTTAACTCATCAATCAAATGAGTTAACTCTCCAATCAATCCCTTCTTCTAAACCTATAAATACCCCCTCCCCCAAGCACAAAGGGAGGCAAATTCATTGTGCACACAACTCTTGCCAAATTTTTCTCTCCAACTTAGCATTCAAATGTTCTTATAGGACGAAGGTGCCTTTTGCTTTATTTTTTCAACCAAATAGTGTCACGCTGCTTCATTCTATGCCATTGTGTTCAATCTAAGCTCTCATCGAGCTCATACAAGCTTCATCAAAGCTTCTTTTTGCTTCTTTGGGTCATTTTGTTGTCAAGAGGATCACCTGTTGCCACATGAGGATTCGAGGTTGCCTATTACAAGGATTGATGAGGGTAGTGGAGTCAACAAATCTTCATTTCTCTTAGGTTCCTTCATTGTTTTCTTTCAATTCTTAGTAATTAGAAAATCAAATTTGCTCTTGGGAATAGTAAAACATTGCTTGTTCCTTAATAGTTAGATCTTGCATGTTAGATTAATCACTTTCATATTTCTAGATCTACATTGATAGAAGAAGCATTTTCCCTTTTCTTAGATTAAATTGCATTCAAAACATCGAAAACACAAAAAAACATAGGTTTACATTGCATTGAAAAAGTCATATAGAATTGCATACATATTTCCCTTTCATAGATTAGAAGCACTTTCATTTCCAAAACACTCTAAAAAATACCGAAAAGAATGTTTTGCATATTATTTTAGTTTGCATGCATATAGAGACACTAGAATAGACAAAATCACAAACCCTCGATTCCATCATGAGGTAATCACGGTTCAAATGATTCCAAACAAACCCTTGATTTCATCACAAGGTAAAAACAAAGTGAAAACATGAGTCAAACCCTAGGTCAACAAAACCCTAGGTCAAAACCCTAGATCTGGTTAAGGTTAGTAATCACATGACTTCCTCTCTTTTGATTCACGAATGTGCTTAGGAGTGAGAGGAGAGTGGGTGAGGGCTATCCTTGACGAGATCAAGGAGATCCATCCAAGACCTCAACAACAAGCATTTGTCTTACCACAAGGAGACCCATTCGTCCTCTTGTTGTTAGAAGAAACTAGAGAACGACAGATACAACAAGAATTATTACAATGCCTACAAAGACAAGAGGCCATCAACGAAAACAACCGTTCACCCACACAGAGGTGGAATTTAAGGAATCCAAATAGAAGAAGAGAAACCAATGACCCTTCGGGTCATAGGGTTATCTCAACTACAACAACAATTAAGCAAAGCATACAAGAAAATGCACAACAACAAAGGCCATAGAACTTGCTGACCCCTCTCCGTGAAGTCCAGCTCTCCAACGAGCCAGACCCCCACCGTGTCATGCCTCCTCTCAACTAGCTAATTCCATGTGAGCAAGAGTGACATGGCAGATCACCTTGTGGAAAGGAGGGAAAGGGTCCGTGTGCGTGCCGAAATATGACCCGACAACCCCAGGCAACCATAGTCATGATTTTGAGCATACATAGATCACTACTCCTACCCCCATATTCACCCCCATCTCTCTCTCTCTCACCAACCAATATTTTAAGGATTTAGAAACCCAATAAAGAGGAAATGCTAGTGGGATATAGGTGCTAGAATTTGGTTATTATATGGAGGGATTCACGAGTATAGAGAACTCTGAAAGATCATATTCCATGTTTACTCAAAGGAAGGATGCTATATGATTTGATTTCAAAGATTTACAATTGATTGCATAGATTTCCATATTAAATCTAATAATCAAGATTCAAACCCTTTGTATTCATCTTCTTTCAATATAAATAGTTAATCTTTTCCATGGAAATAAATTCATTACAAAGAGACCTCCACTGATATCACTAAATTTTATGGCTTATATAATAAATATAAACATTTAGGTCAAGAAATTGGAGATAAATAATTGTCTATATTTTATTAGAGATTGTTATTATTTAGATAACCCCAAAAAATGTATTTATTTTCAATAATATTTGGATAACTAAAAAGTTATTTAGTTTTTGGACAACTAAAAGAATAATAGACATGATATTTCCACAATCCATGATCTAACAAAGCTACACACAGTCTCTACCAGAAGCTCTATACTATAACTAAAAGAATGTTGAAAATTTACTTGAGTTACCAAAAAAGTTCACATGATAATTACCTATCAGCCAAATTAAACAATATACAAGATACATCTAGATTGTTACATCAGTTCACATATATACTTCAACTCCAAATATAATTCAAATTATAAACTCGCTAAAAAAAATCAACACAATATATTTCTAGTTAAAATAGGAAATATATACTCATTCTATGTGTTATGAAGTGATAGGAAGATCAATAAGGTGTAGCCCTAAAAGTAAGAGGTCTTAATTCTCAACAACAAACTTTGTAGTGAAAAGAAGTAGCCCAATAAAAGTTACAAGTATTTTACTTTTTTAATAATACTAAAAATGAGTAATTGGCCACCAAATTTGAGCAACTATGTTGCCAAATACTAAAAACGTGTCATGTAGCAACTAGTCTATGCCATTACAAAAAGTTTGAAAGTAGAAATAATAATTGTTGTTGCTAGTTAATCTCTATTTTTGCAATATGCTTGAAATTTTGCATACAATTATTACCTTCTAAACCTTTTTCCAATTAAAAGCCAATGTACTTTTATATCATTTGCTAGTTTTAAATATTTAACAAAGTCAAATGAATATGTTATAAACTCTAGAAATCCACATGTTAATGCTGGGCTAAAATGCAATTATTAATTAATATGTAATATATTTGGAGGGTGAAAGCATAGTTTATTTTATTTGAACAAGTTTAACAAATTATAAATTCATAATATAAATCTACATGCAAAAAACACTCTTGAGTGGGACGAGGAGGAGCCAAACCTAATAACTAAGTTGGAGGTCATGCCAAGGTTGGAAAGCAAGGTCAAGGACATGCAACCAAATGCAGAGATGTTGGGGGGCTTTTTCTTGAGGCTCAATCTCAACAACCTCTCTAAATGCAAAAGCAAAATCAAGAAACTATAGGACAATATCGCACTATAAGTCGGCATATGTCAGACATATTATGAAGAGCTTGAAATAAAATGTATTAATTATGAGTACCACCACTAGATACAAACCTGTCTTTTAATTAGTTGTCGACATCATTTCAACCAAGTATGGAAAATTAATAGCGTTGAAATTTTTATTTTGTATTAATATTTGCATAAGATGTGCACATATAGTAAGATAAAATTAATATTTGTTATCTACAATATAGATATAATGAGAAATTATAACAATTATAAGTAATTTTTCACACAAGACAACTCCATTGATGGCAGAAGTAATTTTCATATTAATTTAGTCCCCCACAAGATCAAAGGACCACAATGAAGGTGATTATAATTTTCAATGTCATTTATGAAATGGTAAATAATCATAAGAATTAGATAAGTTTTGTAGTTAGAAAAATACAGTCATATGATTAATCCTTTTGAATAATGAATTGAAATTAAATAGAAAATAGACGGAAGAGAAATATAAAATTATATTTTCATTTAACATAGATTAATAAAATATGATTCAGAATATTAATATGAAAGGATTATCTAAAAAATCTTAAAGAAAGAAAAATACAGTAATATAATTAATAATAATAATAACTAGTTGATTTTAATTCTTTGTTTGGATCGATTAGTAGATAATCCCTCCCGTAGCAGCGACTAAAAAAGTGTTTGAAGACTGTGTATGGCGTTTGGACACGTTATTTGGCGAACTGACGACTGATGAAGCGGTCGATGACCTCCAGGAGTTTTGTGGTCTCATTCGCAACGTGGGGATCGAAATTGATGGCAAGCTTGTTCAGATAAAAACAGTGACCCACATTCTCCGATACGAAAGTTTCCACGTCATGCCCTGCGCTTTTCATGGCTCGGCAATATTCCAACTCTGTATCGCGGATCAGATCTCTGCCCGCAATGCCCACAAGCAACGGAGGAAATTTGAGCTTCGCCAGTGGGGTAGCCTGGCCTCCCATCGGATTCGTTATTGGGTGATCTTTAGTGCTCCCAACAGGCAACGACAGGCTCAGGAATTTGTCCACCATCTCCAGTGTCAAAAGCGCCGAGTCGGGCGGAATTTCGGCCTCCGATTTGCTGCGCTCCGATCGGACAAACCCCGGGTGTAAGGCCACGCCGCCTCGCAAACAAACGGGGCGTAGCTCTTCTTCACACGCTTTTGCGCGTACGGCCACTTGGTGGACAAGGTTCCCTCCCGAGCTGTCGCCGATCAACACGCACCGCTCGAAATCCGCATGTTTAGCGAGCCACGGTTCCTCTTTTCCCCCACGGCCGACTTTCCCGAGCCACGCAACGACGGCAAAACAGTCGTCGATCGCCGCCGGGAGGCGGTGCTCGGGAGCGAGCCTGAAGTCCACGGAGACGCAGATCACGTTGGATGACGTGACGAGGCGCGAGTAGAAATTATTATACATTTGCCAGTCCGCACGGCTCACGCAGAAACCACCGCCGTGAAAATGAATGGCCACGCCCAATTTATGGTCTTGGGTGTGAAGCGCCGTGCGAGGCAAATAAATGCGAATCCACACTCCATTTTCCTCATCTACCACAACGTGTTTGGTAGCCACGCCGTCGACGAAATCGTCGTTGGAAGGAGGCACGGGCATGGTTAGAGCTTTCACCTCCTCTGCGCCGCTCCAGTTCCGCTCCACCGAGCCGTCGGAGAAAAGTTGAAGCCATCCTGAGACCTCATCCACAACCTTCCTTTCCATTTGGCCTGCCATTCTGACAACACTGGACTAGAGAGTTGGATTCGTATTGAAGCGAACCCGAAGCTTGTAGCATACATATAGACTCGATTTCAAACCCTAAGCTCGAGTTGGAATCGGGTCAAGTCCGGCGGCATTTGACTTGGAAAAGATGATGTTCAAAGTCGTTAAAAGAATGCCGACGCCTTAGCAGGGCTACCTGGTGGGGCAAGGGTTTGCTCGTACCGGGGCCCGGTTGCTCTCAGGCCTGGAAATTCAGGGTCTGTGTTCTCAGGTCTGTGTTTACTTATCTTGACTTTAGTTAACGGTTTAAATTGAAGAGACTGTAAACGCGTACGGCAATAAAATTATTTTTAATAGCAAAGAATGTTCCCCTAACAGTTTTGCACATGGCAGTAAATTTATATTTTTTAATGTCGGTGCTCTTTGTCACAAATTTTGGTACTACTTCTGCTTTTGTAAATCCAATACCTTGATTATTCTATCTATTGAAAATAACTTTATATGCTTTGTAATCGGATACTTCAAATTCTCTCTCTGTCTCACTCTCTCTCTCTATATATTTTTTAATTTTAATTTTATTTTATTTTTTAAGAAAATGCAGAATTACAATTGAAAATAACTTCTTTAAACATAAAATAATAGCAACAAAAATTTACAATAGTTCAACAAATTTTTATATTTGATAGAGATGGTTAGTTTGTAATTTTAGATTTAGTTGTTATTTGTATTTTGGTTATTCACATTACAGAAATTTAAAAATGTAAGTGTATATAAAGCTTGGAGAATCCAAGAAGATAATCATGTACAACTAAGTTTCATTTATTTTTTTAATCATTTTTTCAATATTACAATTATTAATATTAATTATTCTAATAATTTTACACAAGAAAAAAATTTATATAATTTATGATTTTATTGATTGTACTTTCTTTTGTGAAATCTTTGTATTTTTATTTTTTTTCAACCATTTTTTATTTTGTATGAGCAATTTCTATAATTTATTTATTTATTGAACAAAGCAAAATATAGATGATAAGAAATAAGTAGCAAAAACAGTTGTAAAAATATTGTCTACAACTAGAAGAGAACAAAAGGCATTGTTGGATAGTCTAAAAGGCTTAAAACAACAATCTAGAATACCACAACTACTACTGAAGACAAAAAATACAAAACTTTAAAGGTATAAAAATACTAGAACATTACAGTTACTATCATAGGGAAAGAAAAAGCAACACATTTGTTGTAGAGAGGGAAGGGACCAACAACTCTATAAGAATAACACAAAGCATGATGTACAAGGATGAAAATTGTACATAGATGGAAGCTACATGGGAGGAAGATCAAATTTCAACAACACTAGCAAGTGTCATGTTCACACCCATTGAAGGAATAGAAAGAACAATGATCAAGGCAATAACCAATGCTATAATTACTACAGGAACAATAAATACCCTATAAAATTGCTTCTGAATACCAATTTTGAATGACTAAATGAAGGCTAGCTAGCTAGCTAGAAATAGAAATTATACCAAGTTGAACAGCCTTGGAACCACTAAGCGACCACCATCAATGTCTAACAAAGTACCATAAGATTCCATGATGAGATCATCTAGCTATATGTATCCTTGGGAACCAAAGAGAACTTATAGGGGTCTTTTGAAACTTGCTCAAAAGATGATTCATTTTTCTTTGATTCTGGTTAAAAGAATTGGATGAAGATTGTTGATTTGGTCTAAACTAGAAGGCAACTTTCTATATTTTCTTTGATAAAACATATGTGTTAAGAAATATTTTATTAGCAACTTGAATTTTTCCATTCAGGAATTTGTTATCCCAAGTGGATACTTTATTTTTTAAGTCTATTTAAATACTAGCTTGACATATCACTAAGAGATAATCCCAACCTAAAAGGAATACCTAAATACCAAATAATTTCACCAATCAATGGTGGGACGAACTTGAGTTATTAAAAACTCAATTTTATGATGTCCGAGTTGTGAACCGAAAACAGAGCACTGAGTAGAGGTTTAAAAAATATCCATACTTCATATTATATAGAAGAGAAATCTATAAATAGGTTGTCGTGAAAAGCTATGTCTAATATGACTTAATTCAATATAAAAAACATTCACTATTCTAGCAACTGCATTGAATATGCTAATAGTGTGACGCAATTCAGCGGGGAAATACTGGTCGATAAATCATTATTTAAAAGCCATCAAACGAGCAGTCACTTAATGTCTGCAAACTTTATGGCCAGATTCGATTTGTCCTTACTCTCCTTTTAACTAATGTGGGTGCATTGTACGAGGAGAAGAGGTATAAAAGTGGCTCATATTTAAAAGGGGTTACATCAGCTCTAGAAGGAAATTTGTGTCAATCGACTGAAATTTTTTAAAAATAATTGTGTATTATATTTCTCTTATATTAATTAGCCGATAGGCTTTTATATGTGAGCGTTATAGTGCTCAGAGTTGTATCACGCCGTAAAAAAATTCACGTTGGAAATTTTTTAAAACTCTCTAGTTGTTCTTATCGATGTATTCCTTGAACCTCCTATGGGTGCAAGTGCCAATATAAGAGTATAGCATTCTTCATCATAGAAAGAAAAACATTACATAGGGGAGACGACCCAATTGTTGAGCATGTTCCAATAGTTGTGATAGTATTTGTGTATTTAAGGTCCAATATTTTTAAAAGTTTAGCATTAGTAGTTGTGACTTTAAGGTTGTTAGTGTTACTATAAGTACTTATAATTGAACGAAATGTGCTCATTAGATTTAAAAAGCAACTAATCATGTGATGCCACATCAGCGCACCAACAAAACATGACTTAATGCACACCTATTGGTCCACCCTTTTTGGGGGGAACTATTTGACACCTCAACAAAAAGCGTGCTGATGTGGTATCATATTTGATGATGTGGCCTTGAAACCTTAGTTATAAGTAGGGGCCTTGCCAAATAAGCTACTATAAATTTTTTGAAGTAATTCGAAATTGCCACGTATGATTTTGAGAGACATGAAGTTAGGGTGCTCAACTATTGGGTCCTCTCCCCTATGCCAATGGTTAAAGGTATACACAAGAGAACAATGTTCTACAACTAAAAAGAAATAGCTTGAGGGGAGATTTTGTTTGCAAGTCCCCCACAAACTTTTGATGTAATTTATAGTCTTGATATTTAATGTAATTGATAATAGTTATATTAAAGATCTTAAGTTTTTTTTAGGGGAATTGATAAAAAGATAGTATATATAAATTAGATCTTAAAATTGTTGGAAAGGTGTTATACACTTTGTATGATATTGTTGTATGGAATATTTATTAGGTGTGTTAAAAGTTAAAACCACAAGAAGACACATAAGAACAAATTTGGTTGAGATGTGACAAATTTGCTCATGAGAAGACAAAATCATTTCTGAATCATCTATTTTTATACAATTGTTGTAATGTACAAACTTGTTTGGACACATCTTGGAATACTTCTAAGAGAACTTTTAGAAGTATGTGCCACTTCATGAAACCACTTTGGAACCCCCTAATGAGGTGTCATGTTGGTTAGCCCATGGTTTTGGATATCACTAGTGGTTTTCAAGTGAGCTACTTATCTATATAAACAAGTCTTGGGTGATTGGTTTATTCATTAGATGCTATCTTTGCAAGTATTGACTTAGGAGAAATTTTTTATTGCAATTTAATGCCATTGAATTTCCTCTAGAGTAGGATGTTGATCTCCATGTTAAGGCTTTGAGCCTATAAGTGTATTGTAACTAGTTTATTATTATTGAATGCATTAGTTTGATGCTTTGGAAGGTGGGGTTTTTTTACTCAATAAGGTTTCCCCACAAATATTGGTGTCTTTTCTTGTCGGTCTATGCTACTTCTATTCTTCTCTCATCCTTCTCTCTAAAGTTATATTTTACTATCATTACACTATTGAAAATCTTTAGAGAACTAAGATTTGTATTTCTTTCCTTTAAGGTTTAATCTGGGAAATGAATTTGTGTCTTCATTCTACTTTGTGGGCATAGATTGTTTGCACTTGTATCAATCTTTTATTTAGTAGATCTTACAAAATTGAAGGTGCATACTGAGTATTTTCTTAAGATTTTTTTATCAAATCCACATGTTGGCTATAGGATTTGTCTCTTGAGGCTATTAATCCTTCTTTGAGTGGTAGCTTTGTATTTGATCTTGTTTTTCAAGATACAACATTGCAGGCACTTGAAGAATGGAGAAGGTGGAGCATTTTAGAGTTTGTCATGTTGTTGCACATTGCACGGTGTTAACTTGGAGCTCTTGTTTAACAGTATGGAACTACCCTTTATTGTGGTGGTTGTGTTCTTTCATTCTATTCATCTACAATAAAGTGTTCATATTGGGTGTCTATTTTTTCTCCTTGGTCACATGGAAAAACTTTGGGTTGTCTTGACTATGGTTTGATGTTCTTATGTTGGTTGTGTGGTTTGAGCCCCTACCATTGGAAATAACTAGTTTACTAGCCTTGAATGCATGCAAGCTATGGCATTGGTCATTAAATGACCTAGAAGCTCTTGGAACAACCCAATTCCTATATATGCATGTACATGGTGGTGGTTTTGGGATTGGTCTTCTAGTGGCCTAGATTTCTTGGACAACCTCTTGGTCCTTATGGATGCTTGTACTTGCATGTTTCAGATTCATGGTATTTTTTAGATGAACAGGGGTCTATATCATTAATAAGAAAATAATATTACAAGGTGTGTGCAAGAAGCTGAATCCACTTTTTGGCCAAAAAGTGGAAGTGTTTTCCCTAATTTTCAGAATTTGTCACATTTGACCTAAAATTTTGAAGCACTTAAAGATTGAATCTTAAAAAGAGTCAATAAAATGAAATGTAGTACTTGGAGTCTAGTTTCCAAATATATACCCAGATGATACAAATTGATTTTTAATAGGCATGTCTAAAAACCATTGTTTAAAAGTTATTTTTCTTTACCATACCATGTATGTGTACATCAACCATATTTTGACCTAAATAATTGTATTTTTATGAATCCTTTTGGTGAAAGATTTGTAACACACTGAAGATTGTGCGCAATATTTTTTTGTAATTTTTTATTGGTTATAATTATTGTTTTGAAAATTTCTCATGTGCATCACACATAAGATGACCTAAACTTATCATTTCTTAATTTTTTGTTCAAATTGAAAAGAATTGTGTGAATATTGTGCACATATAATTTGTTTTTCAAAAAATTATTAAAATAATAAGAAAACCTAATAAATTTCAAGTTTGTGGACCAATTTCATAAAAAATTATTTTAAAAATAGAAAAAATAATCCAATTGTCAAAAATTACATATTTGGAATCTACACAATCTCATTTATAATAGGTTTTAATTTCATCTAAAAATTCTTTAAAAAAAGTCATCATCCATATTGCCAAAGTCCATTTCTTCGAACAATTTGAAGCTTTTTGTTTAAGAAATAAATAATAAATACAAAAATGTGTTCAACACTAAAAAAAATTATATATTTATAAACTAGACATTACCATTTGAAATTGGCTTTTAATTTCATCCAAAAATTCTTAAAAAAATTGTCAGCCATATTGCCAAAATTCATCACTTCTGAAAATATTTTGCCCTGAGGCTTCCACTAAAAGTGGACCCAACTTCTTGCATTTACCCTACACATATTCACAAAAAAGTGGGTGGAATAAGTCACACCCCAAAGTCCAAATGAGGCAAAAGCTCGAAAACAACAAAACAACAAGACGCCACTAGGGGAAAGAGCTATAGCATTGGGAGGTGGAGGAGGGTCTTGAACATCTAGTTTACCCCATACATCAACATGGTCTAGAGTGTCTTCAGGAGAATCCTAACCATCATTACCATCATTCACATCTTTATTACCAACATCATTCTTATTATCATCCACAATTTGAGTGTTGCGAGTAGGGGATATGGCAAAAGCTAATCAAGGGAATTTGCTCGAGCTTGGCTAGCCTGTAGAAACATGGCCAAAAGCTAGGGAGATGTAGAGTGATGGCGAAGAAGTTGATGCATTGTTGAGCTCGATCTCTCCTTCTAGGAGGTTAAGAAGCATGGGAGTGAGCATCTTGTTCTCAATGAGCAGAATGGTTGTGACCCTTGTGACACCCATGAGGTGAAGATTGGCCTTAGTTAGAGGTAGGAGTCAAGAGGACTCTAGACACAATATAAGGAGCATTGCCCTAGTGGTCAAGAAGCACTTGCAAATTTGCAACCTCAAGGGCAACCTTGTTGGCTTGTACCTATATCTGCATGAGAACATTGGAACAAATCATAGATTTAGAATAAATAAAAAAACTAGAATCAACTACATTGCCAAAAAATAATGAAAAAATTATGTCTTTCCAAATGCTGAAAAGAATTTCCAACCTAAAAGAATGCCATATTTGGGTGAATCTAGAGGGAATTCAAGGCCAATCCCCTAATAAAACCATATGCCATGAAAAAGGTTTGGGCTGAAAAGGCTTGAAAAAATCATGAATTCAAGTCTAGGCTGCCTGGGATAGAACCATAAGAGATGCTTAAGCATTTATTGATGGCCGAAAAAAGGACATCTAGGATCCTTAATACCAAGATGAATCAAATTGGAACAAACAAGAAGGCCTTGAAATAAAAGACACCAAACAAAACAATAAAGCTTGGGTGCAAAAATCGTTGACCAAACAGTGTTGTTCATGTGTGTTGCCAAACAATCAAAGAAGACTAAAGTAACCATCTTTGGTTCAAAGAAAGAACCATAGGCAAGTGTGGATAAATCCATGAATAACCTTTTCAAGGTTTGTAATTGTGAAATGGAGTGTATGGGTCCTATTTCCAATATTTCCACCATGGTTTAAAACTATAGACCCCAATTTTATGAATAATATTTGGTGGCACGATCTCCATAATAACCTAGAAATTTTCATGATCTTGAGTGCACAAATGGAATTTATCTGTGGCTTCTAGCCAAGATATGATATTTTGAGTTGTTCTAGCCAAGATATGATATGATCTTTTATGAGTGACCAGTATAAACATCAACAACTTCGAATTGGATTAGTTTCTCCTAAGCAGATTCTTGCTTGGTCTGAAAGAATATTACCTAATGGGGAAAGATTCGGAGAAGTGACTTCAAACGATACTGTAGAATCTGGTACTTATGAACCAGTGAGAGATGAATTATTTTGTGAAAGAATATTTGGACCTAAGAAAAGGGGAGTTTGTGCTTGTGTAAAATATCAAATGATGGAGAGCGAAAACGAGAGCGAAAACGAAAATGAAAAATCCAATTTTTGTACCAAATGTGGAGTTGAACTTGTTGTTGATCCTCGAATTCGAAGATATTGAATGGGATACATTAAATTGGCATGCCCGGTTGTTCATATTTGGTATTTCAAACGACGCCCCAGTTATATCGTGGATCTATTAGATAAAACTCGTAAAGAATTAGAAGACCCAGTATACTGCGATGTGTGACTTGATCACAAGCTCCGATTGTACAGATCCGTAGGAACTGTCATCCTATTCAATCTAATTGGGATGCCCTTAGCTCTGACACGTCCCTCGGGAAGAGTAGCATGAAGCTCAGGATTAGAAGCATTTTATGGAAAGAGCTGGCAGTAGAGCAATCCTATAGGCAACTGGGTTGATCTCCTTGAGAACTTTGAAGGGAACCACATATCTAGGAGCTAGTTTGGATGAATGTTCAAACTTAATGGAACTCTTTTGCAATTTGACTCTTAACAAAACTTTCTCTCCTAATGAGAAGTGCCTTTTGATGTGCTTAACATCTGCATAACTTTTCTATCTATCATCCGACTCCACTAACCTTTTCTTAATTGAAGATGGACATATTCTTCCATTTTTGATAGCATTTATGGACCAAGGCTAATCCTATCTTCTAGGTTATCCTAGCTTATAGGAGTTCAGCACTTTCTTCCATATAATGCTTCAAATGGAGCCATCTTGATAATAGAATGATAAGAATTGTTGTAAGCAAATTCCAAAAGAGGAAGATAATCTTCCCACTTTTATTGTTGGTCCATGTAATACATTCTCAATAGATCTTCAACACTTAGTTCACTCTTTTTGTCTAGCCATCCATCTTGGGATGATAAGCTAAGCTTATGTTTAATTGAATTCCAAGTAAGGAAAATAATTTCTGCCAAAACCTTGATGTCATGCGGGCATCCCTATCTGAGATGATCTTCTCAGGAATACCATGCAACCTAAATACTTCTTGCACAAATTTTTGGGCTATGACTGGTGCTCCATCTGTGAAATTCTCAGGTATGAAATGCATTACTTTAGTGAGTTTATCTACCACCACTAGAATAGCATTATGCCTATTCCTAGACATAGGAAGTCCTTGTACAAAATCCATGCTAATAATTTGCCATTTCCATTCTGAAATCTCATGAGGATATACAAGTCCTGCCGGGTGATGATGTTTTTCTTTCACCCTCTGGCATTCTAGACACCCTACTACAAACCTTGCAGCATCCCTCTTTATTCCTTTCTAGAAATACAATGGTTTTTACATTGGCTAGTAGTTTCGTCACTCCAAGATGTCCTAAATAGGGTGCAGAATGAACCTCCTTCCACATGATATTCCTTAACTCCTTGAAGTTCAAAATGTACATTCTTCCTTTAAATCTTAATAGTTCATTTGGTTCAAAGTGGAATCCTTCATACCTAGAATCATGAGGATTGTCCACGAGAGCTTGCTTAACCTGCTCATAGTATTTATCTCCCTTGGACTTTTGTAACACCTGATTCTTAAAATTAGAATGTATGGAGATCATCAAGGAGATATGTCTCCTTCTACTTAGGGCATCAACCACTCTATTTTCCTTGCCCTTAATGTATTTAATCTCAAAATCATAATTGGATATCAGATCTAACCATCTCCTCTGGAGAGCATTAATATGTGGTTGATTAAACAAATATTTAATTCCTTGATGGTCTGTTCTTAACTTGAATGGTTTTCCAAGCAAGTAATGCTACCACATTTGCAGTGCATGTACGACTGCTGCCATCTTGAGATCATGAGGAGCATAATTCTGCTCATATGTTTTCAACTTTCTAGACTCATAGGCAATCCTTCTCCTAAGGCATCGGTGATGACTACAAAATGACCCTCTGGATCAAGTGCCTTTAGAATTGGTGGCATAGTGAACTTCTCTTTTAGTTGATCAAATGCCTCCTGGCATTTTTCTGACCAATGAAATCTTTTGCCTTTCCCTTGTAGAGAAGTAATGGGATAGGCAAATTTTGAAAAGTTAGCCACAAACTTCCTATAATACCTTGCTAGGCCCATAAAACTATGAAATTCATGCATGTTTTTTGATGCAAGCCACTCCAGAATGGATTTGATCTTTGTTGGATCGACTACAATTTCCTTAGCTGAAAATACATGACCCAGGTACTGTACTTCCTTTTGGAAGAAAGTACACTTTGAGAGCTTACCATAAAGTTTATGCTCTCTCAAACACTAAAGAACAATCCGCAAATGCTAGTCCTCATTTTTGGAATAAATCAAAATATCATCTAGGAAAACAAGGAAAAACTTGTCCAAACAATATCTAAACACACTGTTCATTAAGTTCATGAATTCTGTAGGTGCATTCATCAGTCCAAAGGGTAGGACAGTGAACTCATAGTGTCCATACCTCATTCTAAAGGTTGTCTTATGGATATCTTCATACTTCAGCCTTAACTGATGGTATCCTGATTGAAGATTGGTCTTAGAAAATATAGTTGCCCCTCTAATTTGATAAAAAAGATTGATCATCAATACGAGGCAATAGATACTTGTTCTTTATCATTGCTTTATTTAGCATACAATAGTTTATACATAGGCACAGTGTGCCATCTTTCTTCTTAACAAAAATCACTAGCACTCCCTAGGGTGAAACACTGGGCTTATCAATCCTTTTTCTAGCAATTCCTGCAGTTGAGCCTTTAGCTCCATCAACTTTATTGTGGTCATTCGATAAAGAGCTTTGGATATAGGTTCTGATCCTAGAATTATATCTATTGAAAAGTCAAAAGCTCTCTTAGGAGGTAATCAAGGTAATTCAATTGGAAATACATCCTCAAAATCTCAAAGAAAGGGATACTTATTGATATCTGATCTCTCTTGATCTATGGATTCTCTTTCTTCAACTCCTTGGAGTTTTTGAGATTCATAATACCTTAAATCATCTTGGAAAATTGATTCTTTGTGATTGTTTATTTTCTCCATTTTGATAGAAAAGAGTTGACACCATTTTCGCTAGGCTCTCTTCATCTATAGGGCAAATATTTGCCTCAGTTTGACCTCTCTAGCAGTACCTTGTATAAAATTTCTAATTCCAAGATCATCTAAGCATTGGGTAAGTGCAAGAAGATGGGGGGCCAAAAAGAGGTCTTAAGTGGCTACTTTTTTTCTGAAATCAGAAAATACTGGCCTTGGATGAGAAATTGAGCATAGTTACACTCAACATTTTAAGATGTAACAAAAGCAATGTTCATAGTGCTCTGAGTCTACTTTCTAAACCACTAATTTTTTTTTGAAAATGGTATAGACTAAGGGGTTTAAAAAAGGGAGCCACATAAATTGGTGTTGTTTCTATCAAAAAAACATAACATAGCATGTTTTGTGGCTCCCTTAAAAGGTTAACTTTTTTTTGGTATTTTTAAAATCGCTTCAGTAAGAAATTAGCTAACAATGTGTAGTTTATGTATAATTTTTTTGATAAATTTTTAATGAATATTTGATTTTTTACTAATTTTCAAAGTGGACACATCTTGAAAAATAGAATTTTAGCTGTGCTACCCCTATAAATTTTGAAAACTAATTGAAAATCAATTATTTTTTAATATGTGTAGAATGGAGTCTAGTTTATAAAAATGTAATTTATTTGAAATTTTAATGAACGGTTAATTTATAAAGAAAAAAAGACCAAACACTGGTTTTTGCCAAAAATAGACACAAACAAAAGAAATTAAAGATGAAAGGTTTTTAAGTATGTTTGATGTATGTATGTTTGTATATATATTTGTATTTATATATGTATGTATGTATGTATGCATGTATGTATGTATGTATGCCTATATGTATGAATGTATGTATGCATACTTGTATGTATGTATGTATGCATGCTTGTATGTATGTATGTGTGTATGCATGCATGCATGTATGTATGTATGTATGTATGTATGCCTATATGTATGTATGTATGTTTATATGTATGTATGTATATATGTATGCTTGTATGTATGTATGTATGTATGGTTGTATGTATGTATGTATGTATGCATGCTTATATGTATGTATATATGTATGCATGCTTGTATGTATGTATGCCTATATGTATGTATGTATATATGCTTGTATGTATGTATGTATGCTTGTATGTATGTATGTAAGGGTTTTGGGTTTATGGTAGGACCTGAGCCCGTATAGTTTTTAGGGTTGACAGTTGAGGGATTAGGGCTTAAGTAATAGGTTGAGGGTACAAGGTTGAGGGTTACAGTTGAGGGATACTATTCAACTTGTTGAGTGTATAAGATTAATTGTGTAAGGTATGTGGATTAGGGTTTAGGATATTGGGTTTAGGGTTTACAATATGGATTGAGGGTATATAAGGCATAGGGTGACTCGGGATGAGAGTGTATGGTTTAGGTTTTAAGTATAGGGTTGAGGCACAATATTTAGGGTTTAGGGTATAAGGGTGAGGTTATAGGGTATAGGGATGAGGGTTTGTGGGTGTAGGTTTCAGGGTTTAAGGTATAAGGTTGAGGATTGATGGATTAGGGCTTAAGTAAATGGTTGAGGTATAGGGTAGAGGGTTGAGAGTTATAATGTTCAAGGTTGAGTGTCTAAGATATAGGGTTTAGGGTTTAGGGTTTAGGGTATAAGGCATATGGATGAGGATTGAGGGTTTAGGGCACAAGTATAGGGTTGAGGGTATAGGGTATAGGGTAGATATTTGAAGGTTGAGGGATAATGTTCAAGGTTGAGTGTCTAAGGTTAAGTGTATAGGGTTTAAGGGTTTAAGGGTTTAAGGTTTAAGGGTTTAAGGGTATCTAGGGGTTGAGAGTTTAGGGTTTAAGGGTTTAAGTTTTGAGGGATTAAGAGTTTAAGGGTTGAGGGATTAGGGTTTAAAACATAGTGTTAAGGGTAGAGGGTTTAGGGATAGGGTTTAGGGTTGGAGGTTTAAGGGTTGAGGGTTGAGGCTTTAGGGACGAAGGATAAGGGATTAGGATTTAAGGTATAGTGTCGAAGGTAGAGGGTTTAGGGTTGAAGGTTTAAGGGTTGAGGGTTGAGGCTTTAGGGCTGAGGGTTAAAGGATTAGGGTTTAAGGTATAGTGTTGAGGGTAGAGGGTTTAGGGATAGGGTTTAGGGTTGAAGGTTTAAGGGTTGAGGGTTGAGGCTTTAGGGCTGAGGGTTAAGGGATCAAGGTTTAAGATATAGTGTCAAGGGTAGAAGGTTTAGGGATAGGGTTTAGGGTTTAAGGTTTAAGGGTTAAGGGTTGAGGCTTTAGGGATAGGGTTTAGGGTTTAGAGTTAAGGGATTAGGGTTTAAGGTATAGTGTCGAGGGTTGAGGGTTTAGGATTTAAGGTTTAAGGGTTGAGGGTTCAGGCTTTAGGGATAGGGTTTAGGGTTTAGGGTTAAGTGAGAGACCTAGATGGCTAAGGATGGATGGAGAGGTAGACAAGGAGTGACTGAGAGATGTAGAGAGGGGAGAGGAAGAGAGGTGAGGGGGAGACAGAGGTGAGAGATAGAAAGGTGAGTGGAGAGATATAATAAAATGAGAGATTGAAGTTGACAACTTGAGGGAAAGATGGGAAAGGAGGAGGGAGAGATGTGGAGAGGAAGGAAAATATCTAGAGAGCCCCTAAGAGATATACAAGTGAGAGACCTACAACCTAGAGAGAGAGGGGTGAGAGAGATAGAGGAGAGATGGGAGTGAGACAGATTGGGGAGGAGAGGGGTGGATAAGGGTTGAGGGTTTAATTGTTAAGGGTTTAGGGTTTAAGGGTTGAGGTATTAAGGGTTTAAGGGTTGACGGATTAGGGTTTAGGGTTGAGGGATTAGGGTTTAAGTTATAGTGTCAAGGGTTGAGGGTTTAGGGATAGGGTTTAGGATTTAAAGTATAAGGGTTGAGGGTTGAGGCTTTAGGGATAGGGTTTAGGGTTTAGGTTTAAGGGATTAGGGTATAATGTACAGTGTCGAGGGTTGAGGGTTTAGGGATAGGGTTTAGGGTTTAAGGTTTAAGGGTTGAGGGTTGAGGTGTTAGGGAGAGGCTTTAGGGTTAAGTGAGATACCTAGATGGGTAAGGACAGATGGAGAGGCAAATAAGGAGTGACTGAGAGATGTAGAGATGGGAGAGGTAGAGAGATGAGGGGGAGACAAAGGTGAGAGATAGAGAGGTGAGGGGAGAGAGAAGAAAATGAGGGAAAGATGGGTAAGGAGGAGGGAGAGAGGTGGAGAGGTAAGAATCTTTGTATAGAAAGCTAAAATGCACTTGCATTATAACACGAGCACATTTTGTCTTGCTATTGAAATGGTAAAATAGCTAGTACACCTATGATCTAGGCCCACATACTCTATTTTCTACTAGTTATGCATGTGTTCCGACAAAAAAAAAGATTTTTCATGCTGTTGGGAAGTGCACATGCAGATTTTTCACATTCTACTACCTTGTCATGAACTTTCCACCACCTTTTTCTAGTTTACCAACTTAAGGAGGAAATAACATAGTTTTCACAATGAATTTGATATATATCAATTCAAGTTTTAATTTTTGTAGTGTTGCAATGTTAAGTGTGATTAAATTGTAGGAATTTAACATTATACATTAGTTAATTGTATTGTTGTTAGTAACTCTATTTGAGTGATATACAATTGAATGTTGAAAAGGAAGCAAGTTTGTGAAAAACTCAAATTGTTGAGGAGTTTGATGCAAGAAGAAAAAAAGACTACATAATTGGGTATTTTCTCCATTCAAATCTCCTTTTTTTAGGTATGTCAAGTCTTTACATATGTTCTTTACATTTTCCTTAATTCTATTATGTTTCTTTATCATCCCTTATCATACATGCTTAATACAATGCTTTGATTTTGTTATTATGCATATTCCATTTTCATCATTATTTGTTTCTCATTATAACCTTAGCCTTGTCTATGTTGTTTGATAAAATGCTTTGATACACATGTATGTAAAATGTGGTAGCATAGACAAGGCAATGAGCTATTGAAAAAATGCCTTAAAGAAATGTCATTTGAATTATTTTTGTTGTTATGTTTTTGTTGTTCTTTGAGACCACATTTCTTTGAGCAATTATATGTCAAATAGTTCATGTGCCTTGTCTATGCTTCCACATTCTACATACATGTCTAAAAGGAAATTTGCAACTATAACATTTGACAAAAATCCCCCTTCCATTATGCTTTAAGGGATCATGCCCATACCTTGTTTGAAATAGACCATTTTTTAAAATGTAGGGGGATGCCATCAAAGGTTTTCAATTTTGGATTTACACTTTCCAATTGCATTAGCGTGAAATATTCTAAATTTTTTTAACAAATCCATTTTCTACATATTCTACAATCAGTATGCTCCATGAGATCATATCTCTTTAAGGCATTTTTCTAAACAATCCACCTATCTTCTCTATGCTTCTACTCTAAATTTAAAAAATGCCTCTATCTTTAATGATTTAATGGATGCCTATATCCTATTCCAAAGATCCTTTCTTGGCATGGGTAGGGAGGATCTTGACAAAGGTTGTAGAATTTGGCTTCACACCCACCTTTTCAACAAATCCATTTTATGCATTTCCCGCAATTATTGCAATCAATGACATACCACTTTGATGCATTTTGTCAAACAATTCACATGCGTTGTCCATGCTTCTGCATTTCTCATACATTGCTGCGAATGGAGTTGCAATTATAACATTTGACAAAAATCCCTGTTTCTTTCAATGATTTGATTGATGCCCATACCTTGTGAACCAAAGGTAGGATGTTGACAAAAGTTGTGTAATTTGGATTTATACTCAAGCCAATTGTATTTTCTTGAAAGTTTGTAATGTATTTTAAAAAACCCATTTTGTTCTTATGTTGCAATCATCACATTCCATCAAAAAATTCATGTGCTTTGTCTATGCTACCACATTTTGCATACATGTCTATTTGTGGACATTATATTAGTAGGTCATACATTAGAAAATGGCTAGAGCAAAGTCACATGATAAATTCTTGCAAGGTAGAAATACTTCAAAAAGTTTTGCTTTTCATTTTCCTTGTGTTCTTAGTGCACTTGTTTATTCATCATGGATGAGTGACATTTACTCTTCTACTTGATGATTGTATGTACATTTTGTATGGAGGGTTGAATGACACATATTTAATTTATTTGTATGGATTCATTTTTAGGAACTAATATTTATCTCTTTATCATGCTATAGATAAATTCTCCATCATTCCTCGATGAAAAAATCAAGGATTAAACCAACACAGGAACAGAAAGAAGCTAAGAATGCAAAGAAAGTAGTAGTTATGAGGGAACTTCGTGAGAAGTGGAAATTGAACATGATTGTCAAAAATAGGCCAATTGAAGAGGAACCTCAACCATCAACAAGAGATATGGTATTGACAGCACAAAGGGAATGAATGTGCAAAAACTTTATGCTATGAGAGATTTGAATACTGTAGTTGGAGACACGTCCTCTACCGCAAGTCAAGATAGATGGACACCATCTATCACATCTCAAGTTGAGAGTACATCATCACTCACATGTGAGGAAGGAGGTACACCATCGTTCCCACCTCAACCTCAAGGTACGTCATTTATTCCATCTCTAATTGAAGGTATGTCATCTAGCCCATCTCATTTAAATGTTGATGAAATTCCTAATGTTGAGATGAATTTACCTTTCACAACACCACCTAGAATTTTGCATAGAAAGCCAAAGTATTTGATTGATATTAATAAGAATATTTTGTAGCCAATGGAAGCTAAGATTCCAAAACACACTTGTAGAAGATATGCTCATAAGATTTGGAGTGTTCTATGAAAAGTTAAATGAGACCGCAAGATGTCAACTATTCATTGAAATGACGCAAAGTATAAAGTATAGGTCCATCATGAAGATTCTTGGGTTGAGAACATTGGAGGCTTCAAGTGAAAAAATCTATTGTCAAGAATCTGATGAGTGCATATGAGAGTGTGGGTAACACCTCATGCACAAAACATAGTAATGTCACATGACGTGTCATTATATCGACAATAATAAGTAATCAAACGAGGAAAGCTCATCTCATTAGAAAGATGAGTAAAGCATTGAGATTTAATAGAAAAACTTTATCAAGAGCCATTGGAAGGTGCCAAAGAATTGAGGACACAGATGCCAATGAATTATGGGCATTCTCGGGGAGACTACCATGAAAAGATAAACCAATTGTTGAAGCATTGAGATCACTAATTGAAGACTTTTGGAAGAATTACACAAGGTTATCTCCAAATCAAAGGGATGTGGTAAGAAGGAGAATTAGTAGTCAAAACCGTGAGCCACATCTAAAGCATTTTTTGGATACGACTTAAACACAATTTTTTGGTAAATTTCTAGAGATGTATCCTCAAATTAAAATTTGTCAAAGATATTTTGAAATGCTAAAACTTTTCTATGTCAAAAAAAATCACACACGCACTACTTGTTTTTGTAGATTACATATTGAATTTTTTAACCATTTTGATGTTTATTGGTCTATATGTTTAGATTTGCATACTAACAATGTTTTACAAGATTGTGGCCTACATGCTCCACCAACATCCTTAAGAGACTTCATATCAAAAATTTTATGTGAAAGAGAGGAAGGTCAAATATTCTACAGGAAGTTATGCTTGGATGGCACATGTCAGCATTGTGGTGGCTTGCAACGTATGCCAATATGTGAACATATGGAAAGCACACATGTGGTTGGAAATGAACTAGTAGAGTTTGGCAAGTATAAAACAGTGGCCTACAATACAAAAGATGGTAAAGAAGCAAAGAGGTGTGATTTGGTTATTCAAAAGATTCTAGTTTATCATTTTATGTCTACATTTCATGACAGTATAGTGTATGAGTATGCAAGGCATGCCCATAGAGATGGATGGTTGAACTTGTAATTCAAGTTATATAAGGACACATTTCCACTTGGTTGCATTGTTTTAGTTGTTGACTTTGTAGAGAACTACACTCTACAGCCACAGTGTGAGGTGCAATCACAATATTACAACTCCACACAAGTTTCTATATTTGTGCACATCACATTCATTCATGTGAATGATAGTACAGAGGATGATAGAAAGATCATAAGGGAGTATCTTTTTTATATTAGTGATGATCGCACACATTCTACCGAGTTCATGCAAGGTTTCTTTCAGGTGTTCTACAATGATTTGGTTAGAACGGGCATATCATTTAGTCAACATATCATATAGTCAGATAACTATGCATCACAATTCAAGAACTCACGGATGTTCTACTGGCTAAGCAGAATGCATAATATTACAGGTGTTCAACATATGTGGAACTTTTCTAAGGCCGAGCATGGAAAGGGGGAGCATGATGGTGTAGAAGCATGTATCAAAAGAGCCATAACACGAGAAGAGTTAAATTATAAAGACAATGCAGAGTTGATAGATGCAAAATCAATCATCGAGTGGTGTAATGCTTCAATCGGTCCAGGTAATGAAGGTAAGTCTTCAGTTCGTAGATTTTTTTGGTTCATAGATGATACTAACATTGCAGCATATGAGGATCGTTGTACACTGATAGGATCAAATGAGCTACACTCTTTCAAAATCTCAAATGCAGGTTCATGGAGTATCCATATGCAGAAGATGGCATGATTTTTTTCTTCATGTACAATTCAAGCTTGGAATGAGTGTGAGTCAAAGGAGGGGGTTGATGAATGGTGGTCAAGTTATCTTAGGCCACTTGACACGCATTGGCCTCCGATAGCAATAGAACTGACAAAGATGGAATTATCAGTTGACTTTGACCACATATCAGATCTAGTTCAACCAAGTAATATATCTACTTGCATAGTTTTTGAAATTCCTAATGTTATCTTACTTTATCATGTTTTTTTAATGTTGACTAATTTCATCTAATTTGTTGCACATATCAATGTAGGGCATGTTTATGTAGTTATTACAAATGAAGACAATAAAGAGGGAACAAATTATTACTTGTGTCCTTGTGTTGAGGCCAAAAAGAAATTGGAGGCCCTAGTTATAGATGGAGAAAACATCGAATACCCTACAGGCTCGTGTTGTGATAGTTGTCATTGATGTCAAAGGTTCAGTTCAAAGGATGAGTTGCAATTGTTAGGATGTGCTTTGATCATGACAATGTTCATGCTTAAGATGATCAAGATGCAATTCTTCATAATGTGTCCTCAAGAGCACAAGGTGTCTTCATATGTCTTTTGGCGACTTGTTGATATAGGTTGTGTGAGTTTATATTGCAATTCAGTATCATGCAAAGCCTTCATGCAGAAATTGTTGGATGTGGATGTCTTTGATTACTTCATCATCCTTGTTGATGTATGGAAGGAGTTTATATTGCAAGATCTTTCAAGATCCTCGTGCTTCAAGTTTGTTTTAAGAAGGTTCATGTAATGTTTGATATAGTTGTGACAATGGGTGTCTTATGGTCAGGAGTTAATGCATGAAGTGCATATGTGAGAGGTTCATATTGTTTCCATGATGTATATATATATATATATCTTGTACATGTCTACATGTTTCTTACACAGGGCAGAGAACTCAAGAAGTTTAATAGCAACTAATGATGAAATTGGTTTATAGTCCAAGATTGAATGGAGGTTTTTACAAAAAAATATGCATTTACATAAACATGCTTAGGGTTTAATAGCAAAACCCTAAGAAGAGCCTCAAATGGTTTTAAAAGGGCTAATTGTATATGGGTTCAAAAAGCCATTACCTTTTCTTATAAAATGAAGTTGACCTCTTATTGTAGGTTAAGTCACTTAAAGTGACTTATTAAAGGGGTTCTTATAATATGCTATGTGACCAGCCCCTTGTGAAGTCACTAGCCCAGCAGGTCACTTGGGCGCTTGAAAAGGAATCGAGGGTTGTAGTTTAAAGTAATGAAAGTGCCAAGATCTAAATCAAAGGCTCGAGTTTGAATTGTAACAGACTCCTTGATAGCTTAAGTTTGATGGGCAAAAGTTGTAATGACCCTGCAGACAATTATTGAAACGAACTAAGAGGGCCAGGAAATTTTAGTGTGAGTTTTGTATGATGTTTGAGGTGATGATTGTTGGTAATCTGAGTGCTCAGGAGACATATCTTCACAGTCATATAAGAAATGCCAACAGTTGAATGAGATTGTGTATTCTTTGGGAGACAATGAATTTGAAGGGTGGCTTAATGAGTAGAGGATGCAGTATGTGCAATGTATGTAGAGGTATGATGATAGAGGCTTGTGCTATGTGAAAGAATGTTGAAGACAACAATACCATGGTTGTGTTCTGATAATGCATGGTGATGAAGAGTTGAAGAACAATGTATAAGAAGGTTATATGTTGCCACAATAGGTTTGCATTCTTGAAAATGTGTCATTGCACAGTTAAGTGTTTTGTCAGAGGATCTTGAAGGTTTTGATAATGTGTTTTTAAGTATAAGGGGTTTTCTTTTGATTATTATTGTATGTCAAAAAGGGGCATCAAACTACATGATAAGTAGTATGCATTAGTGTATATTCTTATATCTATAGGGAAAACAAGTTCTTTGTATTACTGTCCATATGGTCTTATGATAAGGTCTACAAGGGATGGAAGCCATGATTTCATATTTATCATTGTGTTTGAAGAATGTGTTGGATTGGAGACAAAAGGAGACATAAGTGATTTGCAAAGAGTACTAACAAGTTTTGTAGGGGGATTGAAGTATTTTCATGTTATCATTGTCAAGTGAATTTGTATGTACGTTGATGAAGGTTAAGTCATTCAATGTATTGAAGTGAATCAGGGTAACCCCCTGAATTAAGTTTTCTCTCTTATGTTCATGATTTTCTAGTGAGGCACTTTAATATGTCAGTGAGACATCCAGTGAGGAAGTTGTATTTTCCAATGAGGCATACTTGTAACCAGTGAGGTTCTTTTGCTAGTGAGGTATTTTGTGTTGCCAATGAGGCATGTTGTTTAGCCAGTGAGGCATTTTTTGAGTGGTTTTTCATCCCTACGAGGGTTTTCCACTCATCAAAACATGTGTTATGGTTCATGTTTGTCTCTATGTGTTTGTGTGGCCTAATGCTTTATGGTTGATTAAGGTCTTGTACACTTTATTCATCATTATACTTGTATGATTCTTTGGTGTCTATCTCATTTTCTATTCAATGTGTTAAAAGGTGCAAAAAGTAGTTAAGGTTTCTAGACCACTGATTCACCCCCCCTCTTAGTGGTCCTGTACTCCAACAGCTCGGTGGTTGTTACTAGAACATGGCTTAGAAGGTACTCACATAAGAGTGTTAATGTTTAACTATTTCAAGACTTTGACATGCATCAAAAGATTCTTCATTACTTGAACCTTGTCATGGAATCCAATGTTCATTTGATACAATATTGGGGTAGACCTTTGAACAAGACCTTGTGGAAGGTGTGTGAGTCTAACCATGAGGCAATACTTGACACAATAAAGAGTAGAGAAGACTCGGACGGTCCGTTGGATTAATTTGTAAGTATGCCCATTGATTTTGTAAAGTCATGTTATTGATATTAATGTATTGTAGTTGATAGTTAGACCTTTCATTTCTATATTTCAAGTTTACATATGTTTTGGTTCCAAGTTTACATATGTTTGTCTTTTTTTTTTCTCCTGCATTTTTACACATATATAGTGAATATTGGGTAGATTATATGCATATTTATGGTTTTACCATTTGACCATCTGGAGACCTCAATTTCCAAACTTGACCTTTGCAGCCCTAGATCAGACTTGGGAGACCCTTCCTCAACCATCATTTCACCTAAAACATGATCATGAAAAGGAATAACGGGGGGTGTTAACAGGTAATATCCCTTAAGAGTCCAAAGTGCAAAAAGACAACAATCTTTGATGAGTTGTTACTCAGAAATTGTGTCACTTAGAAACATTCAGTCTGAGGCTATGACATTCCATTTGATTTGTAAATTCTTAAAACTAGTAGAATTCAAGAATCACAAAATTTATTCTACCTTCTACTTACATAAAATAAACAAGGTTGTTAAGAGGTATGAATATTATGAGAAAAATGAAAAAAATACTTGCAAAAATAGATTTAAAAACTAACATAACTCAAGATATTTTTACCCTGGAAACTAGATATGAGGGGAAAATAGTTATTTTGGTAGTATCAATTTGCCCTACTACTCAATGAAGTTAATTGGGAAGAATAGGTACAACATAAAAAGAAATATGCACTAAATCCTACTTAATCTAATGAGGAAAGCATTCTAAGTTTTTTTATCTAGTTAGATTTTAATTGAGTTTTGACATACCAACAACACTTAGATAAAGAATAAGAATAGGATAGAGAAGAAAAAGAATAGAAAAGAATAACCAAAAATTAAAGTAACACCAAATATACCATGGGAAAATCCCTCATAATGGAAAAACTTAGCCTCCAAAGTAATGAATCCAATGTGTTAATCATCAACTAATAGTTACAATACAATAGCAATTTTCATGCTTCATAAGAGATCTATAATTTTAGCTTGGAGGAATTTTCACAATAGAATACTACATAAACATGACATAATATCTCCACCCCAAGACCTATAAATATCTAGGCCAAGGAGACATAGGAAACCAAGAATAATTTTCCAAAACTATATGGGTTCAAAACCATGAGCCAAAATCAAGTCAAGGTGGTCAAAGTCCAAATCATGTGCTCCATCTCTAAGAGTAATTCCACAAATAGAATGTAACTCTGGATTGACTAGTTTTATCCTTATGACCAAGGGGTCCAAGTGTAACTCCCAAGGACTCTAACAGAGGAAATAATTGGACTTATACACCTTTTATACATGGCTATAAACAATCAATCAAATATGTTAGTCATAATTGACCTAGTAACCCCTTTTCAGTGACTCCAATTAGAATTGCCACAAGGCTAATGACCCATGGTAGAGAGTACCAACAATGGAATCCCAAGATACCATCCAAGAAGATTGTCCTTTTCCGTGTGGGTACATCATTTACAATATTACAAATATTATATAATTACTCCTAGCAGCTATATACAATAGCACCTAGTCTTCTAGTCCTAACAATTTCCCACTTGTATACATTACATGAATCATAAGGGATACTCAACCTAGTAAAATAGCACTAGGAGTTGATTGCCATTCCATCTTGCACCATATGAACTTATTTATTCTCAAAATATTTATGAAAGCATATGCAACATTCATCGATGTATCCACCTTCCCAACCATGACCTTCTTGTCCTTCACCATGGGATGGACAAAGTGATATCACACATCAATGTGCTTTATCCATGCATGAAAGGTAAGGTTCTTTGCCAACCAATTATCACTATGATTGTCACACCAAACTATCATTCTATATTTCTTCAACCTGATGTCTAAACATAGTCTTTGAAGCCATACTACTTCCTTACAAGCATGAATATCTACCATGTACTTTGCCTATGTAGTCGATGGAAAAACCACATCTTGTCATTTTATCATCAAATAGATCACACCATAAGATAGGGTAAAGACATAAACATTGGTATAACTCTTTCTATCCACATCACAAACCTAATTATAATCCATAAATCCCTATATATATGATCCATTGTCTTTCTTAAAGTCTATCCTCCCTAGTAACAAATCAAACACTTATATATGTCTCTAAGATAATTGAAGACCCTACTTATTGCATCCAATATTTTTTTTCTAGATTAGACATATACCTACTTAGGACTCCCACTACTTGGGCAATGCTCATGTAATGTCCAATTTTAATCATGGACAAACACTGAAAAAACACAACCATTTTTTGAAACAAGTATCATTGAAATTATAAAGTGAAACACAAACACACATGTCATTTCCATGTGTAGTGTAACCTAGTATCAATGATGTGTAGAAGGATGTTTTGACACGCACTCAAGAAGATAAGGGTAAAATAACAAAAGGATGCTACAAGTGACACACATTCCAAGCAATGCACCCTATGTAATAGAAGATTACTAAGACAAAGGGACAATAACCATCACACATAGTAGCCCATTGCAATGTTACCTTAAGGATGAGCCATTCTAATATGGCCTAGAAGAAAGAGATAAGGGCAATGCCCTTCATAAGTAATGAGAAGGTTGCATTAAACAAGGAAGGTGCATTCATGAGTTTAATAAAGTATGGAATTAAAGATAAGACATATTTATCCTTTTCTTCAGTGAAAGAATCAAGGAAGATAAGACATATTTATCCTTTTCTTTAGTTTGTCCATTAACAATTAATAGATGATCATATACTAAATATGACCTTTCTAAAGTGAGAATAGGAATGGAAATTGGTAAGTGCTTATCATTTTATACATATACCCAAAGCCTAATTAGCCTTCTTAACAAGAGCATTTAGGAAGATTTTCATTCATATTACATTGTTTATTCTTTACCTATTTTTTAAACCATTGCCAGTTTACTTATGATTATTGTTAATCTATCATTCCCCCCCCTCCCCCCCACACACAGAGGTTATTCTTTATTGCATATAATCATTTCCTACTTCAACCCTTTGAGAATAAATACATAAGCATTAATAAGTTTAGCCTTCCAACAAGAATGTAAGACAAGGAATGAATATATAATCATGTACACACATTAATCTAGACCCTTTTTATGGCTCTATTGGACTCATTTCATGGAATAAGATCATTCATCAAAATAACTTTCCAATGCAAGTATAGGTATAGAAGTATGTTTAATAATTCAAGGTGACTTGTGATTTACCATGCATTACTCATTCACCACATGGACTCAAAGGGAGGAAATATTACTTTCCAATATTTATTAAACATTGGATCAATTCACACACATTATGGAAAAGGAGTGGCTAAGAATGAGATAACAAGTGTACAAGGTGATCTTTCATAGGTAATGTTCACATGAATAGTAAATGAATGAGATTTAATGGGGATAAAGAGAATTTCTTTCACTTTATTTATAGGGTGATCCCATAATAGTGTGTCCCACTTTTTGGCCAAAGTGGCACATTGAAATCAACATTTTTAACCAAATTTTCACTTTCTGTCACTTATAGCAACTAAACCATTCAGAATGAAGATGATATGCACTAGTGATTTTTGAGATTTAGTGTGTATATTCTAAATATATATATATATTTTAATATAAAAAAAATAATTTGTGAATTTTTTTGCATAATTTTTAATAACTTATTTGTTTATAGTTAACGGCATTTTAAAAAGTGACATTTATTCCATAATGCATACTTTTTTTTACAAAAAGGGTAAAACTATAAATTCTTATACATAGATTGGTGACACCAATATCTAGTGTGCACATATTTTTTCATAATTTTTTGTTGCATATTTAATTTATTATTAATTTTTGATATGAGATTAATTATAATTTAGACATAGTTTTATTCTATAATGCATAACTTTTTCTATATATATCCAAATTAATTTAAATTATTTTTTGTTGAAACAACGAAATCAATATGTAGTGCGTAGATATTTTTTATAAATATTTGAATTTATTTTTCTAGTTTTTTCTCATGTGTGGAACAAAGACCTTGATGTTTGGTGAAAAACCTATGTTCACTAGAAAATAGAAAATAAATATAATAATTAGATTAAATATATCCAAAATTATACTTTTTGGAAAGCTTATTCCGAGGTTTACAATCTTGCAAAATATCATGTCCCAGTGACTCAATGTTGTTAGGAATAGAAGCACAGAGAAATATATAATAAAATGAATGCAGAAATAAAATATAAAAATGCAAAGACATAAATATACGTGGTTCACCCAATCTGGGCTATGTCTACAGAGAATAGCCAATCTTTCCTTTATTCCATCTAGCAAAATGAATGGATACAACCTAACAACACATTCAGTGCAACTTCCTCTTCTCTCTCTCATAGTCTCCTCTCACAATACATAGCCATAATACAACTGCCCTCATGTAAAGAGAGTTGCCTTCTAGGGAAAAAATTGCCAACCATAACCTCTACCATCAGATTTGTTATCTAATGATGAATGGTCCATATTTCTATGAAATTATAACATTTTACAATTTAAATATGTATGTAAAATTTGGCTTCGAGGGTGCTACCCCTAAACCCCCGCTGGGGGGGTTAGCCCCCCAAACCCTACAGGAGGGCGTAAACCCCCTGTACTCCCCCTAGAATGAAATGGGATCAAACATAACTACACAAAACACTAAAAAATTAGACCTTTAACAAGATCAGGCTCCATTACCAACAATCTCTCTCTTGGAGACTAATCAAGCTCCATACCAACAAATTTGATGGTCCAACCCATGCTTTGAAACATTTAAATTTCTTCAAAGAAAAAAGTGAGTAGAAAAATGGCATTTTAAGGACCTTTGTTTGAAGGTACATGTACATTCATTTGAAGGTACATGTACATTCATTTGAAGGTACCTTCCCTTTTAAACATGAAATGTTAAAATTATAATAAAAAGGAACCTTCATTTGAAGGTCAAAGTACCTTCATTCGAAGGTCTTTTTAATTTTTTGGTGCCTTGGGCTAATTTTATTTGCCTCATCCCACAAGTGGGGACATACTATTGTGGTTTCAACCTATAATAGGATAGATTCATTTAACATCAAATATTTATAGGGATGTGAGAGCGAGATCACTAGCACACTTATGTTCAAATCTAAATGCATCATTAGCACTTAACCATTTATCTTCTTAAAGTCATAATGTGAGAAAGAGAGAGTACAAACACAATTTCCATAATGATAGAACCCTAATCTACTACCTAAAACAAAAGTTACAATCATAGAGAGAGAGAGTACACATGCTATTTATTGACAAGTCAATTCATATCACCTCCTACATGAATGCTACCATTTAAACATCATTATGATTCACTATTAGGGACATTTATGACTGAAAAAAACATTTCCAAACAATTCATTCTCATTATACTTCAAATCATAATAGGAGGTTGAAAGAGAGGGTAGAGGTGAAGTTCACCCATTAAAAAGACAACATGTTTATGTACAAACAAGAATACAACACCAATCATGGAGATCAAGCATAGTCTTAAACTCTTATAAGAAGCATCTTATACATTCATTTCATTTCCTTCTCATTAAATTTGAAAATAAAGTAGAGAGAGAGAGAGAGAGAGAGAGAGAGAGAGAGAGAGAGAGAGAGAGAGAGAGAGAGAGAGAGAGAGAGAGAGACGAGAGAGAGAGAGAGAGAGAGAGAGAGGAGAGAGAGATGAGAGAGAGAGAGAGAGAGAGAGAGAGAGAGAGAGGAGAGAGAGAGAGAGAGAGAGAGAGGAGAGGAGAGAGAGAGAGGAGAAGAGAGAGAGAGAGAGAGAAGAGAGAGAGAGAGAGAGAGAGAGAGAGAGAGAGGGGATGAGAGAGAGGAGAGAGAGAGAGAGAGATGAGAGAGAGAGAGAGAGAGAGGAGGAGAGAGAGAGAGAGAGAGAGAGCGAGAGAGAAGAGAGAGAGAGGAGCAGAGAGACGAGAGAGAGAGTCTTAGCCATTTTAGGATGTATAGGACCATAATCACAAAGATTGAATACTTTTATGGATAAAATCTAATTTCAACATTTAAACATTTAATAATATAGAAAAATCATTCATAAGAGATTGAGAATATCATGACATTTCATTGAATAATTTTAACTAAGACTACGAATACCATATGTTGATGAATTCCTAAAACACCAAGATGTACTAACATACAATTAATCAACAACAATCATTACACGACATATAATTGAAAACATAAACTAGAATGTTCAATACCTCCAAGTTATATTTTATCTTTCTTCTAAAACTTGATACACAATACATTACAACTAGAAGTGGTATCAACTGCCCCTCCAAAAGCTAGCCACAAAGTTATACAAACAATGATTGAATTGTATAAAGCCTCATCAAATTGTTAAAACCATGAGAGTCTTCAAGAACCATAATGAGCTCCAAAACATGAACCCATGACATACAATGAGGGTGGATACCTTCTAACCATGTGACATGATTTGATAATAAGGATGTCCTTGCATCCTAGTCAACCCTTAGCTAAGAAGATTGTTAGGGATCTAAACACACACAACAACTTGATTTACTCAACAAATCAAGGCACTCCATAACAAACTAGTAAGTTGCATGTATATTCAAGGATGAAAGGGACAACAATAGACCATAGTGTCTCAATGGAACCTATAACATAAGTAATGTACAATCTACTTAAGAACCATGAATTTTACAAGAATATGTGTTAATAAACCAAGGATGCATATCAAAATAAATAATGAACAATCTAAGGAAACATTCATAAGGAGGAGAGAGGGGGAAGGAAAAAAATTCTCACACATGCAACTCATCCAAACCAAGATTTTCTTTACAGACACAAAGAGTTAGTCAAACACAATTTATTTCAAATCTCAAAAAGGATTAAAAAGGGGAAGCCAAAATATGACCTTGACATGGAGTAATGAACAAAAAACATAGCAAGTTGAATTGAAAATCTAACCCAAGGGTGATGGGTGTCGTTTAACTATCTAAATCCACTATCATTTTTGCATGAAGAAGTGAGTTTGCAGGAAATGTATTCTAATTTCAAAGGGGTTATAAGGTATCAAGGAAAGAGTGTTTTCCAAACAATAATCAATACAAGTTCTAATACTTGCCAATCCATTTCAAGCTCATAAATCAACCATTTCAAGCATAAATAAGGTAGTGTGATGGTAAAGTAGTTTCAAATCTCAATGCTTGTTATGGCCCTTACAAAATATGTTTAAGGTTTCATTTTCCTTATCATTTATCCTCTTTCATGTGGATTTTTGTTTTTTAAAACAATCATTCAAGCATTGAAGAAGGTTTTTTCTATATTTTAATTTTTTCTAATGAATGCATAAAAATCTAACATTGAGGAAAGGAAAATGAGTATTTAAAAGATGAAAACCTCATACCAGATAGATAATTCCACTGAATGGTGAAGAGCTAATCCTTGTTGTTGGACAAGCTCCAAGAACACACCAAAACCTCAAAAGAAATTTCCTTCACAACATTCAAAAAAATGAATAATTTAGTCCACATTTACACACAAAAAGGAGAATGGGTTCAACAAGTTTGGTGCCATGTGAGAGACAAAGTAATTCAATAGGGTATGACATCTTAAAAGATAATGAATAATATAAATGGTGACACCATAGGGAGATGATCTTCTTGCATATGTTGAGCATCCAAGGAAAGGGGTATATATGCTAATGTTTGAGTGCCTAGAGTATGGTTTATTGTTAAACACATGGATCTTAAAATGAGGAATTATTATAATAGACTTGGATGCCCGCAAGAGAGTGGTCATTTTTATAGATCTGGGAATCCCAAATGAAAGTTGATAGTTGTGGTCATGGCACCTTAGTGAGGAACAAAGCCAAAGAAGAATGGTGCTTGACAAGGAGAGGTATAAGTAGAAAGTGGTGCTCCTATTGGAGGATTTCAATGAGAAAAAATGACACCCCAAACTATGATGAAAATTAATATGCATGATGTTGAACAAGTGTTGAAAATCACCATACCATATTCCTACCCCAAGAAAGAAAGAAAACCCACTGCGGTGCATCCAAACAAGCTCCTGAAATGGAGAAAACCCTCTACCTTCCTAGGATGGTAGCCAACATCCCCCTTTCCTTATTCCCCCAAAAATAATACAAAGAAAAAGCCTAAATATTTTTCCTTAAAATAATTAAAATAAATTAGAATAATTTTGTATAGCCATTAAAAATGACAAATTCAATATTTCCTAAAAAAGTCAAAATGACCTATTCAAGCTACATTAAAAAGTAATAAAATTCATCTTTACAATAAATTTTTGAACTTTGAAAATAATTAAATACAAAAATAACACAATGAACACAACTCAGGGTCACAAAACAAATGACATGAGATCTTGGTCACTTTTGATCAAGATGATTCGATGTATGAGTTATTAGAACAAATCTCCTTGCTCTATTGTTTAGAGTGAGATGGGTAAAATGGTCTTGATATCCTCCACCTCTTCACTGGATTGACCTATAATCTTACAAACTTAATGCACACATTAAATATCATCATGAAAGACTATAGCACAAGTGTTAAAATATATGATTACACTATTCATGAGCATGAGCATGTAAAACAATGGGATACAATATGATATCATAAGAAAAACTTAAACTATAATTTATGCACTTAGTACTCATCATCATTATGTTTTACTTTGAATAGAGATTTGTGGAGGACTCTTCTTACCCTTTGAAGACTCCTTCCTCCTCATTGGAGTAAGTTTTTCCTTTGTCCAACATTTCCATGAGTGATTCCCTTAAGCTCTTCATGGTCTCCATTGATTAAGAAAGGCTTGTTATATCAACTTCTATAGATTATAGAACCTTGCTTTAGCCTTCATTAATTCATCTTCTTGTGTCATGCTTCTCAACTCACTTCTCTACCTATGGGATTTAATGTCTCTTTGTAAAGGTAAATTACATCTTCCACTTTCTCTTAATGCAAGTATGAATTGCAAAAATAGTCATAGCAACTCCCACAAAGGAAAGAAATTGCTTTGATACCACTTGATCTATAAATTACAATAGATATTCCATTTGATATTTCACCAATTAGATATTTACTAGAGGAAAAGAAAGATTGAAATGGACTAAATAAGAATTAGAAACAAATGAGAGAAATGAGCACCACCATGAAAGTTAAATATGGATATACCCTAGATGAACCCATAAATGAGTGAAAACTCTAGCAAAATGGGAGCTTCTACTCACTTAAAATCTTCACTCCGATGACAATACAAATGGGTGAGAATTCTTGAGCAACTTATAAACAAACATGAATCAACTTTAATTCAAAATTTTAAGACCCCCTAATTAACTCTCCCAATCTAATTGTTATTCTTACTTGCTTATAACTATAAACTTGGAACTTGATAATTGATAGGGAGGACTATGGACAGGAAAACCTATCTTATTTGAAACACTCCAAGACCTATGTCATACCCAAGTCTCCCTACCAATTCAAGTGCTCTTAGACATTTTCTACCCAAAATGCCTAATTCAAACTAATTAGTCTCATATAGAGGTGAAAGGCCTACTAGTCTGTTATTCTCAATACATACACTACCTTCTTGGTGTGGGGCATTCTTCTTTGTCCTCACTATTTCCAAGATTCTCCATTCCCAAGGCTTACAGCCTTCTTGAGCCCGTTATTAGCCCCTCCTCTTTTGGGTCTAGGGTTCTAATTGCTTGGTGCTTAATTCCTCCTACTCTGTTTTCACCCCTACCTCTTCTTAGACTACAACTTGCATACCTAGCTGGGCTATGGTAGAGTTCGCCTAGGACAATTTCCTATTGTCTCTCATTGGCAATCCAACCATTACCATAAAAAGAAAAACAAGACGTAAGATCTCTGCTTGATGGAGCTCCATGACTGTACAAAGGAATTGCAGGGACATCAAGACAAAGACATTTTGTACAAATAGAAACAAAATAACAGAAGTGAAACTAACTACTGTACTTTAGATCAAATTATGTAAAAATGCTACAGAAATGCACGAACAAATCAAATTGTCAATATTGGATTTATGAGAGTTCTCCTTCTTACAATCAATGTCTGTTCTCCAAAACTTTCAAAAACTTCCAACCTCTTTACAAAAAAACCAGCTTTTATATTATTCAACTTTTTCAGTTATCGGATAGTTAGGTTTGTTTTCTATCCATCCAGTTAGGTTTTCTTTACTAACTATTTGGTGTTCTCCCCGTGGCTGGCTTATTTGTCTTTGTATGTTCATACAATCCATATAGTTAGACTACACATAGTGTTGAACCATCGGCATGAATCTGTCGGCTAGACTTACTACTTTGGTGGAACTCTGTTTCAATTATTCTCCATTGGTAACACATACACTATCGGCAAACTTAAAACTCCTCCTGCCGACGCACCAACTCTCTTCGATGAATGGTCAACTTCACCTTTGACTACTTCGTAAATCCTTCGCTGTGATATATACCCATCGATAGCACATTCTCCTCAGCTCCTGATAACACACCTCACATTGATAGGCCTAACAACAAACTTCATCTTTCGGCCAGACTTGATTCGTCGGCCTAACTTTAAGCGAGTTTCCCGATCTCCCATCTCACCGATGTCTTCTCATATGCAACTGTTGACTCCCTACCACTGTTTCTCCTCACCGCCACTGTCGGTCACCACTCTATTGAATCAAATGCGCGTTCACCTCTATTGAACCAAATGAACCTGTTAAACTTCCAGTATGAGGTTCAACAGTTCAAACGCTAGGCTCAAACATGGGCGCCAAGCTTATTCATCGATCTCGCTCCTTCCCTTAGAAAATCAAAAAGAACATCACACCAAAAATGTGAAAATATTATACATGAGCGCTAAGCTCTTGGTGCTCCTGCACCCATACTCCCCCTGCACAGAAAGGGTCAAGTCACCTCCAGGGACAACAAGGCAAAATCAATGCCTCACGTCTTGAACTCCGGACTCTGCAACCTAGGTAGCCTCTGCTTTAGGCAACTATTTCCACTTGATCAGATGCTCCATGTACATGCCATGTCTGGTCTGTTTCTATACTCAAGAATCCATAATTCTCTCAGCCTGTGGTTTGAGTGTAGGTGGCAAAGTCACATCACTCACTGTCTATTCAGTCTCTGAACTAGATCGACCTGTTTGCTGAATGAGGACCTTTATAAGGTACTAGGTCCTGAACATTGAACACTGGTGAAATTGCCAAGTCTGCTGGCAAATCAATGCTATAGGCATTTTTGCCATACTTGACCAGAATTCTGCAAGGACCAATCCATCGCATCTGTAGTTTAGTTGGCATCCCTTTCTGCAATCTGGCTTTGTTCAAATGAAACCATGACTAAATCACCAACTTCAAATTGGACATCCCTCCTGTGTGCATCTACCCTATCCTTGATTTTCTGGGTATTCTCCATCAATGTCTTCTTTACCCGTTCATGTATCTCCCTTCATAGATTGTGCAAAATCCTCTGCATGACCACTTCTATATTCCATGTCTCCAAGATGTCAGAGTTCACATACACCTCGAGGGTGCATTCCATACACTATCACAAATGGACTTTTGCTAGTAGTTCTATTCACACTGTCATTATAGGCGAATTCTGCCTGATAAATAACTTCATCCCAACTCTGTCCATATTCCTTTTGTCAGACACCTTAATAGGTTGCCCAATGTCCTGTTCACCACTTCTGTATGGCCGTCTGTCTATGGATGATATGCTGATCCAAAAGACAGATTTGTTCCTAGCCTTTGCTATAAAGTTTTCCAGAAATGTCCCATGAACTTAGCATCTCTATCAGACACGATGCTTGGTGGAAGTCCATGAATCCTTATGACCTTTTTGAAAAACAAATGAGCTATATTGACTGGCATCATGAGTCACCTTATAGGGAATGAAATGACTCATCTTGCTAAATCTATCAACAACTACAAAAATACTATCAAAACCAGTCTTAGTCTTTGGTAGACCAACTACAAAATCCATACACAATCCCATGGTCTAGAAGGAATGGGTAGTGGTTGATACAGTCCCGCATTTGAAGAAGTTCCCTTGGCCTTCTGACAGATGATACACTGCTCTACATACTTTTTGACATCTTTGTGCATCTTCGGCCAATAGTAGAACCTCTGGACTAATTCCAATGTTTTGTTCAGACCAAAATGTCCACTCAAACTACCATTATGCTTCTCCTGTATGAGATTTTCTCTCATGGATCCTTTTGGTACACACAACTGTCCACCTTTGAACAACAATCCCTGCTGCAAAGTGTAATCTGCAAATTCACTATGAAAGTGATTTTTAAAGTCTTGATAGACCTTGTATGCTTCAGCAAAATCTTCATCCTCTTTGTAAAGGGCTGTGAACTCTTTCATTCCTATGCTTCTTAATTGCAACTCTTGCATTGTGAGCAGCCTCCTGCTTAAAGCATCTGCTACTTTGTTGAGTTGTCCCTTCTTATGCTTAATTGTGAATGTGTAAGACTGCAAGTACTCCATCCACTTGATATGCCTATGGCTCAACTTATCTTGTGAGTTCAGAAAACTCAAAGCTTGATTATCTGTATATACAACAAATTCCTTAGGTAGGAGATAATGCCTCCATTTTCTAAGTGCCTGGACTAGAGCATAGAGCTCCAAGTCATATGAAGAGTATCTACTCTTTGCTTCATTTAGCCTCTCACTGAAAAAGGCTACTGGTCTATTCTCTTGGCTGAGTACTGCAATATTGCTAGCATCACATTCTAAAGTGAATAACTTATCAAAACTAGGCAGCACTAACACTGGCTGTGTGGCTACTTCTTCCTTCAACAATTCAAAACTCTTATCAGCTGCTTGTGTCCACTGAAACTTTTTTTTACCCCACCTTTGATTGTATCAAGCATGGGTGCACAAATAGCACTGAAATTCTTTATGAATTTTCTATAAAACCGAGCTAAGCCATGAAAATTTCTCACCTCAGTTGCTGCTCTGGGAGTAGGCCAATTCAATATGGCTTCTACCTTTGACTTGTCCATCTTCACTTCTCCTTTGGACAACACAAAACCAAGGTATATCAATTCATGCTTCTGAATTCACACTTCTCCAAATTTATGGTTAGTTGTTCATCATGTAACTTTTTCAAAACAATATTTACACGTTCAAGATGCTCTTCTTTAGTTTGACTAAAAATTAAGATATCATCTAGATAAACAACTACAAATTTACCCATATAGTCTTTGAGGACTTCATTCATGAGCCTCATGAATGTGCTGGGAGCATTCAATAGACCAAATGGCATAACAAGCCATTCATACAGTCCTTCTGTGGTCTTGAAGGCTATTTTCCACTCATCACCTTCCTTGATTCTGATCTAGTGATAACCACTTTTCAGGTCTATCTTGGTGAAGTATTTAGCCCCTCCTAAAAAGTCCATAAGATCTTCAATTCTGGGAATTGGAAATCTATACCTTATGGTGATCTTATTGATAGCTCTGGAGTCTGTGCATAGTCTCCATGTTCCTCCTTTCTTTGGTGCCAATACTGTAGTCATCGCACAAGGACTTGTGCTTTTCCTAATCAATCCCTGGTCAATCAATTCTTGTACTTGTCTGGCTATCTCCTTATGTTGTTCTGGAGTCATCTTGTAAGGAGCATTGTTAGGCAGAGATGCTCCTGGAATCAAGTCTATCTGATGGCTAATAGTTCTTTGTGGAGGTAGTGTTGCTGGTGTTCCTTCAGTAATTATGTCCTTATACTACTCCAGTATAGTCTGCACCTCTTTTGGGACCACTACCTTTTTGTCTTTTTGCTCCCCCTTAGGTTTCACTATGATAGCATAACCAATACCATCCTCCTTAAGAGTGTTCAAAAACTCTTTACCACTCACAATTAAGACATTAGGACTTTTAGTCTTACCTGCTTCTTCATCTTTCAATGACTGAATTTTATAGGTAACACCATCTTTTTGAAAAGAATATGCATTCTTCTCAATATCATGTATGGCCTTTTGCTCATACTGCCATGTTCTGCCCAATAGGAGTTGACATGCATCCATGGGTAGGATATCATAGAGTACCTTGTATTTGTATCCACCTATACCAAACTCTACCCAAGTTTGCTCATTGACTATCACATGCTGACCTTTATTTAACCATGTGACTCTATATGGATTTGAATGAGGTATTCTTTGCAAATTTAATTTTCTAACTGCTTCATCAGACACTATGTTATCAGTAGACCCTGAGTTTATGATTACTTGACATACCTTATTCATAATCTTGCATCTGATTCTGAATAAAGCTCTCCTTTGGCTTAGTTCAGCTTTCATCGGTTCTTTGATCAAAGTTCTCCTTATCATGATGTTCTCTCCCACTTTTGAGGTTAGACTAACTTCAGGTGATTTGTTGCTTGAAGCATCATCTTGTACATAATGATTTATTTTATCAACTCCTTGAGAAGAAGATGTGCCCTTATCAGGACACCTATATGTTGGATGGCCTAATTGACCACAATTGTAGCATTTCATAGTGGCAAAGTAGGATCCTCTACCTGATCCTCCTGATCTTCCTCTGTTAGATCCCCTTCCTTGGTAGTTTCCTCTACTACTAGTCTCTCCACTCTGCTCCGTGAGTTTGGATTCTCCTTGGGACCTTTGATCAGTGTTCCTACCACCATAATTTCCTCTTCCTCTGTTGTCTCTACCTCTTCCTCTTAATCTGCTGTTTGATTCTTGTTTCTTCTTGCTCTTCTCCTCTACCTTGAGTGCTAGCTGATAGCATTGATGCACTATTGTAGGGCTGAATAAGTTGATTTCCTCTTGAATACCCCACCTCAAACCATTTAGGTATCTTTCTATTTTTACATTTTCATCCTCCATCACCTTAGACCTCAAGCACAATTTTTGAAACTCCTTAGTGTATGCATTGACATCTAATTCTCTTTGTTTCAAATTTTGTTGTTTCTTGTACAACTGGATTTCATAATCCTTAGGCATGTAGACTTCTTTGATTTTAACCACCATTCCCTTCCAAGTAGCTATAGGTTTCTTTCCTTCTTTTTCTCTTTCTGTTTGAACAAATTTCCACCATGTCAAGGCAGCTCCTCTGAGTCTTGATTTAGCCACCTTCACCTTTTGTGCTTCAGTCACTCCATCACATTCAAAGTGGTTTTCTATACCTTCTATCCATTCCATAACCAAATCAGGTTCCATCTTTCCACTAAAAAGAGGAACTCCTTCCAATGTCTTACCACTCATGGCTTTTAAGGCCTTCAAGAAAGGTTCTTCTTCCATCTTAGGATTAGGTGTGGGCTCTTCATCTTCTATAGACACACCTTTTTGCTTACCTTCAGAATCTTTAATTTTTTGACTGACTTCTTCAGTCTTTTCCATCATTACACCCAGTTTACTTTCCATTTCTGCCAATCTTTCCTATAGGAGCCTATTCTCCTCTTCTTGTTCATCAACTTTCTTTGCCAATTCTGCATTACTCACCATCTCTTTGGATGACCCTATAGACTCACTCAAACTTGGTGATGACATACAACTTCTTCTATTCCAATCTAAGAATAGCCCAAATCTTTAACTCGCTCTGATACCAATTTGATAGGGAGGACTATGGACAGAAAAACCTATCTTGTTTGAAACACTCCAAGACCTATGTCATACCCAAGTCTCCCTACCAATTCAAGTGCTCTCAGACATTTTCTACCCAAAATGCCTAATTCAAAGTAATCAGTCTCATACAGAGGTGAAAGGCCTACTAGTCTGTTATTCTTAATACAGACACTACCTTCTTGGTGTGGGGCATTCTTCTTTGTCCTCACTATTTCCAAGATTCTCCATTCCCAAGGCTTATAGCCTTCTTGAGCCCGTTATTAGCCCCTCCTCTTTTGGGTCTAGGGTTCTAATTGCTTGGTGCTCAATTCCTCCTACTCTGTTTTCACCCCTACCTCTTCTTAGACTGCAACTTGCATACCTAGCTGGGCTATGGTAGAGCTCGCCTAGGACAAGTTCCTATTGTCTCTCATTGACAATCCAACCATTACCACAAAAAGAAAAACAAAACATAAGATCTCTGCTTGATGACCCTCTATGACTGTATAGAGGAATTGCAGGGACATCAAGACATAGACATTTTGTACAAACAAAAACAAAATAACAGAAGTGAAACTAACTACTGTACTTCAGATCAAATTATGTAAAAATGCTATAGAAATGCACGAACAAATCAAATTGTCAATATTGGATTTATGAGAGTTCTCCTTACAATCGATGTCTGTTCTCCAAACCTTTCAAAAAGTTCCAACCTCTTTACAAAGAAAAACCAGCTTTTATATTATTCAACTTTTTCAGTTATCGGATAGTTAGGTTTGTTTGCTGTCCGTTCAATTAGGTTTTCTTTACGAACTATTTGGTGTTCTCCCCACGGTTGGCTTTTTTTCTTTGTATGTTCATACAATCCATACGGTTAGACTACACATAGCGTTGAACCATCGGCATGAATCTATCAGCCAGACTTACTACTTCGGTGGAACTCTGTTTCATTATTATCCATTGGTAACACATACACTATCGGCAAACTTAAAACTCCTCCTGCCGATGCACCAACTCTCTTCGATGAATGGTCAACTTCACCTTTGACTCCTTCGTAAATCCTTCGCTGTGATATCTACCATTGGTAGCACATTCTCCTCAGCTCCTGATAACACACCTCACATCGATAGGCCTAACAACAAACTTCATTTTTCGGCCAGACTTGATTCGTCGGCCTAACTTTAAGCGAGTTTCCCGATCTCCCATCTCACCGATGTCTTCTCATATGCAACTGTTGACTCCCTACCGTTGGTTCTCCTCACCACCACTATCGGTCACCACTCTATTGAACCAAATGAACCCGTTGAACTTCTAGTATGAGGTTCAACGGTTCAACACTAGGTTCCTCCATTCGGTAGCGCTCACTCTGTTGAACCAAATGAACCTGTTGAACCTCCAACATGAGGTTCAACGGTTCAACGCTAGGCTCAAACATGGGCGCCAAGCTTATTCATCGGTCCCATTCCTTCCCTTAGAAAATCAAAAAGAACATCACACCAAAAATGTGAAAATATATACATGAGCGCCAAGCTCTTGGTGCTCTTGCACAAATAATGCACTTAAAAACTAATCTAAATCCCAATTGCATGCCTTCTTAATGCTTAAGATTGCTCCATTTGTGTTCATAGTGGATTATTATATCATTACAAGAGAGAAGGAAGTTGAAAAGAAGAAGAGAAAGAAAGAATTCAAATAAATTAGAATGCCATGGAACATCTTCTAAGCATGTGACATTTTTGCCACTTTTGTAAAGAGGCAAAAATGAAATCATTATAGTCATGATTAATTCAAAATAGTCGAGATGAGTTTACCACCTATGGGAATTGACAAATTTGTCACATAAACTAGAATACTTAGATTCATCTAACTCATTTTTTTCCTTGAAGTTTGTATGAAGATGCCCCATACCACCTTGTAGCACATTCTATATCTTGCTAGTGCATGTCTCGTACTCTAAAAGCTCTTCAAACCATTGCCACAAAGTAAAACCAAAGTCTTTTATAGATCAAATTTTGATTCTCACTCAAGATCTAGTCCAAGGGTGAATATTAATGTGACATGGATTGATTGTCCAAGCTAGCTATGAATAATCAAATTTTGTGATTGCTTAAAAGCAACAATTTCTTTGACATCTATTGGAATATGCATTATGGGCTATCACAATTTGTCCATGTATTATTATTCACTAATTTTTTAATATTAAGAAATGATTTTTGAATATCAAGAACTACTATTAATTGCATCAAATAAAAAATAATAAGTGTGATTTTTTTAAGGCACTACCCCAAATCCCACCCTTACACCGAGCCTTTAATCAACTTGTTTGCCTTTGAATTATTGTGCTTGTGATGCAATGTCAACTTTTTCTCTTTAAAGTTCATTAAATTTTTTTTTTTAATACATTTGTGCTAGACTTTGTCTCATTCACAACTCATGAAATTATCTTTGTATTTACTTATGGGGTTTCCATATCAGTTGTTGATTTTTATAACCCTCATTTGAGCTTCTACAAGATTAGTTAATCTCTTTAAACATTGTCATTTGTAACCATGACTCTTGAAATTACTATAATTCATTTCCTGTATCTCTATACTAATTTGGGGTTCTTTTAACTTTACAATATACATTTGAGTCTCCTTTTTCCAATATGTATGAATTATTCTCTTTTTGAAAATTCCAACCTGTATGAATTATTCTCTATTTGAAAATTTTAATAAACATATTTCTATTAAATTACATATTAAAATTTTTAAAATCAATTTGAATGTATTTTGCAATCAAAAAATTCTAAACTCTCAACAACCACCAAATTTAAACTAGATGCAAGTATTAGCCATGTTGAATAAGTCATATAAAATGTTTTTCTAATGCACATAGTTAAATTTTTAAAAAGGCGAGTAATAAATTTTACTTGCACAAATAAAAGTGACATTAATAAATAATTTATTCAATATCAACATCATTTTATTGTTAAGAAACTTTTCTTTCAATCTACTAAAATTATATATCAATCTATTAAAACTATAAAACAATGATGTTCAGATAGGGGAGGACTCATTAGTCATGTATCCTAATTTTACATTTTTCATGTTTCTAAATGGTGAGTTGAATTTTTTGTGAAGACAAGTTGTAGGTGAGTTAAGAGCTTAAAACTATTGTTTGCAGTTCTAGATATTAATAATGTAATCACATCAGCTGCTAAGTTGTTTGAAAACACCCTATAAAAAGTTAGTCAAAAACACGTACATAAAGATATATATATTATTGATCACCTTACATATCACCATAATGTTTCTTTGATATTACTTTTAAAATAGATGCTTTTCATCCATTTATAAGTACAAACATAACTACATTGTTCAACTTCAAGAAAATAAAAAGACGAGGACGCTTGCTTTACAAATACTGAATATGTTATACTAGCACTTGCACCCATTGGAGGTTCAAGGAATACGCCGATAGGAACAACCGACGAGTTTGAAAATTTCCTGGCGTTTTTTTAACGGCGTGAGACAATTCCGACCACTATAATGCTCACATATAAAAGCCTATCGGCTAATTACATGAGTTGATTCTTGTTTTCTATGGTTGTCTTTACAACTGTTTCCTACTGTATATGCTATTTGTGTACTCCTTTCTTGTATTTCAGGGGCACCCTGTTATTAGGGCTGTTCTTTGTTGGTGCTGCTATATTCATTTATGGCTTTTGAGTAGCCTTTTGTAACTGCATTCCTTCATGTACTCAGCATTATTGAATTATAAAAAATACAAACATAACTACTATTACTATCAATACTTTGAATCTAATAAATTAGATGGGTAGTACAAATTCACGAAGTAGAGATCTGATCTTATTAGAATTGCACAACTTCAAAGAACACTGTGTTTTCAGCGACTGAAAAGACGTTACAGGAAAAGAGTTTGTCCCCTTGTGAGATTAGTCAGTTGAGTTTCCACAGCAATTAGGAAGAATAAAATAAAGGCAAGGTTGATGTCATTTTCGAATTAGATGGGGATTGAATGCCTGAAACCATTTCCAACAGATTAAGACAGGCAGTGGGGTTAGTGCTTATTGTGTCATCTCAATGAGGTAGATAGCTGAAGTTTTCAGATTATAAAGTGGGCTTTTCCGTTATCATGTGTGAAGTGACTATTTTTTTTAAAAAAAATATTTTTATATTAGCATTTGTAGTGGAAGGTGTATTATCTATGACAATTGCAATTTAAAATATTATGTCTTTAAATTTGAAAGTAGAATATAGGTCAACAAGATGCATAACATTTTATAAGAGGTCTTAAGTTGAGTCATAAGTAATCTATAAAAAATTGATATAACAATCAAAAGTAGTTGCTAATTAGTCTTTAAATAAAGTTTATTGACTTGCTAATCTAAGATAAAGTCTCAAAATTAACTAAATATTTGAAAAATTGTTGGAAAAGGTGCTATGTGGATCCTTTATAAATCTTAATACAACATTAACTAGTGACTCTTGACATGACTCATCATAGCAATCATGGACATTATATAGAATAATATGTAGAAATCTAATCTTACTCCTTAATATAAATAAAATCCAAGATGGAAAATGAAAACTTATGATTTTTAATGTGTATATTTAAAACCCCAAAGCTATATTAATTTAAAAGTGTGTAATAGATGATTTAGCTTGTGAGTTGTGGTGTTAGAGAAAGGGAATTTAGAGGAAGTGTTGTCAATGACGAAGGAGCTTTTCTTCAATGACCAGATTTGGCCCCTACATTTGCGTCCTTGACTTCGCTAGGGTAAAGGAGAATTAAGATGCCAAAACAATGATATCCAATCACAAAGACATGTTTGCTAACAACAAAATGATCAAGAGAATAAATCACAACAAAAAGTGAGGTGGAATGTCAAGATCATCTCTGAGTTGGTCATAAATGGCTCCCTAGTAGTTGGGGTGAATATTTTGAGTAGTCTAAAGGCGCTGGAAAAGAAAAAAACATAGACTATTGACAATCTCTCTCTCAAACCCCTCATTTGTTCTTTACCGCTACAAGGACAATCTTCTATGGAGCATGATAGTGATCCACGAAGCCACACTTCTCTTCCTCTTAGTCCACTTGTTTTAGACATGTGGCCCACGCTTGATGTCTCTATCCCACCTACTCCCTTAGATGACGCTCATCCTCCCACATCTTTTCCCATTTGATTCTCTTAATGACATTTTTGACTTTTATGACATGAGCCCATCCATCCATTCCATTTCTCAAATCTTAGTAAATCCTTGTCTTCTTGCACTTCTTTCTATGATCTTATGTATGACCTTCCTTTTGTTCTTGAGTATTCTTTGACTTTTGTTTTTGATTATTCTCCCACTCCATTTTATTATCATTCTCTAAAAAATTTCCTTGAGGACATTGTTGGCCATAACAACATCAATGAATATTTTCCCTATGTCACATTGAGCCAATTTAACCCTTGTGCTCCTACATCTTCTTCCTCTAATGATTCAAATCTTGTTACACCCATTTCTTCTTCACCATCCATTAATCATGATCCCAATTTACCGTTTGATGATGTCTCCTATGATACGACATGTGGCTTTCCTTTGACTTTCTACATTGTTGATGATATTACTCTTCCACATGATCCTATTTTATCTTCTAAAGATACCTAGGACATCATCTATTATGATACCAACACAAACCTCTACATTTCTTTTTCCATGACTTCCTTTATTCTTTCAGTACCACATGTTTCTATACCTTGCACTTTTCCTTCACTTTGAACAATAATTCTCCATTTACTCCTCCCATAGACATACCTCTTCCATATCTATCACTCTCTTTAACTTCTCCTTTCTTTAACCATAATCCTCTAGATCAAGTCATAAATACCCCCATTCTTTCTTCTTGTACCACTACCACCCCACTTTACATTCTAATTATCTTGATACTTCCATCCCACCCACTTCTATACCTATAAATCCTCTACGTAACACTTCATAATCTTTTGCTCATGTATTGATTGCCCCATCATTCTTAATACATTATTCCATGTCATGTGTGAATAATTGTGATTTAACATTTTATTAGGAAGACCAGTCCCAAACCAATCACATGAATAGGGGAGCTACATAATCTTAACTATTCTTTAATTCAAGTACACATGGCCTACAAAGTTCCTTTCATACTGATATTTAAATGGTAGGATTAAGGTTCCATCAACCTAGTAAATCCTATGCCACTTAGATTATTGTAGATGCATTCATAAGGGATGAAGGTTTCGTAGAGAATGGTAATTATTATTTACTATTAACAATAATTAGTTATTTACTGGTACTGGTTTACTATTTACCGATAGAAGAGCATCTTTTACTTTCGAAATGTAAATAGGTGAGAAAGTCAAACTAGGCACCCAAGTTGGTGTGGCTACTCTTGGGGTGTTATGAAAAATCTAAGAAGGGATCTTTGCATGGCTATTGTTAGTTAGTTATGATGTGTTGTAAGGAATCTTTTATTATTAGGCAATTATGACAAATTAGGTGCCCAAGATAGAGAGTTTAATAGTAGGTAGATATGACAAGCTATAAGAGGTTGCAAGAGATTATGTTTAGCATGTTGATTGGATTCCAAAAATGAGGTGTTAGATTTTTCCCAAGTTTGGATGCCACATCTCTTGTATTCCCATGAAGTATGAAATATTATTTATATAGGTGCTTCAAGAGGTAGAAGTTAGTAATAAATTTTAGAGGTACAAAGGTACAATTATATTGAAGACACAAAAGGTTTTAATGGATATTGTTTCATTATACTCTTGTTTTAAAGATAAAACAATCTTGGCATCTTTTCCTTGGTGAAATTTTTTTCCCGAAAGGGTTTCTTCATGTCATATTCTATGTTATGTGATGTTTTCATGGTGTTGTTGATTTATTATTTTGCTAGTTTAATTTATAATACCTTTTTGGAATTCTACAATTAAGAAATATTTGGATGAATGGGTTTTCACAAACATTAAGTCCTAATTTCATATTTGTAGTCTTGTTTTCATATTTCTATTTGTAGTGGTTTTACCTTTTATTCCTAAAATTTTGTATTAGAGCCTAGCTAGCTTTGCTCCTATTGTTGGAAGGGAAAGATTTTTTGAGCTATAGTGCGGGTTCTATTTAATTTTATTTTGCAAATTTATGTGTGGAAGCCATGGATGCATCTATATCTTAGTTGGATATTGAGAAGTTTTGGTGGAACTAACTATGAACTTTGTGGAAGTTGAAGATGGAGCATCTCCTTATACAGAGAGATCAATGGATAGTTGCAACAAAGAAAAATAAGCCTAATAAAATGGATCAAGGTGAGTGGGAAAAGAGGGATAGGAAATCATGAGGAACAATAGGGTTTTGTCTTGTAGAATATGTCCTATTAAATGTTTTAGAAGAGAAAACTACATCTTCCTTATGGACATGGATATGTGAAATCTACCAAGGTAAAAGTCTTATGAATAAGTTATATTTGAAAATAAAATTGTTTTCTATAAAAATGAAAGAAGATGAATCAATTGTAGAGCATTTAAATTCATTTAATTTGATTTTGATTTAATTAGCATCTATAGATGTTAAGATAAGTTAGGAAGATAAGTGCATTATGCTTCTATGTTCTTTTCTTAAGTCATGGGAGAATATCATTCTTGCTATTAGTGTTAGTCTTATAGATACCATGATGGATGCTCTTGTTGCAAATTTGTTGTCATAGAAAATGAGGAAGAAAACCACTATTGATAGCTCAATGGATGCTCTTCATGTTAGGGCAAGGTCCAAAGAACGAGGTGGATCTAAAGGAGATCAAAAGGGGCCTAAAGAGAAGTTTAAAGGCTAGTCTAAAAATCTTAAAAAGAATAGAGTGATGTGTTAGAATTGTGGTAAAAGGGGACATGTGAAGAAGGAATGTAGAAACAAATAGAAACAATAGGATTCCTCCAAGGAAAATTCCTCAGAATCATGTGATGAAGCCTTAATTCTTTCTTGTAATAATATGTATAATTATCACTAGTTGGTTGACTTAGGATGCATGTATCACATGAATCCACATAAGGAGTGGTTCTCATATCAAGAATATGATGGTGGGGAAGTATACCTTAGGGACAACAATTCACATCCTATTGTTGGACATGGAAATGTACAATTGTGTTTCAATGATGGAATGATAGAAACTCTTCCAGATGTTTTACATATTTGTGGATTAGCAAGAAATTTAATTTATGTATCAAAGTTGAATGATTCAAGAATGCATATAACTTTTGATAAGGTTGGTTGCAAATTGATGAGAGGAAACTTAGAGGTAGAAAAAGGCTCAAGAATGGGAACCTTGTTTAGGCTAAATGCCACTACTATTTGTAATTTAACCAATGTAATTGAAAAATCTAAAAATACATGCATGTTCTGGCACTGTAAAATTGTGCCACATAAGTGAAAAAGGTTTAAAAACCATTATCAATAAAAGGTTGGTTTATGGTTTCTCTTATTTTATTGAGTATTTTGATTTTTGTGAGCATTGTGTGTTTAGGAAAAAGAATAGATCATCAATTCCTTCAAGAAAATATAAAGCAAAGAGTATATTAGAAATAATTCATTCAGATGTGATTGCTATTGTGGATGTTGGTTCCATTAGAAAATATTGATATTTTATGACCTTCATTGATGTGCTTCAAGGTCTACCAGGATTTAATTTATGCAACATAAATCTAAAGTTTTCACTAAGTTTAAAGAATTTAAAGCCTTAGTAGAAAAATAATCAGTGTAAGATAAAGGTTTTGGGATCTGACAATGGAGGGGAATATTGTTCTAAGGAATTCGATGAGTTTTGCAAGCATGTAGTTATAATTAGGAAAAAGACTACTCCGTACACACCTCAATAGTATGGGGTGGCAGAAAGGATGAGTTGAATCTTGATAAAGAGCCAAAAACATGTTAAGTGGTGCATACTTGGATAAATGATTTTGGACATAAGTTGTGAGTACTTCTTGTTACTTGCTTAATAGATCTCCTTGTACAACTCTTGATTCAACACCATATGAAGTGTGGATAGGTAAGAAACCTTCTAGTTTACATTTAAGGGTTTTTGGTTGTGAGATGTCTGTTCATGTGCCTAAACAAAATCAAACTAAGATGGATCCAAAAACATAGAAATGCATCTTCATTGGATATGGTGAGAATGTTAAAGGTTATAATAATTGGAATACACTAACCTTTAAATTTGTCTTTTCTAGAGATGTTATTTTTAGGGAGCAAAAATCTATTTCTATTCATGAACAACAAAAAGAGAAAGAAGGGAAAAAGACAATGCATTTTGAATTGAAGCAAGAATATTCACATGTGGAAGAAAATAATAATGTATTTGAGGATGGGGAGGAAGAAGAGGGTTCAAGTGGGAGTTCCAAGATGGATGACCTTGAAGAGGTTGATCATGTATAAGAATGATAGGAAAAATCCCATACTCTAGCTTTGAGAAGATCCACAAGACAATGAAATATTTTATATAGGTATAGCCCACTAAATTTCCACTGTGTATTTTCTTTGTTAAGTATTGATGATGAACCTAGATCTTACAAGGAAGATACTCTTTCAGATGATAGTGAGTCTTAGAAGCAATCCATGCAAGAGGAGATGATGGCATTATAATCGAATGACAACAGAGATCTTGCTCATTTTCCCAAAGGAAGGAAAGCCATTAGTTGTAAATGGGTCTATAAGAAGACATTTGGATTAGATGGTTCATTGGAGAAGTACAAGGCTAGACTGGTGGCCAAGGGTTACTCCTAGAACATGAGGGAGTTGATTTTGGTGAAATTTTCTCTCTCATTGCTAAATTATCCTCAATTAGATTTATTTTATCCATAGCTACTACTAATGATTTTGAAATTGAGAAAATGTATGTTAAAACTACATTTTTGCATGGGGATTTGGAAGAGAAAATTTATATGTAATAACCTAAAGGTTTTTAGATAAAAGGGAAGGAATACTTTATTAAAAATTAAAATAGTCTCCTTATGGTCAAAAAATCACCCCAGATGTGGTATCAAAAATTTAACTCATTTTCTTTGTAAGTTAGGTTTTGTAAGAAGTAGAGAGGATCACTATGTTTACATTAGATGTATTGATGATCATATACTAATTATTTCCTTGTATGTGGATGCCATGTAATTTTTTAGTAACACCAAGGGTATGATTAGTGAGATGACAGCTCAATTTTTAGGTTCTTTCAACATGAAGGATCTAGGGTAAGCAAGGTAGATAATGGAAATGGAAATAAATAAGGATCGTGAACAAAAAAGCTTTGGTTGTCTCAAAGAAAGTAGGTTAATATTATTTTGCATAGACTTAATATGCAAGGCTATAAGCCAGTTAGAATTTTGTTACTAGTTGGCACTAAGATTAATTTAGATATGTGTTCCAGGTAAATGCAAGAAGTTGTGTCCACTTAAGGTGGAAGTTTCAGAGTTAGAAAAAAATCTGAAATCGGATAACTAAAAACAGGATCCCATTTCTACAAAATGGGATCCCATTTTAGATTGGGATCCCAAGCCTAAAATCTAGAATGGGATCCCATTCGTTAGTGGGATCCCAAACCTAGAACCAAAAAATGGGATCCCATTTCACAAAACGCAATCCCATTTAGAACGGGATCCCGTTTTTTGAAAGTATTAATTTTTTTTTAAAAATGGCTGCAACCCCATTTTTCCCAATGACAGGCGACAGTTGAGAACAGGACCCTGAGTTGAGGAAGATGATTTTCACCATCAAAACATCATGTAAGTGGATTTTTCCACTTTTACAATTTGCCAATGAATCTTTTGAAGTTTTCCTTTCTTTTTCTAGTGTAAAATACAATCAAAATTTAAAATGTAGACTGTTATTTAGGGTTTCTATTTATGAATTCAATAACTGTAGTTTGACATTTTAGTTGTAAAATACAATTGAAATTTTGAAAGACTATATCATATAAAAGGATAGAATTTGAACAAACTATCAAAATTTTGTTTAAATTTGAGAATTGAATAGCTATATTTAGACATTTTAGCTATAAAATACAATTGAAAATTTGAAAATACTGTATCATATGAAAGGAGAGATTTTGAACAAACTGTCAAAATTTGATTTCAATTTGAGTGTTGAATAGCTGTATTTAGACATTTTAGTTGTAAAATACAATTGAAATTTTGAAACGACTATATCATATGAAAGGAGAGATTTTGAAAAAACTGTCAAAATTTATATAGCATTGGGATGATATATATATATATATATATATATTTGGTTTTTATAAAATTTACTTATATCAATGTATGTCATTATTTTTTAAAGGCATTATTGAATAGGTAACTGTCATGTAAAAAAATTACAACAAACCATAATAAAACCTTTATCACTTCCTTCATAATCAAACCTTTAGAGACAACCAACTAATCAATAATTGAGAAGATTATACATTTTTTGTGATAGCCAACTAATCAAGAATGAAATCAAGCCAACAAATGTAACTTTAGAGACAATTGTAGTTGTCCTCACTAGCTAGGTTATGCTCCTGGGATGAACATCATGATGTTAATTGTGATACGAGCCTAACCTCATTGGTAATGCTTCCCCTAATCTTAATGACATTGATGTAGGCCCCACTCATGATCCTTACGAAGATCTTGCCACCACTAACCTCTTTCATGATACCACTATCCTCACCATCTGCTTAGACCTATAATACCTTGAGCTTATTGATTGGGACCAACATGAACCTTTATGATTTGATGTTTTCCAAAATGATGAAGCCATCATGAAACTTATGAAGTGTCAAGACCACATCCCCATGGTAATCATAAGAAAGACTTTTCCACCATACTTAACACCTATGCTTATTTTGGAGAGAAAGAAGAACCCTTTAGTCCTAAGGCACCCTAGTAGGTAGAATAGCAACGTGATATAAGAAGAAACTTGTGACCGATTAAAATGATACAATAAAAATGGACACTTCCGAAGAGCTCCTCAATGACAAACTTCACCTTCCATTAGATACCACTCAGATACAAGATGACTCCCCTCTCCTTGTTGAGGATGCTATAGACATCAACCTATGAATAGAAGAGGACCCTAAACTCTCTAAGATAGCAGCTCCACTAGACCTTGACATCGAAGAAGGCATAACCATCACCCTTAAAGATTGTGCTGATTTCTTCATGTGGTCTTATGGTGATATGCCAAGAATCCATCTTTAGTCATGCATCATCTTGTGGTTCACCTCAATGCCAAACCTATTCAATAAAAGCTATGCAAAATACACCCCCAAGTAGCCCTCTTGGTCAAAGAAGAATTGTAGAAACTCTTGGATGTGGGGTTCATTCAGACTATTACTTATCCTAAATGGGTCTCTAACGTGGTCTTAGTTAGCAAGAAAACCAAGGGAAATCATGTTTGCACTAACTTTTGAGACATCAAAAAAGGATATCCTAAAGATAACTTTTCTCTACCAAACATTGATATGATCGTGGATCTCATAGCCATATATAAAATGTTATCATTAATCCATATAATATCCCTTGAAACATTTGAGTTAGACATGGAGACACTTAGATTATGGAGAGGTCTATGTAAGAAAACACCTCCTGTAGACTCAACACAAACTTATCCCTCAACCCTCTAAATTGTGACTTACATCATTTGATTACCCTGGAACACACTATAGACAACTCTATACAAATTTTGAAAAATATATTTTCTCCTAATAGAAACTTGTATATGTAGAAGCAGACTACTACATAAGATCATCTAGGATAATAACACTTGTTGTGATCTCCAACACTATGATCCATATGTACTCTTGAATTTGTTGATACTTGACTCTTGATGAAAATACATCGAATTAACTTCAAAATTTTGTGCATATAATTAGATTTGATATACTTCTTAAGGAAAGAGTTGGGACTAACAACTAAATAGAAAACAATAATTTTGCAAATAGGAAATGTGAAACAAAATTGAGCTAGAACCATCTTGACTAATAGCTTTTTCTAGCTAGATTGAATCCCTACAATCACAAGTTAAAAACAAAGCATCAAATTCTTCATTAAATTTAAATCACAAATCATCAGAATATATTCATCTTCATACTCAGATTAGTCAGGTAGGAAACTAGTAGTCAATCCTATCTCCATTATCAAATTTGGTTGCCATAGGCAACTTCACCAAATTTAGGTTTTCAAATCATGTGACATGCACAAGATATCCACCTCAAGGTAGTTTTCCAAGTCTAGTTATAGTCTTGCAGATGTTCATTATGATTCTACCTAGGTGGTATGATAGTCCATTGGTTTCTATGACATCATTCAATAGCATAGATGCTTCTAAACATTCACCCTTCATTGATATATATTGATAGTAAAATAGAGTTTTAAATTGTTCTTAAGGTTTGGGACAATCATAGTGTTAAGATAGTGCAAATTTTAAGACTATTTAGACTAATTAAATGGGCTTAGTCTCAAGCTAAATAACACACATAAGAGTTGGGACTAACAACTAAATAGACAACAATAATTTTGCAATATGAAATAGGAAACAAAATCAAGCTAGAACCATCAACTAATATCTTTTTCTAGCTAGATTGAATCCCTACAATCACAAGTTAATCAAAGCATCAAATTATTCATTAAATTTAAATCAGAAATCATTAGAATATATTCATCTTCATACTCAGATTAGTCCTAGGCAACTAGTAGTCAATCCTAGATCTCCATTATCAAATTTGGTTGCCATAGGCAACTTCACCAAATTTAGGTTTTCAGATCACGTGGCATGCACAAGATATCCACCTCAAGGTAGTTTTCCAAGTCTAGTTATAGTCTTGCAGATATTCATTATGATTCTACCTAGGTGGAATGATAGTCCATTAGTTTCTATGACATCATTCAATAGCATAGATGCATTTGAACATTCACCCTTCATTGATATATTTATTGATAGTAAAATAGAGTTTTAAATTGTTCTTAAGGTTTGGGACAATCATCTAGTGTTAAGATAGTGCAAATTAAGACTATTTATACTAATTAAATGGGCTTAGTCTAAAGCTAAATAAAACACATAAGAGTCAAATAACTAACAACTAAATAGAAAACAACAATTGCAAATAGGAAATAGGAAACAAAATCAAGCTAGTTCACCATCAACTAATATCTTTTTTCTAGCTAGATCATCCCTACAATCACAAGTTAAACAAAGCATCCTAACCTTCTTACCTCGTCATCTATCTTAAAAGTGGAAGATTTAATCATTACAAATGGTAACGATTCACTCAAATTTTCACATACTCAAACACATATCCAATTTATGAATTCATGATTGATCCAATGCTCAAACCAATGAAAGCATGACTATTGTTTGTTGACCAAGCTTATTAGTCATATTTAGTTAGAGAAATTCATCCAAAACTATTACAAACTATTTGTAGCTTTGCCATAGGAAATGTTGGATCTCCTAGAATGAGTACTTAACATCAAACCAATAGCCAACTCCATAGAAAAATTAACAAAATTGAAACCTTGGACCTAACATATATGATAACAAACCTTGAGAACAAATTCATTATGGTAGTCCTAATAGCCCTACTACTATGTACTCTAACTACTGTGACAATACAATGCTTGACTAGAATGATCTCTCTGAGTCCTTAAGAGGCATCTTTTGATATGACAGTCCTGCATATTGAAATATAATCTTGATACCAAACACCCTATGATCAAACACCATAATGATAGTCGTATATAACAAAATCTTGAGTATAGGGTCTAGTCCTATTGAGAGGGTTGTGATGTAAGATGAATGAGAGGATATCTCATAAAAATAACATGTGACCTTGATAATTTATATATGCATGCAAATCCTTTTTTACAAACCTCTAGTCTTGAAACAAAGATGCCAAAGTTTATGCCCATGACTGTCCTAGTATTTGATTGAACCTTTAACATGATTGTCTGTATAGTATTAAATTGATCTTTCTTGTCTCCCTCACTATAAGAATCAAAATTTAGGTCTCAAATGAAAATCCCTTAATTTCAATTTGAAAATTACATCTAGTTCACTATAATAGCTCTCTTACATTTTAAAGTTTGTACATGCACATGTATCTGTATGTTTAATTTAAATTTATTTCAAGTGTAATTTCTTGAAACATACATATAATTTATCTAGTTTAAATTTATAATTTATAATTTTTGAACATGTACATTATATGTTTATTTATAATTATATTCTTGATTTAATTTTAAATTTGTACTCAAGTTTGTATGTTTATATGTATATATGCAGGTTCATATCTGTTTTTATATATATCATGAATCTGGATGATATTCACTTTGATGTTGAGGACTTCCTCAAGGCACAAGGTGATCAGGCACCACCCCCACCCCCACCCCCACCTCCAGATGCCCGACCTCTACCCCCACCTGGACCCCCACCTGGAACTGACCAGGCTCGCTTGTGAGCCATAATTAATGAAAATGTGGATTCCATACAAGAAAAATTGAATTCCATTCGCAATGAACAATTCATGCCACCTCACATGATACGTTTTACAGCTTTGATGCAAAACATTGTAGATTCTATGAGGTCTATTGACTCAGACTTTGATGGATTCTAGAAATGGAGAGAGGAGAAGCACCAATTTTATGTTGATGGCCTCTCCTATAAAGATATTTTGGATCTTAAAATCACAAAAGGTCATTTAGCACAAATTTATAGACATCCCATTACAAATGAACCTATTCCTACAAATAAGAAAAGAATATCAATCAGGTGGTGTAGGCATGAAGGAATGTCTACCAATTTTTGGGATAGATGGTGGATGGTGTTTGATTATCCATCTCATGCTAATTGTGAGGTTCCTTTATATTTTTTGAGAAAATTATATTCAGAGTTTGTTATGAATAAAAAACCCAACTACTTTGATTTTAGATCATTCCAGGGTATTGGTGGTGGCATGCCACAGTAGAGGTTGGGGGCACAGGTTGATCCCCAATGACCTGTGCATGTTCAACCTCTTATTGACCCTCCTATTGCTTCCATTCCTTCGCCCTTCCATCATCGTGCAGTGGTATCCACACTAGGCACATTGAGTGCACTCTCAGGTAGCCTAGATGAGTAGACTTATATGATGGTAGCTCAGGTTAGAGACCATGGAGGAGTTGATGATGGAAGTGGTCTTAGTACCACTCCACATGTGTCAATGCCTCATACATGTATGAGTTGCAATCAGTTGTGTTATGGACATTATCAGGCAGCTACGCCTACTTTAGCTACACATGCATCATCTGATAATATGGGTGAATCATTTGTTGATTATCTATTTGCTAAGGATCATCCCACTGATCATTCCACACACACACACACACACACACACACACACATATATATATATATATATAGGTTACACACATGTTGAATTTATAATGATTTTAAACACATGTTTTTAATCAACATATAGATCAATTAAATTGTAATATTTTAACAATTGAATTGTTTGGTGTAGATGATGGCAACATGGACCATTGATCAATTTAATTTTTCATCGGTACCTGTTCATCTCGGGCACCCATTTGGGGTAGATTTTGAATGATTTATATTTTAAATAATTTTATTTACTTGATTTTAATTTGTAATTCAGTCTTGAACACGTACATTAAATATTTATGAACTGGTTCAGGGTTCTTCCACATTGAATCCTCCATCTAAGGGTGTCTCAACCTCTCCTCCATCATTGGGCATCGCACATAACACTTTTACAGTATGTATATTGTTTTAAAAAACTATATATACTTAGATTTTTCTATTTTGATTTCACTATATCTGAAAACGTGCATGTACTATTTAATATATATTAAAAATATATGTATATGCAGGTTGACACAACAATGAGGATGGGCATTGCAACACGCTTGGATAATCTAAGTTTATATCAGGAGTCGACTACATTTCAGGTTGTTAAAAAATGTATATCTATGTCTACGTGTAATATATACATGTACAAGTCTTTTGAATAGATTAAAACAAAAACTAAGTACCTATATGTACACAAGTCAATATATATATGTTTTAACCTAATTTGTACATGCATGTGCTAAGTTATAAATGACTTTGTAGGAGCTTGTCAGTGACATGTTTCATCAACACACAACACATGCAGAGCAGGAGGACAGAGGAGATGGGCACCCTGATACAGTATAATTTAAAATTTAGATTATATTTAAAGTTAATTAAAATATACATTGTGAACTTAAAGTAAATTTCTTGATAGATATATATGTTGACATGTGTTCAAAATTCTTTTTCTTTTATAGCTTGAGACATGTCATGTAGCTAAGCCTGTAGAGACATGTCCTGGAATAGAGGATGCACAACAAGTTCCTCTTATGGTATAATAATTTAAATATGATAAATTATAAATTAAATTGAATTAAATCATTTTAAAAATCATCTTACATCTAATTTCAACTTGAACTTTCTCTTGTATTAAATAGATTGATTCAAAGCATGTAGAGACAAGTCTAGGTGCACTAGAGCATGCCTCTCAACCTCACATGGTAATTTAATTTTATGACAAATTATAAATGTAAAAATTGTCATTAAACCATTTTTAATCATCTTACATCTAATTTCATCTAAATCTCTTTCTTCTACAGAGTGATTCAGGTCATCTGAGTAGTTCGCATGGTGTGAAGAGGAATCTTGATTATAGAGATAATATGTGATAGCTTATTTAATGGGCTACATAATTTGACTATTTCATGGACTATGTTATATACTGTTTGTCATGGACTTTATATATATATATATATATATATATATATATATATATATATATATGTGTGTGTGTATATATATATATATATATGTATATATATTGTTGAACATGGGACTTTGTATATTTTTTGAACATGGACCTGGACTTTATTTCATTTCACTATTTTATAGTCTCTAGAATAAAAAACTTTATTTCATTGTTGTATGTGTTTTACACTTCAAACATGCAAGTACTTTAACTATATAAAAATGCACAACATGACTTTGAACTTATATATTCCACTAGTATTAAAAATGTGCTAAAATGGTAATAAATTAACAAGGGTAAAACACCATAACTCAAAAGTGACTTTAATAGTGAGATTCATAATAATAATTTTTTGTCAAGAGTCGGTCTATTGGTGAAGTTACTAGGTTCACAAAAAAAGCTATTAGAAATCAATTTTTGTTGAGTACAAGGCCCAACACCCTAAGAGTTAAGTTTGGGGTTGAGTCCCAATGAACAGTCTATGAAAGATTTACATATTTGACAAAAAAAATATAATATCATGTTAGTCTTCAACTAATATTAGTACATGGATTGGTAAAGCTTTGAAAAAATACAATTGATTGATATTATCAAAATCACTTTTACAAAAAAAATGTTTAATATTATTAGGATCATAATAATCATACATAAAGGGTTTATCAGATGATAAAGATAACTAATGTACTCTGCTCATAAAAGGCCATGCATATAGCATTCTTAGACATATTAGTAGTCCTATACTTCATGGTCTATTGGAAAATTTAACATTTTTGTTAGGTTTATTCAAATGAAACAAATTATCTTCCTATATGATCCCCCACTATTAGACAAAACATTCCTTAACTAATTCATATGCATAAGTCATTATATGACATGGGAAAACTAGTATGAGGATAATATATTACATTTTAATCAAGATGACAAAGAATGAATCCAAAAGACCCTTTCTTTGAGAACCACACTTAGAAAATAAAATGTCTATCAATTTCAAATGGTTGATGTTACAATTTTCTTTTATGTTACAATTCTATGGTAGGACAATTAATGGTAACAAATTTATGAGTAACTATTGATATAAGTGATACTTAGCATACAACTTGCCTTGAAAGTTGATCATTACACAACACAATAATATAATTTAGTAAGACCCAATTCCTTTGACATGCTTTCATTAAGTTTTATCTTTAAATTTTCTATTTTTAGTTTGTGTAGATAAGATTTGCTTAGGCTTGGGAATCAATCTCACAACCTTCACTAGAGCACTTGTAGATGCCTTTGTTCAGATCCATAGTCACAGACCTAATCGAGATTAGGTCCACACTTGTGTGTTTGACCTAAAGAGGGAATTTATAAACTTTTTATGGAATGGAGTAAAATCTTGAGATGTGTGATCATGATGTTTTTTTAGGAATGTTTTTAAGACTTGATCACACTATATAAATTATAGTCCTTTTGAGCTCTCATTCATAAAAGAGTTTGAACACTAGGCCCAAAACATACGGTAAAATGATAGAGGTATGTATAGTTTTCCCTATTACAATGTTATAATTAAAATATATCAAGTATTATTGTGAAAGCATTACCCTTCCACAAGAAAGAGTGAACTTGGAGAGTGTTAATTTCCATCACTATATCATTAGGAAAGCACTTAATATCCTAAAGAAATGCCTCACTTTGATTTTAGAAAGGCTCATGAAGTGTAGGGTAGATGGGTCAAAGGATCTAGACTGAGGAGTGATACTAACACCCTCAACATCATGTTTCAAACCCTAGCATAAATCATAGATCTACCTAAAGATTCAACCAATATAATGAAACTTTGGAATCTATTAACTAAACATCTAGACCTTGATCATTTACTCTTAATCTATATGAAACCATTGTTATATCCTAGGTTTGTAGCTACCCATGATCATTATCCAAATAAAAACCAAATCTCAAATGTGTAATTTGAATCACAACAAAATCTATATGTCAAGGTGCACTTGGGTCTCAACATAAGTTTAATGTATATATACCAAGCCATGTGGGAAAAGTGCATGGTAGGGTATATGTGATAGAGACACATATGATCATCATTGAGGATGATATTTTCCTCAACCTAGATATTTTATTGGTGAAAGGATGCATACATTTACTCCAGGTTTTAAGTATATTGGTGACATTGTGGTTAAATTTCTTACCAAAGGAAAGCAATTGAGGATGGATACTAATCAATTACATCATTCTAGATATGATGTATATTATTAGACTTGATGAAGGTATATTAGGTGATATCCATGTAGTTTTGAGTCCCTCTCATAGATGTAGTGACAATATGTTAATTTCATATCATTGCTAACATAGAGAGAACATATACATGCATGATTCACATCATGGTAGTGATCAGGTGATAATTTATGTATATTGTTAGATTAGATTAACTATGTGTTCTAATTTTATTATAATGCTCATGTTCTAATGTATGTGTATATTTTTGTAGGGATCCATTCATCATTCTTAGCACAATAGTTGTCACTTTGAGGGTCACTTAGCAAGGAGATAGGGTTCACCCATATTATGATGTATTTTGAGTAGTTCATGTACTTTGATAGATAGGACATTTGTATACATGTTTTTAGATCCATGGTATTTATATACTTTAATCTACCTCACATTTGCATACTTTAATTAGATACATTATATTTATTTAATTAATTAGGATTAACCTTTTACATGCCTTCCATCATCAAATTAATTAAATAAATTGAATATTTATTTAATTAAACTAATTTCCTACACCTTCCCCACTAATTAATTGGATAATATTACTATAATTTGATTAATTAACTTCTAATCTCCACTAATAAAATAAATCAAATCTTAACACATGTCTTGAACTCACAAATAAATAAATTCAAAAACTCACATGACTAGCTAAAAGGAAAAATTTAAACTAATTTTACATCTCCACCATACATTTCCATAGTTTTAGATAAAGCAAGATTCCAAGCCTTGTTGATGCAAACCCATTCAATAGCTCTAAAACATCCACACAATGAACCATTAACTAGAATCAAGAAGGGAGAAATTACAAATTCCAAAGCGATGATATTAAGGCATGGAGTTGTATCTATGTATTGAAAATTACTAACCTAATCTATAATGCTAAGTACTAGTTCATCTTCATTATTGAGCATGTCAAATAAAGAAAAAAAATTAAGGATAGAATGAAGATGATAGTGTAATGGTTGGATTGAGAGATATATGGTTATTGGAGCATAGAAGTAACATAACTGTGTATGATACTGTGGTCCATTAACAACTTCAAATTGGCCATTAATTAACCTACAAAGATGCTAACTTTTTGGATGTCTTAAGGGGTCCTAATACGATGTCTTAAGGGGACGTCTTAAGTTCTCAAATTTTGGTGAAGTTGCCCAAGAAAACCAAATTTAACAACATAATAAAATCAAATTTAAAGTAAATTCAAAGTAGAAAAACATGCGCATTTAACAAATAAAATATATAGAATAATAATTTTGATATATAAAAGTGTAGAGTATAATTGTGTACATACACATGTATACAAATTTGTGTACAAAATGTGTAATAATGTAATTGTGTATGTACATGTATGCCAACTCAAAATAATGTTTACAAAATGTGGTTATGCCATCTCAAGAAAATCCAAAACTTGTGGGGAATGTAGTAGGTCTTCACACCACTTGCTATAAAAATAGTACAAGCAATTTATCAATATATCATCAAAACATGTATTTTAATTTATATAAAACTATCTAGATATACACAATTTGTACCTGTATTTACAAGTGCCTCACACATGTGTAGATATAGGTTTCATTTGCATCCTCTCAAGTTTTTGTTTCAAAATATGTGATGAATTTGTGATGATGGCCTAAGGATATAAAAGGACAATTTAAATCAATTTCAACTAATAACGCAAAAAAAATATCAAAACATGTATTTAATGTATTTAAAAGAACAATATAAAACTATTTAACTATGTTTACCTATATTTACTTATTCCATTGTACCATCTCCATCGTCTCTTTTTTCCAACGCATCAATGATTGTCACATGGTCTTCCATAGAAGTTATCCATAGCTCTTTATTTGCAGGTTTTCCACGATACCTCTCCAGTTTTATATTTGTTGCCAACACCAAATGTGAGTAGTGTATAATCTTCTTATGTGTTTCATAATCTTTGAATGCAGGCAAACCATTCTTCCTTATTAGGTATTTTTGTAGCCAAGTGCCAACAACCACCACCAAACCTATTGGATAATGATAGCCATCATTAAAGAAATTCTTAAAATTTGCTTCAGGGGATCAAAGAAGTTCTTAAAATTTTCTGAAGGGGATCAAAGACTTGTTATAAAAATTTTCTTAAGGGGATGTCTTAAGGGGATCACCAAACCTGTTGGATAAGGAAAGCCATCATCATCTTCTTGAGGTGTTGTTAACTTATGTTTAGTCTCCACACAATGAGGTAACCAATATTCTATTTCCTCTTCATTCTTCTTTGGTGCAACAACAACATACACATGTCCTGCAAACAAATTTTGATTTAATAACTTACACATGTCCATAAAATTTGACCAATCAACATACATGCATTCATATGTACACACATAAATAAATAAAAGCACTACAAATTAGTAATGAAGTGAAATAACATGAAATAATTTGAATTAAATTACCTTCTTGTACAAGGTCTGAAACACGGTCATAATCATCTGATGCAAATAGTTGATCATTGTCTTCAATTGTTGTTTCACTTTGATCGTGTGCTTATGCAAGTGTCAATGGTCTTTGCTTCCACTCTTCAACCCATTTTGTATTCTCACATGCTTCCCAATCTCCTGAAATACAAGACTGACAAAAACATGTAAACTCCCTTGTCCAGATAGTCCATGTACTTGCATTCAAACTCCTAAATGAATGCCATTTAGTAGATCCACTGATTGTTTGGCAATCAAGTCTACGTAGAATGTTTTATTCTTCAACCAACCAAAAGAATCAACGAACTGTAGAGTACTCACTTGATCCAAGTGTACATAATCTTGTATTGCACCAATCTACAATCCCACGTGCATCTTTAAATTTTACTGCATCCTCAAATTTCAATTGTTGTCTAGCACGAATTCTTTTAACACATGCACCAGCTCCATCATGTTCTCCTTTACCATGTCCATCTTCAAAAAAATTCCACATATGTTGGACGTTATTCTCCTTGTGAACCCTACTTAACCAACAGAACATTCGAGCATTCTTGAACTGCCCCGTACAATTATCTGACCATATAAGATGTTCAGTCATCTGGATTCCTCTTTCTCTTAAATTTGTATAAAATATATTGAAACAATATTGAACAAACTTTGATGAGTGTAACCGGTTGTCACTCAAATAGAAATGATACTCCCTTAAAACTTTTCTATCATTCTCTGTTGATGCAGAGCCAAACACCCTGACCTGCATTTCCCTTTGTATGTCTACACTTTACTTGCCTATTGGCAAGATCATATGCTATCGGCAACCCTCGAAGTTGTTATTTTGACATCACAACCCTCTCCGATGTATGTCTTCAACTTTGTATCTATCGCAAGATACATTACCCAATGTACATTCAGAATACACATTTGCAATATACAATCACAATATACATTTGGTGTGACCTTCCTCGTCGGTGAGCGCTTTGTAAGTGCTCTCGATACACCGATAGAAAACAACTCGTTTATACTTCAGTTGACCTGCGATCACTGGTTTCCTTCACCACTGCTGCTAGTCACCTCTTGCATCTGATACAGTGTATCTGCGCAATGTATATGCTCAATATACATTTGCAAGATGCATTCTCCACATACTTCGCAGAACATGCATTCGAAAGATGCATTCAAAACATGCATACAGAACTGACCATTGACCTCCTTGTATCTAACTCAATGTATCATCACAATGTACATCCGCCGCATACAACCGGATACCCATTTGTGAGATACACACAAACCTACAACTGCGGAATACACAGAAAATGAACCCAACTTACATTAGCGATATACACACAAAATGCATACTCAGTGAAACAACATGATTCTTTGCCGATTTGAACCACTACAAACTCTATAACTTCCCAGATCTTTGACTTTGCCAACCTAGCACATGAGGATGCTAGGATCTCTCAGAGCATAATGTATGTGATCCTGCAAACATGAACGAACAAACGAAAAAACACAAAAACAAACTGTACAACCATTCCATCAATTTCAAAGAAATCTAACTGGTGGAATGGATTAAGAATCCATCTTGGCCACAAAACAACAAATCGATTATACAGAGAAAAACTAAAGGAACTGAATGACATAAAGATGCACAACACAGAATTTATTTATTATGTTTTCAAAAAATGTGCATATAGATGCTCTGTTTCTCAAATACAATCACACTGATCTCTGATCTAATATCAACTGAACTGAACTCAACTACAACTACTACTCTACTAATTACATTCGATGATCTCCTTTATTTATCTACTTGCCTGAGTAGTACCACCCTGACTCCAAGCGGCTGGGAGATCACAACCGACTAACAACCTCTAGCTGCCTAACAACCTTTGAGTTACAGCTCGACAAGTGTCCTTGGGAATTACAACACAAACCTAGATACAAACTAAAATAACATGCATTGGTCAAACAGACCTTATTACATGAATGGTCAGCTTAGGAACTTATTGGAAACATCAAAATGAATTGTAAACAGTTAATGCCTTATGGAAGCCACTGTGGATTGGGTGCTCCTGTACCATACACCCCACCATGAAAAGAACTCATGCCACATGAGTTAGGTCTTTATCTTGCTCTAGCTGTATACTCTATTGTCTCATGTCTTTCCCATGATCTCTAGACTGTAACCTGCTTGCATGGAGTCAAAAACTCATGCCTAGAATTGTAGGCTCTACTCACACCTTGCTTTCTTACCGTCATCTCTACCTGAACACCTACATTATACACCTTGGGTAATGCTTCTTGTATTGCTGCTATGGCAGAATATGTTTGTTGTTCAACTCTTGTTGGTTCTAGAGGACAGACAATTGTCCCTACTATGATAACATCCTTGTCTTTCCAATCAGCTTGTGGTTGCTTGCAGACTTGCTCTTTGACCTTCTTCTGATCCATTTCAGACATCACCATCTGAGCTGCATCAGTCAAAATAGAAACCACCTTCAAACTTTGATCCTTAGCAACCCCACCTCTTGAGGTATCCTCAACTTTCCTTGTCTCTTCTTCATGCATCTACACAAACTCTTTCTTACCCACCAAAATGATCTTGGCTACCTTCTTTGCTTCAGTATCCTCCTGCAATGGTGTCATCACAAAAGTCTTTCCATCCTTCTTGATGGTGTATGTGTTAGCATACCCATCATACAATGCTCTCCTATCAAATTGCCATGGCCTAGCCAAAAGTAGGTGACAACATTCCATGGGAAAAATATCACACAAAACCCTATCCTGATATTCTCCAATCTGAAAATCAACATATGCCTATTTAGATACCAAAAGTGATTGACTATCACTCACCCAAGATGCTTTGTAAGGAGTTTAGTGTGGAATCCTTTCCAATTTCAATTTATCCACCATTTATTGAGATACCATATTATCTGTTGAACCAGAATCTATTACTACCTTGCATTTTTTACCTTTGCTTTGCAATTGGTCCTGAAAAGTACTCTACTTTGTAGCATGTCCTTGTGCGTCTTCAAGATTGTTCTCCTTAGCATCAATGATTCTCCATCTTTAGCTGGGGCTGCACTTCCCATTGGAGAGTTAACACTTTCATCTACCTTTTCTTCGTGCACAAACTGAACCCTCTTGTCATTCTTCCTATCACCTCCTGATGATGAACCTTGCCTTTCTAGACATTTGAATGCTGGGTGACCAATTTCATTACAATGATAACATCTTCTAGTGAAAACATTAGAACCTCTACCACCTCCAGATCTGCCTCTTGTTCCTTTCCATCCATCCTTGGAATCAGATTGCTCGTGTCCTTTACTAGTCTCTTCTCAGTTCTCATTGGTTTGCCTTGTTGTAGGGGTTGATCCTCCCCCTCTTGTATTGCTACCTCTTCCCCTCATGGACTTATCTTGTCTCTGATTTATCTTCTCTTTAGCCCTTAAGGCCATTTGGAAACACTTATTCACTATTTCTAGTGCTAAGATGTTGAGCTCATCTTGGATGTTCATCTGTAAGCCATTCAAGTACCTGTCCACTTTCTCTAACTCTTCCTCTTGTCTCTTTGATCTGAGACTAAGTTTATGAAACTCTTGTGTGTATGCATTCACATCAAGGTCTCTCTGTCTGAGGTTCTACAACTTCTTATACATTTGCACATCATAGTCCAAGGGTAAGAACTGTGCCTTGAGTTTGGTCTTCATCCTTTCCCAGGAGGTTATCATATTCTTTCCCTCCTTGACTCTCTCCCCTTGTTCATAATTCCATCATGCAAGAGCAGATCCCTTCAGCCTTGCTGTTGCCAACTTAACCCTCTTATCATCAGGGATTTCTTTATATTCAAAATGATTGTTCAATGCCTCAATCCAATCAATCACCTCTTCAGCTTCCATACTTCCACTATACATAGGTAACCCATCTATGGTGTCCCTATTGACTGACTTTAATGCATTTAAAAATGCCCTCTGTTCTGCCAGTATCTCTTCTGTCTTTTTACTGGTTTCAGCAATTTCCACATCACCTTCATCACTGTTACTTTCATCGTCCTTCTCTTTGCCTTTAGAATACTTGAACTCTCCCAACTTGGTTGCAAGCATCTCCTCGATCAACTTCTTGATGGTGTCATACGGCATACTTTTGGGAGGCATCATCTCTGCCTCTAGCTCGCTTTCTCTATCTGACATAAACATTCACAGACAACACCCAAACACCAACACTCCTGCAAATCCTCAATTCAATTTTCCACCCAAATCTTTTTCAGGCTTTGATACCACTATGATGCAAAGCCAAACACCATGACCTGCATTTCCCTTTGTATGTCTACACTTTACTTGCCTATCGATAAGATCATATGCTATCGGCAACCCTTGAAGTTGTTATTCTGACATCACAACCCTCTCCAATGTATGTCTTCAACTTTGTATCTGCCACAAGATACATTACCCAATGTACATTCAGAATATACATTTGCAATATACAATCGCAGTATACATTCGGTGTGACCATCCTCGTCGGTGAGCACTTTGCATGTGCTTCCGATACACCAATAGAAAACAACTTGTGTATACTTCAGTTGACCTGCGATCACCAGTTTCCTTCACCGCTGCTGCCGTTCGCCTCTTGCATCCAATACAATGTATCTACGAAATGTATATGCTCAATATACATTCGCAAGATGCATTCTCCACATACTTCGTAGAACATGCATTCGAAAGATGCATTCAAAACATGCATATAGAACTGACCATTGACCTGCCGTTGACCTCCTTATATCTAACTCAATGTATCATCACAATATACATCTGTCTCATACAACCATGATAACCATTTGTGAGATACACATGAACCTACAACTGCGGAATACACAGAAAATGAACCCGACATACATTAGCAATATACACACAAAATGTATACTCAATGAAACAATGTGATTCTTCACCGATTTGAACTGCTGCAAACTCTATAACTTCCCAGATCTTTGACTTTGCCAACCTAGCACATGAGGATGCTAGGATCTCTCAGAGCATAATGTACGCGATCCTGCAAACATGAACGAACAAACAAAAAAACACAAAAATGAACTATACAACCATTCCACTGATTTCGAAGAAATCTAACTGGTGGAATGGATTAAGAATCCATCTCGGCCACAAAACAATAAATTGATTGCACAGAGAACTAAAGGAACCGAATGACATAAAGATGCACAACACAGAATTTATTTATTATGTTTTTAGAAAATGTGCATATAGATGCTCTGTTTCTCAAATACAATCACACTGATCTGTGATCCGATCTCAACTGAACTGAACTCAACTACAACTACTACTCTACTACTTACATTTGATGATCTCCTTTATTTATCTACTCGCCTGAGTAGTACGACCCCAACTCCAAGCAGCTGGGAGACAACCTCCAAGTGGCTGGGAGATCACAACTAACTAACAACCTCTAACTACCTAACAACCTTCAAGATTACAGCTTGACAAGTGTCCTTGGGACTTATAACACAAACCTAGATACAAACTAAAATAACATGCATTGGTCAAACAGACCTTATTACATGAATGGTCAGCTTAGAACCTTATTGGAAACATCAAAATGAACTATAAATAGTTAATGCCTTATGGAGGCCACAGTGGATTGGGTGCTCCTGCACCATCTGTGCTACATCTGCATGTCTATAAACAATATAAACAAACATAGCAACCTGCACTGAATTGTAATATTGTGATTGAATTTTCTCTTGTGGAGCTAAAGTATAGTTTTTTCTTAAAATCAACCATTGATAGTATAGTACCAACTGGAAATGTGTTTCTATATTCACGAAATTGTCCATCAAGCCATCGAGCTTGTTGAGAGTGCTTGACATATTTTGGTACAATTTTACTCTTGAATTATGATATGAATGCATGCACACTAACCTTTTCTGTAATTAAATCACAACACTTTCCAAATTTTCCATCTTTTAAAGAATATTCAACATTCTTAAATCTTTTAACATCCACCGATTGTTGTCCAAAATCATTTTCAACACCTTCATGCATACAAACTCTTAACAAAGAAAGATTGCCACAACTAGTGCATTGTCCAGAAATACATGAACTTAAATAAAAACCTTTTTCATTAGATCTTTCACATAACAAACTTGATATAAACTCTTTTATTGCTTCAGTTGGCATATTAATATCACATTCCTGTATAATCATGTTACGATGTAAAGTACAACGTATATATTGAAACACATCATAATAATAACGAAATTGAACATGTGTTTTACAACAACAAGATATTCGTTGCTTATTAATCTTTACATACCATGGTTTGCATTTTTCAAAAGATCTTTGACTTATTTTAATATTACCAGGTAACACTAATTCATAAAAAAATCTATAAAATTTAGTTTGTGTTGTATCTAATAGGTGTTTTGGATGAGGATCACTAATTAGATAATACCCTAGTATTATCATGCCAATATTTTTTGATCAAAAATCTAATTTCAACATTCAATTTCATGTTATATCCTGGGAGTCGAACACTAAAACTCCAACATTGGTTAATTGGATCATTTTCTATACTTTATCTTCTTTTTGCCACTCTTACCAATGTTTTAGGATATATTTTTAGAATTCCACTAATATTGCTTACCATTCTTCTATTCAAAGTTGTTTTATTCACTATAGCAGTTGTTATAGCTTATCTTGTTGCATTCTTATTTTTGGATCGACTATTATTTCCAATAGACTCAATGGCACTAGCACTAGTAGACATAACATGTTTTAGTGATTGATCTTTTCTTCTTGGTTTAACAGAAATGCCTAACATTTTCATTACTTTTCTCATTTTCCACATTCTCATTAATTGCATCATTAGTTGACATTGAAATGATAGTTTTTTATGATAAAAAAAATTCCTTGTATAATCTATTGGTATGTGTTCTTATTTGTCTCCAAGAAATTTTATTGGGAAGATTATCCAAAACATCTCTTTCAATTTTGTAATTTTTTTTCTCATTTTCAACATCACACCTTGGATTTTCATTTTCATTTTCAACTTCAAAATGATTTTCATTTTCAACAACAAAATGGTTTTCATTTCCATTTTCAACAAAAGGATTTTCGTTTTCATTTTCAACAACAAAATGGTTTTCATTTTCATTTTCAACAAAAAGATTTTTGTTTTCATTTTCAACAATAAAACGGTTTTCATTTCATTTTCAACAAAAGGATTTTCTTTTTCATTTTCAACAACAATTTATTTCAAATTTTGATCTCTATGAATATTATCAATCTCAACATTGTTATATCCATCTTGTTTTAAATCTCCTATCAACACCATTTCTATTTCATCCAAAGGTGGATTTGAAGAAGTACCTAGATTTGTGCCTATTGAAACATTCTCCATAGCATTGACAGAGGGATTTGAAGACATACCAGGAGTAGTTTGTATAATCGTATTAGTTTCCACATTCACCTCTTGCAAATTTGCATCGTCTACATCCATGGTCTCCTCATTGTTTTTATCTTCAATAGTTGTGGAATTGGATGCTTCAACATTATTCATTGATTGAATCTTTATTATTCTATCTCTATCTTTTTGCCTCCTCTCTCTTTGGTTCAATTTCTTTAGGGGTTAATAGCTTCCTATCTTTCCTCTTATTATGACTTTGTGATCCCATGATTAAAAAAAATATGAAGTATGTACAAATGAATGTCAAAAAGTTGAAATCCTTTCTTATATGTTCAAGTCCTTCAAACAATAGCAATTCAACAAAATTTCACTCAAACAGTGTCTCAATGATGGCTTCTATCAAAATTCAAAAAATATCCCAAGTTAATGGACCTACAGAAGAAAAAAGATTGTAGAGAATGCTGCAAATGTCACTGTCAGCTGTACTATAGAGCAAGTTGCAGGGCTAACAATCACAGTCACAGTCTTATTAAAAAAATGGACAAATAATAAATGGGATCCCGTTTAGTAGAACGAGATCTTGTTTTATTTTGCACAGATAGAGTAAGAAACGGGATCCCGTTAATTAAAATTTGAATTTTAAGCTCGGGTTTTATTTTGTAACCTGGTTCAGGAAATGCTTTGGGGACCCGAACTTGACCTCTGGACTTAGTTTGACCTGCAATTTGAAGGTCCTGCCAATGTCACAACAAAATAGTGACTTTGGGCATATATTTGAAGGTTTGTTTTGCAGAATATTTTAACGAAACTAAAACCCATTATAGATGAGACAGTGTAGATTCTAAATATGTAATTTTTTTACAATTGGATTATTTTTTTTATTTTTTATCCAATTTCTAATGAAATAGGTCCATAAACTTGAATTATCAGGGTTTTTAGTATTTTAATAACTTTTTATTAAAATATTTTTTCTGTAAAAAAAATTGTACGAAAACGTACTTTAGACAATTCTTTTCAATTTTAAAAAAAATTCAAAAAATGTTAAGTTTAGGTCATCTTATGCATGACGTACATGATGATTTTTTAAAAGATAAAAAATGGCCAGTAAAAAATTAATAAAAAAAAATATTCAATAAAAAATTACAAAAAAATATGGAAAATGTGCTTCAGTGAGTTACAAATCTTTTCCCAAAAAGATTTAGAAAAATATGATTATTTAAGTCAAAATATGGATGACGTACACGTACATGGTATAGTAAAAAAAGTGACTTTTAAACAGTGGTTTTTAGAAATGCCTAATCAAAATCAATTTCTATCATCTGGGTATTGAAAAAAATTACATATTTAGAAATTAGACTCTGAGTACTACATTTCATATTTAGTGACTTTTTTCAAGATTCCACCTTTAAGTGCTTCAAAGTTTTAGGTCAAATGTGACAAATTTTGAAAATTGGGGAAAACACTTCCACTTTTTAGCCAAAAAGTGGACTCATCTTCTTGCACACACCCTTCCAAAACTGAGGATATATCTAATGTACCATATGCTAGCATGGTCAATAGTCTAATGTATGCAATGGTTTGCACTTGGCTAGATATTGCCCAAGCAATGGGAGTATTGAGCAAGTTTATAATGTCTAACCCCATAGAGAGAATTAGAATTATGTGAAGATGATACTTATATATTTGTGTGTTACTTTTGATTATTGTTTGATTTATTCTAATGTTGATAGTGTGGATAAGACATTGGACATACAGGGCTTTGTTGATGCAAATTGGTTGGTGATTTGGATAGTCAAAGGTCCACTAACTTGGCTATATTTTTACTTTGTTTAGCAGTGCAATGAGATGTATGAGTAAAATGAAGCCAGTAGTTTCTTTATCCACCACCAAAGTAGAGTATATGTCTACTACCCATGTCTCAATGGAGGGAGTTTAATTACAAAGATTCTGTACATGTATTGGTTTTGATTTTAGGACAATTCAAATTGGTTGTGATAGTTAGAGTGCAATTTGTTTAGCAAATAATATTATGTATCATGCTCGAACAAAGAATGTATATGTTCAGTACCACTTTGTTTAGGAATTGATTGAAAATGGATATATTATATTGAGGAAGGTTGACACTCAGGAAAATGGTGTAGATTTTCTTACCAAGCCTATGAGCACAAAAATTTTCTGTTGGTGTAGAGAGGCCATGGGGCTCATATCTTGTACTAAATTCATTTTTTGATACTCCTATGGATGTATTTACAAACATATGAGCTCAAATGGGAGAATTTTATGATTAAGGTGCCATCAACCTTGTAAATCATATGTCACTTAGATTATTGTAGATGCATTTGTAAGGGATGAAGGTTTGACTAATAGTTACTAGCAGTGGTTTACTATTTATTGGTATTAAAGCATCTTTTACTCTAGGAATGTAAATAGGTGAAATTTAGTCAAACTAGGCACCTAAGTTGGTGTGTCTATTCTTGGGATGTTATGAAAAATATAAGAAGGGGTCTTTATATGGTTATTGTTAGTCAGTTATGGCATGTTATAAGTAATCTCCTATTATTAGGCAATTATGACAAATTAGATGCCTGAGATAGAGAGTTTAATATTAGGTAGTTATGATAGGCTATAATAGGTTGTAAGAGACTATGGTTAACATGCTAGTTGGATTCCCAAAATGAGGCATTATATTTTTCCCAAATTTGGATGTCACATCTCTTGTATTCCCATGAAGTATAAAATATTGTTTGTATAGGTGCTTGAGGAGGTAGAAGTAAGTAAGAAATTTCATAGGTACATAGGTGTAGTCAGATTGAAGACATAAAAGGTTTAAGGTAAGATTGTTGTATTGTACTCTTGTTTTGAAGATATTATAATATTGGCCTCTTTTCCTTGGTAATTATTTTTCTCAAAAGGGTTTCCCCGTGCATTATATTTTATTTTATGCGATGTTGTTGAGTTCTGATGTTACTATTTTAATTCCATAATCTCCTTTTTCCATTCTACAGTTAAGAAGTATTTGGATGAATGTGTTTTTATGAATATTAAGTCTTAATTTCAAAATTATAGACTTGTTTTTAGATTTCCATTTGTAGTGATTTTACCTCTTAGTCCTAACATTAAATATCTTAAGAATAGACTTATCTCCCACTTTTGTTGTAGAAGGTGGGTACTTGATTGGACTTTGATTCAAACTTAAATTTTGTTAAATGATGGAATCCTATGTGTAACATCATGGGATCTATGCAAAATCTATCAAAATTGGAAAGATGACATGTATATAGTTATTGAATTATGTTTTCTCAGATCATGTGAATTTTTGTCATACTTACAGAAGTTTGATCTCCTAAATATTTTTTTACATTAATTGTTATGCTTTCCCTATACAAGAGCCCATACATATCATTTAAAATGAAATAAAATTTTAAATTAGGCCTCTTTATATTAGAAGAATAAATTTGAAATTATTTTATTGCTTTGAACAAAGGTAGAGAAACTATAATTGAACAAAGAGTTTAACATCAAAACAACAAAAAATGACCAATATTTCCTACACCTTTTAGCAAAGGCAGCCATTAACATCACAATAGGAGACATAATCTTTTGAATTAGTGATCAAGAGGAGAGAATAAATAAATAAGAACTAAAATTTCCCACCTTCCACAAATAAAATAAAATAAAATAACAAAAACAAACAATTCAACACAAATTTTTTACAAAAATGTATATGCCATCTTTCTAACAACACTAGAGTTGTTGACTGAGGATTTGGGGATCAATTAGAATATTTATGCTAGTGGCATCTTCAAGGATTTTCCAAGAGGAGTTATGTGTCTTTGAATTTTATTGTTGCATATCTTTGCCTTACAACATTTACTATTCTTGTTACTATTTTCTACTAATACATGCAACTTAGTAATTTTAATTGTATTCAATTTAAATAAGGCCTTAAATATATGTGAAATTTTCTTATAAGGCCCTATATATACATTGGTACAACAATCCATTGTCTACTATAGTTGTGGTTTTTCCACTATGTAAGGGATTAAAATATTATAAATCTACTTTAATTCTCCTATTTTGGTCTAGCATTTGGAGAGTCAAACCATTCATTGACCCTGATTCTCTTGGGTTGGTGAATCTTAACACCATTGAATTTGCATTCAAATTTTGAAGTTCTATTAAAGATGATATCTTTTCCATCTTTTTTTTAATTAAATTGACCTATAATAGATCTTGGTTACCTCATCTAGAAATTAGTAACACATAGGGCATTGAAATGGCAGATGCTACATTGTGTGTTGAAATCTTGTAACTACTAAAAATGTAAATGATTTATTGAATGGTGTTTGGTTTCTTTATTAGTGGATAACCATTTGTCTCAAAACCTAAGAGACATCATAAGATATCTATTTAGTCAAAGTTCAACAGAGGTATCTGTTTAGTCAAAATTTTCTAGGCACATGTTGTTGGCCATTGCCTATTTTATTGTCAAGTTAAGAACAAATGTTTGACTTAGAGGCACTATATAGATATGTATAAAATCAATATTCACTAAGGAATTTCCCTTGACTCTTCCAACCAAGACAATTTAAGGACAACCTTGATGCCTTCATTATGATAAAGGTGAATTATAATACAAACATGAGAATTCAAATACGTCAAATCCTTATCTTATGCAACACAATAAATCTTGTGTTGGTGAATATAGAACACAGAGCAAACACCATTTAGAAAGGAGGCCTCGCACTAAGTAATTGTGTATTGCAGGACTTAATAGTCATTGATAAATTGTTGACTTCACCCTTAGTTGTTTGTCCTTGATGACAATACACAACTTGGTATGTGTTAAATTTCAGTTTGATACATCATGTTTTAGTTTGATATCCTTGATGAAATATAGATTGACAAATGCTTAGTTGATATTCTTCTTTAACCATGTTCAGTATGGCATCCTTCATTGGCATTCATTGGCATTCGGTTTTCTTGGTCATATGGTTTGGCATCACCTTGTTTCAGTTATGGTGACAAACTCATATGGTTCCTTTTGGATGGCACATGGTTTGTTGGCATTGGCATTTGACATTGGTATTCATGAGGTTGGCATCATGCTCTCATATTTGCTTGACATGACAAATTGGCAGATGTTTGTTATGGTATCATGCTTAGTGGCATATCATGCTCATCATGGCTCATATTTGATATTTGATCAAGTATATATATCACATGATAGTTGTTGACCATGGCATGCATTTATTTGTATTTCATCATTTGATTTAAATTATTATTTTCATTCCATATGAAAAGTGAAGGCGACTTGCTATATGAGGACTATGCTTATAAGGAGGATATTTTGTCTTATTGATCACCATTCCTTGTGTTAAAATATGTTAAAGTGTTTACCATGGCTTGTATTCTACATGAGGCCATATTTCCCTAGTGACTTTAATACTTTACACAAGCATTCATATCGGGCATGTTAAAAGTTTACCTGCCAAGCAAGTTATTATCGGATGAAATAGCTTTCAAAAAAGGTTTTCATTGATTTGTTTGACCTGCCCATTCTAGGGTACACCGAAAGAATAGGTTCATGATGATATTGAAAGTCTGGTTTATGTTTTATTATGCAAGGTAAAAAGTTTGGTTTTGAGCTCCTATCGAGCTAGGGTTTGACCAATTCAGAGTTCATCATGAAATCACATGAAACGAACATCAAGCTTGATAGAATCTTTTGGAAGCAACATTGCTGGCTCATGCGACGGTAAATGTTTTGGTTTCGTCTTCTTTTGACTGACACCAGGTGACATTGATACCTTTCATTCAATTTTATCTTGTTGAAACAGGCATATGTGATGGTTATAAGTGTAAATCCTCTTCATTGTTATGGGTATTGATTTTCTGTATAGAGTTTGTATTTCTAGCTTAGTATGCTTTGCTATGACAGTTATATGTGCTCTTTTTCTCGTCATTTCTTTCATAAAAGGTTTATGATACACATTGGCCATTGGGGTTTCAAAACATAAACACTTCTTTCAATGACAGATGTTGTATTAGCTAATATCTTTGGGGTTTCAAAAACTTGTTATGAATTTGTAAATACTTTGTTGTGAGCAGTTATAACTATCTCGAAATGAACATTCAGTTGGAAATGTTTTTAGATGGCATTGTGAAATAGTTTTTAACTCTAGTTAGGGTTTCAACAAATACTCTATTTAATTCACCATACAGTTGATGAAGATTCAACACTATGGTATTTTATGGTATTTCAAATAAACCACATGAGGTCATTCGATCTTCACTAACCTTGATAGTTGGGAACTACTTGAATCAGTTTTATGGAAATAGTTATCTCTTCAAACTATTTTATGAGAAGAGGAAGACATTGTGAAATGTATAAAAAGGGCTTTGAACATGACAGATGTGTGGTTGTGTATACACTTGATGTAATGTTGAGGATTTATGACTAAATGCATTATCAATGATATTAGATCAGAGTTGTATTGGGATTTAGTGAAACAGAGTGTCCCTTTGTATTTGTTTTTTTTTATGATTGAAATGTGCATTGAAAGGTCAAGTCAATGAGACAAGAAATGACCTTTGCCAGTGAGGCAACTGTAGCCAGTGAGGCTTAAATTAATAGCTAGTGTGGCCTATAATCAGTGAGATTCTTTTATTAAGCCAGTGAGGCACTTTTTCGAGTTGTTTTTATGCCTCAAAGGGTTTTCCACTCAAGACAGTATCTGTGTTATGGATTGTCATTAATGAATTTGTTTCTTATGTTTAGTTGCTTATCATGTGTCATTTGTCTTAAAGTCATTTAATTTACTTTGGTCTATATGAACACATACTTATCTTATATCACTGTCTGAAATAATGATACTGTGCATGTCCATTTTATGAACAATCATATTTCACAGTTAGTCTCTATGTGTTAAGATTTATGATAATGAGTCATTGTTTATAGTCCCTACATTGAGTTGATGCATTCTTGATTTTGATCAATTTGTTTTAGTTGTCCAATGCTATCATGATGTCATCTACAATCAATAGGAATTATTTTTGTATCAAAGTTTTGAAATACATATTTTAAGGTCACTAAGTCTTGTTAAAATTTGTATACCACTTAATCACCCCCCCTCCTAGTGGTATTGTACTCCAACAAGTGGTATCAGAGCCAGACCTTTGCAAGAAGTCTAACCAACTTAAGGGTCCCTAGAAGTGGAGTACAATGGGTAAAAAGAATAGGAATAAGGCCTTGAGTAGAGAAAAGATAGATGCTGATCATAAAATTGAAAAACAAGTCTCAGTTATGTCCAGTAATGGATTGTTAAATGAGTCAACCATGAATATAGATACAAAGTGTCAAAGAAATCAGTCCTGCAGTTAAGAACCATGACAATGTGAATGTGAGTAGACATGATTTTGATGATTTTGTAGTTGAATTTGATGATGAAGAAGGAGATCTATTTGTGGATGAATATGATTATGAATAGGATTGTGAGACTAATTTAAAAGAAGAACTCATGTGTGCCTTGGATACAATCAAGGAACTTAGGAAGGAGAATAAGAGATTAGAAGAGCAACTTCAACAAGAGATAGAATTCAAGAACAAGGTATGTTCATATTTTGAAAAAGCTTCTCTAGAGTTTAAAAATGTCAGAAATCAAATTACAGAATTAAAAAGTCATGTTAATGAACTTGATAAATTAATTATTAGTCTAAAAATTGAAATTGAGGAAGTAAAAAGAATAAAAGATGTAACAAATTCTGATCTTGAGGTGAAAAGAATTGAATGTCTAAGACTTGAAAGTGAAGTTGTCAATCTAAAGAATAGTCTAGATGTTGTCAAAATATAGAAGTTTGTGAAAGGCACGAATGCCTTAGATGAAATATTGAGTAGTTAGAAAAACTACAACGATCATTTTGGCTTAGGATACGAAAAAGGGGAAAGCTCTGGTGTTAAAGATGAAGTTAAAAAGGAAATAGTTTTTGCAACAACAGATAGGAAGAGTTTCAAGGTTATGCAGAATCCTAGGCAGAAGATTGATCTGAATTATCATTCTGCTATTTTTGATGACAACAAGAAGAAAGAAAAGGATAAAACTACTGATATTAGGAGAAGAAGAACTAACAGTTTTTCAAGACCTTCATCCATCAGGAAATATCATTCAGTCAGGTATAACTATTCTCAATTTCATGGTTATTGTTATGTCTATCATAAGTCGGTCATAAAGCTAGAGATTGTAGTTATTATGGTTTGTCAAATCAAAACTATAGTATTGTTTGCTATAACTGTAATAAGGTTGGGCACTTGAAAAGAGACTGTTGGATGAATGCAAGGTATGACTCTAGAAGAAACTATTCTCCTCTTGATCAAAACTATAATATGTTGTTCTATAGATGTAAAGGATTCGGTCATAAAGCAAGGTTTGCAGGGAGAAATCATCTGAAAATGGATCTCTATGGGTCTGGAGAAGAAAACAAGGAAAGGAGAAGGGAGGACTTAGTCTTGTGCATGATGCACAAGGATTATCTCTTAGCATTTAAATGGCTACATGTTTTTAAGGGGAGTGATCCAATGTTTTATTTTCTAACCCCAAGGAGTCTTAGGATGTAGTGGACTAAAATTTGATCTGAGATATTGTTTGCTCTTTATGGAAGTTTTACATGATACTCTCTCTGTGATTTCTGTTGCAGTCATTTGATGACAGTATCAAGGATGTCATTATGTTTTTAATAGGACATCTTTTGAACAACATGGCAATAGTTTTGATTGTTCTTATCAGATACAGTATTCAAGTTTCATTTCTATATGCATTCTTTGAGGAGCATTCTTCAGTAATAGGGCACTTTCAATTTCAGTGAATATTTCTAGTGATCTTGGTGTCTCTCCTTTGTGAGTTCTCATACAATATTTTATGCAAGATAGTGCCTACATGATAATTGTGGTTTGGTGACTTAACATGTACAATGCCAAGTAGAGTGCTCAATTCCTTAAGTGTATTGAAACATTATTTTTTGTTTGATAAAAGTGGGTGACAGCTCATATGGTGTGATTGACTGTGACAGACCTTATGATGACAAGTGACTTGATTTCTTGTCATGCAGTGGCTTGGTATCTGTTGGTTAACAGATTTGTCCCTCGCAAACAACTATAAAGGATTGACTCGAATGCCCAAATGGAAGGACAAATAGCACCAACAGTTGGAGAAGTTACCATTAAATTGGCAACCTTCCTCTGAATTTTAGAGGTACAGCTCCCTCTTAAGATATACAAAGAATAAAAACATGGGTATGCTTTTAACCAGAAAGCAGGAAAGGTATACTAACACCTATTCGTAACCACGAGATAGATGCAAACAGTTGATTTTAAAATACAGCGAGCATAGACAAATAACACACAATTTACTCATCCCACCCACAATTAATATCTAACCAAAAAAAAAAGGGTTAGTCATACCTTACTTTAGATTCAGCTATATACGACAAAAATAGATTGAAGATAGATCACAGATTAACATAAGAGAATTACAATCAACAAGAAGATTTGCAGACACAAAGTTCTGAAAATGATTTTCATTTCTTCAATCAAACAAAACACAAAGTCTTTGTAATATCTCCTGCGCATAAACTGACTTCAAGAAAATACAACTGAAGAACAACAATAGAAAAAATAAATTTGTTCCTCTTCTTCTGTTTCACAGAACAGCCGAAAAAAGATCCCCGTAATTGACTACAAATTATATATTTATAAGTCTCCTAAAATGAGACTTTTTGGTTCCCTTAACTGCTTCTTGAAAGGTAGTTTCAAATAGCCTCAGTTTAATCTTCCCGTGGCTGAGAATGACTTTTTGATTTCTCCTTGTGGCTTTCCAGTTTCTTAATTTTAATGTGGTCCCCATTTTACACACATTTGACCAATAACAATATTGTCATTTCATCAGGCCTTATAATATTTACTACTTGTTCCTTCGGTATTTCCTTTGGAAAGAATCTAACTGTTGGTTGATGAAAATAACAAATAGAGTTAAAATCTTATCACCATCAATAAGATTAAAACTTTGTTTTTCTGAGGGTGACTTTTAAATTATCTGATTCCACCATATTAATTTATGATAGCATGCCTCCCAATTTGGATTATTTTGCCATCTCTAAAAACTTCTTTAGTGAGGTCATCTCTCTTGTAATACCCTGAGAACAATGTTTTTCCTTGAAAACATAACTCTCCCTGAGGAATGGCTGCCAATGCATCATAACCCATGTTTGGGACAGACTCAAGATGTAGTTCTGTGTTTGGACTTATAGGTCCAACTATTCCTAACATTGAAAATTCATCTGGTAAACAAACAGAACTGCATCCACAAGTTTCTGTCATTCCATATCCTTGCAAAACATGACAACAAAGTGTTACCCTCAAAAATTCCTCCACAGTACTACCCAGGGGAGCTGCTCCTGGCAATATAAGGCGTACCCGTCCTCCTAATCTTGCTTTAATCTTTCTAGAAAAAATTGCATCTGCCAAAGGCGATGCTTCATATGTCTTGAATCGTAGTTTCAACCATTTAAGTTTGTAGTGATAGAGAGCATTAAAAATCATTCTCCTCGTTATGCAGCTCTCCTTAACGGTTTTCATTACTCCTGCATAAATACAATCAAAAACCTTGGGGACACCTACAAATAATGTTGGCTTCAACTCTAGTAAATCTTCTGCCAGTAATTTAGGATCCCCTTGCCAATATCCCACAGAGGCCCCTCGAAAGAAAAAGAACTCCTCAATAATTTGATCAAGAATATGAGCCAAAGGAAGGAATGACAAATACACATCCTCAGTTGTCATCTTTTCATCAAATTGTTCAAAAATATTCAGCTCCTGCTATAGTGGATACAACGGTCTCATGGGTCAAAACAACACCCATTGGTTCTCCACTGGTGCCACTTGTGTACATAATTGTTGAGATGTCTTGAGCGAGAGGCGGTGATAGATCTGTAGGATTTTCCTCTCCCTGTAATCAAGTGTGCGAAAAAGTTATTGTTTTGTACAGGCAACCTTGCTAAAATTGCATCTACAGATGCCTTTATTGTTACTGCCGTGGGATCAGAATCATCTCCTCCACTTAAAGGGCATACCACAAGTTCCTGCAGTACTCCACTGAGCAACGGAGGTGCATCCCTAGGAAACAACTGAACAAGCATTTCTATGATGGGCATAGCAGATAGCAGTCCCCAAAAGAATGTATCCTTCAAGGTATATCAACAAGCTCTCTTTAAGCCGGACTTCTAGATTTCCAATACCTTGAAGCTCCTTAGAAACCTATCCCTATGAAGCTATTTCGCACAGTAGCTTCACATACTGGTATATTAGCAAATATCCCCACAACGATTTCACTTGTGAACTATGCCTTTGCTTTTACAAATTGCATATATGTTTGTTAGAATATTTTGAACCATGTTATTCAATGAAAACTACTATCTAATCATGCTTTGATGGAACAATCAGGGAAGATGCTGGCAGTTTGCATTTGCTTTGAAGTTCCAAAGTCTTTTAACTAAATTGTTTTATGTATATTCTGTAAGCACTGAGACACATGAAGTAGTGGAAAGTAGTGTTACAACCTGCCAACTGCATTCACTTGAAAGTTTTTAAAAAGTTCTCAATAGATCCATATCGAACATATCTTGCAACCGTTGCATTTCATGAGAAAAAGTTTCAATGTCTTTGGATCTATGCATGCTCGTAGAACATTAGCAAAAACTATTTCATCTAGCCTTACCCCTTGCCTGAGTATCTACCATATCGGTCACTTGAAGGCTCATCATCTATCAGTGGAGGAAGCTTGGTGATTTTTAATATTGTGTAACCTGGTTGTGTCTGCTTCAAAAGCAATACTTTTGCAACATATTATGTGATTGGTTTCTTTAACCCAAAATAAAGCATTCCAAGCCCAACCAAAGCCACGCCTAGGAAGAGAAGTAATCCAGAAAATAAACCAAATGCATATGGTGTATTTTTTCCACCAGGGATCCCATCAATGTTGATTCCAAAAAGTCCTGTGATTATACTAAGAACAAGGCCCACTCCTCCAAAAACTGTCAAATTATGTGTAATGCGTACACTTTTATCCTGTAACACTGCTCGCACATTGTTCTGCATGACATCATGAACCGTGAAGAGCCAGTCTCAAACAGCTTCTTGCTCCGCAATCATCTCCCTTGTGCTTTTCCTCACTTTGCTTAAGATGTCCTGGGTAACCCTACCACTCAAATATTCTGAAAGCTCAAAGATAATTTCCTCTCTAGCATGTAGAGACCATTTCACTCTAATCACCTGTGATGACAGCCTCCTAATCTCTTGATTCACTATGATACCCAACAGTGCCAAATCTTCATTATTTCTCCTATTAACAAACTTCATCTCAACCTCATCAGCTTGCCCAAAAATATATTTACGAAACAACTTATCATCCCATCTTGCAAGACGACAAGCTAAATTTGTTATCAGTTCATGTGCTATTTTAGGAGCTGCAGAACCACCAGCTACAATAAGATCCTGAACTTCAATAATTCCAAGAACATTTAAATATGGCACCATTCCTTTTACATGCAAAGTTGTGACCAGAAAGTTTTGAGCCTGCCAAGATCTAAGTACAATAGGAACGTCATCGTCTTCATGTTGAGGGTTATCTACTGTCTTTCCTAATAACTCAAACAATAGTCCTCCTGCAACACGCTCTGGAACCTCATAATACAGGTGCTTCATTCTCTCACTAATTAATTGGTTTTCATCTCTTAGAGCAGTACTGATTGCAGGATGCAGCCACTGAGAGTTCTTTAACCAGGAATCAATGCTTGGATGTCCTGCCATTACATAGCACCACCAAGTTGGCCCAACTGGTCTCTGCCAGTATGGAGCTGCAACATCTGCAACAGTAAGAGTATCCTCTTCATCTTTGTATTCTATTGGTTGAGAAGTCCACTGTGCGTCAACTTGAACCATCTAGACAAGTTCTGATAGTCTTGACCATCCAATCGTGAGCCAGGAACATTCTTGAAGTGTATCCACATTTCTGTTCCTTCTTGCAATTTGGTTTTAGACAAGTTATTTGGATCATAAAATTGTCTGACCTGGGATGTATCTTGAACAATTTCCCTGGTGCTATTTGATTTTTTGAATACAACCTATCTCCACTTTTCTTCTTATGTCCAGAGAAAAAAAACTCAAAAGCACAGATTAGCCCATCTGTCCAGAGCTCAATGCCTATTACCCCATCTTTATGATGATATGTTTTTCTGTTGTCTGGATGGGATCTTGAAGGCCTTGAAGAGGGCTGTTCATTCTTCAAACTATTCATGATATACTTTTATGTATGAAAGTGAACTGACAACTGTATCATTTATTAAACCATTCAGTGATATGAATATTGTCATAAACTTACTTCTATTACATGGCAAAATCTAACAGAAATTGAAAGACTAATTTTTCAAGAAAATATTGAATTTTGAACCATTGAACTCTTGAACCATTGAACTCTGCTAAGAGGTTCAACTGGAAGGTTCATAGACACATTGAACTACACAAGGGGACTAAGTGTATACGACTCTTTATGAAACATTGAACCTTTAACTCTTGAACCATTGAACCTTGAATTGTGGAAAAGGTTCAAGTTCAAAAGTTCAACTCTTCAGTAATTTCACACACAAAAGGCAATAGGTGGATGAACTTTAAAAACAAAAAGTTGACTTAGGAAACAAATATATGATCAATAAAGTAAGATGGAGGGTCAATTTTTTCTTAGGGAAGGTTCACAAAAAATTGAATAAGGGTGAAATGAAAGGTAACAGTATCAAAGACCTCTGAACCTCTAATGATCTTTGATGATATGGATAGAATTCATTTTGATAAAAAGATTATGGAGCAATATCTAGCAATATCTTTTTCTTAGTGATCAGTAATAGAAGTCTGAATAATCTCAGTAGTTGAAGTTTTACATCTAAAGACACAGTTAATGTCATCTAAAATGGTCTTGATAACAGTGGATATGAATACTAATGTATATGCAGTGACAGTAAGTGAACTTCTTGTCAATAACTGTGTTGACTATGTTTATGACAGCAGTAGTGTTTATTACTACAATCCAAGTGATTTATGACTATAAGCATGACAAATAAACTCTGACAATGCTAATGTTTTCTATGATAGAGACTTAGTTGAAAATATCTTTTTATTATAGTGTTGATACACACAAAATAACTCTATTGAAAAGGCTTTGAAACAATCCAGTTACTGAAATTGATAGGAGCAAGTCAGATTCTGTATCCTCTGTTAGCATTCTTTAGAACTCTATCAGGATTACTGTCAAATGTTATTGTTGTTAGTGCTCTGATGGACATGTTTGCAAATTGTGTCAAACTAGATAAGGTACATGCACTCAGTAACAAAATGCATGAAAAAGTTTGCAGTAGACAGTAGTATGAGTAGACATTCAAAAGGTATAGGAGAATAGCAGTATACTATTTTTATATGTAGGGATAGTACACAAGCTGTACTGCAGAGTCTTCATGATAGAGATTGTTATTTTGAATTGTGCTCATTCCTTATGCTTGGTTAGGTTATGATGTAGATAGCTTAGTTTTGATATGCAATAGAGAGAGACTAGAACTTGATGAAGGTTAGCAGATGATGCAGGAGATAGCAAACCTCTGTATCAAATTTTTAGTCTTCTTATTGCAGAATGGTATCGGTACTCTTTATGATGATAGTATATAGTTATACCAAGTAGGGTGGTGAGTTGGATCGGGTCATGGATGTAATCAACTATGACAGTGATGGCATAAAGTAAAGCAAGTATCTTTTGTGATTGATTGTTACAAGAATCATCTTTATACTATTATGAGAAGTTAATAGTAATATATCACTCCAACAAGTGATATCAGTAATCAGGGACAGTCTTGAATCATATGTTTTCTTTCTCAGAAAACAATAGACAATACTCTTTGTTTTTAGAAGAGTAGTGCTGGTATTTTTGACAGCAATATGTTTGTACACAAATTTTGCTGCTCTTAGTCAATATTGATAGTTAACAGTTTGGGCAGAATGATTGGTTAGGTAATACAGTGACAAGTATCTTCATTAATAGTGGTGTTATAACAGTGCTTTATGTGTTGGCTTTAATGTTGAATGGAACTTGATTTGCATGACACAATGATCTATACCTAATGCTCTTATGGAAGTGGTGACAGTTCCTTTATAGTATATTCAGTGAAGTCTCAATGGTCTTGATAGTGAAAGACAATACATAAAACTTGAGTGTTATTGTATTGCATATTACTAATCCCTGATGGTTTTTTAGTATCTTATGACAGTGGCATGGTTTCTACTTGATAATTGGCATTTTTTATGACAGGCTCCTCAGTTGTTGTCTATCTTTACTACATGCTATTATTTCATTATGGTGCTGACATTTCATTCTTTGTTTCAGCTATTCTGGATGCTCATTTTTCTTGGGACTTCCTTGGCATGGTTGTCTATATCTACTCATTGTTTCTTGTTTTAGGGTTCTCTTGACTTTTATGTATATTGGAGGCTTGACACACTTTCCTTTGCCTTGATGTCAAAAGGAGGGAGAGGAAATTGTGTTTTTCCATCATGGACAAAGGGGGAGTTTGTTGACTTCACCCTCAGTTGTTTGTCCTTGATGACAATACGCAACTTGGTATGTGTTAAGTTTTAGTTTGACACATCATGTTTTAGTTTGATATCCTTGATGAGATACAGATTGAGACAAATGCTCAGTTGATATTCTTCTTTAACCATGTTCAGTATGTCATCCTTCATTGACATTCATTGGCATTTGGTTTTCTTGGTCATATGGTTTGGCATCACCTTGTTTTAGTTATGGTGACAAACTCATATGGTTCCTTTTGGATGGCACATGGTTTGTTGGCATTGGCATTTAGCATTGGTATTCATGAGGTTGGTATCATGCTCTCATATCTTCTTGACATGACAGATAGGTAGATGTTTGTTATGGTATCATGCTTAGTGGCATATCATGCTCATCATGGCTCATATTTGATATTTGATCAAGTATATATATCACATGATAGTTGTTGACCACGGCATGCATTTATTTGTATTTCATCATTTGATTCAAATTATTATTTTCATTCAATATGAAAAGTGAAGGTGACTTTCTATATGAGGACTATGCTTATAAGGAGGAGGATATTTTGTCTTATTGATCACCATTCCTTGTGTTAAAATATGTTAAAGTGTTTACCATGGCTTGTATTCTATAGGAGGCCATATTTCCCTAGTGACTTTAATACTTTACACAAGCTTTCATATCGAGCATGTTAAAATTTTACCTGCCAGGCAAGTTATTATCGGATGGAATAGCTTTCAAAAAAGGTTTTCATTGATTTGTTTGACCTGCCCATTCTAAGGCACACTGGAAGCACAGGTTCATGATGATAGTGAAAGTCTAGTTTATGTTTTATTATGCAAGGTAAAAAGTTTGGTTTTGAGTCCTCTCGAGCTAGGGTTTGACCAATTCAGAGTTCATCATGAAATCACATGAAACAATCATCAAGCTTGATACAATCTTTTGGAAGCGACATTGTTGGCTCATGCGACGGTAAACATTTTGGTTTCGTCTTCTTTTGACCGACACCAGTTGACAGTGATACCTTTCATTCAATTTTATCTTGTTGAAATAGGTAGATGTGACGGTTATAAGTGTAAATCTGCTTCATTGTTATGGGTATTGATTTCTATATAGAGTTTGTATTTCTAGCTGAGCATGCTTTGCTATGACAGTTATATGTGCTCTTTTTCCCATCATTTCTTTCATAAAAGGTTTATGATACACATTGGCGGTTAGGGTTTCAAAACATAAACACTTCTTTCAATGGCAGAGGTTGTATTAGCTAATATCTTTAGGGTTTCAAAAAATTGTTATGAATTTGTAAACACTTTGTTGTGAACAGTTATAACTGTCTCGAAATGAACATTCAGTTGGAAATGTTTTTACATGTCATTGTGAAATAGTTTTTAACTCTGGTTAGGGTTTCAACAAATACTCTATTTAATTCACCATATAGTTGATGAAGATTTAGCACTATCATATTTTGTGGTATTTCAAATAAACCACATGAGGTCATTCGATCTTCACTACCTTGACAGTTGGGAACTACTTGAATCAATTTTATGGAAACAGTTATCTCTTCAAACTATTTTATGAGAAGAGGAAGACATTGTGAAATGTATAAAAAGGGCTTTGAACAGGACAGATGTGTGGTTGTCTATACACCTGATGTAATGTTGAGGATATATGACTAAATGCATTATCAATGATATTAGATCAGAGTTGTATTGGGATTCAGTGAAATAGAGTGTCCCTCTGTATTTGTTTTTTTTTATGATTGAAACGTGCATTGAAAGGTCAAGTCAGTGAGAAAAGAAATGAGCTTTGCCAATGAGGCAACTGTAGCCAGTGAGGCTTGAATTGTAGTCAGTGAGGCAACTGTAGCCAGTGAGGCTTGAATTGTAGTCAGTGAGGCAACTGTAGCCAGTGAGGCTTGAATTGTAGTTAGTGAGGCAACTGTAACTAGTGAGGCTTAAATTAATAGCCAGTGAGGCCTATAATTAGTGAGATTCTTTTATTAAGCCAGTGAGGCACTTTTTCAAGTGGTTTTTATGCCCCGGAGGGTTTTCCACTGAGGACAATATCTGTGTTATGGATTGTCATTGATGAGTTTGTTTCTTATGTTTAGTTACTTATCATGTGTCATTTGTCTTAAAGTCGTTTAATTTACTTTGGTCGATATGAACACATACTTATCTTATATCACTGTCTGAAACAATGATACTATGCATGTCCACTTTATGAACAATCATATTTCACAGTTAGTCTCTATGTGTTAAGATTTATGATAATGAGTCATTGTTTACAGTCCCTACATTGAGTTGATGCATTCTTGATTTTGATCAATCTATTTTACTTGTCCAAGGCTGTCATGATGTCATCTACAGTCAATAGGAATTGTTTTTGTATCAAAGTTTTGAAATACATATTTTAAGGTCACTAAGTCTTGTTAAAATGTGTATACCACTGATTCACCACCCCCCCCCCCCCCCCACCCCGCCTCTCAGTGGTATTGTACTCCAACATGGACTCAATAATTGTGATGAGTGCACATTATGTAGATTTTATTGACTGGTATAATGGAAACAAAGAACAAAATTTTTAATTTGTGTTTAGTGGCAAAAATATGAACTATAGATTTTGCTTAGAAGCATCCTCTACTTAACCATGTAGATTGCTAGAAATCTACCTTAAAAGATGATATGTGCATGTTGAAAATGCACAATCTACTTATGTAATAATTGTAATGAAGCATCCATGATTTAACATTTCTTATCATTTGTCACATTTAAAGGAACTCCATAACTTTCTTTAACTCGTGTGATTCATGTTAAATTCTTGTATTGTCATTTTTAACATTGAAAAGAGAATAGAATAGACCATACAATTACCTTTATAATTATTCTAGTTGCTCCTACCAAATAAATGTTTTTAATTCTAATCATATTACGATTATATACACAAACTTACATATTAAAATTATAATCATATTATTAATTAACATTCAACGATATAGACGACGTGAACTTGTGCAACTGCTAGTTTATATAATACTAAACGTACAAGCCCAATTTTAAAACTTAACAATCCCTTCTCAGGAGATAGACACGAATTTCACTGTGCATTTGATGTAACCCCGATTTAAACGTGAGTCGCTGCTTTATCTTCCTTTTCTGGTACAAATTAAGTGACAGAACCTGGCCATAAACTCTACAGATTTAAAGTGACCACCTACTCATTGGACAGCTTTTAAATATTGAATTGTAAGCATTGTTCACGATTAAAAAAATATTTATTTGTCAACTAGTATTTCCCCCCGGATTGCGACATATCGGGGGAACGAGTGTCATCCTTGTTAGCATATTTAATCAAGTCGCTATGATAGATATTTTTTATATTGAATTTAGCCATATCAGATGATGTTTTTCATCACAGCTGTCTATAGATAGACACACAAGGTACAATAATAGTTTGAAAGAGGGTAAAGATACAGAGATTTGATAGCATAGCTAATAATAAAATTATAATATTGTATAAAAATTAGTATAGAAAACTACGAAGACAGTTAATGTTGGTGGTCGTGAGATTGGATAGTTCAAAAGAGGATATGGGTATAAAGATTTAAGAGAGAAGCATGACACAAATAGTTTGGTATGTATCACTATTAGAATAGTTGATATCAAATGTTGTGAGATTGTAAGAAAATAAATGAATCTTTTTTATAAATTACTAAAACAGATAAAATTAGCACTTGCACTCGATAGAGGTGCAATGGTTATGCCGATTATAATTTATATAGAATGTCATATAATTTTGTCAGTACTATTAGAGGAAGAAAGCATCAAAGATCACTCAATAACGAATCCGATGGGAGCCCAGGATCCCCATTGGCAAAGCTCAAATTTCCTCCGTTGCTTGTGGGCATTGCGGTTAGGGCCCTGATCCGTGATACAGAGATGGAATATTGCCGAGCCATGAGAAGCGCAGGTCACTGCTTTTATCTGAAGCAGCTTGCCATCAATTTCGATCCACATGTTGCGATTGAGACCACCAAACTTCTGGAGGTCATCGACCGCTTCATCCGTCATCATTTCACCAAATAACGTGTCGAAACGCCATTCTCAATCTTCAACCATTCTGCACCACAGCTACTCAATGTTGGCGGCCAATTACCCGTTCTTAGTATTATTAGACTAGCAATCCTATTTAATGTACAATGGGCACGTCGATAGTTATTTGTAATGAGCTTAATTCTCAATCAATTTAGAAATATGAAGAAGTTTTTTTTTTTTTTTTGCATGTAAGAGGAGTCATTTGACATAATGTACTACATTGGGTGTGAAGTGTATTATTGATTGAATTATCTAATAATTTGAGGGTCATATTGCATGTAGACAATCCTACTCCTTTCTCCAAAGAGAGACATGTATTATTTTGCCGTGAAGCATATCGTTGATAGTTGAAACTCAAGAAGATACAAACATGCCAAATGTGACACCTACAAGAATGTAATCCAATAATTGTGGAGCAAGTGATCCATTCATTTGATGTAATTGTGAAGCTAGTTTCTATGAAGATAATTTTGCAATTGTTAAGGAAGCAATTGAATATCCAACATAGTTACTTGTATCAATTATGTAACTACTAACTAATTTTTAGATATACAACTTTTATCAAAGTTAACTATACAACTATTGTAGATAAACTAAGAATCTTCTCCTATTTATAATGTGTGATGCAATGCATCAAAGCAAATTTTACCTAACATTAACCATTAATAAGGCTATCCATAAATTTCAATTCTATTATGTATTTTAACATGTTGTGCTTATATGTGTGCCTATTGTTTAAACTCCACAATGGAATCAAATGATAAAAGCCAATGGTAGCTTGACTATTTTCTAGCATGCTAATGAAGAAGTAACGATGATTGCTTCAGCATGTTAATGGCTATTGAGCCCAAGTGGATGCATTTCATTCTTGATGGAAGTAATGAGGTTTGATTTTGAATTTGGGAAAATCCTAGCATATGACTCCATATAAGGAGTGTCTCAAAACTTACAATAACCAACCCCAAGCAAGAATGTCTTTCCTTGGAAACATCAATAGTTAATGAGGATTGTTGGGCAAGGCTTGCTATTATTGTAGCTTGAGAATGGTGCATACAAGAAAAATACTAACATATTGCATCTATCTAAATAAGAATAACTTCTTTTATTTCCACAAAAGTATGATTCCAAATGCAAATTGAACACAATGTTGAGGAATGTATTATTTTTCAACCTAAATATTATTCTTTTCTACTTTTTTGGCTGGAATGACTACCTATAAATCATCAAACAATCACTTCTTAATGTTTTATATAGTTTTTTTTTCATCTATATACTTAATTTTTATCTATGTATTTGCAATAGTCTAAATAGATATTAACATTTAAAATTCATATAGAAAAATAAAAATAACTTGTTAAAATAATAATTTATTTTCATTGAACTACAAATTCCTATTTTGTATTCTTCTCATTTTGGTTTCAATCTTGTATACTTTTTATTAATATATCTCTTATTTAAAAAAATAGCTTTGTATTTAATAAGTGAACATATGGAGTAAATAATTTGTTTTGTTTTCATTCAACTTTTTGAAAATTATTGGGAAAATAGTTCTTGAAGCAAAAATAAATCAATTAGAAAAATTATGTATTTTAGAAAATAAAATAACATATAAATTAATTACTATTTAATGACATCTTTATATTTATTTTGATAATCAAGAAAATCAAGAACCACAAAACTACACATACGATAGGGTACAAACCTCACTTTTAACTTTGGGAGAGCTTGCTTACTTCTCACCTACAATATTATTAGAATTTAAATACAACTAATATTCATTTATCCATAATTTAAGATATGTGAAAAAAATTATATATTAATTATTACTAAATTTTCCTCCTTGTTCTACTTTAGTCATTTGTGAGATCAATTGTAGTTTCAATTGATGAACAATTAAGAAGTCGGAAATAATTAAAGAACTAATAGTCAAGGAGTAGATGTATTATGGGAAAGATTTTTCTAAATCATTGTGTAATAATGTCATGTAAGAGATTGTAGCTAAAAGAATGATTGGTAGTTAATGAGGATTGTTGGGTCTTACAAATGGTAGTACATTTAGGAGGTGCCTCTATTGCCCATGTTGATAGGAATGATAAAATATAACATAAGCTAGATATACAACAAGAAGACATGTCTAACCAAGAATTTAGTTTTATGATAACAAGTTTGGATGAGGATGGGATAAGTAGGTTGAAATTGAAATAGATTGTAAACTGCAGTTGCAACTAAAGTAGACTAAAAATACTTAACTCAAAGGTGAGGAATCAACTCATATTACTTGGGAATTAGATTTGTTTAACCAACTTAACCCTATCTTATGAACTATAATAGTAGCCAAAAACCTCCAAATTGAGGAAGAAATAAATGTTCTCATTTCATTTCAACCAAATAAATAGAATTCTCATCTTTTGGGTGTGGTCAACACCAAACCACTCCTCTCCCCCCTCTCTCTGTAAAGTACTAAAAAATTCCAACCATCATACATTCACAGAAGTAAAACATAATTACTGCAGTAAGCCAAGGTAAAGTAAATTAACTTATTCTAATCATTCAAAAGAAAGATATTAAAATAACATTCAAGAGTCCAAGCAAGTTTTTAGATTCATAAGTAAAAGTACAACCATAATTACAATGCATATATATACATCTGAAGTCATTTACAGAGTATGTAGAAATAATATTACAAGTGTCGAGTAATGGCATCAAGCCTTACAATCATTTGAATACAAGTACAACTGTCATCAATGTCAAATAAATCTATCAAGGAGTCCTTGACTGCCATCGACCAACCGGCCATCTGCTGCGTCGAAGGAGAAGAACATGGTTCATGCACTTTTTCTACCCAACCACAAAGCATTGTGCTTCCCTGGAATCCCTCAAACTGAGGAATACCTGACCCTGCTCAAAGAGCCTAGCACCCTATAAACAAGTGCAAGGTGGAATCTGGTGTGTGCCTATTTATCTACATGCACTACTATCATGAATGCAAAATCACATCAATAAGATATGGCAGGGAAAACATACATAAAACTAGGCAATTTACCATCTCTTCCAATGGTGCATGTGTCTTTTTCAAAACTCCAATCACTTTGGCCAAAGTATTTTAACTGATGAATCGGTATGTAAGTTTTGAAAAAGAAAACTCACTCCCCTATTATTCCACATTCGACACCCATCCCAGAAGACAATCTTTCCAAAAACTATAATTCAAGTGACGGAAAAAAAAAACTCTTAAATGAGCCTACATATGTATAAGGAAAATTAATTCATTTAAGTATAATTCAACAGTTTATTTGAACACAAAAGTATTTTGAATTTCAACATTCTTCAATAAAACGTCTACATGTGAATGAAAGTTCTTTCCGCTCAATTAATGATTTGGTTCAATTATCCAGTTATATCATTTTCATCGATGAAAAACTTTTGAATTAAAGCAAGCATATATAATTATCTAAGTTAGAGCTTGTTTTTGTTTAATTATCGTCTACTTCAATGGTCAAACAAATCAAATTAAATATAATGCAAATTGGTTTGATCAAACAAATCAAATTAAATGTAAATCAAACTGGTTTGATCTAATCGCTCTCAAGACTTAATTTACACAGCGAATGCTTTAAATCATACAGAAAATAACTTAAAATATATGGTGGTCATTCTAAGTCAGACAAAGGTCATTTTACATCATTTGAGATCAATATTTGGAAGAGGGTGAAGGCATACAAAAATAGGGTTAGATATTTATAAGAGCTAGGGATTGTTTTTAAGGTGTAGCGAAAGGCCTTTTAAAACAACCAGAGATCATTTTTTTAAAAGATACAAGGAAAGTTAAAAGTTCACATCTAACCGGATACAAAAGAAAATACATAGTGTATGTCATTCCAAAATCCAGCGACAGTTTAAACATAAAGAGTCATTCACAGAGATTCTGATCAACTTTCATCCTATGGGAACGACTTAATTACTAGAAAAAAAAAAGATTTTACTTATACCAAAATGGTTCTCAACAACTACAATGGATTTTACTTATACTCGAACAGATTTTGTCACAACACCCAGTGTATATAAATAAAATTAGCTGAGATAGGTTTATAGATACTGTGAAAGGCATTAGAGCAGCCAGGGATCATTCTAAACCCTATAGAGGATGTTTAAATTTACACAGTGAAAAGATTATGATGTTCAGAGACTGGTATGCACATCACAGTGGACGGATTTGATTACAGAAAGGCTTTTAACACATAGAAGAAAACTATCAACACTTAGAGGACGTCATGAATTATGATAACCATGTCAATATTCTAGTGTTCTTTTAGGCAAAAGAAGAGGTGCTCAGGCCAGATCTAGACGATTTCATCATTGGAGGAGAATAAAAGCTTTACACACAAAAAAAAAAAAAGAAAAGAAAAAAATACATGAAGAATACCTGTAAGGTAATCCTAACCCATTAAAAGAATGGCGATCTCCTTTCTCCTTCGCCTCTCTCTATATTCTTATCCTTTATGGCATTGCTCTCCACCATGAATGATGTACTCCTTCCTCTTTTCCCCGTTTTTCTTTAAAAGCTTCTCCTCGTTTATATCCCCTTAACCCTAAATAAATGTATTTTAATACTCATGCAAGGTCCCCCTCTTCACATGCGTAACATGAACAAAAATAAGAATATATCTATTCTTATATTTATTAAGATTTAAAACTAAAATTTCATTTCTTTTATATGTTTTATATTTAAAAAGCTAAAAATATTCCATTAACAATCTATGTTTTTATATAGATTTATAATTTAATGAGTCATAAATAAAATTAGTAAAATTTTATTTATAATGACTTATTTATCTGAAAATTTTCTCCATTATCTTTTTATTTTTTTTAAAAGAAAACTTGTATTCTAATAAAAACTATTTAATTTTTTTTATTTAATTAAATTCTAATATTTTTCTTTTTAGTTATATATCTAAAATTTACAAAAGAATTAGACACTTTAGTAATGCTACTCCTTTGATATATATATATTTTAATGCCGCATATCTAGATTTAGATCGAATTTTAAGACTAACTTATTTATTTATTTAAAATAGGGATCGAGCTTAGAGTAGAGGTAAAGCAAAATGTCAATAAAATCAAATGAAGGGCAAGAGATCAACATCATTGAATTAACATGTAATGCAAACATCCACCAAATCAAGACTGAAATCTATGTGAGCGTGTGTGCGAACACCAGATAAAACCTGACATTTGTTGCCACGAAGCTAGGTCTCCCCTACCTGAACTATGCTCTTGTCGTCGACAAGACTGCAAAATTCAAACTCATAAAACCATCAATAAGTTAGTCCCAATATAGCCGAAGCATTCGAAATAGCCGAAGCGATCAAGTTAACCAATCAATGTAATTATTGCATTTAACCATTCAATCAAGTATGAAAAGTATGTAACCAATCAATGTTATTGTTGCATTTAACCATTCAATCACGTATGAAAAGTATGAGACGTGACATCCTTCCCTAGTTGGAAGAGACATCGTCTCGATGTCTTATTACATCACGTAAACAATAAAATCAAAACAATAATGTATCATCATCTAAGTATCATAATATCTAAATATGCATGTAAATAAAACATCTAATCTAATTTCCCAAATGCGAAAAAGATCTATCAATATCAGAAGCATCCTCCCAAGTGGCACTGTCCACTAAATACTGGTCCCACTGGACCTTATATTGCACTATGTCTCAATTACGCAACTTAACGTTGTGCTTCTCCAAGACTTGAATGGGCTCCACTAGCACCACTCCTGGATCCTGTACCTACAGAGCACGCCAATCAAGAATATGCAAAACATCAGGATGATAAGGTTTGAGTAATGACACATGAAAAACATTATGGATCTTGGTGAGAGTTGGCGGTAGTGCAAGTCTGTATGCAACTGGATTGATCACTTCAAGAATGTCGAAAGGTCCTACAAATCTTGGAGCTAGTTTGGATGCCTTGCCAAATGAAATCAAACTCTTATGTGGCTTGACCTTTAAAAACACATTGTCACCCACTAAGAATTGCCTAAAAGTCTTGTTCTTATCTGCATAGCTTTTCTATCTATCTGAGGCTTGTTTCAATTTTTCTCTGATTAGCCTCATCTGATCTTCCATTTCCTTCAACATATCAGGTCCAACTACTATTCGGTCTTCAATCCTATCCAACTACTATTCGGTCTTCAATCCTATCCCAACTGATTGGAGTTCTACACTTGCGACCATAAAGAGCCTCAAAAGGTGTCATACCTAAGGATGCATGGTAGGAATTATTATAAGTAAACTCTACCAAGGGTAGATATTCCTCCCATTTGTACTACTGGTCCATATAGTATATCCTCAGAAGATCCTCTACTACCTAGTTGACTCTCTCTGTCTGACCATCTGTCTCAGGGTGATAAGCTGTACTAAAGTTCAACTTAGTTCCCAAAGCTACATTAAGTGTGATCTAGAACCTAGAGGTCATGCGAGTGTCACGATCTAAAATGATCGTCTTTGGCACTCCACGTAGTCAAAAAATCTCTTGTAGAAACTTATTTGCTAAAGTCAATGACCCATCCATAAGATTTCTTGGAATGAAATGAGCCACTTTCATTAGTTTGTCAACCACCACTAAAATGACATCATGCCTATTCTTTGACATGGGCAATCCCTGAATAAAGTCCATGCTAATCACCTGCCACTTGTACTCAGGTATGCTATGTGGATATAGCAATCCTACAGGATGGACATGTTCTGCCTTAACACGTTGACACTCTAAACATCGAGTGATAAACTTTGTCACATCCTTCTTAAGCTTAGGCCAAAAGTACAATGGCCTCAAACCTTCCATTGTCTTGGTCACACCTGGGTGTCCAGAATATGGAGCACTGTGAATCTCCTCGAGAACTAACTTCCTCAATTCACCTGAATCTGGAATATACATCTTCCCTGATATCTTAGAAGCTCGTCTGATTCTATTACATACCCATCAAATTGATGATCTGTAGGGTCTACTTCTAAAGCTTGTTTAACCCTTTAATAGTTCTCATCTTCTTGCAAGTTCTAGATTACCTGTTGTCTTAGATTAGATATGGAAGTCACCATGGCTGACAGATGCCGTCTTCTGCTAAGAGCATCTGCAACCCTATTCTCTTTACCTTTTATGTACTCAATTCCAAAATCATATTCGCTAAGGAATTCTAACCACCTTCTCTGTCGAGCATTGAGATTAGGTTGGGTGAAGATATATTTGAGCCCTAAATGATCTGTCTTAAGCTCAAAAGGCTTACCCAAGAGATAGTGCCTCCACATTTGAAGTGAGTGAACAATGGAAAACAACTCAAGATCATGAGGTGCATAATTTAACTCATGTTGTTTCAGTTTCCTTGATTCATATGCCACTACTTTTCCTTTCTGCATCAACACTCCTCCCACACCTTCACCAGAAGCATCTGTAATCACTATGAAATGACCATTAGGATCAGGTATGGTCAGAATAGGTGCTGATGTGAGTCTTTCTTTTAACAACTGAAAATCTTGTTCACATTTATCCGTCCACTCAAACTTCTTACCTTTCTTTTGCAATGAGGTTATGGGTGCTGCAACTGTCAAGAATCCTTCTACAAATTTCCTGTAATATCTTACCAGTCCCATAAAGCTTCTAACCTCAGCCACAGTCTGTGGTGCGGGCCATTCCATTATTGCCTTGATCTTTTTAGGATCTACTGCTATCCCATCTGCTGAAATTACGTGGCCCAGATAGTGCACTTTACTCTTGTAGAATGTGCACTTAGATAACTTGCCAAAAAGTTTTCTTTCCCTCAAACATTGCAAGACTATTCTCAAGTGTCTTTCATGCTCCTCTAATGACTTAGAATAAATCAGAATGTCATCTAGAAAGACCAGGACAAACTTGTCAAGACAATCCCTGAATACACTGTTCATCAAGTTCATGAATGCTGCAGGAGCGTTAGTTAACCCGAATGGTACTACTATGAATTCATAGTGACCATATCATGTTCTGAATACTATTTTAGAAATATCCTTATCCTTAATCTGTAATTGATGATAACCGAATCTAAGGTCTATTTTAGAGAATACCTTTGCACCTTTCATCTAGTCGAACAATTCATCAATCCTTGGAAGTGGATATTTGTTCTTGATAGTTGCCTTGTTGAGAATTCTATAATCAATGCACAACCTCAACGTTCCATCCTTCTTAATGAAGATTACTAGTGCTCCCCAAGGTGACATGCTAGGTCTGATAAATCCCTATTTTAACAATTCCTCTAGTTATGCCTTAAGTTCATATAGTTCTGTTGTTGTCATCCTGTAAGGTGCTTTAGATTGTGGTTCTGTTCCTGGCATTAGATCTATAGAGAAATCAAATTCTCTTTTAGGCGGTAGTTTAGTCAACTCATCAAGAAAGACATCTTTAAATTCTCTAAGGATAGGATACTGATCAAAAGATGGTTCATGATTATCTAGATCTCTTATCTTCACTGCATAGATAGAACAACCCTTTCTCTTAGCCTTTTTCAATTGCATGGCTGATATATGTCTTAGCTTAAGGGGTGTCCGTGATCCATGAATTTCTACCGGGTTTCCAAAGTCATTAAGGCATTTCACTACTTTCTCTTCGCAATCTACTAAATATTTATGTTCTGACAACCAATTGATTCCTAGAATCACATCATAAGATCCTAGAGGTGCAACATAAAGATTGACTTGTGTTTGGAAAGTAGGAAGATCTATTTCGCTACATACAAGACATGAATCTACTCTTCTCTTTACATTGTTACCATACTACACCATCCACGAGTTTTCCATGTGTCCAAGTTTAACAATTAACTTAGCTACAACTTTTGGATCAACAAAACATTCTATAGCTCCTGTATCAATTAAAATAGAAATTGGAAGGCCAAAGAGCTTACCGAACATCTAGATGGGTGTAGCTTGGAAATCCGCTTGATGATGATCCACTGTTGCATGAATCTGGTGTTGAGGAGCTCTCTGTTGATTTCCATCTCTTTGATTCTCTGCTCGACGAGGACATACACTAGCATAGTGCTCTCCTCCACAATTATAACATCCATCTCTGGGTCCTTTGTGCCTAGCTGGATTGCGTCTCTGATTATTGTTACCATTATTACCATAACTACCTCTCTTATTGTTATTTCCACCTTGGTTTCCATTGTTCTTTTCCTGGTAGTTGTTGCCCTTCTTGAGATTCCTTATCTAGCACTTACTATTTCCCTGGTTGCCACTGTCATTCTGATACCTTTTGTTCCCATTCTTCATATCCCGATTCTTGTGGTAATTTGAGATCTGTTGTAGTTTTTGTTCCTGTTTGGTAGCCTTTTCAAACACTTCATCCATGGTTAATGGATTATGCATGTCAACATCTGATCCAATTTGTGGCCTTAAACCCAAGATCAATTTGCGAATCTTGAACCTTTCATCAAGCTAGTACTGTGGAACATATTTCAATAAGTGTGAGAATTTCTCCCAATACTGCATCACAGTCATACCTCCTTGAGTGAGGTTTTGAAATTTTGTCATTTTCTTGTCAAAGTAGAGCTGTGGTAACCACCTCTTTCGGAAGAGCTCAAGAAAATGATCCCATGTGACTTCTCCCAGAAGTAGTTTCTTTTCAGCTTTCTCATTGTCCCACCAAGTAGCTGCTTCCCTAGTTAGCTGATAAGATCCCCAAATAGCTTTAGTTTTGGCAGACAAATCATGAAGATCAAAGTATTTTTCCATGTCAATGATCCATGCTTCAGCTCCGTCACCAATAGTCTTACCATCAAACTTAGGAGGTGTAAGCTTTTTAAGATCCTTTCCTAATTTTTCAGCAATCTTATTTCTGTTATTTCCATTCACTTCACCTTTAGGACCTCAAGCTTCTTCTCTTCTTTCCTCATTCCTATTTCCCCTTATGCCTCTGATTTCCTCTTCCATGGTGTTCATTCTGGTTCCTTGTTGAGTCAGGAGAGCTAGGATTTAGGTCAATTGATTATTCTGTCCTTCACCATTCTGTCCAACATTGCTATTATAGTTTCCCTCATTGTTTCCAGCATTAGCCCCTCTTGCATCAGTGCCAGCATTGTTTCCAACATTGGATTCTTCATTGTTTCCAGTATCGGGCTTACTACCAGATCCTAGGGTTGCTCCCCTACGTCCAGAGTTTCTAGTGTTCATGATGAACTATTTGCAAAGAGTTACAACTTTAGCGTAATGGTTCCATAAAGTCCTCGAGTAGAACCATCGCTCTGATACCAAATGTAAAGTACTAAAAAATTCCAACCATCATACATTCATAGAAGTAAAACATAATTACTGCAGTAAGCCAAGGTAAAGTACATTAACTTATTCTAATCATTCAAAAGAAAGATATTAAGATAACATTCAAGAGTCCAAGCAAGTTTTTAGATTCATAACTAAAAGTACAACCATAAGTACAATGCATATAAATATATCTGAAGTCATTTACAGAGTATGTAGAAATAATATTACAAGTGTCGAGTAATGGCATCAAGCCTTACAATCATTTGAATACAAGAAGTACAACTGTCATCAATGTCAAATAAATCTATCAAGGAGTCTTCAACCGCCATCGACCAACTGACCATCTGCTGCGTTGAAGGACAAGAACATGGTTCAGGCATTTTTTCTGCCCAACCACGAAGCATTGTGCTTCCCCGGAATCCCTCAAACTGAGGAATACCTGACCCTGCTCGAAGAGCCTAGCATCCTATAAACAAGTGCAGGGTGGAATCTGGTGTGTGCCTATCTATCTACATGCACTACTATCATGAATGTAGAATCACATCAATAGGATATGGCAGGGAAAACATACATAAAACTAGGCAATTTACCATCTCTTCCAATGGTGCATGTGTCTTTTTCAACACTCCAATCGCTTTGGCCAAAGCATTTTAACCGATGAATTAGTATGTAAGTTTTGAAAAAGAAAACTCACTCCCCTGTTATTCCACATTTGACACCTGTCCCAGAAGACAATCTTTCCAAAAACTATAATTCAAGTGACGGAAAAAAAAAACTCTTAAATGAGCCTACATATGTATAAGGAAAAATAATTCATTTAAGTATAATTCAACAGTTTATTCAAACCCAAAAGTATTTTGAATTTCAACATTCTTCAATAAAACATCTACATGTGAATGAAAGTTCTTTCCGCTCAATTAACGATTCAGTTCAATTATCCAGTTATATCATTTTTGTCAATGAAAAACTTTTGAATTAAAGCAAGCATATATAATTATCTAAGTTAGAGCTTTTTTCTGTTTAATTATCATCTCCTTCAATGGTCAAACAAATCAAATTAAATGTAGTGCAAACTAGTTTGATCAAACAAATCAAATTAAATATAAATCAAACTGTTTTGATCTAATTGCTCTCAAGACTTAATTTATGCAACGAATGCTTTAAATCATACAGAAAATAACTTAAAATATACAGTGGTCATTCTGAGTCAGACAAAGGTCATTTTACATCATTTGAGATCAATATTCGGAAGAGGGTGAAGGCATACAAAAACAGGGTTAGATATTTATAAGAGCTAGGGATTATTTTTAAGGTGCGGCAAAAGGCCTTTTAAAACAACTAGAGATCATTTTTTAAAAAGATACAAGGAAAGTTAAAAGTTTACATCTAATCGGATACCAAAGAAAATACATAGCGTATGTCATTCCAAAATCCAGCGACAGTTTAAACATAAAGAGTCATTCACTGAGATTCTGATCAACTTTCATCCTATGGGAACGACTTAATAACTAGAAAAAAAAGATTTCACTTATACCAAAATGGTTCTCAACAACTACAATGGATTTTACTTATACTCAAATAGATTTTGTCACAGCACCCAGTGTATATAAATAAAATTAGCTAAGATCGGTTTATAGATACTGTGAAAGGCGTTAGAGCAGCCAAGGATCATTCTAAATCCTATAGAGGACGTTTAAATTTACACAACGAAAAGATTATGACATTCAGAGACTGGTATGCACATCACAGTGGACGGATTTGATTACAGAAAGGCTTTTAACACATAGAAGAAAACTATTAACACTCAGAGGACGTCATGAATTATGATAACCATGTCAATATTCTAGTGTTCTTTTAGGCAAAAGAAGAGGTGCTCAGGCTAGATCTAGACAATTTCATCATTGGAGGAGAATAAAAGCTTTACACACAAAAAAAAAAAAAGAAAAAAATACATGAAGAATACCTGTAAGGTAATGCTAACCCATTAAAAGAATGGCGATCTCCTTTCTCCTTCACCTCTGTCTATATTCTTATCCTCTGTGACTTTGCTCTCCACCGTGAATGCTGTACTCCTTCCTCTTTTCCCTATTTTTCTTTAAAAGTGTTGTTCTCAAAATTAGCTACGCTCGTTTTTGTAGACAACCCCCACGAAACTTGTCCGTTTCGTGAATCTACACTCTAAGCTCGTGGATCGAGACAAGATTCCCTTGATCTCGTGTGAAGTCGTTTGACATTCTAGACTGATTTATGACATCCCTTTTGAATTGGTTTCTCAATATACGTGAAGATCGTTCAAGTTGTAAATCACTAAAAATGTCAATTTGGGTCATTTTTAAGAGTTAGTAAAATTTGAAATCTTGATATGCAAGAGCGGCAAAAATTACCGCTCCTGCATATCTCTTTTTGACTCATTTTTCTTGTACATGCAATAGCGGCATTTTTTGCCGCTTTTGCATATGGTTTTTATATTGCATGTAAAGGCGGCATATTTCGCCACCATTACATGCATTTTTTCGTTTAAACCTGTGAAGTCGGTGATTTTTGACGTCTTTACATGTTTTATTCTTTTTGTGCACTGTCAGCTGAAATCTTCACTCGAACGAGATCTTTGGAATCTTGGTCACTTAGTGCCATTAATGGCCACTCGTGCCACTCGCTTAGCATTTATGGTCGAGTTATTTAATGTGTTTCGACGGCTTATTTTACCATTTCATTCTTTCTCCCGAGCTATCCTCCAGGCTTCTCCAACATCGTTTGATCGCGTCGTCAATGGGATCAACCTAATCCATCGCCATCAAACCTAGGGTTTCAAGTTTTAGACGGGTAAGTTTTCTCTTTTGTTTACATTCCCCTTCTTCACCGTTTATGATGTGTATCGTTTAGATCTTTGTTTTTAGATTTTTGTTACATTTTTTGTTCTTTGTTTTGTTTTGTTGTTTTCGTGATTATTTTCTTTTTTGTGTAAGGTCCGTTTATGATGTGTATCAGATTTGTTTTCGCACCAGAGGTGCCCTAGGTTTTGCCCTGAAACCTCTAGGTTTCTAGCGCCTAGACCCTCAACCCTTGCTTTACACCATTATGTAATATCGGCAGAGTTCGTCGATCCTACCAGGAAACCATGCGACCGCTACCAAGTGCCAAGTCAGCGAAACTCCCCGTCATTACACTTAAATCTATAAATTTCCCTCAAATGCAACGTCGGCAAAATTTGCCGCTGGAACCTCACCATTCATATCAGTGTGCAAAATCAGCGAAATCTGCCGCTCAGATATGTATCGGTGCCCCTCATGAGATGTCGGTGAAATTTGCCAACTAAACATCGAAACACTGATAAACCTGAAGTGCAGTGTCAGCAAATTTTGCCACTCCGACATAAACCCTTGTCTTTCTTGTTACCTGTATTGGCAGCAAAATCTGCCGCTTATACCAATTCCTGGTCTTCATCAACATGCAATGGCGGAAAAATTTTCCACCAATGCAAATAATACAAGACCCTCATATGCAAGGGCGGCAAATTTTGCCACCCATGCAAAAATGTCCCAAATTTTTCCAACTCTGGAAAATTTCCAATTTTGATTTCCCGAGCTCGCTTCTCCTCTGATTTTTGGCCAGCTCGCACTATAGCCCTTTTTCAAGCGCAATCCCATAGTCGTGATCATCAACATGCAATTTTCCCAGATTGCCCATATTTTCCCTAATTGCATGATCATGACTTTTGTTGCAGTTTCTTCTACGGAGCTTCGTTCAACATCAGACTTCTTCTCGGTGAAAGTTCATCCAAATGACTGACTTGTCCCCAAAGAAGTCAAAAGCAATGAAGTACAAATATCAAGGTGTTTTCCCAATCACCTCAGTCCATTCTAATGTTGAGGACATTAGAGATACAGAGATTGGCCATGTTGATATGGTTGAGTTTGTAGAGAGAACCAAGTCAAGCAACCCCAGTGCTATGATGAAGAAGATAGTGGAGAGTAATATTCATCTAGTATCATCCTTCCCAGTGGCAGCTCACAATACAGAATTTGTTCTTCAGTGTGCCCATTTCTATAACAAAGATATTAGAGCTGTGGTGGACACCAGTGGTAATGTGATAATCAGGTTGGATCCTGAGTTCATTGACAAGGTGTTCATGTGTCCTCCTGCGACAGAGGTATTGAAGCTTGACTTTGTTGAAGCTCAGAAGGAATATGACAAAAATCCAGAAAAAGCAAAGAAAGTGATCAACAACAAATGGTTGAAGACTGCAAGGTCAAGTTTGTCAAGGTGGCCACGTAGTTTTCCTCGAAGTGATTTTGTAGAAGAAGTTTGTGACTTGATTACTCTTCTCAGCAGGATAAGAGGTTTGTCCTCCTCTTCACAATTTCATGAATGGATGTATCCTTTCATTAAGGTCATACTCCAGGGCAAGCAAGTTATTTTCTGGGGAGAACAAATCAATAACGCTTTGCATGACCAACTGACGAAGGTATCCACTACCTCCAAGTTCTACATGACTTCCTATCTGGTATACATTGCATTCTCCATGAGAATTTTTTCGGGATTATCATTAGAAGGGGATAGGAGAGTAGTCCCAGTATACCAATATTATTCTCAGCTGACATTAAAAGGTTCAATTCACCATTTCAGGAGGGTGAATGATGTGTTCTTTGCTATATTCTTATGTCTTTTTGCTCCCTAACTGGAGCAGAGAAGAATTTCAGATGAGGCATGGACAGTGGTTAATAACTTCGGTTGTATGTTTTTGCAATTTCCATCTTTTTCATACTTGAGGGTTGGCTTTTTCCAAGGCTGCCCTTATATGCTTCCTAGATTTCCTTCAGATAAACTGGTCTTGATGGAGTTGCGTAGACAAATGATTGTCATGCATAACAAATAGATGGAACTCAAGAAGCCTGGTTTTAGATTTCTAGTGGAAATCGGTAGATATTTAGTATTGACTGCCACAAAGGCAAGGGCTATGGAGACATAAATGTAGTTGGTTACCATGAAGCAATTCAAGAGGAGACCAAAATTTGACTACAGGGGTGTAAAGGATAAAATCAGGAGGAAAACTCAGTTTCATAAACCCATGGTGGAAGATGTCTGGATAGACTTGAGAATGGAGGAAGATATCAGGAAACTGGACTATAGCAGGCTGTCTCTAGAACAATTTGAATATCTGGGACTTGTTGATATTCCAGAAGATCTTGTGGATGATGGGGAATTGGTTGATGCCAGGTACGATGCAGAACAGATAGCTAGTACTCCTCTCCCTCCAATCCAATGGTCCCTAAAGGAGTTGACTTCACTAAGGAAGAGATTTGAGCCTATATAAAGGCAGATAAAGGAATTACGCTGAAAGAATTCCTCACTGGTTCAGAAACTGAAATTCAAGAGCAGACTGGTAAAAAGATGGAAAACAGAACGAAGAACAAGAGTGATGTTCCATCATCCTCTAAAACACACAAGCCTAAAATCAGATTTGTAACGAAGAAAGCAAAAGTTGTTGAGGAAGAACCTGAAACGAAAGATATGGAACTTGAGGAGCCAGCGACTGAAGAGCCAGCTACAGAAGAGATGGATGTTGAAGACAGGAATTCAAATCAACAAGACAAGGAGGCTTTGTTTCCATAGGAAAATACACCTGTCGCAGCTCCTGTGTCTGTTTCTCCTATTAACATTCCTTCCTCTGAATCTCCCTCTCCTAAAATAATTTTTGATAATCCCCAAAGCACTTTTGGAAATGTTCTCCGTTCTTCTGAGTCAATTCCTAGTTTGTCTTCTTCATCTTTTGATATTGTGGATACGTCCATGTTTGATCATTTTGTGATGAATACTGAGCAAGTTTCAAGTGCAAATGTAACAGGTGTGATTTTTACTAACACCCCGCCTATTGTTTCTACTACCAGTACAAGCCCAGTTCCGGGAACACCAGCAGTAGGAATGGATCCCAATGTGAGTACTTCTTTGCTCCCACCTTGGTTATCAACTTACACGCCAAAGAGGAAAAAGAAAGTCATCTCTCCAGATGATTTTGATTTCACTATGTTGGCACCTACAAAACCTAAGGCCCCGATGAAACCGAAGATTCTTTCCAGGGTACTTGAAGATAAGGGACATAAATTTCTAGAGATAACAAAACCTCCATAGGATGCAACTGTTGAAAATTTTGATATGAATGACTATTCTATTTCTAGGGTTGAATTGGGCAAAATCACCCATGAAAGCGCTAAAAATGATATGCAGTCAGCCATGGACATGCTGATCCAGAAGTTTGACAGGGAAAAAGAAATGAAAGATTATTACAAGGCAAAGGTAGAACAACTGATTGTAGTGGTAAGAAAAATCACTTTGAACTCAGAAGCAATTACTCTAGAGGCCGTATTGTTGCAAGTATGAGGTAAACCAGTGTTGTCATTGATGTCAACATACTCATATTGCTTTGACAAGAAGGATTCAATGAGCAGTGTGCTGAGGATATTGAGAAAATTAGCCTCAGTCAGGAACAGTAAAGAATAGTGATGAGAAGAAGGCAAATTTACTGTATAGGATGTGAACCGGAGGATGCGGATTAAAGGGTTTGTAGATATGAGTCTTGAGATGCTTCAGTTAAGATTTCAGAGGTCCGCATGAAGATCTGAAGGAGTTGTGGCTGTCGGTGTGGAACCGGTTCCGGCAAGTGCTTAGAGGTGACAGAGGATCACAGAAAGGTCCGGTGAGGTCCGGAATTGTATAATCCTAATCTGCGGATTGGAAAGAGTGTTTGGGATGTCCTTGTGATGTGCCATCTCGAGTTGTGTATGATTTGGAGGTCCAGAAGTACCTCTTGCATTATGACAGTGGCAACAGACAGTGTTCTTGAAGTTCTGGATAAGGAGGATAAGAGATTTCAGTAAGTAAAGGAAATGTGGACGTACCTGGTCATTCAGGCAGGCTTGTGAAGATTCTTGGATCATGTTGAGGTTGTTTTGTTGGTCCGCATTGATAGTAGATCCCAGAATTGAAGATATTCTTCCAGATGAAGTTCTTGCTCTGTTTAGCCGACCGGATGAGTTGTTCATCCTGCGAATGTTCTTGTGGTGGCCGACCAGATGTGTTATTCATCTTGCAGATACTCTTATGGTTGTTTTTTGACTTAGATGTTTGTTCCTAAGTCGATGTCTTATATAAATAACGGTTTGTGAGTTCATTTCGAAGTGTGGATTGTGTGGATGAGTGTGGCATAGCAAAGAGAAGTGCGAAAGGCAGAGTAGAGGGTTTTGGGCTTAAATGGAACTGATTCGGACATAGTAGAGATGTCATTCTCCAGTTCAAGATTGTGATTCTTATCACTTTGTAGACAGTGTGTCTCCTTGTAGGCAGTGGGCCTCTTTGTGAGCAGTGTGCTCGGGTAGTGAGCCCTAATTGGCAAGTGCCATTCTTTTTCTTATTCTTCTAACAGAGAATAATCCTTGGGTTAATCACCCCGTGGTTTTTCCCTTAACCGGGTTTTCCACATCAAAATCTTGGTGTTTAATGTGTTGATGTTTATCTGCTCTTGTGTTTATGTATTATGCTTTCATGGATGATTAATTGATATGCTGTTAACTAACAACGAAGAATCAAGTGTTTGAAAGAACAAGAAGTTTTATACAACTGATTCACCCCCCCTCTCAGTTGTATGCCTTAAATCCAACAATTGGTATCAGAGCCAAGTTCCTCTGAAAGGAGCTTAACCACTTGAGGAGATCTAGGATGTCGTCATACAAGAAGGATAGTCCGAAGTTCGATGGAACCAACTTCACTCTCTGGAAAGGTCGCATGAAGTGTCACTTGGAATGTATGGGAAAAGCATACTTGGCTATGGTCTCAAAACCATATGTACCTCCACAAGGTGGTCCAACAACTCTGAATGAAATCACAGATGCTGAAAATAATCTGCGAACCAAGGAAGCCCTACTAAGCGCATTGAATGATTCAGATCTCTCAAATGTTATTGACCTACCAACTGCATATGAGATCCTGACTAAACTGGAAGTTCTATATGAAGGAGATGAGTTTGTCAAAAGTGCAAGGTTGCAAAGTCTGAAAGGGAAATTTGAAAGATTGAAGATGAGAGATGATGAAAACATCACTACCTTTATGCCAAGAGTGAATGAGCTGGTATGTGGAATTAGAAATGCTGGTGGAACTCTAGATGAAAATGAGATTGTCTGCAAAATCCTAAGATCCCTTCCTGCTGCCTACAAAATCAAGGTTGCTGCCATTGATGAATTTAGAGCCCACACAACTGTCACAAGAGAACAACTGGCTGGCAAACTAGCTGCATTTGAAATGACCGAGTTTGGAGATGATCCTCCCAAGACTGAATCTGCTTTCAAAGCTAGTGCCTATGTGAAAGGCAAACAGAGACTTGATCCGGGAGAAAACTCATCAAGGAAAATGTCATGGTATGATCAAGCAAGAAGAGACATGGAAGAAGAAGAAGTAGAAACAGCTCAACTTGAAGCCCTCATTGCAAAGAGACTGCCAAGAGGATCCGGTAAGTATGAAGGAAAACTACCCTTTAAGTGTTTCAACTGCAATAAGATTGGTCATTTTGCTTCAAGATGTCCGGAAAGATCTACAAGGTCTAATACTAACAGACAAAGGTTTCAAAAGAATTGCTATTATGTTCATGAAGAACATGACAATGAAGGAGTAACAGATGATGAATCAGAACTAGGAAGCAAATCCGGAAATGAGTGGGTGTTTATTGCCATCAAGGAAGAAGATTCAATACTCTCTGAATCTGTCAATCACAAAGTTGTTGAAAAAGCTTTGGCTGCTCAAGTGGAAGAAAACGATGATTGGGTTATTGACAGTGGATGTTCTCACCATATGACTGGTGACAAGAATAAGTTCTTGAATTTGGAAAGGTATGAAGGAGGAATGGTAAAGTTTGGTGACAATTCTGCTGGCAGAATCAGAGGCAGGGGAACTATTTCCTTTGATGGAAAGAGCAAAACAGGTAACGTACTATATGTTGAAGGATTGAAGCACAATCTTCTCAGTGTTGGTCAGTTAGTGGACAAAGGCTATGATCTCCGGTTCAAGAATGGAAAATGCAGAATCTTTACAAGCTCCGGAACTGAAATTGCATCCGGTACTCAGACAAAAGGTAATATCTTTCATGTGGTTGGTTCAAATAAAAGTTGTTTGTTTGTTCAAATTGATCAGAGTTGGTTATGGCATAGAAGAATGTGTCATGTAAATTTTGATAACATCATCAAGATAAGCAATACTCAGGCTGTAAGAGATCTTCCAAAATTGATGAAACCTACAAATAGTTTGTGCAAAGAATGTCAGCTAGGTAAACAAAGCAGAGTCTCTTTCAAAAGCCAAGATCAGTCTTCTACCGGATTGTTGGAATTAGTACATACTGATCTCTGTGGTCCGACAAGAATCAAGAGTCTGCAAGGTGATAGATATTTCATGTTGTTAATTGATGATCATTCCCAGATGATGTGGGTTACCTTTCTAAAAGAAAAATCAGAAGCATTTGAGAAGTTCAAAATCTTCAAAGCTATGGTAGAGAATCAAACCGGATTGAAACTAAAGTGTCTAAGGTCTGATAGAGGTGGTGAATTTACATCTGGTGAGTTCATTGACTTTTGTGAGAAGCAGGGTATAAGGAGACAGTTGTCTGCTCCTAGGACTCCACAGCAGAATGGAGTAGTTGAGAGAAAGAACCGGACCATCCAGGAAGCTACCAGGACAATGATGTTGGAAGCAAATGTTCCTCAAATGTTTTGGAAAGAAGCTATCAGCACTGCAGTCTACACTCTCAATCGAGTTCAAATCAGAAACAACACCGGTAAGACCCCCTATGAACTCTGGTTTGGCATCACTCCTACTGTGAAATATTTCAGAGTATTTGGTAGCAAGTGTTATATTAAAAGAGATGAAGATCTAGGAAAGTTTGATGCTAGAAGTGATGAAGGAATTTTCTTGGGTTACTCCACTCAAAGCAAAGCATACCGGTGTTACAATAAGAGATTGAGGAAGATGATAGAAAGCACCAATGTGAAAGTTGATGAAGGAATTGAGAAGCCTTCAAGATTTTATGAGTTTGATGAAGATGACCAAGACAGTGTTCAAGGAACTCAATCCTCTCCGGTAAGACAGAGTCAACCTGATCCGGTAAATCAGGAAGAAGAGATAGGTTTGAATGAGCCTGATCAAGAAGCAGCAGTGCAGGATACTCCCAAAATTCCAAGGTATGTAAGACTGAACCACTCTGAAGATCAGATCATAGGTGACAGAAGCAAAGGTGTACAAACTAGAAGGAATGTTGCTCAAAATCAGGATGAATGTTGTCTGATTTCAAAGATTGAACCTAAAACAATAAATGAAGCCTGCAATGATGAAAACTGGACCAAAGCAATGGAAGATGAATTGATGCAAATTGAGAAAAATCATACTTGGGATCTTGTTCCCAGACCTAGAGACAGGAATGTAATTGGAACCAAGTGGGTCTTCCAGAACAAACTAAATGAAGCTAGTGAAGTAATCAGAAACAAAGCTAGATTGGTCTGCAAAGGGTACTCTCAAATAGAAGGAATTGACTTTGAAGAGACTTTTGCTCCGGTGGCAAGAATTGAAGCAGTCAGATTACTTCTTGCATTTGCTGCCTTCAAAGACTTCAAGGTATATCAGATGGATGTCAAGTCTACCTTCCTAAATGGTGATCTGGAAGAAGAAGTCTACATTGAACAACCGGATGGATTTCAATTGTCTGATAATGATGATATGGTCTGCAAGTTGAAGAAAGCTTTGTATGGATTGAAGCAAGCCCCAAGAGCATGGTATGAAAGGTTGGATAAGCATCTTGTGCAGATTGGATTCAACAAAGGTACTGCTGACAGTAACTTATATTTCAAAATTGATCATGAAAACATTTTGATTGTTGAAGTGTTTGTGGATGATATCATTTTTGGAGGAAGAGATAGTATGTGCAAAACTTTTGCAAATCAGATGAAAAGTGAGTTTGAAATGTCTATGCTTGGTGAAATGAATTTCTTCTTGGGTCTGCAAATTACTCAAACAAAAGAAGGGATCTTCATTTCTCAGACCAAATATGTGAAAGAATTGTTGAGGAAATTTGGTATGGAAGACTCAAAGCCAATGAACACTCCTATGGCAACTGGATGTAAGTTAAGAAAAGATGATGATTCTCCAAAGGCAGATCAGACAAAGTATAGATCAATGATTGGTGGATTGTTGTATCTCACTCAAACTAGACCAGATATAATGCAGGCTGTTGGTCTTGTGGCAAGATTCCAGGCTGATCCTAGAGAATCTCATGTTATGGCAATCAAAAGAATTTTTAGGTACTTGAAAGGAACAGTTGAGTATGGTCTATGGTACCCTAGAGATCCAGATTTCTCTCTTCATGCTTACACAGATGCAGATTGGGCAGGAGATGTGGATGACCGGAAGAGCACTAGTGGTGGAGCATTCTTTTTGGGGAAGAGATTGGTTTCTTGGCTAAGCAAGAAACAAGATGCAATATCTCTGTCTACAACTGAAGCAGAATACATTGTAGCAGCAGGTAGTTGCACTCAAATCTTATGGATGAAGCAGATGCTAAGAGACATTAAAGTTGAATATGATGAGCCTATCACAATTTTCTGTGATAATTCAAGTGCAATTAATATTTCTAAGAATCCGGTATTGCATTCTAAGACTAAGCACATATCTATCAAGTTTCACTTTTTGAGAGAACAAGTGAACAAGGAAGAAGTCAGATTGGAGTATGTTCCCTCAAAGGATCAGATTGCAGATATCTTTACTAAACCTCTTCCCAAGGACTCTTTTGAATATCTCCGGGAGAAGTTAGGGGTCATGGCCCCTCTGGTGATGAACTAGGATGCACTGATGTGCATTAGTCCGGTGGATATCACAGTCATATCTTGTGATCCGGATTGATGATGGGAAGCTGCAACTAAGGGGGAGCAGCTGGTATGATTCTGATGTATGAGAATTGCAAGTATGAGCCCTTTGCCATTGATGTCAAAGGGGGAGAGAAGACATGTGAAAAACAAGTGGCTGATGATCAAAGGGGGAGCAGTAAATGAGGAGAAGACATGTTGCTGATAGGGGGAGCTGTGACAGAAAGGAGAAGTTCTTGTCTTGATGGTTTTTCACATCATATGTTGCCATCAATGACAAAGGGGGAGATTGTTGCAAGTATGAGGTAAACCAGTGTTGTCATTGATGTCAACATACTCATATTGCTTTGACAAGAAGGATTCAATGAGTAGTGTGCTGAGGATATTGAGAAAATTAGCCTCAGTCAGGAACAGTAAAGAACAGTGATGAGAAGAAGGCAAATGTACTGTATAGGATGCGAACTGGAGGATGTGGATTAAAGGGTTTGTAGATATGAGTCTTGAGATGCTTCAGTTAAGATTTCAGAGGTCCACATGAAGATCTGAAGGAGTTGTGGCTGTCGGTGTGGAACTGGTTCCGGCAAGTGCTTAGAGGTGACAGAGGATCACAGAAAGGTCCGGTCAGGTCTGGAATTGTATAATCCTAATCTACGGATTGGAAAGAGTGTTTGGGATGTCCTTGTGATGTGCCATCTCAAGTTGTGTATGATTTGGAGGTCCGGAAGTACCTCTTGCATTATGACAGTGGCAACAAACAGTGTTCTTGAAGTTCCGGATAAGGAGGATAAGAGATTTCAGTAAGTAAAGGAAATGCGGATGTACCTGGTCATTCAGGCAGGCTTGTGAAGATTCTTGGATCATGTTGAGGTTGTTTTGTTGGTCCGCATTGATAGTAGATCCCAGAATTGAAGATATTCTTCCGGATGAAGTTCTTGCTCTGTTTAGCCGACCGGATGAGTTGTTCATCCTGCGAATGTTCTTGTGGTGGCCGACCGGATGTGTTATTCATCTTGCGGATACTCTTATGGTTGTTTTCCGACTTAGATGTTTGTTCCTAAGTCGATGTCTTGTATAAATAACGGTTTGTGAGTTCATTTCGAAGTGTGGATTGTGTGGATGAGTGTGGCATAGCGAAGAGAAGTGCGAAAGGCAGAGTAGAGGTTTTTGGGCTTAAATGGAACTGATCTAGACATAGTAGAGATGTCATTCTCTAGTTCAAGATTGTGATTCTTATCACTTTGTAGATAGTGTGTCTCCTTGTAGGTAGTGGGCCTCTTTGTGAGCAGTGTGCTCGGGCAGTGAGCCCTAATTGGGAAGTGCCATTCTTTTTCTTATTCTTCTAACAGAGAATAATCCTTGGGTTAATCACCCCGTGGTTTTTCCCTTAACCGGGTTTTCCACGTCAAAATCTTGGTGTTCAATGTGTTGATGTTTATTTGCTCTTGTGTTTATGTATTATGCTTTCATGGATGATTAATTGATATGCTGTTAACTAACAACGAAGAATCAAGTGTTTGAAAGAACAAGAAGTTTTATACAACTGATTCACCCCCCCCTCTCAGTTGTATGCCTTAAATCCAACACGTATCTGTAGAAGACCCCGTCATTCTGAAAGCAGAAAAGACTCACCTCAAAGGAAAAGTACTTGAAGAGTACTTAGACAGGATGCGAGCGCAAGGAATCTCTTTGCTCATGGATGTATTTGAGAAGACAGATAAAATGAGGAAAGTAAGGGTAGAACTTAATGATCTCATTGATGCTATCTCTCAAGATATTGAGAGCACGGAGGATACTCATGATAAATGGGTGGAAATGAGGAAGCTAAAAATAAGTACCCTAATATCAATTGGCGCTATTTCCAATAGGGATTCATACACAGAAACAAAGGAAGCTCTGATGTACAGGAGCAATATGCTAAGAAATTTGATCAAGGATCTTGAAGCTGCAAAGGAAATCAGTGAAGAAAATGATGTCAATCTTTTGCATAAGTTGGAGGAGTTACCTTGTAAGTTGGTATCACAGGACAATCAATTTCTTTCTGCAGAAGAAATGATTCAAGAATTTGAAGACATGTTCCAGAAAGAATTTGAAGATAAAGCATTTTCAATAACTTCTGTGGACAACATTCTAGACAACCAGTTAACCTTGGATAATTTGAAAACTAGGTTAACTAATCATGCCAAATCAATCACTACAGTGAGGGATGCCATAGTGAGGGCTAGGATGATCTTCAAAAATGCATTCGAGCCAGATAGCATTGAAATGCAAGTGGCTTTCACTATGTATGATCATCACATGAGGAAAAGTGGTGATACAAATTGAAGTAGCTAGTTTTTTCCCTTAGTTTATTTTCTAATTTTCACATGTACTTTCAAAACAATTTTGGACAGTTTTACATGTACATTTTTAATATGTAATTACATGTAAAAATATAGGAAGTCCCAAGTCAATAAGGACTCCTATTTTTGAATAAGTCAAAGTAGTTAGGTTTTTCCTAAATTTTCTCAAGGCCTTTCCCTATAAATAAAGGGGGCCTTTTTTGTAAATATTTATCTTTTGTCTATTGCAAGAAAACTCTGGCGAATTGAGAAGCAAATCAAGACTTTGTGCTTTTTGTGAAATTAATTATCAAATATTTATCAATACAAGAAAGCAAGTTCAATTCCAATCTTTGTCTTGGGATTATTTGTGTTGTGATAGTATTGTTCTTACGTCTTGCTATCATAATCTTATTTGATAATAATTGAAGTGTGGAGTTTGTTTCAAGTGATTGAAGAGCGCTCTTAATTTGATTCTGATGAACTTTGTGTTATCAAATCAGTTGTGGGTTATATGTTCATGTTTGTGAGAATACAATAGTTTGGAGACTTTGTGCTGCAAGTTGTTATATTTGATTTACTTTTACCATCTTGAAGAAGAGTGAAGACTTTGGGCTACATTCTACTTCAAATAGTTCCGTTTACAAGTAGTAAGTGAAGTAACAGAAAACTTTGTGTTTCTGTGATTTTGTGATAATTTATAAGTCTTCTATCAAAAGTTTGAAATATAAACATCTATTCTGAAAAAAGAGAATGAGATGAGATGGAACCACCACAAACATAGTTTTTAGTGTACATAAATTTTATAAGTTGTTTGATTTGCAAAAGTTAAGTAATTAGAGGGAACCTCCCCTTGCTGAGAGAAGAGACTTTGTCTCATCATAGCTGTGGCTGATATACCCATTTTGCCGTTAGCGAGTTAACGACAAAATATTCACCCAACAGTTTTTTGGTGACTCTGCTGGGGAAGGAATGCGCAACTTGAAGCCTCACGCTCAGGTTGAAGCATTTTCAGTTCTTTTCCATTTTTCTTGCAAAATTGTGTTTAGCATAATACATTCTGGCAGATTCTCTATACACCAGAAGTAAGAGGGCTCAGGGTATTATTGATCCTGCATTTGAATTGATGCAGCAGAATAATTTTGGATTCTTAACTCCACGACCTCATCTTCAGCGCACCAGAGTTTTCCCCCTACAAACACCAGGTCTCCAATAGCAGGTGAAGTTTTTAGTGCTAACAGAGTTTTGGCTGTTCATACACCACCAAGGTTTGTTATACCACCTTTCAATTAGTGCGTCATGGCAGCCCAAGGCCCTTGGGGTAATACCTTTGGTCCTCTAAATTTGACCCCACCATTGCATGAACTACCTCGTAGTTCAAGAAAGAATTTCTCCAAATTCTATGGTGATGAGAAAGTTCATCCTGATGAGCATATTGCGGCTTTCTGTATAGCCTGTGGTGTGATAGGTGTCGAGCACGAAGATGTGGCTGTACGACTCTTTGTAGAAACACTACTTGGCACTGCTGTAGACTGGTTTTACCACCTTCGAGCTTAGACCATAACGAGCTGGGCTACTCTCAAAACCAAGTTCGAAGCCAGGTTTAAACCTGCAGAAGATGCTCATGCATTGTTAGCATGGCTGACACAGATGAAAAAGGAACCTCATGAACCAATGCGAGATTTCATCGCTAAGTTCAACAAATTGAGAAACAGGATTCCCACCACCGCTGAGCCAACAGTGGAGAATCTTAAATGTTTCTTTATCAATACGCAACTTCTGGAGGTGAGTTTCCTATTGAGGTGAGCTGCTCCTACTGATCTTGTTGTAGCTCAGATTCTGGCAACTGAAGTAGAAGATGATCTTATCCTCACGGGTAAGATAAGAAGGGATACTAATAGAAATAAAAGCTCCTCTTCTACTGAGAATGTTTCTACAAGCACCACTGACCCCATGATGCAAAAGCTAGCAAATGAATTGCTAGCTCTGAAGAGACAAATGTCCCAAGGTATGTCTGCGCCTCCTCCTTACCGAGATATACCAAGAAGGACATTTCCAAATAATTCATATCAAGGCAATGCTGCAAGGAATCAAGGGCAACACAACCGTCTTCCTCCTACACAGGGGAAGCTCACCATTGAAGCAGCGCCAGTCAACTCTGTTGTTGGCTACTATGAAGCCAAAAATGAACTTTCTTTCCAACCTGAGTTGGATTATGAAAATGGTGCTAATCTCTTCACAGAAGGAGAAGAAAAGGTAGCTGGCGACTCTACCATCAGCTTTCTGAACTATCAGGAAGAAGCTGAAAAAGGAGAAGCGTGTGAAGGAGCATATGCTGTTTTCACTAGGTCTCAAAATCAGTCAGCTCTTCAAGCTGATAAAGGGAAGGCGAGAGAAGAATTTCAACCAGTGATTTCAATCGCTAAACGGGGGACTCCGCTACCTTTCCAATCAAAAGATCCAGTGGTCAATAAACAAGTAAGTGCCTCTAATGAATTTGTACCTTCCACTTCTACTCCTCAGACTAGTGTTGTCTCTACCAAAAATCAAAATGATGGTTTTTCTTCCTCCGTATCAAATTCTTTTCAGCAATTTGATATAATAGACCATGCTAGGAGAACTAAGATACAAATGTCTGAAGTTGAATATTTACAGGCTAATCCTAAACAATTTGATAGATTAGCCAAATATGTCAAAAATAAGGCCGTCCCTACAGGACAAGAGTTTCCCAAAGCTACTCATGACTCCTCCAAAAGTAAACCTACCCAAAACAATCTCGTTACTACTCCCCCTGAAGCCTCTGGAAAAATTGAACCTTTCTATGTTTCCCTATTAATAAATGGTCATAAATTGAGCAATTGTGTAATAGATTCTGGAGCCTCAGACAATGTTATGCCTGCTAAGGTAGCAGATGCCCTTGGCCTCACCTTAACCAAAACTTTTGGGAGGTGTTTCTCTATGGAGAATAAGCAAGTTCCACTTTTGGGTCAAATCAAAGACGCCCAATTTGTATTTGCAGCTTTTCCAGATAAGAGAATCAAGATGACAGTCCTGGTAGCTGGTTCCAGCTTCATATAGCATTCTTCTTGGATGTAATTTCTGTAAGGATGTGGGTGGAGAGTTGAACGTGGATTTGTTTGAAGCAAGGATACCTGTTAAAGGTGTCATGCAGAAGCTACTTCCTAAGAAGGAGGCGAAATACATTGTTACTGAAACCTCAAACCCCAAAGCTCAAATTTTGTTTGAGTCCTTGAGAATGGGTAACTATTTTCTGTCTACTGAAGATTGTTCCAATTCATTAGATGAGAGTACATCAGGTGATAGCTCTGATATGTCAGATGGAGACTCAGAAGAGTTTTCAGATGAAAGTTCAGGTGAGGGTATAGTAATACCATATTCTTCCCTCACTGACGAAGAGGAGTCCTCTGACCAAAGAAAGTCCAAGAAATCAAATTCTGATGGAATTTGGATTTTAGAATTTGATGGCAGCTGTTCTTCTACCGGTTCTAGAGCCGGAGTGGTCTTGATATCACCACAAGGTGATATTTTACCTTTTTCATATAAGTTACAATTTGACAATACCAATAACACCACCGAATACAAGTCCTTGTTGCTCAGATTGGAAGCTGCACGTGCTAGAGGTGTTAAAATCCTTCATGCTCAAGGGGACGCCGAATTGGTGCTTTGTCAAGTAAGAAATTTGTACCAAACTAAAAATGAAAGACTGAGACACTATCGCAATCGCGTATGGGATTGCATTGAAGGTTTTGATACTTTCAATATTTCAGCAGTGCCAAGAGAGTTCAATGATCACGCAGATTCATTGGCTGTTTCCACTACTCTCATGGTGCCTCACAAGGATTTCAAAGGAAACAAGTACACTATTGAGCTAGTCTTCCGACCAAGTGTACCTGATAACGTTGACCATTGGCAGGTGTTCAATGGTGATAATCAAATCATTGCTTTCCTAGAAAAGATGGATAGTTTTGATGAGCTTTACTTTGAAGGAAGTGAATCACCACCACGTGAATATGTTTCAGAGATAGATTCACAAACCGGCCAAGAATTTTTACAATTGAAAGGAAATAAAATCCCAAAAGGTTTGGTTTCCCTTGAGAAACTCTTTGATAAACATGACAGGTATATCAAGCAGTGGCAACAACAATAGGATTCAGGTTCCTCTATGGAATTTGAGCAGGTCAATTTGGGTTCGGAAACATATCCTAAGATGGTCAACATTGGAAAATGTTGCACTGCTGATGAAAGATTTAAATTCATTACCCTCCTCCACCATTACATTGATGTTTTGTCTTACTCCTATGATGACTTGAAGTCTTTCAGGCCTAAGGAGGTTCGACACGAAGTTCCCCTCAAAGCTGGATCGTTGCCTCACAAACAGAAGTAGAGGCAATACAATCCAAAGATATTAGGTACGATTCTTTCTGAAATTCAGAAGATGCTGAATGCTAGGATAATTTTTCCAATTCATCATTCCACATGGATCACAAACATAGTACCTGTAAGGAAGAAGAACAGAGAAATCCGTATCTGTGTTGATTTCAGGAATCTCAACCAGTCTTCCTTGAAAGATAACTACCCTTTGCCCATCATGGACCAAGTATTGCAAACAATGACAGGTTCAGAAATGCTATCTATGTCAGATGGTTTTTCGGGGTATAACCAAGTGGAGGTAAATGAAGCTGATCAGTTCAAAACTGCCTTCACCACACCATGGGGCACATTTGCGTATCGCAGAATGCCTTTTGGTCTGATCAATGCTGGTGCAACATTTTAGAGAGCGATGGATCTTGCTTTCAGAGATGAGATGGGTAAGTTCATCATGGTATATCTCGATGACTTGACTGTTTTCTCCAAAAACCGTCAGGATCATGCACATCATTTGCGACAAGTGCTGGAGCGCTGTCGACAAAATGACATTTCCCTCAATCCCAAGAAGTCAGTTTTTGGGGTGATAGAAGGCAAGGTTCTCGGACACATTGTATCCTGGGAAGGTACTAAGATTGACTCAGAGAGAGTTAAATCTATTCAAAGTCTCACTCTGCCAGTAAGTAAGACTGTTGTTCATTCTTTCTTTGGAAAGGTGAATTTTCTGCGAAGGTTCATTCCTGAATTTACAGAAAAAACCCATCACATTGTTTAAATGATGAAGGGTAAGGCCACTTTCCATTGGACTGTGGAAGGTAAGGAAGCATTCGAGGATATCAAGAGAGCAATTGCTCATGCTCCTGTTCTTGTTTGTCCCGACTACACTAAGGATTTCATAGTCTATAGCTACGCTTCAGAACACACACTTTCAGCTATTCTGGTTCAGCAGAATGAAGAAGGCGTTGAATCCCCCATATCATTTATGAGTTGTCCTCTCAAAGCTCATGAATTGAAGTATTCGAATATGGAGAAGCATGCCTATGCCATAGTTAAAGCGGTTAAGCATTTCAGGTTCTATATTCTAAACTCACACACTGTTGTCATGGTGCTTGATACAACAGTCAAGTCTATCCTAACTCAACAGGAGTTCAGAACAAAGAGAGGTAATTGGATCACTAAGATCCAAGAATTTGATCTAGATATCAAGCCTACCAAGCTTGTGCGTGGTAAAGGTTTGTGTCAATTGATCGCAAATAACGTTCCAAAAGAGACAGGGGATGAAGAAGAGGAAGTTGTGAACACGCCAACTATCCTTTTTGTTACTACGACTGATGAGTGGTATTCCAATATCACTCATTTCCTTACCTATGGTGAGTGCCCTTCTCACTTGTCCTCTAAAGAAAAAAGAACCTTCAAGTTAAAAGCTGCTAACTACGTCCTTTGGGACAATGGTTTGTACAAGAGAAGTCTTGATGGTGTATTTCTCCATTGTGTGGATAAAGCGCAACAAAGTAGACTTTTGGAGTCTTTCCACAATTTGGCTTGTGGAGGACATTTTTCAGCACCTGTAACGGCTCACAAGATTCTGCGAGCTCGATACTATTGGCCTACATTATTCCAAGATGCATACAATTGGGTACGCAAGTGTGAGTTATGCCAACAGTTTGTTGGGAAACCAAAATTGGTAGCCTTACCTCTAAAACCAGTGGTGATTGAGGAGCCTTTTCAGCAATGGGGTATTGACTTCATTGGCGCCGTGAATCCGTCATCAAGTGCAGGACATAACTATGTTCTCACTGCAATAGACTATTTTACCAAATGGGTGGAAGCTATTCCAGTCAAGCATGCTACTTCAGAGGTGGTATGCAGTTTTCTTAAAGAGAACATTATTTCCAGGTTTGGAGTTCCAAACAAGATTGTAGTAGACAATGCTACTTGCTTTTCCTCTCATGAGATTACTGAATTTTGCTACGAGCATGGGATCATTCTTTCCCATTCTTCAGACTATTATCCGCAAGGGAATGGTCAGGCAGAATCAAGCAATAAGAATCTGGTCACTATCATCAGGAAACTGGTAGATGAGAATCAGAGAACTTGGCATAAGGCATTGTTTGATGCTTTATGGGCTGATAGAATTACCCCCAAAAGGGCAATAGGCATGTTGCCATTTCAGCTTCTATATGGTCTGAATGCGGAGATACCAATTGCCTTGGAAATGCCAGCATTGAAGTTGGTAAAGGCATTGGAAGATAGAACTTTTGATAGTTCTATTGATAAAAGGATCATGTATTTGACTGAACTTGAGGAGCAGCACACTATGGTGGTGGACCGTATTGCTGAGCACCAAAATCAAGTAAAGAAACTCTTTGACAAGAAGACAAAGGCTCGTGAGTTTTAGGTTGGAGATCAAGTCTTGTTGTGGGACAAGAGGAGAGAACCAAAAGGGATGCATGGGAAATTTGATTCCTTATGGAGAGGTCCATTCACCATTCATCAGTTCTGTGGTGAAAATAGTTTCTTGCTAGAGTATCAAGATGGGACACCATTCTTGTTGCCTCACAGTGGACAACATCTGAAGCACTTCAATCCTTGAAGTTTTAGATAAGTTAAATTGTACATTTGTATAGTTTTGTGTTTTATTCTTGTGTTTTCGTTTAGTCTTTTGTGTCTTTTTCTTTTTAGCTTGACTCTATAGCCCAATGGCAAGGATGAAGGCACTTAGAGACTGGATTCTACTCCCTTCAATCATTTCAAAGTTTGATTGAAGGAAGTTCCCTAGTTAGAGCCAGCTGTTGTTCTCAAAATCAACTACGCTCGTTTTTGTAGACAACCCCCACGAAACTTATCCGTTTCGTGAATCTACACTCTAAGCTCGTGGATCGAGACAAGATTCCCTTGATCTCGCATGAAGTCGTTTGACATTCTAGACTGGTTTATGACATCCCTTTTGAATTCATTTCTTGATATACGCGAAGATCGTTCAAGTTGTAAATCACTAAAAATGTCAATTTGGGTCATTTTTAAGAGTTAGTAAAATTTGAAATCTTGATATGCAAGAGCAACAAAAATTACCGCTCCTGCATATCTCTTTTTGACTCATTTTTCTTGTACATGCAATAGCGGCATTTTTTGCCGCTTTTGCATATGGTTTTTATATTGCATGTAAAGGCGGCATATTTCGCCGCCATTACATGCATTTTTTCGTTTAAACCTGTGAAGTTGGTGATTTTTGATGTCTTTACATGTTTTATTCTTTTTGTGCACTGTCGGTCGAAATCTCCTCTCAAACGAGATCTTTGGAATCTTGGTCACTCAGTGCCATTAATGGCCACTCATGCCACTCACTTAGCATTTGTGGTCGAGTTATTTAATGTGTTTCGACGGCTTATTTTACCATTTCATTCTTTCTCCTGAGCTATCCTCCAAGCTTCTCCAACATCATTTGATCGCGTCGTCAACGGGATCGACCTAATCCATCGCCATCAAACCTAGGGTTTCAAGTTTTAGATGGGTAAGTTTTCTCTTTTGTTTCCGTTCCCCTTCTTCACCGTTTATGATGTGTATCGTTTAGATCTTTGTTTTTAGATTTTCGTTATGTTTTTTGTTCTTTATTTTGTTTTGTTATTTTCGTGATTATTTTCTTTTTTGTATAAGGTCCATTTATGATGTGTATCAGATTTGTTTTTGCACCAGAGGTGCCCTAGGTTTTGCCCTGAAACCTCTAGGTTTCTACCGCGTAGACCCTCAACCCTTGCTTTACACCGCTATGTAATATCGACGGAGTTTACCGATCCTACCAGGAAACCATGCGACCACTACCAAGTGCCAAGTCGGTGAAACTCCCCATCATTACACTTAAATCTATAAATTTCCCTCAAATGCAACGTCAGCAAAATTTGCCGCTGGAACCTCACCATTCATATCAGTGTGCAAAATTAGGAAATCTGCTGCTCAGATATGTATCGGTGCCCCTCATGACATGTCAGTGAAATTTGCTGACTAAACATTGAAAAAGTGATAAACCTGAAGTGCAGTGTCGGCAAATTTTGCCGCTCTGACATAAACTCTTCTCTTTCTTGTTACCTGTATTAGCGGCAAAATCTGCCGCTTATACCAATTCCTGGTCTTCATCAACATGCAATGGCGGCAAAATTTGCCGCCAATGCAAATAATACAAGACCCTCATATGCAAGGGCGGCAAATTTTGCCGCCCATGCAAAAATGTCCCAAATTTTTCCAACTCTGGAAAATTTCCAATTTTGATTTCTCGAGCCCGCTTCTGCTCTGATTTTTGGCCAGCTCGCACTATAGCCCTTTTTCAAGCGCATTCCCATAGTCGTGATCATCAACATGCAATTTTTCCAAATTGCCCATATTTTCCCTAATTGCATGATCATGACTTTTGTTGCAGTTTCTTCTGCGGAGCTTCGTTCAACATTAGACTTCTTCTCGGTGAAAGTTCATCCAAATGACTAACTTGTCCCCGAAGAAGTCAAAAGCAATGAAGTACAAATATCAAGGTGTTTTCCCAATCACCTCAGTCCATTCTAATGTTGAGGACATTAGAGATACAGAGATTGGCCATGTTGATATGGCTGAGTTTGTAGAGAGAACCAAGTCAAGCAACCCTAGTGCTATGATGAAGAAGATAGTGGAGAGTAATATTCATCTAGTATCATCCTTCCCAGTGGCGGCTCACAATACAAAATTTGTTCTTCAGTGTGCCCATTTCTATAACAAAGATATTACAGCTGTGGTGGACACCAGTGGTAATGTGATAATCAGGTTGGATCCTAAGTTCATTGACAAGGTGTTCATGTGTCTTCCTGCGACAGAGGTATTGAAGCTTGACTTTGTTAAATCTCAGAAGGAATATGATAAAAATCCAGAAAAAGCAAAGAAAGTGATCAACAACAAATGGTTGAAGACTGCAAGGTCAAGTTTGTCAAGGTGGCCATGTAGTTTTCCTCGAAGTGATTTTGTAGAAGAAGTTGGTGACTTGATTACTCTTCTCAGCAGGATAAGAGGTTTGTCCTCCTCTTCACAGTTTCATGAATGGATGTATCCTTTCATTAAGGTCATACTCTAGGGCAAGCAAGCTATTTTCTAGGGAGAACAAATCAGTAACGCTTTGCATGACCAACTAACGAAGGTATCCACTACCTCCAAGTTCTACATGACTTCCTATCTGGTATACATTGCATTCTCCATGAGAATTTTTTCGGGATTATCATTAGAAGGGGATAGGAGAGTAGTCCCAGTATACCAATATTATTCTCAGCTGACATTAAAAGGTTCAATTCACCATTTCAGGAGGGTGAATGATGCGTTCTTTGCTATATTCTTATGTCTTTTTGCTCCCTAACTGGAGCAGAGAAGACTTTCAGACGAGGCATGGACAGTGGTTAATAACTTTGGTTGTATGTTTTTGCAATTTCCATCTTTTTCATACTTGAGGGTTGGCTTTTTCTAAGGCTACCCTTATATGCTTCCTAGATTTCCTTCAGATAAACTGGTCTTCATGGAGTTGTGCAGACAAATGATTGTCGTGCATAACAAACAGATAGAACTCAAGAATCCTAGTTTCAGATTTCCAGTGGAAATCGGTAGATATTTAGTATTGATTGCCGCAAAGGCAAGGGCTATGGAGATAGAAATACAGTTGGTTACCATGAAGTAATTCAAGAGGAGACCAAAATTTGACTACCGGGGCGTAAATTATAAAATCAGGAGGAAAACTCAGTTTCATGAACCCATGGTGGAAGATATCTAGATAGACTTGAGAACGCAGGAAGATATCAGGAAACTGGACTATAGTAGGCTGTCTCTAGAACAAATTGAATATCTGGGACTTGCTGATATTCCAGAAGATCTTGTGGATGATGGGGAATTAGTTGATGCCAGGTACGATGCAGAACAGATAGCTAGTACTCCTCTCCCTCCAATCCAATGGTCCCAAAAGGAGTTGACTTCACTAAGGAAGAGATTTGAGCCTATATTGGCTAACACCAATAAATGGCTGGCAAATAAAGGAATTACGATGAAAGAATTCCTCACTGGTTCAGAAACTGAAATTCAAGAGTAGACTGGTAAAAAGATGGAAAACAAAATGAAGAACAAGAGTGATGTTCCATCATCCTCTAAAACACACAAGCCTAAAATCAGATTTGTAACGAAGAAAGCAAAAGTTGTTGAGGAAGAACCTGAAACGAAACATGTGGAACTTGAGGAGCCAGCGACTGAAGAGCCAGCTACAGGAGAGATGGATGTTGAAGACAGGAATTCAGATCAACAAGACGAGGAGGCTTTGTCTCCATAGGAAAATACACCTGTCGCAGCTCCTGTGTCTGTTTCTCCTATTAACATTCCTTCCTCTGAATCTCCCTCTCCTCCTAAAATAATTTTTGATAATCCCCAAAGCACTTTTGAAAATGTTCTCCGTTCTTCTGAGTCAATTCCTAGTTTGTCTTCTTCATCTTTTGATATTGGGGATACGTCCATGTTTGATCATTTTGTGATGAATACTGAGCAAGTTTCAAGTGCAAATGTAACAGGTGCAATTTTTACTAACACCCCGCCTATTGTTTCTACTACCAGTACAAGCCCAGTTCTGGGAACACCAGCAGTAGGAATGGATCCCAATGTGAGTACTTCTTTGCTCCCACCTTGGTTATAAGCTTACACACCAAAGAGGAAAAAGCAAGTCATCTCTCCAGATGATTTTGATTTCACTATGTTGGTACCTACAAAACCTAAGGCCCCAAAGAAACCGAAGATTCTTTCCAGGGTACTTGAAGATAAGGGACATAAATTTCTGGAGATAGCAAAACCTCCACAGGATGCAACTGTTGAAAATTTTGATATGAATGACTATTCTATTTCTAGGGTTGAATTGGGCAAAATCACCCATGAAAGCACTAAAAATGATATGCAGTCAGCCATGGACATCCTGATCCAGAAGTTTGACAGGGAAAAAGAAATGAAAGATTATTACAAGGCAAAGGTAGAACAGCTGACTGCAGTGGTAAGAAAAATCACTTTGAACTCAGAAGCAGTTACTCCAGAGGCCGTATCTGTAGAAGACCCCGTCATTCTGAAAGCACAAAAGACTCACCTCAAAGGAAAAGTACTTGAAGAGTACTTAGACAGGATGCGAGCGCAAGGAATCTCTTTACTCATGGATGTATTTGAGAAGACAGATAAAATGAGGAAAGTAAGGGCAGAACTTAATGATCTCATTGATGCTATCTCTCAAGATATTGAGAGCACGGAGGATACTCATGATAAATGGGTGGAAATGAGGAAGCTAAAAATAAGTACCCTAATATCAATTGGTGCTATTTCCAATAGGGATTCATACATAGAAACAAAGGAAGCTCTGATGTACAGGAGCAATATGCTAAGAAATTTGATCAAGGATCTTGAAGCTGCAAAGGAAATCAGTGAAGAAAATGATGTCAATCTTTTGCATAAGTTGGAGGAGTTACCTTGTAAGTTGGTATCATAGGACAATCAATTTCTTTCTGCAGAAGAAATGATTCAAGAATTTGAAGACATATTCTAGAAAGAATTTGAAGATAAAGCATTTTCAATAACTTCTGTGGACAACATTCTAGACAACCAATTAACCTTGGATAATTTGAAAACTAGGTTAACTAATCATGCCAAATCAATCACTATAGTGAGGGATGCCATTGTGAGGGCCAGGATTATCTTGAAAAATGCATTCAACCTAGATAGCATTGAAATGCAAGCGGCTTTCACTATGTATGATCATCACATGAGGAAAAGTGGTGATACAAATTGAAGTAGCTGGTTTTTTCCCTTAGTTTATTTTCTGATTTTCACATATACTTTCGAAACAATTTTGGACAGTTTTACATGTACATTTTTAATATGTAATTACATGTAAAAATATAGGAAGTCCCAAGTCAATAAGGACTCCTATTTTTGAATAAGTCAAAGTAGTTAGGTTTTTCCTAAATTTTCTCAAGGCCTTTCCCTATAAATAAAGGGGGCCTTTTTGGTAAATATTTATCTTTTGTCTATTGCAAGAAAACTCTGGCGAATTGAGAAGCAAATCAAGACTTTGTGCTTTTTGTGAAAATCAATTATCAAATATTTATCAATACAAGAAAGCAAGTTCAATTCCAATCTTTGTCTTGGGATTATTTGTGTTGTGATAGTATCGTTCTTACGTCTTGCTATCATAATCTTATTTGATAATAATTGAAGTGTGGAGTTTGTTTCAAGTGATTGAAGAGCGCTCTTAATTTGATTCTGATGAACTTTGTGTTATCAAATCAGTTGTGGGTTATATGTTCATGTTTGTGAGAATACAATAGTTTGGAGACTTTGTGCTGCAAGTTGTTATATTTGATTTACTTTTACCATCTTGAAGAAGAGTGAAGACTTTGGGCTGCATTCTACTTCAAATAGTTCCGTTTACAAGTGGTAAGTGAAGTAACAGAAAACTTTGTGTTTCTATGATTTTGTGATAATTTATAAGTCTTCTATCAAAAGTTTGAAATATAAACATCTATTCTGAAAAAAGAGAATGAGATGAGATGGAACCACCACAAACATAGTTTTTAGTGTACATACATTTTATAAGTTGTTTGATTTGCAAAAGTTAAGTAATTGGAGGGAACCTCCCCTTGCTGAGAGGAGAGACTTTGTCTCATAGCTGTGGCTGATATACCCATTTTACCATTAGCGAGTTAACGACAAAATATTCACCCAACAAAAAGCTTCTCCTCGTTTATATCCCCTTAACCCTAAATAAATTTCTTTTAATACTTATGCAAGGTCCCCCTCTTCACATGCGTAACATGACCAAAAATAAGAATATATCTATTCTTATATTTATTAAGATTTAAAACTAAAATTTCATTTCTTTTATATGTTTTATATTTAAAAAGCTAAAAATATTCCATTAACCACCTATGTTTTTATATAGATTTATAATTTAATGAGTCAAAAAAAATTAGTAAAATTTTATTTATAATGACTTATTTATCTGAAAATTTTCTCCATTAGCTTTAAAAAAAAAAAAAAAACTTGTATTCTAATAAAAGCTATTTAATTTTTTTTATTTAATTAAATTCTAATATTTTTCTTTTTATTTATATATCTAAAATTTACAAAAAATTAGACACTTTAGTAATGTTATTCCTCTTATATATTTGTATATATATATATATTTGTCTTAGGAATAATATATATATATATTTTAATGCCGCATATCTAGATTTAGATCAAATTTTAAAACTAACTTATTTATTTCTTTAAAACATGGATCGAGCTTAGAGTAGAGGTAATGCAAAATGTCGATAAAATCAAATGAAGGGCAAGAGATCAACATCATTGAATTAACATGTAATTCAAACATCCACCAAATCAAGAATGAAATCTATGTGAGCGTGTGTGCGAACACCAGATAAAACCCGACATTTGTTGCCATGAAGCTAGGTCTCTCCTACTCGAACCATGCTCTTGTCGTCGACAAGACTGCAAAATTCAAACTCATAATACCATCAATAAGTTAGTCCCAATATAGCCGAAGCATTCAAAATAGCCGAAGCGATCAAGTTAACCAATCAATGTAATTATTGCATTTAACCATTCAATCAAGTATGAAAAGTATGTAACCAATCAATGTTATTGTTGCATTTAACCATTCAATCAAGTATGAAAAATATAAGATGTGACACTCTCTCTAATCATAATTGACCCTAGATAACAAACCATATTGTTTTTACCAACATGGATACTGTGACTATAACTTGTGAATAACAAAACTTAAATAAAACATTAAATGTCAATAAATTGTATAGACCACCATGTGAATATCTTCAAATTGAATTTGACTCTAATTAATGGAGTTATGTGAAAAACTTATCTAGTGTAGAGATGAAGCCAACCCTTCCCAACTAGGAAAAGTTAAGGTTCATGTATGCAATGTTCAAGAAAATTATAATTACAAGGTGTTGCAACATTTCTCTTACAATCCATGTTCATGAGAAAATATAAACAAGCATTTGAGAAAAGATTGCAACTACACTTTTCATTCTTTTGCAAAGGCAATATTGTGAAGAAATAATTACAAATTTGACATTTGTATCTAGAGTTTGAGAAAAAGGTGAAATGGCCGTTTTGAAATTGTCCCAACAACTACAAAACTGCTAGTCTACATGAAATTGCCACAACAATTACAAACTATTGATTTACATAAAGGGGTAGTGGAAAGAATACTTAAAGCATATAAACTGCAACAATTCTGAGGCTTCCATATAGAGTATATGGCACAACAAGAGTTAAGGTTCTAAACCATCTATTACAGTACAAGATAATTCAAAATATTTGGGAATGAACTTAGTGCTTCACCTATTTGTCTCATCTTCCTTGACCCAATTAGGTATACCCAACAAAAAACTTCCTGCATATTAAATTACTAGAATAACCTACTTACTCATAAGAAAATTTACACATTTTCTAAGTTTTAACATATTAAATAGGAAACTTTCCCATTTTCTCAACTTTTATTTTCTAATTTTTAACTTATCAAATATAGAAACTTCTCGATTTTATCAATGTTTTTGTTTTTCAACACATAAAAAATCGGAAGAGCTTAACCAGCCGGTGCATTGTAAACGACCAGCTGGTCGCCATCTATACTGCTCGACGCATTCAGTCGAAAGCAAGTCAACCGACTGTACGATTGCATTGGTCACAGAAATCTGATTAGTTTTAGTTCTTAGTCAAAAGTTTTTGGTCGACTGAACCGCTCATCCATACAGTGGTGAGTTACAACTCACCGACTATTTACGTGAAGCATAAAAAATCAGTTACAATCCATAATTAACTAATTATCACATAAGTTTTGCACTCTATCAAAATGATTTAAGAAGGTTGACAAATATTGGGTAATCTCTTTTATGACAAATTTAGGTGATGTAGAATCAAGTGAACACGTGCATGTTTCATTCAGTCGACTCTTATCTGCGGAAAAGCACTCACTGTAACAAGGGCGGAGGGAGAGGATTCCAAATTTCCAATCGTAGGCCCTATTTCTAAATCTACACAGGCAATTGAAAGAGAAAAATAAGAAAGCACGACCAAAGCCAGCACTTAAACACTAGCAGTAGAGGAAAAATCCAAGCAAGGTAGTAAAAATGATGTTCTTCAACATTGGAAAACCGCAACGAGGCAAAAAAAGTGGCAGATGCACTTCATAGCATGTCCCGGTGTCAAACTCTGAAAATAAATTGCAAACTTAAAAACCAACTTACAGAAACCACTCTGAATGTCTTTAATTGGAATCAAAGATGAAGTAGGTAGAAGACTGGTATTTATTATATATGCAGGAAGCTTTCTTCCAGGGCATTTCTCTAGCCGAAGAAGATGCATACAGATAGGTGAACCTGCAAACCAACAAACACAATCGTTAGCAAACATGGAAATCTCAAAAACTGCTGCTAAATGAAGAATTCTCTCGCAAGGCAAAACGTGCATTCTAAAGCTCGTACAACCACTGAACGGCTACGATGATTTCTCTCACTGCCCATGCATTGTCGGCCGTTGATCTACAGCGACTTTTATTGGCCTGCTTCTTTTAACTTAGGACTTCTCATTTTTAATGCTAGGTTTCTATCACTTCATTAACACACATAGAATGAGTATATATATATATTTTTTAAAATTGTGTCAATTTTTTTTAATTTGAATCGTATTTCGAGTTGAATGATGATATCTGAAATAACATAACAACTGATGTATCTTGTATATTGTTTAATTTAGCTGATAAGTAATCGATCATATGCTAGATTCCAAGACGATCCTAGAGAACCTAATGTCATGGCAATCAAGAGGAGAGAGAGAGATTGGTAAATAGTGATTACGGGGATTATCCTCATTCTATTGAACATAAAATAAGAAAATATATAGATAGAAATTCACAAATGAACATTAGTAGAGGCAAGTTAGTCATACATAGAGGGTAACTAGTCACAAAAATGCCCATGAAAGCCTATACAGAGAAAAACTATTTAGCTACTTATGAGGGCTAAGTATTATAAAATGCTCCAAAATAAAACTAACTTATTATACATGTACCAACAAGGTAAAACTATTCATTCACATCATCATCTAAACTATTGGAGACTAAGGAGTTAAGCCAAGAGATACCATTAGATATCATAATTCCTAGGTTCTGCTTCAAGAAATTTTCCCCTGCAATGCCTTCCTCCACCTATGAGCTTTCTTTTGTGGGAACGCTATGAGAATGAAGGGGTGTCATGGCCCAACCATAGCACCACTATGTATAATCATGGTCTTGACAATAGGAGGCAAGCAAAACTAAGAACCACCTCTTGGAGAATATTGTTCACACCATTGAGAAAATGACTTTTCACTAGGGTAGATGCCCACTTCCTAACATTTTTTTTCTCCTTACTCAAGTCAAGGCTTGAGCCAACCACAAACATGGAAGCAATATTTGAGTTACATGGTAGCAGTGATTAAAAACCATGAATTTATCCCCTAAGATCCAATGGACAAAAAACAAGATACTAGACCTAGTTTTGAATACGTGTTTCAAGCGCTTCTCAATGATGCCTCTAATGAAGGTCATTTTCCTTTGTCCACTCAATAACCTAAAAAATGTCTATATTTGTGATATGTGAGGGGAGAGAACCAAGGAAGAAGCATAGATAAGAAGAGGGTCATCCCACAATAATGGGTCCCAAACTTGGGACATCAAATTTTTTATTTCGGATGGAATTTTTTTTGTAGTTATCTTTGTTCAAAGAAATTTCTTCGAACAAACGTCCTTTTCCTGAAGATTTGTCAAAAATCACCTTTGAGCAAAGGTCACCTTTGTTCGAAGGTCTTATTTTATTGTTTTTTTTAAAAGGAATATGAAGCGAAAACAATAGTTTTCACTATCATTTGTGAAACGCCCTTGAAACTAAAAGTGATAGGCTATTCCTTGGTGTCCATGGCGTCCACAACTTCAATGAGATCCACAGCTTCAACTACAAGATTTTTGTCATGCGCCTTCAAACAAAGGCATCCAGGGAACTTTGTCCACCTCAGTTGTCCACCTCAATTGACCAACATCAACCAAGTATTCCTCTTGTAGTGTTTACCTGAAAATTTCAATGTGTTGAAAGATAAGTTCAGTTTCAAACAAATTTTCATGGTGAAAGATAAATTCAATTTCAAACCCTTGAATGCATGTACAATTTCAAACCCTAGAATCTACAAATTCAAACCCTAAAATGTCAAATCCAAACCCTAGAATGTGCAAATTCAAACCCTAGAATGTGCAAATTCAAACCCTAGAATGTGTAATTGAAACATAAATTTTAGGGTTTCATAAATTAGGGTTATTTTGCATTAATTAGGGTTTAAAATATTTGTAGGTTTTTACAATTAGGGTTTCAAATTTATGTTTTATAGTTTCAAATTTTCAAGTTTTACAATTTGAAGCCCTAAAATTTGAAACCCTAAAACATAAATTTGAACCCCTAATTGTAAAACCTAAAACTTGAAACCCTAATTAATGTAAAATAACCCTAATCAATGCATAAAATAACCCTAATTTATGAATCCCCATGGAAATTTTAAGAAAACCTAATTTTATTTCCTTTAGAAAATAGACATATTAATGCAAAATTAAAAATAGAAACATGCTACATTGTAGTTGATGAGACAACCTAAGAATGAATTTATAGAAGCTTACCAAATTTTGTTAAATAGGATTAATGCATGGTAGATAGCACAATCTTTAGACTAGATTATGGCATAATCTAGTCCACCTATTTCAAATTTGTTTTTCGTACTTGTGAGTTAACATTTCCAAAAACTTGGATTACCCTACCAGCCCATACACTAAATACCTTGAGTTAAACAATGAAGAACCTATACTAATTATCTTATCCTAATAATTAGCAACACAAAAGAAGATCTAACATAAGCATGAAATTACAATATCATTCAATTCCAAGAGCATCTAAGGACAAAATGTGCATCTTAGTGTTTTATTAAATGGCATCATCATTGCATGCATATTGTGTAATGAAACTTGTAGTTTCTTTTAGGGGGTTGAGTTATTGTCTCAAGATACTAGATTAGGTCATCAAAATTTTTCCTTCAAGTAAACACCATAATGCTTCGTAGCATGACAAGTTTTTTAGAAACAAGTTTAGGAACACATGAAAGATCCCACAAATCATTAGTGGTAGGAAACAAGGTCACACAAGTAGGACATGGTCACATATAGCACATTTAAAATGTGCATCTTAATGTTTTATTATTGCATCATCATTGCATGCATATTGTGTAATGAAACTTGTAGTTTCTTCCAAGGTGTTGAGTTATTGTCTTAATAGTAGATTAGGTCATCAAATTTTTTCCTTCAAGTAAACACCATCATGCTTCTTATCATGAAAAGTTTTTTAGAAACAAGTTTAGGAACACATGAAAGATCCCACAAATCAATAGTGGTAGGAAACAAGGTCACATGCAAGTAGGATAGGGTCACATATAGCACATTTAAAATTAAGACTAGAGGGTGTAGCACAATAGTGTATAGAGCCATATTTTTTGTATCAATTCTTTTATTATGTCTCACTACCATGTCCTAAACCTAGTCCACCTATTTCAAATTTGTTTTCTTCCTACTTGTGAGATAACATTTCCAAAAAATTGGATTATGCTATCAGCCCATACACTAAATACCTCAAGTTGAACATTGAAGAACCTATACTAATACTCTTATCCTAATAATTAGCAACACAAAAGAAGATCCAACATAAGCATGAAATTACAATATCATTCAATTACAAGAGTGCATCTAAGGAAAAAATGTGCATCTTAGTGTTTTATTAAATTGCATCATCATTGCATGCATATTGTGTAATGAAACTTGTAGTTTCTTCCAGGGGTTGAGTTATTGTCTTCATACTAGATGAGGTCATCAAACTTTTTCCTTCAAGTAAACACCATCATGCTTCTTAGCATGACAAGTTTTTTAGAAACAAGTTTAGGTACACATGAAAGATCCCACAAATAATTAGTGGTAGGAAACAAGGTCACACAAGTAGGATAGGGTCACATATAGCACATTTAAAATTAGGATGAGAGGGTGTGGCACAATAGTTTATAGAGCCAAATTTTTGGTATCAATTCTTTTATTATGTCTCACTATCATGTTCTAAAATTAGTCCACCTATTTCAAATTTATTTTTTCCTACTTGTGAGAAAACATTTCCAAAAACTTGGATTACCCTATCGGCCCATACACTAAAAACCTTAAGTTGAACAATGAAGAACCTATACTAATACTCTTATCCTAATAATTAGCAACACAAAATAAGATCCAACATAAGCATGAAAGTACAATATCATTCAATTTGGAAAGAGTGTAACTAAGGAAAAAATATGCATCTTAGTGTTTTATTAAATTGCATCATCATTGCATGCATATTGTGTAATGAAACTTGTAGTTTATTCTAGGGGGTTGAGTTATTGTCTTGATACTAGATGAGGTCATCAAACTTTTTCCTTCAAGTAAACACCATCATGCTTCTTAGCATGACAAGTTTTTAGAGACAAGTTTAGGAACACATGAAAGATCCCACAAATCATTAGTGGTAGGAAACAAGGTCACACAAGTAGGATAGGGTCACATATAGAACATTTAAAACTAGGATGAGAGGGTGTGGCACAATAGTTTATAGAGCCAAATTTTTGGTATCAATCCTTTTATTATGTCTCACTATCATGTCCTAAACATAGTCCACCTATTTCAAATTTGTTTTTTCCTACTTGTGAGAAAACATTTCCAAAAACTTGGATTACCCTATTGGCCCATACACTAAAAACCTTGAGTTGAACAATGAAGAACCTATACTAATTTACTCTTATCCTAATAATTACCAACACAAAAGAAGATCCAACATAAGCATGAAATTACAATGTCATTCAATTCCAAGGGCATCTAAGGACAAAATGTGCATCTTAGTGTTTTATTAAATTGCATCATCACTGCATGCATATTATGTAATGAAACCTGTAGTTTCTTCCAGGGGGGTTGAGTTATTATCTTGATACTAGATTAGGTCATAAAAAATTTTCCTTCAATTAAACACCATCATGCTTCATAGCATGACAAGTTTTTTAGAAACAAGTTTAGGAACACATGAAAAGTCCCACAAATCATTAGTGGTAAGAAACAAGGTAACACAAGTAGGATAGGGTCACATATAGCATGCATTTAAAATTAGGACTATGGGTCTGGTACAATAGTTTATAGAGCCAAATTTTTGGTATCAATTCTTTTATTAAAACTCACTATCATGTCCTAAACCTAGTCCACCTATTTCAAATTTGTTTTTTCCTATTTGTGAGGTAACATTTCCAAAAACTTGGATTACCCTATCGACCCATACACTAAATACCTTGAGTTGAACAATGAAGAACCTATACTAATACTCTTATCATAATAATTATCAACACAAAAGAAGATCCAACATAAGCATGAAATTATAATATCATTCAATTCCAAGAGCATCTAAGAACAAAATGTGGATCTTCGTGTTTTATTAAATTGCATCATCATTGCATGCATATTGTGTAATGAAACTTGTAGTTCTTCCAGGGGGTTGAGTTATTGTCTTGATAAGTTAGATTAGGTCATCAAAATTTTCCCTTCAAGTAAACACTTGTTGTGGAGTAAAATGTGTACACTAGCATTTTACACCTAGTTTAGCACTTGGTTGGACCTAAAATGTTTACACTTGTTAATCAAGACCTATTTTAACACCTTTTTTAACATTAAATGATTAATTCTCGATCCCAATGATAAACCTGAAAAAATAACTATGAGGCCGACCTAAGCACACTTAAGGGAGCTTATGCCAGAGTTTTTGGGGCTAAAGGACAAGGGCCCGAAGCACATTGGTCCCTCATTTAGTTGTGACCTAATTTAAAAGTATGTCAACTTAAGGCATCTTACGTGGTTCCTCATGCTGGTCCCATTTGGTTTTATTTGTCGTCGGTGAGCGAGAATACATATAAAATCAAGTTAGTTTATTCATTTGTGTGAGAGTCACTAATTGACTCAAGCCACTAGAATCACCTGCAAAACCTAGGATTAACCTTCTGCAAGATAAAAAAGAAAAGAGGGTGAATTTGCACAATATTGGATGCAATAATAAAATTGGATTAATGAATTACATTTGAGAATTTGCTTTTATATTTACAATTTAGAAAACCCTAATATGACAAGAATAACCTAAGAAAAAAATTAGCCCTAAGTCAACTTTATAAAGTTTAATTAAATATTTAATTACATCGACACCCCACTTTAAGTGCAACTTAGGGAGAAATGAAAAACATGCAACTAATGCAAGAATGGGTCTTGGCTACAAGGCCATGTTAGGTATCCATGTACAAACAAGAATCTCTCATAAAGTGGAGAAAATGAGAAAACTCCAGTGGGAGAAAACTCCTCTTTAAAAGAAAGAAAATAAAACAAGTACTTGAACATGTGATGGAAGGACTAACACTAAGACCCCCCAAGAATTGAATCCATCGTGAAATTAGAATCAATAGATATACAACCCCTTATAAGAGAGGATGTAGAGAGAAGGTCTAGTGACCCCCCCAGAAGTCAAAACGATGAAACCCCATGCTAGGAAATTTTCCCTCCCAAAATAGAGATGAGAAGAGAGACCATGTAGTTGCTCCTCAAGATGAATCTTGCAGTGCTAAAGATGATCAACACAGAATAAAGATGAAGACCCATGAATGTCGAACAACATTCCTCCCCTTAGGAAGAAATAGAACTATAGATGTGTGCATAATGTCTTCACATTATAGATAGGGATATACAAGAAGACGGATAAATGTCTCTGAACTCTGCACATGATCCAAAGACAAAAATGATGCTCCTGAAAACTACTTAAATGTCTCCAATCCACTGCCAAAATGTGACTAAAGAAGAGGATGAAGAACAATCTTTGAAGAATATAATGGCGATGCAACTCCATCGAATATATCATCAAATAGAAGACAAATGTCCTCAATGTGGTCCTCCAAATCTGCAAGGTGGGACTCTACACACAACAATGATATATCTAGTAGATATGTGTCTCAATGAGCTATCTCTAGAAGACTGAATGTCTTGTTGCAAAGAATTTGATATAGCAATAGGTAATAAAGACGTCATCTTGATAAGAGGAGAAGGGGATGTTGTCACGTGAAATTACACCCTGCTTGGAAGGATTCCAAGCATTCCAATGACACAATGGGAATGATTTCTAAGTGTGGGACTTTGCTAAATGAGATCAGACCTCCGAAGAAGGCTGGCTTCCTTGACTAATTATCACCTAAAATTACTAATTTTTTTTGAAGGGAAATGGGAGGAGGAATGCTTAAAAGATAAAAATGAAACAAAAAAATTGAAAACAAAGGGTGATACACCAAACAGATTTAAAGAAACTTTCATAGAACTGAAGAATGCACAACACAACCAGATATAGCAAGTGGGTATACACAGATTAGATGATTCTAGCAGAGGCAAGAAGCAATATGATTGAGAGGAACAAAGACATTCACAGACAATCATATGCAGATTCACACAGAACTAGAAAATTAGCAAAGAGGAAAAAATAACTTGCATGTATTTAGTAAGAAGGCAAGGTTACGATATCAGAAAGCTCTATTTGGAAACAAAAAAGCCTGTATGCTAAAAAGTTCCAACCCTATTTACATCATAAGCCTCATATTATATAGTATTTCAATCTAACCTAAGTCGGTTACAACAATTCACTCTATGAGCTGTATTAGAAAATATCTTCTATGAATGATTGTCCACCTGCATTAGTTATGGTGTCAAAAATCTGGAACTTGGTAGATAGAAGATATTTTTGAGTCTTTAATGCAGCTTCTGCATCATCGATCTGAAACAAGGCGGTGAAGAGATATTTCCAGTCATTAATGCGACCTACTTCATCCTTGTGCAACAATGAATGCAACAAAATATCTCTATCTACTTAAAAATGGTCGCTGAAACGTCTACTCGACCAAAACATGTAAATCTAGATCTAAAAATGAAGAGTGACAAAACCCCTAAAAACCCAGCCAAATGAAAGAGGGGACAAAAATAAGCATTTTTGCCTCTTGCAGCATGTCAAAATTCACCAGGACGGAGGAGATACAGGCGGTCAAAGTTTTGGTCAACTACCTGTATATATCGCTTTGCATTTGTGTATATATCACTACCTGAATCAGCCTCTGAAATTGCCTTTGTATGTTCTTTGCTTTTGGCACCTAAACTACCCTTTCAAATCACCTTGTGTATATGTATTTGAAACTGTATACAAACGTGGGCCTTTACCTTTTGAATCAGCCTTTGTATCTTCCTACCATATGTCATCACCCGATTGGTCGCTAAGCTGGTCTTTAAGAAGCATTGCTAAAAACTGCATCTTTATCGGTGGTCAAAATGACTATGAATTGAGCTACCGATGCATTCTGTCTGGCCGATGACCCTTGGATATGCGACTTGTATATGCATACAATCGCCTTTGGATGTACAGGCCCCACCTGTTGTATGTTAACCTTGTATCCTGCCTTGTATGTCGAAACATACAAGCAAAAGATACATGCAAACATCTTGTGCCTTGGTGGACCCCACCAGTTGTATCTCCTTTGTATCTACAAATATACAAGCCACGGACCCCAAAATGATGATTTAGCTGTATTTGACTGCCCTGTCAGGTCCAGCTTGTATCACCCTTCTTTGTATATTTCCTTTGTATCCTTTGACTTGCATCTTTTCTATGTATGTCATGGATATACAAACACCTTTGTATATCGTGGACCCCACCATTTGCATCTTTGGCCTTGTATGCTTCGCCCTGCATATACAAATTGGTTTGTATATTGACCTTGTATATTTTGATATACAAAGGCTTTTGTATGCATCCCTTGTATATGCCAGATGCATGTCGAAATACATTGCCCTTTGTATGTCCCTCTTGTACATCGCTGCCAATGTACATTCAACTATAGCCAATGCATATTATCTTTGTATATTAGCCTTGCATTGCATATCGGCCTTGTATGTGCGAACATACAACCCGATATACATTCCACTATACATTCTCACTTGTATGTCAACTTTGTATCATAGGCGAAGGTCCTTTGTATGTTTTTCCGATGTACATTGCAAAATGTACATTCACCCTTGTATCTTCTAACATACAATCTGCCTTGTATGTTTTTCCTTTGTATAAACCCATTGTATATTCGAATATACAACGACATACAAACGCCTACATGCAAGCGGGAATCTTTGATGGAATATACCTACAATGTATAACCCGATATGCATATTTTTTCTTATATGTTTCGACGTATCTAGCCTTTTGCATATTGCAAATGTATGTGCCAAACATACATTGGCGAATGTATATGCGAATGTACATTCAAAAATGCATATTGAAATACAAGCATGAAGCTGAAAATTCCCAGCGATAGAAAATACTTGAAGTTAAAAAGATTTCTGGGTTTTCTAGGTTTTTTACAAAGAATCTTGTGGTGAGATTTTTGGGATTTTTTGACAAAAAAGAGCATGAGTAATTGAAGAATTTACATCTTTTATGGTCATTTCTAAAGCATTTTCAAAGAAAATGCAAGGTGAACTATTTGGCTCTGGGCAGAGGTAAATAGGTCAACATTTTTGGCGACCTCTATGGGATGTTTGCCTACTAAACAATTAAATCAGTGGCCTTAAGGATCCATTGGACATGGAGTCACACAGAGGCTAATAAAAAACTTGGCAAACAACTTTGACTTTAGCAACTCAGCAAAATAGCAATGAAGAACACTTCGAAGATCAAACCAAAACAAAATGCTAAAAGAAACCCCTCCAACTATGCTAGTCAACACTTAGGTAAAACAAAAGGATCTAAACTATTGTGCAACAACACTTATTAAAAGCAAGAAAACTAACCTACTGATTTACAAGGCACTCATACCTCAAAACACCTCGTCAAGTGTATCCCATTGACTGGGATAGGCAGATTTTCTCCATTCATATTTGACAACTGAAATGCATTGTGCTCCTTGCATTTAGTAATGAGAAATGGGCCACTCCACATGATGTCAAACTTGGAATGCTTTCCTGGTCTACTTTTTAACTCATCCCATTTGAGCAGCATATCACCCATTTTAAAATTCCTGGGGGTGGCCTTCTTATCAAAAAAATTTTTTGTTTGAAGCTGATGATACTCCATGGCTTTCATAGCTTTCTGATCTCTTCAAGCTCCATCAATTGAGTATATTTGATAGACATGGGGTCCTCTGCTTCTAACATTTCCAGCTGATTCATAATCTCTAGTCCTGGCAGCTCCATAGATATAAGCAATCTTGCCTCTTTCCCATTAACTAACATATATGGGGAATTTCCAATTGACCTCTTGGGAGTTATTCTATCTACCCATATGGCATATTTTAGGTTAGTGTGTCAGGTCCTTTGGTTATCTGCCATTGATCTTTTAATAATTCTTATGAGATTTTTGTTAGTAGATTTAGCCAAACCTTTACCTTGTGGGTAATAATTTGATGAAGTACTCAAGTGGAGCCCATTTTTAATAGCCCAGTCAGTTATTTTTAGGCCAACAAAGGCTAAAGCATTATCAGAGATGATTTATTCAGGCACTCCAAACCTGGATACCAAATCACAATAAAAATTTAAAACAACATTTTCATTGGATTCCTTCAGAGCCACTGCTTCAATCCACCTTGTGAAATAATCTGTAGCTGTAAGTATCCACCTATGGCCTGCACTTGATGGTGGATTAATGGGGCCTATAAAATCAATGCCCCATCTCATGAAGGCCTACTCTACCTGAAATGGCTGCAGAGGTAAAGCTGGCAGCCTTTGTTTGCCTGCAAAAATGGCACACTTTATACATTTTCTAGCCCATGCATGGGCATCCTCAAATAAGTTGGGCCAGTAATAGCCAGCTCTCATTATTTTCCATGTGGTAGTCCTTGGTGTAAAATGACCCCTGCTGTTCCATCATGAAATTCGTGAAGCACCTTGTCATTCTGATCTTTATCAATGCATCTTAACAATACACCATTAAGATATTTTCTGAAGAGGATGCCATCTATTAAAACATATGGAATGGATTACAGTCTAAAATATCTTCTTTTAGTCTGATCTAGACCTGTTGAACATTTACCAGTTTGCAAAAATTGAGTCATGTCATTAACCCAACTGGTGCCTACTGTTGTTGTATCATTATGATTCTCCTCCTCAATGGTCAGAAGCACCTCCTCTTCTTTTTCTATTTCATTCTCTGAACTAGTAGCGAGTTGTTTACTAAGTCCTCTGCCTTTGACAAGCTTGGTTATCTTAATCTCCACGTCATATTTCATGACCTTGGTGATCCAACCAACCCTTTTCTCATTTACATCTTTACTTAACAGGAACTCCTTTATGCTAGAGTGAGAGACCATCAAATGTGTCTTGTTATTAGAAACAAGATGTTGAAACTTTTTTAGACTCCTTACCACTGCAAGGACATGTTTCTCAATGAAGCTATATCTCTGCTCATAGTCCTCCAGTCCTTGACTAAAGAATGCGATTGGCTATTCAAAGCCGTCACTCTGTTGCTGTACGAGAATCGCAGAGATGGTATCCAGGCCACCATAAGCACATAAAATAAAGTCTTTAGAGAAATCAAGATTTACTAAAGTTGGTGCAACCGCTAATGCCTCTTTTATGGACTCGAAGCTGAGTCTGGCCTCCTTCGTTCAATTAAAAACTGTATTCTTTTTCAACATAGACGTCAAAGGCTTCAGTAGAATTGCAATGTTGGGTATGAATCTTTGTAAAAAATTAATTCTGCCAATAAAACTTTGTAGCCCCTTCTTGTGACTGGGTAAGGCAATTCCAGAATAGCTCTTACCCTTTCAGCGTCAATGGTAATGCCTTCCTTTGACACCACGTGCCCTAACAGCTTACCCTCATGTACAACAAATATGCATTTCCTAGGATTGAGAGATATCCCAAACTCTTTGCATCTTTCGAATACTAGCCTTAGATGGGATAAATGCTTAGCTGCGTTCTTAGAAAAAACTATGATGTCATCAAGGTATACCAACACCAATTTATACAGCAAACCCTTGAAATCCATATCCATGGCTCTCTGAAAAGTAGAGCCATCATTTGAGAGGCCAAAGGGCATTCTTTTATAGGCCATGGCACCCTATTTGGTGGTGAAAGTCGTCTTGAATTGATCCTCCTCCTTGACTAACACCTGATTGTAACCAAAAAATCCATCAAGCAAGGAAAATCTTTCTGAGCCAGCCACTACCTGTAGGATTTGCTCCATTGAGGGAAATGGGTAGTGGTCTTTTAGGGAGGCTCTATTGAGGTCTTTGAAGTTGACACACAGCCTAATCTATCCATTCTTTTTCCTCGTAGGAACAAGGTTGGAGACCCAAGAATTATGTTTGATTGGAAAAAATGATTTTGCCCTCAATCAGTTTGGTCAACTCTTTAATCATTAGAGGCTCAAGCTTTGGATTTAAAGGTCTTTGCTTCGGCCTCACAGGTTTAATACCTAGTTCTAATTCTATGGTGTACTGGGCAATGTGAGGGTCGAACCCTTTTAGGTCTATGTAATCCCGGGCAAACACATCTTCAAATTCTTGACAAAGAGCCATAAAAGCTCTTCTATCCTCAAGTGAGCAGATTTTACCAATTTTAAGAAGCTTACCTTTAAAAATTTGTAGCTCCTCATAATGCTCTTGTTTAACTTGCCTGCTAGTCTTGCTTTTCTTCAGTTGATCATCTATACTAAAAATAGATTCCAAGGTTACCAAACCCTTGGGTAGCTTGTTTGTTCTCAACTGAACAATTTGATCATTGTCGTATTATTGTTTGAGCTTATCCTAATTTATCATAGAAAACTCATCTTCTTCTAACAAGAAACGTAGGATCTACTCATCACTCTCAAAAACTTGCCAATGAATATTATTATCAGGGATAGAGGGTCTATCAACTATTTTTATATGAGGTTGTACCTTCTCCCTTTGAATATCACTGGGGATGTCAAACTGAGCCCCAATTGTAGCTAACCTATCTGTATGATAGTTTTGATTTCTTGGAATAGAGATCAAATTGAAAGCATCAAAGTCTTCAATCATATCACATACCCTATGTTTGTAGCATTTTAGAACATCTTTTTTTGTAAGATGCAGTCCTCTTACCTGATTCACAATGAGTTCACTATCACCAAACACCTGCAAACACCCAATTTTCCTCTTTCTTTCCCACTACAAACCTTGAATTAATCCTTCATATTCAGCAGTGTTGTTTGTACATATAAAGGCAAAACAAAAAGAAGAATAATATTTTTCACCTTGTGGTGACACGAGCCTTGCACCCCACAAAAACCATTCCTGTTCCTTGAGCCGTCAAAGAACATTTTCCACACTTCATTTTGATGTTCTGACTGCTGTTCAGTATCCTTTACAAGGCTTGGTATTGTTGTTTTAGGCTCATGCATTATGTAAACTCCCATACCGATTTCTTGGATGTGTCCCTTAGGATCATCCACACTATTTTCTGAGGCCCACTCCTTTAGAAGCACCTCTGGTATGCTTTCAGCTTGTAGTTTTTTACAGCAACAAGTTCAGGATCATCAAAAATAATGCAATTTGCATTAACAACACTTGGAACATAAGGCTCTATGTGATGATTTGAAAGTAATTTAGATTTTAGGGTCACTTTGGTGCCATATCTAGTCCTAAAAAACATGTGGGACCAGTCTGAGGATAAGTATCCTCCTATTTTGGCTGTGAATGCTCTTGATAAGCACATGGCAAAATAGGGAGGCAACTCTATGATGAACACCTCTTGGGAAATGGAAACATTGGGATAGGTATGCAGAGTGAGACCCAGGTCTTTTATCACATCCACAGTATTAACAGCTATGCCATCTAATTGGAGTACACCCTTCTCAAGGGGCTGGTATTTCAATCCCAATTGATCTGCAATCTGCTTTGGCATCACAGAACTACTTGCACCACTATCCACCATGCAATTATGCACTAACTTATCTCCAATTATTAATGATACATAGAATGGGAGTGGTTTAGCACTTTTGTTTGGCTGTTTGCTGCTATCCTGGGATGAATTGGTAAGGACAGCCCTATTTGTGTCAATAGTTATATCACTGGGCATTTTCAAATTGGACAAGGTAGATTGCAATATATCCTTTTGGCCATGGATGGCTAGGGAATCCCACATGGACATTGTCACATTCATCTTCTTCATATTTTCAATAATATTGAAAGGTGGAGTAACACTTACCTTCTATTGTGACTTTGTAGCAGCAACATCTGCCTATATATGAGGCATTTCCCTTGATGTTGTTGGGTTACTTCTTTGTAAAATATGGGGAATATGTGAGGTGGAAGGATCAGCAAGTCCTTTTCCTTTATTTGTTGCTTGGTCTATCTCATAACCCCTCTTCTTGGCTCTTGTATTTGCTGCAACTGAGGCGTTATCACTGTTAATGCCACATAATTTACCTTCTTGCCAATTAATTAAGGTAGAATCATTCTGAGGTTGTTCTTGTTGTTGTGTAGCTCCATCATTTGGTGTGTTTGGCTATGAGATTGCCACGTTTTGCACCATTAAAGCCTGATTTATCACTCCATTTGAGCAAGTTGTCTGACTGTATGGCTGATTGCATGGATAGCACCATTCATACTCAGCTGCAAGGTTGTTCTGAGTAGGGACAAGGTCAATTACTACATTAATAGGTGCTGGATTATAAGGCTGAAAAGGCTGTTGATTCACATTTTGCATGGCACCTTGGTAATTGCTCTGATAAGGTGGCCTGTTAGCTTGGTAACGCTGATTTTGGCCTTGAAAAGGCTGATTAGGCTGTCTATTTTGGGATTACTACTTTTTAATGTTTTCCAGCTCATTCCCAAAAGTTTGTAGAATGTTCTCTATTTTTTGTTGGCTACTTTTAATCTCTTTTAGCTATTGAGATGAACTAGAGGTAGCAGGTTCAGAATTGGCAGTATTTGGCAATGTTGTTATAGTAGGTAAAGGGGCAAAAAATGGGATTGGCAATGGCATTAAAGCCTGAATCTCAGGAAAGATGGGTACTAGTGGTTTGGGTGCTATTTTTCTAGCTTGAATCAGATTATTCTCTGCCCTAATAGCTATTTCATAAGCATCAGGTAAACTAGTATCTCCTAGTGATTGAATCATTACTGAAATATCACTATTTAGGGCTTTCAAAAAATACAAGAATGCATATTCAGCTAGAGGCCTTACCATGGCAGGAATTCTGTCCCATGTCTTCTAAAATCTGAAGTTGAAATCCATCATTTGCTCTTGGGGAGCTCTCTTTATGGTGGTCATCTGTTCAACCAGTGACAAGTTATCTGATTTATCTTGAAATTGCTTGTTTAATTTTTCTCCTAGATCATCCCAGGTTCCTAGGTCTGCACTAGTAGACTCCTAAACCATTACAATGCTTTCCCCTTGAATGCGGTAGCCAGTAGCCTAATGGCTACATTTTCTTGGGTGACATGATGCACTCCACATAGAGATGCTACGTCTCTAATGTGCTCAACAAGGGTAGTTTGATTTTCCCCTGTAAAATAGGGTAGACTCTTCAAAGCTGCCATAGGTATAACATCGTGCACTTTTAAATTTAATGGGCTACCCCCATCAAAAGCCACAAATGGCTGATTTATTGCCATCTGAACAGCTTGAGGTATATTTGCTTGAACTGGTGTAGGAACTATAGGTGTACTTGGTCTAAAATTTGGTGGAGTGGACTGTATCCTTTTAGAAATTGGAGTCCTTACTACAACTCTACTCTATCTTCTAGGGGGAGACAGCTTTAAGTAATTATCGAATGTACTTGAACTCCTCATTTGAATCTTTCTCATAAAATGTCTCAGTAGCACTGATATGCTTGTCTTTCTTCAGTAGAGTCGCCAGATATGCAAGTTTTAACCTCTTACGAGTCTAAAAATCACTGGCTGCACATTGAAACCAATAGTAAGAGATAGTATTTGATTATCTTCGAACTCTCTGCTCCCACCGGGCATGCTAGAAACTATTGTCACGTGAAATTGCACCCTACTTGGAAGGATTCCAAGCATTCCAATGACACAATGGGAATGATCTCTAAGTGTGGGACTTTGCTAAATGAGATCAGGCCTCTAGAGAAGGCCAGCTTCTTTGACTAATTATCACCTAAAATTACTAAATTTTTTGAGGGGAAAAGGGAGTAGGAATGCTTAAAAGATAAAAATAAAACAGAAAAGTTGAAAACACAGGGTGATACACCAGACAGATTTAAAGAAACTTTCACAGAACTGAAGAATGCACAACACAACCAGATATAGCAAGTGGGTATACACAGATTAGATGATTCTAGCAGAGGCAAGAAGCAATATGATTGAGAGGAACAAAGACATTCACAGACAACCATATGCAGATTCACACAGAACTAGAAAATCAACAAAGAGGCAAAAATAACTTGCATGTATTTAGTAAGAAGGAAAGGTTACATTATCAAAAAGCTCTGTTTGGAAATAGAAAGCCTGTATGCTAAAAAGTTCCAACCCTATTTACATCATAAGCCTCAGCTTATATAGTATTTCAATCTAACCTAAGTCAGTTACAACAGTTTGCTCTATGAGCTGTATCAGAAAATATCTTCTATGAATAACTATCCACCTGCATTAGTTATGGCGTCAAATATCTGGAACTGGGCAAATAGAAGATATTTTTGAGTCTTTAATGTAGCTGCTACATCATCGATCTGAAACAAGGCAGTGAAGAGATATTTTCGGTCATTAAGGTGAGCTACTTCATCCTTGTGTAGCAATGAATGCAAGAAATATCTCTATCTGCTCAAAAATGGTCGCTGAAATGTCTACTCGACTAAAACATGCAAATCCAAATCTGAAAATGAAGAGTGACAAAAACCACCTAAAAACCCCGCCAAATGAAAGAGGGGACAAAAATAAGCATTTTTGCCTCTTGCAACATGTCAAAATTCGCCAGGACGGAGGAGATACAGGTGGTCAAAGTTTTGGTCAACTTCCTGTATATATTGCTTTGCATCTGTGTATATATCGCTACTTGAATCAGCCTCTGAAACTACCTTTATATGTTCTTTGCTTTTGGCATCTAAACATCCCTTTGAAATTGCCATGTTTATATGCATTTGAAACTGCATACAAACGCGGGCCTTTACCTTTTGAATTGGCCTTTGTATCTTCCTGCCACGTGTCATCACCTGATTGGTCATTGAGCTGGTCTTTAAAAAGCATCGCTAAAAATTGCATCTTTATCGGCAGTCAGAATGACTATGAACTGAGCTGCTGATGCATTCTGTTTGGCCGATGACCCTTGGATATGTGACTTGTATATGCATACAATTGCCTTTGGATGTGCAGGTCCCACTCGTTGTATGTTAACCTTGTATCCTGCCTTGTATGTTGAAACATACAAGCAAACATACAAGCAGAAGATACATGCAAACATCTTGTGCCTTGGTGGACCCCACCAGTTGTATCTCCTTTGTATTTGCAAATATACAAGCCGCGGACCCCAAAATGATGATTTAGCTGTATTTGACTGCCCTGTCGGGTCTGGCTTGTATCACCCTTCTCTATATATTCCTTTGTATCCTTTGACTTGCATCTTTTCTATGTATGTCGTGGATATACAAATGCCTTTGTATATCGTGGACCCCACCATATGCATCTTTGGCCTTGTATGCTTCGCCCTGCATATACAAACTGGTTTGTATATTGACCTTGTATATTTTGATATACAAAAGCTTTTGTATGCATCCCTTGTATATGTCAGATGCATGTCAAAATACATTGCCCTTTGTATGTCCCTCTTGTACATTGCTACCGATGTACATTCAACTGTAGCTGATGCCTATTATCTTTGTATATCAGCCTTGCATGTTGAACTTGCATATAGGCCTTGTATGTGTGAACATACAACCCAATATACATTCCATTATACATTCTCAATTATATGTCAACTTTATTTCTTAGGCGAAGGTCCTTTGTATGTTTTGCCGATGTACATTGCAAAATGTACATTCACCCTTGTATCTTCTAACATACAATCTGCCTTGTATGTTTTTCTTTTGTATAAACCCATTGTATATCCGAATATACAACAACGACATACAAACCCCTACATGCAAGTGGGAATCTTTGATGGAATACCCCTGCAATGTATAACCTGATATGCATATTTTTCCTTGTATGTTTCAATGTATCTAGCCTTTTGCATATTACAAATGTATGTGCCAAACAAACATTGGTGAATGTATATGCGAATGTACATTCAAAAATGCATATTGAAATACAAGCATGAAGCTGAAAATTCCCAACGATAGAAAATACTTGAAGTTAAAAAGATTTCTGGGTTTTTCTGGGTTTTTTACAAAGAATCTCGTGGTGAGATTGTTGGGATTTTTTGACAAGGCAAAGCATGAGTAATTGAAGAATTTACATCTTGTATGGTCATTTCTAAAGGATTTTCAAAGAAAATGCAAGGTGAACTATTTGACTCTGGGCAGAGGAAAATAGGTCAACAGGGGAAACAAGAGAAGTCTCTATGTCATCTGAACTAGCAAGACCTGTCAAATATGCAAGCTCCTCAACTATATCATCATCAAAGGGTACATGATATGTATCATCAAGGGGTATGTGGCAATCCATAACAAGATCATCTAGGAATGAAGAGATATTTTGGTCTCCATACAACTCCCAAATGCATGTCCAAAGAGCGCGTGGGCACTCAATATGTGAGATGGAACACATAGTGTCAAAATTAACACTAGAACCAATCAATCCTACAATATGATCATTATAATTTCCCCATGGAGATTTCCTCCTAGGTGTATCTGGTTCAGGTATGAGTCCATAAAGATAAGGCAAAAGATTAAGCCACCTAAGATGTGTCAAGATGCCCTTTCGCCAAGACTCATAATTATCCTTACCTAATGTTACCATAGAAGGGTGAATAGGAAAACCCATGATATCTCCTCAAATAAATCAAATCAGAGAACAACAATCTGAATATGTATTAATACTAATAAATGAAGCCCAAAAAAATAAACATAACTTCTCTAGGTACCAAAATGTTTGAAATATCAAATAGAAGCCATAAAAAATGAGAAACTAAATAAAGAATACCTAGGGATGAATATGGAAAAAGTGCATGGATGGCTGTGTAGATCTCCTCAATGCCTTTCCAATGCCATAATAATCGTGAAAATTAGAGATTGTGGCAAAACGTTATGAGCTCCGAAGCCAAAAAAGGTATCTGGACTTCAAACAAAAATAAATGTCACTAGAAGAAAAATCTAGAAAAAGTATTTGCACAATTGGATGGTGCTTAGAACCAGCTTTTTGATGCCTATTCTTTTTTTCAAAAACTAACTCTGTTTGCTCAAGATATGCCCGATTTACCAAAACTACTCCTTTCAGGCAAAGAGGCAAAAAGGAGGCACTACTAAAGCTCCTGGATGCCAATGTGACTAGGCGCTGAGTCTCTAGGGGTTGGCAACTAGGGGTCTAGTTACTCATATGACTAGGATCTAAGAGCCTCAGGGTTGGTGCCTGGAAGCTAGGGGTTGGTCACCCATGCAAATAGGGGTTAAACCTTGGGGGCTAGCTCCCAAATTAGAAAAACATTTTTGATTAAGAAATTAATAAAAAAACTCAGTTGTCCCTATGCACAAAAATCAAGACAACATCAAAACCGAGGTGACACAGAAATTGAGAAGGCACACAAACCAAAGCTACTCCAAAATTAAAATCTACTCAGAAAATAATGACATGAAAATTGAGGTGGCACAGAAATCAAGGTGCCATATGATCGTATGGATTCTATACAGGTTATACGTATTTCACAGACCTGAATTTCTTAAATCCCTAAAAAAATACTCAAAAATTTTGTGTCACCAAAATATAGAGTGCCTTATATGAAAATAGGGGTTTTTGGGCCTTCTGGACTCAATGGTGAGGTCTATTTTGCTAAAAAAAAATACACCCTACAAAATAACTTATAGAATTTTTTCCCAGATCTGAGAAGGGGTTTGCAAATCTGGAGCTCTGATACCATGTGAGAGTCACTGATTGACTCAAGCCACCAAAATCACCTACAAATCCTAGGATTAACCTTCTACAAGAGAAAAAAGAATAGAGGATGAGTTTGCACAATATTGGATGAAATAATAAAACTAGTTTAATGAATTACATGTGAGAACTTGCTTTTATATTTGTAAGTTAGAAAACCTAATATTACTTAAGAATAACCTAAGATTAAAATTATTCCTAAGTCAACTTAATAAAGTGTAATTAAATATTTAATTACATTAACAATTTGAACATCTCTAAGTTATCTCTAACTTCTTGAAGGATTCTAGCTCTCTCTTCTTCTCTCTCATGCTCTCCTTTCTTCTCTAAAGCTCTCTATGGTGGATTATTGCTGTGACACTAACTTATTGCAAGTCTTGTGAAGATATTTCTACTTCTTTGGGCTACACCAACTTCTTGAGTCAAGTTGTGATGCCACATCAAGCATTCTAGGGTTTCCATGCTCATGGTGACTTCTTTCCTTCATGCTTTGTTCTAGAATTCCATTCTACTTTAGATTTGCCTCTACCCTCCTAGGGCATGCACTCTTTGAGATCTCATCATTTCTATTATGGAGGTGGAAACACCATTCATGGAGCTTGACTTAGGTAAGCTCCTAAATAGCACCCAACCATTTTCCTTCTTGTGTGTGTAGGTTAGATCTAGAAGAATCTACAGAAAACAAGCTACAGAAGATAGGAACACAGAAGGGCGAAGACACATCACATTATACTAAACCCTAATCAGGGTCTAAGACACCCAAGCACCCTAGTCCTTTAAGATATCAAATTAGGATCCAGGTTCATCTTTGCCCTCTGATCCTCGCTATGGTGTTAGATTTTTTATATCAGTTTTTGATAGCCTATTATGAGTAAATCTTTGTCAACTAGGGTTTGATATATTTTTCCCTAGTTTGTTTGATTAGATTTGGTTGGATTTGGTTGACACTCCTCTATACAACAAAGTGATAAAACCCCTATAGTTTGGCTCTCCTTCTTGGGTAGAATCCAAGCTCAGTTTGTGTTCTAATGTTAATAGAAGAGGATTTGACCTAGTTAACCTTGTTAGGCTAAGTCACTCTTTTCTATCTAACATTTTGGTGAACCCGTCGTTTCTTACACTTTGGTATCCTTCTTGCTTTAAACAAATTTGAGTCATTTTATGTCATAGATCTAATCAGATTACATTCATTCATCATTTGGCATACTTTTATAACTTAATTTTGCATTATTTAATTGTTAAGGTTTATAAAAACCTCAAAATTCTAAGGAAATCTAGCTAATCTTCAACCTAGGGTTTGTAAATTAGTGTGTTGTTTCAAATCTTGTTGCATTGTTAGGTTGATTAAAGTGGTTTCATTTGTTTTACCTTATCATTCTTTGTGTTTAGATCATTCTTACATCTTTGCATTTGAAATTTGGAAAACAAACATTTCATTTTAGATCTTGAAAAGAGCATATTTGTTACCTTGTTTGCATTTCACAAGGTTAGATCATTATAGCATGAATTAAATTTATGATTTTTCATCAGATCTGATTTATATTACAATATTTAATCATTTCATGGTGTTGTATTCTACATTTAAAACTCTTATTTGCTAGGGTTTTGCCAAAATAAAAAGTTACAATTTTTCAAAAACCTAGTCAAATTCAAAACCTAAGGTTTGTAATTAAGATCTTGTTTCATATTTTACTAGTATCATTTACATTTAAAATCTGGTGTTGCATTGTTGTAGAATGTCATAAATATCATTTCTATTTAAAAAACTAACTCTTGCATTGAAAATTTGTGATTTAGGAAGTAAGCATTTAAAATCTAGGGTGTTTGATAGCAAACCCTAGCTAGTCTTGCATCTTCATCAAAGAAAAGTTCTTTGAATATTTGTTTCATTTAAGTGGATAAATTATTTAGGTACTTGTTTTGCACATACTACACATCCTACATTTACAAGACTTAGTTGTTGTGGTTACCAAGAATATCATATTTTTGGAAGACCTTGCTTCTCTTGCAATTATAGGTCCTTGATTACAATCTTATTTTTGAAATATTGGTGGAATTTCATTAATGAATAATCTAATTGTACATTTCTACTCCATATCATATTTTCATATAATAGACAAGGCATTTCATTAAGGCCTCTTCTTGTTGTTCCTCTTTGGAATCTTTGCACACATATATCATAGATTTTGAAATAAATTCTAAATTCATCAATATTCATCCTTATATTTTAGATAATATAGCATCCATGTATGATATTGATGTGTTTATATGTTCTATATATGATATCCTTTGTTATACATCTAATTTTTATAGCTTCATGACTCTCATGGGTGTATATCCTTTGATATTACAGGATCTTACTAAAATCATCTCCATGAATTGTAATGAGAAAGATGATAATGATAGATCTTCTTCTACTTCTACTACAACTCATGATAATACCATTGACATCATCTCTAAGACATATGATGGTGACTTAGCTTTTCCTAATTTACCCTATTCTGTGGATCCATCTCTAAAAATGAAGACATTTTGGTGCAAGAGGATGAGATCATTGACACATTCCTTAATCTCTCTTCTAGAGATGCAACACTAGATGATGTTGAGCATACTACTTCTATTTCTACCATAGTACATGAGGTTTCTATGGCTCATCCTATGGATCTTCCACCTTTGGTTGAAAGCTCATACCATGGATATCACTAAGGATGCAAAGACCCTTGATCTCCCTCCTTTGATTGAATGTTCAAGTATCGTGGATATCACTAAGGATGTGAAGACCCTTGATATTTCTCCTTCGGTTGCATGTTCAAACCCTTTGGACATCACTAAGGATACCATCATCAACAATTTTCTTAAGAACACTTTACCTTCCCTTTATTCCAATGCTCTCCCTTCAAAAGATGAAGCATTAGTGGATGAAGAGTTCTCTCTCACATTAAATCCCTTGGGGATGGATGTTGAACTTACTCAAAATGAAAACAATGTCAATTCAATCATCATTAATAGACTTATTCCATCAACTAAAGGGATAGTGAATAAGTGCAATTCACCTCTTTTCTCTAAACTGGTGATTACAGTTCAAGGTGATCCAACACCACCATTGCCCCTGGGTTACATTCTTAATTATGCAAAACAAATTACTCAAAGGAATCAAGGTATTCAAAATGTGTCACAATAATCTCATAATAATGTGGTTGCTCACACATATAACACTTGCAATAACAAGAAAAGAAAGCATGCATCGAGTGTGCCCATTTCTCTTCCACCTCCTCAACCTATCCTACCTCAAGCACCTCATCTTCCTCCACATATTGGTAAAGAATATGATCTTGTCGAGTAGCTCCGTGCTACTTTGGCTAAGATCTCTCTATGGGATTTAATATAAACATCACCTACACACCACATAATGCTCCACAAGGCTCTACTAAAGGTAGTTGTTCCACCTTCTGTTAGACCGAATGATGTAGCATCTTTGTTTAGTTGTATGCATGAGACAAAATCTGATACTTCATTTTAACAACATGAATTACCTCCGATATATATGGAAGCCCAATATGAACCTCTTATGATATTTGTCATCATTAATAAAATGAGAGTGAGATGTACTATGATTGATGGTGGTTCAGGTCTTAATGTTTGTGGCATAGACTTGTTACATAAACTCAATATTGATACATCTTTCATCAAACTAGATATACTCAACATTCATGGCTTTGATAATGTTGGTAAACAATCACTAGGTACAATCACCTTAGATCTATTAAGGTTGGACCTATGACATTGCCTACCGTTATCCATGTCATGCCTAATTCTCTTTCATACAATCTTATTCTTGGTAAACCGTGGATTCATGCCATGGGGGCAATCCCATCTACCTTTCATCATTCAATAAAATTCATTTTTGAAAACACCTTATACAATTAAAGCTGATTCATCTCAGAAAAATTGCTTGCAAATGGAAGCGAGATATCATATTCCTTTAATAAGTTTGATCCCTTCTTTAACACTACCCTCCACTACTAACAACAGTATGGGTCAAGATAGTGTTGATCCTTTGAATGCATTTTTGGTGATGATTGGGGTCCATTAGATTTTACACCCTTTAGTTGCAGGTAAATATAAAGTCTTGCCCTCACACTCAAAAATCTCAAAGGTAAATGAAATTCCTTCAACACAATTTTCTACTGGACTACAAAGCTTAAACTCAAGATTAATGATGATGGAACCTTTAAAATTGATGAAGATCCACCTTCTTCTATGGAAATGGTGGCCATCTATGATAAAGTATCATCTAATTCTAATACATGTCTTGGTAATGATGCGGTCTCTTTAGATTTCAACCCCCATGGGATTGTTGAAACAAAGGTTGACCCTCCTCACCATGATGAAAAGAATGATCCTTCTTCTTCAACACATTTCAACAAAGATAGTCATATGACCTCTCCTCTTCCTTCGGATTTGGAGATGCGTTATGGGCATGGATTCAAAATCCTTTCTAAATAAGGATACAATGGAAATGGATTATGATGCAAAGAACAAGGAATTAAGGAACCTATGGAACCGACACCACACTTTTCTAAAGTAGGTTTATCTTTCCACCCTTCTCCTACATTCTCTCCACCATGTTCACAACAAAAAGGGTTGCTTCCTACTCCACCTATATCTTCACTTCTATCTCAACAAGAGTGTATGTTGCTGAGTCTACTCAAAGATTGCTTAATCACTCTTCCTCCTCTAACACACAAAAATATTCTACAAAATAATCATTCAACACCTCATTATTGTACATATCATCGAGTGCTTAGCCATTCCACTAAGGAAAGCTGAGTCTCAGATAACAAAATTTAACAACTTCAAAAAATGTTTGGCTCTAGCACTTCTCACCACACTTGATGTAGTCTCTAGAGCAACTTGTCCTTTGTCCATTTTATAATAATCAAGTTGGGGGAGGATAATTTGTTATAGGCTGACTCGCAAGAGTGGTCCCTCCCTCTCATTTGTGTTATGTTTGTATGTAATTTTATCCCCATATGGTGATGTTTTGTTCTCCCTTGACACCGTTGTTAGCACAAAGGTATAAGGACTAAGAATGCGTTGTGTAATTCCTATATATGAATCTTCATTCTTCTATATGTCATGATATACAATTTTGTTATTTTTCTTGGATGATCTAGCATCCTTTCATGATTCAATTTATGTGTATTCTCATGTGATATTTCTTCCTTCATCTTCATATCTATGTGACACCTTGTTGCAATTCTTAGCATCATACTATGACTCACAAGCCATTGTGTATCATGCTTGTAAGCATCGCCTTGGTTCTCTCATCCTAGGGGCAACTCCTTGTCATGATGTATCTCTTGAAAACACATATCATTTTGGTGTGTGCTTTTAGAAAGCTCTTGTGCCTGTTTTATATATCTTCATCACTCTACCTTAAAGGCAATTTCTCTCTAATTGAGTTAGCAATCACTCTAAGGTGGGGGCATATATCATGCTATGAGCCTTACTCTCATCATTCTATCTAAACACTTGTTGATTATCTTTTTTATTATACTCTCTTGGAAAGGATTATGGCAAGCTTGGAAACAAGATCATGAGTCTAGCTTTTTCTCCTAAGTTGAAGCTCCTTGCATGTTTGGGAGAAGGGTTGCACCACCAAGTAGAGTTTGGTAGTAAGGTTTCTTTTCCTTCTTATTTTGCAACACTTCATGTAAATCTTCTTGTGGGAGATAGTCTTTGTATTCCCTTGAGAGGAAACACTTCTCTTTAGATAGATTATGTAGTGTCCCTCCATTCTCATCTTGGATGTGCAGATAGTCTGGCTAAGGAGCATGAAGATGAAGGTAAAATAATAGGAATATTTAGGGTATGTTAGACAGTTGATGTTGTACATTATATGATGTTGGCAGATGCTACATTCATGTTGGTGACATACTTGATTATCCTCATGTGTGTTTTCATACGACAGTTAGCATGTTTTATTGATAATCCTTGTTGCAACACTGATAATTCATATGCTCTGACATTGTTTTACATTTAGGTGATTATGATGTTGATCTTACTATGATTGTCATGAGTTAGAATTGATTTTTATGCAACTGATTTTGTATTATAGGATGATCTGATTATTGTGTGGTGTCAAAAGAGACAATGTCATACCACTCATTTGTGAGCATTCGGTGGCATTGTGATTCTCTTTCACTCTGTGACCATTTGATATTTATTATACATGTGCATAGACCATGTTGTGTGCTGTAGGTTGCAGGTATCAGACATCGACTCCACCTGAATTGATAGGTTTGAGCGTGCCTTAAAACCAATGGAATTGTTGAACAAAGATAACATATGGTCCCCTAGTTAGCCATCATCCTTGAAAAGGATGAGTATCCAGTTTTGCACCTAGTCAATGTCTGTATGAGCATGAAAGTTAGTCGTTGTGGTCATGCTTTTTGATCATGCATAGTGTCAAGTATTGTTTGGCATTTGGGTTATTTTGTTTGGAATTGTTTGATTAATGCTTTGGTTAATTGTTGCAGTAAAATAAAATTAGTAAGTTAAGAAGGCACTTTTGATCAAATTAAAATAAAAAATATTTTATAAACAAGTAAATGTTTTGTTAGTGGTAGTAAAAATAAATTTATAATATTTATGAGTTCTCATAAAAACATATATATATATATATATATATATATATATATATATATATATATATATATATATATATATATATATATACAGCAAATTCTAAAATAAATAAAATTAGAGAGAGATTATTGTTTGGTTAAAATAACATGTTGTAAGAAAGTATTAAAGGCAGAATTTAATGCCATTAGAGAGGGAATCTTAGAATTAATTGCTTCTTTTGAGTAAGAGACTAATTTTAGTAAGTAGAAATAAATTGCTTTTTGAGAGGAAGTAATAAATGTGGAATTTATTGCCTTTAATAAGGAGAATCTTCTGGAAGAAATTATGGGGGTGGTTATGCATGCTCAACTTTATTTTGAAATCTAAAGATATAATTTGGGGAAGGAGAGTGCATTTAAAGGAGGAGAATATGTTTTATGTTGGGATGATCTCTCTCTCTCGGGAAGTTTTCATTTTTTTATTTTGGCACCATAAACCATAGCTTCCAGAAGAAAAGACTTGGGGAAAATGGATGCGAACTGGGAAATTTTGTGAAGATGTGATAGAAGTAATATTCTAGGTATGGAGTGAGATATGAAACTGATTTATTGTTGCATTAGATTTAGTGAGATGAATTTGCCATATGCAAGCTTTATATTATTCTGTGAATTCTCTTCTACATATTCTAAACCCAGCCTGTTGTAGTAGCTATAACTTTATTTTTACAAACTTGGTTCCTCTATAATTTTTATATATGGTGCATGACCTAGTTATCTAAATCATATCCAAACATCAGCCTTACCCAGTTTGTTGTTTTGGAGATATGAATATTTTACGACTGTCTATCTCTCACCCATTTCATCTCTGTTCTAACAGTCTATCGTGTTAGCCATAACTTTATTTTATGAACTGGATTCCTCTAGAATTTTTATATATGGCGCATGACCTAGTTATCTAAATCATATCCAAAAATTAGTCTTACCTAGTTTGTCATTTTGGAGATATGAATAATTTGTGACTGTCTATCTCTCACCCATTTCATCTCTATTTTAACAGTCTATTGCGTTATCCATAACTTTATTTTTATGAATTGAGTTCCTCTAGAATTTTTATATATGGTGTACAACCTAGTTATCTAAATCATATCCGAAAATCAGCCTTACCTAGTTTGTCATTTTGGAGATATGAATATTTTGTGATTGTCTACCTCTCACCCATTTTGTCTCTATTAAAACAGTTAGTTGCATCACCAATAACTCTATATTTTCGAACTAGGTTTCTCTAAAAATTTTTATATAACATTCAGCTCTTACCTATGAAAATCATATCCAAAAATTAGCATTACCCAATTTGTGAATTCAGATATATGTATCCATTAGTGACAGACATTCCTATGACATCTTGGTTGTTATTAAATCTACAAATCCATTCTGTGTGTATCTTGCAATCATTTCAATCTAAGAGATGACGTATCTTTGAGATGGCTATCAAAAAGTTCATAGACCTTGTCTATGCCTCAGTCTTTTGCATAACCATCTACCAAAGTATCTTCAACTATATAAGTTATCACTTGCATATTAGTGGCATCGACTTATAAAAATTTGTCAATGGTTGTTAAGTTGAAATTTGATTTTTATGTATTGCATCACATTAAACATCAATAGTAATGGGGGTCTATGTGCAATTTGTTAAGGTTAAATTCCAGAGGCCTACGATGTTATGTTTTGGTTTGATGTATTGTGTTGAGTAGGTGTCTTGAGTTAATGATGCTATAATAGCATGAGGTCGCTTGTTTATGTTGGTGGGTCTTGGTAAATGATAATGTGAAATGATGTACATTCTATGTTGCAAATGCATCATGATGAGGTAATAATATACTTCTAGGATGTATTGTTTGTTTAATTGTATTGAACTTGTGTTTAGTATTATGTTTGATAATGAGGGAGATCTTGGTATTTGTAAAAGAGGAAGTATTTTGTTTATGATTGTTGTTTTTGCATCACTGGGATGTTTTGGGATAATGATTTTAGAGTTGACCCTTGTGATTATGTTTAGTATGCAAGAAGGTAAATGCCTTGCATTGTATATGAATACTTGTCATTTTATGTCTTTCTTGATGGATAGGGTCTTCTATATGCAGGTAGGGGAGTGGCTTTCAATGTGGCGTCAGGGCCCAAAGTGGCTAGCTAGGATAACCCATTGAAAGTTGTTAACCAAGTGATAACCTAATTAATGAATTAAGGGGTTGGGTAGTTTATCATATTAAATAAGATAACATTATGCCTCACTCATGGCTCAAGTGCTCGTTTAGGCTTGAGATGAGATGAGAAAGCCTGGAATGGCAAGATCAACTACCTTGTCCTCATGAAGGGTTTGTTGATTCCGCATGAGTTTGTATGGGGGTCGGGGATCAGGAGAGGCTACCAGGACAATCCAGGATGGGGTCTGGGGCCTAGGAAGGTCCACTAGGACAACCCATATCAAGCCATGTGATGACACTCCTCCCTATTGCAGTCTAGCACTCCCTAGTTGTATTTCCTCCTTTGATTATGTGAGTGCCTCTAGAAGTCCAGTTAAGTGTGTAAGTGATGATTGTCATCAGTTTGGTGATTGGTGTCATGTTTCACCCTATTGTTTATGTTAGTCTATTGTTTTCCTGACTGTTTCATGTTGTGGGACCTTATTGTTATCTCCTAGCACAGGGGGTGGACCTTAGGGTACCACATGGTTAGGTGGTTGTGCTTTTATCTCCATTGGTTCCCCTTGTTTTTGTTTGTGTGCAAGAAGGATGTACCTTATGTGGTAGATTTTAGATCTTGTTCTAGCTTGAGGAGATAGAAAATTATGTTCATATTCTAGTTTTGTATATCAGTAGAATCATGTACTGTTATCTTGATGTATGTACTCCAATGTAATCAGGAAAGAAATATTGTAAGTAATGTAATGGTGTACCCTCATGTAAAGGGAATTGTATATGTACTTGTAATCCTTTATACATGACCTTAATGATTACTTATCTTATGTTATAATATGGAAATGTATGTGTCTATTCAATTAATGCAATTAGATTTAGAATGAACTATGGTTGTTAGTTAATTCATAATGTTGGTTAGATCTTGTTAATAGTTTGTTAGTAATGCAGTTGTGGAATGCTAGAGGATAAGCTTAACTTGATGTTATGAATAAATATGATTTACGTTTCTTTTTTATTTCTTTCCTTAAAAAAATGGTCCTTTTTGTAAAGCATAGTTGAGCTATTCTCTGGGGTTTCCTGGAGGGGCATTACAGATTATGTGTATGATGTGTTTGTGCCTCTCTCATTCTTTTTATTTCTAACTAACCCCTTAGCATTCTTCTTATTGCATCTTGTGGAATGATGAATGATGATTGAGACAACATTTATATTGATGCCAATTTTGTTATGTGTTGACTCAGGGTCTTTTGTTATGTGTTTCTTGTGATTGATGTATGATACATATATTCTCCTCATATGTTCTTATCCTCTATCTCTTATTCATGCCTCATACATGCTTCATGTGTATTCTCTCTATGTATTCCTTATGTATTCTTCTTAAGTACTTTACATGTATTCCATGTGTGTTTCATGTATATTACATGCATACTTTATGCCTTATGTGTATGCTTCGTGTCAAGCATGTATACTTTGTGTATTGCATGTATGCATTATGATTTTTTAAGTGTATGCCTTATGTATGTCTTGTCCTATCTCATCTTTTCTAAATGCTTCATGTATGTGGAAATTATGTCTTATGTGTATACCAATAATCATATACTCCTAGAATCCTAAACTTTGGGGCTTTCATGCCTTGATTTTGGTGACATTTTATGGCTTCTATGTTTATTGTGTTTGAAATCTATCTTCCCCTTCCTTTAGTGTGAGTTCAAACATAAGTTCATACCCACGCTAAAGTGGGGGCTAAATTTTATGGAGTAAAATGTGTACACTAGCATTTTACACCTAGTTTAGCATTTGGTTGGACCTAAAATGTTTACACTTGTTAATTAGGACCTATTTTAACACTTTTTTTAACATTAAACAATTAATTCTCAATCTTGATGATTTTCATTAATTAAACAATTAATTAATGATCCTTTCACAATGAAATGGAATGATTTTCATCGACACAACTTTCTCTTGCTTCAAGTGTTTACATGTAGGTTGTTCTGGTTGTATATCTTGTGGGTAAGTGCAAGAAGATGGGGGGCCAAAAAGTGGCCAAATTAATTTTAAAAAAAATTAAGCCATAACGCGAGCACGTTATAATGCACTCGCGTTATAACTTTCTATAAATTAAAAAAAAAGGTTTCCAATCTCATTTTTTTCTATTTTCTCCTCTTAACCCGCAGCGTGGAAACCCTCAAAAGCACGCTCACGTTTTGTAAAACACTATTCAACACAAAAAGTTTATCAATTTGTCGCCAAAATGCCACCACGACATCGAGCATGCCAAAGGGGTGAGTTATATTTGTTTTTTTGTTTGAATTTATTTCTAAATAGGTAGGTTTTTGTTGATTTTTGATGTATATTTCGTTAATTGTCAGGAAATGTTAATGCACCTCCTCCTCCTCCTCCTCCTCCTCAAAATCCACAAAATCCTGAGGAGGAAATACCTGCAGAACAACAACATCCTCCATTCATTCCTCAACATGCCCCTGGAACACAAGAAAATATAATGGGGCAAATTGAAAACAACAAAAAGGAAATTGAAGATATAATTGCAAGGTTGAAAGATCCTTCCACTTCAACCTTGCATAGTTCCATGCTTGTCGAATCTCTTGAGTCTATGTTATCAAATGTAGATTCAATTAGCAAGCAAATAACTAGTTGGATGGATAAAAAGAGAGAGTTTAGAGATTACTATGCAGACAAGTTGTCATACCAAGATGTCAAAAAAATACAAATTACAAAATTAGACTTGTGTTCAATTTTCACAAACCCACAAACAAATCAACCTCCACCCATTACATGCAAGAGGTTCCCTATCCATTGGTGCAACAACCAAGTGATAAGGGACAATTTCGGGCAGAGGTGGTGGATGGTTTTTGACCATCCTCCATGCAATAATAATGGTCCCGCAATACTTTTTGAGGAAACTCTGCTATGAGTTTGTCCTCAATAAAGTGCCAAACTATTTTGATATGCGGAACTTCCAGGGTAGAGGTGGGGGGTCAGCACAAGATAGACCAGGGGCATGTCTTGACCCACAGCGGGTAGTGAGACAAGTAATCAGCAGACCTGCCCACAAGCATGTTTTTATCCCTTCCATTGTGAAGGAGAGTGTTGAGGTCGATACACTTTAATCGATTAGTGCCTTGACCTAGAGCATCATAGAGCATGCCGGTCCTGCAATACAGAGTGGGTTGGGAGATAGTGTGAGGAGTAGGGTCCCACCGCATACTTGCCAGGCTTGCGGGTCAGCCTGTGGTTATGACCCCATGGACAGTTAGGACGCAGGTGCACAGGCTACATCTGCAGCTGAGCAGATGGTGATGACAGATACCCTCCTGAGTGAGACTTTCAGCTTTGATACTCAGGTAAATATTAGCAAGTTTATTGAATTTAATTTATTAAATTTTATTTTTGAAATACAAGATTAACTAATTTAAATTGATGATTTTAATGAAATTTCAGGGTCATAGCGTCGATGCAGTTTTCAGTGGTTCTCCACCTGTATTTTTCACTAGATCATCTACTGTCGAGGTATGTAACTAGTAAATAATTATAAATATTACATGTGAATAGCATCGTTATATGAATGGTATTCTAATTTCTAATTTTGGATGTTGAATATGTTAATACTGTAGATTGCATGGCAACACCTGCCAGCGGTGGTGGACTTCAAAGCTTTACGGTGGTAATAAAATAAATAGTTTAATGAATGAATTGTACTTACTAAATTTGTGTATGTGATTTGTGTGCTTTATTGTGTGTACTTCCATGTTTAGATGAACGTGTGTGTATGTTAGGAGCCATGATTTGCATCACTATTATAGTTTTCATAATTGAATAATGTTGTTTTATTTCCAGATGATGCAAGCTATGGAGACACCTCCCCATGTTCATAGGGCAATGGAGCAGGGTGTGGCCTCTGCGATTCATAGCTCCATGGCATTGACAGGGGTATGAGGCAGATTAGTAAATTTTAATTTACATTCATTGTTATAGTTGTCTATTTTTAAAAAATCAAAAGATTATTGATTTGAAGTTTAATTTCTATCTGGATGGTTTCTATAAGACATGACATCACCAGGGCCTATTCCTGCTACTGAGGCAAGTGAGGATATAGATTATATGTTAGCGGTAAGTGATTATTTTGTTAAATGTTTCATTTTTTATAACATGTAATTTCTATATATTAATGTCTATACTTTTTATTGTAACAGGTAAAGATGCAGGAAGACCTAAATAGGAGGAGTAGCCCTCGGGTTCATAGTAGACCACCCACATGCGCGTCTCCATCCCCTAGAAGATCAAAGGCTGCTCGTGATTTATTCTCTTCACCAGCCACAGGGGAATGACTTTTTATTGTGTTCCTTTGTTGTATGCCTAAATGGCATTTGTGGACATATATTTTGTATTGTACATAGTTGACATTGTATGCCTATATGGCATTCTTGTAAGCCTATATGGCTATTTGTATATATTTTATACTTATATCGACATATATTGATGTATGCCTATATGGATATTTGGTTAATACAAATCTTTTTTATTGATGGCGTCCATACTTGCATTATAAATCCACGTTTGAATGGATATTTGTAGATGGCTACTTCAAATATTTAAAGTCCGATTGTATTACATAGGATGTTTGCATTTTCTTTGATAGGCTTAATAGGCCATGGATTAAATGATGGTGTTTGATGGAAAAGTATGGTACTAGAAGACTCTAGTTCATTCTTAACAGGCTTGTGATTGATAATATCTTTGCATGATTGCACTTGATCTTGGACCATGAGCATGTTGTTAGGATTTTGATTGCATTGTGGTGTTTGATGGATAGGCATGGTACTATGTGACTTTTGGATAGGCTTGGGAGAGGTACACTAATTGAATTTGTGATTTCTAGTTTGAGATTTTTCCTCCACTAGAAGTCCTTGGAGGAAATATAAAAAGGATGATTTGGATGTAGTGGGTTTGGATTGATGGGATAAGTTGGAATGTAAGGATTATGAGATGGAGGATTTGAATAGGATACATAGGATAAATAGTTCTCACATGCGGTTGGGATTGGAGATATGAATTGAATATGAGGACCTTGGTCTAAAGTGGTTCTTCCCTTACCAAAGGTACCATAAGGATGACCATTAGATGTGTATTTAGGAATGGCATGATAGCTAGTGCTAGTCATTTCTTGTTTGAAATATTCTTGCATGTTCATGAGTGGGAGATGAAGGTTTATGGAAAGTTTGCATGTAATGATCTCATAGTTAATGTTATTGTCATCTTGATATCATCTTGATCTACAAGACTATCATCATCATCATTGTCAAAGGGATTTTTTGATTGATTTGGATAAAAGATATCATTTAAAGGATGCATGGTTTGAGGACCTATTTTGATTGTGATTTTGGGTTTTGCATGAGCCTCGCACAAGGTAATAGGCATAGGGTTTTTATCTTGCATAATGATTTTTTCAAACCAAGGGTCTATGATGGAAATGATTAAGGATGATAGAATGTTTGGATTTTGGACTTTGAGATGTTTATGGTTGTAAATGTTTATTGTTTGGACTCAAATTTTGTTAAATGGTTGTTTGAAAGAGGACACATCAAACACAACAATAAGATTGGTTTAAGTATGGATGCAAATGATGTTTACTAGTTTATTAAATGAAGACACATCAGATACATTAATTGCCTATTCTATTGAAGTGGGTGTATCAATCTCCATGGGCTCAGCAATATTCTAGTTTGAGGACATGGTTGATACATGGTGAGACTAGGAGTCTTGTTTCAGTGGGATTTGAGCATAGGTATAGCAATGATGATAATTATGGTGTCATGGATATGTAGGTACATTTGAGCATTGGCAAGAATTGACCATGTTTGTAGTTGATAGGTATCGGCTATGATGTTTGATTCATGATTACAGGTGATGTTGTGGTTTACTTTTAGCACATTGTTCTTATCTCTTAGATGCTTGATTAGTTCCTTGACTATGGTTACTCATTTGTAAACTTGTTTGGAAAGTTGAATCTATGATTGATTTGGTGAAGTCTATAAGTTATCTTATTTGATATCTCAGTTTGGAAGTTACTAATGTGATGATGATTTTGCATGTTTTCAATGGTTGGGATCTACAAGTTATGCATTTTTTTGGGATGCACACCTCATTGATTGTAGTGGGATGACTTGAATTCATATTGCCTATATCCACGGGATTGATGCAGTGTTGATGTAGACTTTGTTATTTTTCCTTGTCTATGCTCATTTGTGCATTGGTATGTTGCATTGGGATGAGAGGATGGATGATGAGAATGATTGGATAGTTGGTTATTGGGACTTGTAGCATGTTTATCATGATGTCATGGATATCTTAGTTGCATAGTTTAGTGTGAGCTTTTGATAGTAATGATGGTTTATCTTCTTAGATTGAAGATCTTGGTTCTACTTTGGAGTTATTAGTATTATAGTTGAGTGTGTGTGGACCATGGTGATCTTCATTTAGGAGATGGTTATCACAATGCCATGTGTAGTTCATATCATGGTTCAGTGGGAGCTTTGATAGTGATGTGTATTCGTCACCTAGTGATGGATGATCTTATATAGTGGTTGGGTGTAATGGACAAACTCTTGGATTATGATTATTATTTGTAGTGAGAGTGCTTTGACATCTTGGCTACTATTTTTAGGAGATGGTTATCTTCATGTGGTTGTAGATGTTGATCCTTGGTTTAGAGGTGTTTGGTAGTAGGTCTTGGTGGACTCTTGATTCTAGATTAGAGTATTAGCATGATACAAGTTCTCTTGAGACTAGGATGTCTGTATTGGTGCATGTGATCTTCTAGGAAGAGATGTTAGATCATGATGTCACGTTTGGATACCTAATTTTGTAGTTGGAGTTTTGACAGTGGTCTTGTTGGTTCTCTTGGTATTGAGTACATTGGTCATGTGCTTGGGAGATTCATGATAATGTGGTGTTGCATTTGGAGCCTAACATGGATTGATTGGTTGTAGGTTCTCAAGAGTTCTCTTGGGATTAGAGACACTTGTTGAGATGGTTACCCTCTAGAGGTTTTAGCAGGAAGAACAAGGAGACTTTCACTTGGATATGGGCATGAGTTAATTATGGACCTAGAGAAGATTCTTATTGGAGAGAGTCATTGTGGCTTGGTGTATCTTAGAGGAGCATTCTCATTCCCCACTCTTGGTCTACTCGGCAGACTATCATCTAAGAGGTATTTCCCATCCTTTAGATGAATTTTTTTAATGCTTTATCTTCTCATGCTTATGGATCTTGAGCTATGGTTATTGGTTCTAGAGGGTTCATTCGAGGGGTGTCTCTAAACATGCTTTTTCTCAGGTGCTAAACTGGAGTTGTCTAGATGCACAAGTGCGCCTCCCTCAATGAAGTTCATTTTGTTAACCTAATTCATCCTAGTGACTCAAGGGGTTTTTATATTCTTTAGGCGCAATATTTCATAGACTAAAATATTCACTCCATGTTAAGGTGCTCAAAGGAGGCTTTGGAGATGGAAAATGGCGCCTTAACTCACTTATGTAAATTTTGGACTTTTAGGCAATTACAAGATGTCTTGGAGGGCTCAATTCTTCAAGGCACCCATTTTGTTCACCAATTGTAGCATCACTTGTTTAAGGCGCATGTTTGGGATTCTCCAGCGCGATGTGTGATTTGGTCACAACAGGCACCTAGAGTGAATAGGCTTTCATCCTGACTTAATACACTGCCTCCTTCTGATGATTTTTGGGGTAGCAGAAAACCTTTCACCACGGGCAAATGTCTCAGAGATATAAAAACTAAGAGAGGTTATTGTAGAGGCATTCTACGAGATCATGTTGCCTCAGACAGAATGTTTGTAAGTGACACAGTTTTCAAGTAACATCTCGTCAAAGATTTCTACCTTTTTGCACTTTGGACTCTTCAGGGATATCGTCGGTACAATGTAGCTCAGATTGTTTCGACATGTTTGGGTGAAAAATAGGACCATGCCTAGCATAAATGTGCCCATTCAAATGCGTTGGAATAGTCAGTTTGGTCGCATCAGGAGCAAGACAAAAGTTACACCCCTTTGCAACTTTACACTGCCTCCTTCTGATGATTTTTGGGGCAGCAGAAAACCTTTCACCACGGGCAAATGTCTTAGAGATATAAAAAAACTGAGAGAGGTTATTATAGAGGCACTCTACATGATCGCGTTACCTCAGACGGGATGTTTGTAAGTGACACAGTTTTTGAGTAACATCTCATCAAAGATTGCTACCTTTTTGCACTTTGGACTCTTTAGGGATATTGTTGGTACAATGTAGCTCAGACTGTTCGACATGTTTGGGTGAAAAAAAAGACCATGCCTAGCGTAAATGTACCCATTCAGACGTGTTGGAATAGTTAGTTTGGTCGCATCAGGAGCAGGACGAAAGTTACACCCCTTTGCAACTTTACACTGCCTCCTTCTGACAATTTTTGGGGAAGTAGAAAACCTTTCACCATGGGCAAATGCCTCAGAGATATAAAAAACCAAGAGCGGTTATTGTAGAGGCACTCTACATGATCGTGTTACCTTAGACAGAATGTTTCTAAGTGACACCATTTTTGAGTAACATCTCATCAAAGATTGCTGCCTTTTTGCACTTTGAACTCTTTAGGGATATCATGGGTACAATGTAGCTCAGACTGTTTCGACATGTTTGGGTGAAAAAAAAGATAATGCCTAGCATAAATGTACACATCCGGATGTATTGGAATAGTCAGTTTGGTTGCCTCAGGAGCAGGACAAAAGTTACACCCCTTTGCAACTTTACACTGCCTCCTTCTGATATTTTTAGGGTAGCAGAAAACCTTTCACCACGGGAAAATACCTCATAGATATAAAAAATTGAGAGAGGTTATTGTAGAGGCACTCTATGTGATCGCATTGCCTCAAACAAAATGTTTGTAAGTGACATAGTTTTCAAGTAACATCTCGTCAAAGATTGCTACCTTTTTGCACTTTGGACTCTTCAGGGATATCATCGGTACAATGTAGCTCAGACTGTTTCAACATGTTTGGGTGAAAAATAGGACCATGCCTAGAATAAATGTACCCATTTAGACGCATTGGAATAGTCAGTTTGGTCGCATCAAGAGCAGGACGAAAGTTACACCCCTTTGCAACTTTACATTGTCTCCTTCTGATGATTTTTGGGGCAGCAGAAAATCTTTCACCACGGGCAAATGCCTTAGAGATATAAAAAACTGAGAGAGGTTATTGTAGAGGTACTCTACATGATCGTGTTGCCTTAGACATAATGTTTCTAAGTGACACAATTTTTGAGTAACATCTCGTCAAAGATTGCTGCCTTTTTGCACTTTGGACTCTTTAGGGATATCGTGGGTACAATGTAGCTCGGACTATTTCGACATGTTTGGGTAAAAAATAGGACAATGCCTAGTGTAAATGTACCCATCCAGATGCATTGGAACAGTCAGTTTAGTCACATCAAAAGCAGGACAAAAGTTACACCCCTTTGCAACTTTACACTGCCTCCTTCTGACGATTTTTGGGGAAGCAAAAAACCTTTCACCACAGGCAAATGCCTCAGAGATATAAAAAACCAAGAGAGGTTATTGTAGAGGAACTTTACATGATCGTGTTTCCTCAGACAAAATATTTCTAAGTGACACAGTTTTCAAGTAACATCACATCAAAGATTGCTACTTTTTTGCACTTTGGACTCTTCAGGGATATCGTCGGTACAATGTAGCTCAGACTATTTCGACATGTTTGGGTGAAAAATAGGACCATGCCTAGTGTAAATGTACCCATCCAGACACGTTGGAATAGTTAGTTTGGTCACATCACAAGCAGGATACCAAAAATGCAAAAGTTGCTTTGTGCAACTTGACAACATTGACACTTTTTTGCAACATGACTCAAAGACTCAAACTGACCCCAAATGACTCAAAGTGACTTAAAATCACCTTGATTTTTGTGCCCAATGTACATTATAGAGGTCGAGGTGCTCCTTATCATTCAAACATCTTAGATAAGCGCATAGGAAAGGAAAAAGCTCTAAGTTTCATCATCATGAGAGCCTAATATCAAGAGACTTTAATGGCTCAAACCTTAGCATAGAGTCCTAAGGTGCATTTCATGTCTCCTTTCATCCAGTTTGGCACCCTTATGTAGATTTTTCAACTTGATTTGGCACCCTATATGTGAAGGAAGATCTAAAGGCATAAAAGTGGATGTCATATTGCAATAGTTTGGATCATCAAAATTGAAAGAAATAAGTCTATTAAGCTTGGGCACCCTTGGTCTTCTTTTCATTCATTATGAGTGCCTTGGGAGAATGGTATATAGGTCATCATCATGATTGGGCGCCCTGGATCCAGAGTGTTGGAGAGATCATCAAATGGTGTCTAGAGGAAGTAGGGTGAGTTATGAGTTTGGTCGCATCAGGAGCAGGACACCAAAAATGCATAACATGATGATGTAAAAATGTGTACATATGTGTAAAAATGCAGGAGGAAATAAAAAAAAGACAAACCTTACAAATTAATGTGCATACTTACAACTCACTGTAACATAACTTTACAAAATCAATGTGAATACTTACAAATTAATCCAATGAACCATCCAAGTCTACTCTACTCTTTATTGTGTCAAGTATTGCTTCATGGTCAGACTCACGCACCTTCCACAATATTTTGTTCAAAGGTCTACCCCGATACTTTATCAAATGAACATTGGATTCCACGACAAGGTTTGAGTAATGAAGAATCTTCTGATGCGTGTCAAAGTCTTGAAATAGCCAAATATTAACACTCTTATGTGGGTACCTTCTAAGCCATGTTCCAGTAATAACCACTGATCCTGTAGGGTATTCAATATTTTCTCCATCTGTAATAGGGGCCTCCAATTTCTTTTTGGCCTCAACACAATGACATAAGTAATAATCTGTTCCCTCTTCATTATCTTCATCTGCAATAACTGCATATACGTGCCCTACATTGATATGTGTAGCAAATTAGATGAAATTAGTCAACATTACAAAAACACTACAAAGTAAGATGACATTACCTGGTTGAACTAGATGAAATTAGATGCATATACATGCCCTATATTACCTAGTTGAACTAAATTTGATATGTGGTCAAAGTCAACTAATGATTCCATCTATGTTAGTTCCAATGCCGTCGGGGGTCGATACGTGTCAAGTGGGCTACGATAACTTAATTACCATTCATCAACCCACTCCTTTGACTCGCACTCATCCCAGACTTGAATTGTATAGGAAGAACAAAAGCATGACATCTTTAGTGTATGGATACTCCATGAACCTGCAATTGAGCTTCTGAAAGAGTGCATCTCATTTGATCTGGTTAGTGTACAACAATCCTCATATGGTGCAATGTTAGTATCATCTATCAACCAAAAAAAAGCTACGAACTAAAGACTTACCTTCATTACCTGGACCCATGGAAGCATTACACCACTCAATAATTGATTTTGCATCTGTCAACTTTGCATTGTCTTTATACTTTAACTCTTCTCGTGCTATGGCTCTTTTGATACATGCTCCTGCACCATCATGCTCCCCCATTCCATGCCCAGCCTCACAAAAGTTCCACATATGTTGAATACCTGTAAAATTATGCCTCCTACTCAGCCAATAGAAATTTCATGAGTTCTTGAATTGTGACGCACAGTTATCCGACCATATGATATGTTGACTAAATGATATGCCCCTTCTAGCCAAATCATTGTAGAACACCTGAAAGCAACCTTGCACTAACTCCATAGAATGTGTGCGATCATCACTAATATAGAAATTATACTCCCTTATGATCTTTCTGTCATCCTCTGTACTATCATTCGCATGAATGACTGCGATGTGCACAAATATAGAAACCTGTGTGGAGTTGTAATATTGTGATTGCACCTCACGCTGTGGCTATAGACTGTAGTTCTTTGCAAAGTTGATGACTGAAACAATGCTACCAACTGGAAATGTGTCCTTGCATAACTTGAATTGCAAGTCCAACCATCGAGCTCTATGGGTATGTCTTGCATACTCATACACTATGTTGTTACGAAATATAGGCATAAACTGATACACTGGAATCTTTTCAATAACTAATTCACACCTCTTTGCTTCTTTACCATCTTTTGTATTATATGCCACTGTTTTATACTTGCCAAACTCTACTAGTTCATTTCCAACCGCATGTGTTATTTCCATATGTTCTATCCCTAATCCTACACCCTTAACAAACTCGATACTAGACCTTAAACTCTAATCCCTTATCCCTAATCCTTACACCCTCCACACTCTACTTTAACCATATCCCTAAACCCTTGACCCTTGACCCTCGAACCTCAACCCTCAACCCTCGACGTCAAACCCTAATCCCTCAACCCTTAACTCTGATCCCTCATCTCTCAACCCTAACCCTAAACCCTCAACCCTCAACGTTAAATCCTAATCCCTTAACCCTTCACTCTAATCCCTCAACCCTAAACCCTATCCCTAAACCCTCAACACTATACCTTAAACCCTAATCCCTCAGCCCTCAACCCTAAACCTTATCCCTAAACCCTAATCCCTCAACCCTCAACCCTAATCCATCATCCCTCATCCCTAAACCCTAAATGCTATCCCTATTCCTACACCCTCAACAGACTCGATACTATACCTTAAACCCTAATCCCTTATCCCTAAACCCTCCAACCCTATCCCTAATCCTTATACCCTCCACACTCTACTTTAACCCTAATTCCTTGACCCTCAACCCTATCCCTAAACCCTTGACCCTCAAACCTCAACCCTCAACCCTCAACGTCAAACCCTAATCCATTAACCCTTAACTCTGATCCCTCGACCCTCAACACTATACCTTAAACCCTAATCCCTATCCCTTAACCCTTAAAACGCAAACCCTATCCCTACACCCTCAACACTTGACACTATATCTTAAGCCTTAAACCCTCATCCCTAAAGCCTTAACCCTCAATCCTTAAACCTTTAACCCTAAACCCTATCCCTAATCCCTCTACCCTCAACACTCTAACCCTAACCTTGACATTAAATGTTAATCCATCAACCCTAAACCCTAATCCTAAACCCTCAACCCTCAACACTATACCTTAAACCCTAATCCCTCAACCCTCAACCCTAAACCTTATCCGTAAACCCTAATCCCTTAACCCTCAACCCTAATCCACCATCCCTCAACTCTAATCCCTCATCCCTAAACCCTAAATGCTATCCCTATTCCTAAACCCTCAACAGACTTGATACTATACCTTAAACTCTAATCCCTTATCCCTAAACCGTCCAACCCTATCCCTAATCCTTATACCCTCCACACTCTGCTTTAACCCTAATTCCTCAACCCTCAACCCTATCCCTAAACCCTTGACCCTTGAACCTCAACCCTCAACCCTCAATGTCAAACCCTAATCCCTCAACCCTTAACTCTGATCCCTCGACCTTCAACCCTATCCCTAAACCCTCAAACCTAAACCCTCAACCCTCAACCCTTCACTCTAATCCCTCAACCCTAAACCCTATCCCTAAACCTCAACACTATACCTTAAACCCTAATCCCTCAACCCTAACCCTAAACCTTGTCCCTAAATCCTAATCCCTCAACCCTCAACCCTAATCTGTCATCCGTCATCCCTCAACTCTAATCCCTCATCCCTAAACCCTAAATGCTATCCCTATTCGTAGACCCTCAACAGGCTCAATACTATACCTTAAACCCTAATCCCTCTACCCTCGACACTCTTATTTAACCCTAATCCCTTGACCATTAACCCTATCCCTCAACCTCAACCCTCAACTCTCAACATTAAACCCTAATTCATCAACCCTAAACCTTAATCCCTCAAACCTAAACCCTATCCCTAAACCATCAACCCTCAACACTATACCTTAAACCCTAATCCCTATCCCTCAACCCTTAACCCTTAAAACTTAAACCCTATCCCTACACCCTCAACACTTGACACTATATCTTAAGCGTTAAACCCTCATCTCTAAAGCCTCAACCCTCAATCCTTAAACCTTCAATCCTAAACCCTATCCCTAATCCCTCTACCCTCGACACTCTAACCCTAACCTCAACATTAAATGCTAATCTGTCAACCCTAAACCCTCAACCCTCAACACTATACCTTAAACCCTAATCCCTCAACCTGCAACCCTAAACCTTATCCCTAAACCCTAATCCCTCAACCCTCAACCCTAATCCATCATCCCTCAACTCTAATCCCTCATCCCTAAACCCTAAATGCTATCCCTATTCCTAAACCCTCAATAGACTTGATACTATACCTTAAACTCTAATCCCGTATCCCTAAACCCTCCAACCCTATCCCTAATCCTTACACCCTCCACACTCTACTTTAACCCTAATCCCTTGAACCTCAACCCTATCCCTAAACCCTTGACCCTCGAACCTCAACCCTCAACCCTCGACGTCAAACCCTAATCCCTCAACCCTTAACTCTGATCCCTTATCTCTCAACCCTAACCCTAAACCCTCAACCCTCAACATCAAATCCTAATCCCTCAACCCTAAACCCTCAACACTATACCTTAAACCCTAATCCCTCAGGCCTCAACCCTAAACCTTATCCCTAAACCCTAATTGCTCAACCCTCAACCCTAATCCATCATCCCTCAACTCTAATCCCTCATCCCTAAACCCTAAATGATATCCCTATTCCTACACCCTCAACAGAATCAATACTATATCTTAAACCCTAATCCCTTCTCCCTAAACCCTCCAACCCTATCCCTAATCCTTATACCCTCCACACTCTACTTTAACCCTAATTCCTCGACCCTCAACCCTATCCCTAAACCCTTGACCCTCGAACCTCAACCCTTAACCCTCAACGTCAAACCCTAATCCCTCAACCCTTAACTCTGATCCCTCGACCCTCAACACTATACCTTAAACCCTAATCCCTATCCCTCAACCCTTAACCGTTAAAACTTAAACCATATCCCTACACCCTTAATACTTGACACTATATCTTAAGCCTTAAACCCTCATCCCTAAAGCCTCAACACTCAATCCTTAAACCTTCAACCCTAAACCCTATCCCTAATCCCTCTACCCTCGACACTCTAACCCTAACCTTGACATTAAATGCTAATCCGTCAACCCTAAACCCTAATCCTAAACCCTCAACCCTCAACACTATACCTTAAACCCTAATCCCTCAACCCTCAACCCAAAACCTTGTCCCTAAACCCTAATCCCTCAACCCTCAACCCTAATCCATCATCCCTCAACTCTAATCCCTCATCCCTAAACCCTAAATGCTATCCCTATTCCTAAACCCTCAACAGACTCGATACTATACCTTAAACCCTAATCCCTTATCCCTAAACCCTCCAACCCTATCCCTAATCCTTACACCCTCCACATTCTACTTTAACCCTAATCCCTCGACCCTAAACCCTATCCCTAAACCCTTGACCCTTGAACCTCAACCCTCAACCCTCAATGTCAAACCCTAATCCCTCAACCCTTAACTCTGATCCCTTGACCCTCAACCCTATCCCTAAACCCTAAACCCTAAACCCTAATTTGTCATCCCTCAACTCTAATCCCTCATCCCTAAACCCTAAACGCTATCCCTATTCCTAGACCCTCAACAGGCTCGATACTATACCTTAAACGCTAATCCCTTATCCCTTAACCCTCATGATTAATAGCCTTGAACGTAAAAAAATTTAAGGGGAACATAACAAACAATAGACTTGTGGGAAAGGAAAAATGCAAAGCAAAACATAATGCGAGCGCATTATAACGCGCTTGCATTATGTCTTGCTTTGGGAATCCCAAGCCTTGGGCTTGGGATTTGCTTTGGATTTCCAACCCAAAGGCTTGGAGTGCCTTATGAACAATCACAGATGTGTTTTTCTATATTCTTCAACATTTCACATAATTTCGTTCGTGCTAACCCTCAAATTTGCACGTGTTTCAAGGTCAAACAAATCAAACACATGGGTAATATTAGGCTTTCTCTTAGCTATTTGACGATGTGATTTTTTTCACATTTTAACAATGTTAAGCCTTTCATCTTTAATTTCTTTTGTTTGTGTGTCCGTTTTTAGGCAAAAACCATTGTTTGGTCTTTTTTTCATTGTAAAATAACTATTCATTCAAATTTAAAAAAAAATACATATTTAGAAACTAGATTCCATTCTACAAATATTAAAAAAATAAAAAAATGATTCTCAATTAGTTTTCAAAATTTATAGGGGTAGCACGGCCAAAATTCTATTTTTTAGGATGTGTCCACTTTGAAAATTAGTAAAAAATTAAATATTCATCAAAAAATTATCAGAAAAATCAGGGATATACTACATGCTATTAGCTAATTTCTCACAAAAGTGATTTTAAAAATACCAAAAAAAAGTTGACCTTTTGAGGCAGCCAGAAAACATGCTATGTTATGTTTTTTTGACAAAAACAACACCAATTTCTGTGGCTCCCTCTTTTGAACCCCTTAATCTATGTCATTTTCAAAACAAAATAGTAGTTTAGAAAGTAGACTCGGAGCACTATGAACATTGTTCTGGTTGCATCTCCAAATTTTGAGTGTAACTATGCTCAATTTCTCATCCAAGGCCAGCATTTCCTGATTTCAGAAAAAAAGTGGCCACTTAAGACCCCTTTTTGGCCCCCCATCTTCCTGCACTTACCCTTGTGCTTTTTGGTTATCTCTTGATACATAAAGGGATAATGGAGGAGGAACCTCGGCATAGATACCTTTTCCACGTGGGTGAGGTATATCATCATTTGTAATTTTATCCACTTCTATCATACCCACTATGCCATCATAGTCAAGATAGTCATCTTCAATCTCCATAGTATTATGTTCCACCATATTTTTGTCACTATGCTTAGGAAAAGGATGAGTGAAGATTTGTAGATTTTGACATGGAGATGCTACTGACTTATTTCCATTGTCACTCACACCAATAACTTGTATTGAATATTAGAATCGATAAGGTCTTGAATTTCATGTTTAAGATGCATACATCTTTCGATATCATGACCCAGAAAGTGGTGATAGTGACAATAAGCATTAGCATTGAATGAAGGTCCTTGTGGTCTAGTACTATTGAAAGGATGAGCAGGAGGTATCTTTAAAATATTATTGTTCACTTCTTGAGTCATTACCAAATGGAGAGAATCTAATAATGGAGTAAATTGTCTATGTTCCTATTTAAATTGAAATGGTGGCCTTGAAGGTTTGTAATAGCAAACACTTGTGAGTGGAAATTATTCAAATGTTGTCCATTGATTTTGATGAAATTCCTATTATTCTTCTTGAATGAATTTTGAGATTGGCCAGCAACAAATTAACCAACGGGAGCCGATGAGGTGCGATTCTCATACTGACTAACTGGAAGTTGGTAATCTCAGAGAGTTGTGCGTAAGTGTTGAAAAGAACTATACTTCATCAACAATATCTTATCATGTATGTTTGGCTGTAGATTCATAATGAATATAACCTTCTGAGAATCCTCATATTTAATTGGATACTATATTTGTGAGATGAGACCTTGGTATCAACTAATGAACTCTATTAATTTCTCTTTCAAGCCTTGTTTACAATGAACCAAATCAATCAAGGAGACAGTAGGTCCAATGTTTGTTTGGAAGTGTTGCAAGAATTGATCAACTAGCTTTGAGAAGGAATTGATTGAATTAGGAGGTAAAGAGCAAAACCATTCCAAAGTAGTATCTTTGAGAGATCGGAGAAAGTGTTTTGCTAACAATTCCTCATTAAAGAAGAAATCACTACACATCGCCATGAATGTTGTCACATGAGTTTTAGGATCACCTTTACCACCATACTTTTCAAAGCGAGGAGTCTCAAATTTTTTAGGCATTAGAGTCCTTAGGATTGCATAGGATAAAGGACTGTGAGCCTGATATGTTGGTAAAGTGGGTTGAGAAGAAGATTTGGTCAAGTTTGTCACTTTTGTTCTAAAGAAGACTTACTCTACAAAAGCTAGTTTAGGAGAGTATCATTAGATTGAGAGGTAGCTTGTGGATTTGAGAAAAGTGGGTTATAGGGTGGTTGATAATAAGTAGAGGTGATAGGTGGTTGAGAATATGTATCGGTATAGAGACATGAGGTGCAGAGTTTTGATAATTAAATGCAACAACCTTGTAATTATTTCTAGTAGATGTTCCCATAGTAGTGGAAGCATTACTACAAGCATGTGGATTGGTGGTGAGAATTCATGATGTAAAAGTGGATGTTCCAATAATCGGTATGGGTGTCAAAACTAGTGAAGTTATAAATACCGGTATTGATACATTTTCAATGACATTCGCATGGCTAGTTGTTGGTATAATGTTATGTCCCACTATATAAGCTAATCCATGGAGCATATCAACACCTTCGCGAACTTCTTGTAATATCCCTCTTATTCCTTCAACAATAGGTATAATTTCTTACACTAGATGTTCCTTTTCTACAACTTGTTGGAATTTAGCTAGTTGTGTCCAAAATCTTAATATTTTCATCAGGCACATGTGAAACTACATCAATGAAATCCTCAACATCATGAAATGTTTTTTCTTCCATTGTATTAGTGTTTATGATATATTGTAGAGACGTTGATTCACTCCTTTTAAAGTGGTTGTACAATGGGTTTTTTGATGTTTGCATATCATCGCTATTGAAAGCACTAGAACCCATTAATCTATGAATTCTTCTTACAAAGATGTTTCTATTAGGGCAGTAGGTTATACAACTCATGCAAAGTCCTACAACACTCCATGCACAAACTAAAAGAACAATTAAAAGGAGTAAGGTAGTTATGCTTGTTGAAATACACAATGTGTAATTGAAAATTTTGAAATTTCAATAAGAGAATTCACAATGAAGCAACACTACATCTCAAAATCAGATTTGAATGAGTGTTTAAAGGAGCAGCAAAATTTAAAATAAGATTTTCACTACTAACCCTAGCTTTTTGCACAAGCTAGGTTAAATTAAAAATGTAAAATTGCAATAAAACTCTAGCAAATGAGATATGCAAATGCAAGGTGTGAGATCACGAAATGTTGTAATTAAGTTCAGATCTAATGTATAAATTATATTTTTAGTTGTTTCCAATGATATGCAATGAGAATAATGCAAAACTATTCCTTTATGCAAGCCTAGAATGCTTTTTTTTTTGGATTATTTTCAAATGTATGCAAGATATTTCAATGAAGAATGACAAGTATGATATGATGTAATGCAAAATATGATTTCAACACTCATCAAGATGCAAGTTCATTTAAAAACATAGGTTCACCAACATGTTATATAGTAAAAGGGAGAGAATGGAATGTGTGTGAGTACACTAGATCAAACCCTCTTTTCACTACAACATTCAAGGACAAAAACAAGCCAAGCCACTACAAAATGGAAGAGGGATCAACTACTAATTTTGTACTCTTGTTTGTAGAGGAAAGATATGATTCAACCAAGCCTTTTATCAAACCCTAGGTTCATCAATGCTTTAAACCCTAGATGTATGATAATCAGCTTATAATAGTAAAACAGACACAACAAATCAAGATCTGAAGTGCCAAGATGATCAGTGAGATATCCAACCTTGTCCCTCAGAAGCTAAAATGTTAGAGGACACTAGTGCTAGCACCTGAGTCTAGAAATTTCAAATCTCTGATAACTCAAAACTACAAAAAATGTCACAGAAGATGTTCTGATGCTAAATTTCAGGTTTATTTGGCCTACTGGACACTGGTGCTAGCGCCCTAGTCTGCTACAATGGAATTCTCAAACTTTGTTTTTAGATCTAGAACCCTTATCTCTCAAACAACTTCCCTATACCTTCACTTCCATAACTACCGCACCTATAACCTGCACACAAAGAGAAAGGGGTTTGGGGGTTGTGGTGTTTAGGGATTTGCCTCAGTCAAATCCCAGGTTAGCACTCAAGCTTTCCCAACACCGTTGTTAATGAGAGAGCATGCCTTAGAAGAGTAGGGGCTGAAGATAATCCAAATGATAATGGAATGATTCAAACAAATAATGATGTCACCTTGGTAGTGAAGCCCTTAGGAGGATGAAAGATATTCAACTCATAAGGAGATGGATGATAATGCCAAATCTATAAAAAACACACAAATACAAACACAAATCTACAGAAATAACACAATGAATGCCTTGAATGCTCTTTGCTCCAATATCACAAGTTCGCATTATCCATCTAGGTTTAAAATGAAGTCATACACTCACTTATATATGCTTATTTGTTAAAATTTCACAAATTAATTGAAAGAGCTAATAAGGGAGGACCCATTTAAAACTACTAAGCTGACATACATTTAATTTCACCCCAACCAATTAGGGTGGACTTGGGCACGAGCACCCAAGTCCAAGAGGCCTTTTTGGATAGGTCCCAAACTTTAGATTGGACCCCTAGTCCCCATTTGACATGGGTTTCAGGGCTCATCGAGATGAATAACTTGCTCGTAAAGTGTAAACATGGGGACCTAGGAGCTAAACTATGAGGTAAAATGGCATGTGTCCACTTTTTACTCCAAAACATATTCATGTAATTGTGTTCAGGAACTCAACATCATTTATAAGTATGTTGGGGTTGGCTTCTTCAAAATTATTTAGTGCTTTTTATCTATGCTTCTTCCCCATTTCCCTCCCCTTTCATATCACAAATATGGACATTTTTGTCAAGTTGTTGAGTGGACAAAGGAAAATGGCCTTTATTGGAGGCATCATTGAGATGCACTTGCAACATGTATTCAAAACTAGGTCTGGCATCTTGTTTCTTGCTATCCATTAGATCCTAGAGGAGAAAGTCATGGTTTTTTTATCACAACTACCATGTCAACTCAAATATTACATCCATGTTTAAGGCTGGCCTCCTTTTCTTGAGTGAGGAGAAAAAATCATCAATAAATTTCCATCTACCTATAACATAGAAAATTGCATACCCTTACAATTTCTATGTTTAGTAACCATTTTGACGTTTACACCTTCTCTCTGCATAATATGTTAGGTTTGTCAAATTTTGGTCTATTTCTTCTACTCTTCTTAAAAAATCATTATGATGCTTAAGTGTTTATATGGTCATAAGGTGCTTTGTACAACTAGGAGCTGGTTTTACCTGGACATGAGTACTCTATGTCGATGTCAATGCACCACTCTAGCATCCTGCATCTATTTGCTAATAGGTATCCATTTGTGGGCATTACAACACATCTTGGTTGGTCATGTGGATTCCTTCTAATGCCTCCTAAGGTCACAGAACAACCCCTTACATGCCATTTTGGGATTTGTCCCTCTTGGGAGATTATTGGAAATATTTTTGAAAGAGGATTCAACACATTCATTCAATCTCTCTTGGACTCTCACATTTTTGGAAGACTCTTGTTCTTGGATACATTCTACTATTTTTCCTGTGCAAACTAGACTTCTACAGTAGCTACATGTGATTTTGGTGCTCCTTGACATTGTGAGATCACTTCCATTGGCTCTTAGAGGCTTGGTTCTATCTTGGAACTCTTTGAGGAGGTTTTATTTTCTTGGGTTTGAAGTTGTACATTGTCTTTGAGCTCTTCAGGAGTTTGTTGCCTTTTCTTTATGGTGATATAGGTAAGATTGTTCTTTTTTCATTTAGAATAAATTTATTTCAAATCTATATGGTGTATACCACCATTTTTGTATATTTGTTTCTTGGTGTAGACCACCATTGTTACATCTCTGTTGGGTGTAGACTACCTATTTTTTGTTGCATTGGATGCATATTGAGGATTTCTTCTCTGTAGACTAGAGAAGTAAATCTGTTTAGTTTTAGTTGTTTTGTTGCTCTTAGTTTTCCTAGAAACACTTAGGGTAAGAGTACATAATTGCTTTCCTTTTTGTTTTGTTCTCTATATCTATTCTTTCTCGTGGAGGTAGAAATACCAAGACTAAGACTTGACTGAGGCAATTTTCTAAGTAGCCCAACAATTTTTTCTCTTTCCTTATAGGTTTCTTGGAGTGAGGACTTTACAACCGCACAAAATTTTTGTATGACTTCATTTTGTGCCTGTCTCTCTTCATTCTTTTTAGTATAATCAATTTCATTTTGATTTCTGTGTTACTTGGAATATTATTAGGTGTTTGTTGTATTGAAATTTGTGTTATGAGGTGATTTAAGTCAACTTTTATTTTTGGTACGTTTTGGACTCCAACGTCCAGTGTAGACATCCTTATGACACATTGTCATCTGAGGCTGAGACCCTCTCCTTGTTACAAGTTCCTCTTTTCTATCTTATTTCATTGTTGTAACCGTCTCTTTTAGATTCTATTGACAATAGCTTTTTTTTTGCATTTTGTTCATTTCCCCTTCATTGCCAATCGCCTGTTCAGGTTGTACTACTTTGATTGGGACTCATAGTGGTTCTATAGTGATCTAGAGTAGATTACTTGACATATGACACCTCAGATAGTAAAGCCCAAGTGTAGTATTTGTAATTAACTCTCTTGATCAAAGGTATTTGATTAAGGAGTAGTTTTTCCACGCTACATTTTTGGTAAACTTGACGTGTTCTAAACATTTTTAAACCTTCTCTTCACTGTCGTGGTTCACCCTACATTTTCGGTGAACCTGATGTATTGAAACTAAAACATTTCTATCTTGGTGGTGATTCATCACCCTTCTTTGGTGAATTCGTTTCTTTAAAACAAAGAAAACAATACTTCACATTTTCTTCTCATCACAAAGTATTGTGTGTTGCATAGATTATGAGCTCTACAACCCATTCTTCCAACTTTGAATTTGTGTTGTATAGGAGTATTAGATGCCACTATATGGCTACCTCTTCTCCTCCTACCTCACCTATTCATTATGCTCTTGAATTCACTACTCTCTCTTCTGAACATCTCTATAATCCCATTTATTATGCTTCTCCCTCTAGAACTATGGTAATGACTGAAAGGAAGCGTAAGTGTGTAGAAATTGCTTCCTACACTAATCTAATGAGGGGAGGAGAGTGTAAATTCAATTTTATCCTTACAAAAATAGCAATGTTAAACCACTAACAGAGATATTGCAGCAAACACATAAACAAGAAAGTGAGATAGAAGAAGAGAGACACAAGATATACGTGGGGAAAACCCTTATCGGGTGAAAAACCCCACACTCCAAAACCTGCACAATATATTATCAAAATTGAAATGGTTTACAATACACTTGCAATGCAAGTTCTCAAGAGTCTTCGACACTCGTATCTGGAGACAAACTGACAGCATAACAATACTTGTCAAAGCTGTAATACATCTCCTCAAAGCACCTGTTTATATAGAAAATACAAGGTAAAATTGCCTCTATCTTGGAATGGGTGTCCAACTTGGCCTCATGGCCCAAAACCCATGCCTATGGACACTTGGTCAACATTGTAAGATGCTTCTGACACTTGTCCACACACCCCATCCCAAAGAGGTTGCCTATTTCCAAAATGGGCTATGACAATTGCTCTTATGACTCTTACGACCATCATAGAATTTGTCATAGCAGTTACAACTTATAGCTATAAGAGAATCTATCATACACAGGCTATAAATAGCATATTCTCTTACAACATGTCATAGTCCACCTTGGGGCACCTAAAAATGCCTTTTTTAAAGATTCTCTTCAACACATGTCTTCACCTATCATAGAAACTCCTATTTCTGACTCTCACATGTCATAACTTCGTCATAGGAATCTGTTATGACCGTTTCAGTCAATATTCCCTTACACAACATCCAAGATGCCGACACATGGAAAAATATTCCTACCACAAAGTGGGACACCTATATCCTCATGTGAGGACAAAATTACAAGTTGCCATCTTCCATGTAGGATGACACATCACCATTCCACATCCCACAAGATGACAATATGAATTTACAATTTAATTTACAACATAGGCAATAAATAAATAAATACAATGAAAATAATACAAGGAATTACCAAAGTTGAGACACCTTAAATCCCAACATTCTCCCACTTGTCAAACACCTTGTAAGAGCCAATAGAATTAACAAGATTTAACTGCTATACGCCGAGAGGCCCATAGACTCTGAATGCCATCTGAACTTCTTTGTGTCCACTGGCTTTATCAATGTATCTGCAACATTCTTCAAAGTATCTACCTTCCCATCCTCTACCATGTCTTGCACGAAGTGAAACTATATATCAATATGCTTTATTCTAGCATGGAAAGTTGGATTCTTCGCAAGGCAAATTGCACTTTGACTGTCACATCTCATCGTAATCTGTCCTGCATCAACACCAATATCTGAACATAATATCTTAAGCCAAATGGATTCCTTACAAGCATGAGTTGCTGCCATGTACTCAGCTTCTATCGTGGACAAAGAAACCTCAAGTTTCGCTTACTCATCCAACTAAATGCACCACCAAACATTGTGAACACATATGCACTAGTGGATCTCCTACTGTCAATGTCACCTACCCAATCAGAATCCACAAATCCATGAATACTAACTGAATGTGGCGGTCCTATAGCATTTTCATGATAGCAAATGGAATACTCAGAAGTACCCCTCAAATATCTAAACACTCACTTAATTGCATCCCAATGTACCCATCTAGGATTAGCCATAAATTGACTAAAGACTCTCACTACTTAGGCAATGTCTGGTCTTGTGCAGACCATGGCATACATCAAACTGCCAACAGCACTAGCATAAGGTACTATGCTCATGTCCTCCACCTCACTAGGAGATTTTGGGCAATCACTAATAGACAACTTTGTCCCCAATGAAATAGGAACACACAATGGTCTACAATCTACCATGCTAAACCTATCCAACATGGTCTTCACATACTTACTCTGGCTTAACCAAAGTTTTCTGTTAGTTTTGTCTCTTCTGATTTCTATTCCTAGAATATACCTAGCTGCCCCTAAATCTTTCATTTCAAACTATGCTACTAATTGAGACTTAAAATCAGAAATCATATTCTTACCCTTCCCAATCAACAACATATCATCAACATATAATGCAACAATGAGAATATGATCACCATCAAACTTATAATATACACAGTGATCTAATTTCAATCTCACAAATCCAATTGACAACACAAAGGCATCAAACTTCAAGTACCACATCCTAGGAGACAGCTTCAAACCATACAAAGACTTCTTAAGCTTGCAAACCAAATTTTCCTTACCTTTCTCTATGTAATGCTCTAGCTATGACATGTAGATTTCTTCCTCCAAATCACCATGAAGGAAAGCTATCTTCACATCCATCTATTCTACCTCTAAGTCATAAGTAGCTGCTAGAGATAACAAAAATCGAATGGATGTCAGCTTTGCAATGGGAGAGAAAATTTCACCATAATCAATTCCCTCCACTTGTGAATACCCCTTCGCAACCAGTCTAGCCTTGTACTTTTCAACACTGCCATCTGCACCAAATTTCTTCTTGAACACCCATTTGCAACCAACGGGTTTCCGTCCATCAGGTAAAGGCACCAATTCCCATGTTTTGTTCTTTTCCAAAGAAGCCATCTCATCCTCCATGGCCTCCTTCTAAGAACCTACATCTTTCATGCCCATAGCCTCTTTCACAGTTCTAGGCTCATTAGTGTTAGTAAGTAAAGCAAAAGCACAACTAGAATCAAGTAATGAATAACCAAACCTATCAGGTTGCTTTCTTGTTCATGTAGACCTCCTCAATGGCTGAGGTTGAGGTTCTGCTTCTTCTTCTGAGCTTTCAGAGCTACTAGAGCTCTCCTCATCATTAGGTCTCACAGGGTCTATTGGTTTAGTCTTCTCATGGGTAGTGATGCAAGTCAGGGGAAGACATCTCAGTTTCTCTATCTCATTTGACAAAACTCACAACATTATTTATTTGTTTCCAAAGCTTACTTTCTGCCTTTATTACTCTCTGAAAAAAATGAGGTAACGAGGATAGGTTTATTCCCTCCCGTAGGTGTTTGACAGTTTATGAAATACAAGAGCCAATGAATAATTTTAGTTTTCCTCTCATAACCTTCTTTCCAAAATGCTAGAGAAATGACAAATTTCCTTTCTCCTAGAGGCTTGGATTTGAATGCATGCACTGTAGAATGCCAACACAAAGTCTTTATGCATCAAGAACTACCATCGTACATTTTAGCAAGTGGTCTAAGTTTCTATTTGTAGGTCGATACTAATTAGAAGCCCGATTTTGTGCTTTCTTCTATTCAGGAAAGTAAAGCAATTACTTCTAGTGCGACAGATCTACAACTAAGAATAGAAACAAAATTTAAATAAAGATATCAATACATGTATACTCCTATACATTCTGCAGGCCTTTCAACAACCGATACAACGATTATATTGCACATAACCAATGATTAAGGAACATTAATACTCAAAAACAAATCACTGCACATAACCATCTATTTAGAACATTCATACTTGAAAATAAAACATATATGTCTTAGTGTCGTTCTCCACAATTAGATCTATAGCAAATAATGGCTCTTGGTTTTCAATGCAATACAGAAGTTAGTTCGTGAATAGATTAACTACCATCAATCAAACCCAAATAGGCTTGAATTCATCACAAAACAACAATTTGGAGTCTACAGATACTCAGAAATTAGATTCAATGTAATAAAGAAATCTATTGTTCTTTCTAATGGTGGATACAACGCAGTTCAATGCTAGAATATCCTCCTCAAGGGCTCCCCTTCTCCTCACTTTCACAAGGCCTTTAAGTAGATGTTTACATCAATTACAATAACTATCCCCTCATCTTCATGATTCCAATCATGACTCTTCATCTTTTTGCTTTTCTTGCATTTTGTATTTGACAACAACTTGACCCCTAAACCTTATCAAATGATCCAAATACATTAAAATGACCTCCTCGTGACCTTTTTATATGCTTTTACATTTGAAAACTCAAACTTTACAATTTTGCCTTTTGAAGGCATTTAATGAACAAGGTGCTCTTGCATCAGGTAGAAGGAAACTAAACCGCATCCTCTTTATTTTCTATCTGTTCTAGCTATAGAACAACAGAAGAAGGTGTTAGCTCTCTGAAGATAACACTTCTGCTATACAACACTTTTTTAGCCACAAGATCCCAAAGCTTGTATCCTTTCACACTGACACCACAGCTAATGAAAATACATTTAACAACCTTGTTCTCCAATTTAGACTATTTCTCCCTAGGCACATGTGCATATGCCTCACAGCCAAAAATATGAAGATGTCTAACTGAAGGCTTCTTACCAGACCACACCTCCATAGGTGTCTTACCAACAAGAGCTGATGTAGGAGATCTGTTTACCAAATAGCAAGTAGTGGCAACAGCTTCAGCACAAAATTTTTGTTCGAGGCTTGCTCCACTAAGCATACTCCTAGCCTTCTCCATCAGTGTCCTGTTCATCCTCTCTGCAACTCCATTTTGCTGCGGGGTATATGGAGTTGTCTTATATCTTTCAATCCCTTTCTCTTTGCAAAACTTATTGAACTCTACCAGAAAAAAATCACCACCGTTGTCAGTTGTCAAACACTTAATCTTTTTACTAGTCTGATTTTCAACAAAGGCTTTAAACTCCTTAAACTGACTAAAGACTTTAGTCTTTCTTCTAATAAAATAAATCCATGTCCTTCTACTGTAATCATCTATGAAAGATACAAAATATATAGATTTTGAAATCGAAGGAACATTAACAAGACCAAACACATCAAAATGAATAAGATCCAATACACCAGAAGACTTGTGAGAACTAGAGTAAAACTGAACATGGTTTTGATTTCCATAAATGTAATGTTTGTAAAAGTTTAACTCGAGATTACAATCATTTAACCCCTCAATGAGGTTTTTATTTTTCAAGGTACATAGACCCTTCTCACCAATGTGGCCATATCTCAAATGCCATAACATAGTCTTTTCAGTAGGAAGCTTAGCTTCCATAGCATGTGCACTACCATCAAAACTAGTTACAACAGATTTCTTCACTACTCATTCAGAAGGTGGGAATGAAGTGACTGCAACTCATTTCTTTGAGCCAAAAGAACTATTGCACTATGAATTGCATGCCTCTAGCTGAAACAGAGTACCTCTCCGAGTACCCTTTGCAAGCACCATAGATCCTCTAGTCATCTTGCATCCATCCTTCGAAAAGACAACCGACACACCTGCATCATTCAACATACTTACAGAAAGTAGGTTCCGTGCAAGGCCTGGAATGTGCATAACTCCGGTAATCCCCTTCACTCATCCATCAGGGAATTGGATTGAGACTCTTCCATGACCAACAATCTTTAAATGAGAGTTGTCACCTAGGTACACTCTTCCACCATTGAACTCTTCATATTTCATGAACCAATCTCAATGTGAGGTCATATGGAATGATGCACCAGAATCAATCAACCACACATTATCAGATGCATGGGTGGCCAGGGCTACGATGAAGGCATCACCATCATCTTGTAACTTGTCAGAATCTGAATCAAGAGCTTTCTTCTTCTTTTTCGTCTCCTCTTTGCATTCCTTTCGGAAATGCCCAGTTTTTCCACAGTTCCAACATAGAGCCTTGGAATTTCTAGGAGATTTGGATCTCCCACAGGATTTGGATCTGCCCTTATCACCTTTCTTGTCATTCTTCTTCCCTTTCTCTTTGGGTCTTCCATGAATCGCAAGAGCCTCTTTGGCTTCCTCAGAAGACTTCCTCCACATTTCTTTAGATAACAGTGAGGACACCACATCTTCCATCTTCAAGGTGGTAGTGGTCTTCTGATAGCCATGACAAGATGATCCCACAAATCTAGCAAAGAACAAAGCAGGGTCATACATTGTTCCTCCTCCTCCATTTTCACACCCACAGATGTCAACTATGCAACGATCATGTTAAAAGCATTCATGTGGTCCACAACAAATCCTCCATCTTCCATCTTTAGAGCAAACAACTTCTTTTTTAGAAAACGTTTGTTTACCAAGGACTTGGCCTGATAAACATCACCCAACTTCTTCCAAAGATCTTTCGTGCTCTTCACCTCATGGACATTCAACAGGATAGAGTCAGCTAAATAGAGTCTTATGAGACCCTTAGCCTTCCAATCTTTGAGGTCTCAATCAGCTTGTGACATTTCTATAGGTTTCACACCACATACTATTTCCCATAGGTCACAATCAACAAGTAGGTCCTCCATCTTGAGTTTCTACAACTCAAAATTAGTGCCATTGAATTTCTCAACCTCTAACCTTCCGGATGTGGTTGCCATCTCTTTGCTGCAATAAGATACAGAATCCTCTACACAACACTCCCACTCAATCTAAGATCATCTCAAAAAACCCCTACCCAATAGCTAAGACCAAAATTGGCCAGGCTCTGATACCAACTGAAAGGAAGCTTAGGTGTGCAGAAACTGCTTCCTACACTAATCTAATGAGGGGAGGAGAGTGCAAATTCAATTTTATCCTTATAATTACAGTAATGTTAAACTACTAATAGAGATATTACAGAAAACTCATAAACAAGAAAGTGAGACACAAGAAGAGAGACACAAGATATACGTGGGGAAAACCCTTATCAGGTGAAAAACCCCACACTCCAAAACCTGCACAATGTATTATCAAAACTGAAATGGTTTACAATACACTTGCAATGCAAGCTCTCAAGAGTCTTTGACACTCATATTTGGAGACAAACTAGTAGCATAATAGTACCTGTCAAACCTGTAATACATCTCCTCCTCAAAGCACGTGTTTATATAGAAAATACAAGGCAAAATTGCCTCTATCTTGGAATGGGCGTCCAACTTGGCCTCATGGCCTAAAACCCATGCCTATGGACACTTGGTCAACATTGTAAGATGCTTCTAACACTTGTCCACACACCTCATCCCAAAGAGGTCACCTATTTCCAAAATGGGCTATGACAGATGCTCTTACGACTCTTACGACCATCATAGAATCTGTCATAGCAGTTACAACTTACAGCTGTAAGAGAATCTATCATACACATGCTATAAATAGCATATTCTCTTACAACATATCATAGTCCACCTTGGGGTGCTCAAATATGTCATTTTCAAAGATGCTCTTTGACATGTCTTCACCTGTCATAGAATCTCCTATTTCTGACTCTTACATGTCATAACTTTGTCATAGGAATCTGTCATAACCATTTCAGTCAATATTCCCTTACACAACATCCAAGATGCTGACACATGGAAAAATATTCCTACCACAAAGTGGGATGCCTATCTCCTCATGTGAGGACAAAATTACAAGTTGTCATCTTCCATGTAGGATGACACATCATTGTGCCACATCCCACAAGATGACAATATGAATTTACAATTTAATTTACAACATAGGCAATAAATAAATAAATACAATGAAAATAATACAAGGAATTACCAAGGTTGAGACACCTTAATTCCCACCAATGACAACATTTCATGATGCACAGCAAGGCTTTGATCATGAGGCCACCTTCAAATATGCCTCTCCTGATAAAATAAATGAAACAGATCACCATTTGGTAGGCTACCAAAAATTTTGAAGTCATGGAGACAAATCTAACTTTGTTGTGCCTCTAGTTGAGGCCCTTTGTGTCATGCTTAACAATCATTTGTAGGGTGTTACCTTTCTTTGTGGCATCACTCACATTGTGCATAGAAATACACCACCTTTGTCAACAGTTGTTGTAAATCTTCAAGGCTCTTAATCAAATGTTACTAGAAATCAACTCTCTCTTCCTCTATCCTCTTAGGTGTTCAAACATTCACTTCTTCTCATATGACTACTAGTGTTCCATAAACACTAGTGAAGGTATTGGTTTGCTCGCATGGATTGTGAACACCGTACATTAGTATGGGAATCTTTTGCCACATGTCTCTTTGTCTTTTAATGCTCTTTCTAATGGCCTTGCAGTTTCCAACCCACTTTCACAACCCCTTACTTTCACTTCACTTCCTCTACTCACACATACTACAGACCCTGTGATAAATCAACTATTGCAAAATATTGGTTCCTTACAACAACTTGCTTCTCTTTCCACTTCATTAGCACAACCCCTCATACCTACTTACTTTCGACACAATCCTCTCTCTATTTCCATCCTAGCTACACCATTTCCATAGGGCTTCGAGGCTGCTAGATTTGAGAAGTACATAGGCAAAGGTGACCCACAGTCTCATATCTCTGCTTTCACTACTCTTTGTAGTGACTTTCTATTTCAAGATGCTTTGTTAGCAAAATTTTTGGACCCTGTTCCCTTAAGGATATAGCATTGGATTGGTTTTGTTCACTTCCTGACCATTATATTCTCTCTTTCAATCAATTAATAAATTAATTCTTACAACATTTCTAGGCTAACTTTGGGCCTCAAGTTACTTTCACATACCTAGTCCATTGTAAGAAGGGAAATAATGAAAAAGTGATTGATTTTATCTTTCATTATCAATCAATGTTTTCACAAATTCCATATGCCCTGCCTGACTCTAATGTGCATTGAGTCTTTATAGGAAACTTGTAGCTATAGATTCAGGACCAAAATTTCTTAATGTGAATACATATTTGCACTACATTGTGCAACTATCAGTAGTCATTAAGCTAGTTCAAGAGTTCTACCTCACTGGCTCTTGTTAACTAGTCCAACACTTCCATATCTTATAATCACAAGAAAAATATTTTTTTTTACAAAAAATAACTCATCTGCAGTAATCAACACCGTAGTGGCTGAAGCAACTTCACAAGCTTCTCTAGGCCTCTTTGCTCCTAAAATGAACAATAATAGAAAATTCACTCCTTTAAAGGAGTCTCTCTATAGCATTATGATGCAGGTCCTAAATAGTAGTTTGGTGTAGGTGTCTCCCATTCGTCCTCTGGATGCCCGCAAGCCATTGTCATCTTCGTATGACCCGAAGGCCTTATGTCAATTCCATCAAGTCCCGAGTCATGATACTGAGTGATGTTTGCATCTAAAACACATAGTGCAAGACCTCATCGACCAAGGTGTTATCCAGGCCTCAGGTGTGAATAACAAAAGCAACAAGTTAGTGGCTCTTGCTAACCAACATTTGTAGATCTGCATAGATCTAATGCCTCATCATAGCTTGAATTTTGTTGACCTCGCTTCTCCCTCTATGACGCTAGAGCCAACTCTTGATGTTTCTTCATCTCCCTCTTATTCTAAGATTATATCTATGGTGGATGTTCATACTCACCCTGCTCGAAAATGTCCTATTTCTGATCTGGTTATCTCCTTCTCTTTTGCTGACATCCTGAACAATATGTTTGAGACACCTCTTTACATTATAGTAAAGGTAAATTGGAAACTTGTCAAAGGTGTTCTCATTGATCCTGTCTCTGTTGCTAATTCTATCATAGAGGAGTTTCTATATATTCATGAGTTGTATAAGGATGTTTATGATCAATCTGACGTCTTTATATGGTGTCATGATGGGATGTCTAGACTGACTCTTGGTTCAATCACCCTCTCAGTCTTCGTGGGACCAAAAACCCTAGACGTGCCTTTATCTATCATTCCTACTATTGATCACTATCATGTGAAGTTGGGCTTACCTTGGCTTACTTCCATGAGAGTGGTTGCCTCGGTAGTTCATCGATGTTTGAAGTTTCCATACAATGGTGTTGTGCATACAATCTGTCATAGTAGATTCATGCCACTTGCCATGTGAGGAAACTTCTCTCTGGATTACTTCTAGCCAACCCCTACTAAGCCGCTCTAGCCTTATAATGAATTTTTTTATATCATATCAGAAATTCAAGGTGAGTAGGATCACTCAATTATCAGTTGACCCCTCAGCTTCATCATCTTCAGTTGCTCCCCCTATGGTGCCTCTATCTTCAGAGGTTGCTTATGTTCCTTCTTCTACTCTTCTAGTAGATCAAGGAAAGCATCATGTACAGAGTGCACCTCCCCCATTCCCATGCACTTGGTTTGTACTTCGTAATGCCTCCTCCCGCCTCTTACATGAGAGTTCAGGATAGACTTGTCATAAAGCCTCATGTACCACATTTTCATGGAGCTTCTCAGCCTTCATTGGCTAGTTTTATTCCTCCTTCCTTCTTAGTGGCACCAAGAAACTGTTGATAACTGAGAGGGGGGGTGAATCAGTTATCCTAATTATTTCTGCTTACCGAACTTTCTTAATGATCAATGCAACATTAATTCAATTAAGCAAACATAACCATGAAATGGAAATACACATGACACAATATTTTTGACGTGGAAACCCTGTTAAGGGAAAAAACCATGGGGTGATTAACCCAAGATTGTATTCTCTGTTAGAAGAATGGAAATACAAAATAGCACTTGCCAATTAGGGCTCACTGCCCAAGCACACTGCTCACAAAAGGCACACTGCCTACAAGAGACACACTGTCTACAATTTATAAAGAGTGTAATACAATACTTGAACTGATGAGGAGCATCAACATATGCTGGAGTTCAGTTCTAGTTAGGCTCAGTACACTGATCTGCTGCACTTCATCTTTCCTCTTCTTTTGTGCTGCTCTCCTTTCACATACCGGACCTTCCTTTCTGCTTTTACTCAAGTCTACTACTTTTTTTCGTACTACACAATACACCACACATACATTCACATCTAAATCAATCCTATATATATATCTGCACAAGTGATTTCATCACCTTTCTAGTCAGCATCCAGAACAGTTAATAATTTCCTCAAACTCTGATCTATCGGCTGAATCCTTGCACACCAAGTAATGCGGATCAAGCATATTCTTGTAGAAGTCATCAATCACGTCAGCCAAACATAACTTATGCCTTAAGAACCTTTTCCATCATCAGTAACACATCTGGAATAATGTCTAATGTTCTGCCAGTCAGTTCTTCCTCTATTCACACTGTCACTTGGGAACCCTACACTCAAGCATTCATATCTCTTTATCCTTTCCACACCGGAGGCTCAAACCTTGGAATGTATTAGTCAAGATACTTCTCTTGACTTCCCCAAATCTGCACTTCACTGAGATACTTCTACTGAGAGATCCGGACCTATCTGTCAGACCTTACTGACTACTTTGTTCCTGCTTACCGGACCTTAACACTTCTTCAATCTGACTTCCAGTGAGGACCTATCATGTCTTGCAGATGTGTGGGATAACCTTTGTTGCCATCAATGACAACAATCATGAGTCCATATAATGTCTCTTGCCAACTATCTCCCCCTTTGGCATTGATGGCAACACTTAGTGAAAAATGACTAAGTGTCACACTATACTCCCCCTTGGCTGATGCTCTGTCTCTATGTATATTTTCTGAAGCTCCCCCTTAGTTGGATTCCTCATTTTTCACTGCTCCTCACTCCCCCTTTGACATCAATGGCAAAGGGTAGGGTCCGCACACCAAAATTTTCAAAATTTTAACTATACTTGTCCACATAAGTATATACATATGGCATACTTACATATACTGAAGTATGTCTGCAAAAGTTGTTTTTAATTGAATGAATTCTATAGCCCAACTTTGCTTCATTCTGTCCAAAATTGATATATGACCGCTCAACAGGAATGCAAATGCATCTGCCCTTTTTAGATCTGTTGGATCATTGGTCTGGGCTATGATTTAAGCTTCGTTTATGGCCTCATGCATGGCCTCTAACTTAGGGAAAATTATCCCTCTGAGCTCACTCAACCTACTAATTCTATTTTTCTTTTCTTTTTCAAGCTTCTTAATTTCAGTCAAAACTACAACTGTTTGACATTCTTGATTTATTATGGATGTAGTAAGTGGATCAAAATTTTGAGAAAGTTTTATCAATTTATCCTCCTATTCTTTCATTTTCTTCTCAATCTCCACTATTGTTTTAGACCAGGATATACAAAATTTGTATACATCACCTCCATCCTTAAGGACATTTTCCAAACTTTTTATCCCAATACCCATAACTCTTCTGTCATTTGAAATTATCCCTTGCAGCTCTGAGAATCTCTTATCCAAAAACTCTTTCCTGACCTTCTCCTCAGCTGATTTCTCTAGAGAATCAAAATGTGTGCTAACACTATTGACTAGAGTTTTGAGATTACCGGAAGAGGAGGCTGTGGGATCCTTCTGAAAAGATGGCATGATCTTTTCCAACACTCCGGATGCTACCTCTATAAGCTCACAGTCTTCCATGTGAGATTTCAGTAGTTTCTCTTTGACCTTCGCATTTGCAAATGAAGCTATCTTCATTGTTTGTACCAGAGATAGAGAGTCAAAATCTAATGGCCCTTTTAGTAATTCCAGTTCATCCATCTCATTAGTTTCTTTTGTCAAGAATTCCTTGATAGATTCTGCAGTGTCTCTTGCCGGAGACAGATTCTTTTTTCTTCTGCAGTGTCACTTATGTTCTTTTCAGCTTGACTTCCTTCTTTACTTTTCACCTCTTTTTCTTTCTCCTTTATTATTTCTTCTTCTTTAGATCTGGAGTCAACAGGGGAAACCAGAGGAGAAATGTTAGTCTGCTCATGGGCCACCTCTTCTGGAGCAGAGGATTCCAAGTCCTTAGCTATTTCTGCACTAGTATTCATTACCTCTTCTGTCATTTTCTCAGTAGACTCTTCTGCAACACTTGTAGTTGAGGGATCAGTACCCAAGTCCTCTATAATTGGAATGTTGAATCTTTTGAATTCATTCCAGAGGATCTCTTTTGTCTCTTTTGCAACTTTGTCAGTCTCTCCAAGCATAAGTTGATTCATCCTTGCTTTGCTCCTGAACTCATTCTTACAATCTTTGAATACCATATTCATTTTCTTGGGATCGATTGAAGGATATAGCTAAATTGCTATCTATTCCCAGATTTCTAGGTCTTTGGCTTGGGCATTGTTCTTTCTTATTTCTAGTTCCTTCTCCAAGCTTTTGGGGATCAGAGATATAATTTCAATAAATGCTTTGTTGTAGATATTTAGGTACTTGACTGTGGCATCTTGAAATATCTTCTGATCTACTTCACCATAATCATCATAGAACTCAACCATTGGCTGAAGATTTCTGTCCACTATGACTGATTTGATTATGTCATCAATGAGAAGAGTGGGTTTTTCAACATATTCCTTTGTCTTTTCTTCTTCCTCTTGACTGGTAGAGGTTTCACCAGATGTTTTCTTTTTTTTTCTTCATTTTCCTGATTTCTTCATCAGATTCAGTCTCCTCTTCATCCCTTTGACTAGCATAAGCCCTTGTGGCTTTTGTCTTTGTTCTTTTCTCTCCTTTGCCGGATGATTGTGCTTCCAGTTTTGATGACCTTGAGCTTTTGGCAGGGGTAGGAGTAGATCTCTTTGATGATCTGGTCCGGGTGGAAGATTTTTCTGGAACACTTTCCTCACTTTTCTTTTCTGCCTTCTTCTTTTCTTCCTCAGCCCTTTCCATCTTTTCCCTATTGGAATCAAGTGCCTCCTTTGAGATGCCAAAGCCTTTGGCAACATCTTCAACTTCTTTTCTCACCTTTCTTTTGATCTCTAGTTGTCTGAGTTCCACATGAATCTTTACACTTAGCTCCTCAAAGGTTCCAAACCTTTCTGCCTTGGGATCTTTTAGCTGACTTAGCATGTGTTCAATATGCAACTCAACAATTTTCTCATCAACTTCATACCCCATCGGCATGATCCATACTATTCTTGGTTCTACTACCTCCATAAGGCACTGATCAGTTTCTACCATGAAGCAAACAATATCCTTATACTTTTCAACTAGAGCTTGGGGGATTATTTCTCTTGCTCGCATCATACTCTAAAAGTTCTTGAAATAACCCCAGAGTACTGTATTCTGTGCCTTAACATCACCAAGTCCATACAGATAATCCCTGATTTGTATGGCAACCGGTCTGTCATTTTGCCATATCCAGCCACTAGATCCAGGTAATTCATTCATAAAATAGAAAAAAAATAGAGTATTAAGCCACTGTATTTGAAGGAGTTCTTCTTGTCTTTCTTTATCTTATGTAGATTTTCCAGAAGTTGGTTCAGAAGGAGTTCATAGAGATCATAATTAGCATTCTTTTTCAACATTTCATAGGTAGTATAGATAGCAGTTCCAGGTACTGAATTCTCCCTACTAGAATGATATATTTTGTAGCCAATGATCATGGATGCAAACTTGACATCCGGATCAGTGATATCCTCAATTGTCATTGCCCTTTTATCAAACCTTGATCTGGTAGCCTCACTCACAGTTTGATTTTTAACAGATTTAAAAACATGTATCCCACCGGATGAGTGCAATCTGATAATTGCCTTAATGGCATCTTTTGTGATTTTGAACGGTCCATTTAACCATATGAAGTTATCATGTATTCTTCTCAAAACGTACCAGACCCATTCATCTTCTTCAAAACAGGGGAAATGAATGCACTGTGCAAAATGCTTCTCCCGGATGGCTTTATATTGAGGTTTGATCTCAAAGGAATCATCTATTAACTACTTATGATAGATATCCATTAACTTTGAATCCCCAAATTCTTTAAAGTTTGCATGAATGTAAACCCTAACATCTTCTACATGCAGAACCCCATGCGGAATGCTTGAAAAGGCACCTAGGGGATCAACTTCTAGAGATTTATATGGATGCTTCTTAAATTTAGGACGAGGTCTATCAGAGATCTTCACAACATTCGGAGTAGCCATTTCCAAAAAGGTTTTATAGCAAGAAATTTAGTAATGAAAAATACCTTTTCTGTATCAGGGGTTCGCTGAAGGAGCCGGATTTGATAATTTGAATGAAACGATTTTAATGGCTGATGCTTGGGAGTTGAGACAACTTGATGCAGAGCTCCTGTTTCTTTTCTTCTTGAGTGCAAATGTGCAAATGACGAACGAATGAACTCTTTTATTTCTGAGAAGCCCTAATTTTCATCCTGCAATAAATGCGCAACCTAATTCATTCCAGTTTGCCTTGTTTGTCTTATTTGGAGACATAACATTTCCAGATCACTGAGACAGATTTTGAAGTTATTCTTGGAGAGTAGTGATGATCTATCTTCCTTTCACTAGTCATTTGATCTATCCGCAGATCAAGACTCCATAGTTTGAATCATACCGGACCAAACTTGTAAAGAATCTATTTTTACCGGAAGACTGTTTTACCAGATCAATTCTAGAAGGATTAGATTCTTCAAATCTTCTTGCAGATCTCTCAAATCTTTACCATAGCCCTTTTAGATGTTTCTTTAGGAACCCTTTAATTTGCAACTTCTCATGTGCCAATTTTAGGCACTAATTGATTGGCTGGGGGAATTGGCTTATCTTTTGTTACTCCCCCTAAGCAAGAGCTCCTCTATTTAGTTTTCAGATGGAATATCAGCACCAGATTCTGGCGCAGATTCATTCCCTACATTCTCTGTACATTTCTTCACCCAAATCTTGTTCATCTCTCTTTGAACTTCATCTACATTTACTTTTCTTTTGCCTTTATCTTGATTCTGATTATGAAGCACCAGACCCCTTTTGTCCTGATTCTTGCTTCTACAAAATTTGGCAATATGACCGGATCTATTACAATTATAACAAATAACATTTCTTTGCATATTTGATTGATATCCTCTTGATCTGCATTGACTAGCCATATGTCCCATTCTATTGCATCCAATGCATCTACCATTGAATGAATTGTTTATTTGCATATCTCTACATTCATGAGATTTGTGACCATACCTTTTACAGTTGAAACATTGTCCAGAGAAGGATGTAATAGTTTGATTCATTCTTCTTCTACACTGATTTGCTTTATGACCAAAGTTATTGCAGTTGTGGTAGTAACCATTGAAGGATGGATATCTTTGAGCATTTGGTTTCCTTACCGGAGGTCTTCTAGGTCTGTTTCTTGGAGTGGAGTTCCTCTGACTAGATCCGGAACTTTCCCCTTTTTCATATCCCAAACCACACTTGTCATCTACCCTCTTTTGACTTTCAAGAAGAACTTCAAGTTGAGTAGAACTTATCTTGAATTTCTCTTTATATTCATTTGCTATTTGAAGATCCCTTTTAAGAGAGATAATTTGATCCTCAAGTTTTTCTTCATTATCTTTAGCATCTTCAAGATCAGATTCAAGATGTCTGATAGTTCTATCCATCTTGTGGTAATCTTTTGATTTCTCCTTGAGGGATTGTCTTAGATCATCTTCAGTCTTTCTTTTCTCTTCAACCTCTTGGGTAAACTTCATAACTCCTGATTCCATTTCATGTCTTACCATAATGATTTCTTTTGATAACTTTTACCTAACTTGGTTTTCTCCTTCAGATCTTCATTTGTATCATTAGCTTCATCTTGTCTTGCTAATTGCTGAAGTAGCTCCTTTCTCTTTTTCATAGAGAGACTTAATTTGTCTTTTAGTTCTTTCATGAAGTCATCATCCTGTTTGAGTCTTTCCTTTAATTCATTGACTTCAGAGTTTGACTACTCAAGATCATCAATGGTAGTCTTGAGTTGCTCCCTTAACCCATATACATCCATTTGAATTCCCAGATCTTCCTCAAGCTGTTAGATTCTGTTAGGAGGAACTTGGCTCTGATACCAATTGTTGATAACTGAGAGGGGGGTGAATCAGTTATCCTAATTATTTCTGCTTACTGAACTTTCTTAATGATCAATGCAACATTAATTCAATTAAGCAAACATAACCATGAAATGGAAATACACATGACACAATATTTTTGACGTGGAAACCCTGTTAAGGGAAAAAACCATGGGGTGATTAACCCAAGATTGTATTCTCTATTAGAAGAATGGAAATACAAAATGGCACTTGCCAATTAGGGCTCACTGCCCGAGCACACTACTCACAAAAGGCACACTACCTACAAGAGACACACTGTCTACAATTTATAAAGAGTGTAATACAATACTTGAACTAATGAGGAGCATCAACATATGCTGGAGTTCAGTTCTAGTTAGGCTCAGTACACTGATTTACTGCACTTCATCTTTCCTCTTCTTTTGTGCTGCTCTCCTTTCACATACCAGACCTTCCTTTTTACTTCTACTCAGGTCTATTGCTTTTCTTCGCACTACACAATACACCACACACACATTCACATCTAAATCAATCCTGTATATATATATCCGCACAAGTGATTTCATCACCTTTCTAGTTGGCATCCAGAACAGTTAATAATTTCCTCAAACTCTGATCTGTCGGCTGAATCCTTGCACACCAAGTAATGCGGATCAAGCATATACTTGTAGAAGTCATCAATCACATCAACTAAACATAACTTATGCCTTAAGAACCTTTTCCATCATCAGTAACACATCCGGAATAATGTCTGATGTTCTGCCAGTCAGTTTTTCCTCTGTTCACACTGTCACTTGGGAACCCTACACTCAAGCATTCATATCTCTTTATCCTTTCCACACCGGAGGCTCAAACCTTGGAATATATCAGTCAAGATACTCCTCTTGACTTCCCCAAATCTGCACTTCACTGAGATACTTCTACTGAGAGATCTGGACCTGTCTGTCGAACCTTACTAACTACTTTGTTCCTGCTTACCGAACCTTAACACTTCTTCAATCTGACTTCCAGTGAGGACCTATCATGTCTTGTGGATGTGTGGGATAACCTTTGTTGCCATCAATGACAACAATCATGAGTCCATATAGTGTCTCTTGCCGACAGAAACCCACCTCCATTAAATACTCATCCCCCTCCTCCTGTAGTGGTTCCTCAACCTCCAATGGTTGCTTCAGTTCCTCCTATCTCTCTAGTGGCATGAGGAAAGCAACCCATGATGTGGGCACCTTCCCCTTCTCCTACTTCTATGGTCTCTCCACCGTTAGTGATTACTTGTGTTGGTACATTTATCACTATGAATGTGGATGGTGTAGAGACCATGATGGAAGACCCCCGACTCCATGATTGGAAGCGTTGGCCCGTATGAGGTAGAACTAGCTCCTGAGAGATCACAAGTGTCGATGGCATGTTGTGGTCTAAGCGTGTGTAGCTGATGTGCAACCTCCTTCTAAGTATCCCTCTTCCTTGTAGACATTTGTTGATCCTATTCTTCCTCTAGATCCCCACCTCCATGTTTCCCTTCTTTTATCTCTCCCATCCCTGACCCCCACTCTGGTCATCAGTGCCACTCTTAGTGCCACCTCCACTGCTATTGTACCTTCTCCGCTTGCATTGCCTAAGCACAAGCCTGAGCACTATCCTACCCTGCCATAGCTCTGACCTAAGTGCATTCTGCAATTTCCTTCTCCACTTGCTTTCCCTTCTCCTTATTCTCTTTTCTTTGTGGAGAATGTTACTCCACCCATGTCTCCTAGTGCTCACCTTATAGCTTATAGTACTCAAGGTCCACTTGTGGTTTGCATTTTAGATAGTGACTCTTCCGATTCCTCCCCTATGGGAATTGTATAGTCTATTCCAAACATCCTCGCATTGTGTATGATTTTTTTAAGATCATTGACATTTGTTGAACCTAGTGCTCAAAAGATCCAACCCTGCCTATTGATCCTCTACACTTGACTTCGAGAGAGTGTCCTTTGACTACTCTTGTTGTGGTCCCGTTATCCACATTTCTTCCATCCCATTGTGAGTATGAAGATTGGGACCAGGATGATCTATTCACGGATGACCCATGAGAGATTTGCATATGTTATATGTGTTTTCTTGCTTTTTAGTAATGTTTCTCTTGTGTTGTGCTTTTATGTTTGTTAGTTCTACCTGGAGGACCCATGATGCCCTTGTAGACACATGGATATAGGAGGAATGCATCTGTCATGATATTCTTCTATTTGTTCATACTTCCTTCTCTATGTTTTATTTTTTTATTGTTGTGACATTTTTGGGACGATGCAATACGTTAGGAAATTTAGCTTCCTTCCATGTTGACTGAAAATTTTCAATTTTTTTTTCATTTTTCATTTTGATATGTATTTATCTCTTTGTAACCTTCTTCCCTTGTATCCATAGTTCTACATGCATGGGGGATGATGATAATACAAAAAATGAGATTCTATGATTATTACATTCAGATATATACATTATGCTAACCCCAAAGCATGTAGATCCCTTAGTGTGTTTCATGTGGCTTGTGTTAGCATTTCTCGGTGTCATACCATTCTTATACAAGCTCTTTGTGTATCATGTCTGTAGCATCACCTCGGTTGTCCCTCTTTAGGGGCATCCCTTTTCTTTGGCAAGATGTAGCCTTGACAACATATATGTTGATATATGTCTCTTAAGCTCTCTTCCTTGTTTAACCCTTAAAATCAATTGCATATGTGTAATTTATGCAATTACTTTAAGGTGGGCGCATATCTCTCTTGCTTTACACTTTTTTGCACACACCATTGTGTGCTTGGTTCACTCTTGGCATCATTTTCTCTAGCAACATGTTTTGTAGCTTATAGTCCTAAGCAAATGCACTTGCTTGGCATGTCCATGCTTTTCAACGACCTCTTTAATAGTCTTTGTGAGTCACCTAACAATGCATATTTGTTAGTCCTAGTGGCCTATTGGAAAGAGAAATAATAGGACACAATTCAAAGATCTGAACCTAGCTTACTCATATGTAGTCTTTATACCCCAGGTTTTGTATGACTTCCTTTTGTGCTTGTTCTCTACATTCTTTTTAGTATAATCAATTTCATTTTGATTTCTATGTTACCTAGAATATTATTGGGTGTGTGTTGTATTAAAATCTATGTTGTGCAAGTGATTTGAGTCCACATTGGATTGAGGACTTTTATTTTTGGCACATTTTGGACTCCAGTGCAGACGTCCTCGTGGCGCAGTGTTGTCTGAGGTCGAGACCCTCTCCTTCTTGTCACAGGTTCCTCTTTTCTATCTTATTTCATTTATGTAACTGTCTCTTTTAGATTATGTTTACAATATCTTTATTTCCGTGTTTTGTTCATTTCCCCTTCATTGCCAATCACCTATTTAGGTTGAATTGATTTGATTGGGACTCATAGTGGTTCTGTAGTGATCTAGAGTAGATTACTTGACATCTAACTCCTTGAATAGCAGAGCCCAAGTGTAGTGTTTGTGATTAACTCCCTTGATTAAAGGTATTTGATTAAGGAGCAACTTTTCCATGCTACACTACCCTAATGAAAAATCATTTGCTCAACTGTCTAAACTACGTTCTCTGAGAGGTGGTTCTTAGTTTTGGTTTCTTCCTATTGTCAAGACCATGATTATAGATAATGGTGTTATGGTTGGGCCATGGCACCCCTTCATTGTCACAACATTCGCACAAAACAAATCTCACATGTGGAGGAAGGCATTGCAAGGGCAAATTTCTTGAAGCAAAACCTAGGAATTGTACTATCTAATGGCATTACTTGGTTCAAATCCTTGGTCTCCAACAATTTAGATGATGGCATGGATGAATAATTTTAGCTTGTTGGTACTTGTGTAATATGTTATTTTGATTTTGAGGAATTTTGTAATACTTAGCACTCATAGGTAGCAAAATAGTTTTTCTTTGTATAGACTTTCATGGGTATTTGTATCACTGGTTGCCCTTGATGTATCATTGATTTACCTCTACTAATGTTCATATGTGAATTGATATCTATGTATTTCCTTTTTATGTTTAATAGAATAGGGCTCTCTCTCTCTCAGATTGCTTATCAACCTAACTAAACAATATACAAAATATAGATCTATTTTTACTTTTTTCCCATATCATACTTGAACTCCAAATAGCATTCAAATTATCAACTTGCTCAAAAAAATGGACACAATAATTTTTTTTGTTAAAGTAGGAAATATATACTCATTCTATGTGTTAATGAAGTGATAGAAAGATTAATAAGGTTTTATCTATGTATTTTCCTATTTTATGTTTGATAGAATGGGGATCTCCCTCCCTCCCTCTCTAATCGATTACTTATTAGCCAAATTAAACAATATACAAAATACATCTATTGTTAATTTTTTTCATATACCATACATGAACTCCAAATACGATTCAAATTACCAACTTGCTCAAAAAAATGGATACAATAATTTTTTGGGGTTTAAAGTAGGAAATATATACTCATTCTATGTATTAATGAAGTGATAGAAACATTAATAAGGTGTATCCCTAAAACTAAGAAGTCCTAAGTTTCAACAAGAAATTTTAGTAGTGAAAAGAAGCAGGCCAATTAAAGTTACAACTATTTTAGTTCCTAATAATACTAGGAACAGGTAATTGACCGCCAACTTATACTAACTGTGGTGCCGTACTGCTGTAAGATTAAGAATGGCATTTCGGCATGTTATTTGGCAAAATGATGACGGATGAAGAGGTCGATGACCTCCAGAAGTTTAGTGGTCTCATTTGCAAGTATGGATCGAAATTGATGGCAGGCTGGTTCAGAGAAAAGCAGTGACCCATGTTCTCCATACAAAAGTTTCAACATCATGCCCTGCACTAGTCATGGCTCGGCAATATTCCATCTCATTTGTTAATGGGTGATCTTTGGTGCTCCCCACAGGCAACGACAAGCTCAGGAACTTATCTAGCATCTCCAGTGTCAAAAGCACCGAGTCAGGCAGAATTTTAGCTTTCAATTTGCTGCGCTCTGATCGGACAAACCCCGGGTGTAAGGCCACGCCGACTTGCAAACAAATGGGGCGTAGCTCTTCTTCACACGCTTTGCACGTACTCGGTGGACAAGGTTCCCTCCTGAGCTGTCGCCGATCAACACACACCGCTCAAAATCCGCATGTTTAGCGAGCCACAATTCCTCTTTTTCCCCACGACTGACTTTCCCGAGCCACGCGACGACGGCTAAATAGTTGTCGATCACCGCCGGGAGACGGTGCTCTGGAGCGAGCTTGAAGTCCAGGGAGACGCAGATCACGTTGCATGCCATGACGAGGTGCGAATAGAAAATATTATACATTTGCCAGTACGCGCAGCTCATGCAGAAACCGCCGCCGTGAAAATGAATGACCACGCCCAATTTATGGTCTTCAGTGTGCAACGCCGTGTGAGGCAAATAAATACGGATCCACACTCCATTTTCCTCATCCACAATGACATGTTTGGTGGCCACGCCATTGACGAAAGTGTCGTTGGAAGGAGGCACGGGCATGGTTAGGGCTTTCACCTCCTCCGCCCCGCTCCAGACCCGCTCCACGGAGCCATCGGAGAAAAGTTGAAGCCATCCTGAGACCTCATCCACAACCTTCCTTTCCATTTCACTTGAAATTCTAACGACACGGCACTCATGTTTACTTATTTAAACTCTTTTAAATTGAAAGACTGTAGATGTGTACAAATCAATTTATTTTTAACACCAAAGAATATTCAGTTTACAATTTTGCACATGGACATTGTATCAAATATATATATATATATATATATATATATATATATATATATATATATATTATGTTTGTGCTCTTTGTCACAAGTTTTGATACTACTTTTATTTTTGTAAATCCATGACTTCGAATATTCTATCTAATGAAACTAACTTTATATGCTTTGTAAATCTAATACTTGAAATACTATAGGAGCAGTTTATTCACTTTTTGAGGTAACTTGTTGATAAAACCCAGAAAGAGATTTGAGATTTGGGTTTCTAAGCTGAAATTGGGGGCTAGGACTTGGGCGCTCATGCCCTAGTCGTCCCTCATTTCACGAGATTTTGAATTTTGGCGAGGTGTTAGTTCCCGCCGAGTGCCTTGGGATTCCGTTTTCAAATTCTTAGTTTTCGCACAATATCGAGACATTATTTAAAAATTTGAATTCCCTAAAGTTAGATATAAAAAGACATTTGTAAATCATTTTATCACACATAATTCTTATGCAAGCTTGATGCCAAAACTCTGCTACAATTGCCATTGAAGATTAGTGACTTGTTGAAGCTCTTTGAAGTATTCTTTATTTGCTATCTTGGAGACAATGGATGAAGATTGGGAATCAAGATCTTGAGTCTATCTTGCTCTTCCTAGGGTTTGTACACCCTTTGCATGATTGGGAAAAGGGTTGAAGCCTCCAATAGCAAGTTTGGAGATCCTTCGCAGACATTGTTGATTCACCTTCTTGTTCATGCAAGTCTTCATTTATCTCATCTCCTTGAGGTGAAGTTATATGTGTTTATTGATGCAAAGCAAGTTGTTGATCTTCCTTTGATTGAGACATCTAGGGTTTGATTTTATGCATAACACATAGTTAGGTTTACACACACTTCTGCAAATATTTATCTCTAGCTATTGTTGAGGTAGAAATACCGAAGACAGGGCTTGACTGAGGCAAGATCCTATATAGCCACAACAATTTCCTTCTTTTGTATGTGCATATCATGTTTTGCAGGTTCTGGCGAAAAGAAGCTACAGGAAGAAGGATATTGCGGGTACAGTCGTGACAGACTTTCAGATTTTCAAATTTTGAGACTTGCGGGACATTGGAGCAGGTGCACCCTAGTCCAACTAGGGGTTTATTCTAAGATCTGGAAGCCTTTTAGCAATCTCAGACACCCTACGCAGAAGATTTTCCTGTTCGAGAACTTTCAGGACACTAGAGTGAGCACCCTAGTCCATGCAACCCTCAAAATCTGGGTACACTGTCTCTGAAACCCTCACTCTACACTTCTGTAATCAATTTTTCTAGTTGCTTCATCAGTTTCTGTATATTGTTGATTTAAGGTATAATTAGGGTTTTACTTGGTTGAAAGGAAGACACTTGATAAAATATTGATTAGGGCCTTAGGTTTCATAACCACACGAGAATAAGCTTAGTGGTGAAATGGTAGTGTTTAACCTAGTTTAAATCAACTATCAATTTTCACCCTAAACACTAGTAAATCAAAGTATTGTGCAAATGTTCATATATAAGCATTGTTTTTCCACACAACTTCCCAAACTACCCTATAGGAATAACTCCCAACAAATTACTAACTTAAACTTCACTAAAGTGACTTTATTTAAATGTCAATCTTAATTTTTCCAACAACTCCATTAAGGTTTACATTACACAAAACAAAACATGTTAATAAAAAAAACACAAATACATATTCTTTAGAAGAAATTTTTTTAAACAATTCCTAGACTAGATAGAAATCCATCAAATTGCCTCATAAACCTCATAAAGGTTTAGCTTCCAAGTTGAATTCTTGAGTTCCTAGATTACAACCTTTCCATACTCTTGAATCATAGATCTCCTAAATTATTGGACAACAATCCATGGTAAGTTATGTCCATAGTGCTCCATCAAGTTGTCGCATGACCCTTGTAAGGGTATAATTCCTAAGATCCACGGACTCCCAAACTATTTGGGTAACAATGATGCCTCCTTTCAAAATTCATATCAAATCCCAAGTTGAAGAACTTGTAGAAGAGAAAAGTTGATGGAAAACACTGCATATGTTGCTATCGGCCATACAAAATAAGTTGTAGGGCCGACAGTGATAGCCCATATTAAAAAAATAGTCGAAAGAAAAATGGGATTCCATTTATTAAATGGGATCTCGTTCTATAAAACGGGATCCCATTTATTAAACGAGATCCCGTTCTATAAAATGGGATCTCATTTCTTATTGTACCGGTACAGTAAGAAACAGGCTCCCATTTTGAAATATTTGAATTCTAGGCCTAATTTTTTCTTTGTTAACCAGTTCAGGAAAAGGTTTGGGGACCCGAACCTAGGCTTTGGACCTGATTTGACCTACAAGTTGAAGGTCCTGTCAATGTCACAACAAAGTAGTGACTTTGAGCATATGTCTGAAGGTATTTTTACAAAAAAAAATTGATGAAATTAAAACCCATTATAGATGAGACAGTGTAAATTTCAAATATGTAATTTTTTTTACAATTAGATTAGTTTTTCTATTTTTTAATTAATTTATGATGAAACAGGTCTATAAACTTGAATTATCAAGGTTTTTTAGTATTTTAATAACTTTTGATTAACATAATTTTTTGAAAAACAAACTGTACAAAAACGTACTTCAGACAATTATTTTCAATTTGAAAAAAAATATTCAAAAAATGACAAGTTTAGGTCATCTTATGCGTGATATACACGACGATTTTTAAAGCACCAAATATGGCCAATAAAAAATTAACAAAAAAATTATTCAATAAAAAATTACAAAAAAATATGCAAAACGTCCTTCAGTGAGTTACAAATCTTTTCCCAAAAGGATTTAGAAAAATATGATTATTTAGGTCAAAATATGGATGACGTACACATGCATGGTATAGTAAAAAAAGTGACATTTAAACAGTGGTTTTTAGAAATGTCTATTGAAAATTAATTTGTATCATCTTGGTATTCAAATAAATTACATATTTGAAAACTAGACTCCGAGTACTACATTTTATGATTAGTGAATTTTTTCAAGATTCCATCTCTAAGTGCTTCAAATTTTAAGGTCAAATGTGATAAATTCTAAAAAAAAAGGAAAACACTTCCACTTTTTGGCCAAAAAGTTGACACAACTTCTTGCACACAGCCTTTGACAAATTTTAATTTGAGGATACATACCTAGAAATTTACCAAAAAACTGTGTTTGAGTCATATCCAAAAAATGCTTTGGATGTGGCTCATGGTTTTAACTACCAATTCTCCTTCTTACCACATCCCTTTGATTCAGAGATACCCTTTAATGGTTTATATTTTAATGGTATTCTTCCCGAGAACGCCCATAATTCATTGGCATCAGTGTCCTCAATTCTTTGGTTCCATCCAACGGCTCTTGATGAAGTTTTTCTATTAATTCTCAATGCTTGAATCATCTTTCTAATGAGATGAACTTTCCTCATTTGATTACTTACTATTGTCGATGTAATGACACGTCATGTGACATTACTATCTTTTGTATGTGAGGTGTTACCCACACTCTCATATGCACTCATTAGATTCTTGACAATAGATTTTTTAGTTGAAGCCTCTGATGTTCTCATCCCAAGAATCTTCATGATAGACCTATACTTTATACTTTTCATCATTTCAATGAATAGTTGACATCTTGCGGTCTCATTTAACTTTTCAAAGAACACTCCAAATCTTATGAGCATATCTTCTACAAGTGTGTTTTGGAATCTTACCTTCCATTAGCTGCAAAATATTCTCATCATAAATATTCTCATCAATATCAATCAAATACTTTGGCTTTCTATGCAAAATTCTAGGTGGTCTTGTAAAAGGTAAATTCATCTCAACATTAGGAATTTCATCAATATTTAAATGGGATGGGCTAGATGGCATACCTTCTATTGGAGATGGAATAGATGACGTACCTTGAGGTTAAGGTGGGAACGATGGTGTACCTCCTTCCTCACATGTGAGAAATGATGTACTCTCAACTTGAGATGCGGTAGATGGTGTCCCTCCATCTTGACTTTCAGTAGAGGACGTGTCTCCAACTATGGTATTCAAATCTCTCATAGCATGAAGTTTTTGCATTCATTCCCTTTGTGCCACCAATACCATATCTATTGTTGATGGTTGAGGTTCCTCTTCAATTGGCATGTCTTCGACAATCATGTCCAATTTCCTCTTCTCACGAAGTTCCCTCATACCTACTACTTTCTTTGCATTCTTAGCTTCTTTCTCTTCTTGTGTTAGTTTAATCCTTGATTATTTCCTTGGCATGATGGATAATTTATCTGTAGCATGATAAAGAGACAACTATTAGTTCCTAAAAAATGAATCCATACAAATAAATGAAATATATGTCATTCAACCCTTCATACAAAATGTACATACAATCATCATGTAGAAGAGTAAATGTCACTCAACCATGATGAATAAACAAGTGCACTAAGAACACAAGGAAAATGGAAAGAAAAATATTTTGAATTATTTCTAGCTTGCAAGAATTTATCATGTGACTTTTCTCTAGCCATTTTCTAACGTATGACCTACCAATATAATGTCCACAAATAGACATGTATGCAAAATGTGGTAGCATAGACAACACATGAATGTTTTGATGGAATGCCTCAAAGAAATGTGGTCTCATGGAATGTCATGATTGAAACATAAGTACAAAATGGATTTTTTAAAAGACATTACAAACTTTCAAGAAAATACAATTGACTTGAGTATAAATCCAAATTCCACAACTTTTGTCAACATCCTACCTTTGGTTCACAAGGTATGGGCATCAATCAAATCATTGAAATAAAGGGGGATTTTTGTCAAATGTTATAATTACAACTCCCTTCATAGCAATGCATGAGAAATGCGGAAGCATGGACAAGGCATGTGAATTGTTTGACAAAATGCATCAAAGAGATTGTCATGGATTGTAATGATTGCGAGATATGCATAAAATGGAATTGTTGAAAAGGTTTTGCAAACTTCCCAGCAAATGCAATCAGTAGGTGTGAAGCCAAATTCTACAACCTTTGTCAAGATCCTCCATACCCATGCCAAGAAAGGATCTTTGGAATAGGATATGGGCATCCATCAAAGCATTAAGGATAGAGACATTTTTTTAATTTAGAGTGGAAGCATAGACAAGATAGGTGGATTGTTTGGAAAAATGCCTCAAAGATATATGGTCTCATGGAGCATAATGATTGTAGAATATGCAGAAAATGGATTTGCTAAAATTTTTTAAGAATCTTTCAAGCTAATGCAATTTGAAAGTGTAAAGCCAAAATTGACAACATTTGATAGCATCCCCCTACATTTTAAAAAATGGGCTATTTCAAACAAGGTATGGGCATGCTCCCTCAAAGCATAGCGGAAGGGGGATTTTTGTCAAATATTATAGTTGCAAATTCTAAACATAACAGCTAAAATAATTCAGACGGCATTTCTTTGAGGCATTTTTTCAAACAGCTCATTGCCTTGTCTATGTTACCACATTTTACATACATGTGTATCAAAGCATTTTATCAAACAACATAGACAAGGCAAAGGATATAATGAGAAACAAACAATGATGAACATGGAATATGCATAATAACAAAATCAAAGCATTGTATTAAGCATGTATGATAAGGGATGATAAAGAAACATAATAGAATTAAGGAAAATGTAAAGAATATGAGTAAAGACTTGACATACCTAAAAAATGGAGATTCAAATGGAGAGTGTACCCAATTATGTAGTCTTTTTTCTTCTTGCATCAAACTCCTCAACAATTTGAGTTTTTCACAAACTTGCTTCCTTTTCAGCGTTCAGTTGTATATCAATCAAATAGAATTACTAACAACAATACAATTAACCAACGTATAATGTTAAATTCCTACAATTCAATCACAACTAACATTGCAACATTACAAAAATTGAAACTTGAATTGATATATATCAAATTTGATGTGAAAACTATGTTATTTCCTCCTTAAGTTGGCAAACCAAAAAAAAGTGGTGGAAAGTTCATGCAAAGGTGGTAGAATGTGAAAAATCTACATGTGCACTTCCCAACAGCATGAAAAAGATTTTCTTGTTAGAATACGCATATAACCTGTAAAAAACAGAGTATGTAGGCTTGGATCACAGGTGTCTGGCTATTTTACTATTTCAATAGAAAGAAAAAATGGGCTCATCTTATAACGCGAGTGCATTTTAGCTTTCTATACAAAACTCCTTACCTCTTCACCTCTCTCCCTCCTCCTTACCCATCTTTCTCTCAAGTTGTCAACTTCACTCTCTCATTTTCTTCTATCTCTCCCCTCTCCTCTTTATCTCTCACCTCTCTCTCCTCACCTCTCTACCTCTCCCCTCTCTACATCTCTCAGTCGCTCCTTATCTACCTCTCCATTTGTCCTTATCCATCTAGTTCTCTCACTTAACCCTCAACCCTAAACCCTATCCCTAAAGCCTCAAACCTCATCCCTTAAACCTTAAATCCTAAACCCTATCCCTAAACCCTCAACCCTTGACACTATACCTTAAACCCTAATCCCTTGAACCTAAACCCTAAACCCTATCCCTAAAGACTCAACCCTTAACCCTTAAACTTTAAATCCTAAACCCTCAACCCTCGACACTATACCTTAAACTCTAATCCCTCAACCATTAATTCCTAAACCCTTGACCATTAAACCCTAAATCCTTAAAACCTTGACCCTTATCCACCCCTCTCCTCCCCTATCTGCCTCACCCCCATCTCTCCCATATCTCTCTCACCCCTCTCTCCCTAGGATGTAGGTCTCACTTGTATATCTCTCAAGGTTATCTAGATATTTTTGTTCCTCTCCACCTCTCTCCCTCCTCCTTACCCATCTTTCCCTCAAGTTGTCAACTTAACTCTCTCATTTTATTCTATCTCTCCCCTCACCTCTCTATCTCTCATCTCTGTCTCCCCCTCACCTCTCTACCTCTCCTGGGCTCTCTATGTCTCTTAGTCACTCCTTGTTTGCCTCTCCATCTATCCTTAGCCATCTAGGCCTCTCACTTAACCCTAAACCCTATCCCTAAAGCCTCAACCCTCAACCCTTAAACCTTAAATCCTAAATCCTATCCCTAAATGCTCAACCCTCAACTCTATACCTTAAACCCTAATCCCTTGAACCTAAACCCTAAACCCTATCCCTAAATCCTCAACCCTCAACCCTTAAACTTTAAATCCTAAATTGTATCCATAAACCCTTAACCCTCAACACTATACCTTAAACCCTAATCCCTCAACCCTAAACCCTAATCCCTCAACCCTTAAACCCTAAACCATTGACCCTTAAACCCTAAAGCCTTAAACCATCAACCCTTATCCATCCCTCTCCTCCCCTATCTGCCTCACCCCCATTTCTCCCCTATCCCTCTCACCCCTCTCTCCCTCGGTTATAGGTCTATCATTTGTATATCTCTCAGGGATCTCTAGATATTTCCCTTCCTCTCCGCCTCTCTCCCTCCTCCTTACCCATCTTTCCCTCAAGTTGTCAACTTCACTCTCTCATTTTATTATATCTCTCTCCTCACCTCTCTATCTCTCACCTCTATCTCCCCCTCACCTCTCTACCTCTTTGGGGCTCTCTATCTTTCAGTCACTCCTTGTCAGCCTCTCCATCTGTCCTTGGCAATCTAGGTCTCTCACCTCACCCTAAACCCTATCCCTAAATCCTCAACCCTCAACCCTTAAACCTTAAATCCTAAACCCTATTTGTAAACCCTCAACCCTCGACACTATATCTTAAACCCTAATCCCTTGAACCTAAACCCTAAACCCTATCCCTAAAGCCTCAAACCTTAAATTTTAAATCCTAAACCTTATCCCTAAACCCTCAACCCTATACGTTAAACCCTAATCCCTCAACCCTAAACCCTAATCCCTCAACCCTTAAACCCTAAACCCTCGACCCTTATCAACCCCTCTCCTCCCCTATCTGCCTCACACCCATCTCTCCCTTATCTCTCTCACCCTTCTCTCCCTAGGTTGTAGGTCTCTCACTTGTATATCTCTGAGAGCTCTCTAGATATTTCCCTTCCTCTCCACCTCTCTCCCTCCTTCTTACCCATCTTTCCTTCAAGTTGTCAACTTCACTCTCTCATTTTATTCTATCTCTCCCCTCACCTCTCTATCTCTTTCCTTTAACTCCCCCTCACCTCTCTACATCTCTCAGTCACTCCTTGTCTACCTCTCCATTTGTCCTTAGCCATCTAGGTCTCTCACTTAACCCTAAACCCTAAACCCTATGCCTAAAGCCTCAACCCTTAAACCTTAAATCTTAAACCCTATCCCTAAACCCTCAACTTTCAAACATTAAATCCTAAACCCTATCCCTAAACCCTCAACCCTCGACACTATACCTTAAATGCTAATCACTTAACCCTAAACCATATCCCTAAAGCCTCAACCCTCAACCCTTAAACCTTAAACCCTAAACCTATCCCTAAACCCTCTACCCTTGACACTATACCTTAAACCCTAATCCCTTAACCCTCAACCCTAAAGCCTCAACCCTCAACCTTTAAACCTTCAACCCTAAACCCTCCACCCTTGAAATTATGACTTAAACCCTAATCCCTCAACCCTTAAACCCTTAATCCCTCAAACCTTAAACCCTTAAACTCTAAACTATCAACCCCTAGATACCCTTAAACCCTATACCCTATACACTTAACCTTGGACACTTGAAACCTTGAACATTATCCCTCAACCTTTAAACCTCTACCCTATACCCTCAACCCTATACTTATGCCAGGATAAACCCTCAACCCTCATCCATATGCCTTATACCCTCAACCTTAAACCCTAAACCCTATATCTTAGACACTCAACCTTGAACATTATCCCTCAACTATAAACTCTCAACCCTCTACCCTATATCCTCAACCATATACTTAATCCCAAATCCCTCAATCCTCAACCCTATACCTTAAACTCTGAAACCTACACCAACAAACTATTGATAACTGAGAGGGGGGGTGAATCAGTTATCCTAATATTTCAACTTTTGTGCTTTCTTAATAGTTAATGCAACATCAGATCAAATAAGAAAGCATAATCATGAAATGGAAATAACACCAATACACATGACACAATGATTTTGACATGGAAACCCTGTTAAGGGAAAAAACCACAAGGTGATTAGCCCAAGATATTATTCTCTATTAGAAGAATAGAAGATACAAAATGGCACTTGCCAATTAGGGCTCACTACCCGAGCACACTACTCACAAGAGGTTCACTGCCTACAAAAGACTTACTATATACAAGAAGAAAACTTGAACTGATGAGAAGCATCCACACATGCTGAAGTTTAGTTCCGATTAAGCTCAATAGACTGATCTGCTACTCTTTATTCTTACTCTCCTTAAGTGTTGATGTCCTCTCACATTCTGAACCTATTTTTCTGCCTTTTATACTATTCTTCTGCTTTTATTCACACTTCAACAAATACACACACTTTTTTTCACATCTAAATCCATCTTGTATATATATCCGCACAAGTGATTTCAACACTTTTCTAGTCGGCATCTGGAATAGTCAATATTATCTCAAACTTTGGTCTATCGGCTGAATCCTTGCATATCAAGTAATGCGGATCAAGAATATGCTTGTAGAAGTCTTCAATCATGTCGACCAATTATGAATGATACTCAAGAAACTTAGTCATTAGCAATATCTCTTCTGGATTTGGGTTTGATACTCTGCTGGTATAGTTCTTCCTCTGTCCACTCTGTCAAATAGGAACCCAACACTCAAGTGCTCATATCTCTTCACCCTTCCATCACCGGAGGTTAAATCCTTGGAATTTATTAGTCAAGGTACTCCTCTTGACTTCACCAAATCTGCACTTCACTAAAATACTTCCTCTGAGAGATCCGGACCTGACTATCGGACCTTGCTGACTGCTCTGTTCTTGCTTACCAGATCATAACACTTCTTCAATCTGACTTTCGGTAGAGACTCATCATATCTTGCAGATGTGTGGGATAACCTTTGTTCCCATTAATGACAACATTCATGAATCCATATAGTGTCTCTTGCCAACAATCTCCCCCTTTGGCATTGATGGCAACACTTAGTGAAAAATGACTAAGTTTCACACTATACTCCCCCTTGGCTGATGCGCTATTTCTATGTACATTTTTCAGAGCTCCCCCTTAGTTGGATTCCTCATTTTTTACTACTCATCACTCCCCCTTTGACATCAATGGCAAAGGGTGGGGTCCGTACACCAAAATTTTCAAAACTTAATCTATACTTAGTCACATAAGTATATCATCCAGTTGTACTCTACATATACTTTAGTATGTCTGCAAAAGTGTTTTTCAATTGTACAACTTTAGTTGCCCAGCTCAGCTTCATCCTGTCCAAAATTGATATGTGACCACTCAACAGGAATGCAAAAGCTTCTGCCTTCTTCAGATCTGTCAGATCATTTGTCTTGGCAGTGGTTTGAGCATCACTTAGGGCCTCATGCATGGCCTCCAACTTAGGAATGATTATTCTTCTAAGCTCATTTAACCTACTGATTCTGTTTTTCTTTTCTTTCTCTAGCTTCTTAATTTCATCCAAGACTGCAATAGTTTGACATTCTTGATTTACTATGGATGAGGTAAGTGGATCAAAATTTTGAGAAAGTTTTGTTAGTTTGATCTCTTGTTCTTTCATTTTCTTCTCAATCTCCATTGTTGCTTTAGACCATGATAGACAAAATTTATATATTTCCCCGCCATCTTTAAGAGCATTTTCTAAGCTCTTTATCCCTATATCCATATTTCTTCTATCATGTGATATTAGACTTAGTACTTCAGAGAATCTTTTATCCAAAAACTCTTTTCAGACCTTTTCCTCAGCTAATTTCTCTAAGGATTCAAAATGAGTGCTGACTGAACTAACAAGAGACTTAAGATTACCTGATGAGGAAGCCGATGAATCCTTCAAAAAGGATGGCATGATATTTTCAAGCACACCGGATGCAGCTTCTATTAGCTCACAGTCTTCCATGTGAGACTTCAGGAGTTTTTCTTTTGCCTTTGCATTAGCAAATGAAGCTATCTTCATTGTTTGTACCAAGGAAAGAGAATCAAAATCAAATGGTCCTAGTAGAAGCTTTGGTTCATCAATCTCCATTGTCTCTTTGTTTAAGAACTCTTTGACAATTTCTGTAGTGTCTCTTGTCGGAGAGAGAGTTTTCTTTTCTTCTGCAGTCTTAGAGCTGTCATCTTCTTTTCCCTTCACTTCTTTTTCTTTCTCCTCTATTCTTTCTTCTCCTTTGGATCTGGAGTCAGCAGGGAAGACTTTAGTGATGTTTGTTTGTTCATAGGCCACCTCTTCCAGAGCAGGGGATTCCAAGTCCTTATCTTTTTCTTCACCGGTGTCCACTACTTCTTCTGTCATTGCCTCAGGTGATTCTTTATTAGCACTTGTAGCCAAGGGATCAACACCCAAGTCCTCTATAATAGGAATGTTGAATCTTGAGTATGCATTCTGGAGGATCTCTTCTGTCTCTTTTGCTACTTTGTCAGTTTCTCCGAGCATAAGTTGATTCATTCTGGCCTTACTCTAGAGCTCATCCTTGCAATCTTTGAAGATCATATCCATTTGTTTTGGAGTAATTGAAGGATAGAGCTGAATGGCTATCTATTCTCTAATTTCTAAGTCCTTGGCCTTGGCATTTTCTTTTCTCATTTCAAGTTCCTTTTCTAAACTTTTAGGAATTAAAGAAATGATTTCAATAAATGCTTTATTGTATATGTTCAAGTACTTAACTGTGGCTTCCTCCAAGATCTTTCTATCTGCATCATTATATGCATCATAGAATTATGTTATTGGTTGCAGGTTACCATCCACAGTGACTACTTTAACTACATCATCTAAAGATAGAGTGGGCCTTTCAACAAATACTTCTAGCATCTCTTCCTTGTCTTCACCGGTAGAGGCTTCATTAGATACTTTCTTCTTTTTCCTCATTTTCCTTACCTCTTCATCTGATTCTGTCTCTTCTTCATCCTTTTGGCTTGTGTAAGACCTTGTTGCCTTTTTCTTGGTTCTCTTCTCTCTTTTTCCAGATGATTTTGCTTCCAGTTTCGCTACCTTTGAGCTCTTTGCACTGGAGGATGTAGAGGACTTAGAGGATTTGGTATGGGAGGGGACTTTCACTAGAGTACCTTCTTTTTTTCTGCTTTTTCTTTTTCTTTCTCTGTCCTTTCTTTCTTTTCTCTATTTGCATCAAGGGCTTCTTTTGAAATTCCATACCTCTTGGCAACTTCTTCTACCTCTTTTCTTACTTTTCTCTCCATCTCTAGTTGTCTGAGTTCTACATGGATTTTCACACTTAATTCTTCGAAGGTTCCAAACCTTTCTACCTTAGGATCTTTGGGCTGACTTAGCATGTGTTGAACATGCAGCTCTACAATTTTCTCATCAATGTCATACCCCATTGGCATGATCCATACTACCCTAGGCTCCACTGCTTCCATTAGGCACTGATCAGTTTCTACCATAAAACAAATTGTATCCTTATACTTTTCAACTAGGGATTGGGGGATTCTCTCTCTTGCTTGCATCATGCTCTAAAAATTCTTGAAATAGCCCTAGAGAGCTGTATTCTGTGTCTTGGCATCACCAAGCCCATGTATATAATCTCTAATTTGGATGGCTATTGGTGTATTATTCTGCCACACCCAACCACTGGATCTGGACAGCTCATTCATAAAATAGAAAAACAAACACAATATCAGTCCACCATATTTGAAAGAGTTCTTTTTATCCCTTTTTATCTTCTGTAAATTTTCCATTAGTTGGCTCCGAAGGAGTTCACACAGATCATAATCTACATTCTTTCTTAGCATCTCATAGGCAGTGTAAATTGCAGTTCCGGGCACTGAATTTTCCCTGCTGGAGTGATATATCTTATAATCAATGATCATGGAAGTAAACTTCACATCTGGATCAGTTATGTCTTCTATGGTCATTGCTCTTTTGTCAAACTTTGATTCGGTAGCCTCACTCACTGTTTGATTCTTAATGGATTTAAGAACAGGAATCCCACCAGATGACTGTAATCAGGTTACGGCCTTAATGGCATCCTTAGTGATCTTAAATAGTCTATTCAACCATAAGAAGTTATCATGTACTCTGCTCAACACATACCGGACCCATTCATCCTCCACAAAACAGGGAAAATGAATGTATTGACCAAAATGTTTATCTTGGATTGCCTGGTACTGTGGTTTGAGTTCAAAAGTATCATCTATTAACTGATTGTGATAGATGTCTGCCAGCTTGGATTTCCCAAAATCTTCAATGTTCACATGAACATAAACCCTAATATCTTCTGTATGAAAGACACCATGTGGAACACTGGAAGATGCTCCTCAGGGATCTACTTCCAAGGATTTGTAGGGATCTTTCTTGAATTTGGGACGAGGCCTATCAGTGATCTTCACAATATTCAGAGTAGACATCTTTAAAAAGATTTACAGAGAGATATTTAAGAATGGAGAATACCTTTTGCACCTTTAAGTTTCACGGAGTGAGCTGGATTGATTTCTAGATGAATCGACTTCTGCAAATGAACTTTGATGGGCTTGAGGAAATTTGTTGCAGAGCTCCTCTTTTCTTCTTCTTAAATGCAGAATGAGCAAATGTTTAATAAGAACCCTTATATTACTCCACAAACCCTAATACCAAGTTGCAATAAATGCTCAACCTAAGTCATTCTGGTTTGCCTTATTTGGATGACTTGAAGAACCAGATCAATCTTGATCTAAACATCTTATGGATCTTCCAAATCTTAACCATAGTTTATTTAGATGTTTCTCTTATGAACCCTTTAATCCGCAACTCTCCTTGTGCCAGTTCTAGCACCAATTGACTGGCTCGGGGAAAATGGTTTTCTTTGTGTCTCCCCCTGAGCCAGAGCTCACTTTTTAATTTCCGGAAGGAATATTAGCACCAGAGTCTGGTGCGGATCCATCCCCTACGTTCTCTGTACTTTTCTTCACCCAAATCTTGTTCATCTCACTTTGAACTTCATCCACATTCACTTTTTGTTTTCCCTTGTCTTGATTCTGATTATGATGTACTGGACCTCTTTTGTCCTGATTCTTGCTTCTATAAAATTTGGCAATATGATCGGATCTATTGCAAATTTGGCAAACAACATTTCTTTGCATACTTGATTGACATCTTCTTGATCTGCATTGATTAGCCATATGACCCATTCTATTGCATGCAAAGCATCTACCATTGAATGAATTGTTCATTTGCATATTACTGCATTCATGAGATTTGTGACCATACCTTTTGCAATTGAAACACTGTCCGGAGAAGGATGTATTAGTCTGATTCATTCTCTTTCTACATTGATTACCTTTATGACCAAAGTTATTGCAGTTGTGGCAGTATCCATTGAAGGATGGATATCTTTGAGCATTAGGCTACCTTACCAGAGGTCTTCTAGGCCTGTTCCTTAGATTTTCTGATCCAAAATTCTTCTGACCGGATCTGGAGCTTTCACCTTTTTCATATCCTAGGCCACACTTGTCATCTACCCTCTTTTGGCTTTCAAGGAGAACTTCAAGTTGAGCAGAGCTTATCTTGAATTTCTCTTTGTATTCATTTTCTGTTTGAAGATCCCTTTTAAGAGAGATAATTTGATCCTCAAGTTTTTCTTCATTGTCTTTAGCATCTTCAAGATCAGATTCAAGATGTCTGATTATTCTATCCATCTTGTGGTAGTCTTCTTATTTTTCCTTGAGAGATTGTCTTAGATCATCTTCAGATTTTCTTCTCTCTTCAATTTCTTGGGTAAACTTCATAACTCCTGATTCCATTTCATGTCTTACCATGATGATTTCTTTTGATAGCTTTTCACATAACTTGGTTTTCTCTTTCAGATCTTCATTTGTATCATTGGCTTCACCTTGACTTGCCAATTGCTGAAGTAGCTCCTTTCTCTTTTTCATAGAGAGACTCAGTTTCTCTTTTAGTTCTTTTAATGAAATCATCAGCCTGTTTGAGTCTATCCTTTAATTCATTGACTTCAGAATTTGACTGCTCAAGATCATCAAGGGCAGACTTAAGTTGTTCCCTCATACCATACACATCCATTTGAATTCTCAGATCTTCCTCAAGCTGTTAGGCTCTGTTGGGAGGTACTTAGCTCTGATACCAATGTTGATAACTGAGAGGGGGGTGAATCAGTTATCCTAATATTTCAACTTTCTGTGCTTTCTTAACAGTTAATGCAACATCAGATCAAATAAGCAAGCATAATCATGAAATGGAAATAACACCAATACACATGACATAATGATTTTGACGTGGAAACCCTGTTAAGGGAAAAAACCACGGGGTAATTAACCCAAGATATTATTCTCTGTTAGAAGAATAGAAGATACAAAATGGCACTTGCCAATTAGGGCTCACTGCCCGAGCACACTGCTCACAAGAGGCTCACTGCCTACAAAAGACTTACTGTATACAAGAAGAAAACTTGAACTAATGAGAAGCATCCACACATGCTAAAGTTCAGTTCCAATTAAGCTCAATAGACTGATCTGCTACACTTCATTCTTACTCTCCTTAAGTGCTGCTATCCTCTTACATTCCGAACCTATTTTTCTGCCTTTTATACTATTCTTCTATTTTTATTCTCACTTCAACACACACACTTTTTTTCACATCTAAATCCATCTTGTATATATATCCGCACAAGTGATTTCAACACTTTTCTAGTCGGCATCCAGAATAGTCAATATTATCTCAAACTCTAGTCTATCGGCTGAATCCTTGCATATCAAGTAATGCAGATCAAGAATATGCTTGTAGAAGTCTTCAATCATGTCGGCCAATCATGAATGATACCTCAAGAAACTTAGTCATTAGCAACATCTCTTCTGGATTTGGGTTTGGTACTCTGCTGGTACAGTTCTTCCTCTATCCACTCTGTCAAATAGGAACCCAACACTCAAGTGCTCATATCTCTTCACCCTACCATCACCGGAGGCTAAATCCTTGGAATTTATTAGTCAAGGTACTCCTCTTGACTTCACCAAATCTGCACTTCACTGAAATACTTCCTCTGAGAGATCCAAACCTGACTGTCGAACCTTGTTGACTGCTCTGTTCTTGCTTACCGAATCATAACACTTCTTCAATCTAACTTCCGGTAGAGACTCATCATGTCTTGCAGATGTGTGGGATAACCTCTGTTGCCATCAATGACAACATTCATGAATCCATACAGTGTCTCTTGCCAACACAAACCCTCATTCTTATACCCTATAACCTCACCCTTATACCCTAAACCCTAAATATTGTGCCTCAACCCTATACTTAAAACCTAAACCGTACACTCTCAACCCAAGTCACCTTATGCCTTATATACCCTCAATCCATATCATAAACCCTAAACCCAATATCCTAAACACTAATCCCCATACCTTACACAATTAATCTTATACACTCAATAAGCTAAATATTATCCCTCAATCATAACCCTCAACCCTCTACCCTCTACCCTCTACCCTTAACCTATTACTTAAGCCATGATCCCTCAACCTTATACCTTAAACCCTAAACCCAAAAACCTCAACCCTTAACCCTAAAAACTATATGCGCTCAGGTCCTTATATACCCTAAACCAAAACCCTTACATACATACATACAAGCATACATACATACATATAGACATACATACATGCATACATACATACATACAAGCATGCATACATACATACATACATACAACCACACATACATACACACAACCATACATACATACATACAAGCATACATATATACATACATACATATAAGCATGCATAATGTACATACATATAGGCATACATTCATACATCAATAGATACTTACATACATACATACATACAAGCATGCATATATACATTCATACATACAAGCATACATACATACATACATACATACATACATACAATTTGGAATACATGCATACATAAATACAAATATATATATATATATATATATATATATATATATATATATATATATATATATATACACAAACATACATACATCAAACATACTTAAAAACCTTGAACATAAAACATTCCTTGGAGCAAGACATAATGCGAGCACTTATAACGTACTCGCGTTATGTCAAACTTGACAAACATTAGGCAAACTTTTGGAAAAACAGGAAAAATGCAAAACAAAACATAACACCAGCGCATTATGACGCGCTCACATTATATGTTTCTTTGGGAATCCCAAGTCTTAGGCTCATGATTTGCTTTGGATTTCTAACCCAAAGGCTTGGAGTGCCTTCCCAACATCCAAAGATGTATTTTTGCATATTCTACAAGATTTCACATAATTTCATTTGTGCTAGCCCTCATATTTGCACATGTTTCAAGGTCAAACAAATAGAACACTTGGGTAATGTTAGACTTTCTTTTAGCTATTTAATGATGTAATTTTTTCACATTTTTACAATGTTAAGCCTTTCATCTTTAATTTATTTTGTTTGCGTGTCTATTTTTTGGCAAAAACCAATGTTTGGTCTTTTTTTTCTTTATAAATTAACTATTCATTGAAATTTTAAATAAATTACATTTTTTATAAACTAGACTTCATTCTACACATATTAAAAAAATAAATGATTTTCAATTAGATTTCAAAATTTTTAGGGGTAGCACGGCCAAAACTCTATTTTTAAGGATGTGACCACTTTGAAAATTAGTTAAAAACTCAAATATTCATTAAAAACTATCAGAAAAATTAGTCATAAACTACATGTTGTTGGCTAATTTCTCAACGAAGTGATTTTAAAAATACTAAAAAAAAGTTAACCTTTTGAGGGAGCCACAAAACATGCTATGTTATATTTTTTTGACAGAAATAACACCAATTTTTGTGGCTCCCTTTTTTGAACCCCTTAATCTATACCATTTCAAAAAAAAAAATTAATAGTTTAAAAAGTAGACTTGGAGCACTACAAACATTGTGTTTGTTGCATCTTAAAATTTTGAGTGTAACTATGCTCAATTTCTCATCCAAGACCAGTATTTCCTGATTTCAGAAAAAAAAAAAAAAAAAAAAGTGGCCACTTAAGACCCCTTTTTGGTCCCCCATCTTCTTCCACTTACCCTGTATTCATCTCCTTTCAATATAAATAGTTAATCTTTTCCATGGAAATAAATTCATTACAAAGAGACCTCCACTGATTTCACTAAATTTTATGGCTTATATAATAAATATAAACATCTAGGTCAAGCAATTGGAGATAAATAATTGTCTATATTTTATTAGAGATTGTTGTTATTTAGATAACCCAAAAAATGTATTTATTTTCAATAATATTTGGACAACTAAAAGGATATTTAGTTTTTGGACAACCAAAAGAATGTTGAAAATTTACTTGAATTACCAAAAATGTTCACATGATAATTACCTATTAGCCAAATTAAACAATATACAAGATGCATCTATTGTTAATTTCACATATCATACTTTAACTCCAAATTTAATTCAAATTATAAACTCACTCAAAACATTTAACACAAAAGATTTCTAGTTAAAATAGGAAATATATATTCATTTTATGTGTTAAAAAAGAATTGATAGGATGATCAATAAGGTGTAGCCCTTAAAATTTAAGAGGTCTTAAATTTCAATAACAAATTTTGTAGTGAAAAGAAGTAGTCTAATAAAAGTTACAAGTATTTAACTTTTTAAATAATACTAAAAATGAGTAATTAGCTACTAAATTTGAGCAACTATGTTGTCAAATACTAAAAATGTGTTATGTAGCAACTAGTCTATGTCATTACAAAAAGTTTGAAAGTAGAAAATTATAATAATTGTTGTTAGTTAATCTCTATTTTTGCAATATGCTTGAAATTTTGCATACAATTATTACCTTCTAAACCTTTTGCCAATTAAAAGACAAGGTACTTTTATATCATTTGCTAGTTTTAAATATTTTAACAAAGTCAAATGAATATGTTATAAACCCTAGAAACCCACAATGTTAGGGTAAAATGCAATTATTAATTAATATGTAATATATTTAGAGGGTGAAAGCATAGTTTATTTGATTTGAACAAGTTTAATGAATAATAAATTCATAATGTAAATTTACATGCAAAAAACACTCTTGAGTGGGACGAGGAGTCAAACCTAATACCTAAGTTGGAGGTCATGCCAAGATTGGAGAGCAAGGACAAGCACATGCAACCAAATGTGGAGATGTTGGGGGGCTTGTTCTTGAGGCTCAATCTCAACAACCTTTCTAAATGTAAAAGTGAAATCAAGAAACTATAGGACCACATCACACTATAAGTCGGCATATGTCAGACATATTAGGAAGAGCTTGAAATAAAATGTATTAATTATAAGTGCCACCACTAGATGCAAATCTATCTTTTAATTAATTTTCAACATCATTTCAACCAAATATGGATAATTAATAGAGTTGAAATTTTTATTTTGTATTAATGTTTAGATAAGATGTGCACATATAGTAAGATAAAATTAATATTTGTTATCTACAATAGATATAATGAGAAATTATAACAACTATGAATAATTTTCACACAAGACAATTCGTTTGATGGTAGAAGTAATTTTCATATTAATTTATTCCACCACATCATAAGATAAATGGACCACAATAAGGTAATAATGGTTTTCAATGTCATTTCAAACATATGATATAATAAATAATCATAAGAACTATTAAAGACATGATATTTCCACATTCCATCTTGAATGATAACTAATTGCTTCTAGACAAAAACTGTGTAGAGCTTTTTTGATGCAAAAAAGCTCTACACAGTTTTTGTCCAAAAGCAATCAGTTATCATAAGAACTACGTAAATTTTGTAGGTAGAAAAAATGTAGTAATATAATTAATCTTGTTAAATAATGAATTGAAATTAAATGAAAAATTGATTGAAGAGAAATATAAAATTATATTTTCATTTAACATAGATTAATAAAATATGAAAAAAAAAAACAGAATATTAATATGAAAGGATAATCTAAAAAATCTTAAGAAAGAAAAATACAATAATATAATTAATAATAATAACTAGTTGATTTTAATTCTTTGTTTGGATCGATTAGTAGATAATCCCTCCCGTAGCAGCGACTAAAAAAAGTGTCTGAAGACTGCGTATGGCGTTTGGACGCGTTATTTGGCGAAGTGACGACTGATGAAGCGGTCGATGACCTCCAGGAGTTTAGTGGTCTCATTCGCAACGTGGGGATCAAAATTGATGGCAAGCTGGTTCAGATAAAAACAGTGACCCTTAGCAGGGCTTCGTGGTGGGGCAAGGGTTTGCTCGTACCGGGCCCGGGTTGCTCTCAGGCCTGGAAATTCAGGGTCTGTGGTCTCAGGTCTGTGTTTAATTATCTTGACTTTAGTTAGCGGGTTAAATTGAAGAGACTGTCAACGTGTACGGCAATAAAATTATTTTTAATAGCAAAGAATGTTCCGCTTGCAGTTTTGCACATGGTAGTAATTTTTTTTTGTTTTTTTTAAATGTTGGTGCTCTTTGTCACAAATTTTGGTACTACTTTTGCTTTTGTAAATCCAATACCTTGATTATTCTATCTATTGAAAATAACTTTATATGCTTTATAATCCGATACTTCAAATACTCTCTAGATTTTTTTTTTTTTAAATTGAAAAAAATGCAGAATTATAATTGAAAATAACTTCTTTAAACATAAAATAATAGCAACCAAAATTTACAATAGTTTAACAAATTTTTATATTTAGTTAAACTAACCAAATTTTTATATTTAGTTAAACTAATCAAATTTGAAATTTTCAGTATAAAATTTCTGTAATGTGAATAACAGAAATATAAATAACAACTAAATCTAAAATTTCAAACTAACCATGACCCACATTAGTTTGAAAGTTTAAATTTAATTGTTATTTATATTTTGGTTATTCACATTAAAAAATTTTATATTGAAATATGACCCACAATAATATATAATAATATAAAAATGTAAGTGATATAAAGCTTGGAGAATTCAACAAGATAATCATGTACAACTAACTTTCATTTATTTTCTTAATCATTTTTTCAATCTTACAATTATTAGTATTAATTATCTTAATAATTTTACATAAAAAAAAAATTATATAATATTATGATTTTATTGATTGTACTATCTTTCTTTTGTGAAATATTTTTATTTTTATTTTTATTTTTAACTATTTTTTATCTTGTATGAGTAATCTATAATTTATTTATTTATTTATTGAACAAAGCAAAATATAGATGATAAAAAATAAGTAGCAAAAACAGTTGTAAAAATATTGTCTACAACTAGAAGAGAACAAAAGGCATTGTTGGATAGTCTAAAAGGCTTAAAGCAACAATCTAGAATACCACAACTACTGAAGACAAAAAATACAAAGCTTTAAAGGTATCAAAATACTAGAACATCACAATTACTATCATAGGGAAAGAAAAAGCAACACATTTCTTGTCAAAGAGGGAAGGGACCAACAACTCTATAAGAATAACACAAAGCATGATGTACAATGATGAAAATTGTACATAGATGGAAACTACATGGGAGGAAGATCAAATTTCAACAACACTAGCAAGTGTCATGTTCACACCCATTGAAGGAACAGAAAGAACAATGATCAAGGCAATAACCAATGCTATAACTACTACAGGAACAACAAATACCCTATAAAATTGCTTCTGAATACCAATATCGAATGACTAAATGAAGCCTAGCTAGCTAGCTAGAAATATAAATTATACCAAGTTGAACAATCATGGAACCACTAAGTGACCACCATCAATGTCTAACAAGGTACCATAAGATTCCATGATAAGATCATCTAGCTATATGTATCCTTGGGAACTGTTGATGTACATAAAATTGTGTAGGTTTCAGCACCAACATGGGAAGTTTCAAGAATGTGGGACTGACACTTGAAAGAACCCCCAGATTTTAGGGAAGTTGGCTCTTCCTTTTTTCAATGGGATTTTGGGAAAGGGAAGAAGAAATGAGATTACAGATACAATGAAATAAACTAATCCTATGGCGATGCGCTAGATTTAAAACCAACCCAGTTGCACAATGATTAAACCCTATAAGGTTGACTAGAAAACCAAAGAGCAGAGTGCATGATTGATTACCCAGTTTAATAAATCAAATCTATTAGAGGCAAAGAAATAGAAACTAGAAGCAAGAAAGAGAAACAACTCATAGTTGCACAAAACACCGTCTCTCTTTATTTGAACTAAAAACAAATTACAGAGGCAAAAATGACTTGCACAAAATAAACGTTACAATCCTCATGGAAGAGGCAACTGCTGAGGCAAAAAAAAAATATCTGCGACTGCTATCCTTTTGGAACTATAGAACTCACTAGAATTGACCCGGATCTGATTATTTATAAACCAAAAAATGAATCCCTTTGTGAATCTCTGAAAATCTTTTCCACAAAATATCTGCCACTGTAATCCATAAAATTTGGCTTGATTCTGGCTTGAATAACTGCCTTTGCAACTGAAACTCTAGTTAACTGGCTGCACTTTAACCTCCATGGCTGGAAAAATACCTCTGCCTCCATAGTTTGACCTGCGTGTGAAAATCTCCTCTTGCTTGTTGTAAAAATGAGAGGCGTGAGAAATTAGGGTTGCATCTTTTGTTTCCCATGAAGAGTCAAAAAGAGAGAGTTTCATTAAAGTATAATAAAGCATTGCTTTATTAGTTTGGGTCCCACCATATATTACATTTTTTAATAAGAAAAGGACTCCTATTTATTATTACTCCCGTGAATTTGAGAGACTCTTAAAAATAAAGCACTTAGCTTTATGTGACGGGCCCACCACTTAATATTATAAGAGACTTAACTCCTTTGGAAAACTCACGTGACATCTTTTTCTTTGATGAGTTTCAATAAAATGAAATAAAGCATTTAGATCAGTCTCCGGTAGCCTCCACATGGTGAAGCGGTGCTCTTTTGAAAATCAAACCTCTCTTTTGCTTCCTCAGACTCCTGCAGGAGTGACAAGTGGCATCTCCCAGAGCTTCTTTTCATCTGCTCCTCCAGACCATCGATTTGAAACTACATCTAACGATGGTTGTGTGTTGCTTCATCTGGAACCCTAACTCTATGTTTGCATTTGGAGGCTCTGTGATTCTTTATCTACATTTAGAATTTCATATGCTGGATGCCATTTATTTCAGCTAGCACCATTTAATTATATGCATCCTGCTACGCCTGAGCTTGAAATGACTGAGCCATATCCATATTCTTCAAAAAGGTTGAGCCTTTTACAAGCTACATTCTCTGTTATAGGCAACACCATAATACTGAGGTCATGCCTTTCCTTGCACATGCCCATGCCATATTGGCAGCATTTCATGAATCCCTAATGGCACTTGACCTTCTTTAAGGAAAACGCCCCCTCTAATGGCTGAGAATCACATTCTAGAGGATGTGCCATAATACTAATATAGAAACAAGCCCAGTGCCACAAGTTGAAAATAGGTCACTCCTCATTGTAGCTATGCTTTCTTTATACGGCCAATGCTCTGTGATTGTGAATCACTGATACTAACATCTAAAAAGGAATGGCCTCTTTTTATAATGCCATATTTTATAAAGCCTCTAACTTGTGGTGACATTGTTTACTCTAGATACCTGCACCATTATCATTCTCAAAACTGTGCCAAAATCTTATTATTATTACTAGCCACACTTCATGTTGATGGATATTCTTTGAGTTATAGAATGCTGGCAGCACCTATGGACCAGTACCTCATTTCCTTTCACATTCCAGCCATGATTCCAAGACTTATACCTTGGAGAATACTGATAGTATTATCCTATCTGAACCATGCCTTGATACACTTGAATGGATATTTTGCATTGATAGATAGCTTGTGCCTCTTTTGAAACTGATGCACCTTTGCTTCAGTAGACCTCCCTCATTACTATACGATGCACTTAAGTTTTCAATGGCACCCCCTTAATTGAACATGATCTGCCTTAAAACATTGTTATGACTGTGCAAGAGACTGTATGGGTATGGGCTTTGCTTGCTGAGATAAAGACTTAAAACTTGTACTCCATTCACTAAGTTACGCCATCGTACATGGAGGATGTTATGTGAGAAGTAGCCTAAACATGGCTGCTCACCATTTATCCGATGTGGTTGAAAACTTGTTTCATTGAACTGAGCTGATGATCAAATAACCTTTATGTAGCTTAGCATCATCGAAAATGGCTAAGACATTTCTACGAAGGCCACCATTATATATCTTTGCATCATTCTTATGTTGTTGTGGCTTAGCTATCAAAGGTTATTTGGTGCAGGAGCACCCGCACATGATCAGGATATAGGTCCGCATGATGACATACATGATCAGGATATAGGTCCGCATGATGACATACATGATCAGGATGTAGGATAGTTATCATCATGCTGACGGGATAATCTATTTTTAGTATGTTTGACTTATCATGTAATAAGGTCCACTGTGACCGATGCTATGTAATAGTTCAGCATAGGAGTATGTGTAGGCAGTTAGAGATCGGGATAAGAGAGTCTGAGCTGTCCTCTCTCCCAGCCGCTTGGAAGCTCCCAGCCGCTGGGAAGTGATGTTAGTAGTACTCGAAGGATTTGTTATATATACCTCTGATCTGTAGGGTTTAGATATAGTTTTGATATAGTTTTTGATATTGATGTACTGGTGTTGAGTAGATATTCAGGAGAGCAGTTCAGACATTGTGAAGCTGTATTCAGGACATTGAATTTCAATTGAATAAGATCTCGTCTTTTGCATTATCTGTTTGCGTCTGGGTTGATTTCCTTTCCGTTTTGCAAGCTAATGACCACTTTCAACCCTTCCACCGGTTGATCCTGCAAATCGGTGGAATGGTCCTGTATCATAGATTAGATTGCATTTGTGTTTTCTGTTTATGCATTGCATTGTTCAGGAGATCTATTAGAAGCATGCTGTAAATCAGCCTAGCATCCTCATGTGCTAGGTCTAGAAGATAAACTGTTAAATTTTGGTTTGGAGGTGATCCGGCCCGGTCGTCACATGATCTTTGTGAAATTATGCGGTTGTGAGTGTTTTCATGCAGTGGAAGGATACACAGGAGTCTGCATGTGCGTTTCCAGTCGGGACGAGCCGCAACATCATCTGCGAATCCATCGCCATCAGGATCGGGTCATGAAGTTGTTGAAATTTGCATGTTGCAGGTGCATCATGATGTTTTGAGTTGGATATATACTCAGTGTATATATCACAGTCAGGATCATCTCTCGGGGAAGGTCATCATCCGCATATCGCTAATGGATGCGGGTGTGAAAGTTGAGTTTTTTGGCTAAGTGTTGAAGAGTTCATCAGGATGATGTGTGACGTCATCGTCATCAGGATATGACGTCATCGTCATCAGGATATTAGAAAATCCCTCTATGCGGGTTTATCCTGTTGTCGCTAAGTGGAAAGGTATCGGCGTAGGCAGGAAGTTGTATTAGCATCATCAGGAGGTTTCGAAGAACCGGATGTTTAATATCATGATGCTGTTGCTTGTATCGTCGGGCAGTGAAGCATCGAAGGCAAGCTGTTGAAGTGGAACGTCATCAGGATATTTGGACAACCGGATATTTGGATATCCTGCTGACGAAGGTGATATTTGAATATCATGATGATGCCGCTTGTGTTTGGCACCCGATGAACAGTGCAACCGGAGGATGTTTGCGCCCGTTGATTATCATGATGATGATGATAGGCGACAGTCGAAGGAGGTAAATAGTAGTCGACAGGAGGATATTTGCGATCATCAGAAATATGATGATGCTGTTGAAATATGATGATGCAGTTGGTGTTGTGAGGAAATATGATGATGAGGTTCAGCCGATAGAGAAGTTTATCATGCTGTTTGTTCAGTTGGCAGCTCCTTCCTGTTAGGTTGCCTCCGTTGCGTTCCACTCTGCATCATAGTGGTATCAGAGCAAAGGTTAGGATCTTTTGGAAAAGATAAGCAGGATGTCAGACGAAGAAGGAACATCTGAGTTTCCAACAAAGATGACCAACGCTGAGTTGGCAGTTCTGGTGAAGAAGCAGATTGCAGAAAGCAGGGCCGTGAAGGCTCAGAATCAGGAGTTGAAAGATGAGTTAGCAAAGTTGAGGAGCAGAGTAGGTTCTGGTAGAGAAGATGATAGGGAAGAAGAGGATATCCCTAATTGGAGCGAGGAGGTCGTTCCTGCAGACCAGAGACCGCTGTTGAACGCCCTCAAGGCCATGGAGAGGAGAACCATGGATGTGAAGTTGGACTTGCCAGTGTTTACAGGTAAGATGGACCCTGATTCAGTAATGGAATGGATAGACTGTCTGAACAATTTCTTTGTGACAGAGGAGATACCAGAACAGCAGAGAGTGAAGATAGCACAGTCAAAGATGAAAGAAGCTGCCTTGACATGGTGGAACTTTGTTCAGGATGATAGAGTGCAGGAGGGAAAACGTAGAGTTGCCACATGGAAGAAGATGATGGAATTGGTAAAGGAGGCTTATATCCCTTTGGACTACAGTATCCAGCTACACAAGAGGAAGCAGAACCTGAAGCAGAAGGAGCTAGATGTCAGCTCATATACAGAAGAGTTCATGAAACTCTGTATGAAGACAAAGGTGAAAGAAAGTGAAGAAGAAAAGGTAGCCAGATACCTTAATGGACTGAGGTTTAATATTCAGGAAGATCTGAGTCTGCATAACCCAGATACAGTGCAGAAAAGTTTTCAGTTGGCACTGAAGGTGGAAGAAAAGCTGAAGAGAAAACAAGATCAGAACAACAGAGGAAGAGGAAGACAACAAAGAGGTGGAAGAAGCCCTTTCAGAGGCAGAGGACAAGGACAGGGACATCAAGGAGAGTCTAGTCAAGACAATAGCAAGGGCAACAATAGTCAGAGTCAGAGAGAGAATTTCAGTCAGCAAGGAAACTTCAGAGGTAGAAGACCTTACAGAGGAAGATCCCAGGGCAGAGGATCCATCAGGTGTTACAACTGTAACAAAGAAGGCCATATAGCCAGCAGATGTCCAAACAAAGCCACAAGCTCAGCAGGTGAAAGGAGGACAAATCTGGTCAATGAACCTGATAATCAGAGTAGGACAAGTTCTAATGATTTTCAGAGTGTGAATGGTCCTGAGAATTATGGATATCCAGAAAGTGGAGAGTCCCTGATGATGAGAAGAACAGTAACTACCATGAAGGTACCTGATAAAGAAGCCCCTCAGAGGAAGTCCCTTTTCAGAACCACTTGCAAAGCAGGAGGTAAGGCTTGTAAAGTTTTGATTGATTCTGGTTCTACTGAGAACTTTGTGTCTGAAGAAATGGTGGTGAAGCTGAAGCTTAGGAGATTGCCTCATCCATCTCCATATAAAGTCTCATGGCTTACTCAAGGTCAGCAGACAACTGTAGAAGAGCAGGCTTGGGTAGAGTTTCAGATTGGTGGATATAAAGATAAGTTGTTGTTTGATATCACCAAGATGGATGCTTGCAACCTTTTGTTTGGAAGACCATGGCAATATGATCTGAAGGCACAGCATGATGGTGTCAAAAACACCTATAAAATCACTAAAGATGGTAAAGAAGTAATACTACTCCCATTGAAGGAGAAAGAGGAGAAGTCTAAAGGCAAAGAAGTGAAGGTCATGCTGATGGAAGGCAAACAGTTTATGAAAGAAGTGGCAGCAGAAGATGCAGTTGCATATGCCCTGATCCCCTGTATGAGTGTGAATAAGGAACAACAGCAGGCAGGCAAGACAGAGAAGAAGCCAAGGTTGATAGACCCAGCTGTCCAAGAGTTATTGGATAAGTACAAAGGTGTTATCTCAGAGGGAATGCCAAGATCCCTACCACCTATCAGAGATATCAGTCATTGCATAGACTTGATTCCAGGGTCTACACTTCCAAATAAAGCAGCTTATAAGCTTACCCCAGAACAGAATGCAGAAGTAGCCAGGCAGATTGAAGAATTGATGAATTCAGGTTTGATTGGAAAGAGTTTGAGCCCATGTGCAGTACCAGCTGTACTAGCCCCTAAGAAGGAAGGCACTTGGAGACTTTGCACAGATTCCAGAGCCATCAACAAGATCACAATCAGGTATAGGTTTCCAATCCCCAGAATTGAGGATTTACTTGATTGTTTGGGAAATGCTAAGTACTTTACTAAAATAGACTTGAAGAGTGGATACCATCAGATAAGGATTAGACCAGGTGATGAGTGGAAGACAGCATTCAAAACAAATGAAGGTTTGTATGAATGGAAGGTTATGCCATTTGGTTTGTCTAATGCCCCTAGTACTTTCATGAGGCTGATGAATGAGGTTCTGAAAGAATTTATTGGTAAGTTTGTCATAGTCTATTTAGATGACATTCTGATTTTCAGTAACACCAGAGAAGAACATCTCAGGCATATAGAGCTGGTTCTCAAGAGGCTACATGAAGAGAAGCTGATGATAAACTTGGACAAGTGTTTGTTCATGAAACAGGAGATCACCTATTTAGGTTTTGTCATCTCACAAGGCAAGCTGCAGATGGATAAGGAGAAGGTGAGTGCCATTTTGAATTGGCCAACTCCACAGACCATGAATGAAGTCAGAAGTTTCCATGGGTTAGCAACCTTCTACAGAAAGTTCATCAGAGGGTTCAGTCATATTTGTGCACCCATGTTGGATACCATCAAAGGAGGACAAAAGTGCAGGTTTGTTTGGACTCAAGGAGCAGATGATTCCTTTGAGGCATTGAAGAGGAAGGTGGCACAGCAGCCAGTCCTTGCACTTCCAGATTTCAATAAGATCTTTCAGGTAGAGTGTGATGCCAGTCACATGGCCATTGGAGCAGTACTCAGTCAAGAGGGTAGACCAATTGCATTTTTCAGTGAAAAGCTCAATGATGCTAAGAAAAGGTATTCATCATATGATCTGGAAATGTATGCTTTAGTTCAGTCCCTAAAGAAATGGAGGCATTACCTGATGCCAAAGGAGTTCATAGTCTTCACAGATAATCAAGCCTTGAGTTTCATCAACAGTCAGGAGAAGCTGAACCACAAACATATGAAGTGGGTAGAAACACTACAGGCTTTCACTTTTACCTTGAAGCATAAGAAAGGGGTTAAGAACAAAGTTGCAGATGCTTTGAGCAGGAGAGTTCTCACAGTAAATCAGATTCAGTTAGAGAGTGTTGGCATTGACTCACTCAAGACCATGTATGAGTCTGATGAGGATTTTGGAGAAATATATCAGGTCTGTACTTCTTTTGGGGAGAAATACCATGCTGAGTTCTCTGAATACCTGATCCAAGATGGATTGTTGTTTAAGGGTGGACAGTTGTGTCTTCCCAGATGTTCTATGAGGTTGAATATAATCAAGGAGAAACATTGTGGAGCAATGGCAGGTCATTTTGGTCTAGACAAGACTCTTGATCTGGTCAGGAGGCATTATTTCTGGCCTAAGTTGCAGTCAGATGTCAGGAAATTTGTAGAAACCTGTGTAATTTGTCAGAAGGCTAAAGGCAGGTCAACTAATGCAGGGTTATATCAGCCCTTACCCATTCCTTCCAGACCATGGGAGAGTATCAGTATGGATTTTGTTTTAGGTTTACCAAGGACCAGGAGAGGATTTGACAGTGTCTTTGTTGTAGTGGACAGGTTCAGTAAGATGGCACATTTCTTGCCATGCAAAACCACTGCAGATGCCTCATATATTGCAGATTTATTCTTCAGGGAAGTTGTCAGAATTCATGGGTTACCTTTGAGCATAGTTTCAGACAGAGATGTGAAGTTTGTGGGTCATTTCTGGAGAACCCTATGGAGGAAGCTGGGAACCAATTTGTCATTTTCCTCTGCATATCATCCTCAAACGGATGGACAAACTGAGGTTGTGAACCGTTCCTTGGGGAATCTACTTAGATGCTTGACAAAACAGCATGGAGAGAAGTGGGACAATATTCTGTCTCAAGCTGAGTTTTCATATAATGATACTGTCAACAGGAGCACAGGAAAATCGCCTTTTCAGGTAGTATATGGAATGCATCCCAGAAGTATTTTAGAGTTGCGAGAACTACCTGCAGCAGATCCTGTTAGTGCAGATGGAGAAGCTTTTGCTGAAGCAATCAAAGAAGTTCATGATCAGGTTAAGACCCAACTCCAGCAAACAACTTTGAAATATAAGGAGTATGCTGACAAGAAGAAGAAGGATGTTCAATTTGCTGTTGGAGATTTGGTTTGGGTTCACTTGAAGAAGGACAGGCTCCCTAAGGGGAAGTATACTAAGCTCATGCAAAAGAAAGTGGGACCATGTCAGATTTTACAAAAGCATGGACAGAATGCTTATAAGATCCAACTACCACCTGATCTTGGTTTATCTCCTATCTTCAATGTATGTGACTTAACTCCATACAAGGCTAATCCAGATGTAGATCAGGATATCCTACAGGATACAGTTGCTGAAGACATTCCTCCACATGATCCTCCACAGATACAGCAGATTTTGGACACTAGAGTGGTCAAACAGACCAGGAACAAGAAGTACTTGGAGTACCTCGTCTCTTGGAAGGGACAGCCGACTTCTGAAGCCGTATGGATGACTGCAGAACAGATACAGCAACATGGTGCCGACCTTGATACTCTCATCTCAAGTGGACTTGAGATTTCTTCTTTTGGGGAGTATGGTGCAGGAGCACCCGCACATGATCAGGATATAGGTCCGCATGATGACATACATGATCAGGATATAGGTCCGCATGATGACATACATGATCAGGATGTAGGATAGTTATCATCATGCTGACGGGATAATCTATTTTTAGTATGTTTGACTTATCATGTAATAAGGTCCACTGTGACCGATGCTATGTAATAGTTCAGCATAGGAGTATGTGTAGGCAGTTAGAGATCGGGATAAGAGAGTCTGAGCTGTCCTCTCTCCCAGCCGCTTGGAAGCTCCCAGCCGCTGGGAAGTGATGTTAGTAGTACTCGAAGGATTTGTTATATATACCTCCGATCTGTAGGGTTTAGATATAGTTTTGATATAGTTTTTGATATTGATGTACTGGTGTTGAGTAGATATTCAGGAGAGCAGTTCAGACATTGTGAAGCTGTATTCAAGACATTGAATTTCAATTGAATAAGATCTCGTCTTTTGCATTATCTGTTTGCGTCTGGGTTGATTTCCTTTCCGTTTTGCAAGCTAATGACCACTTTCAACCCTTCCACCGGTTGATCCTGCAAATCGGTGGAATGGTCCTGTATCATAGATTAGATTGCATTTGTGTTTTCTGTTTATGCATTGCATTGTTCAGGAGATCTGTTAGAAGCATGCTGTAAATCAGCCTAGCATCCTCATGTGCTAGGTCTAGAAGATAAACTGTTAAATTTTGGTTTGGAGGTGATCCGGCCCGGTCGTCACATGATCTTTGTGAAATTATGCGGTTGTGAGTGTTTTCATGCAGTGGAAGGATACACAGGAGTCTGCATGTGCGTTTCCAGTCAGGACGAGCCGCAACATCATCTGCGAATCCATCGCCATCAGGATCGGGTCATGAAGTTGTTGAAATTTGCATGTTGCAGGTGCATCATGATGTTTTGAGTTGGATATATACTCAGTGTATATATCGCAGTCAGGATCATCTCTCGGGGAAGGTCATCATCTGCATATCGCTAATGGATGCGGGTGTGAAAGTTGAGTTTTTTGGCTAAGTGTTGAAGAGTTCATCAGGATGATGTGTGACGTCATCGTCATCAGGATATGACGTCATCGTCATCAGGATATTAGGAAATCCCTCTATGCGGGTTTATCCTGTTGTCGCTAAGTGGAAAGGTATCGGCGTAGGCAGGAAGTTGTATTAGCATCATCAGGAGGTTTCGAAGAACCGGATGTTTAATATCATGATGCTGTTGCTTGTATCGTCGGGCAGTGAAGCATCGAAGGCAAGTTGTTGAAGTGGAACGTCATCAGGATATTTGGACAACCAGATATTTGGATATCCTGCTGACGAAGGTGATATTTGAATATCATGATGATGCCGCTTGTGTTTGGCACCCGATGAACAGTGCAACCGGAGGATGTTTGCGCCCGTTGATTATCATGATGATGATGATAGGCGACAGTCGAAGGAGGTAAATAGTAGTCGACAGGAGGATATTTGCGATCATCAGAAATATGATGATGCTGTTGAAATATGATGATGCAGTTGGTGTTGTGAGGAAATATGATGATGAGGTTCAGCTGATAGAGAAGTTTATCATGTTGTTTGTTCAGTTGGCAGCTCCTTCCTGTTAGGTTGCCTCCGTTGCGTTCCACTCTGCATCATTATTGCACTACTTCACTGGCATTGATAATTACTATAATGTCAAGCCTTATTATTAGTGACTATCATGATGCACCATCATTATATATTGCTGAGTGCCATGTTATTTGAACGACACACTAGCGTTTCATTGCATCTCCAGCTTTGGCAATGAACGGTTTGCGTGACTTCTCATTTGGACACCCTTCTTCATTGGTGCCTCTGATTCAATAGGATTATACCTTTGTTAACTGGCTGAACCTTTGTTGTGACCATTCCCTCCTCTTGAGTTGGAGCTTGATTCCACCTATGTGCCATCTTTGCGAATGACGGTGTCTTGTACTTTTAGAGGCCGCGCCTTATACTCTGAGGCTGTGAAGATTCAAAGCTTGGTGTGTCCATGTGTGAATGACTCTAAACTTATAGATTAAACCTTCCTTTAATGTGTAGTGTCATCCCATTAAAATGGTCATGCTACATCTTGGTTGAATCCACGCTATCTTATTTGAATGGCCGACCTGCACCAATAAATGGTACGCCGTCATTATTTACTTGTGCTCAGATTTAGGACTCAACACTCTGCAGGCTGATACTATTCTAGAGTGGCTTCCTTGAGTATGGTGATTATTGGAAGTGCCATCTTCTAGTTTTATAGTTGCCAAATCTTTATTCTATATACCTGTACCTCACAAGATTGGCACTTCAATTACATATGACTGTTCTTTTTTAGGCAACGCCATACATCATGGCTGTGTTTCACATTTTAGAATGAGTTGAGCTCCTTACTTAGCTGTGTCTAATTTGATTTTCTGGCTGCTTCAAAAAAAATCCACAAAGGCTATACCTTAGATTCTTATGTCGATGCTGTGACTGTGATTATTTGACAATGCTTGTGCTCAGATTCTGTGTGACCAAACACAACCACAGAACCATTTACTAGTTTGAGTCTTGATGAGAACAAGGGCTTGCACTATGTTGAAGGTTTGAGCTACATTTTCTACATTATACACTTTGAATTTTGCAAGCCTCTGTTATAATTTCATAACTGGTTCCTTGTATTTGAAATGGCACTATATATAGAGGCCGAGCCTTATACCATTTTATAATCCCCTTTTAAGATTACACACACAAATGCTTTTTGTGTCTCCTCTTGATGGTAATGAGTATCACTTATAATCCAGAGAAACATGCTTCAAAAATACCTTGCATCTTATCTATGGACCATTCCATTTGCATCAACCAAAACCTAAATATTTTGAAAGGAACCCAAAAGATTGCTAATCTAAAACATGTTGAAAATTTTGAAACAGAGTGTGAAAAATTGCACAACAGTTCTTGGCGACTGGCTAGGAAAATGAGCTTGCTTATTCGAACTCCAGAATCTCTGGTTTCAAAACCATGCTTTAATCATTGGGCATATAAAGTCAACTGTACTAAAACTGAAACATTCATCCAATTGAAAATAGATTGCCTTGTAAAACATGTGTCACCATAACTGATGCACAACTGCCCAACAAATCCATAGATTCTAAAACTGAAACACTACCGATCCAACATACTTTGCGACTGAAACCACAACCAATGATGACTGAAACCTTTGAAACTAACGCAGAGATGAATCACAAAAAATGACCTCTCATCCTTTATAGCAGCTAAGATTTATTGAAAACAAACTAACTGAATCTAAAAACTAATGTTGCTGATGCAACTTATTCTGAAACATTGAGATCAAATTACTAACATGTGAGATGCATAGGAACATGCCCATTCACAGGAATGGAGAAATAACTGCTTGATCTAATGATGTTGCTCCAGTGGGTCCACATTGCACTTAGAATTGTCCAAACAAAATGCATGAAGAAAAATAATTAGAATTTGTACCTTTTCACCTTCCTGCATTCTGGAGGCTCACCCTTAGCATCAAATTACTTTACAGGCTGATCTACATAATGTTCTTGTTTGAGCGGAGGGTGGGAAGGGAAAATCAAGTGACAGAGTTCACTTCTTTGCTTGCATGTGAAAGCATTTATGATCTTAGAAAGTTTTTTAATGACTTCACCTGATTGCACTTCTATATGCTCATAATCCATAGTAGCTTCAAACTCTGGCTGGAATGTGACAGAGCTGCCTATAATTGTCTTGAATCTGATTGACATTTCTTCTTGAATAAAGAATGGAATATGATGAGGCCCTTCATTTGACTCTTCACTACTTGTGTCTTTTGATGCATCATTTTTATGGAGCTCATTTTTCATTTTTTCATGATCATCCAAATTTGAACATAAATCTTCTAGACCATCCTAGAAAGAATCATTCTTAGACTCATCTTCACAATTTTGCGTAAGAGAACTTACTTTTTGTTCTTTTACAAGCTGAGGCAAAGATTTTGTATCCTCTAATGGCGAGTACTTTTCAACTTCAAAGAGAATCAAACCATTATCATTTGCCACACCCCCTTCTTTGGGTGACTGTATCTCAGAATCATCTCCTTCAAAATGTAAAAAAATTTGACAGAAAGATTGCCCCTTAGTTGTAGATTCAACAGTAATATCTTTTGTAACTTTTTCCCTAAGATAAGGTATAGGTTGTGATTCATTGTTCACCCAGTACTTTTCAGCTTCAAAGCCTCTTTTCAAGTACTTTTCAGCTTCTAGAAGAGTCATTTCATAAGCAACTCCTAAATCTCTTTCATCAGTTAACTTAGTTTTTGAGTTACATGTTACCACAGGTGCATGATACTGATAACCAGAAGGACACATTAAATAGACAGGAGCCACCTTCTTGTTTGCATTATGATCTTTGAGACTCAAATCTTCTTTGATGTCAAAATGACAAAGAACCTGATCTGTGATTTCTATGGGCTAATTTGGAGCTAGAGAAGCTTGTAAAATATAATTTTCAAAATGATCGGGTGTCATATGTGCCTAAGGGAGGATCTCTTCAATAAACTGACTAGATTGACATTGTTGTTCATACCAACTTTGAGGCATAAGACTGGGATCATTATGATACAGGGCTTGATCTTTTAGATCATTAATCTCACAGGAGAGAGTTTTTATAAGTTCTTTTACTACACTCGTCTCCTCCTGATTTGTCAAATCAGCATGGAGGGTGGGTGGATAAAAATCTATATGCATTTGGCTACAAGAAGGAGTCTGAGACATGTAATTTGCATGTGGCATCAAAGGTGTTAAAGGAAGAGGAGATAGTTTAGTAGCCTCTATGAGGTTATTTTTAGCCCTAATAGCAAGATTATATGACTGAGGAAGAGTTTCACCTCCTAAGGATTGTATCACGATAGAAATATCAGGGTCTAGCCTTTAAATAATACAAGGATGCAAAAACTAGGGATGACCTGATATCAACAGAGAATTTCTTCCATACCTTATCAAATATTGAATTAAAATCATGTATGGGCTCCATTGAATTCCTTTTGATGGTGATGAGATTCTGGGTGAAAGTGCTAAGATTTGTCCTCTCTTTGAACTAATTGTAGATGAGTCCTCCTAGCTGATCCCATCCATTGATTGAACCAGGCTACAAACTTCTATACCATTCTTTTTCTTTTCCCTTGAGGGAAGATGCCAGCAATAGAAGAGCATGATTCTTAGTTGTGATATTATGAATGGTGCACAAATTGGCTACATCTTGAATGTGATCTGCAGGACAAACAAACCCATCTCCAAGAAAATAAGGTAGTGCCTTCCATGCTGTGTCAGGAACTTGACCTTGCTGCTGAAGAACAAGAGGGCTTGAATCCCAAGTCACAAAAGGTAGATTTCTTATAGGAATGTGTAGATGCACATAGATACCTAGGGCTGCCCTGGTCTATAAGAGAAAATATCTGAGAAAGAGCCACCAGTAGAGTCGCCAGATGGAAGATTCATGCTCCTATGAAAAGATATTTCTATGATTTTCCATCAAAACCACAAAATATAGGGCAAAGATTCAGTGAAAACAAAGACCCAAGTCTTTGATTCCAATCCCACTGGGCGTGCCAATAACTATTGATGTATAGCATCAACAAGAACCAAAGAGAACTTATAGGGGTCTTTTGAAACTTGCTCAAAGGATGATTCATTTTTCTTTGATTCTAGTTAAAAGAATTGGAGGAAGATTGTTGATTTGGTGGTTGATTTGGTCTAACTAGAAGGCAAATTTCTATATTTTCTTTGATAAAACATGTAATTAAAAGCATAGTGAAGCAATTTGAAAAAAAAATAAGAATACAGTTTTGCAATTTCATTTATCAGGTGAATAACAACATTTTAAAACATTGTTGTACATCTAATTTTCCAAAGATGAAAAAGTATAACATGTCTCATAGAATCAACAATGACATTATTCAACAATCCAAAACCAAGCAAATCTTCTTTCCAATTTAATTGATGTCCAAAAATGGTTGGAATATCTATAAAGATTGAATGCTAATGTTTTATAGCAATAATGCAATCCCAAAATAAATGTTTTATAGTTTCATCAGCATGACAAGAGGGGCATTTGACTAGTTGGATATGCAAGAATCTAATTCTCTCTCCAACTAGTAGTTTAAAGTGTAATATGTTCCATGCTAGCAATTTAGCATCAACGTTGGCTTTAGATTTCTAAACTTGTGGACTTAGTCCAATCTAGTATTTGAGACTGAATCTATATATCCATTTAACATTGAGATGAGGAATTATAGTTAAAGAGAAAAGAAGATGGAGATAAACTTATTTAAGAGGAAAGGATGAAAAATGGCGGGCAAATAACTAATACTACTCCTTGAAGAAGTTTCAAGAAATTGGAGCACATAGTTTCATAGCTAAATTAGGATGCACAAGATCTTGCACAAAGGCAATGCACTATTTGTGTTTGTTACTCAAGCCGAACTAATCTTTAATGTCCTTCTAGGAAAACTATTGCATAGAGGAAAAGTTCCATAGATCCCTAAATTGTTTAATATGTTTCTTGAATAGATGAATAGTTAGTCTAGGAAGCATGATAGCCAATGGATTTCCTTGATAGTGAATGTGCACATTCCACCAAATGGAGGAAGATGAAAAACTAAACCCATGTTGCAAATAATCTCTCTAGTTTAAGAATTGACAAACCCTTTGCCATGCTTTCCAAATGGATCGTATGGGGAAAGAGGCCTTAATTTAAAATTTAGTAGCATAGAGAATTTCCTCTAACCAATTCACATCCCACCGTTTTCATTTAATAGTAGTAGAAACAAATCTATGTCTTAGAAGTATTTTCCAAGGTTCATCACCTCTAGTGCCCTAATGACCCATTTAGCAACCAAACAATATCCTCTTGTTTCTCTGATCAATAAGACCAAGACTACCTTTGGATTTAGGCTAAATGCATTGAAACCACAAAATGGAACTACAACCATCATTACCATCCCACTTGGACCAAAGAAATTGCCAAATAAGTTTCCACAAATATTCATAGCCTCTTCTTGACATCATCCAACATGAAAAGATGTAAACATGTGTGGTAAGAAATATTTTGTTAGCAACTTGAATTTTTCCAAAGAGGAATTTGTTATCTTGTTTTTTAGTCTATTTAAATACTAGCTTGACATATCACTAAGATAATCCCAACCTAAAAGGAATACCTAAATACCAAATAATTTCACCAATCAATGGCGGGACCAACTTGAGTTATTAAAAACTCAATTTTATGATGTCTGAGTTGTGCACCAAAAATAGAGCACTAGAGGTTTAAAAAATATCCATGCTTCATATTATATAGAAGAGAAATCTATAACTAGCAATTGGACCCATAGGTTCAATGTGCAAGCTGAAAACTTTCTAAAGAAATTATAGAATTTGTTAGATATTTTTTTATTATTTATTCATTTATAAGTTATTTAATCCACTAAATTATTTTATCAATTCTTATTGAAATTTCATCACATTAACTATTGTCTTCTTTCACTTATATTAGTAAATGGGTGGTTCATGGAAGAGCTATATAATAATAAGTTATTAGCCCTCTCCAATTGCCTTCACACAATCTTCATAAATCTCGTGGTAGACATTCTTCAAAGGACACCCACATCATTAAAAAAAATCCACCACCTCAACTCATACAGTATCATGCCCACAATAAATAGTGCAAAGGAAGAGATAATAACATCCATGCTCTTGTCGTAAATCAATCAAAATCCTTTTGAGAGGCAATATTGATTCCATGCATACTCTTCATGTAAATTAATCAAACCCCATGAGTTACTAGGGTGGACATATTGGATAAAGAATGTGTTGGAAGAAAAATAAATCTTGAAAACCAATAAAACCTCCAAATAGACAATTAAAAAATAAAGATATATAAGTGGAACCCCATAAAAAGAAAGACAAACTAGAGACCCAAATCTTGAAACCCCATAATAAAAAGACAACCCAGAGGCTTACATGTGTCAAACAAATATCACGAAACATAAGCCAGATATAGATGGCTATTTTTAAACATCATCCACTTCAACAGTCAAAAATCAATTTTGGCCAATAAAAATAGGACAAATATTTACCTTTTTGTTGTGGATGAGGTGTAAAATTACTATTGACTGTTTGACCATTGAAGTGGATGATGTTTAAGTAGAGCCGATATAGACATACAACCTATCAGCTAACATCAGATCCCTCCTCATGTAATTTGAAGTGAAATCATAGACAAACCCTAACATTTAAATTTAGCATATCATTCGAGTGACGCTGGCATTAACGTTGATCCAACACTCCACTAGTGCAAAGATGCCATGATAGGTAGGTGGTTATGAGTAGAGCAAACTTGCATGACAAGGGAAGGCAACAAACACTATATAAACTACCATGCTCAACATAGTACATGCAAAGTGTAGAGATATATGCATAGATCAACATAAAATATGTTTCAAAGGAGGCTATTGTTTACATTATAGTTGGCTATATAAAATCACTCTACACAACATATGGAAGGATGGCGCAAGGTAAATGACATCCTACCAAGTAATAACATCCGACTTAATAGTGAGGGGATTAGAATACTTAATCTGTGTTGTAAACCTAACATAGGGAGGCAAAACAAAATATACACAAGTACTAATAGACAAATGCATGAGCTCATTTAAGGTAGTCTTCAAATTCAAATCTCACTTCAATACCAACGAACCGTCTTAACTATAAAGCCAAAACAGAAGTATGAAACTGAATGTTGCAAGAAATTGCCTATGTGACCCAATACATTGAATACATCAACGCCAAACCTATAGAGAAGAATGCATATAATTTACTATAATCAACAAAATGTTAAAAATTTTCAAAGACAAGCTCACCGAATTTTGTATCTGCCTAAACGTAAGAGTAAGAAAATATATACAAAATCACTTCTAAATATTTCTAATATTAAGCACTAAAACACAGATCCTCACCCAAAGAAGCTAAAACCACTCATTTAGCATGAAAATATTTCTTAACCCTTCTAATGTTCTACAAATTCAACCGTCCAATAGATAAAAAAATCTCCTCTCAATTTTGTCGAGCTCTACACACGCGAACAACTAGAATGAAAGGTAGTTTACAAAGAAATTGCTTTTAAGTTTTCACAAATCTTGCCTATGATTCAAGCCACCACAACATTAAAAAAAGGAAACGCGTTCATAACAACGCACCTCTTCCTCCACTCGCAACTATCTCCATTGCCCAGTTGCATGCAGTTGGAGGAAACTTCATAGAGACATCTTGATTTAAACCCTCGTCGTTTCACTGTTGAGCAGGCATGATCAATGGTGCCAAGAAAATATCTGTCATGGATGTCTGAAGCACGAAATATATCCTACTGTGAAATCCCTTGCCATTAAGTCTCAAATACTTGTTCGTCTTACATCCACTCCATGGTCTTCCATCACATATGAAGCTGTGCAAACCGCTATTTACATTTGGTTAGACCATTTTGGCTGTACGAAAAGTTTTTTCTCTTATCGGAATAAACTAGTCTGCATAGCCTTTGCTTCTATCGTTATGCTTTCTTACGTAGTCAAGGAATAACACAATTTTGTCCATTATCAGAAAAAAACTACTGTTGGAAATTGGAATTTTTACAAGTTATCTGAAAAGTAGCTGCACGTTATCTTCATGGATTGCTCTCATTAATGAAGTCATACAAAACTCTGATGAGGTCGAGCGAAGATTGAGCACTTGGAAGGCATGACCCACGTCCTTCAAAATAACACACCTCGCCTTTTTTCTAGAATTTTTGAGGGCTAAAGAAGAATCACTCCTCTCATCTCAAGCGGCTTCACATCCGCCCGCTCACACCACAATGCCACGTGGTGGGCGATATTACTTACCGCACTATTGCCGGCTAAAAAGCACCGCGAGAAGTCGTCGTAGGATGATAGCCATGAATCGTGAGAGTGTTGTAGTTGTTGTTGCCTTATCTGCCGGCGGACCCACTCCACAGCACCGAAACAATCGTCATACACGGGAAGATAGTATAAGCTAAGCTCTGTGACGTCCTTCCCAAATATCTTAGTAGAATCCAATCTCTCCCAAATATCTTAGTAGAAAATATCTCTAGCTCAGCGGTCTATTCATAAATGTTTTTTCATTTTTTAATTCTTTCAATTGTTTTTTGTCATTTATTAGTTTTTTCAAATGAATGGTTGAGATGTATTCTATAGTAATCCTTTTAATCTGGGCCATTTGCCTATGTATTTGAGGTAGTGCTGCTCGCTAAGGGAAGGCTTTCAGCCTAAATAGATTATCGTGAAAAGGTAAGTATAATATGACTTAATTTAATAAAAAAAACATTCACTATTCTAGCAACTGCATTGAATATGCTAATAGTGCGACGCAATTCAGTGGAAAATACTAGTCGATAAATCATTATTTAAAAGCCATCAAACGAGCAATCACTTAATGTCTGCAAACTTTATGGCTAGATTCGATTTGTCCTTACTCTCCTTTTAACTAATGTGGTTGCATTGTACGAGGAGAAGAGGTAAAACAGTGGCTCATATTTAAACGGGGTTACATCAGCTCTAGAAGGAAATTTGTGTCAATCGACTGAAATTTTTTAAAAATAATTGTGTATTATATTTTTCTTATATTAATTAGCCGATAGGCTTTTATATGTGAGCATTATAGTGCTCAGAATTGTCTCACGCCATAAAAAAATTCACATCGGAAAATTTTCTAAACTCTCCGATTGTTCCTATCGATGTATTCCTTGAACCTCCTATGGGTGCAAGTGCCAGTATAAGAGTATGGCATTCTTCATCATAGAAAGAAAAATATTACATAGGACCCAATTGTTGAGCATGTTCCAATAGTTGTGATAGTATTTGTGTATTTAAGGTCCAATATTTTAAAAAGTTTAGCATTAGTAGTTGGGACTTTAAGGTTGTTAGTGTTACTATAAGTACTTATAATTGAATGAAATGTGCTCATTAGACTTAAAAAGCAACCAATCATGTGATGCCACATCAACGCACCAACAAAACATGACTTAATGCACACCTATTGGTCCCCCCTTTTTTGGGGGGAGCTATTTGACACCTGAACAAAAAGCGAGTTGATGTGGCATCATATTTGATGATGTGGCCCTGAAACCTTAGTTATAAGTAAGGGCCTTGCCAAATAAGCTACTGTAAAATTTTTGAAGTGATTCTAAATTGCCACATATGATTTTGAGAGACATGAAGTTAGGGTGCTCAACTACTGGGTCCTCTCCCCTATGCCAATGGTTAAAGGTATACACAAAAGAACAATGTTTTACAACTATAAAGAAATAGCTTGAGGGGAATTTTATTTGCAAGTCCCCCACAAACTTTTGATGTAATTTATAGTCTTGATATTTAATGTAATTGATAATAGTTATATTAAAGATCTTAAGTTTTTTTTAGGGGAATTGATAAAAAGCTAGTATATATAAATTAGATCTTAAAATTGTTGGAAAGGTGTTATAGACTTTGTATGATATTGTTGTATGGAATATTTTTTAGGTGTGTTAAAAGTTAAAACCACAAGAAGACACATAAGAACAAATTTAGTTAAGATGTGACAAATTTGCTCATGAGAAGACAAAATCGTTTCTAATAGTCTATTTTTATACAATTGTTGTAATGTAAAAACTTGTTTGGACACATCTTGGAATACTTCTAAGAGAGCTTTTAGAAGTATGTGCCACTTCATGAAACCACTTTGGAACCCCCTAATGAGGTGTCACGTTGGTTAGCCCATGGTTTTGGAGATCGCTAGTGGTTTCCAAGTGAGCTACTTATCTATATAAACAAGTCTTGGGTGATTGGTTTATTCATTAGAAAGCCATCTTTGCAAGTATGGACTTGGAGAAGTTTTTTATTGCAATTTAATGCCATTAAATTTCCTCTAGAGTAGGATGTTGATCTCCATGTTAAGGCTTGGAGCCTATAAGTGTATTGTAACTAGTTTATTATTATTGTATACATTAGTTTGATGCTTTGCAAGGTGGGTTTTTTTACTTGATAGGGTTTCCCCACAAATATTGGTATCTTTTCTTGTCTATCTATGGTGCTTCTATTCTTCTCTCATCCTTCTCTCTAAAGTGTTATTTTACTATCATTACGTTGTTGAAAATATTTAGAGAACTAAGATTTGTATTTCTTTCATTTAAGTTTTAATCTGGGAAATGAATATGTGTCTTCATTCTACTTTGTGGGCATAGATTGTTTGCACTTGTATCAATCTTTTATTTAGTATATCTTACAAAATTGAAGGTGCATACTCAGTATTTTCTTAAGATTTTGTTATCAAATCCATGTGTTGCCTATAGGATTTGTATCTTGAGGCTATTAATCCTTGTTTGAGTGGTAGATTTGTATTTGATCTTGTTTTTCAAGATACAATATTGCAGGCACTTGAAGAATGTAGAAGGTGGAGCATTTTGGAGTTTGTCATGTTGTTGCACATTGCATTGTGTTAACCTGGAGCTCTTGTTTAATAGTATGGAACTACCCTTTATTGTGGTGGTTGTGTTCTTTCATTCTAGTCATTTGCAATAAAGTGTTCATATTGGGTCTCTATTTTTTCTCTTTGGTCACATGGAAAAACTTGGGTTGTCTTGACTATGGTTTGATGTTCTTATGTTGGTTGTGTGGTTTGAGCCCCTACTATTGGAAATAACTAGTTTACTAGCCTTAAATGCATGCAAGCTAGAGTTGGTCATTAAATGACTAAGAAGCTCTTGGAACAACCCAATTCCTATATATGCCATGTACATTTCGCCTTTCCATTTCGCCTGGCATTCTGACGACACTGGACAAGAGAGTTGGATACGTGTTGGAGCGAACCCTAAGCTTGTAGCATACATTTAGACTCGTTTTCAAACCCGAAGCTCGAGTAGGAATGGGGTCAAGTCCGGCGGCATTTGACTTGGAAAATATTATGTTCAAAGTCGTTAAAAGAATTCCCCACTATTTTGATTACCCAGGCAAAAATATCTCCAGCCGACGCCTTAGCAGGGCTCCCTGGTGGGGCAAGGGTTTGCTCGTACCGGGCCCGGGTTGCTCTCAGGCCTGGAAATTCAGGGTCTGTGTTTACTTATCTTGACTTTAGTTAACGGTATAAATTAAAGAGACTGTAAACGTGTACGGCAATAAAATTATTTTTAATAGCAAAGAATGTTCCGCTTGCAGTTTTGCACATGGTAGTAAATTTGGTTTTGTTTTTTTTTTTTAAATGTTGGTGCTCTTTGTCACAAATTTTGGTACTACTTTTGCTTTTGTAAATCCAAAACGTTGATTATTCTATCTATTGAAAATAACTTTCTATGCTTTGTAATCCGATACTTCAAATACTCTCTAGATTTTTTTTTTTTCAATTGAAAAAATATGGAGAATTATAATTGAAAATAACTTCTTTAAACATAAAATAATAGCAACCAAAATTTACAATAGTTTAACAAATTTTTATATTTAGTTAAACTAACCAAATTTTTATATTTAGTTAAACTAATCAAATTTTTATTTAGTTTGAAATTTTCAATATAAAATTTATGTAATGTGAATAATAGAAATATAAATAACAACTAAATCTAAAATTTCAAACTAACCATGACCCACATTAGTTTGAAATTTTAAATTTAGTTGTTATTTATATTTTGGTTATTCACATTAAGAAATTTTATATTGAAATATGACCCACAACAATATATAATAATATAAAAATGTAAGTGATATAAAGCTTGGAGAATTCAACAAGATAATCATGTACAACTAACTTCATTTATTTTCTTAATCATTTTTTCAATCTTACAATTATTAGTATTAATTATCCTAATAATTTTACATAAGAAAAAAATTATATAATATTATGATTTTATTGATTGTAGTATTTTCTTTTGTGAAATATTTGTATTTTTATTTTTATTTTTAACTATTTTTTTATCTTGTATGAGTAATCTATTATTTATTTATTTATTTATTTATTGAACAAAGAAAAATATAGATGATAAGAAATAAGTAGCAAAAACAGTTGTAAAAATATTGTCTACAACTAGAAGAGAACAAAAGGCATTGTTAGATAGTCTAAAAGGCTTAAAGCAACAATCTAGAATACCACAACTACTGAAGACAAAAAATACAAAGCTTTAAAGGTATCAAGATACTAGAACATCACAGTTACTGTCATAGGGAAAGAAAAAGCAACACATTTGTTGTCAAAGAGGGAAGGGACCAACAACTCTATAAGAACAACACAAAGAATGATGTACAATGATGAAAATTGTACATTGATGGAAACTACATGGGAGGAAGATCAAATTTTAACAACACTAGCAAGTGTCATGCTCACACCCATTGAAGGAATAGAAAGAACAATGATCAAGGCAATAACCAATGCTACAATTTACTACAGGAACAATAAATACCCTATAAAATTGCTTCTAATTACCAATATCGAATGACTAAATGAAGGCTAGCTAGCTAGCTAGAAATATAAATTATACCAAGTTGAACAGTCTTGCAATCACTAAACAACCACCATCAATGTCTAACAAAGTACCATAAGATTCCATGATGAGATCATCTAGCTATATGTATCCTTGGGAACCAAAGAGATCTTATAGGGGTCTTTTGAAACTTGCTCAAAGGATGATTCATTTTTCTTTGATTCTAGTTGAAAGAATTGGATGAAGATTGTTGATTTGGTGGTTGATTTGGTCTAACTAGAAGGCAACTTTCTATCTTTTCTTTGATAAAACATGTAATTAAAAGCATAGTGAAGCAATCTGAAAAAAAAGATATGAGAGTATAGTTTTGCAATTTCATTTATCAGGTGAATAACAACATTTTTAAATATTGTTGTACATCTAATTTTCCAAAGATGAAAAAATATAACATGTCTCACAGAATCAACAATGACATTATTCAACAATCCAAAACCAAGCAAAGCTTCTTTCCAATTTAATTGATGTCCAAAAATGGCTGGAATATCTCTAAAGATTGCATGGCAATGTTTTATAGCAATACTGCAATCCCAAAATAAATGTTTTATAGTTTCATCAGCATGACAAGAGGGGCATTTGACTAGTTGGATATGCAAGAATCTAATTCTCTCTCCAACTAGTAGTTTAAAGTGTAATATGTTCCATGCTAGCAATTTAGCATCAACGTTGGCTTTAGATTTCTAAACTTGTGGACTTAGTCCAATCTAGTATTTGAGACTGAATCTATATATCCATTTAACATTGAGATGAGGAATTATAGTTAAAGAGGAAAGAAGATGGAGATAAACTTATTTAAGAGGAAAGGATGAAAAATGGTGGCCAAATAACTAATACCACTCCTTGAAGAAGTTTTAAGAAATTGGAGCACATAGTTTCATAGCTAAATTAGGAGGCACAAGATCTTGCACAAAGGCAATGCATTATTTGTGTTTGTTACTCAAGCCAAACTAATCTTTAATGTCCTTCTAGGAAAACTATTGCATAGAGGAAAAGTTCCATAGATCCCTAAATTGTTTAATATTTTTCTTGAATAGATGAATAGTTAGTCTAGGAAGCATGATAGCCAATGGATTTCCTTGATAGTGAATGTGCACATTCCACCAAATGGAGGAAGATGAAAAACTAAACCCATGTTGCAAACAATCTCTCTAGTTTAAGAATTGACAAACCCTTTGCCATGCTTTCCAAATGGATCATATGGGGAAAGAGGCCTTAATTTGAAATTTAGTAGCATAGAGAATTTCCTCTAACCAATTCACATCCCACCATTTTCATTTAATAGTAGTAGAAACAAATCTGTCTTAGAAGTATTTTCCAAGGTTCATCACCTCTAGCAGCCCTAATGACCCATTTAGCAACCAAACAATATCCTTATGTTACTCTGATCAATAAGACCAAGACTACCTTTGGATTTACGCTAAATGCATTGAAACCACAAAATGGAACTGCAACCATCATTACCCTCCCACTTGGACCAAAGAAATTGCCGAATAAATTTCCACAAATATTCATAAGCTCTTCTTAACATCATCCAACATGAAAAGATGTAAACATGTGTGGCAAGAAATATTTTATTAGCAACTTAAATTTTTCCAAAGAGGAATTTGTTATCCCAAATGGATACTTTTTTTTAAGTCTATTTAAATACTAGCTTGACATATCACTAAGAGATAATCCCGATTCCCAACCTAAAAGGAATGCCTAAATACCAACTTGAGTTATTAAAAACTCAGTTTTATGATGTCCGAGTTGTGAACCGAAAACAGAGCACTAGAGGTTTAAAAAATATCCATGCTTCATATTATATAGAAGAGAAATCTATAAATAGGTTGTCGTGAAAAGCTACGTCTAATATGACTTAATTCAATATAAAAAAACATTCACTATTCTAGCAACTGCATTGAATATGCTAATAGTGTGACGCAATTCCGCGGGGGAATACTAGTCGATAAATCATTATTTAAAAGCCATCAAACGAGCAGTCACTTCATGTCTGCAAACTTTATGGCCAGATTCGATTTGTCCTTACTCTCCTTTTAACACTAATTTGGCTGCATTGTACGAGGAGAAGAGGTAAAACAGTGGCTCATATTTAAAAGGGGTTACATCAACTCTAGAAGGAAATTTGTGTCAATCGACGGAAATTTTTTAAAATAATTGTGTATTAAGGGAGAGGGGCCCGTAGCCGCCCACCCTAATTTTGCGCACGTAAAGTTCATAGCTAGATATATCGGATTTTGACCATTTTTTTTGGGTTTCTCCATATGCGATCGAAGAGTTTAAAGCTATTCTTTCAGTTTCTGGGCACTTTTGCATTTCACTGTACGATGCATTATGTGCACATGGCTTGAAAAAGTGTCATTTCAACATGTCGCCCCATACATGCACAACGTTGTGCCAATAACCGCTCGCCATCCATTTGTGCACTTGTCTTAATTTTATTGGTTAATTTATTGGAGTTGTGAACATGTATTGGTGCATTTGTGTTAATTTATTAGGTTGGTATTTTACATGTATTGGTTCTTTTTAAAAATTTAATTGGGGGATCAAGTGATTAAAAACATAGCAGTTATTGGGGCGTGGGCGGCAACTGGCCCCTCTCCCTTATATTTTTCTTATATTAATTAGCTGATAGGCTTTTATATGTGAGCATTATAGTGCTCAGAATAGTCTCATGCCGTAAAAAAATTCACATCAGAATTTTTTTAAACTCTCCGGTTGTTTCTATTGATGTATTCCTTGAACCTCCTATGGGTGCAAGTACCAGTATAAGAGTATAGCATTCTTCATCATAGAAAGAAAAACATTACATAGGGGAGAGGACCCAATTGTTGAGCATGTTCCAATAGTTGTGATAGTATTTGTGTATTTAAGGTCCAATATTTTTAAAAGTTTAGCATTAGTAGTTGTGACTTTAAGGTTGTTAGTGTTACTATAAGTACTTATAATTGAACAAAATGTGCTCATTAGATTTAAAAAGCAACTAATCATGTGATGCCACATCAACGCACCAACAAAACATAACTTAATGCACACCTATTGGTCCACCGTTTTTAGGGGGGGACTATTTGACACCTAAACAAAAAGCGTGCTGATGTGGCATCATATTTGATGATGTGGCCCTGAAACCTTAGTTATAAGTAGGGGCCTTGCCAAATAAGCTACTGTACTTTTTTTGAAATGATTCAAAATTGCCACATATGATTTTGAGAGACATGAAGTTAGGGTGCTCAACTACTAGGTCCTCTCCCCTATGCCAATGGTTAAAGGTATACACAAGAGAACAATGTTCTACAACTATAAAGAAATAGCTTGAGGGGAAATTTTTTTTGCAAGTCCCCCACAAGCTTTTGATGTAATTTATAGTCTTGATATTTAATGTAATTGGTAATAGTTATATTAAAGATATTAAGTTTTTTTTAGGGGAATTGATAAAAAGCTAGTATATATAAATTAGATCTTAAAATTGATGGAAAGGTGTTATACACTTTGTATGATATTGTTGTATGGAATATTTATTGGGTGTGTTAAAAGTTAAAACCACAAGAAGACACATAAGAACGAATTTGGTTGAGATGTGACAAATTTGCTCATGAGAAGACAAAATCATTTCTGAATCATCTATTTTTATACAATTGTTGTAATGTACAAACTTGTTTGAACACATCTTGGAATACTTCTAAGAGAGCTTTTAGAAGTATGTGTCACTTCATGAAACCACTTTGGAACCCCCTAATGAGGTGTCATGTTGGTTAGCCCATGGTTTTGGATATTGCTAGTGGTTTCCAAGAGAGCTACTTATCTATATAAACAAGTCTTGGGTGATTGGTTTATTCATTAGAAAGCTATCCTTGCAAGTATTGACTTAGGGGAAGTTTTTTATTGCAATTTAATGCCATTGAATTTCCTCTAGAGTAGGATGTTGATCTCCATGTTAAGGCTCTGAGCCTATAAGTGTATTGTAACTAGTTTATTATTATTGAATACATTAGTTTGATGCTTTGGAAGGTGAGGTTTTTTACTCGATAGGGTTTCCCACAAATATTGGTGTCTTTTCTTGTCTATCTATGTTGCTTCTATTCTTCTCTCATCCTTCTCTCTAAAGTGTTATTTTACTATCATTACACTGTTGAAAATCTTTAGATAACTAAGATTTGTATTTCTTTCCTTTAAGGTTTAATTTGGGAAATGAATATGTGTCTTCATTCTACTTTGTGGGCATAGATTGTTTGCACGTGTATCAATCTTTTATTTAGTAGATCTTACAAAAATGAAGGTGCATACTGAGTATTTTCTTAAAAAAAATTATCAAATCCACGTGTTGGCTATAGGATTTGTCTCTTGAGGCTATTAATCCTTGTTTGAGTGGGATCTTTGTATTTGATCTTGTTTTTCAAGATACACCATTGCAGGGACTTGAAGAATGGAGAAGGTGGAGCATTTTGGAGTTTGTCATGTTGTTGCACATTGCATGGTGTTAACCTGGAGCTCTTGTTTAATAGTATGGAACTACCCTTTATTGTGGTGGTTGTGTTCTTTCATTCTATTATCTGTAATAAAGTGTTCATATTGGGTGATTGTTTTTTCTCCTTAGTCACATGGAAAAACTTGGGTTGTCTTGACTATGGTTTGATGTTCTTATGTTGGTTCTGTGGTTTGAGCCCCTACCATTGGAAAGAACTAGTTTACTAGCCTTGAATGCATGCAAGCTATGGCGTTGGTCATTAAATGACTTAGAAGCTCTTGGAACAACCCAATTCCTATATATATGCATGTATATGGTGATGGTTTTGGGATTGGTCTTCTAGTGGCCTAGATTTCTTGGTGGTCCTTATGGATGGTTGTACTTGCATGTTTCAGATTCATGGTATTTTTTAGATGAATAGGTGTCTATATCATTAATAAGAAAATAATATTACAGGGTGTGTGCAAGAAGTTGAGTCCAATTTTTAGCCAAAAAGTGGAAGTGTTTTCCCTAATTTTTAGAATTTGTCACATTTGACCTAAAATTTTGAAGCACTTAAAGATTGAATCTTAAAAAAAGTCAATAAAATGAAATGTAGTACTCAGAGTCTAGTTTCCAAATATGTAATCTATTTTAATACCCAAATGATACAAATTGATTTTTAATAGGCATGTCTAAAAACTATTGTTTAAAAGTCATTTTTCCTTACCATACCATGCCATGTACGCCAACTATATTTGGACCTAAATAATTGTATTTTTATGAATCCTTTTGGTAAAATATTTGTAACACACTATTAAAGATTGTACACGATATTTTTTTGAATATTTTTTTTATAAATTTTTATTAGTTGTAATTGTTGTTTTGAAAATCCCTCATGTGTGTCACGCATAAGATGACCTAAACTTATCATTGCTTGATTTTTTGTTCAAATTGAAAAGAATTGTGTGAATATTGCGCACATATAATTTGTTATTCAAAAAATTATTTTAATAAAAAATTATTAAAATAATAAGAAAACTTGATAATTTCAAGTTTATGGACCAATTTCATAAAAAAAATATTTGAAAAATAGAAAAAATAATCCAATTGTAAAAAATTACATATTTGGAATCCACACAATATCATTTATAATGGGTTTTAATTTCATCTAAAAATTCTTAAAAAAAAGTCGTTAGCCATATTGCAATTTAAAGCTTTTTGTTTAATAAATAAATAATAAATACAAAAATATGTTCAACACTAAAAAATATATCTATTTTATAACTAGACATTGTCATTTGAAATTGGGTTTTAATTTCATCCAAAAATTTGAAAAAAAAAATTGTCAGCCATATTGCCAAAATCCATCATTTCTGAAAATATTTTTCCCTAAGGCTTCCACTAAAAGTGGACCCAACTTCTTGCACTTACCCTACACATATTCACAAAAAAGTGGGTGGAAGAAGTCACACCCAAAGTCCAAACAAGGCAAAAGCTCGAAAACAACAAAACAACAAGAAGCCACTATGGGAAAGAGCTATAGCATTGGGAGGTGGAGGGTCTTGAACATCCAGTTTGCCCCATACATTAGCAGGGTCCAGAGTGTCTTTAGGAAAATCCTAACCATCATTACCATCATTCACATCTTCATTACCAACATCATTCTTATTATCATCCACAATTTGAGTTGCGAGTAGGGGATATGGCAAAAGCTAATCAAGGGAATTTGCTCGAGCTTGGCTAGCCTATAGAATCATTGCCAAAAGCTAGGGAGATGTAGAGTGATGGTGAAGAAGCTGAGGCATTGTTGAGCTCGATCTCTCCTTCTAGGAGGTTGAGAAGCATGGGAGTGAGCATCTTGTTCTCAATGAGCAAAATGGTTGTGACCCTTGTGACACCCACGAGGTGGAGATTGGCCTTAGTTAGAGGTAGGAGTCAGGAGGACTCTAGACACAGTATAAGGGGGATTGCCCTAGTGGTCAAGAAGAACTTGCAAATGTGCAACCTCAAGGGCAACCTTGTTGTCTTGTACCTATATCTGCATGAGAACATTGGAACAAATCATAGATTTAGGATAAAGAAAAAAACTAGAATAAACTACATTGCCAAAAAATAAAAACAAATTATGTCTTTCCATATGCTAAAAAGAATTTCCAACCTAAAAGCATGCCATATTTGGGTAAATCTAAAAGGAATTCAAGGCCAATCCCCTAATAAAACATATTCCATGAAAAAGGTTTCGGCTGAAAAGGCTTGAAAAAATCATGAATCCAAGTCTAGGCTACCTGGGACAGAACCATAAGAGATGCTTAAGCATTTATTTATGGCCAAAAAAAGGACACCTAGGATCCTTAATACCAAGATGAATCAAATTGTAACAAACAAGAGGGCCTTGAAATAAAAGATACCAAACAAAATGAGAAATCTTGGGTGCAAAAATCATTGACCAAACAGTGAACATTGTTCATTTGTGTTGCCAAACAATCAAAGAAGACTAAAGTAACCATCTTTGGTTCAAAGAAAGAACCATAGGCAAGTGTAGATAAATCCATGAATAACCTTTGCAAGGTTTGTAATTGTGAAATGGGGTGTATGGGTCCTATTTCCAATCTTTCCACCATGGTTTAAAACTATAGACCCCAATTTTATGAATAATATTTGGTGGCATGATCTCCATAATAACCTAGAAATTTTCATGATCTTGAGTGCAAAAATGGAATTTTTCTGTGGCTTCTAGCCAAGATATGGTATTTTGAGTTGTTCTAGAGAACAAGTCAGGAAGAGTCTTAGTTCCTTTCTTGAAAAACCTTAAAGATGGACCCACAAGACCCTAGCAAGAGTGTAGCATGTCTTCTCATATTACCCGGATTCACACACCCAATTTACTAGAAAGTTTTAAATGAACATAATTATCATAAGCATTTGTTTGCTAACATATTAATCATTTGCAGAATCAAATAAATAAAAAGCATATCTTTTCTGAATATTTTCAAAACTAAAAATTACAACATATTCAAAGATAGCATTTTAGTGAAATGTTTCACTTTACAATTATAATATTTTGCTCATGGCAATCAGAATAGTTTACATAAATTTGACTGTCAAGTCATCATAATAAATATAATGCATCTGGAGTTTTGATATCTATCTTCATAAGTCTTGGCTTGTCATTTGCTTGGGAAGGAGAGCATCACCCAAGTGCTTTTCCTCCAACCATAGACCAGCAGTCCCACACACACCTTCCTTCCTAGAAGTGGCCCTACCCTTCACAAAGGGAATAGATATAAAGAACCAACATGTTTTTCTAGATCTGAGTTTCTAATGTTGTGTCCTACATAACCAACATGGTCATACAACTATAGATCCCTTCTAACTAAGTATGACACTGCTGGATGGTTATGCAAGTCTAGAGCACAGTGAACTAACTAATGCATGTAGAGACGGATACATTACTTTGGCCAAATATTTAATATAAATAGACATTTCACAATGAACGTAGTTGATTGTTCACACACTTCTAGCTCAACTTAGAAACTATCTCATCCTAAAATGAATTTAGTTTGACCAATTCTAGTGACGGGGTGTCTTAAATAGAATTCACCCATAGTCCTACTGACTTAGGTTATTAACTCTGACAATACTAAGATGGTTCAGATTAAGGTCTTAATCTTTTGAAGAAGTTCTTTTTGCAACTACAACATAGAATCTATGACTCCCTATCACTGTATTTCTTGTTTCAGAAGTTTATATATTCTTGGTTTTTATGTCTCATCTCGACATAAAGAATGGTTTTGTCTATAACTTCATAAGTTCATCCAAGGCACTTCACTTGGTTCAAGGATTTTCATCTAATCCATATCGACAATAGAATGTTTATTATTAATTCACCACATACTTGTGAGAAGATTTATAGGTTTATTATGCATGTATGGGATATTCTTAGAAAACTACCTTTTCTAATCCCTTTATGCAAAATGACAACTAAAACCCTTGTCACAAATAAAATAATATCTTGACATGTAAATAATAATACAAACTCCAATACACAACTTTCATTTAGATTACTTTACCAAATCATGGCTAAGTAGATGTCATCATGTGACATGGTTTTATCGACCACAAGTCTTTTCTAGACTATCATAAAGTTGGTCGTTTTAGTACCATCATAGAGCACAAAAGATTCTATTAACTGCAATACTACATTTCCATGATAATAATTATTCTTCTTTCGAAATAGTAATAATATATTGTAATCAAGGGACTCAAGAATCTATCAACTTATATTAGGGTTCGAGAGTATTTCATTCTATAAAATAGGGCTCAAGAGTCTAAGCCTCTCGACTCTTTTATTCTACCCATAAACATGTAAGATTCTTTCAAAGTCAAAAGAATACAAGTCTTAAACATCCAATTAGTAGACTAAGAATATTGGTTAATATATTCAATGGCTTTATTCTTTGTCATGCATACATTCTTTCAAGGAACTAAATCACAGTTTTACAAGCTACAGCTAAACCACCTCTATGGCAAAGGATAGCCTCGGTAAAATACAAGAAATCGTTTATAATATATGCAAGATTGTGATAAGGTTTTAATCCCATAAATTTTTGTTATCTCTCTATCTATTCTCACTAAGAGAATCTTTTTTGTTTGTTTAAGCAACCTGAACACTGTTATTATAGGTTTAACAATAAGATAGTTTTATGGTCATTCCACAAGCTTACAACCATCATTGTTCTATCACAAGTATACAATACAATTCCCAAGATATTGGCCTTTGATAGCTTTCAGATAATGATATAGTATAAATGAATAGAATGAAAACTATAATAGATACAAGCATCAAAACTTATCCAGTTTAGCTGTATCATAAATATATGTATATAAATTTAAGCATCAGTGGTACCTGTATAAGGCTCCTTCGTAGTATTTCTGAGCTAGAATACTTTCTACTATCTTTCAAGACTTATGCGAAGCTTTTCACCCTCTCTTCTCTATTCTAATCTCTCTTGGTTCCCATTCATACTACTCATGAGGATAAGAATTCCCTCCTATCTTCTTGCCACCTACGGAAGTAACTACCTTACTTCTTATTAAATCTCCCATGAGGAACATGCAAGGTAAGTCGGGCTCTCCACTACATCAAGCCCACTTTGAACTTAATAGCCAACTCTCCATTTTCTCCACATTTCATGGAGTATGGAGTCATATCCACCTTATGAGTGGAATGAATGGCAAGTACTGACCCTATCACGATATGATAAGGTCTCAAAACTAAAATATACAACCACATAACTCACTTATATATATATATATATATATATATATATATATATATATATATATATATATATATAAAGTTCAAAATAATAACAATTATAATCTATACTATTACAATGGTAGAAATACCATAAATACGGCTAAGGAAAAAGAATGATCATGTGATCAAATGTGAGCACGGGGTTGAGATTTACTCCCCCCTCACAACCTTGCACAAATATAAAATAATTAAATTGATACTCACTAGGAATCCAACAAAAGAAGATGACTAAACTCTACACATCAATAATGTTCCTTAAACATTTCTCAATCAAATCAAACGAAGTTAAACGTCGGAAACCTTTCCTAGTGACAAATCGACAATGGTCGAATGGAGATTGACTCAACAAGGAGAATTAACTAATACATACCCTCTCTCAAGAAGGTTCACCAGATATACAACTTGGAACTTGAATGGAAAACCTATCTCTTCCCAAACATCTATTCCTTTCTCTCCGATGATGCTCTCCTTCCTTTCTCAGAGGTGGAAATCTATTTCCTATTTCACTCACAATCATACAAACTATGATTAGTGTATCATCAACAAATCTTTATACATCATAATTAAATAAGCTTAAGATCTTTTGATCTCATGTCAAATTCTATGCATTAATCATACTTCATAAAATCAATGATTTATCTTGACATTTTCCCTAAACATCAAATCATTAATCTACGATAAATTATCCACTTAATCACATGAAAGTAAAAGTAAAACATAGTCAAAGTTTGGGGATATAACATATCTCCTGCCATAAGAATCATCATCCCCGATGATCCAATGTATCTAAAGTTTATAACATGAAATATTTTTTGTTCATCAAATTAAAAACTTAAAATAGATGATGAAATCTTTGATAACTATCACGATAATTCTCCCAAGTGGCATTCTCTTCTACATACTAGTCCCACTTGACCTTGCATTGAGTAACTTCTTTATTATGCAAGTGTAGCTTACGTATTTCAAGCACTTTGATGGGCTCGATCATTACCACCCCTGGGTCCTTCACCTGTAGGGCATTCCAATCAAGAACAGGAATATGATTATCTCCTACAACATACTTTTTCAAATAAAAAACATGGAAAACATTATGCATCATGACAAGAGCTGGCAGTAGAGCAATCCTATATGCAACTAGGTCGATCTCCTTGAGAACTTCGAAGGGAACCACATATCTAGGAGCTAGTTTGGATGAATTTCCAAACTTAATGGAAATCTTTTGCAGTTTGACTCTTAACAAAACTTTCTGTCCTAATGAGAAGTTCCTTGCGATGCGCTTAGCATCTGCATAGCTTTTTTATCTATCATCTGTCTCCACTAACCTTGTCTTAATCAAATGGACATGTTCTTCCATTTTTGATAGCATTTATGGACCAAGGCTAATCCTATCTTCTAGCTTATCCTAGATTATAGGAGTTTGACACTTTCTTCCATATAATGCTTCAAATGGAGCCATCTTGATAATAGAATGATAAGAATTGTTGGAAGCAAATTCCAGAAGAGGAAGATAATCTTCCCACTTGTATTGTTGGTCCATGCAATACATTCTCAATAGATCTTCAACAATTGGTTCACTCTTTCTATTTGGCCATCCGTCTTGGGATGATAGGCTAAGCTTATGTTTAATTGAATTCCAAGTAAGGAAAATAAGGTCTGCCAAAACCTTGATGTCATGCGAGCATCCCTATTTGAGATGATCTTCTCAAGAATACTGTGCAACCTGAATACTTCTTACACAAATTTTCAGGCTATGACTGGTGCTCGATCTATCAAATTCTTAGGTATGAAATGCACTACTTTAGTGAGTCTATCTACCACCACCAGAATAGCATTATGCCTATTCCTAGACATAGGAAGTCCTTGGACAAAATCCATGCTAATAATTTGCCATTTCCATTACAGAATCTCATGAGGATATAGAAGTCCTGTCGGGTGATGATGTTCTTCTTTCACCCTCTGGCATTCTAGATGCCCTACTACAAACCTTGCATCATCCATCTTCATTCCTTTCCAGAAATACAATGGTTTTACATTGGCTAGTAGTTTCATCACTCCAAGATGTCCTAAATATGGTGAAGAATGGACCTCCTTCCACACGATATTCCTTAACTCCTCAAAGTTTAGAACGTACATTCTTCCTTTAAATCTTAATAGTCCATTTGGTTCAAAGTGGAATCCTTCATACCTAGAATCACAAGGATTGTCCACGGGAGCTTGCTTAACCTGCTCATAGTATTCATCTCCCTTGGACTTTTGTAACACTTGATTCTTACAATCAGAAGTATGGAGATCATCAAGGAGATATGTCTCCTTCTACTTAGGGCATCAACCATTCTGTTTTCCTTTCCCTGAATGTATTTAATCTCAAAATCATAATTAGATATCATCTCTAACCATCTCCTCTAGGGAGCCTTAAGATGTGGTTGAGTAAACAAATATTTAAGTCCTTGATGGTCTGTTCTTAACTCGAATGGTTTTCCAAGAAAGTAATGTTGCCACATTTGTAGTGCATGTACGACTTCTACCAACTCGAGATCATGAGAAGCGTAATTCTGCTCATATGTTTTCAACTTTCTAGACTCAGGCAATAACTCTCCCATCTTGCACAAGTACACCACCTAATCCTTCTCTTGAGGCATCGGTGATGACTACAAAATGACCCTCTGGATCAAGTGCCTTTAGAATTGGTGGTGTAGTCAACTTCTCTTTTAGTTGATCAAATGTCTCCTGGCATTTTTTTGACCAATCAAATCTTTTGCCTTTCCTTTGTAGAGAAGTAATGGGATAGGAAAATTTTAAAAAGTTAGCCACAAACTTCCTATAATACCCTGCTAGGCCCATAAAACTATGGACTTCATGCACATTTTTTTATGCAAGCCACTCCAGAATGGCTTTGATCTTTCCTGGATCCACTACAATTTCCTCAGCTGAAAAATACATGACCCAGGTACCATACTTCCTTTTGGAAGAAAGTACACTTTGAGAGCTTACCATAAAGTTTATGCTCTCTCAAACACTAAAGAATAATCCGCAAATTCTAGAGATGTTCTTCCTCATTTTTGGAATAAATCAAAATATTATCTAGGAAAACAAGGACAAACTTGTCCAAATAATATATGAACACACTGTTCATTAAGTTCATGAATTATGTAGGTGCATTCGTCTGTCCAAAGGGTAGGACAGTAAACTCATAGTGTCCATACCTCGTTATAAAGGTTGTCTTATGGATATCTTCATCCTTCAGCCTTAACTGATGGTATCCTGATTGAAGATCAATCTTAGAAAATATAGTTGCCCCTCTCATTTGATCAAAAATATCATCAATACGGGGCAATGGATACTTGTTCTTTATCATTTCTTTATTTAGCATATGATAGTTTATACATAGGCGCAGTGTGCCATCTTTCTTCTTAACAAAAATCACTGGCGCTCCCTAGGGTGAAACACTAGGTCTTATCAATCCTTTTTCTAGCAATTCCTGCAGTTGAGCCTTTAGCTCCATCAACTTTGTTGTGGTCATCCGATAAGGAGCTTTAAATATAGGTTCTGATCCTAGAATTATATCTATTGAAAAGTCAAAAGCTCTCTTAGGAGGTAATCAAGGTAATTCATTTGGAAATACATCCTCAATATCTTGAAGAAAGGGATACTTATCCATATCTAATCTCTCTTGATCTGTGGATTCTTTTTCTTCAACTCCTTGGATTTTTTGAGATTCATAATACCTTAAATCATCTTGGAAAACTGATTCTTTGTGATTGTTTATTTTCTCCATTTTGATAGAAAAGAGTTGACACCCTTTTCGTTAGGCTCTCTTCATCTATAGGGAAGATATTTGCCTCAGTTTGACCTCTCTAGCAGTACGTTGCAAAAAAACTCTATTTCCAAGGTTATCTAAGCATTGGGTAAGTGCAAGAAGATGGGGGACCAAAAAGGGGTCTTAAGTAGCCACTTTTTTTTTTTTCTGAAATTAGAAAATACTGGCCTTGGATGAGAATTTGAGCATAGTTACACTCAACATTTTAAGATGCAACAAAAACAATGTTTGTAGTGCTCAGAGTCTACTTTCTAAACTACTATTTTTTTTAAAGTGGTATAGATTAAGGGGTTCAAAAAAGGGAGCCACATAAATTGGTGTTGTTTATGTCAAAAAAACATAACATAGCTTGTTTTGTGGCTCCCTCAAAAGGTTAACTTTTTTTTGGTATTCTAAAATCATTTCAGTGAGAATCAACTAACAACATGTAGTTTATGTCTAATTTTTCTAATAATTTTTTTATGAATATTTGATTTTTTACTAATTTTCAAAGTGGACACATCCTGAAAAATAGAATTTTGGCCGTGCTACCCCAATAAATTTTGAAAACTATTGAAAATCAATTTTTTTTTTAATATGTGTAGAATGGAATCTAGTTTATAAAATGTAATTTATTTGAAATTTCAATGAACGATTAATTTATAAGGAAAAAAAGACCAAACACTGGTTTTTGTCAAAAAAACAGACACACAAACAAAAGAAATTAAAGATGAAAGGTTTTTAAGTATGTTTGATGTATGTACATTTGTATATATATTTGTATTTATGTATGTATGTATTCCAAATTGTATGTATGTATGTATGTATGCCTTTATGTATGAATGTATGTATGCATGGTTGTATGTATGTATGTATGTATTGATGTATGTATGTATGCCTATATGTATGTATGTATGTTTATATGTATGTATGTATGTATGTATGTATGTATGTATGTATGTATGTATGCTTGTATGTATGTATGTATATATGCTTGTATGTATGTATGTAAGGGTTTTGGGTTTAGGGTATATAAGGACCTGAGCCCGTATAGTTTTTAGGGTTGAGGGTTAAGGTTTATGGGTTTAGGGTTTAAGGTATAGGGTTGAGCATTGAGGAATTAGGGCTTAAGTAATAGGTTGAGGGTAGAGGGTAGAGGGTTACAGTTGAGGGCTAATATTCACCTTGTTGAGTGTATAAGATTAATTGTGTAAGGTATGTGGATTAGGGTTTAGGATATTGGGTTTAGGGTTTACAATATGGATTGAGGGTATATAAGGCATAGGGTGACTTGGGTTAAGAGTGTATGGTTTAGGTTTTAAGTATAGGGTTGAGGCACAATATTCAGGGTTTAAGGTATAAGGGTGAGGTTATAGGGTATAGGGATGCGGGTTTGTGGGTGTAGGTTTCAGGGTTTAAGGTATAAGGTTGAGGATTGATGGATTAGGGCTTAAGTATATGGTTGAGGGTATAGGGTAGAGGGTTGAGAGTTTATGGTTGAGGGAAAATGTTCAAGGTTGAGTGTCTAAGATATAGGGTTTAGGGTTTAGGGTATAAGGCATATGGATGAGGGTTGAGGGTTTAGGGCATAAGTATAGGGTTGGGGCTATGGGGTATAGGGTAGATGTTTGAAGGTTGAGGAATAATGTTCAAGGTTGAGTATCCAAGGTTAAGTGTATAGGGTATAGGGTTTAAGGGTTTAAGGGGTTGAGAGTTTAGGGTTTAAGGTTTGAGGGATTAAGGGTTTAAGGGTTGAGGGATTAGGGTTTAAGGCATATTTTTGAGGGTAGAGGGTTTAGGGTTTAAGGTTTAAGGGTTAAAGATTGAGGCTTTAGGGTTGAGGGTTAAGGGATTAGGGTTTGAGGTATAGTGTTGAGGGTAGAGGGTTTAGGGATAGGGTTTAGGGTTGAAGGTTTAAGGGTTGAGGGTTGAGGTGTTAGGCCTGAGGGTTAAGGGATTAGGGTTTAAGGTATAGTGTTGAGGGTAGAGGGTTTAGGGATAGGGTTTAGGGTTGAAGGTTTAATGGTTGAGGGTTGAGGCTTTAGGGATGAGGGTTAAGGGATTAGGGTTTAAGGTATAGTGTCGAGGGTAGAAGATTTAGGGACAGGGTTTAGGGTTTAAGGTTTAAGGGTTGAGGGTTGAGGCTTTAGGGATAGGGTTTAGAGTTTAAGGTATAGTGTCAAGGGTTGAGGGTTTAGGGATAAGGTTTAGGATTTAAGGTTTAGGGGTTGAGGGTTGAGGCTTTAGGGATAGGGTTTAGGGTTAAGTGAGAGACCTAGATGGCTAAGGATGAATGGAGAGGCAGAAAAGGAGTGACTGAGAGATGTAGAGAGGGGAGAGGTAGAGAGGTGAGGGGGAGACAGAGGGGAGAGATAGAGAGGTGAGGGGAGAGAGAGAATAAAATGAGAGAGTGAAGTTGACAACTTGAGGGAAAGATGGGTAAGGAGGAGGGAGAGAGGTGCAGAGGAAGGGAAATATCTAGAGAGCCCTTGAGAGATATACAAGTGAGAGACCTACAACCTAGGGAGAGAGGGGTGAGAGAGATAGGGGAGAGATGGGGGCAAGGTAGATAGGGGAGGAGAGGGGTGGATAAGGGTTGAGGGTTTAAGGGTTAAGGGTTTAGGGTTTAAGGGTTGAGGGTTTAAGGGTTGAGGTATTAAGGGTTTAAGGGTTGAGGGATCAGGGTTTAAGGTTGAGGGATTAGGGTTTAAGGTATAGTGTCGAGGGTTGAGGGTTGAGGCTTTAGGGATAGGGTTTAGGGTTTAGGTTTAAGGGATTAGGGTTTAAGGTACAGTGTCGAGGGTTGAGGGTTTAGGGACATGGTTTAGGATTTAAGGTTTAAGGGTTGAGGATTAAGGCTTTAGGGAGAGGGTTTAGGGTTAAGTGAGAGACCTAGATGGGTAAGGATGGATGGAGAGGCAGATAAGGAGTGACTGAGAGACGTAGAGAGGGGAGAGGTAGAGAGGTGAGGGGGAGACAGAGGTGAGAGATAGAGAGGTGAGGGGAGAGAGAAGAAAATGAGGGAATGATGGGTAATGAAGAAGGAGAGAGGTGGAGAGGTAAGGAGTTTTGTATAGCAAGGTAAACCACATGCACGTTATAACATGAGCATGTTTTGTTTTGCTATTGAAATGGTAAAATAGCCAAGACCCACATACTCTATTTTCTACTAGTTATGCGCGTGTTCTGACAAAAAAAAGCTTTTTCATGTTGTTGGGAAGTGCACATGCAGATTTTTCACATTCTACCACCTTTTCATGAACTTTCCACCACCTTCTTCTGGTTTACCAACTTAAGAAGGAGGAAATAATATAGTTTTCACAATGAATTTGAGATATATCAATTCAAGTTTCAATTTTTGTAGTGTTGCAATGTTAATTGTGATTGAATTGTAGGAATTTAACATTATACATTGGTTAATTGTATTGTTGTTAGTAATTCTATTTGAGTGATATACAATTGAATGTTGAAAAGGAAGCAAGTTTGTGAAAAACTCAAATTGTTGAGGAGTTTGATGCAAGAACAAAAAAAGACTACATAATTGGGTACTCTCTCCATTTGAATCTCCATTTTTTAGGTATGTCAAGTCTTTACACATGTTCTTTACATTTTCCTTAATTCTATTATGTTTCTTTATCATCCCTTATCATATATGCTTAATACAATGCTTTGATTTTGTTATTATGCATATTCCATGTTCATCATTGTTTGTTTCTCATTATAACCTTAGCCTTATCTATGTTGTTTGATAAAATTCTTTGATACACATGTATGTAAAATGTGGTAGCATAGACAAGGCAATTAGCTTTTTGAAAAAATGCCTCAAAGAACTGTCATCTGAATTATTTTTGTTGTTATGTTTTTGTTGTTCTTTGAGACCACATTTCTTTGAGCAATTATATGTCAAATAGTTCATGTGCCTTCTCTATGCTTCCACATTCTACATACATGTCTAATAGGGAATTTGCAACTATAACCTTTGACAAAAAATCCCCCTTCCATTATTCTTTGAGGGATCATGCCCATACCTTGTTTGAAATAGCCCATTTTTTAAAATGTAGGGGGATGCCATTAAAGGTTGTCAATTTTGGCTTTACACTTTCCAATTACATTAGCTTGAAATATTCTAAAAACTTTTTTAAAAAATCCATTTTCTGCATATTCTACAATCATTATGCTCCATGAGACCATATTCTCTTTGAGGCATTTTTCCAAACAATCCACCTATCTTCTGTATGCTTCCACTCTAAATTAAAAAAATGCCTCTATCCTTAATGATTTGATGGATGCCCATATCCTATTCTAAAGATCCTTTCTTGGCATGGGTAGGGAGGATCTTGACAAAGGTTTTAGAATTTGGCTTCACACCCACCTTTTCAACAAATCCATTTTGTACATTTCCCACAATCATTGCAATCCATGACATATCTCTTTGATGCATTTTGTCAAACAATTCACATGCCTTGTCCATGCTTCCACATTTCTCATACATTGCTGCGAAGGGAGTTGCAATTATGACATTTGACAAAAATCCCCCTTTCTTTCAATGATTTGATTGATGCCCATACCTTGTGAACCAAGGGTAGGATGTTGACAAAAGTTGTGGAATTTGGATTTATACTCAAGCCAATTGTATTTTCTTGAAAGTTTGTAATGTCTTTTAAAAAATCCATTTTGTTCTTATGTTGCAATCATGGCATTCCATCAAAAAATTCATGTGCTTTGTCTATGCTACCACATTTTGCATACATGTCAATTTGTGGACATTATATTGGTAGGTCATACATTAGAAAATGGCTAGAGCAAAGTCACATGATAAATTCTTGCCAGGTAGAAATACTTCAAAAAGTTTTTCTTTCCATTCTCCTTGTGTTCTTAGTGCACTTGTTTATTCATCATGGTTGAGTGACATTTACTCTTCTACATGATGATTGTATGTACATTTTGTTTGAAGGGTTGAATGACATATACTTCATTTATTTGTATGGATTCATTTTCTAGGAAATAATATTTGTCTCTTTATCATGCTACAGATAAATTCTCCATCATGCCGAGGAAACGATCAAGGATTAAACCAACACAGGAAGAGAAATAAGCTAATAATGCAAAGAAAGCAGCAGTTATGAGGGAACTTTGTGAGAAGAGGAAATTGAACACGATTGTCAAAAACAGGCCAATTGAAGAAGAACCTCAACCATCAACAAGAGATATGGTATTGGTGGCACAAAGGGAATGAATGTGCAAAAACTTTGTGCTATGAGAGATTTGAATACTGTAGTTAGAGACATGTCCTTTACCACAAGTCAAGATGGATGGACACCATCTATCATATCTCAAGTTGAGAGTACATCATCACTCACATGTGAGGAAGGAGGTATGCCAACATTCCTACTTCAACCTCAAGGTACATCATCTATTCCATCTCCGATTGAAGGTATGCCATCTAGCCCATCTCATTTAAATGTTGATGAAATTCCTAATGTTAAGATGAATTTACCTTTCACAACACCCCCTAGAATTTTGCATAGAAAGCCAAAGTATTTGATTGATATTGATGAGAATATTTTGCAGCCAATGGAAGGTAAGATTCCAAAACACACTTGTAGAAGATATGCTCATAAGATTTAGAGAGTGTTCTTTGAAAAGTTAAATGAGACTGCAAGATGCCAACTATTCATTGAAATGATGCAAAGTATAAAGTAGAAGTCCATCATGAAGATTCTTGGGTTGAGAACATCGAAGGCTTCAAGTGAAAAATCTATTGTCAAGAATCTAATGAGTGCATATGAGAGTGTGGGTAACACCTCATGCACAAAAGATAGTAATGTCACATGACGTGTCATTACATCGACAATAGTAAGTAATCAAATGAGGAAAGCTTGTCTCATTAGAAAGACGAGTCAAGCATTGAGAATTAATAGAAAAACTTTATCAAGAGCCATTGGAAGGTGCCAAAGAATCGAGGACACCGATGCCAATGAATTATGGGCGTTCTTAGGGAGACTACCATGAAAAGATAAACCAATTGTTGAAGCATTGAGATCACTAATTGAAGACTTTTAGAATAATTACACAAGGTTATCTCCGAATCAAAAGGATGTGGTAAGAAGGAGAATCGGTAGTCGAAACCATGAGCCACATCCAAAGCATTTTTTGGATATGACTCAAACACAATTTTTTGGTAAATTTCTAGAGATGTATCCTCAAATTAAAATTTGTCAAAGATATTTTGAAATGCTAAAACCTTTCTATGTCAAAATAAATCACACACGAACTACTTGTTGTTGTAGATTACATATTAAATTTTCTAACCATTTTGATGTTTATCGGTCTATATGTTTAGATTTGCATACTAACAATGTTTTACAGGATTGTAGCATACATGCTCCAACAACATCCTCAAGAGACTTCATATCAACAATTTTATGTGAAAGAGAGGAAGGTCAAATATTCTACAGGAAATTATGATTGGATGGCACATGTTAACATTGTGGTGGCTTGCAATGTATGCCAATATGTGAACATATGGAAAGGACACATGCGGTTGGAAATGAACTAGTAGAGTTTGAAAAGTATAAAACAATGGACTACAATACAAAAGATGGTAAAGAAGCAAAGAGGTGTGATTTGGAACAATTCAAAAGATTCTAGTCTATCAGTTTATGTCTACATTTCGTGACAGTATAATGTATGAGTATGCAAGGCATACCCATAGACTCGATGGTTGGACTTGCAATTCAAGTTATGCAAGGACACATTTCCACTTTGTGGCATTGTTTCAGTCGTTGACTTTGCAGAGAACTACACTCTATAACCACAATGTGAGGTGCAATCACAATATTACAACTCCACACAGCTTTCTATATTTGTGCACATTGCATTCATTCATATGAATGATAGTATAGAGGATGACAGAAAGATCATAAGGGATTATCATTTTTATATTAGTGATGATTGCATGCATTCTACGGAGTTCATGCAAGGTTACTTTCAAGTGTTCTACAATGATTTGGCTAGAAGGGGCATATCATTCAGTCAACATATCATATAGTCGGATAACTATGCATCACAATTCAAGAACTCAAAGATGTTCTATTGGCTAAGCAAGATGCATAATATTACAAGTGTTCAGCATATGTGGAACTCTTGTGAGGCCAGGCATGAAAAGGGGGAGGATGATGGTGCAAGAGCATGTATTAAAAGAGCCATAGCACGAGAAGAGTTAAATTATAAAGACAATGCAAAGTTGATAGATGCAAAATCAATCATCGAGTGGTGTAATGCTTCAATGGGTCTAGGTAATGAAGGTAAGTCTTCAGTTCATAGATTTTTTTGGTTCATATATGATACTAACATTGCAACATATGAGGATTGTTGTACACTGATAGGATCAAGTGAGCCACACTCTTTCAAAAGGTTAAATGCAAGTTCATGGAGTATCCATATGCGGAAGATGACATGCTTTTGTTCTTCATGTACAATTCAAGCCTAGAATGAGTGAGTTAAAGGAGTGGGTTGACAAATTGTGGTTAAGTTAAATCTTAGGCCACTTGACATGTATCGGCCCTCGATAGCACTGGAACTAACATAGATGGAATCATTAGTTGACTTTGACCATATATCAGATCTAGTTCAACCAGGTAACATATCTACTTGCATAGTTTTTGAAATTCCTAATGTTATCTTACTTTGTAGTATTTTTTAATGTTGACTAATTTCATCTAATTTGTTGCACATTGTAAGAACCCGTGTTTAACCCTTCTCTTTACTTTGCTAGTATATTGTTGTTGGACGCATATGCTTTGTAAGTCATCCCATGAGTATATTGTATTATCCCACATTCATGGGAAGTAATAGTTGTTTAGATTAGACTTAGTATATAAGTACGTGTTGAGGCCAATGAAGGCATCCACGAATTTATTGTATTAAACTTGCTCAAAGAAGGTTGCCCCCTCAAAGTGGCCTGCAATCAATAAATTCCTTCTATGTTTCTGCTATTTCTGTTATTTCGTGTATTTTTCATTATATTGTTGCAGGAGGTTCCTCTCATCTGGTATTAGAGCACTTTCTTGGGCTTGCTGGGTGGAATTTCTGCTAAATTTTTTTTCTGCAGTGGCCTCTAGATGTTGTGATTATTGCAGTAGTTCTTTCTTTTTTGCATCTGTATTGTTCATTTCAATTACAGGTTCAGATCAGGGAATAACCCTATCCGCTTAACTGTGGGAAGTGCCTGGGCATAGCCCTAAAACTCATTGTGAGGAGTACCACAGGAACCCTAAAGTAGCTGGCCCATTGAGAGGACCTGCTAGCGAAAAAGGCAACAGCCCCTACCTGATTGACTAGTTCCCATCCGTGAGGTAAACCAAGAGCTATCATTTGTGGCAAAGCAGTTATCAATTTTACCTGAGCCATGGAGTGAGCGGTAATGCCCCAATACGCAAGCCATTAGACAACATTGGTGGCCAAGTGACTCCCCTGAACCTTTAGGCAGCTGAACATACCCGGGGCCCATATCTATTGATAGCCGACAAATTACAGATTGAATCTGTCCAATCTTTCGCCATACTTCCTTGCTTTAGCTCTGTTTCCTCTCAAAATTCACTAGAACCCCCGAAATTCCATTCTACATATTTCCTTCCTTGAGGACCCTATCCCAAATTCCACTTATCGAAGCTAGAAATCCCACATTTGTTTATTTTTAGGGTTTGCCATAATTTCTTCAATTCTCACCCAATCGCCTTCAAATTTTGCCAAAGTGTTCATTTCCTATTTTTTCTCCTTTGTCCCTCTTACACAAATTTTCCCATTCTTTCACCCTGCTTCCGAAATCCCCATTTTCTACTTCCTTGTCCCTTAGAAACTGTCCAAAACCTAGTCAAACCCCAATTTTTCTTTACTAAAAAGTTTTTGTTTTTATTTTTCTACCCATTCCCCCCAAAAAAAATCTCCTAGTTATGGTTGTCACCCGTGTAGGAGCAAAAAAATGGAGGATGAACTTGTAGGCCTCAAGACCAAACTCCAAGATCTAGATGAAAAAATTCTTGGCCTCAATCTTTAGCATTCAGCCATGAACAATAGACAGCATCCAGAGTCTTCTACAGACACTGGGTTCTCTTCTTCCAGTAATTTTCATGGGCTGAAGCTTGATTTTCCTTGCTTCAATGGTGATGATCCGACTAGATGGATATACTAGGTAGAACAATATTTCAGTCTGCATAATACTTTTGATATCAACAAAGTCCCACTTGTATCCTTTCATTTGGAACATGAAGCCCTTCAATGGTTCTGTTGGTACATCAAGGCTCATGAAGAGCCAAAATGGACAATTTTTTGCAAACTCATTTTGCAACGATTTGGCCCTAGTACTTTTGATGACTTCACAGGAGCACTCACTAAACTTCGCCAAACTGGCACTGTGAGAGAATATCAGACAGAATTTGAAAAGGTAGCCGATCACACAGAGGGATTGTCTGATGAATTCTTCAGGAGTTGTTTTGTCAGTGGTCTCAAGGATGCAATATGATTTGAGGTTAAAATGTTATGTCCCAGCACAATGATGGAAGCCCTAGGGTTGGCTAATTTGGCAGAGGATAAGATCACAGCTCAATAGCGCTCCAAATCTAATTTTGTTCCATTCAGAAATGTGGTTTCCCAAAGACCTCCAATCACGTCAGCTCCTACAACAACTCCTATAAAGCATTTGACTGAAGCAGAGATGTGGGCATGTAGAGAAAAAGGGCTTTGTTATAATTTTGTGATGAGAAATTCACTCGGGGACATAGATGTATTGAGAAAAAGCTCTATCTCTTGGATGTGGATTCTCTACTTGCAACTGAAGTTTATAAAGATGCTTAGGATACAGTAGATGATTAGGTTGAAACTCAACAACTGCCTGTTGACCCTACTTCTCAGGAAGACCACCTAGAGATCTCTCTCCATGCTTTAGCAGGAGTCACCACCCCACAAACCATGCGGGTCAAGGGTTACTTCAAGAAGCTCCCTCTTACAATACTCATTGATTCTAGTAGCACTCATAACTTCATTGACCCTCAGATCACCAAACAAGCTGATTGTTTTGTCCATCCTTGCTCCAGCTTTGAAGTCATGATTGCCAATGGGGGCACATTACCTTGCAAAGGGAAGTGTTGTAATGTGTGTATCTCTATTGGAGATTATAACTTGCACTCTGACATGTTTGGTTTGCCCTTAGGCGTCCATGTGATGTGGTTTTGGGTGCTCAATGGTTACACACACTTAGACCCATCTTATGGGATTTTGCTAAACTTTGGATGTAGTTTTTAGACAATGGGAAAAAACAAACATTGAAGGGCTTACAACTAGGGTCTCTCAGCATCATCAGTTCACATCGCATGGAAAATCTTCTTTAGAAGAATTCACATGGTGTCATCACTCAGCTCCATTCCATTCAGACGCAACCATCAGTGGTCTCTACTACTCCTTCAGATCTACAACAAATTTTGGATAGGTATGCATGTGTCTTTGCCAAACCAGCAGGATTGCCACCTTCACAATCAAAGGACCACCATATTCAGCTCCTTCCTGGAAACATTCCTCCCAACATCAGGCCCTACCGCTACCCATTTCACCAAAAGATAGAGATTAAGATGCTCATTAGAGACTTACTGAAGCAAGGTATTATTCGCCCTAGTACCAGTTCCTTTCTTCACCAGTTCTTCTTGTCCAAAAGAAAGATGGGTCATGGTGCCTTTGCTTTGACGTCCGAGCACTTAATCACATCACAATCAAGGACAAGTTCTTGATTCCTGTTGTTGATGAGCTTCATGGCGCTCATTTTTTCTCCAAGTTGGATCTTCATTCTGGGTATCACCAAATTCAGGTTCATGAGGATGATATCCCTAAAATGGCTTTCTGTACACATGATGGCCACTATGAGTTTTTGGTCATGCCCTTTGGCCTCACTAATGCTCCATTAACATTCCAGGCATTGATGAATAAAGTATTCCAGCCCTACCAGCAAAAATTCATTCTGGTCTTCTTCGATGATATCCTCATCTATAGTAAAACATGGGCTGAGCATCTCCAACATCTAGATCTTGTACTGTAACTTCTCTCTAATCATCATCTCTGTGTAAAATAGTCTAAATATGTTTTTGGGCAGGAAGAAGTGGAGTATCTCGGGCATATTGTTTCAGCCCAAGGGGTTCAAGTGGATCTTGCAAAAATAGATGCCATGAAAAATTGGCCGCATCCTTAGACACTCAAGAGCCTCTGTGGTTTTTGGGATTCACTGGCTACTATCGCAAGTTTGTCAAGGATTACTGGAAGATTGCAGCTCCATTAATAGCTATGTTGAAAAAGGATGCTTTTCAATGGACACATGCTGCTGAGTGTGTATTTGAAAACTGAAACAAGCTATGTGTACTACACCTATTCTAGCTATGCTAGATTTTTCCAAGACCTTCACTATTGAGAGTGATGCTTGCGGCAATGGACTTGGTGCTGTTCTCAGGTTCAAGATGAACATCCCATTGTGTTCACCGGCAAAGTCCTTTCTGGTAAGAATTTAGTACTCTCTGCATATGAGAAGGAAATGATGGCTATTTTGCATGCAGTACAGAAGTGGCGGCCATACCTACTAGGGAATCATTTCTGCATCAAGACTGATCACCAGAGTCTAAAATATTTCCTAGAACAATGGGTTTCCTCCCCAGCACAACAAAAATGGGTTAGCAAACTCATGGGTTATGACTATGAGATCACTTACAAGAAGGGTAAAGACAATATTATAGCGGATGCTCTTTCTCGCACATTTGATGACCAAGCTTCTTTTTTAGCTATTTCTATGCCTATTCCAAATTGGTTGGAATCTGTCTAGCAGGGCTATGTCAATGACTCTTCATTATCTCAAATCATCCAACAATTGGCCAATCACCCTTCTACTATACTGCATTAATCTTGGGATGGTGCTTCTCTGAGATACAAGGGTCATCTGGTGCTTCCCCAGAGCACAAATCTTCAACAGGCTATCTTCTATGAACTCCATGCTTCTCCATCGGCAGGGCACTCTGGGTTCCTCAAAACTTATGAGCGGGCACGACGTAACTTCTTTTGGAAGGGAATGAAAAGGGCAATTCAATAGATGGTGGGTGAATGTGATACCTGCCAATGTAACAAGGGTGAAATGACACTCCTTCCTAGATTGCTCAAACCCTTGCCCATCCCTACATGGATTTAGATAGATATTTCTATGGATTTCATTGAGGGGCTCCCTAAATCTAGAGGGAAGACAATGATCTTGGTTGTGGTTGATTGCCTCTCCAAATATAGTCATTTTTGTGACCTCAGCCATCCTTATACTACCTCCTTAGTCGCACAAATTTTCATGGACCAGATCTTCTGTCTTCATGGCATCCCTTCTTCCATTGTATCAAATCATGATGCAACTTTCACCAGTCATTTTGGACAGAACTATTTCAACACACTGGCACCAAACTGAAGATGAGTTTGGGGTATCACCCACAAATAGATGGTTAGACTGAAATTATCAACAAATGTTTGGAAACTTATCTTCATTGCTTCACCTCAGAACAACAGCATTAGTGGGCAAAGTGGCTCCCTCTTGCTGAATGGTGGTACAATACCTCCTACCACACTGCATCTAAAATGACCCCATACGAAGCAGTATATGGTTAGGCACCACTAGTGCTCCTTCCATACACCCCCAATAGTTCACCAGTTTAGGTAGTCAATACGGTTCTCCAAACCTGAGATCAAATTCTTCACATCTTGCAGGACAATCTTCACATGGCAAGAAATTGAATGAAACAAGCCGATCAACAGTATTCTGAGTGCACTTTTCAAGTAGGTGATATGGTTTTTCTTCGTCTACAGCCATACAAGAAATCATCCTTGAAGCTCAAAGGGCATCATAAGTTGGCTCTAAAGTTGTATGGGCCATATAAGGTTCTTTAGAAGATTGGGTCAGTTGCTTATAAATTGGAGCTTCCTCCTTCTTCCCGTGTTCATCTAGTATTTCATGTCTCTTGTCTAAAGAAAGTTCTTGGCACCAACATCAGACCACAAACTATTTTACCAGAACTGGATAACGAAGGATCCATAATTTTGGAGCTGAAGGCAATCCTCGACATGCGCACTTGTCAGCTTCACTCTCGATTCATCACAGAGGTATTAATTCAGTGGTAGGGAATGCAACTAGAGGATGCTACATGGGAACCACTCCTTCAGATTTAGCAACAATTTCCACATCTTAAGCTTTGAGGATAAAGCTTTTCTAAGAGGGAGGGGATGTTAGGAACCCGTGTTTAACCCTTCTCTTTACTTTGTTAGTATATTGTTGTTGGATGCATATGCTTTGTAAGTCATCCCGTGAGTATATTGTATTATCCCACATTCATGGGAAGTAATAGTTGTTTAGATTAGACTTAGTATATAAGTACGTGTTGAGGCCAATGAAGGCATCCACAAATTTATTGTATTAAGCTTGCCCCCTCGAAGTGGCCCGCGATCAATAAATTCCTTCTATGTTTCTGCTATTTCTGTTATTTCGTGCATTTTTCATTATATTGTTGCAGGAGGTTCCTCTCACACATATCAATGTAGGGCATGTTTATGTAGTTATTTCAGATGAAGACAATGAAGAGGGAATGGATTATTACTTGTGTCGTTGCGTTGAGGCCAAAAAGAAATTGGAGGCCCTAGTTATAGATGGAGAAAACATTGAATACCCTAGAGGCTCATGTTGTGATAGTTGTCATTGATGTCAAAGGTTTAGTTCAAAGGATCAATTGCAGTTGTTAGGATGTGCTTTGATCATGACAATGTTCATGCTCAGGATGATTAAGATGCAATTCTTCATAATGTGTCCTCAAGAGCACAATGTGTCTTCATATGTCTTTTGGTGACTTGTTGATATAGGTTGTGTGAGTTTATACTACAATTCAGTATCATGAAGAGCCTTCATGCAGAGATTGTTGGATGTGGATGTCTTTGATTACTTCATCATCCTTGTTGATGTATGGAAGGAGTTTATATTGCAAGACCTTTCAAGATACTCATGCTTCAAGTTTGTTTTAAGAAGGTTCATGTAAGGTTTAATGTAGTTGTGACAATGGGTGTCTTATGGTCAGGAGTTAAAGCATGAAGAGCATATGGTGAGAGGTTCATCTTGTTGCCATGATGTATATATATATCTTGTACATGTCTACATGTTTCTTACATAGGACAGAGAACTCAAGAAGTTTAATATCAGCTAATGAAGACATTGGTTTACAGTCCAAGATTGAATGGAGGTTTTTACAATAAAATATGCATTTGTAAACATGCTTAGGGTTTAATAGAAAAACCCTAAGAAGAGCCTCAAATGGTTTTAAAAGGGCTCATTGTATACGAGTTCAAAAAGACATTACCTTTTCTTATAAAATGAAGTTGACCTCTTACTATAGGTTAAGTCACTTAAAGTGACTTATTAAAGGGGTTCTTATAACATGCTATGTGACCGGCCCCTTGTGAAGTCACCAGCCCAGTAGGTCACTTGGGCACTCAAAAAGGAATCGAGGGCTATAGTTTAAAGTAATGAAGGTGCCAAGATCTAAATCAAAGGCTCGAGTTTGAATTGTATCAGACTCCTTGATAGCTTAAGTTTGATGGGCAGAAGTTGTAACGACCCTACAAACAGTTATTGAAATGAACTAAGAGGGCCGAGAAATTTAAGTGTGAGTTTTGTATGATGTTTGAGGTGATGACTATTGGTAATCTGAGTGCTCAGGAGGCATATCTTCACAGTCATATATAAGAAATGCCAATAGTTGAATGAGATTGTGTATTCTTTGGGAGACAATGAATTTGAAGGGTGGATTAATGAGAAGAGGATGCAATATGTGCAGTGTATGCAGAGGTATGATGATAGAGGCTTGTGCTCTATGAAAGAATGTTGAAGACAATAGTACCATGGTTGTGTTCTGACAATGCATAGTGAGGAAGAGTTCAATAACAATGTATAAGAAGGTTATATGTTGCCACAATAGATTTGCATTCTTGAAAATGTGTCATTGCACAGTTAAGTGTTCTATCAGAGGATCTTGAAGGTTTTGATAATGTGTTTTTAAGTATAAGGGGTTTTCTTTTGATTATTATTGTATGTGAAAAAGGGGCATCAAACTACATGATAAGCAATATGCATTAGTGTATATTCTTATATCTGTAGAGAAAACAAGTTCTTTGTATTACCGTCCATATGGTCTTATGATTAGGTCTGTAGGGGATGGAAGCCATGATTTTGTATTTATCATTGTGTTTGAAGAATGTGTTGGATTGGAGACAAAAGGAGACATAAGTGATTCGCAGAGAGTACTGACAAGTTTTGCACGAGGATTGAAGTATTTTCATGTTATCATTGTCAAGTGAATTTGTATGTATGTTGATGAAGGTTAAGTCATTCAGTGTATTGAAGTGAATTAGGGTAACCCTCTGAATTAAGTTTTCTCTCTTATGTTCATGATTTGCCAGTGAGGCACTTTAATATGTCAGTGAGACACCATCTTGCCAATGAGGCAGTTGTAATTGCCAGTGAGGCATTTTGTGTTGCCAGTGAGGCATGTTGTGTATCCAGTGAGGCATGGTTTTGATTAAGCCAGTGAAACATTTTTCGAGTGGTTTTTCATCCCTATGAGGGTTTTACACTCATCAAAACATGTGTTATGGTTCATGTTTGTCTCTATGTATTTGTGTGCCCTAATGCTTTATGGTTGATTAAGGTCTTGTACACTCTATTCATCATTATACTTGTATGATTATTTGGTGTCTATCTCATTTTCTATTCAGTGTGTTAAAGGTGCAAAAAGTAGTTAAGGTTTCTAGACCACTGATCCACCCCCCCTCTTAGTGGTCATGTACTCCAATAGCTTGGTGGTTGTTACTGGAACATGGCTTAGAAGGTACCCACATAAGAGTGTTAATGTTTGGTTGTTTCAGGACTTTGACATGCATCAGAAGATTCTTCATTACTTGAACCTTGTTGTGGAATCCAATGTTCATTTGATACAATATCGGGGTAGACCTTTGAACAAGACCTTGTGGAAGGTACGTGAGTCTGACCATGAGGCAATACTTGACACAACAAAGAGTATAGCAGACCCAGATGGTTTGTTGGATTAATTTATAAGTATCCACATTAATTTTGTAAAGTCATGTTATTGATATTAATGTATTGTAGTTGATAGTTAGACCTTTCGTTTCTATATTTCAAGTTTACATATGTTTTGGTTCTAAGTTTACATATGTTTTTTTTTTTTTGCTGCTACATTTTAACACATATACAGTGAATAATGGGTAGATTATATGTATATTTATGGTTTCACCATTTGACCATCTAGAGACCTCAATTTGCAAACTTGACCTTTGCAGCCCCAGATCAGACTTGGGAGACCCTTCCTCAACCATCATTTCACCTGAAACACGATCATGAAAAGGAATAATGGGGAGTGTTAACATGTAATAGCCCTTAAGAGTCCAAAGTGCAAAAAGGAAACAATCTTTGACGAGCTGTTACTTGGAAATAGTGTCACTTAGAAACATTCCGTTTGAGGCTATGACATTCCATTTGATTTGTAAATTCTTAAAACTAGTAGAATTCAAGAATCACAAAATTTATTCTACCTTCTTCTTACATAAAATAAACAAGGTTGTTAAGAGGTATGAATATTATGAGAAAAATAAAAAAAATACTTGCAAAAATAGATTTAAACACTAACATAACTCAAGATATTTTTACCCTAGAAACTAGATATGAGGGGAAACTAGTTATTTTGGTAGTATCAATTTTCCCTACTACTCAATGAAGTTAATTGGGAAGAATATGTACAACATAAAAGGAAATATGCACTAAATCCTACTTAATCTAATGAGGAAAGCATTCTAAGTTTTTTTTTATCTAGTTAGATTTTAATAGAGTTTTGACATACCAACAACAATTAGATAAAGAATAAGAATAGAAGAGAGAAGAAAAAGAATAGAAAAGAACAACCAAAAAATAAAGTGACACAAAATATACCATGGTAAAATCCCTCATAATGGAAAAACTTAGCCTCCAAAGTAATGAATCCAATGTGTTAATCATCAACTAATAGTTACAATACAATAGCAATTTTCATGCTTCATAAGAGATCTATAATTTGAGCTTGGAGGAATTTTCACAACAGAATACTACATAAACATGACATAATATCTCCACCCCAAGACCTATAAATATATAGGCCAAGGAGACATAGGAAACCAAGAATAATTTTCCAAAACTATATGGGTTCAAAACCATGAGCCAAAATCAAGTCAAGGTGGTCAAAGTCCAAATCATGTGCTCCATCTCCAAGAGTAACTCCACAAATAGAATGTAACTCTTGATTGACTAGTTTTATCCTTATGACCAAGGGGTCCAAGTGTAACTCCCAAGGACTCTAATAGAGGAAATAATTGCACTTATACACCTTTTATACATGGCTATAAATAGTCAATCAAATATGTTATTCATAATCGACCTAGTAACCCCTTTTCAGTGATTCCAAGTAGAATTTCCACAAGACTAATGACCCATGGTAGAGAGTGCCAACAATGGAATCCCAAGATACCATCCAAGAAGATTACCCTTTTCCATGTGGGTACATTATTTACAATATTACAAATATTAGATAATTACTCCTAGCAGCTATATACAATAACACCTAGTCTTCTAGTCCTAACAATCTCCCACTTGTATACATTACATGAATCATAAGGGATACTCAACCTAGTAAACTAGCGCTAGGAGTTGATTACCATATCCATTTTGCACCATATGAACTTATTTGTTCTCAAAATATTTACGAAAGCATATGCAACATTCATAGATGTATCCACCTTCCCAACCATGACCCTCTTGTCCTTCGCCATGGGATGAACAAAGTGATATTGCACATCAATGTGCATGAAAGGTAGGGTTCTTTACCAACCTATTATCACTACAATTGTCACACCAAACTATCATTCTATATTTCTTCAACCTGATGTCTAAGCATAGTCTTTGAAGCCATACTACTTCCTTACAAGCATGAGTATCTACCATGTACTTTGCCTGTGTAGTTGATGGAGAAGCCACATCTTGTCATTTTATCATCAAATAGATCACACCATCAGATAGGGTAAAGACATAACCATTGGTATAACTCCTTCTATCCACATCACAAACCTAATTATAATCCATATAAATCCCTATATATATGATCCATTGTCTTTCTTAAAGTCTATCCTCCCTACTAACAAATCAAACACTTATATGTGTCTTTAAGATAATTGAAGACCCTACTCATTGCATCTAATATTTTTTTTCTAGATTAGACATATACCTACTTAGAACTCCCACTACTTGGGAAATGCTCATGTAATGCCCAATTTTAATCATGGACAAACACTTCAAAAACGCAACCATTTTTTGAAACAAGTATCATTGAAATTATAAAGTGACACACAAACACACATGTGTCATTTCCATGTGTAGTGAAACCTAGTGTCAATGATGTGTAGAAGGATGTTTTGACATGCACTCAAGAAGATAAGGGTAAAACAACAAAAGGATTCTACAAGTGACACACATTCCAAGCAATACACCCTATGTAATAGAAGATTACTAAGACAAAGGGACAAGAACCATCACACATAGCACCCCATTGCAATGTTACCTTAAGGATGAGCCATTCTAATATGGCCTAGAAGAAAGAGATAAGGGCAATGCTCTTCATAAGTAATGAGACAATTGCATTAAACAAGGAAGGTGCATTCATGAGTTTAATAAAGTATGGAATTAAGGAAAGATAAGACATATTTATCCTTTTTTTTAGTTTGTCCATTAACAATTAACAGATGATCATATACTAAATATGACCTTTCCAAAGTGAGAATAGGAATGAAAATTGGTAAGTGAGCTTATCATTTTATACATATACCCAAAGCCTAATTAGCCTTCTTAACAAGAGCATATAGGAAGATTTTCATTCATATTACATTGTTTATTCTTTACCTATTTTTTAAACCATTGTTAGCTTACTTATGATTAAATTGTTAATCTATCATTCCCCCCTCCCCCCCCCTCCCACATACACACAGAGCTTATTGTTTATTGCATATAATCATTTCTACTTCAACACTTTGAGAATAAATACATAAGCATTAATAAGTTTAACCTTCCAACAAGAATGTAAGACAAGGAAGGAATAGATAATCATGTACACACATTAATCTACCCTTCTTATGGCTCTATTTGACTCATTTCATGGAATAAGATCATTCATCAAAATAACTTTCCAATGCACGTATAGGTATAGAAGTATGTTTAATAATTCACTAGATGACTTGTGATTTACCATGCATTACTCATTCACCACATGGACTCAAAGGGAGGAAATATTACTTTCCAATATTTATTAAACATTGGATCAATTCTGTAATGTCCGCTTCTAGCAAGCCAAAAATTTTCTCAACCTTGCACACGATTTCAACTTGTAAAAGAGAACATTAGTATTCAATTCTTCTTATCTAATCATATTATCCATAAAGGTATTTTAAATCAAGTCATATGCTATCTTTCACAATATTCATTTCACATATTTCATGATTCCAATTGGGAGAGATACACTTGGGTCTACATGTTTATCCTACCACTTGTCCAACGAGAGAGGGTTTATAAAGGAGAAATCGAGGGGTCCATATTTTATTCCTTTGACAGGAGACCAACCCAAATCAAAGGCCCATCCCTTGTCCCAGAGAGGTACTCTAGACCAACATGAGACAAGGGCCTATCCATTACTTGATGGTTCTCTTGACCAACACAAGATAATGGGAATGTATCAGTCTTTAGCTGGATGGTACTCTTGACCAACTTAAGCATCAACCATGATGTCGGTCTTTAGCCGGATGGTACTCTTGACCAACTACGACATCAACCATGATATCGATCTTTAGCTGGATGGTACTCTTGACCAACTACGACATCAACCATGATTATACCTCATTGCTCACCCATATCCCTTCATCTCGATCTATGGGTTTGGTTGATATGCCATGAACCTCTACTCTCATCCCTTATCTTTCATGTTTACGTAATGTTCTTGTTAAGTCATGTCTTCACTATCTCATTATTTTCCATTCACTAAGCATCATATCATTTTCATCAAATAAACATTCTTGTATTATGTGCATCTTTTATGATAAACATTCTTATTCTATATTGAACATTTATTCTATGATGTGCATATCTACTTTATAGCATTCTTATTCTATGCTAACATTTGCTTGTTAATATGTATATTCATTCTATCCCAGACTTAATTAACATATACATTTCATAATAACATCTTTTATATAAATTGAACAAGTTAAATATACATGCTTACCTACTGTAGCTTTACCTCAGATTCCTTACTTATTGTTGCGGCTTCTTTCTATTTTCCAATGTTTTCGTTGCTTGATGGAATGACTAATATAATTTTTTATTGTATTGCTACTGCTGTTTATATATTATATAATATATACTTCCACACACTTCCCATCATACACCCTTATGCCCTTTTATATATTTCCAAGGGTTTACCGTGGGTAAAAGGATATACCCTTTCCAACGGTTGCGGCTTTAATAGTGTTTGTCTTTTTTTTTTAATTATTATTTATTAAGGTGATCGCTGGTGTCAGCCAACTTAATAGCTGCATACATACTTTTATTTATATTTGATTGCCTTATATAAGATCATTGATTTTATTTCATAGGAACTACTTCTCTTACTTTATATAATTCTAGTATAGGATAATAATAATACTATTTATATTTATATTAACAATATTGATATTCATATCAATATTTATATTATTTATATTTATTCCCATATATAATATAATAATATTATATGTTATTAATATTAATATTTATTATTTATATTTTATATATATATAATTTAATAATATATAAATTATTAATAAGTTCTACGAAAATACTGAAATTACCGAATGGTGGCGAGTCTAGGGTTTCTTTTGCTACCAGTTCGAAGGATGAGGTTTTCATTGGCGATCATTTGGATGGGAAACCTCCTGCGAGGGGTGCCATCGATAAGAATTTCTAAGGTAGGTTGCAGTTGCAAGGAGAGGTGCGAGCTCCGTCGGGGGTCTCTGTCACCAACAAGATTTCTGCTCCACCACCAAAAGCTCCTCCCAGTGGTCAGGATCTCAAAGATGCGAGCCCTTCCCTCCATGATAACCCCCCTTTGTCCAATCATGGAATGGCTAATGTGGGTCTCGACCACAATAGGATGGAAGGAACGCCCACCGTAGGTTTTCAGTGATCAGACAAGGAGCGCAGTATAAGGTTAGATGCTCGGAAGGCAAAGTTTAAAACCTCTTTTTTGGAGGCAGCCAAGGATGGATATCACTCTCATCTAGATTACTCACGTATCCCTTTTTTAGGGTGGGGGACATCTGTAGTCAACTCCATAAGCTTGGATGCATCGAAGTCAGGACCCATTTCTCCCCAATCTTCAAAAATTTGCACAGCCAATAGGAGAATAATAGAGTGCTCTGCAAAACCCTTGTCTCTCGACTTTGATGATTCTCTGTCAAAGGAGATGTGGGAAAATAAAAAAAATTTCTCAGAAAATAGCTTAATTGGAAGATTCAATCGCTTTTGGCCCAGTTTAGCGGATCTTCACGATTGGATAATAAATTCTTGGCTTCCCCTTCTGGATGGAGGAGTAGAGATATACCCTAGCGCAAAGGGTTTTTTTATTGCAGTTTTCAAAGATAAGAAAGATAAAAGCACCATTCTGAATCATGTTTGGCAGTGGGAAGGAAATCTGCTGCAGGTAAAATCATGGCACCTTGAGTTTGACCTGTCTAAGGAATCATTTTCAGTTGTACCAATCTGGGTGCGGCTCCCAAATCTACCCCTACACTATTGGTTTGAATCATGCTTTGCAGCAATTGGGAACTCCCTGGGAAAATTTGTGTTTATAGATGAAAATTCAAGGAATTTTATCCATACAACTTATGCTAGGATCTTGGTGGAATTGGATGTTTCAAAGAGTCTTCCGGCTGAAATTACCTTGAGGGCCAATGGACAATGCTAGAAACAGCCATTGGATTACGAAAGTTTGATTTTCAGATGCAGAAGATGCTATCAAACGGGTCACATCGCTGCTGAGTGCCCAATCTTCAAAATGCAGACAAATCGAGTGGCTTCATGGTGGATGGATTCTTCCCCCAAGCATTATTCTATCTTGAACTCTCCCAAAGAGAGTCTTTCTCCAGCAAAATCAGATGTCAAGAAGTAATTTGCAGTAGTGGTGGAGGGAAGTTCTTCTGTGTCAAAGTCAGCCGAAAAGATTTCACAAGCAAGTGATCCAAATTTTGAGAAAAAGCCAAAAAGGTCTTTGAAACCTTTGGTTTCTGACTCTCCTTATCCAACTCCTATCCATTCCACAAGCTCTCCTATCTTGGCTGAGTGGAATCAAAAGCCAAAAGAGTCTCCCATTCCCTCAAATGGTGCGATCGGTGAAGGAATTTCAAAAGAGAATATTGGATCCCATGATCAAGGCTGGACAGAGGTCAAGAGGAGGAAGTACACCCCTCCTCATAAGATGCCTCTCAGGGGTTCTTTGACCTCCTTTGAGGACATTAGTCACTCTTAGCTTACACAATCAGAGGTTTCTGGTGAGTCCTCAGGGGATGGACTCAAGGATGGAAAAGGGACAGTGGTTCAAAAGATAAAGAAGAAGGATTTGGCAGCTTTATTAGATATTCGTGAGCACCTTTTGGCATGTCAATCCCATTTTTAGGTGAGATGAAGAGATACTATATTTGTAATCTCTGTTGGCACCCCTGCTAGAGGGCATGCTTTTCATTGTTATTTTGGTTCTTTTTAGTTTAGAGGGAGCGGTCCCCTTGACCGCAGCATTACGTATCAAAAAAATAAATATATAAATTATTAATATTTATATTCATCATTGTCATTTATGACTCTTGTCAATTAAAATAGACATATTATATTTTATATTTTAATTATATTAATTTATAATATATATGATTTATGTAATATTTAATTTATTATTTAAATAAATATATTGGTTTTATAATATTCAATATGAATTTTAATGTCATTCATATTTAATTATAAATTATCATTATAGGGACATGACAACCCTCCCCACTCAAGATTGCTTGTCCTCAAGCAACTATAGTTAGGTATCCTAGTTAATAACATTATATTGTATTAGGTTTCCTTTTATATAAAATAACATTGCACTCACCAATAATATAAAATAACCTCTATAAAATATAACAAATGAATATAGCTAATAAACTATAGTGTTATAAATAATATAGTGCCTTAAAATAATATTTTATAAATTAGGGTTTTACTTTCAACACTATATTTTATAAATAATTTATTTTATAACTATATTTTATTAAGGTTTATGTACACAATAAATACTTTGGGTTAGTTGTTTACGTATATTTTAATTTGTTTTTTCACCCATTTCACCCTGCCATAGGTTACCCATAGATGAAATATATTACTTTTTTTCACCCCGTAGGTTACCTATAGATGAAAATAACTTTGTGAAATATATTACTTATAAGAACTAAATAGAGATGTCTTACTATATATATATATATATATATATATATATATATATATATATATATATATATATATATATATATAAAGAGTTGTTTTGTTTTTAATTTTTTTGCCCTTATTTACTCATTATTTATTACATATTTGTAAGTAAATTTTAATTTTTTAATATTGCATCATAACATATTTAGTAGATTGTAATTTTTTAATGTTGCATCATAGATATATATTTTTTTTAAATATTTTAGCAATATATTAAACACCATTATCTACCAATTCATGAAATTCATACCTATGATTTTCATTGATTCTTTTTATTTATTTATTTTTATTTAACTATTATTCACAGGATGGCAGGATGATTGCTCTGATACCACTTGTAATGTCCCCTACTAGTAAGCCAAAAATTTTCTCAACCTTGCACACGATTTCAACTTATAAAAGAGAACATTAGTATTCAATTCTTCTTATCTAATCATATTATCTATAAAGGTATTTTAAATCAAATCATATGCTATCTTTCACAATATTCGTTTTACATATTTCATGATTCCAATTGGGAAAGATACACTTGGGTCTACATGTTTATCCTACCACTTGCCCAACGAGAGATGGTTTATAAAGGAGCAATCGAGGGGTCCATATTTTATTCTTTTGACAGGAGACCAACCCAAATCAAAGGCCCATCCCTTGTCCCGAAGAAGTACTGATGCAGCACAACTCAAACCCTCAAATGCCAAATATGCAACAAACTTAAATACTCATTTTATTGAATTCAAACTTGTAATAAGATTACATAAATCTGCAACATTACAAAAAAAACAAACTTATTACATTTGGCCTTCCATGGCTTCTCATACAAGAATCTCTCTCTTTCCTTATGTTCTCATCTTTTCATTTATTTTTTTCCATTCCCTCTTATCCACATATTTATTGCTCTCAAAACTCCTTTCCCCTCCTTTTTTCCTCCAGCTGAAAACCTCTATTTAAAGCCTTTAAAATCTGCATTCTAAAACTTGCAATAACATTCCAAAATTGGACAAGACTTTCAACTTTGGAAACTTTCTTTCTTCCAACATAGTCATTTCATTTAGAAAGTGAGGAGTTTCTTTAATGAATCTTGTTATAATTAGAATCCACCTCTTTCATTCTAAATATTTCTCTTAATGCAAGGCAATTACTATTTTATATTTGATTTTTCCATATTCTTGCCTCATCCAAAAAATTAAATATTAAAACTGAAGATTCTCTACCTCCACCCACATTGATATTTACAAATTAATTAAATACCTTAAATAATATATTTAGAATCTTCTCAAATAAATTTGCAGAAGAAATTTTTCCTTCATGACTTCAACACTATGCATCGTGATGTCTGAAAATTGACTTTTTCCATAACTTTTTATTGGAAGGTCCTTTTTGTATGAAAACTTACCTAGATGTGTAGAATGACATTCCTAATCTTTCCACCAAGCCATTTTTCTCCAGCATTAATTAAACTCCAAAAATTAATTTTCCCGTAAAACTGTCAGCGCAAACTTCTGGCATTAAAATCTCTTAAACAGTGAAAGATATGACTTCGATTCTTTTTGCGTATTTAGTGAAATGTCTTCAAGAATTTTTCTATCAATGTATTTTTGGCCAGCCTTTAAAAATCTTCAAAAACAATTATTTTCGTGAAAATTGCCTGAAGAAGCCTTAAAACTGCGAGAGAGTGAAAACTTGACATTTACAAATATAATTAAATATTTGGATTCCTGATATAGAGAGATTAGACCACCAAAAAAAACTAAAACACACACCAAAACTGAAAATTAAAATAAAATATTTTTGGTTGATGCAAGATTGCTTGTGGACCCAGATGCTCCTGCATCATGCACGCTGGGTAAGAAGTTTGTCAGCATAGGCTCACAAGATAGAGTTGAATAGTAGAACTATCCTTCCAAGTTGTAAACAACCTGCAGTGAACTCCATCACTGTAGTGGGTACATTAGAATCATTCTTCCTCCTCCTCTTCTAGCATCTACCTAGAATTTTGCATGTTCTCCTTTGTAGTTTATGTTCACCATATTTCTCTCCACTCATAGAATTTATTTCTCCATATTCCAACCTCCTCCAAATATTCTCTCCTCTCTTCTCTTCTTTGTATTGCATGACAACAACTGTCGTGCTCTGTTGCACCACATTTTCTTCATCTATAATCAAAGCATGCCATTCTTTTTAAACTACTTCAATCCATAATAGTATATCATTTTCATTATTTTCTACTGGAATCTCACTCTTCTTTACCTCTGCAACTACTTCTCTTCTCACATCTTCTTCCTCTTCAATAGCTACAATTTCTATGTCTTCAACAGGACCAACTGCTGCAATTTCTTTCACTACATCTTCCATGCCTTCAATGAGACATGTTGTTGCAACCTTTTCTTCTACTTCATCATTTGCATTCATCGCCATTAACTCTTTAGGTTCATCTAACAATTTTCCTTCCAATAGACTATTTATTTTTCTTATCTCTTCTTTCAATAGAGAGTCATCTTCATCTTCAACAATTGTCTCATTAAATATAGGACCCTCAAAGTCCCCCACCTCAGCTTCTGCTGCAATGTCTTTTATCTCATTATTTATGCCTTCCAACAGACATGTTCCTACTGCAAACTCATTTTTTTCTTCTTTTTCATTATCATCGAGGACTTCCACTTCTTTATCTTTATTTTCTTCCTTATCTAAAATAGGGTTTTCATCACCACCCTTCTTTGTTACAATCTCATCCATCAACATATCCATGCCTTTGAAAAGATATGTTTCAGTTGCAATCAAGTTCTTTTTCTCTTTCATGCCACTTTCATGACATTTTTTCTCACACCTTTTATCGTCAACATTTCTTCTATTCATTTCAGCTTTTAATGTATCCATTATATCCTAGAGTTTTATCAACTCTTCATTCAAACTATCCATAAACTTCCTTTCCCACTTTTCTATATATGAAATCTTTAGAGGTCTTTTCATGACCCATCTTGTCCTCTTCTTCAAAGATATTTTGTTCACACTCTCAATCTACAATTTCAATAAACACTTTAGAGCCAACACTCTCTGCAGTTACAGGTCCTCCCTACAACAAAACTCACTCATAACTATCCTCTACCCAACAAAGACTTTAGAAGATGCACATCTTCTAGACCTCTTCTACCTACTTTCTCTCAGTGAAAGAAGTCTGTACACCTTCTACCCAGATTTTATCTCTGTTAGAGGACAACGAACATATATCTCACAAAATTAATTTTCTCTGTAATTACAAAAAATTCTCATACTTCAACACATAGGAAAATAATTTACTTCACAAACTCCTCTCGGTCCTAGTGCATACTCTGCACACTCAAGATCAACTTGCTCTAATATCAAATGATGCAACACAACTCAAACTCTTAAATGCCAAATATGCAATAAACATAAATACTCATTTTATTGAATTCAAACTTGTAATAAGATTACATAAATCTGCAACATTACAAAAAAACAAACTTATTACATTTGGCCTTCCATGGCTTCTCATACAAGAATCTCTCTTTCCTTATGCTCTTAGCTTTTCATTTATTTTTTTCCATTCCCTCTCATCCACATATTTCTTGCTCTGAAAACTCCTTTTCCCTCCTTTTTTTCTCCAGCTAAAAACCTTTATTTAAAGCCTTTAAAATCTGCATTCTAAAACTTGCAATAACATTCCAAAATTGGACAAGACTTTCAACTTTGGAAACTTTCTTTCTTCCAACATAGTCATTTCATTTAGAAAGTGAGGATTTTCTTTAATGACTCTTGTTATAATTAGAATCCACCTCTTTCATTCTAAATATTTCTCTTAATGCAAGGCAATTACTATTTTATATTTGATTTTTCCATATTCTTGCCTCATCCGAAAAATTAAATATTAAAACTGAAGATTCTCTACCTCCACCCACATTGATATTTAAAAATTAATTAAATACCTTAAATAATATCTTTAGAATCTTCTCAAATAAATTTGGAGAAGAAATTTTCCCTTCATGACTTCAACACTATGCACCGGGATGTCTGAAAATTGATTTTTTTCATAACTTTTATTGGAAGCTCCTTTTTGCATGAAAACTTACCCAGATGTGTCGAATAACATTCCTAAGCTTCCCACCAAACCATTTTTCTCTAGCATTGATAAAACTCCAGAAATTAATTTTCCCGTAAAACCACCAGCATAAACTTCTCACATTAAAATCTCTTAAAAAGTGAAAGATATGACTTCAATTTTTTTGCATATTTAGTGAAATGTCTTCAAGAATATTCCCATCAAAGGATTTTTTCCCAGCCTTTAAAAATCTTCAAAAACAATTGTTTTCGTTAAAACTGCCTGATGAAGCCTTAAAACTACGACAGAGCGAAAACTTAAAATTTACAAATATAATTAAATATTTGGATTCCTGATATAGAGAGATGCCCAAGACCACCAAAATAAACCAAAACACACACCAAAACTAAAAATTAAAATAAATTTTTTTTGGTTGATGCAAGATCACTTGTGGACTCGGATGCTCCTGCATCAGGTACTCTAGACCAACACAAGACAAGGGCCTATCCATTACTTGATGGTTCTCTTGACCAACACAAGATAATGGGAATGTATCGGTCTTTAGCTGGATGGTACTCTTGACCAACTACGGCATCAACCATGATTATACCTCATTGCTCACCCATATCCCTTCATCTCGATCTATGGGTTTGGTTGATATGCCATGAACCTATACTCTCATCCCTTATCTTTCATGTTTAAGTAAAGTTCTTGTTAAGTCATCTTTACTATCTCACTGTTTCCCATTCACTAGGCATCATATCATTTTCATCAAATAAACATTCTTGTATTATGTGCATCTTTTATGATAAACATTCTTATTCTATATTAAACATTTATTCTATGATGTGCATATCTACTTTATAGCATTCTTATCCTATGCTAACATTTGCTTGTTCATATGTATATTCATTCTATCCCATACTTAATTAACATCTACATTTCATAATAACATCTTTTATATAAATTGAACAAGTTAAATATACATACTTACCTGCTGTAGCTTTACCTCGGATTCCTTACCTATTGTTGTGGGCTTCTTTCTATTTTCCAATGTTTTCCTTGCTTGATGGAATGACTAGTATAATTTTTTATTGTATTGATGCTGCTATTTATATATTTTATAATATATACTTCCACACACTTCCCATCATACACCCTTATGCCCTTTTATATATTTCCAAGGGTTTACCGTGGGTATTTAAAAGGATATACCCTTTCCAACGGTTGCAGCTTTAATAGTGTTTGTCTTTTTTTATTTATTATTTATTAAGGTGATCGCTGGTGTCAACCAACTTAATAGACGCATACATACTTTTATTTATATTTGATTGCCTTATATAAGATCATTGATTTTATTTCATAGGAACTACTTCTCTTACTTTATATAATTATAGTATAGGATAATAATAATATTATTTATATTTATATTAACAATATTGATATTCATGTGTTGGAATCACTGAATCAATCACTCTCTGCTCGCTATGGCTGTTTAGAGTTTTTTAGGGTTTTGCTTTGGCTACTTTCAGTGCCAATGGAGGTGGCTGCCTTGGGCAATGCCTCTGGGATTGTGATGGCAGATGCTCCATCTAACGGATGGAAACAAGCGGTAACAAGGGAACCAATGGGGTCTTCTAAATGCATGACGGGTCTGCCTATCAAGAAAGCTTCTGTAGACGGCACCGCTCTGGATATTCTGGATGGTCTGATTGAAGAAATCGTGGCAACCATGGATCTTGCTCTGGTAGGTAAATTCTTTTCCTTCCGTCCCAATATTGAGATGGTCTGAAAATGGGTTTCCTCTCAGTGGAGAATTAAGGGTAGTGTTTCGGTCATTGCTAAGGCAAGAGGTTTATTCCTTTTTAAATTCACCAGTAGGGAGGATATGATTGCTACTCTTGCTGGGGGACCCTGGCTTTATGGGTCACACTCGCTTGCTTTGTGCCAATGGAAACCTGGGTTTGACCCTAGCTCAGATCTCTATAAGTCAGCTCCTGTTTGGGTTCGATTACCTGGGTTTCCCTTGGAATTCTGGGATGAAATTTTTTTTTCTGCTATTGGTAACTCTTTTGGCCAGTTTGTTACTATGGACCATACTACCCGTACTCAATCCCACTGTGTTTTTGCTCATTTTTGTGTCAATGTGGAGATAAACCAAACCCTTCCTGCGTCCATTGAGTTAAACTCTAAATATGGGGTTTGGACTCAGCCAATCCTTTATGAAAATGCCACCACTTTCTGTCAAATATGCAAGAAGAAGGGCCATATAATGACTCAATGTAAAGCAAAGCAAACGGGTGGGAAGACTGACCCCCATAATGAGGTTGAGGACCACTCACAAATCGCTGTTACCCCTGACCATCAGGGAATGGGGGGTAATGCTGAAAATGTTTTCCAAGATGACCATACTGAACAGGCTAAGGACGAGAACAGTCAGTTGGCTGCGGGTAATAAGGATAATGCTCATCTAGAGGAGAATACTGAACCGATTCTGGACACAGGTTGTCAGAATGAGGTTTTAGACATCGTTAGTCATGCGGTCCGTCAGACTCCTAGTGGGTTTGAGGAGGGAGAAATTCAGGATCGATTGATTGATGGGGATGTTGAAGATGATAAAGCCCTTGATCCACAGGCTTTATCAACTGTTCCCTTAGGCGTTAATGATCTTGAGTCAACCAGGAACCATGTGCTGGAAATTGGTGATCATAATGCTGATCCTTCATTGACAGTTGAAATCGGCCCAAGTGGTAGTGGGAATGACCCAGAGGGCTGGATTACCCCTAAGAAGAAGACTCGTAAAGGTAAAAAGACTGTTGATGTTGGCACTAACTCCAAACAAAGGAGACCAACCCTACGGGAAACTCGGCAAAGAGAGATTGCCAAGGAAATTGCCAGTGGTAAGCAAAAAACACTGGAGGTCCCTTCCCTCAAACCTTCGAAATGAGGATTTTATCCTGGAATCTGAGGGGTTTCAATAGCCCCTCAAAATAGTTTGAGGTCAAAAACTGTGTTCTAGAAAATAAATTAGACATTTTGCTCCTGCAGGAGGTCAAGATGACTGAGGAAAACTTTAAGAAGATTGCTGATTACATATGGCCTAAGACCGAGTTTTGTATTAGTCCTGCTATTGGGGCTTTTGGCGGGATTGTTACAATGTGGAACAGTGTGAAAATTTAGGGTTCCTTTGTGGCTTTTGGCAAGCATTTCCTGGTTATCAATTTCTCCTTGCCCTCTCTCAACTAGTATTTAATCAATATTTATGCTCCTAATACTAGAGTTCAGAGACAATCTTTATGGATTGATTTGAGTAGTACCCTGACCAAGTCCCCGCGCTCCAGATGGATGTTGGCTGGTGACTTTAACACTCCTTTGTATCCCTCTGAGAAATATGGTGGGAACCTTGATTACTCTGACAACATGTTTGACTTCGCTGAGTTTATTAATGTTTGGGGATTGCTTGATGTGGAGCTACAAAATTAGATTTTTACCTGGTCCAACAAGAGACGTGGGGACCATATGATCTAGGTTAAATTAGACAAGGTCCTTATATCGAGTAACTGGGACAATTATCATAATATGCAATTGCAGGCTTTTCCTCGAACCATATCTGATCACTGCCCTATTTTCCTTCATTGGCATGATCAATGTCATTGGGGCCCTTTCCCTTTCTGATTTGAGGCTATGTGGATTAAGCATAAGGATTTGAGACAACTGGTGACCCAATGGTGGCAAATTCCTATCCAAGGTACTCCTATGTTCAGATTAGTTAAGAAGCTTCTGCATATCAAACAAGAGGTTCGTGGATGGAATAGATTTAGTTTTGGTCATGTGTTTTGGCAAAAGAAAACTTTAGCTGGACAACTTGAGGATATTCAGTAGCAGATTGCTCAAGGGGATGTTTCAGAAGATACTTCTAAGAAAGAACAAGATCTAATTTCAGATTGGAAGAATCTTATGTGCCATGAAGAGGTCTTTTGGAAGCAAAAATCTAGGGTTCAGTGGCTTAAGGAGGGAGATCGCAATACTGCTTTTTTTCATATTTCTGCCATGAAACATAGGAAGGCTAACTCCATCACAAAACTGTGCTTGGACAATGGTGATGTTATCACTGAGGACAACGAGATTGGGGAACAAGTTGTGTTATTTTTTCAGAACTTGTTGACGGAACAAGCCACTGGTGTTGATAATGATAGGGCTACTAATCAGTTTATTGACAAGATCCCCTATCTCATAACTGAGGAAGATAATCTAGAAATGCTGAGGCCTATTTCTGAGGAGGAGGTTCATGCTATTTTATTCTCTATGGGTCCTTTTAAAGCTCCGGGTCCGGATGGCTTCCCTCCTATCTTTTTTCAGGAATATTGGGATATTGTGGGGGCTGATCTCACTGCTGCGGTTCGTGATTTTTTCAAAACTGGTAAGCTTTTAAAGTAGCTCAATAACACGTTTATTGTCCTTGTCCCTAAAAAGCTGAAACCCACCAATCTTTCTGATTTCAGACCTATTAGCTTGTGTAATACTGTCTATAAGCTTTGCACCAAAGCCCTTGTCATGAGACTTCAACCTTTTCTTGATAAAATTATCTCTCCTTCTCAAAAAAGTTTTGTCCCAGGGCGTCAAATTTTGGATGCTGTGATCTCCACCCATGAAACTATTCATTCCATGGAGAAGAGCAGAATTCCTAGTATGGCCCTTAAGTTGGATATCTCTAAAGCCTATGATAAGGTCTCATGGGATTTTCTGTTTCAAGTTCTTAGAAAATTTGGGTTTAATGACAAAATTCATCTTCTCATCTGGATGACCGTCTCTTCTACCAAATTTTCTATCCTGGTTAATGGGATTCCTAGGGGTTTCTTCTCCTCCTTGCGCGGAATTCAACAGGGGGATCCCCTTTCTCCTTACTTGTTTATCATAATGGCTGAGGCTCTTGGGAGATACATTCAAGCTAACGTGGTCTCTAAGCATCTTGTGGGCATTAAACCTACTTCCTCCCTTGCCCCTATGTCTGTGCAGCAATTTGTTGATGATACCCTTCTTTTTGGCATCTCGTTGGTGCTTGAAGTTAGGAGATGGAAGAATATTTTAAACCTTTATGCCATAGCCTTTGGGCAAAACATCAATTTCCAAAAGAGTAATGTGTATTTTTTTAATACTCCCACTACTCTCTGTCAAAAAATCATCCATATTCTGAACTGTGCTGAAGATGTTCTTCCTGCTATCTATCTGGGTCTCCCCTTTACAGTTAAAGAAGTTTCTCAAAATTTCTGGAATAGCCTTTTGGAAAGAACTCAATGGAAGCTGATTGGTTGGAAGGGAAAAGTCCTCATAGTGCTGGTAAATTGCAGCTTCTTCGGACCTCCTTGCAAGGTATACCCACTTATTTCCTTTCTCTTTTCAAAATTCCTACTTCCTTTGCTGCCAAGCTGGAACAGATTCAAAGAAAATTTTTATGGACGGGAGCTGAAGATAAACAACGAATGTCCCTGGTCAGCTGGGACAAAGTGTGTCTTCCTAAATCCCATGGAGGTCTCAATATTTGAACCATACGTAATATGAATAAAGCCCTGCTCTCTAAAATCAATTTGAACCTGATTCATCATCATAAAGATTGGGGAGAAATCATGCAAGCTAAATATTTGCATGTCACTGACTGGTCTAACTTCCCTCAGCAAGAAGGTCTTCCTAAGGGATTGGTTATCTGGAACAAAATGTTGAAATCTAGAAGCCTGCTCACGCAAGGGATCAGATGGAAATTGGGTAGTGGTATGGATATCAAGTTTTAGACTGATATTTGGATAAAAGATAAGGCTCTCATCTCTCAGAGGGATCTGGGTGAGATTGCTGGCATTACTACTCAGTTTTTCAACGATAAGGTCAATGATTACATGTTAAACAATAATGGTCACAGGAGCTGGAGAAATTTGTTGGATTGCTGTCCTCATCGCCCTGATCTTGCCTCTAAAGCCCAGATGGTTCAAAAGTTGATTCAGGAAGTTAGAATTCCTCTCTTCCCTCGTGAAGATGGGCAATTTTGGTGGCCGGATAAGAATGGCCGATTCTCTGTTAAGTTTGCCTATCACTTATTGGTCCCTGAGGTTCATAGAAAGGAGATATGGAGAAAAGTGTGGAACCACAAACTGGTCCCAAAAATTAACATGTTCTGGTGGGCCTCTGTTCATAACAAAATTCTAACCCAAGATAATTTGTAGAAGAGATGTTTTACTTTGGTCAACAGATGATGTCTGTGCTGTGAAAAGGAGGAAACGGTTTCTCATTTATTCTTCCACTGTGACTTTGCTAGGGAAATCTGGAACCTAATCCTCAGCAATTTTGGTATTTAGTGGGCTTGCAATTCTGATATCCAGGAAGTTATTAACAGTTGGTATCCTCCCTTTTCCCATCCCTGGCTTGTTGAGTTATGGAATCAAACTCTGCCGTGCTTGAGCTAGACTTTGTGGAAAGAGCGCAACCATCAAATTTTTAGGGATACTGCTTGAGATGTCTCCCAGGTCTCTCATACTTTCATTAAGACTCTCCTGGAGAGTGTCACTATGGCCCATATCCGTACTGCAGAGAAACCTCTAACCTAGGAGGAAGAACAAATTGCGGCAAACTGGAAGATTCTCAATCATATTCCTACTTATAACAATACCAAATTATTGCAGAGGCTGAACACTAGATGGAGGCCTCCGATCTCTAACTGGATGAAACTCAACTTTGATGGGGCTTCTAAGCTAGATGGTTCAGCTAGTGGGGGAGAGATCATCAGAGATGATAAAGGGTGGATGTTTGCTATATATGCTGGAGGTCTGGGCTGTCACAGCAATAACTATGCTGAGGCTATGGCTCTTCTTTGGGGGATTAAATTGGCCATATCCCTTGGTATTAGGAATTTGGATATCCAGGGAGATTCTAAAATGGTCATTGATGTCGTTACCAATGTGTCGAATGTTGGCATTTAGTTGAAAGACATTATTAGGGATATACAGATTCTCTTATAGAGGATTACTAATGTGCATATCTCACATATTTACCGTGAGGGCAATGGAGTTGTAGACGCCTGTGCTGAACATGGACAACGATATTCAAATTGGAGGGTTTGGTGCCAATTTGCTCATCTTCCTTTAAATCTTAAGACTCTCATTCTTAAGGACGTGGCCAGGTCTTGATGCATCAGATGTGTTCGAAAGACAGCTCATACTGTCAGTTCCTTGGGAGGGGGCTGACGTGTCTTTTGAAGTACAAGTCCTCTTGTACCTTCTCTACTGTCAACTCCGCTCCATTCTCTCATAAGGTGAGCGGACAGCCGGATCATCATGGTGTGTGCCGAGTAATTATGGTTAAGCATGGGGTTGGCATTTGCAAGGCCTCCCATATTTATGAGATTGTGTGCAATGTTATTTTATTAGCCTTGTTCATGATTAGTAATTCTCCTATAAAGACGACTAAGGAGACTTGGGGTTTTTGTGGCATGTGCTATAATTCTGCCATGGGAGGAGATAGAATTAGAACTGAACCCGTCTCATGCTGTGAATTCAAGGACAATTTGGTGGTTTGGCATTACTGCAAAGAGGGTGGGATTAGTCCCTATTTGGAGAGGCTTAATGGGTATAATGAAGCTATTTCTGAACAATTTGTGCAGTCTTGGCAGAACAAATGGGTTTCGGTGGGTGGAATCAGCTTTGAAGTTTCTGAACGCATGATCGCTATGGCCATTGGTATGTCTACTCAGGGCTTGAAGCTACAGAGGAAAACTAAAATTGCGGACCTCTCCAGTCAGAAGCTCTTCCTCGGTGATGGTGAAGAATTAGTCCCTTACCAGGGTGGTTTTGATACAGCCAAGTTGCCTGAGCCATGGGACGCTATGTGTTTTCTCCTCATGAAGTATTTCACCCTGGAGGGGTGCTTCACTAGGTTTTATAACTATCATCTTCCCCTTTTAAATCATTTCCATCGCAATGCTCAAATTAGTTTTCTATTTTATCTACTTTCTTCCCTTGAGCATTCCGTCCTTAGGGTTAGGGTGAAACTAGCTAAAAACCCTACTAAGAAGCCTATCCCTCTTCATCAGGGTGTTATTCTCTGTCTGTATAATCACCATCTTGCCCTCGAACCCTCTAAGTCCATTCAAACTAATAGTGGGGAAGGGGAGCCTTCCTCTAACCCTAAGGATATTCTTGATGTTGATGAACCCGGGCCCTCCCCTGTTCCTATCAAGACAAAAGAAGTTTCCTTTTGCACTCCTAAGGAAATTCCTGTTGATCCTCCAGGCCCTACTACCACTATGAAGGGTAAAAAGTGGAAGGTTGCTGGTGAAATAAGCACTGGGAAGGTAGTCGTTGGGACCCCTAAAACTCTTGGTAGGACCTCGGTGGGCCAGAGAAGTCATTCTTCTGTGAAGGTTTGTAGGGAGGGGCTTTCCTCTGGAGTTAGGCGGTCAGGGCGTATTGCTGGCAAACTGGCTCCTCAAGCAAAGCTTATTGACTATTCTGAGAGCGGTTCGGATGAATCCACCCGGAGGGAGGACGACAGGGATATGGAGATTCAGGACATATCTGGTGATGATGAAGACAAGCAGGAGACTCATGATACGGGGGCTACTACTGAGGATGTTGCTGACTCTGCTAGAAATGCTGACAAAGCGGGTGAAATGTTCGTGGAAGAGGCTGAGGATGGTATGGAGACTGATGATGGTCTAGGGGCTGAACTTGCGAGCCTGCGTGTTCGCCTTGTGAAGCTGAAACATAACCTTTCCATTGTGCTCAGGACCTCTATTCTCCTCAACCTCTCTATTATGAAGAATCTGGGGGTAAATGGCAATGCTGACAATGACGATCTAGCTAAGAAAGTGGATGATATTATTAACTCTATGGTCTAGTAAGGAGAGATGTTGCCTCCTTAGTTTTTGTTGTTATACTGCTGATACTCTGTTACTCTATTTTTATGACATTAGTTTTTAGCGGCTGGTTTTGCTGGTTATGCTGGAAATCTGTAATTGATGTATCTGTTGTTTCTGGTTTAAGGCACTGTTGATGCTTGCTGCCTTCAGGCCTCTCTATTTTTTGTAAGGGTTCGGCCCCTTGTTTAGCTGCCTTATATTATAAAAAATAATGTTGATATTCATATTATTTATATTTATTCCCATATATAATATAATAATATTATATGTTATTAATATTAATATTTATTATTTATATTATATATATAATTTAATAATATATAAATGATTAATATTTATATTCATCATTGTCATTTATGACTCTTGTCAATTAAAATAGATATATTATATTTTATATTTTAATTATATTAATTTATAATATCGATTTAGGATATATATGATTTATGTAATATTTAATTTATTATTTAAATAAATATATTGGTTTTATAATATTCAATATGAATTTTAATGTCATTCATATTTAATTATAAATTATCGTTATAGGGACATGACAAATTCACACACATTATGGAAAATGAGTGCTTAAGAATGAGATAACAAGTGTACAAGGTGATCTTTCATAGGTAATGTTCACATGAATAGTAAATGAATGAGATTTAATGGGGATAAAGAGACTTTCTTTCACTTTATTTATAGGGTGATCCCATAATAGTGTGTCCCACTTTTTGGCCAAAGTAGGACATTGAAATCAACATTTTTAACCAAATTTTCACTTTCTGTCACTTATAGGAACTAAACCATTCAGAATTTGAAGATGATATGAACTAGCTGTACTACTAGAAATGTGGTTAGATCAATAATCAAGCAAATCAGCTAAATACAGTGATATAAACTACAAATCTATGTACTCAATAAAGCAAGATAAACTATGAATGCAAATATAAAATATTAACAATCAAACCAAAAGCTCTATTGTGCTTCTCGTGGTCCTCATGATTGGATTTGCTCTCAGAAACGCATAACGTAACAGCTTGGATGATAGAGTGCTTTGAGTGCTTGGATGAATAGATCAAGTGATTGAAAATGTGACAAGAATTTGAAAGTCAAAATGGCAGCATAAGTTTGCAATTCAAGAGTGATATAAAATGGCTTAGGTTGCACATGTTTATAAAGTTTTCTTCAAAAATAATGAATGGTCAAGATTAAAAGGAACTCAAAAATGATCAACAACCGAAAACAAATGAAACAACAAGCTGAGAGAGATTCAATGGATTTGATTGAGTTAACTGAAGAGCTGATTTTGAAAATTAAGGAGATTGACATGAGATAACAAAGTTAAGTTCAAATTAGAAAGATTTAATTTTGAGTTCCATTCGAAAATTGTGGAGATAGATTTTAGAACTCAAAGTCAAATTTGGAGAGGTGGAGAATAAAAAAGACATGTGTTGAAATAATAATATTTTATTATTATTATTTCTCATTCAAATACATGTGAGAAATAAAATAGAAATTTAAAGAAAATAAAATAGGATATTGGAATTAATTTCAAAAAGCAACATGAAGATTTGAACAAATTTGAGATATTTAATTTGATTTCACTTGAGAGGATTAAATAAATTTTTGATTTATTTAATTTGACTTGAGAGTGGGATAATTAAATAATTTTTATTATTTAATTATGATTAAATGTTATTTATTTAATTATTAGAATGATAGAGAAAATAAATAATTATTATTTATTTGATGAGGGATGAAATAGAGATAAATAATTAAATAGAATTTAATTATTCTTTTAGAAGAAATAGTTTAATAATTAAATAATCAATATTATTTAATTAATTCTAGAAAGAAGATAAATTATTGGATTAGAGGAATAATTATATATAATTAAATAATTAATATTATTTAATTATTTTAGAAGAAATAGAAGAATAATTAGGCTTAATTAAATAATTAATAACATTTAATTATTTAATCAAATAAGAGAGATAAGGTGAAATATAGAAGACACGATCGAAAGGGCAAAATAACAGTTTTTTGTTATTTTTGGGTGTCTACATTTGCCCCTCTTTGATATAATGCCATGACCATGTGGCATTGTATCAAAGAACAATGAAGAAAAAGATGGAAGAAAAAGTTGGAAGAATGCCCCGGTGATGATGCCCCCTCGAAAGGTTGACTTGGAGGACACAAGACAAACTTTTGAAAAGAAGGGATGTTATTTTCAAAGCAAAGAATAGGATGAAAAGATTGAGACAATAAAAATGAATAAGATTTAGATGATGATTTTGCACTCATGATATTTCCTTCATAGAATAGAATAAATCCATCTAGGATACTTTTGTTATGCTTGATTTTTTATCATAGAGCGATTACATACACACATACGCAGACACTCATGTCCCCATTCCTCACTCTCCTTCATACATATCATGGTGTAGAGATTGTCAAGCTTCCTCAGAATGTGACATAAAACAAAATAAGATAAAGATAAAAAGACAAAATAAAGATAAGATAAAGAGATAAAATCACCTAAGGTACAAGATAAGGTAAAAGATAAGAATGACAAAATGATAAAAGATAAAAACACTAAAAACTCAAGATATGAGATAAGATAAAGGATATAATAGGAAAAAAAATAATGATAAATGATAAATGATAAAGATAAAAGAATATAATCATGTCAAAAATATGATTTGATGCATATAGACAACATTCATCAACATTCCTTAGTGGCATCCTGACTAACACACGCATGCCACTAAAAGAAAGAAAGCACAAATAGCCCCAAAAAGTTTCCAAATAAAATAAGTTAAAAATGCCACAATGCCATTTGCCAATTTTTTTAAGCTCAAGATTTGGATAAAGATGATAGCTTGATATAGGAAAGATATATCTTATTAAGGCATCATGATTCTGATATTAGAATTTGGAATTTTGAAAGATTTTGGCTTTTAGAAAAAGTTAGAAGATTAAATTAGGTTACAAGGATTTGTTTCTAAGGTCAAGGCTTCTTGCTTATTAGGATGTTTGTGTTTGAAAGTTAGGATATTGGCTTTAAAATGTTTTTAAATTTATTCAAGGATCCATATGCATAACCATATACTAAGGACATGCTCATAAAAAGGTAATATTAGAGATACAATGATACACCAAATGGATGAGGGAAACATAGATGCCAAGGTACAAGACACAAGGTAGAATATTGCACATCAACCATTTTTATGTTTCCAAGGTTTAAGCATAGAATTTCTTTGATATGGGTCATTCCAACAATAAGTCGCCCATGGACTTGTGAAGGTAGTCTTATGTTGATCTTCAATAGCAATTTTGATTTGGTTGTAACCAAAAAATCCATCCATCAAAGAGAGCATTTCATGGCCAGCTGTTAGGTCCACAATAATATCTATATTAGGGAGGGGAAAATCGTCCTTAGGACATGCCTTGTTCAAATCTCTAAAATCTATACAAACTTTGATGCCCCCATCGGGCTTGGTGACTAGAACCAAATTGGAGACCCACTCAAGATAATCAATAGTCCTAATGAACCCCACATCCAATAGTTTTTGAAGTTCTGCTTTAACCAAAAGAGCTATTTGGGGATGCATCTTATGAAGCTTTTGTTTTACTAGTTTTACATTAGGCATAACTGTCAAATGATGCACCACTAAGGTAGGATCAAGACCTGGCATATTTGAATAGGACCATGCAAAATTGATCTTTCTTCCCTCAAAGAAAGTTTTAAATTCTTGTTTTTCTTGTGGAGTTAAGGATGCTGCAAAGAAGGTGACTTTAGGATCCTCTTGGGTACCTAAATTGATTGCTTGAGATTCTTCTACCAAGATAGGAGATCTTTCTGGATATTGAGCCATAGTTGGAAGTCCTACATTTTCTTCTTCCTTAGCATAGGATTCCATATTATAAATTGTGCTTTTATCCTCTTCCCCAAAATAAGCCTTGGCATCCAATTCTATAGAAAAATCCGCTTTATGATCACCTAAGGGAATTCCATCCCTAAGACCCATAAATTTTGCAATTGCTTCATCATTTTGAAAAAGATCCAAAGAGGGTGGTCCTTGTTGGTCCCAATCAATGAGTTGAGGATATATGAGGTCAACACAATGAGCTTGAGAAGTGGATGGCATTGGTGTGATGGTGCAAATGGACATGTCTTGGAAAATATTCTTTAGATCAAAGGAAGAGTCTTCTTGAATGGCTATATTAAGGTTTTTGGACAAAGGGGGAGGTTCAACTTCATCAAGAGTATATGTGGAATTGAGGGGCACATTCATAGAAGATCCATACCCTAACCCTCCATGATTACCTCTAGGAATTTGAATGATAGGCTCAATGATACCTTGGCTTTGACTACCAAGACCACCTTCTCCTCTATAACCCATGTTTTTAATGATATTAAGACCTTTTGGATAATTCTCAAGGTTCAACTTAGGAGTCTTGATTTCTTCTTTCTCTTTATATAGCCATGATGATACATCTTCAATGTCTTCTTTCTCTAACTTACCCCAATAGATAAATTTAGGGAGCCATTGCTTGGCAATGACCTTTAATAGACCCTCCTTAGGTTTTCCATAATATTTAGGTGTGAGAGGAAGTTGACTTACACAAAAAGAATGTTGCATTTTATATTCTCCATAACCATTGTCATGAATTTGGACCTTGATCTCAGATATTGATGGATTTGAAGTGGATGACGATGAGGCTAAGGTGGATGGGTCTACATAAGATGAGGATGGAGAGGCTTCATGGTTAATGGTAATATGATGATTTTCTTGGTATTTTTCAGATAAGTTTTGACAATATTGAAAGGGTTGAGGATCTCCATAGATGGTAATTTCTTTGCCATCATGGGGGAATTTTATGCATTGGTGGAAAGTTGATGGGACAGCTTGCATAGCATGAATCCATGGGCGACCAAGAAGGATGTTGTAGGGTAGATCAAGGTCCAAAACTTGACACAAAGTTGTGATTAATATACGGCCCACTTGAATAGACAATTCAGCCATTCCATTTGATTCTCTCTCAGCATCATCATAACCCTTAATGGTTATTTTCTTTGAGGGATCTATTACTCCATCTAAATATCCCAACTTCTTGACCAAACTTAAGGTACAAATGTTTAAACCAGCTCCCCCATCAATCATGACTCTTTTAACTGTATGCTTATGAATAAGAACTTCCAAGTACAAAGCCTCAATATGTTTGGGGCTAAGAGGTGGAAAGTCCTCTTTAGAAAACACAAGTTGATGTGTAGAGGTAATATTACCGACTATGGCTTGAAACTCATTAGCATCTATGTTGGAAGACACATTTGATTCTTGGAGAATTTTATCAAGGATTGCACGATGGGTTGGGGATATTTTCAAAAGTTCAAGGATAGAAATTTGAGCTGGGGTTTTATTCAAATGATCTTCAATGTTATAATTGGATGAAGGTCTAGATGAAGTAAGAGGTCCCTAAATAGTGACCTTACTTCTTCGGGTAGTTGCATGACAATCAATTATTGGATTTTTGATGGTCAATGTAGAAACATGGTTGTTTAATTGTCTTAAATGGGCTACATCATAATTATGGCCTACTTTGGTATAGTTGGCATCTCTAGAAGAATTACCTTGGTTATTTCCAAATCCTTTTCCATGGTTAGGCTCATTAAAAAAATTTAAATCTGCATTGGTGGTATGAGTTATTTTCAACCGTTACATCACCACGATCAATGAGGTCTTGGATTATGTGTTTAAGCCTCATACAACTAGAAGTTTTCTAACCCTTGGTCCTATGAAAATCACAAAATTCATTGTCATTGTACCAAGGCAGTTTTACTTGGGGTTCAACATTTTGAGATTTAGGGAGATCAATTAATTTAGATTTGACCAACTTTTGCAATGCCACCTCAATAGGTTCCCCTAGGGGTGTGAACTTCCTTTTCGAGGGAAAAAGTGATCTATAAGGACGTTCATTACCTTGAGAGTTGGTTGACAATGTTGTATGTGATGAAGATGGGGCTGTTTGAATAGCCCTTGTATCAACCACTCCATCATGTACAACATTTCAATTTTTAAACCATAATTTAGATTGATCATTATTATTATTAGAGGATTTTCCTTTATCTTCCTTATAGATTTTAACAAGACCTTTCTCTATCAATGCTCTTTCAATGGTCATACCCCTCTCTATGAGTTCAGAAAAGCTATTAGGACCTTGAACTTGAACATGGAAGCTCATTTCTTGATTTAGATTTTGAGTAAAGATGTTGACCAATTGTTTTTCGGGAATTGACTAAGGAATTTTACTTGCCAAATTCCTCCACCTTTGTAAAAACGAAGCAAAAGATTCACCATTCTTTTGCTTTGTATTATACAAATCAGTCATTGAGGTTTCATGTTCAATGTATAGGAGAAATGTTGGATAAATTTCTTAGCCAATTCTTGAAAACTTTTGATCCCTTGAGGCAAGTGAGAAAACCATTCTATTGCTTGGCCCCCTAGACTTCTAGGAAATAAGCACATGAGATAAGTTTCATTATAGGATACTTCCGTGCAAGCTAAATAGAATTCTCTCACATGTTCTCTAGGATCACCTTTAGTTAAAGTTCTTAGGGAATGGAATCATGTTAAGGGATCTATCAAATGGGTAGGGACAAATGTCCTCTAAAGTATAACTCTTCTTGGTACTTCCCATTTGAAGGTCCACCATTTGTTTTTGCAACTCTTGAAATTATTGCTTTATTATCATTACTTCATCAATTTGGGGATTTGGATTAGAATTTGAATTTTGGTTGAAAAGGTTATTATTAGACATTAAATTTGGCCCTTGGGGAATAAAGGATGAGGTTTGAACTTGGGTTTGAGGGATATGGGTAGAGGTATTGAAAAAAGGATTTTGGGTACCATAGTGTGTTGGAAGGATGCTTGAGGTAGGAACATGAGTTTGTTGAGGCATGTACAAGTTTTGAATGGTGGGTGGGTTTGGGGTAAACATGGAATTCAAAGGTTGAGATATAGGCATGGACAAATTAGGAATGGTAGGTGAACTTGGGATAAATATGGGATTGGAAGGTTGAGGCATAGTCATAGATTCCATTCTTGGGACACTTCGGGAAATGCTAGGGGTTAAATAGTCTACGGTGGGATAGATTTGGCTAATTATGGGATCCCCATCCCCAAGTGGCCTTAATTCTTCTTGAGAGGGAATTCTAGCCCCTTGTTTTAGCAACATTTCCATATAGTAATTAGGGTGTCTAGCCATCAATATTTCAATGATCTTAGTGCCCCTTGGATCAGCTTCAAATTTTTCTATTTCCCTAGAAGTAGGCATTTCATCTAGGTCTTCCACAAGGACTTGTTCCAAGGGCAAGGGTGATGTCATAGATGACATGCCATATTCTTGAGAATTAGTGTTTGTAGTTGAAACATAAGAGGTTCCTGAAACATTGATGGAAATTCTTCTAGGATCCATTTCTTCTAGTTTAGAGCGTGCTCCTGTATTAACCATATATTATTGTTAAATGATATCAAATTTAGATATGTTTCAAAAATCAAAGTTGAGACCCTTAGGGTTAATCTAAACCAAGGAAGTCAAAGGTATGCTAGATCTCCACTGAAATAAGATATGATAATGATATGATAGTTTTTCTCAAGATATGATAAGGTTCACTTGTACTAGACTTATGAGTCCAAGCAAACTGATATGCTACAACTATGATCTCGATATGATAACTTGCTCAAGATATGATAACGTTCACTGGGACTAGACTTATGAGTCCAAGCAAACTGATATGCAACAACTATGATACTGATATGATAACTTTCTCAAGATATGTTATGATATGATGGAGAGATCTAGAGCTCTTTGATATGTTCCTAATATAAATAAGTTGATAGGTTCAAGTTGATTTTGATAGTTCACCAAGATTTTGATAAGCTCAACAATTGGATATATGATAAGGATAAGGGCAACAATCTATCACTTTTCAAAATGTGTCCTATGCAGATCCCTTGATTTCTATAGGTAATTGGTTTGCTTTTAAGGGTGACGAAAGTTGATTAGGGAATATTTGAATTAGGGTAAGGCTGATTAGGGTTTGTTTGAATTAGTTAAAGGATGACTAAGTTTAGGATAGGTGTGGCAAAGGAATTATGTCACAAACTGATAAATGAACCCACCCTGAAATGAAAAATGTAAAAAGGGTTTGAACAAGTTTTTGATTGAAACTAGTTTATGTTTTGACTAAGAACTTGATTTGACTTCTAAGTTTGAAATGAAATACATATGCGAAAAGTAAACAATCAAAAATAGACAGTTACAAACACTTGATATAGATCTAATTTCAATACTTATCTTGCAAACACGAAAGACACAACAACAATCCTACAGAGTAAAGGGTAGATAGGTTGGATGGCTTAGCTAGGATAAAATAGGTGCACTAATGAAAGTGTCCTCTATATACCTCAAGGGTACATTGAGGCCCAAATCCGTAGATGAATAAGGATACCGTCACAATAACCGAGAGGAGAGGGTAACCCACCCTCCTCTATCACTTCCCCAAGGTATAAAGTTCTTGGGGGCTTAGTTATGATGATAATATGCCAAATCCAAGAGAGGTGTCTTTCGATTCACCTCCCGCTATTTATACTCCATCGGAACATGAGAGTTAAGGTCATCCCTAGAGTGATCACTTCTCTAGGTAGGCCTTCCTAATAGGTTACAAAGGGAAAATAAACACTGTGTTTGATCCTCAAAATTGTGTGACCATGCAAGAGGAGATCAAAGACATGATTATTTTCCAAAACACATTTGTTTTAACCATTTAAGATTGTGAAGGTTACTTTTTTATCACACACAATAAACAATGATTTGTTTTAAAACCCAAAAGAAAATGTGAAGAAACTGTGTAGAGGAAGATGTAAGATAGTGTTTTTGATCCTCAAGATCGTGCTAAGAATGCAAGAGGAGAGCATACACACTGATCTTTGACGGCCAACAGCTCATGCACCAAATAGTTGTTTGTTTTAAAACCCAAAAGAAATGTTATACAATCAACCTAGTAAACTAGAGAGAGAGTTTGGAAGGAGTGCACCTTTGTTTTCTCCTTTATTTCCCGCAAATAGATTTGGTTTTTTTTTTATGTAGAGTGAGTGATGCAAAAAGCATTCCTTGCACACAGATAGACAACAAAGCAACACAAAAAAAATACAAAGATACTAACAAGATAATAAAGCGTAAATATACTTGTTAGAGGATTAGAAGGCAAAAAAAAATGCTTATGTTACACAAAAATGAACTAATTAAGATAAAAGTTGAAATTAAGTGATTTTTTTTTTAACTAGATGAGAAATTAAGCTAAAAAAAACTAAATTAAAGATTAAAAAGAGATTAAAATTTAAAAATAAATTAAAATCTAAGACAAAAAGCTAAATTAATAGTTAATGAAAAGCTAATTTAAAAGTAATAAAGAAAGTAAAATCTAAATTTAGAAAACTATTTATTAGACTAAAAAACCTAAAGTTGGATTGAAATTTAAAATGTAAGAGGATTTAAGGCTTACGTGAGATCTTAAAAAAAAAGAACTTAAAATCTAATTTATGATTAAGCGTTTACCTTTCACGTTTAGACAGAAATCTGCAACTGTCATGTTTGAAGCTGGAGTTGCTAAAAAAGGTTGTAGAAACTTTTAAACTTCTAAAATGGATGTTTGATCGCAGATTATACACAAAATGGATTTGTTGACAAGGCTTTTGAGACAGTCATGTTGAAGATAAAATGCAGCTAAACGAAAAACTAAAATAGATAAAGAATCAAACACACAAAGATAAAAATCAGAGACACGAATTTAACGTGGTTCACCATCAAAATGGCTACATCCACCAAGGAAAGCAAGACACATTATTTCATTAATCAATCCAATTACATACGTCTTCATCTCTACCAAAGAGAGAATAAGAAGGGAATATATCAACTCTTCAGGCAAGTGAAGAGACATGGGAAGAGGAAGACGAAAGGGCAGTGACGGTTGGGCTTCATTGTGAAAAATCTATTGCAGCTACTGATTATTAATTTCCTATCTTATAAGATTATTTGGCTGCCGAAAAATTAAATAATTTACAGCAAATATTAAATAATAATACCGCTGCAATTCCACGGAAAAATCACGGAAATAGAAAAATAAAATCAACACAATGTTTTGAACAAATTGTCCCTGGAAAAACCCCGAAGGGAAAACCAGTCAGCAGATATGAATTTTATTCAACTACAGAAAATCAAGAGATACAAAATTGCTTGCCTCTTACTGGCAGAGCTCTGGAAATTTCTTTCCTGTAAATTCCCTTCCCTCAATTGTTCCTGCTGAAATTGCTCAGGCAATATTTTCCTTCTCCGGCAATTCCACTGCTCTCCAACGCTATCACTGCGCCCTTTGCTTTCACTGCAAATCAATTTGCTATCACCGCAAATTTATTTATTTGCTATCGCTGCAAATACTTCTCGGATCTGTTGTTTTCTAAATGCCTATTGATCCTCTTTTATAATCCCCTCATTGGAAACCAATGGCCATGATTTAATTTTAATCAATGGCTAGGATTAATTAGACTCTAAACCCTAATATCTAGAAGTCTCTCGAGAAATCAATTATCTAGGTATGGAGATAATTATTTCAGCTGTGTTTCCAGCCTCGTAATCTCCACCCGAGACTAGAACACCTGTCCAAGCTACACAAAAATTAACACTCCCTCTTAGCGAGGAAGGTGTTCTGCATAACACCCAACTTACCTCTGAAGAAGATGAATTTTGCCTTCCCCAATGCCTTTGTCAAAATGTCTGCTACCTGCTGATCTGTAGGTATATACTGTAGCTGAACAACCCTCCGCTGTACACAATCCCTGATGAAATGATATCTGATGTCTATATGTTTAGACCTATCATGAAACACTGGATTCTCAGATAATCTGATGCAACTCTGATTATCACAGTGTATCACTGTAGTCTCAACCCTCTGACCAAACAAGGCTACTAGCAACTTCCGAAGCCATATAGCCTCACACGTTGCCATGCTAGCTGCTATGTATTCTGCTTCTGTAGAACTCAGAGCCACGGACTTTTGCTTCCTGTTGTACCAAGAGACAACTCCTGATCCCAAACTAAAGTAGCACCCTGAAGTGCTTTTCCTGTCCACCGCACTACCTGCCCAATCTGCATCAGTATAGCCTATCAACTTGATACCATCACCTCGAGCATATCTGATCCCATACTCGATTGTACCACGCAAATACCGCAACACATGCTTTGCCGCTATCCAATGCACTCTCTTCGGCTCAACCATGAACTGACTAAGAGAGTTTACTGCAAAGGATATATCTGGCCTAGTGTTGACCAAATACATGAGAGATCCAATCAACATCCTGTATAAGGTGGGGTCTACATCCTTTTCCTTGGATGTGTCTACCTTCTTCCAATTCATGATCATAGGTGTAGACATGGCTCTGCAATCTTGCATCTCAAACCTCTTCAAGATTTCAATGCAGTATTTCCCTTGTCCAAGGAAAATCTCTCCATCTGTCTGCCACACTTCCATGCCTAGAAAGTAGTGCATAAGCCCTAAATCCTTCATCTCGAACTCTGCTGCAAGGTCCCTCTTGCACTCCTCTATAAGCCCCAGTGAACCTGTTAAAAACAAGTTGTCCACATATAGAACAAGAATGAGAATTTCACCCCAAACCACTAAGTAGTAGAGGTTAGCATCTGCCTCACTCTTCACAAAGCCTATTCCCTGCAAGTATCTATCAATGCGCTCATACCACGCCCTGGGAGCCTGCTTGAGTCCATACAAAGCTTTCTTCAATCTGCACACGTGGGTTTCGCTGCTGTGTGCTACAAAGCCCTCTGGTTGTTCTATGTATACCTCTTCTAACAATTCACCATTAAGAAATGCCGTCTTGACATCCATTTGATGGATCTGCCATCCCATATGCGCTGCAAGTGAGATTACGGCTCGTATAGAAGTATACCTGGCCACTGGAGCGAATGTCTCCTCATAGTCTATTCCCTCCTTTTGAGAGAACCCCTTGGCCACGAACCTTGCCTTGTATTTTTCGATGCTACCATCTGCACCATGCTTAATCTTATAGATCCAACGTGATCCAACCACTGCCCTATCTGTCGGTCTAGGCACAACCTCCCACACATCATTCTGCATTATTGAGGTATATTCCTCAACCATCGCATCTTGCCACACCTGTTGCTGTGCAGCCTCTTGATAGCTAGAAGGCTCACTATCTACCAACTGACTAACCAATGCCACATAGTCATTATACCTAGCTGGTTGTTTCCGCTGTCTATTACTCGTCCTAGGAGCTCCCACAAACTCCTGAGTATCCTTATGTGTCTGTTGAACCTCACGGTTCCTCCTGTCAACTATAGAGGATGAAATATCAAACTCCATATCTTCTTGATGCATCTCTTGGATTTGTTGTATCTGTTGCTCCATACTCTGCGAACTCTCAGCACCTGAGCCTGTGCTTGTACTAGTAACTGTACTCGTGCTTCGCTGCCCCTGTTCTGGTTGAACAATCCTTGGAGCTTCTGTTGGTTGCTCATTCTGATCATCTGCTGGCAAATCTCTGGACCTCCTATATGCCTTGTCCTCCATGAATTTGACATCACGCCTGACTATAATCCTCTTGGTCCCTGGAATAAATATCCGATATGCCTTTGAGGTCTCGCTGTACCCCACAAAGTACCCTCTCTCTGCAGTCTGATCTAACTTGGAACGTGTAGCCCCTGGAATGTGACAAAATGCCAAACTCCCAAATATCCTGAAGTGACTAACATCTGGCTTCTTCCCTGAGAATGCCTCCTCTGGTGTCATCTTGCCCAATACCTTATGTGGAACCCTGTTCTGTATGTATACTGCTGTACTGCATGCCTCTGCCCATAAGTATCGTGGCATATCTTGGTCATACAACATAGCCCTTGCTGCCTCCAATATAGAACGATTCTTCCTCTCAGCAACCCCATTCTGCTGTGGGTTGTAAGGAACGGTCCACTCTCTCTTGATTCCTTCCCTGGTACAGAACTCCTGGAACTCTTTCCCTTTGTACTCGCCTCCATTGTCTGACTGAAGAACCTTTACCTTCCTGCCTGTCAAATTCTCCACAAGAGCTTTGAACTCTTGGAAGTGACTGAAGACCTCATCCTTGGTCTTCAAGAAGTATACCCAGGTCTTCCTGGAGAAATCATCAATAAAAGTAACAAAGTACTCATATCCTCTAAGAGACTTCGTTGACATTGGTCCACATATATCTGAATGTACTAGATCAAGAACCCCCTTGGATCTGGTGTCACTCCTTGGAAAAGCTACTTTCACAAACTTCCCCAATACACATCCCTTACATACATCATCATGCTCTGTGCTCACGTCTGGAACACCTGTCACTGTCTCACGAAGCAATTTAAGTGCTCCATGATGTATATGGCCCATCCTTCTATGCCATAGCTCTCCTTGATCTCTAGGATTACTGCTGCTCACTAGTGCCTTAGGAGTATCAAACTGCAACCTATAAAGTCGGCCGCTCCTAACTCCAATAGCTATGGGTGATTTCCAATCCTTATGCTTGATTAAAACATGCGCCCCTCTAAAGAGTACATTGTAGCCTTTATCCTGAAGGACAGATACGGAAATTAGATTCATGCCCAAGCCTGGCACATACAACACATCATGAATGGAAATAGGCTTGCCATTCTCCCTCTGAAATAGAACAGTCCCTCTCCCAACTGGATTGCACTTGGACTTGTTCCCCATCTGAATCTGGAATCTGATGTCCTCCTCCTTGTATCTGGAGAAGTACTCCCTAACTCCTGTCATATGAAATGACGCCCCACTGTCTATATACCAAACACCCTGTGAGGTTGAGCTAGTCAGGCAAGCTATGAGTGCAAACTCATCCTCCATTCTACTAGAAAGCTCATCTACACTTGCTGAAGCTGCCGTCTGCTTCTTGCCCTTCTTTTCATTTTTCTTCCTTTGTGGGCAATCGCTGACATAGTGGCCGAACTCGTGACAGCCATAGCATTTGATCTTAGATAAATCCTTCTTCTTCTCACTTTTTGAATTTGATCCTTTGCCAGACCCCTTCTTCGCTTTCCCTTTTCCTGCTAGGGCAACGTTTTCCTGTTCCACCTCACTTTTCTGACTATTACTGCTGGTTCCATTGACAAGACTTAGTCTAAGCTCCTCCTGAGTGAAGTCACTCCATAGTCGATCCCAACTCGGTAAGGTGTCTCGTCCATTAATAACTTGAACAAAGACATCCCACTGCTTAGTAAACCCATTCAGGGCTATTCGTACTAGCTCATCATCCTTTGGTTTGTCTCCAACAGCTGCCAATTCATCCTTGACAAGTCTAAGTCTGGTGAGGTAACTTGTGACGTCTTCTCCCTTATTCATCCGGGTATTCCTTAACTTTTCTCTGAGAATCAGCTTTCGGTTAAGGGTAGCATTCTAGTACAGATTCATAATGGCATCCCACATTGTCTTTGCTGTATCTAACTCTGCAATATGCGGAACAATATGATCCTTAACACCGTCAAGAATCAGCCTCCTTGCCTTGGCATCTTCCTTCTTATATGCTACGAGCTGTGTTGCGTCTGTAGGTACAGGTACAACAGTGGTCACATAATCCTTGATGCCATTCTCTTCCAGCAATAAAGAAATTCTGGCTTTCCAGACACCAAAATTTGAGGCTCCATCCAATCTGTCCTGATCTCTTAAACCTGCTGAGGCCATCTCAAAAGAAAATAATAATTTGAAGAGGTCAAACTGGGTTTTATAAACCCTAGATTATTTTTCCTTTCTCCCTGTGCCTGTTCTGCACTCAGATCTGCTCTGATACCATGTGAAAAATCTATTGCAGCTACTGATTATTAATTTCCTATCTTATAAGATTATTTGGCTGCCGAAAAATTAAATAATTTACAGCAAATATTAAATAATAATACCGCTGCAATTTCACGAAAAAATCACGGAAATAGAAAAATAAAATCAACACAATGTTTTGAACAAATTGTCCCTGGAAAAACCCCGAAGGGAAAACCAGTCAGCAGATATGAATTTTATTCAACTACAGAAAATCAAGAGATACAAAATTGCTTGCCTCTTACTGGCAGAGCTCTGGAAATTTCTTTCCTGTAAATTCCCTTCCCTCAATTGTTCCTGCTGAAATTGCTCCGGCAATATTTTCCTTCTCCGGCAATTCCACTGCTCTCCAACGCTATCACTGCGCCCTTTGCTTTCACTGCAAATCAATTTGCTATCACCGCAAATTTATTTATTTGCTATCGCTGCAAATACTTCTCGGATCTGTTGTTTTCTAAATGCCTATTGATCCTCTTTTATAATCCCCTCATTGGAAACCAATGGCCATGATTTAATTTTAATCAATGGCTAGGATTAATTAGACTCTAAACCCTAATATCTAGAAGTCTCTCGAGAAATCAATTATCTAGGTATGGAGATAATTATTTCAGCTGTGTTTCCAGCCTCGTAATCTCCACCCGAGACTAGAACACCTGTCCAAGCTACACAAAAATTAACATTCATTTCCAACAATCTCCCACTTGAAGTCCAAACTGCACTGCTGTCCCCACTTTCCTTGAAACTCAATGTTACTTAACTACAATACCAAGTAACCACTCCATTGGTTGACCAATCCCGACGAGAATTTCAACCAACTAAACTAAACTAACATCTTGTTCACCTTTAATCCTCTGTCTATCACTAACAATTAATCCTTCTTTGTTGCCTGATGAAAGCCTTCCTCCAGCTATTCCTTGTAAATCTAAACCAGAGAGTAAATACATTCCACTTGGTGACCCCAAATCTTGCCTCCCCCTAAAACCAGAGGTACGAACACCACCAAGCATGTTAAGGAAAGATAAAGATCCAGGAACTACAAAACTAGCACCTGTGCCACCATCCTTATCCTTAAAAATGTTGGCCCTGAGCCTAGATGCAATTTGAACTAAAGCTTCTCTTACAACCGCAAATTCTCTAAGAATCTGAACAAGCTCATCATTGTCAGTAGCACATTTGGTAAGATTATCCTTGGACATTATATGAATGTATGCTCTTGTTCTCTTCCTCATTTCAGAAATAATACTACCACCTTTACCCAAGATACAACCTATATGATTTCCACTTAATTGATATTGCATTTCAACTGGCCCCAGATTCCATGTGGCAGATTGATTCTGCCATTGTTGCACAGCCTGTGGCATAGTGTTCCACTGTGCTGGCATATAGTTAGATTGTGCAGCCTGTGGCATAGTATTCTAGCATGTTCTGCTTATATACTTAGAACGCCATTCAGAGTTCTCATTTCCATGGCCTTGCCCTGATGTATAGTTTTCTTGTTCAAGAGGTGTCCATTCTGAGCCAATAGCTGGTACATTCAACCGAGACTAAAATTTTATGATGTGGGTGTGAATCTGTCTACCTCTTTCTAGAGCTGCCAGGCTGGCACATGCCCTCACAACACTAGAAAAAATTTGACAGTAAAGCCTCACCCCTCCTGATTGCATTTGGCACAACAAGCCAATTGCCTCATCACCTTGTCCATTTTTGGCATATCCCACAATCATTATCGTATCTGTTTGTTCATCACGCGTCCCATATGCAATGTATGTTTTTGGACCCAAGTTAGGCTTCAAGCAAGTATCAGGAAGTTTGGTAGCAATATTTAACAAGCCCCATTTATGATGGGTATACTCATGAATTGACAATGCACTAATGAACTCAGCTCCTTGACGAGATAAGCGCTCTTCAAATAAATTTGATGGTGGCCAATCATTTAGCTTCAACATCTCAGGCAGCAATTTTTATACATACGGCCCTCCAAGTATCCTTTGAAAATTTGATAAATGTTGATTTCAACCTCATTCCAATCAAAGCAATCAAGGGATTTGACTATTCTTGTCTCTTCTTTGAATTTGCCCTTGGTCGTCTCCTGAACAGCCCGCCACATGACTAGTGGTTCCCAACATAAACTTGATGTATCTTCAAGAACATTCCAAAATATTACCAGTTCCCCTTTAAGCCAATGCTTCTGAAAATGCTTAAAACTTCCATCATCTGTACCATGTGCAGTTGGACAATACAAAAAGTTATCATTGCTACCTTCTCTGAAAGCTGCTCGACGTAACATGCCATTGGAAAACCCTTCCATGCTATGACAATCATATTGAGAACATAAAGAACAGGTTTTTGAATCTTCTTCTGTGGGAGACCCTGCACTCCCCTTGCCACCCATGATGGCAAGCCTCTCGCTCCAATCCTGCTGCATCCCACTCTGTTGTTTCTTCGTCATTGGACTAATCGATGGCAAGGGTGATTGGGCCTCGAAATAAGTTTGCTTTCCCAACTTCAGTCGGATTACCAACTGTAAGCAGATAGGACCCATGGGTGACTGTCCATCTCCAAGATTCTTCATCTTCTTGCACTGGCGATGTTGCTTCTAGGAATAAATATCCTTCTCTCTCTTGCGCTTCAGGTTGTCACAACTTTCTTCACAAGATTTAACGTTTTCATAAGGCTCCCATTCCATAGCTTCTGTCTTTTTAATTTCTGTATTTTCTGCAGAGGCTCTTGCACTTTCTTGCACAAATATTTGATCAAATTCCAATAGGTTAAGAAATTCATCAATGACAGAATCAACTACATCATCTAACCTTTCCATTTCACATGAAACAAGAGTTTATATGTCATACAGGGTGCCTACTTTGCTGCCTTGAGCAATTACCAAGGCCCCTTTAGTGACTTTCCATCTATTCAAATCAAAATTGACTTTACATCCTTGTGAAAATAATTGTCCAGCTGAAGTTAGATTTTGTTTGAGTTGAGGGACATATCTAACATTTTGCAACAACCAACTATTTCCATTTTTTAATTTTAACAAAACATCCTGCCAATAACATCACAAGATTCATTATTGCCAAGAAGAACCTTACCAAAGTCACCGCTTTGCAAATTTTTGAAGTACTCCTTACACGAAGTGGCATGAAACGATGCTCCCGAACCGAGCACCCAAACATTTGGTGGTATTTCTTCCGAAGCTGAAATAAGAACACCAATTGTTGCACTGGCATCCTCTTCATGTACTAGATTTGCTTCATCTTCTTTTGGCTAATTTTCAGCCTTCTTCAAAAACCAACAATTCTTCTTAATGTGGCCTTGCTTGCCACAATACCAGCAACCAGCATCTCTCTCGCTAGATATTCAACTCCCTTGTGATTTCCTATGACTTCCTTCATCAAGTAGCATTGCTCCCAATCAAACTCAAATCTCTCATGCCAAATGATTGAGCACCATGGCTCTGATACCAATTGTTGAAGATAAAATGCAGCTAAACGAAAAACTAAAATAGATAAAGAATCAAACACACAAAGATAAAAATCAGAGACACAAATTTAATGTGGCTCACCATCAAAATGGCTACATCCACCAAGGAAAGCAAGACACATTATTTCATTAATCAATCCAATTACATACGTCTTCATTTCTACCAAAGAGAGAATAAGAAGGGAATATATCAACTCTTCAGGTAAGTGAAGAGACATGGGAAGAGGAAGATGAAAGGGCAGTGACAGTTGGGCTTCATTTCCAAGAAGTCAAACTAGAACACTGAGTTATTGCAGGATATACACAAAATGGATTTTCCGACAAGGCTTTAGAAATGTTCACATGGAACATGAAGGGTATACAAAAGATAGATTTGTTGAAAAGACTTTAGAAACGCTTCAAATGCAACACACAGGGTATGCACAAAATGGATTTGTTGAAAAGGATTTAGAAACGTTGCAAATGGAATGTTGGCAGGGTAGGCACAAGATGAATTTGTTGAAAAAAAGCTTTCGGAGACTGTGAAAATGGAGGGATGCCGAGGGTATATAGACAATGGATTTTGGTGGAGATCCGAATGCTTCCAACAATTGTAAGCCAAATTTCGTTGCAACAATGATATCAAAAATAGTAGTGAGGTATTTCAAACTGCTCACTACCTGCAGACAACGGGATAGGCTTGTGTTGAGAGGAACCTCCTGCAACAATATAATGAAAAATGCATGAAATAACATAAATAGTAGAAACATAGAAGGAATTTATTGATCGCAGGCCACTTCGAGGGGGCAACCTCCTTTGAGCAAGCTCAATACAATAAACTCGTGGATCCCTTCATTGGCCTCAACACGTACTTATATACTAAGTCTAATCTAAACAACTATTACTTCCCATGAATGTGGGATAATACAATATACTCACGGGATGACTTACAAAGCATATGCATCCAAATGTAATATACTAACAAATTAAAGCAAAGGGTTAAACACAGGTTCCTAACATCCCCTCCCTCTTAGAAAAGCTTTGTCCTCAAAGCGTAAGATGTGGAAATTATTGCTAAATATGGAGTTGTTCCCCTGTAGCAATCTCTGGGTGCATTCCATGCCACTGAATTAATACCTCTGTGATGGATCGGGAGCGAAGAGCACGAGTGCACCTGTCGAGGATTACCTCTAGCTCCAAAAGGATTAATCCTTCATTATCTAGTTGTGGTAAAACAATTTGTGCTCTATTGTTGGCGCCAAGAAATTTCGTTACACAAGAGACATGAAATATTGGATGAATATGGGAAGAAGGATCCTGCTTATGATCCCCAATCTAATCTTGGGTGTGGAGAACTGTGTCAACTACCTAAACTCGTGAACTTCTGGGGAAGTATGGAAGGAGTGTTGGCGGTGCCTGACCATAGACTGCTTCATATCGAGTCATGTTAGCTGCAGTGTGGAAGGAGGTATTGTACCACCATAGTGAGGGCCACTTTACCCACTGATGCTGTTGTTTTGAGGTATCACATGCAACCACAATCTGTTGAATTGCCCTGTTCATTCCCTTCCAAAAGAAGTGATGCCATGCCCGCTCATAAGTTTTGAGGAACCCAGAGTGCCCTACCGATGGAGAAACATAGAGTTCATAGAAGACATCCTGCGAGACAGATTCCAACCAATTTGGAACAAACATAAAAATAGCTGAAAGAGAAGCTTGGTCATCACATGTGCAAGAAAGAGAATCCGCTACAATATTGTCCCTACACTTCTTGTAAGTGATCTCATAGTCATAACCCATGAGTTTACTGATCCATTTTTGTTGTGCTGGGGAGGAGACCCATTGTTCTAGGAAATATTTCAGGCTCTGGTGAGCAGCCCTGATGCAAAAATGATTCCCTAGTAGGTATGGTCGCCACTTCTGTACTGCATGCAAAATAGCCATCATGCGTTGTAAAGCCGAAGGAGTAGTGGAGACCACATATGGTTGCATCTGAATGGAGTGAAGCTAAGTGATGACACCATGGGAATTCCTCTTAAGAAGCTTTTCCAGGCGATGTAAACTTATGATGCTGAGAGACCCCGGTTGTAAGCCCTTCAATGTGTGTTTGTGCCCATTGTCTCAAAACTGCATCCAAAGTTAAGCAAAATCCCATAAGATGGGTCCAAGTGTGTGTAACCATTGAGCGCCCAAAACCACATCACATCCACCTAAGGGCAAGGCAAACATGTCGGAGTGCAGGTTATAATCTCCAATAGAGATACACACATTGCGACACTTCCCTTTGCAAGATAATGTGCCCCCATTAGCAATCATGACTTCAAAGTTCGAGCAAGGATGAACAAAACAATCATCCTAAAAATTGGCTATTTGAGGGTCAATGAAGTTATGAGTACTACCAGAATCAATGAGTATTGTAAGAGGGAGCTTCTTGAAGTAACCCTTGACCCACATGGTTTGTGGGGTGGTGACTCCTGCTACGGCATGGAGAGAGATCTCTAGGTAGTCTTCCTGAGAAGTAGTGTCAACAGGCGACTGCTGAGTTTCAACCTAATCAGCTACTATATCATGATCATCTGTATAAACTTCAGTTTCAGGCGGAGAATCCACATCCAAGAGATAGAGCTTTTGCTCAACACATCTATGTCCCCAAGTGAATTTGTCATCACAATTATAACAAAGACCTTTTTCTCTACGTGCTCACATCTCTGCTTTAGTCAAATGCTTGATAGGAGTTGTTCTAGGAGATGGCATTGTTTGAGGGCTTTGGGAATCCATATTTTGGAATGGAACAAAATTGGATTTGGAGCGTTGTTGAGCTGTGATCTTGTCCTCTACCAACTTAGCCAACCCTAAGGCTTCCATCATTGTGCTTAGACATAACATTTTAACCTCAGAGCGAATTGCATCCTTCAAACCATTGACAAAACAACTCCTGAAGAATTCATCAAACAATCCCTCTGTGTGATTGGCTAGTTTTTCAAATTTTGTCTGATATTCTCTCATAGTACCTGTTTGGTGTAGTTTTGTGAGTGCTCCTATGAAGTCATCAAAAGCACTAGGGCCAAATCGTTGCAAAATGAGTTTGCAAAAATCTGTCCATTTTGGCTCTTCATGAGCTTTGATGTACCAACGGAACCATTGAAGGGCTTCATGTTCCAAATGAAAGGAGGCAAGTGGGACTTTGTTGACATCAAAAGTATTATGTAGACTAAAATATTGTTCTGCCCAGTATATCCATCCAGTCAGATCATCACCATTGAAGCAAGAAAAATCAAGCTTTGGTCCATGAAAATTGCCAGAAGAAGAAAACCCTATATCTGCAGAAGACTCTGACTACCGTCTATTGTTCATGGCGGAATGCTGAAGATTGAGCATGAGAATGTTTCCAGATCTTGGAGTTTGGTCTTGATGGTTGCAAGTTCCTCCTCCATGATTTTTGCTCCTGCACAGGTGACAACCATAACCAAGATTTTTTTTTGTGGAATGGGTAGAAAAACAAAAATAGAAACTTTTTTAGTAAAGGAAAATTTGGATTTGGGAAAAACTCTGTTAGGTAATTGGGGTTTGACTAGGTTTTGGGCACTTTCTAAGGGACAGGAAAGCAAAAAATGGGGATTTCAGAAGCAGGGTGAAAGAATGGAAAAATTTGTCCAAGAGGGACAAAGGAGCAGAAATAGGAAATGAACATTGTGGCAAAATTTGAAGGCGATTAGGTGAGAATCGAAGAAGTTATGGAAAACCCTAAAAATAGACAAATGTGGGATTTCTGGCTTCGATAAGTAGAATTTGGGATAGGGTCCTCAAGGAAGGAAATATGCAGAATGGAATTTTAGGGGTTCCAGTGGATTTTCAGAGGAAACGAAACTAAAGCAAGGAAGATATGGTGAAAAAATAGAATTTTTTTTGAAAATGATCTGTAATGGCTCTGGACAGATGCAATCTGCGATTTATCAGCTGGCAATAGATATGGACCCTAGGTATGTTCGGCTTCCTAAAGGTTCAAGGGATTCACTCAGCTACCAATGTTGTCTAACGACTTGCGTATTGGGGCAGTACCCCTCACTCCACGGCTTAGGTAAAACTGATAACCGCTTTGCCACAAATGACAGCTCTTGGTTTACCTCATGGATGGGAACTAGTCAATCAGGTAGGGGTCGTTGCCCTTTTCACTTGAAGGTCCTCTTAATGGGCCAGCTACTTCGAGGTTCCTATGGTACTCCTCACAATGAGTTTTAGGGCTATGCCCAGGCACTTCCCACAGTTAAGTGGATATGGATTATTCCCTAATCCGAACCTGCAATTGAAATGAACAATATAGATGCAAAGAAAAAAGAACTACTGTAATAATCACAGCGCCTAGAGGCCACTGCAAATTTTTTTTGGCAAAAATTCCACCCAGCAAGCCCAAGAAAGTGCTCTGATACCAGATGAGAGGAACCTCTTGCAACAATATAATGAAAAATGCATGAAATAACATAAATAGCAGAAACATAGAAGGAATTTATTGATCGCAGGCCACTTCGAGGGGGCAACCTCCTTTGAGCAAGCTCAATACAATAAACTCATGGATGCCTTCATGAGCCTCAACACGTACTTATATACTAAGTCTAATCTAAACAACTATTACTTCCCATGAATGTGGGATAATACAATATACTCACAGGACGACTTACAAAGCATATGCATCCAAAAGTAATATAAAGACAAAGTAAAGAGAAGGGTTAAACACGGGTTCCTAACATGTGCAGATACGAAAAAAGTTAGATCTGCACCTAACACAGAGAAACAACAAATAGCAAAGTGAAACAATAAACAGCTTATAGATAAGATCTTATATCAATGCAATGCGTTGTTGTTTGATTGGAGAAACATTGATTCAAATGTAGAAGATAAACAGAGAAGCACATAAAAACAACTATTCAAACTAAGAATGTAAACAGATAAACGCCTATAAACAGCTATGTAAACTGAAAATGTAAGCATATAAATGTATCTAAACCATATAAATGCTTATAAAATATGCTAAAAGATGATGAAAGATGGTGAAAGAATAGTATAAGAGATACTTAAAGAGTCTGAATAGGCTAGTGAGGGACGATGGAGGTGCAAAGATCTCTCAACAAAAGCTAACAGTGAATGACGACCACCACCACGTTCGTGAGTAGAGACCAAAGAGAGAGGATAGTGTAGCCTGCAAAGACTTATAACACGGTGGGCACCAAAATGTACTACTAGAAATGTGGTTAGATAAAAAATGAAGTAAATCAGCTAAATACAGTGATATAAACTACAAATATATGTACTCAATAAAGCAAGATAAACTATGAATGCAAATATAAAATATTAACAATCAAACCGAAAGCTCTATTGTGCTTCTCGTGATCCTCATGATTGGATTTGCTCTCAGAAATGTATAACGTAATAGCTTGGATGATAGAGTGTTTTGAGTGCTTGGATGAATAGATCAAGTGATTGAAAATGTGACAAGAATTTAAAAGTCAAAATGGCAGCATAAGTTTGCAATTCAAGAGTGATATAAAATGGCTTAGGTTGCACACGTTTATAAAATTTTCTTCAAAAATAATGAATGGTCAAGATTAAAAGGAACTAAAAAATGATCAACGGCTGAAAATGAATGAGACAACAAGCTGAGAGAGATTCAAGGGATTTGATTGAGTTAACTAAAGAGCTGATTTCAAAAATCAAGGAGATTGACATGAGATAACAAAGTTAAGTTCAAATTAGAAAAATTTGATTTTGAAAAAATAGATTTTTTTTTTAAAACGATCTGCAACGGCTCTGGACAGATGCAATCTGTGATTTATCAGCTGGCAATAGATATGGACCCCAGGTATGTTCAGCTTCCTAAAGGTTCAGGGGATTCACTCAGCTACCAATGCTATCTAACGGCTTGCGTATTGGGGCAGTACCCCTCACTCCACGGCTCAGGTAAAACTAATAACCGCTTTGCCACAAATGATAGCTCTTGGTTTACCTCATGGATGGGAACTAGTCAATCAGGTAGGGGTCGTTGCCCTTTTCGCTAGCTGGTCCTCTCAATGGGCCAACTACTTCGGGGTTCCTATGGTACTCCTCACAATGAGTTTTAGGGCTATGCCCAGGCACTTCCCACAATTAAGCAGATAGGGATTATTCCCTGATCCAAACCTGCAATTGAAATGAACAATACAAATGCAAAGAAAAAAGAACTACTGTAATAATCACAGCGCCTAGAGGCCAATGCGAAAAAAAAATTGAAAATAATTCCACCCAGCGAGCCCAAGAAAGCGCTTTGATACCAGATGAGAGGAACCTCTTGCAACAATATAATGAAAAATGCATGAAATAATAGAAATAGCAGAAACACAAAAGGAATTTATTGATCGCAGGCCACTTCGAGGGGAAAACCTCCTTTGAGCAAGCTCAATACAATAAACTCATGGATGCCTTCATTGGCCTCAACACGTACTTATATACTAAGTCTAATCTAAACAACTATTACTTCCCATGAATGTGGGATAATACAATATACTCACAAGACGACTTACAAAGCATATGTGTCCAAATGTAATATACTAACAAAGTAAAGAGAAGGGTTAAACACGGGTTCCTAACATGTGTAGATATGAGAAAAGTCAGATCTGCACCTAACACAGAGAAACAACAAATAGCAAAGTGAAACAATAAACAACTTATAGATAAGATCTTATATCAATGCAATGCATTGTTGTTTGATTGGAGAAACAGCGATTCAAATGTAGAAGATAAACAAAGAAGCACATAAAAACAACTATTCAAACTAAGAATGTAAATAGATAAACACCTCTAAACAACTATGTAAACTGAAAATGTAAGCATATAAATGTATCTAAACCATATAAATGCTTATAAAATATGCTAAAAGATGATGAAAGATGGTGAAAGAATAGTATAAGAGATACTTAAAGAGTCTAAATAGGCCAGTGAGGGATGATGGAGGTGCAAAGATCTCTCAACAAAAGTTGATAGTGAATGACGACCACCACGATCGTGAGCAGAGACCAAAGAGAGAGGATAGTGTAGCCTGCAAAGACTTATAACATGGTGGGTGCCAAAATGTACTACTAGAAATGTGGTTAGATCAACAATGAAGTAAATCAGCTAAATACAGTGATATAAACTACAAATCTATGTACTCAATAAAGCAAGATAAACTATGAATGCAAATATAAAATATTAACAATAAAACCAAAAGCTCTATTGTGCTTCTCGTGATCCTCGTGATTGGATTTGCTCTCAAAAACACATAACGTAATAGCTTGGATGATAGAGTGCTTCGAGTGCTTGGATGAATAGATCAAGTGATTGAAAATGTGACAAGAATTTGAAAGTCAAAATGGCAGCATAAGTTTGCAATCCAAGAGTGATATAAAATGGCTTAGATTGCACACGTTTATAAAGTTTTCTTCAAAAATAATGAATGGTCAAGATTAAAAGGAACTCAAAAATGATCAGTGGCTGAAAACGAATGAGACAACAAGTTGAGAGAGATTCAATGGATTTGATTGAGTTAACTGAAGAGCTGATTTTGAAAACCAAGGAGATTGACATGAGATAACAAAGTTAAGTTCAAATTAGAAAGATTTGATTTTGAGTTCCATTCAAAAATTGTGGAGATAGATTTTAGAACTCAAAGTCAAATTTGGAGAGGTGGAGTTTAAAAAAGACATGTGTTGAAATAATAATATTTTATTATTATTATTTCTCATTCAAACACATGTGAGAAATAAAATAGATATTTAAAGAAAATAAAATAGGATATTGGAATTAATTTCAAAAAGCAACGTGAAGATTTGAACAAATTTGAGATATTTAATTTGATTTGACTTGAGAGGATTAAATAAATTTTTGATTTATTGAATTTGACTTGAGAGTGGGATAATTAAATAATTTTTATTATTTAATTATGAGGGAGTAAATATTGGAGAGAAATAATTAAATTCTATTTATTTAATTATTAGAATGATAGAGAAAATAAATAATTATTATTTATTTGATGAGGGATGAAATAGAGATAAATAATTAAATAGAATTTAATTATTCTTTTAGAAGAAATAGTTTAATAATTAAATAATCAATATTATTTAATTAATTCTAGAAAGAAGATAAATTACTGGATTAGAGGAATAATTATATATAATTAAATAATTAATATTATTTAATTATTTTAGAAGAAATAGAAGAATAATTAGGCTTAATTAAATAATTAATATCATTTAATTATTTAATCAAATAAGAAAGATAAGGTGAAATATAGAAGGCATGATCAGAAGGGCAAAATAACAGTTTTATGTTATTTTTGGGTGTCTACACTAGTTATATCTGAGATTTAGTGTGTATATTCTAAATATATATATTTTTAAAGATAAAAAAACAATTTGTGAATTTTTTTTGCATAATTTTTAATAACTTGTTTTTTATAATTAAGGTATTTTTAAAAAGTGACATTTATTCCATAATGCATAGTTTTTTTCACAAAAAATGATAAAACTATAAATTCTTATACATAGATTGGTGACACCAATATCTAGTGTGCACATATTTTTTCATAATTTTTTGTTGCATATTTAATTTATTATTAATTTTTGATATGAGATTAATTATAATTTAGACATAGTTATATTCTATAATGTATAACTTTTTCTAGATATATCCAAATTAATTTTTTTGTATTTTTGTTGAAACAAGGACATCAATACGTAGTGTGTAGATATTTTTTATAAATATTTTAATTGATTTTTCTAGTTTTTCATCATGTGTGGAACAAAGACCTTGATGTTTGGTGAAAAACCTATGTTCACTAGGAAATAGAAAATAAATATAATAATTAGATTAAATATATTCAAAATTATACTTTTTGGAAAGTTTATTCCAAGGTTTACAATCTTGCAAAATATCATGTCCCAGTGACTCAATGTTGTTAGGAATAGAATCACAGAGAAATATATAATAAAATGAATGCAGAAATAAAATATAAAAATGCAGAGACACAAATATATGTGGTTCACCCAATCTAGGCTACATCTACGAAGAAATAGCCAATCCTTCCTTTATTCCATCTAGCAAAATGAAGGGATACAACCTACACCACATTCGGTGCAACTTCCTCTTCGCTCTGTCTCTTAGTCTCCTCTCACAATACATAGCCATAATACAATGCCCTCATGTAAAGAGGGTTGCCTTCTAGGGAAAAAATTGCCAACATAACCTCTACCGTCAAATCTGTTATCTAATGATGAATGGTCCACATTTCTATGAAATTATAACATTTTACAATTTAAATATGTATGTAAAATTTGTCTTCGAGGGTGCTACCCCTAAACCCCTGCTGGGGGGTTAGCCCCCCCAAACCCTACAGGAGGGAGTAAACCCCTTGTACTCCCCCTAGAATGAAATGAGATCCAAACATGACTACAAAAACACCAAAAAATTAGACCTTTAACAAGATCAGGCTCCATTACCAACAATCTCTCTCTTGGAGACTGATCAAGCTCCATACCAACAAATTTGATGTTCCAACCCATGCTTTGAAACATTTAAATTTCTTCAGAGAAAAAAGTGAGTAGAAAAATGGCATTTAAGGACCTTTGTTGGAAGGTACATGTACCTTCATTTGAAGGTACCTTCCCTTTTTAAACATGAAATGTTAAAATTATAATAAAAAGGAACCTTCATTTGAAGGTCAAAGTACCTTCATTCAAATATCTTTTTAATTTTTTTGGTACCTTGGGCTAATTTCTTTGCCTCATCCCACAAGTGGGACATACTATTGTGGTTTCAACCTATAATAAGATAGATTCATTTAACATCAAACACTTATAGGGATGTGAGAGCGAGATCACTAGCACACTTGTGTTCAAATCTAAATGCATCATTAGCACTTAACCATTTATCTTCTTAAAGTCATAAGATGAGAAAGAGAGAATACAAACATAATTTCCATAATGATAGAACCCTAATCTACTACCTAAAATGAAAGTTACAATCATAGAGAGAGAGAGAGAGAGTACACATGCTATTTATTGACAAGTCAGTTCATATCACCTCCTACATGAATGCTACCATTTAAACATCATTATGATTTACTATTAGGGACATTTATTGACCGAAAAAAGCATTTCCAGAAAATTCATTCTCATTATACTTCAAATCATAATAGGAGGCTAAAAGAGAGGGTAGAGGTGAAGTTCATCCCTTAAAAAGACAACATGTTTACAAACAAGAATAGAACATCAAACATGGAGATCAAGCATACTCTTAAACTCTTATAAGATGCATCTTATACATTCATTTAATTTCCTTCTCATTAAATTTTAACATAAAGTAGAGAGAGAGAGAGATACTAGTTTAGCCATTTCAAGATGTATAGGACCATAATCACAAAGATTGAATACTTTTATGAATAAAATTTAATTTCAACATTTAAACATTCAATAATATAGAAACATCATTCATAAGATATTGAGAATATCATGATATTTCATTGAATAATTTTAAATATGACTAAGAATACCATATGTTGATGAATTCCTAAAACACCAAGATGTACTAACATACAATTAATCAACAACAATCATTACACGACATGTGATTGAAAACATAAACTACAATGTTCAATACCTCCAAGTTATATTTTATCTTTCTTCTAAAACTTGATACATAATAAATTACAACTAAGAGGTGGCATCAACTACCCTCCAAAAGCTAGCCACAAAGTTATACAAACAATGATTGAATTGTATAAAACCTCATCAAATTCTTAAAATCATGAGAGTCTTCAAGAACCATAATGAGCTCCAAAACATGAATCCATGGTATACAATGAGAGGTGGATACCTTCTTACCATGTGACATGATTTGATACATAAGGATGTCCTTGCATCCTAGTCAACCCTTAGCTAAGAAGATTATTAGGGATCTAAACACACACAACAACTTGATTTACTTAACAAATCAAGGCACTCCATAACAAACTAATAAGTTGCATGTATATTCAAGGATGAAAGGGACAACAATAGACCAATAGTGTCTCAATGGAACCTATAACATAAGTAATGTACAATCTACTTAAGAACCATGAATTTCACAAGAATATGTGTTAATCCACCAAGGATGCATATCAAAATAAATAATGAACAATCTAAGGAAACATTCTTAAGGAGGAGAGAGAGGAAGGAAAAAAGTTCTCACACATGCAACTCATCCAAACCAAGATTTTCTTTACACACACAATGAGGTAGTCAAACACAATTTATTTCAAATCTCAAAATGGATTAAAAAGGGCAAGCAAAAATATGACCTTGACATGGAATAATGAACAAAAAACATAGCAAGTTGAATTGAAAATCTAACCCAAGGGTGATGGGTGTCGTTAACTATCTAAATCCACTATCATTTTTGCATGAAGAAGCGAGTTTGCAGGAAATGTATTCTAATTTCAAAGGGGTTATAAGGTATCAAGAATTAGTGTTTTCCAAACAATAATCCATTCATAATCAATACAAGTTCTAATACTTGCCAATCCATTTCAAGCTCATAAATCAACCATTTCAAGCATAGATAAGGTAGTGTGATGGTTTAAAGTCGTTTCAAATCTCAATTATTGTTATGGCCCTTACAACATATGTTTACAATTTGATTTTCCCTTATCATTTATCCTCTTTCATGTGGATTTTAATTTTTTCTAACGAATGCATAAAAATCTAACATTGAGGAAGGAAAATGAGTATTTAAAAGATGAAAACCTCATACCAGATAGATAATTCCACTAAATGGTGATGAGCTAATCCTTGTTGTTGGACAAGCTCCAAAAACACACCAAAACCTCAAAAAAATTCCTTCATGGCATTCGAAAAAATGAATAATTTAGTCCAAATTTACACACAAAAAGGAGAATGGTTCAACAAGTTTGGTGCCATGTGAGAGACAAATCATTCAATAGGTATGACATCTGAAAGCTAATAAATAATATAAATGGTGACACCATAGGGAGATGGTCTTCTTGGATATTTGAGCATCCAAGGAAAGGGGTATATATGCTAATGTTTGAGTGCCTAGAGTATGGTTTATTGTTAAACACATGGATCTCAAAATGAGGAATTATTATAATAGACTTGGATGCCCAAGAGAGTGGCCATTTTTATAGATTGGGGCATCCCAAATGAAAGTTGATAGTTGTGGTCATGGCACCTTATTGAGGGACAAAGCCAAAGAAGAATGGTGCTTGAGAAGGAGATATATAAGGAGCAAGTGATGCCCCCATTGGAGGATTTCAATGAGAAAAATGGCACCCCAACTATGATGAAAATTAATATGCATGATGTTGAACAAGTGTTGAAAATCACCATACCATATTCCTACCCAATAAAGAAAGAAAACCCACTGTGGTGCATCCAAATAAGCTCCTAAAATGTAGAAAACCCTCTACCTTCCTAGGATGGTAGCCAACATCCACCTTTTCATTTTTCCCCAAAAACAATACAAAGAAAAAGCCTAAATATTTTTCCCTAAAATAATTAAAAATAAATTAGAATAATTTCGTATAGCCATTAAAAATGACAAATACAATATTTTCTAAAAAAATCAAAATGACCAATTCAAGCTACACTAAAAAGCAATAAAATTCATCTTTACAATAAATTTTTGAACTTTGAAAATAATTAAATACAAAAAGAACACAATGGACACAACTCAGGGTCACAAAACAAATGACATGAGATCTTGGTCACTTTTGATCAAGATGATTCGATGTATGAGTTATTAGAACAAATCTCCTTTCTCTATTGTTTAGAGTGAGATGGGTAAAATGGTCTTGATAATCCTCCACCTCTTCACTAGATTCACCTATAATCTTACAAACTTAATGTGCACATTAACTATCATCATGAAAGACTATAGCACAAGTGTTAAATATATGATTACACTATTCATGAGCATGAGCATGTAAAACAATGGGATAAATATTATATCATAAGCAAAAATTAAACTATAATTTATGCACTCAGTTCTCATAATCATTATCTTTTACTTTGAATAGAGATTTGTGGAGGACTCTTCTTACCCTTTGAAGACTCATCCTCCTCATTGGAGTAAGTTTTTCTTTTGCCCAACATTTCCATAAGTGATTCCCTTAAGCTCTTCATGATCTCCATTGATTAAGAAAGGCTTGTTATATTAACTTCCATAGATTATAGAACCTTGCTTTAGCCTCCATTAATTCATCTTCTCTTGTCATGCTTCTCAACTCATTTCTCTACCTCTGGGATTTAATGTCTCTTTGTAAAGGTAAATTACATCTTCCACTTTCTCTTAATGCAAGTATGAATTACAAAAATAGTCACAGCAACTCCCACAAAGGAAATAAATTGCTTTGATACCACTTGATCTATAAATTACAATAGACATTCCATTTGATATTTCACCAATTAGATATTTACTAGAGGAAAAGAAAGATTGAAATGGACTAAATAAAAATTAGAAACAAATGAGAGAAATGAGCACCACCATGAAAGTTAAATATGGATATACCCTAGATGAACCCATAAATGAGTGAAAACTCTAGCAAAATGGGAGCTTCTACTCACTTAAAATCTTCACTCCAATGATAATACAAATGGGTGAGAATTCTTGAGCAACTTATAAAAAAACATGAATCAACTTTAATTCAAAATTTTAAGACCCCTAATTAACTCTCCCAATCTAATTGTTATTCTTACTTTCTTATAACTATAAACTTGGAACTTGATAATGCACTTAAGAACTAATCTAAATCCCAATTACATGCCTTCTTAATGCTTAAGATTGTTCCATTTGTGTTCATAGTGGATTATTATATCGTTACAAGAGAGAAGGAAGTTGAAAAGAAGAAGAGAAATAAAGAATTCAAAGAAATATGAATGCCATGGAACATCTTCTAAGCATGTGACATTTTTGCCACTTTTGTAAAGAGGCAAAAATGAAATCATTATAGTGATGATTAATTCAACATAGTCGAGATGAGTTTACTACCTATGGGAACTGACAAATTTGTCACATAAACTAGAATACTTAGATTCATCTAACTCATTTTTTCCCTTGAAGTTTGTATGAAGATGCCCCATACCACCTTGTAGCACATTATATAGCTTTCTAGTGCATGTCTCGTACTCTAAAACCTCTTCAAACCATTGCCACAAAGTAAAACCAAATCTTTTTATAGATCAAATTTTGATTCTCACTCAAGATCTAGTCCAAGGGTGAATATTAATGTGACATTGATTGATTGTCCAAGCTAGCTATGAATAATCAAATTTTGTGATTTCTTAAAAGCGACAATTTCTTTGACATCTATTGGAATATGCATTAGGGCTATCACAATTTGTCCATGTATTATTATTCACTGATTTTTTTATATTAAGAAATGGTTTTTGAATATCAAGAACTACTATTAATTGCATCAGATAAAAAACAATAAGTATGATTTTTTTTAAGGCACTACCCCAAATCCTACCCTTACACCGAGCCTTTAATCAACTTGTTTGCCTTTGAATTATTTTGCTTGTGATGCAATGCCAACTTTTTCTCTCTAAAGTTCATTAAGTTTTATTTTTATACATTTGTGCTAGACTTTGTCTCATTCACAACTCATGAAATTGTCTTTGTATTTTCTTATGGGGTTTCCATATCTGTTGTTGATTTTTATAACCCTCATTTGAGCTTCTACAGGATTAGTTAATCTCTTTAAACATTGTCATTTGTAACCATGACTCTTTAAACTACCATAATTCATTTCCAGTATCTCTATACTAATTTTGGGTTCTTTTAACTTTACAATATACATTTGAGTCTCCTTTTTTCCAATGTGTATGAATTATTCTCTTTTTGAAAATTCTGACTTGTATGAATTATTCTCTATTTGAAAATTTTAATAAACATATTTCTATTAAATCACATATTAAAATTTTAAAATCAATTTGAATGTATTTTGCAATCAAAAAATTCTAAACTCTCAACAACCACCAAATTTAAACTAGATGCAAGTCTTAGCCATGTTTAATAAGTCATATAAAATGTTTTTCTAATGCACATAGTTAGATTTTTAAAAAGGTGACTAATAAATTTTACTTGCACAAATAAAAATGACATTAATAAATAATTTATTCAATATCAACATCATTTTATTGTTAAGAAACCTTTCTTTCAATCTACTAAAAGTATATATCAATCTATTAAAACTATAAAACAATGATGTTTAGATAGGGGAGGACTCATTAGTCATGTATCCTAATTTTACATTTCTCATGTTTCTAAATAGTGAGTTGTTTTTTTGTGAAGACAATTTGTAGGTGAGTTAAGAGCTTAAAACTATTGTTTGCAGTTCTAGATATTAATAATGTAATCACATCAGCTACTAATTTGTTTGAAAACACCCTATAAAAAGTTAGTCAAAAACACCTACATCAAGATATATATTATTGATCGCCTTACATATCACCGTAATATTTCTTTGATATAACTTGTAAAAATTTGTAAATATAAACATAACTACATTGTTCAACTTCAAAACAATGGAAAAATCACGATGCTTGCTTTACAAATACTAAAGATGTTCTCTTCTTAATTTTCTGGTAGTTTCAATTAAACAAGTTCAGTTTGAAATTGGTGGGAATGGTAAAAGCCTTGTGAGGACAGCAATGAATTTTGAACACTGTGTTTTCAGCGACTGAAAAGACGTTACAGGAAAAGAGTTTCCACAACAATTAGGACGAATAAATAAAGGCAAGGTTGATGTCATTTTCGAATTAGATGGGAGTTGAATGCCTGAAGCCATTTCCAACAGATTAAGACAGGCAGTGGGGTTAGTGCTGATTGTGTCATCTCAATGAGGTAGACAGCTGAAGTTTTCAGATTATAAAGTGGGCTATTCCGTTATCATGTGTGAAAAACATTATTAAATGGATTTGAATTTGACACTACTGATGAGTCTCAAGGAAATACTAGTGACTATTTTTTTAAAAAAATATTTTTATATTAGCATTTGTATTGGAAGGAGGTGTATTGGTTATGACAATTGCAATTTATATATTAGGTCCTTAAATTTGAAAGTAGTATATGGGTCAACAAGATGCACAGCATTTTATAAGAGGTCTTAAGTTGAGTCATAAGTAATGTGTAAAAATTTGATACAATATTAAAAGTAGTTGCTAATCGGTCTTTAAAAAAAGTTTATTGACTTGCTAATCTAAGATAAAGTCTCAAAATTAACTAAATATTTGAAAAATTGTTGGAAAAGGGTGCTATGTGGATCATTTATAGGTCTTAATACAACATTAACTAGTGACTCTTGACATGACTCATCATAGCAATCATGGACATTATATAGAATAATATGTAGAAATCTTTAATCTTACTCCTAAATATAAATAAAGTATCCAAGATGGAAAATGAAAACTTATGATTTTAATGTGTATATATAAAACCTCAAAGCTATATTAATTTAGGAGTGTGTAATAGATGATTTAGCTTGTGAGTTGTGGTGTCAGAGAAAGGGAATTTACAGGAAGTGTTGTCAATGACGAAGGAGCTTTTTTTCAATGACCAGATTTGCCCCCTACATTTGCCTCCTTGACTTCGACAGGGTAAAGGAGAATTAAGATGCCAAAATAATGATATCCAATCACAAAGACATGTTTGTTAACAACAAAATGATCAAGAGAATAAATCACAACAAAAAGTGACATAGAATGTCAAGACCATCTCTGAGTTGGTCATGAATGGCTCCCTAGTAGTTGGGGTGAATATTTTGAGTAGTCTAAAGGAGCTAGAAAAGAAAAAACATAGACTATTGACAATCTCTCTCTCAAACCCCTCATTTGTTCTTTACCGCTACAAGAACAATCTTCTATGGAGCATGATAGTGATCCACGAAGCCACACTTCTCTTCCTCTTATTCCACTTGTTTTAGACACGTGGCCCACACTTGATGTCTCTATCCCACCTACTTCCTTAGATGACGCTCCTCCTCCCACATCTTTTTCCATTTGATTCTATATGATTGATTCTACTATTTCCTCCACACCTACCCTATTTCTCCTAATGACATTTTTGACTTTTATGACATGAGCCCATCCATCCATTCCATTTCTCAAATCTTAGATTCCTTGTCTTCTTGCACTTCTTTCTATGATCTTATGTATGACCTTGCTTTTGTTCTTAAGGATTCATTGACTTTTGTTTTTTATTATTCTCCCACTCCATTTTATTATCATTCTCTAAAAATTTCCTTGAGGACATTGTTGGCCATAACAACATCAATGACTATTTTCCCTATGTCACATTGAGCCAACTTAACCCTTGTGCTCCTACATCTTCTTCCTCTAATGATTCAAATCTTGTTATACCCATTTCTTCTTCACCATCCATTAATTATGATCCCAATTTACCATTTGATGATGTCTCCTATGATACGACATGTGGCTTTCCTTTGACTTTCTACAATGTTGATGATATTACTCTTCCACATGATCCTATTTTATCTTCTAAAGATACCTAGGGCATCATCTATTATGATAACAGTACACACCTCTACACTTCTTTCTCCATGACTTCCTTTATTCTTTCAGTACCACATGTTTCTATACCTTGCACTTTTCCTTCACTTCACAATAATTCTCCATTTACTCCTTCCATAGACATACCTCTTCCATATCTATCTCTCTCTTTAACTTCTCCTTTCTTTAACCATAATCCTCTAGATCAAGTCATCAATAACCCCATTCTTTCTTCTTGTACCACTACCACCCCACTTTACATTCTAATTATCTTGATACTTCCATCCCACCCACTTCTATACCTATAGATCCTCTACGTAACACTTCATAATCTTTTGCCCAAGTATTGATTGTCCCATCATTCTTAATACATTATTCCATGTAATGTGTGAATAATTGTCATTTAACATTTTATTAAGAATACTAGTCCCAAACCAATCACATGCATAGGGGAGCTACATAATCTTAACTATTCTTCAATTCAAGTACACATGGCCTACAAAGTTCCTTTCATACTATTATTTAAATGTTAGGATTAAGGTTCCATCAACCTTGTAAATCCTATATGTCACTTAGATTATTGTAGATGCATTCATAAGGGATGAAGGTTTCATAGAGAATGGTAATTATTATTTACTAGTAACAATAATTAGTTATTTACTGTTAGTGGTTTACTATTTACCGATATTAGAGCATCTTTTACTTTTGAAATGTAAATAGGTGAGAAAGTCAAACTAAGCACCCAAGTTGGTGTGGCTACTCTTGGGGTGTTATGAAAAATCTAAGAAGGGATCTTTGCATGGCTGTTGTTAGTTAGTTATGATGTGTTGTAAGGAATCTCTTATTATTAGGCAATTATGACAAATTAGGTGCCCAAGATAGAGAGTTTAATAGTAGGCAGATATGACAAGCTATAAGAAGTTGTAAGAGACTATGTTTAGCATGTCAGTTGGATTCAAAAAATGAGGTGTTAGATTTTTCCCAAGTTTGGATGCCACATCTCTTGTATTCCCATGAAGTATGAAATATTATTTATATAGGTGCTTAAGGAGGTAGAAGTTAGTAAGAAATTTCACAGGTACAAAGGTACAATTAGATTGAAGACACAAAAGGTTTTAAGGGAGATTGTTGCATTATACTCTTGTTTTGAAGATAAAACAATCTTGGCATATTTTCCTTGGTGGAATTTTTTTCTCAAAAGGGTTTCTTCATGTCATATTCTATGTTATGTGATGTTTTCATGGTGTTGTTGATTTATTATTTTGCTAGTTTAATTTCATAATACCTTTTTGGAATTCTACAATTAAGAAATATTTGGATGAATCATGGGTTTTCATAAACATTAAGTCCTAATTTGATATTTGTAGACTTGTTTTCATATTTCTATTTGTAGTGGTTTTACCTTTTATTCCTAAAATTTTGTATTAGAGCCTAGCTAGCTTTGCTCGTATGCTTGGAAGGGAAAGATTTTATGAGCTGTAGTGTGGGTTCTATTTAATTTTATTTTGCAAATTTGTGTGTGGAAGCCATGGATGCATCTATATCTTAGTTGGATATTGAGAAGTTTTGGTTCTAGAACTAACTATGAACTTTGTGGAAGCTGAAGATGGAGGATCTCCTTATACAGAGAGATCAATGGATAGTTGCAACAAAGAAAAATAAGCCTAATAAAATGGATCAAGATGAGTGGGAAAAGATGGATAGGAAATCACAGGGAATAATATGGCTTTGTCTTGTAGAATCTGTCATATTAAATGTTTTAGAAGAGAAAACTACATATTCCTTATGGACATGGATATGTGTTCAAAATCTACCAAGCTAAAAGTCTTATGAATAAGTTATATTTGAAAATAAAATTGTTTTCTCTAAAAATGAAAGAAGATGAATCTATTGTAGAGCATTTAAAATCGTTTAATTTGATTTTGATTTAATTAGCCTCTATAGATGTTAAGATAAGTGAGGAAGATAAGTGCATTACGCTTCTATGTTCTTTTCTTAAGTCATGGGAGAATATCATTCTTGCTATTAGTGTTAGTCTTATAGATACCATGATGGATGCTCTTGTTGCAAATTTGTTGTCATAGAAAATGAGGAAGAAAACCACTATTGATAGCTCAATGGATGCTCTTCATGTTAGGGGAAGGTCCAAGGAAAGAGGTGGATCTAAAGGAGATTAAAAAGGGCCTAAAGAGAAGTTTAAAGGCTAGTCTAAAACTCCTAAAAAGAATAGAGTGAGGTGTTAGAATTGTGGTAAAAGGGGACATGTGAAGAAGGAAGGTAGAAACAAGAATAAACAATAGGATTCCTTCATGGAAAATTCCTCAGAATCATACGATGAAGCCTTAATTAGACTTTCTTGTAATAATATGTCTAATTATCACTAGTTGGTTGGCTTAGGATGCTTGTATCACATGAATCCACATAAGTAGTGGTTCTCCTCATATCAAGAATATGGTGGGGAAGTATACCTTAGGGACAACAAATCACATCTTATTGTTGGACATGGAAAGGTACAATTGTGTTTCAATGATGGAATGATAGAAACTCTTCCAGATGTTTTACATATTTGTGGATTAGCAATAAATTTAATTTATGTATCAAAGTTGAATGATTCAGGAATGCATATAACTTTTGATAAGGTTGGTTGCAAATTGATGAGAGGAAACTTAGAGGTAGAAAAAGGCTCAAGAATGGGAACCTTGTTTAGGCTAAATGCCACTACTTTTTGTAATTTCACCAATGTAATTGAAAAATCTAAAAATACATGCATGTTGTCACGGTACCATAAATTGCGCCACATAAGTGAAAAAGGTTTAAAAACCATTATCAATAAAAGGTTGGTTGATGGTTTCTCTTATTTTATTGAGTATTTTGATTTTTGTGAGCATTGTGTGTTTGGGAAAAAGAATAGACCATCAATTCCTTCAGGAAAATATAAAGCAAAGAGTATATTAGAAATAATTCATTCAGATGTGATTGGTCCTGTGGATGTTGGTTCTATTAGAAAATATTGATATTTTATGACCTTCATTGATGTGCTTCAAGGTTTACTAGGATTTAATTTATGCAACATAAATCTAAAGTTTTCACTAAGTTTAAAGAATTTAAAGCCTTAGTAGAAAAATAATCAGAGTGTAAGATAAAGGTTTTGGGATCTGATAATGGACGGGAATATTGTTCTAAGGAATTTGATGAGTTTTGCAAGCATGTAGTTATAATTAGGAAAAATACTACTCCGTACACACCTCAATAGTATGGGTGGCAGAAAGGATGAGCTGAACCTTGATAAAGAGCCAAAAATATGTTAAGTGGTGCATAGTTGGATAAATGATTTTGGACATAAGTTGTGAGTACTTCTTGTTACTTGCTTAACAAGTCCCCTTGTACAACTCTTGATTCAACACCATATGAAGTGTGGATAGGTAAGAAACCTTCTATTTTACATTTAAGGGTTTTTGGTTGTGAGACATCTGTTCATGTGACTAAACAAAATCAAACTAAGATGGATCCAAAAACATAGAAATGCATCTTAATTGGATGTGGTGAGAATGTTAAAGGTTATAATATTTGGAATCCACTAACCTTTAAATTTGTCTTTTCTAGAGATGTTATTTTTAGGGAGCAAAAATCTATTTCTATTCATGAACAACAAAAAGAGAAAGAAGGGAAAAAGACAATGCATTTTGAATTGAAGCAAGGATATTCACATGTGGAAGAACATAATAATGTATTTGAGGATGGGGAGGAAGAAGAGGGCTCAAGTGGGAGTTCTGAGATGGATGACCTTGAAGAGGTTGATCATGTATAAGAATGAGAGGAAGAATCCCACACTCCACCTTTGAGAAGATCCACAAGACAATGAAATATTTTATATAGGTATAACCCACTAAATTTCCACTATGTATTTTATTTGTTAAGTATTGATGATGAACCTAGATCTTACAAGGAAGATACTCTTTCCAATGATAGTGTGTCTTAGAAGCAATCCATGCAAGAGGAGATGATGGCATTAGAATCCAATGACAACAGAGATCTTGCTCATTTTCCCAAAGGAAGGAAAGCCATTAGTTGTAAATGGGTCTATAAGAAGACATTTGGATCAGATGGTTCATTGGAGAAGTACAAGGCTAGACTAGTGGCCAAGGGTTACTCCTAGAACATGAGGGAGTTGATTTTGGTGAAATTTTCTCTCATTGCTAAATTATCCTCAATTAGATTGATTTTATCCATAGCTACTACTAATAATTTTGAAATTGATCAAATGGATGTTAAAACTACATTTTTGCATGGGGATTTGGAAGAGAAAATTTATATGTAACAACCTAAAAGTTTTTAGGTAAAAGGGAATGAATACTTGATTTGAAAATTAAAATAGTCTCTTTATGGTATGAAAAAATCACCCCAGATGTGGTATCAAAAATTTAACTCATTTTCTTTGTAAGTTAGGTTTTGTAAGAAGCGAAGAGGATCACTATGTTTACATTATATGTATTGATGATCATATACTAATTGCTTCCTTGTATGTGGATGCCATGTTATTTTTTAGTAACACCAAGGGTATGATTAGTGAGATGAAAGCTCAATTTTTAGGTTCTTTCGACATGAAGGATCTAGGGTAAGCAAGGTAGATAATGGGAATGGAAATAAATAAGGATCATGAACAAAAAAGCTTTGGTTGTCTCAAAGTAAGTAGGTTAATATTATTTTGCATAGATTTAATATGCAAGGCTGTAAGCCAATTAGAATTTTTTTACTAGTTGGCACTAAGATTAATTTAGATATGTGTTCCAAAACTAAGGATATGTCTAATGTGCCATATGCTAGCATGGTCAATAGTCTAATAAATGCAATGGTTTGCACTAGGCTAGATATTGCCCAAGCAATGGGAGTATTGAGCAAGTTTATAATGTCTAACCCTAGTAGAGATCTCTCGAATTAGAATTATGTGAAGAGGGTACTTATATATTTGTGTGGTACTTTTGATTATTGTTTGATTTATTCTAGTGTTGATAGTGTGGATAAGACATTGGACATACAGGGCTTTGTTGATGCAGATTGGTTGGTGATTTGGATAGTCAAAGGTCCACTAGTGGCTATATTTTTACTTTGTTTAGTAATGCAACGAGCTGTATGAGTAAAAGAAATCCAGTAGTTTCTTTATCCACCACCAAAGTACAGTATATGTCTACTACCCATGTCTTAATGGAGGGAGTTTAATTACAAAGATTTTGTACACGTATTGGTTTTGATTTTAGGACAATTCAAATTGGTTGTGATAGTTAGAGTGTAATTTGTTTAGCAAATAATCTTATGTATCATGCTCAAACAAAGAATGTAGATGTTCAGTACCACTTTGTTTAGGAATTGATTGCAAATGGATATATTATATTGAGGAAGGTTGACACTTAGGAAAATGTTGCAGATTTTCTTACCAAGCCTATGAGCACAAAAAATTTCTATTGGTGTAGAGAGGCCATGGGGCTCATATCTTGTACTAAATTAATTTTTTGATATTCCTATGGATGTATTTACAATGTATGAGCTCAAGTGGGAGAATTTTATGATTAAAGTGCCATCAACCTTGTAAATCCTATGTCACTTAGATTATTGTAGATGCATTCGTAAGGGATGAAGGTTTGACTAATAGTTACTAGTAGTGGTTTACTATTTATCAGTATTATAGCATCTTTTACCCTAGGAATGTAAATAGGTGAAAAAGTCAAACTAGGCACCTAAGTTGGTGTGTCTATTCTTGGGGTGTTACAAAAAATGTAAGAAGGGGTCTTTGTATGGCTATTGTTAGTCAGTTATGGCATGTTATAAGGAATCTCCTATTATTAGGCAATTATGACAAATTAGATGCCTGAGATAAAGAATTTAATATTAGGTAGTTATGATAGGCTATAAGAGGTTGTAAGAGACTATGTTTAACATGCTAGTTGGATTCCCAAAATGAGGCATTATATTTTTCCCAAATTTGGATGCCACATCTCTTGTATTCCCATGAAGTATGAAATATTATTTGTATAGGTGCTTGAGGAGGTATAAGTAAGTAAGAAATTTCATACGTACATAGGTGTAGTCTGATTGAAGACATAAAAGGTTTGAAGTAAGATTGTTGTATTGTACTCTTGTTTTGAAGATATTATAATATTGGCCTCTTTTCCTTGGTAATTATTTTTCTCAAAAGGTTTTCCCCACATTATAATCTATTTTATGCGATGTTGTTGAGTTCTTATGTTACTATTTTAAATCCATAATCTCCTTTTGGCATTCTATAGTTAAGAAGTATTTGGATGAATGTGTTTTTATGAATATTAAGTCTTAATTTCAAAATTGTAGAGTTGTTTTTAGATTTCCATTTGTAGTGATTTTACCTTTTATTCCTAACATTAAATATCTTAAGAATAGACTTATCTCCCATTTTTGTTGTAGAAGGTGGGTACTTGATTGGACTCCGATTCAAACTAAAATTTTGTTAAATGATGGAATCATGTGTGTAACATCATGGGATCTATGCAAAATCTATCAAAATTGGAAAAGATGACATGTATATAGTTATTGAATTGTGTTTGCTTAGATCATGTGCATTTTGTCATACTTGCAGAAGTTTGATCTCTTAAATATTTTTTTACATTAATTGTTATGCTTTCCCTATACAAGAGCCCATACATATCATTTAAAATGAAAGAAAATTTTAAATTAGACCTCTTTATATTAGAAGAATAAATTTGAAATTATTTTGTTGCTTTGAACAAAGGTAGAGAAACTAAAATTGAACAAAGAGTTTAACATCAAAACGACAAAAAATGACTAATATTTCCTACACCTTTTAGCAATGGAAGCCATTAACATCACAATAGGAGACATAATCTTTTGAATTAGTGATCAAGAGGAGAGAATAAATAAATAAGAACTAAAATTTCCCCTCCCAAAAATAAAATAACAAAAATAAACAGTTCAACACGAAATTTTTACAAAAACCTATATGCCATCTTTCTAACTATTAGAAAAAGAAAGGAACAACATGCAAGAATAAGACCACAAAGCTATTTTCTACACAATATGTCAAATTAGATTGCCAAAAGATGAATGAAATATACATAGGAGACTTGCTTATGTAGGCAAGCACGAGGAAGTGAGAAGTTCATACACAATGATTGAGCAACCCTCCAAAGATGCAACACTTGTCTACTCAAATGACACATGTTTGAGCAAGTGACAAGTTTACATGAAGAAGGTGTCTCACAAAGGTGAGTACACATGTCATCACCACATGAGGTGAGACAAAAAGGTAAGAAGGCCAAAGTTGGACTTAAATAAGTGTGAATATTAATCTCCTAGACATGCTAAAAGCTAACTAGATAGATAATGTAACTTTTCACACTAACACCCCCCTTAAGTGCAACTTAGGGAGCAGTGAAACAATGATGGGTCCTAGCAACTAGGTCTGATCAGGTACCCATGCATCTCTCATAAAACTGAGAAAGAAAGAAAACCCAGTGGGAAAAAAACTTTCCTCCAAAAAGAGAGAGAAAACAAGAAAGTGTACTAGACACGACACAACTGAAAGTAATAGTCTTGCAATATTTGCAAGATCCATGTGTGGAGTGTCAATTGCATGCCATGTGGCTACAATCCAAATCCAATGTGAAGTCCTACTTTGTGATACCATTTAGAAAAAACAAAAAAAATTGCACAGGAAACTTTGCCCAAAGTCATATTTTCTAAAAAACATTGATTTTTCAACAAAAAATCCTAGCTCTAGGAGGATCTTTGGACTTGGCTATGGACAAGATTAGTTATGACAGGTAGAATTTTGCATGCAATGCTCTGATACCATATTAGAAAAAGAAAGGATCAACATGTAAGAATAAAACCACAAAGCTATTTTCTACACAATATGCCAAATTAGATTGCAAAAAGATGAATGAAATATACATAGGAGACTTGCTTATGTAGGCAAGCACAAGGGAGTGAGAAGCTCATACACAATGACTGAACAACCCTCCAAAGATGCAACACTTGTCTACTCAAATGACACATGTTTGAGTAAGTGGCAAGTTTGCATGAAGAAGGTGTCTCACAAAGGTGAGTCCACATGTCATCACCACATGAGGTGAGACAAAAAGATAAGAAGGCCAAAGTTGGACTTAAATAAGTGTGAATATTAATCTCCTAGACATGCTAAAAGTTAACTAGATAGATAATGTAACTTTTCACACTAACACTAACAACACTAGAGTTGTTGACTGAGGAGTTGGGGATCCATGTTGACTTCAAGGATTTGGGGATCAATTAGAATATTTGTGCTAGTGGCATCTTCAAGGCTTTTCCAAGAGGAGTTATGTGTCTTTGAATTTTATTGTTGCCTATCTTTGCCTTACAACATTTACTATTCTTGTTACTATTTTCTGCTAATACATGCAACTTAGTAATTTTAATTGTATTCAATTTGAATAAGGCCTTAAATATATGCAAAATTTTCTTATAAGGCCCTATATATACATTGATACAACAATCCATTGTCTATTATAGTTGTGGTTTTTCCACTATGTAAGGGATTAAAATATTAGAAATCTACTTTAATCTCCTATTTTGGTCTAGTGTTTGGAGAGTCAAACCATTCATTGCCCCTGATTCTCTTGGATTGGTGAATCTTAACACCATTGAATTTGCATTTAAATTTTGAAGTTCTATTAAAGATATCTTTTTCCATCTCTTTTTTAATGAAATTGACCTGTAATAGATCTTGGTTACCTCATCTAGAAATTAGTAACACACAGGGCATTGAAATGGCAGATGTTACATTGTGTGTTAAAATCTTGTAGCTGCTAAAAATGTAAATGATTATTGAATGGTGTTTGGTTTCTTTATCAGCGGATAACCATTTGTCTCAAAACTTAAGAGACATCACAAGATATCTATTCAATCTTAGTTCAACAAAGGTATCTGTTTAGTCAAAATTTTCTAGGCACATGTTGTTGGCCATTACCTATTTTATTTTCAAGTTAAGAACAAATGTCTGACTTAGAGGCAATATATAGATATGTATACAATCAATATTCACTAATGAATTTCCCTGGACTCTTCCAACTAAGACAATTTAATGACAAAAAATATATCCTAAAATTTTGGGGTGAAATTTTGATACAAAAACTAAAACCATCCATTAAAAACCAAATCAATATAGAAAAGACAATGTAAATAATAGGTTATAGTGTAATTATCTATTTGGCTGACAACCTTGATGCCTTCACTAAGATGAAGGTGAATTATAATACAAACATGAGAATTCAAATTAGTCAAATCCTTATCTTATGCAACACAATAAATCTTGTGTTGGTGTGTATAGAACACAGAGCAAGCACCATTGGGAAAGGAGGCCTCGCACTAAGTAATTGTGTATTGCAAGACTTAATAGTCGTGTATAAATGTATTGCAGGACTCAATAATTGTGATGAGTGCACATTATGTAGATGTTATTGACTGGTATGATGGAAACAAAGAACAAAATTTTTAATTTGTGTTCAATGGGAAAAATATGAACTATAGATTTTGCTTAGAAGTATCCTCTACTTAACCATGTAGATTGCTACAAATTTACCTTGAAAGATGATATGTGCATGTTGAAAATGCACAATCTACTTACATAATAATTGTAATCAAGCATCCATGATTTAACATTTCTTATTATTTGTCACATTTAAAGGAACTCCATAACTTTCTTTAACTCATGCGATTCATGTTAAATTCTTGTATTGTCATTTTTAACATTGAAAAGAGAACAGAATAGACGATACAATTACCTTTACGATTATTCTAAATGCTCCTACTAAATAAATGTTTCTAATTCTAATCATATTATATATACAAACTTACATATTTAAATTATAATCATATTATTATTTAACATTCAACCATACAGACGACGTAAACTTGTGCAACTGCTAGTTTATGTCATACCAAACGTACAAGCCCAATTTTAATACTTAACAATCCCTTCTTAGGAGATAGAGACGAATTTCCCTGTGCATTTGATGTAACCCAGATTTAAACGTGAGTCGCTGCTTTATCTTCGTTTTCTTGTACAAATTCAGTGACAGAATCTGGCCATAAACTCTACAGATTTAAAGTGACCACCTACTGTTTTGACAGCTTTTAAATATTGAATTGTCCGATCGGAGCGCCGCAAATCGGAGGCCGAAATTCCGCCCGACTCGGCGCTGTTGACGCTGGAGATGGTGGATAAGTATTACAAAATGCCCCAAAATCAAAATAACATATTATACATGTACCAACAAACTAAAACTATTCATCCACATCATCATCTAAACTATCGGCGACCAAGGAGCTGAGCCAAGAGATACCACTAGCACTTGCAACTTCAGGCCTGCAGGATGCGCCGATAGGAATTTTAAAGGAGTGCCAAGAAGATTGGGAGGAATTGAAGGAATAGGAAGATATGTGCAGTATGCTCTACCAGTGATGCTAGAGGACGCTCTTCATAGGTGCATCTGTAAAGTTATGGACTTTGTGGTTTTGCATTTGAGAACCTACTGAAGAAGAATGATGCCGAATGTGGATAGGTGTTCTAGTTTTTTCTCTCAGAGAATGCTGCACATACCTTGGAATTCTTGCATCTTACTATTTGGCTCTTCTCTTTTAAAGCTATAAATGAACAACAATATCACCTCCCCTGCAGCTGGTCATGCTCACCCCTTCATGGGATGAAGCCCACAAGCCCTTGATTAGGGGAAATCTCCTATTTCCCAAACAAAAATTAAGATAGAATAAAAACTACAAAATACATATACAGAAATAAGTAAACAACAGTTGCGAAGTTTATTAAGGAATAATTTTGTAAAAAAAAAAAAAAGAAAGATTGCACTAGTTAGAGATCCACATAAATATGGTGCATAGAGAAGAGAAAGTTAAAGCAATAATAGATTTTGTGACAGAGAAAGAATTATAAATAAAAGTAATTAACAACATAATCAAGTACTTTTTCTTCTTAAATCTGATTGATAAAATTAGTTACAAATGCATTTTGAGATTACTTAAATCTGAATGCAAATAATAATTTCAAATGCATTTTCGAGATTACTTAAATCTGATTGCAAATAATAATTTTGTAGTTTTACATAATAATTTGCAATAATTACAAATGAACATTAAACTTAAATTAATCATAAACTAAATAGTTTTAAAAAATAATTTAAAAATAAAAAAAAAAGGAAAGAGCAAAGAAAATGAAGTAAAAGAAATTATTCATGTTACTAGTTTTTCCTCTAATGTTCAGCACCAAGCCTCCTAAATATGTAAACCCAGTCTAAACTTAATCTTCTACGACAAGAAGGTAAGTTCCTAAGAGAAATAACATGAAAAATATCTCAGGGACTACTAGATCATGAGTGTGCACAAGAATGCCTAAATGGCTTTATCTCATAGATTTACATCTACAAACAAATACTGATCAAACAATACAAAATTTTCCTGTACTACCTAATAGTTCCAGATTTTTGCCCTTCTCTCCTCTTGTTTAAATCCAATTTATTCTATTTATGATACAATTCAACAGTTACAAACAACCCTAGATTTTGTTTCAAAATTTGTTTTGAGAAAATATTTACAATTGAATGACAAGTAATCTTAAAATGCATTTCATAACTGGCTTTAGCAATAACTAGATTTAAGAGAGAATTTGATTCTATTGCTAATTATTCCCAAGCAAATTAACATGCTGATCAAATTTTTGCACTTATCGATACCAGAAAACCCCAATTTGATAAATCCATATTTAATTTATCATTTACAAGAGCAGAGGCAAATTAAAAATTAAAACCAAAAAAATTAAATCCCTCTGCGCAAGCGCAGCACGAGGTGAAGTGTGGATTCCTTCTGTATGTTGTAATCAGCAAGTGTTCGGCCGTCCTCGAGCTGTGTGGACTTAGATAGAGGCCCCAATGTGCTGTTTTCTTAGGGCACCCAATCTTGTAGAGTACCGAGGAGGGCTTGATTTGGTGGCTGTTATTCGGAAGAGCAAGCTGAATGTGCCTAAGAGCATTCATATGTGGGGCTTCACGATGCAGAGTATGCAGTAGAAATGTGACAAATGTTTGTTTTTTCTATCAATATTGGCAAGAGTCTCCTTATGTCTCACCGAAACTATCCTATTCTTATCCCTATCGGTCTGACTTGCCTTGTCGGCCTACCCTCGTTCTTTCTTCCCGACGGTTTCTCTCTCACCGAAACCCTTATGCTCATCGACCTAACACTTGTTATCGGCCTCCTTCAGAAATGTTGCCCCGATGGTTATTGTCTCTCCGACGTATTAGTCACACACTCTCCATCAGCAACCATTCGTAAACTCCTACCGACACACTCCCGTTACATTGATAAACTCGCCATCAGTGACACTTGCAGTTGTCACCCCGATCGGTGAAAGTGCCCACTGTCGGTTCAACACACTTTTCTCACCCCGACGTCCCCTCTCACATCGATGTTTACCATTGCTGTGACTTAGACCATCGGTGAAAGCTTTTCCTCGCCTTCCGATCTTCCATCTCTCTTTGATATACTTAACCCACGGTCTTCTTTCATCAGTGACACATGCTTCGGTTGGCTTAACTTTACTCAGATCTTCCAATGATTCCCCTCACTCCGATGAGCTTTGACCCCTCGGTTAGACTTTACTCTTCGGCCAAACTTTCTTTACTTCCGCCGATGCCTATCTCTCGCCGATATCTCCTTCACGCTGCTATTCGTCGGTAAGACTTCCCAACCTTCTCTCCGATATGCTCCCTGTCGGTGTGACTCCACCATTCGCTGGGACTTTTAAGGCTTCTTCTGATAGCATGCCTTACGCCAATACACGTTCTCCTCCAACACAGGTACACAAACTCCTCAGCTTCACACTTGAATCCTCCTTCCCGAGGTCTCAACTCTATAATTTGACGGTGATCACCAATTGAACTTGCACTCCTCTTACACAGTCAGGGTTAGGGTTATATCATACAATTTGTACAGGACTCATTCCATGAGGATTAGAATCTTACATTCACGGAATGGTCCATTATGACATTGTTACCCTCAAAACAGAATAAGAACAATATGTGATCCTTTGCACCAGTCAAAACAAAAAACAATACAGAACTGTCAAACTGAAAGGAAATACTAGGAATGTCTTAGTTTATTGTGCAATCAAATTCTAATTCACTCTATTACTCTCTCTACATACTTTCTCGATCTCACAAGACTGGTTTTATGCTTCATTGTGTGGATGGTAGTTGCATCGGTGGGAATGCCAACCGCTTTGCAACTATCCATGACACGGTTACATACAAGATCTTCTGCCAGTTACAACATCTTTTAACTACCAGACATGACTAATTTGAACACACGTACAGCCCTCAGGCCTTACAATTAGTCTCTTGGACCTTATGGACTACAAAAACAAAAGCTAACTAAATTAGCTAGATGCCCCTGCCCCTAGAGACACTATTGGCCCACATTACATCCTTTTTGGTCCTAGGGTCCTTACCAGGAGCCTCAGGACATTTGATCATTATATCACCTTAACCATTACCACTTGTCATAACTGATTTTAAAATGCTCCAATTGATTTGGTTATCTCCATAGTATCTTCTCATGATCATAGGTGTCTTCTGATTCCAAGATGTTTCCTTAGGTGCTCCTGCACCACTTCACCATTCCAAGAATGGCTGGGTTGAGCTGGAGCGCACGCTGCAACCCCTCTATGATCAATTCATCAACATTTCTGAGGAAGATTTCTTTTCCCGCATTTCCCATGGGAATCTCATTCTCATCACCATCACCAAAAGCCCCCAAATGCTCATGTATGATTTTTATGACAAGATTTGGTTTTGGATCCAAGGTTGGAGGCTTCTGCACCTTGAATTTTTAACTTCTAAGGAACTTTAGACAAGCTCTATGGACAAATTCCCTACCCTCCTCCACACCATTTCCACATAGGTACAAAAAAATATGGAATAAGGCTACTATAAAAACATTGACTTTGTTTCACTAAAGTGTCTCAGCAAAGATGAGGCGTTGTTGATCCAGAGAAATGCCTTCCTTGTCTTGGATCTTCGCCTTCACATTGTTAATGGTGTCAGAGCTCTCCACTTCCAAAGTGATGGTCTTGTTGGTGAGGGTTTTCACAAAGATCTGTATTCCTCCCCTGAGATGGAGAACCAGGTGAAACAAAAACTAAATAAATAAAACTAAAAAAGCAACAAATTTATTTTCCACCATACAACCAATCAATATCAACTAAACCATTAATCATCTATGCGATAGAAGCCAGCGAGCCCAACTGAAAAATAACAGAAAGGTCCATCGATAGAACCACCAGACTGTAGATAAGACCGATATCTGCATGCACAGATGACTTGGCTGTAAATTTATCACTTGAGATAGTAGATATTAGATAGTAGATATTTATAGGTGAGCTTTGATGTCTGTGAGGCAGTGGAAGCTATGACCTTCTCCATGGACTCTCTGGATTCATCTGTAATTAGATTAGATTTGATTTGATTTGAAGTGATCTTTATTTATGCATAGATTAGATTTGCCTTTTGATTGATGATGGAGGATGTTGGGTGAGAAAAACTGACGAGTTTAGAACATTTACCGGCATGAATTTTATGGAAAATCTCCTGGCTTGAACTTTTTTTTACAGCGTGAGACAATTCTGAGCACTATGATGCTCACAACTAAAATCCTATCGGCTAATTAGATAGCACAATTCCTAGGTTCTGCTTCAAGAAATTTTCCCTTGAAATGTCTTCCTCCACCTATGAACTTTGTTTTATGGGAACGTTGTGAGAATGAAGGGGTGCCATGGTCCAACCATAGCACCATTACACATAATCATGGTCTTGACAATAAGAGGCAACTAAAAATAAGAACCACCTCTTCGAGAACACAGTTTAAACCATTGAGAAAATGATTGTTCACTAGAGTAGATCCCAACTTCCTTAACAAATTTTTCTCCTTAATCAAGTCAAGGAGGCCAACCACAAGCATGGATGCAATATTTGAGTTGACATGGTAGTAGTGATTAAAAACCATGAATTTCTCCCCTAAGATACAATGAACAACAAACGACAAGGTACTAGACCTAGTTTTGAATACATGTTTCAAGTACATCTCAGTGATGCCTCTAATGAAGGTCATTTGCCTTTGTCCACTTAATAACCTGACAAAAATGTCCATATTTGTGATATGCAAGGAGAGAGAACTAGGGCAAAAGCATAGATAAGAAGCACTAAATAGTTATGAAGAAGCCATCCCCAACATCCCTATAAATGATATTGAGTGTTTGAACACAATTACATGAATACATGTAATTATGGTCTATGTAACTTGTCATCACATGGTTGAAATCCCCATCAAGCATTAACCCCATTCTTAATTGCTACCAAATCTCAAGGATGCAAGAAGGATTAACTGCTTGAGCACCATGACATTGAAACCATTAAGCACCAACTATTGATGTTTCATGACTCAATGTGGAATGGGATTCATAGTTATATAAATCCAATTTTGATTTTAGGGGTTCCCAAGTATTAACCGTATTATTGATAAGACACTCTAAATCCATAGATCAATAGCAAAGTTGGCAAAAATATTAGCCTCCACATTTATCTCCATGTAGATATGTTTGATGGTGAAGTTCTCTAATGAATCGAGTAAAGGCCAGGCACCTTGAAGGATATTAGTAATATTTCAATTAATTGATTTTTTATTTCTAATGGCTTTAATGATCACCATTGAGTCACCTTTGATCTCAACATTTTAGATGTCATGCAATTTATAGATTTGTAATCCAAGAACAAAGGCATGCACTTATGCTTTGTTATTCATTCCATTCTTTAGTTTTTTAGAGGTGGTGCCAATGAATTTTCCTTTCCATACTAAATTAAACAATTGACACTAGATAATCCAAGGTTTCCTTTTATAATTCCATCAAAATTTAATTTTGCGCATCCTTGAGGGGGTTGACTATTTGATGCCTTCTCTTAACTTTGAAAAATTAACTCTCCTATCACCATAAATGGGGGCAACTTTGAGACCATTGTAAATCTTGACCATATCATTATCCCACCTGGTGAAGCATTTCCCTTTAGAAGGTTGAATTAGACCTTCATTGTTAACTATTGATTGGAGGATTCTAAAACCATCACCAATAGGCAAGTAAAGTCACAAGATCACCCTACCTCTCCTAGAAAGTAGTAGATCTCTAGAGGAAATCTAACCACTCCATGGTCTATATCACTAGGTCATGGCAATGTAAAAAACTCAATGATCTATGTAGGTGTCCCCCTTTTTTATTGGCCTTGAGTGAGATTTTGATTGTGCAACAAACTTGCCCTAGATCAAATTATTAGTGATCCAAAAGATAAATGCATTCAATTAAAACCTAGATCTACAAATTTTTGATTTTCAAACCCTAGATCTAAAAATATAAGAGTGATTATTTTAATTTCTAAAGGCCCAGATTGACACACAATTCATTCGCCCAGATTTTATTGCTTAAATGTGCATGGGCTTTTATTTTTATTTTTATTTATTTTTATATTTTGTCTATCTTATTTGAATTAAAGAAAATAGAAAGAAGTTAGGGAACTAGCGAAAATAAAATAAAATGGATCTATTTTCAATACCACAATTTAAATATTCTCTAAGAAGAATAAAATAAGCTAACTTTGCTTAGTTAGTATTTCACACAACCATAAACACAAAGCAATGCAATCGTCTAAGGGTTTTACTTGATAATGAAAGGAAAACATATAAAATTACTATATTACACATGCAAATTTTACACATCACCTTACAAAATCAAGCATGGGAAAAAGAATTTTCATGCAATATTCCCTACACATTCATTCTTGTCATTGAATTTTAAAATAGGTCTTATAGAATAATCCTATTCAGAACTTGGAGCATATACTTGTTATCGCTATTCTACTCTTTCCTTGCTATCTATTCTTCAAAATTCCAACCCTTTAAATCTTAATTGAAGTTATGTATAAATACTCAACTTGGGTGCCCAAAATCCTAAAGGAACTATGACTAGTCAGTAAAGATCCTAAATTGATCCATAAGCCCAAAATTATGTTACAAGTTACATGCCTTTTTATTAAATTGATAGGCCTCATTTTGTATTACAATTTAAATTCACTATAAATAATTAAAGTGATTCATTACATATCAAAGAATAACTAAATGAAATTATAACATCAAATGCCCACATTTGTGAGCACATCCTTCCAAAATTGGTGTTGTAGTAGATTTACCACTACTGCTAAGAGGATTTTAGAAAGTGTGTCTTGTAATCCTCAACCACCTCGAACAGAGCACTATAGTTCAAGACCTTGTGGTAATGAGAATGGATCTTTTTGTTAAAATATGTCTTCTTGATTGCACTAGCCAATTCCTTCAACTTCAATAGTTGGGCCTATAATGCAATCATATCGGCCATGACTTTAATCATTTTATCAATGATATCAACCATGACCAAACTAGAATTCTCCTAGAATGTGCAAGAGAAGCCTTCTACAAATTTCCTAAATTTAACCATTGTAGTGTTAGTTGCATTCTTCTTGACAACAAATTTATCTTTACAACTCTTTATTACTTTCATTCCAAGCCTTGTGGCTTTTAACCACTCATTTGGCATCTCTAGGTACCCTTGAGCAAAAACTCCTTCCCTTTCAAATTTGTTGAAGGGAGTTCTTGCTATCTTCCAACACTACCAACTTTGCATCTAATGTTTCCTCAAAATCAATCATGGCACTTGCCTCATCACTAATTTTGTGATAGGATCCTGAAGCTCCCCCTATCACCCTACTACCCTACTCTTCTAATGTGTATTTCCATGTAGAGGTGGCACTGATAACTCCACCCATATCTGTACACTGATGTTCTTTGTTCAAGCCAACCAATATGGAAGGGGTTGGGGTATTGGAATCTACTAGACTAACAATGTATTCAATATATGCAGTGAGCTCTCCCACTTGGACCTTCAACTTTTTATTTTCTCATCCTTCTTCATCTAGTCTAATATGTTAGAGATGACCCCTACAATGCATTTTTTTCTTCTTCCCTTATCTAAATACCCAAAGATAACCTTTTGCACCTGATGGTATTTTTGTTACATTAGAGCTTCTTCTTTGTTAATGAGAGGAGTTGCTATCTTGGCCATCCTGTTTCCTTCAGCATCCACTATGATTTTAGACAATGTTCTATCTCACTTAGGCTTTGGTTGAGCCATGAAGATTTCTACAATCCTAGAGAAGTACTCATATATGGGTCTACATGTGATCTGTCTATTCTCCATAGTGGTACCTAACCATACTAGCAAGCATGTGTTGCTTGATGTTGCTGGAGGATGAGAAGGAAGAGGATTTGGAATCCTCATTAATGTGGATCCATGAGAGGAATAAGGGGAAGGAGTCTTGATATGGGTTGAAGTAGTTATGTGAGATCCCTCCCTAGAAGAAGATTTAACTTCATGAATCTCTACCTACTCCAGTGTTGCTGCAAGTATTTGTACTTAGTCCTACAATGGGACATCCTATATCAACACATTTATTGATTCATGGACAACAACAAAGGCTTGTGCATTATCTATTTGATTCTAACTCTACTACAACCCATCCTTTTATTCATTACCACCCTCTACCTAAACTTCTATGTTGGCAACATGTGACAGTGGAGGCACATTTACTTGCGAGTGGGAATGTGGAGGTAAATGTTGTAGATGATGTGGAGAAGGTGGTGGAGAAGGTGGAGATGGAGGTAGAGATGGAAGTGGAGAATGATGTGATGGATGTGGAGGAGGAGGGGCACATTTGTTAGTGGAGCTTGGGTTTCCTAAGTTCTAATCCTCTTCTTCCTCAGTAGAGGTTGCAATTCTTCAACCTCTTCTTTTGTAATGGCCTTCATGGCAATATTCTTTTCTTTCCTTTTTGTAGAGACCCTCATTTCCCTCTACTCTTTTTGGCTAGATTCTCTTGCAATTGCTTTTCCTTAGAGTGACTAGAAGATTCCCCCTATTCAACTACCATTTTCTTAGCCTTGGAGGTGTTCTTAGATGGATGAGGACCATCCATCAAGTATGGCTTCTTTAGCCATTTCTTTGTTCTTTCAATTACAACTTGAGTTCTCACTTCAATTGAAGGATCCTCTCTAATAGACCATTCAATTGTTTGAAAGTTGGTGCTTTCGTCTCCTGAAAGGTTGGTGCCATGTTCAGTACAACCTTAGGGATTCATGACATGGACTAAATGCCTCCCATGGATTCATTAACTCTGGCGCTTGTATCAGAAATTGATAGGTTGACCTTTTGGTTTAACGACAATCGTGGGCCAACAATTGGTATCAGAGCGAAAGGTCATGGGTTCGAATCCCCTCGGGCTGGCACTGAGGGGGAGATTGTTGGAAAGTTGGTGCTTTCATCTCCTGAAAGGATGGTACCGTGTTTAGCATAGCCTCAGGGATTCGTGACATGGACTAACTGCCTTCTGTGGATTCATTAATTATAGTGCTTGTATCATAAATTGACAGGTCAACCTTTTGGTTTAACGGCAATCAAGGGCCAACAATTATGTCCATGGGCTGATTGAAGACTTTGTCTCTATTATAGGAAGGGTCAAAAACCTTTCCATATTCTTGTAGTCCTCTTCTACTCTCTCAATGTGATTGCCTTTGACATATGGGAGATTTAATCGATACTGTTCTTTGATCTTGACCTCATGGTCATCTAAACAATCTACCCAAAAGTCTTCCAACATGTAGGTTCATGCTTGAAGAATGAACCAATTAAAGACCCTATCTTACTGATGGGGTCAAACTTATTCCTGATCTCATGTAGATCCATTGTAAATATGGCCATCTCTTGCTTAGCTGATTTGGTATGTTGCATGCTAGAGAAAGTGTACACCCCAACTTTGATAAGGAAAGAAAAACCATCCTTATGCTTACTAGCAACCATGTTATGGATTTCCACTAACTTCTTGCATATCTCCAAGAGGATGATCCTATCACTGGAATGCTTGGGGAGATTGTATGGTGCTTTGTGGAAGCTACCAACTTTGATGTATGGAAAAGTCTTGAACTAGATGAACCAACTCCCCCAATTATCCAACTCTTAGGTTGCCTCAAAGGATAACTTCTTGGCATATAATCATTCTCAAGGCATTTTATTATTGCAAAAATGAAGGCACCATTGATGAAATTATAAATTTTCCAGCTTCCTTGCAATTCCAACTAGGGATAATGATCATATAGCTTGGTTTCTCCTAGCTGGATTGTTTCCACTTGTGTTAATCCTAGAAAATTGGCATGGATGGCCAATAGGTACACAAGCTATGAAGTCGTGTAGAACTTGTTTGACTCCAAAACATTGATCATGGAAGGCCTCACTAATGACAGTGATGCATTCTATCCTCTTTGAATCTATGATGCTCAATATTAAATAACACATCTAGGGATAAAAATGTCTGGCATTAGGATACCCAAAAAATCCCACTCAGAAGGGATGGAATCCTTAGCATCCTCCTTGAATTCACTTATGTGCTAGACCTTAGCCATCTTGGTCATTGATTTATCTTCACTAGGAACAATTAATGAATCTAGTGGCCACAAAGGTCTTGGTCTCATAGTAGCTCAATGTCACCTTCATGTCTACTTTATCATATTAAGCATATGTAGGAAGGCCAAAAATGATTTAAATAACATCTAGGTTTATGTCAAGCATAGTCTAGTGTGCTAGACCAAATATTTTCTTCTAATTCTAGTTGCATCGTTGGACACGAGCCGAAACCATCTCTGTAGATTGCAAGCTCACAAGGAAAGAAACTTCTTGAATGAGCCCTAACCGATCCATTCATTAGTATTGAAAAGTTTTTTCTTCCCTTTGTGAACCCTTTGCAGGAACTTTCAGATGTCTACATGTCCCAAATCTATGTCTCCAATGTTGATGTAAGGGGATAACATATTTAATGGTGGGTGGTACCTCTTGTACTCATACTTCATTTCTTTGGGATGTTTCTCTCCCTACATATGAATTACAAATCAAACATGGGAACCATTAGACAATCTAATGGTATCATTTCCTAGCTCTAATATAAATGTGAGAGATCAAGTAGTATGCCATAGCAAGCCTACAAATCACATGTGTTGATCACAATATAAAGAACTTAATTAATATGGTGTTGTAGTGGATTGGTAGAGCTTAAAAGATGGTTAGAGTTACACTAAAATTTCTACCACTACTAGAGTACAAATACTTACAAACTGTTAGGGAATAAAGCTTTAAGATCCAAGTGTGACTAACCTTAAAGCATTAGGAATTCAAAAGATCTGATACCTAACACAAACAACTTAGCTAGGAGAAACCTCTAAATGTCACTATTCGAAACATAAGAGTTAGTAATGGAGAATAAAAAATAACCATCCTGACATCCCAAAAGGTGAAGGCCAAATCTGTGAACTTGAGAAGTAGAACATTGCAAAGTGTCAGAGTTTGGGAGTTTAGAGTACTCTATAACGAATGCCAAAAGGGAATAAAATATGAGTACAACTTGAACTACTAATCCGAAAGAAAATGCAAAGTAAAATGTTGGGGATTGGGAGTCGGAAGTACTACAAAATATATGCCTACAGTTAGTTAAGTAAAGAAGAGCCCAACTAATTAACCATATGAATGAAAAAATATAAGTGTTGAGGCTTGTGAGTAGGGAAAATATGATACTCATTATCAAAATGACAATAGAAAGAGCTCAAAACCATAACCCCAAAAAGAAAAAGAGAAAATTCAAATATCAAGGGTCAAGAGTCAAAGATAACACATAATCCATGTTGTAAGACAATGTGACAAGGACATTCCTACATCATCAATTTTGAAGAAAGTATAGTGTAAAGACATTAGGAATCAAGGATCAGGGATACCAAGGACCTCATGCCAAAAGGTATCTGGATAGTGGGATGAACAAAATTATGACCCTAACAAAATAAAATCTCTAAGTAAAAGGGGTCAAGAATCAAGGATTGGGGATTCCAAAGGCTTCATGCCCAAAGGTATAAAAGTAAAGGTAAGCCTGCAAGCCTAATCCTAAAAAGTAGAGCACTTGTGGGAGCATGATTTCAAATCCAAAAACATCCTCAAGCCCTAATAAATCCAAAAATTAGATCTGGTGGAGAGTAGGGAATGAAAGTACACTTAGGGCACACAATGAAACATGAAGAACACAAGAAATTTAAACAACTAGAACTATAACATGTGCCTCAAAAAATGGTAAAATCAAACACAAAACCTCACAAAAATGCCCTGAAGAATAAAATAAAATTATACAAGAAAATAAACAACCAATCACTTGAATAAAAAAACCAAATGGCCTCTATTAAAGAACTAGGAAAGAACAAAAAACCCTACCTAGTCAATAAAAAGGAAATGACTACGAAAGCATGAAGAATGCATGAAATACTTGCACAACAATAACAATCAACATGTACTCCAATAGAACCTAGATTTCACCACAGAAGAAAACTGATCACAAGGAATCAAGACATTGTTGGAGAAAAAAAATGCAAAGGAAATGCAAAGTGGTTATAGAAAATGGGAGAATGAAAACAAAACCGTAATACATACGAGTGGGAAAAAATCCATAAATGTAGAGTTGGGGGGCAAGTCAGGGCTAGGTCAAATCCTCTACCAAGTCATTGGAGTTTAGAGATTATGCATACTTGTGAAATGTGTCGAACTAGTAGTTTGGTAGAGGAAACACTAAAACATTGACAAAGATGACCTAGCAAAACACCAATGACTGATAAGTAACAAAGAATGTTAAAAAAAGTAGAAAATAAAAGACAAAACACACTACTAATCCCAAATCTCACCAAGAAAGAAAGAAAGAAAAACAAAACAAAAGAGGGAGTCCTTATTTTGCTAAGGAAAATGGGATGTGTGTGCAAGGCACAACAAATGGTGACTCAACTGGGGAAATGCTCCTAAGGATTTTAGGAAAAAGACTTAGTCAAAAAACCCAGAAAATCTAGTTCAACACAACTGTACCAAAGGACTATACACTATTGGTGAAGAAGGGATAGACTGAAACACAAAATCCAATGTTAGAAAGCCCAAGTGTGTGTAGATGTATTCATTCCCTTTTAAAGTATGCTCTAGAACCATCATTGCAAACTAGGTATTGAGCTACATGAGTTGATCTCATCCCACCAAATGATTAGAAGTCCTCTTAAGATATATAATAAGTATATAGACTTGATCATTGACTATCTAGACATTACTTTACTACTAGCTAGGCATATATAGCCTTGATGAGATGATACCTATGATTCCACTCAACGCACATCTCTACTATCAACTGGGCATCTATAGACCTAGTAGAGGTTACGTAAATCACCTGTCTAGTTGAAATCTTGATATTTTTTTATACTCAACTCACAAGCAATGAAGCTTGTTACTAGATTGGGAGTCACAATGGTAGCCTGAGATGAGGATCTTTAGATTTTTCACTCAATACTTAGATGCAACCATGAATCCCAACAACCTAAGAAACATTTAGTGTGGAAGTATCTAAGGTTTATGAGTAAATTCAACTTATCCATAATCATCTAGACCTCAAATAGAAAACATACACCCACTTTGACACAATTGACATGAACCCAAATTCTAGAGTTACCAACCAAGAAACCACTAAGATGAATAGGGAATAAATTGATAGCCAAGATACCAAGGTCAGTGCATGTAACTACCCACTTATCATTATAAGAGTGCCTTATGAGAAGAAAGAAAGAATGGGAAGAATAAAAGACAAAAGAATTGGCAAATCAAAGCCTAGCTACAAACAACAAAACAATGATAGAAGATCCACTTTATTTTATTTTATTTTTTTAAATAAATTATTTTTTATATCCAAAACAAGAGACAAAGAGACAAGAGAAAAGAAAGTATATACACAAAAGGGGAAAGGACAATTGCCTCCCCAAATTTAGAAGTAATGCTTGAGGAACTGCCCATTGATAGGCAATGAGACAACCTCACCAGTCAAAGTGTACAATCTAAAAGTATTCTCCCCAAAAATATCAACAATCTAGAAAGGACCTAGTCATATTCTATCAAATTTAGCATACTCTCCTTTCTTTTCATGGGCTTTTCCCCACATTAGGACTAAATCAACAATTTGCAAAATCCCTGACTTTGGCTCTCTTATCAAACCATCTTTTAACCACACCTTAGTGCTTGACAAAGTTTTCTAGGGCGGAATCCCTCTTTTTGTCTAGTTGTAACAAGTTTAGAAGTATAGCCTCAATTTTATCATTAGTTTCCTGATAATTCTTCATGAATTAGAAAGTTGACATCTTAAGATTCACTAAGAAGATGAGATCTAGTCCATATAAAAATAAAAATAAAAATAAAAACCCATACACATTTAAGTAATAAAATATGGATGAATGAATTATGTGTAAAGTTGGGCCCTCCAGAAATTAAAATAATCACTCTTATATATTTTATCTAGGGTTTAAAAATTAGAAATTTGTAGATCTAGGTATTAATTGAATGCATTTATCTTTTGGATCACTAGTAATTTGATCTAGGGGAAGTTGTGTTGCACAATTGAAATCTCACTAAAGGCCAAAATAAAATGGGGATAACTACATAGATCATTGAGTTTCTTGCATTGCCATGACCTAGTGACAAACCTTGGAATGGTTAGATTCCCTCTGGAGATCTACCATTTTTCAAGAGAGGTAGGGTGATCTTGTGACTTTGCCTGCTTGTTGGTGAGGATTGTTGAATCCTTTGATCAACATTAACAATAAATCTCTAATTCAACCTTCTAAAGGTAAATGCTTCACCATGTGGGAAATGATATGGTTAAGATTTGAAATGGTCTCAAAGTTTCCCCCATTTATGGTGCTATAAGAGTTAATTTGTCAAATCTAAGACAAGGCATCAAATGGTCACCCCCTCATGGATGGGAAAAATTAAATTTTGATGGAATTACAAAAGGAAACCCTAGATTATCTAGTGTTAGTTGTTTAATTCAACATGGAAAGGAAAATTGATTTGCACCACCTCCAAAAAACCAAATAATGAAATGAATAACAAAGTAGAAGTGTATTCCTTTGTTCTTGGATTGCAAATCTACAAATTGCATGACATCCAAAATGTTGAGATAAAAGGTGACTCAATGGTGATCATTAATGCCATCAGAAATTAAAAATCAATTATTGAAAGATTAATAATATCCTTCAAGGCACTTGGCCTTTACTTGATTCATTAGATAACTTCACCATCAAACATATCTACATGGAGATAAATGTGGAGGCTGATATTTTGGCTAACTTTGCTATTGATATGGATTCAGAGTGTCTTATCACTAATAAGGTTAATACTTGGGAACCCCTAAAATAAAAATTAGATTTATATTACTCTAAATCCCATTCCCTATTGAGTCTTGAAACATAAATAGTTGGCACTCGATGGTTTTAATGTCATGGTGCTTGAGCAGTTAATCTTTCCCGTATCCTTGAAATTTGGTGGTTATTATGAATGGGATTAACACTTGATGGGGCTTCCAACCATGTGATGACTATTGGCCATATGTGTTGTCATTGATGTCAACATAGTAGCATACATTGATGTCAACATACTATCATGAGAATAAGAGACTGTTCATGGTTGGATGTCATATTCCTAAGAAAGAGAAAGCTCAATGTTATATCCCTAATCAAAGCAGATTTGAGTTTGAAGCCTGATCAATATGAGTTAGAAGAATCAGTTGTGTTGCTAATAAATCAAAGCAGAGTTGAGTTTGAAGCCTAATCAATATGAACTAAACGAATCAAGTTGTGTTGCTCATGTTGAGAATGTGTTCCTATTTTGAAGCATGTTGTATGATCATCCCTACTAATCCTGAGTTGTATATGGTGATGCAAAGAAGATTTGGCCTTTGGAAGCAAGTTAAAGATAGTGTGGGTTATGTGAAGATGTTCCTAGCATGGCAATGGAATGCTTCCTATTCCTCTAATTTTGAACCTATGGTCTTGCAATTCTAGAGTTAAGTTGAGCATGATGTAAATATGCTAAATCCTAAGTTTCAGAGTGTTCTCCCTTTCGCAGAGAAAGATATAAGTGGTTGAGTTCTAGTTCAAGCTCTGACAGTGTAATATGATGTTGAAAGATGAATGAAATGCTCTACATACCTCTGTGTTTGTAGATATGGCTATTTGGTTCTAGATCTTTGTTTAGAGGATGGTAAATGTGTTGTTTCCAAAGTTCCAGACCATCATTCCCTCCGCAATGAAAGTTATGATTGATAAAGTACCATTATTTGCTCTAGCAGAATGGAGTAATATTCAAGACTCACTAGAATGCTCCACATTCCTCCAGAAGTGAATGATTGACCTTGCAGTTTTGTGGACATGTTCTTGAATGTGAATTACATGCCTTTGTCCTATTTCAAGCTTCTTGGTGGTCCACACCCCATTTTTTCAATTGACAGCGTGTTGCAGTGTGTTCCAGATAACAGTGTGCTCTTTGAGTTAATGATTGAAGGTGTGCGGCACAATTCCTTGATGTGCGGTGGCAAAGAAGTGTTTGGGAATGTTGTATGATTCATGTGGACTCATATAGAAGAATTTCACGAAGATGTTTCTTGTTTCTCGCAGAGCACAAGGTTTCCTAGTTGATATGGTCGTTACTCTTCAAGTTTTCATGAGCTTACCTTAAAAGTTGTCCTATTTTCAGATGAACGGAGTGTGCGAAGGTAATTCCTTGATGTTTGAAGCCGACAAGGCTTGAGTCTTTTGTTGGTGTAATGTGTTGTCCTACTTAGACCTATCTTCTACACGTTTCATATTGTGTATTGTATGGCTGACCTATAAATGTACTTTTTATATTTAATCTGGCCAACAAGCTATGTAATCAATGTAATAATAAATAGTAGATCAAACTGAATGCAAAGGATATGATTGCAAGTTGATGAGAAAGAGTAGATGTTGTTGATGTTGTCCAGATTCCTCTTGAAGACATATTTGTGACAGTGATAAAGTATAGAGTGTGCCTGACTAATTAGTTCTTTACAAGAAAGTGTGAAGAGACAGAAGTGCAATCATCATGTGTGAGCTTCAAAGTCAATTTTTAGACAGTTGAAATATTGTCATACTGTAATCATTTATGAGTTTCTTCTCATATTAGGGAGTAGTTGATTCCTTGGGTTAAAGCCCCTAAAACAAAGTCATCAGGGAGTAGAAGCTTCCTTGGGAGTGACCCTAAACCAAAGTTACTTAGGGAGTAGCAGCTTCCTTGGGTTAAAGCCCCTAAAACAAAGTTATTATTTGAGCTTCATATATTGTGAGTTAATCCTCACCATGGTTTTTCCCTTCTAGGGTTTTCCACGTATATCTGGTGTTATGCGTTGTTTTGCATTGTGTTAATCTTTCATGTTCATGTTAATGTTGTGATGCTTAAGTTCTGATCTACTTCAGATAAGTTGAAGTTGTTAAATTTGAAGAATAGTTTAGATACTGATTCACCCTCCCTCTCAATACCTTGGTGTGTCTAACAATGACAAGTTACATAGACCATAATTACATGTATTCATGTAATTGTGTTCAAGCACTCAACATCATTTATAGGTATGTTAGGGTTGGCTTGTTCAAAATTATTTAGTGCTTCTTATCTATTATTCTGCCATGGTTCACTCCCCTTGCATATCACAAACATGGATATTTTTGCCAGGTTGTTGAGTTGACAAAGGCAAATGGCATTCATTGGAGGCATCACTAAGATGAACTTGAAACATGTAGTCAAAACTAGGTCTGGTACATTTTGTTGTTTGTTTTCCATGGATCCTAGGGGAGAAATTCACATGGTTTTTTTACCACCACTACCATCTCAACTCAAATATTGCATCTATGTTTGTGGTTGGCCTCCTTGACTTGAGTGAGGAGAAAACAATTGTCAGGAAATGGCATCTACCCTAGTGAAAAATCATTTGCTCAACTATCTGAACTATGTTCTCTATGAGGTGGTTCTTAGTTTTGGTTTCTTCCTATTGTCAAGACCATGATTATACATAATGGTGCTATGGCTAGGCCATGGTACCCCTTCATTCTCACATAATTCCCACAAAACAAAGCTCACAGGTGGAGGAAGGCATTGCAGGGGCAAATTTCTTGAAGCAAAACCTAGGAATTATGTTATCTAATGGTATTGCTTGGTTTAACTCCTTGATCTCCAACAATTTAGATGATGATATGGATGAATAGTTTTATTTTGTTGGTACATGTATAATATGTTATTTTTTGATTTTGAGGAACTTTGTAATACTTAACACTCATAGGTAGCTAAATAGTTTTTCTTTGTATAGACTTTCATGGCCATTTGTGTGACTGGTTGCCATTGGCGTATGACTGACTTACCTCTACTAATGTTCATTTCTGAATTGATATCTATGTATTTCTTATTTTATGTTTAATAGAATAGGGATCTCTCTCTCTCTCTCTCTCTCTCTCTCTCTCTCTCTCTCTCTCTCTCTCTCTCTCAGATTGCTTATCAACCTAACTAAACAATATACAAAATATAGATCTATTGTTACCTTTCTTCACATATCATACTTGAACTCCAAATAGGATTTAAATTACCAACTTGCTTAAAAAAATGGACACAATAATTTTTTTTTGTTAAAGTAGGAAATATATACTCATTCTATGTGTTAATGAAGTGATAGAAAGATTAATAAGGTTTATTTGTGAATTGCTATCTATGTATTTTCCTATTTTATGTTTGATAGATTGGGTATCTCCCTTCCTCCCTCCCTAATCGATTACTTATTAGCCAAATTAAACAATATACAAAATACATCTATTGTTACTTTTTTTCATATAGCATACATGAACTCCAAATACGATTCAAATTACCAACTTGCTCAAAAAAAATGGACACAATATTTTTTTAAAAAAAATAGGAAATATGTACTCATTCTATGTATTAATGAAGTGATAGAAACATTAATAAGGTGTCCCTAAAAATAAGAGTCCTAAGTTTCAACAAGAAATTTTAGTAGTGAAAAGAAGCATGCCAATAAAAGTTACAACTATTTTATTTTCTAATAATAGTAAGAACGGGTAATTGGCCGCCAACTTTGAGTAGCTGTGGTACAGAGTGTTTGAAGATTGAGAATGGCATTTCGACATGTTATTTAGCGAAATGATGACGGATGAAGCGGTCGATGACCTCCAGTAGTTTAGTGGTCTCATTCGCAACGTGTGGATCGAAATTGATGGCAAGCTGGTTCAGATAAAAGCAGTGACCCACGTTCTCCGATACAAAAGTTTCAACATCATGCCCTGCGCTAGTCATGGCCTGGCAATATTCCATCTCCGTATCGCGGATCAGGTCCCTGCCCGCAATGCCCACAAGCAACGGAGGAAATTTGAGGTTTGCCAGTGGGGTAGCCTGGGCTCCCATCGGATTCGTTATTGGGTGATCTTTGGTGCTCCCAACAGGCAACGACAGGCTGAGGAACTTATCCACCATCTCCAGTGTCAAAAGCGCCGAGTCGGGCGGAATTTCGGCTTCCGATTTGCTGCGCTCCGATCGGACAAACCCCGGGTGTAACGCAACGCCGCCTCGCAAACAAAAGGGGCGCAGCTCTTCTTCACACGCTTTTGCACGTACGGCCACTTGGTGGACAAGGTTCCCTCCCGAGCTGTCGCCGATCAACACGCACCGCTCGAAATCCGCATGTTTAGCGAGCCACGGTTCCTCTTTTTCCCCGCGGCCGACTTTCCCGAGCCACGCGACGGCGGCAAAACAGTCGTCGATCGCCGCCGGGAGACGGTGCTCGGGAGCGAGCCTGAAGTCCACGGAGACGCAGATCACGTTGCATGCCGTGACGAGGCGCGAATAGAAAATATTATACATTTGCCAGTCCGCGCGGCTCACGCAGAAACCGCCGCCGTGAAAATGAATGACCACGCCCAATTTATGGTCTTCGGTGTGCAGCGCCGTGCGAGGCAAATAAATACGGATCCACACTCCATTTTCCTCGTCCACAACAACGTGTTTGGTGGCCACGCCATCGACGAAAGCGTCGTTGGAAGGAGGCACGGGCATGGTGAGGGCTTTAACCTCCTCTGCGCCGCTCCAAACCCGCTCCACGGAGCCGTCGGAGAAAAGTTGAAGCCATCCTGACACCTCATCCACAACCTTCCTTTCCATTTCGCTTGCCATTCTGACGACAGTGCACTAGAGAGTTGGATTCATGTTGAAGTGGAACCCGAAGCTTGCAGCATATTTATAGACTAGATTTCAAGCCTGAAGCTTGAGTTCGATTCGGGTCAAGCCCGGCGGCGTTCGACATGGAAAAGATAAAGTTCAAAGTGGTTAAAAAGCATTCTCATTTTTTTAATCACCCAGACAAAAACATCGCCAGCCGGCGCGATAGCAGGAATCTGTGGTGGGGCAAGAGTGATATTATTTGCTCCTGCCAGGGCCGGGTTGCTATCAGGCATGGAAAATTGTGGTTCTCTTGTCCGTGTGTACTTATTTAAACTCTTTTAAATTGAAAGACTGTAGATGTGTACAAATCAATTTATTTTTAACACCAAAGAATATTCAGTTTACAATTTTGCACATGGACATTATATCAGTAAATTTACATATATATATATATATATATATATATATATATATATATATATATATATATATATATATTTATTTATTTATGTTTGTGCTGTTTGTGACAAGCTTTGATACTACTTTTTTGTAAATCCACTACTTCGAATATTCTTTCTAATGAAAATAACTTTATATGCTTTGTAAATACGGTACTTTGTAAATTTTTTACCGATTTAAATGTTGATTGAAACATAAAGTAACAGAATAAAAATTTATAAGAGAACAAACTTTTATTTGACAGGTATGGATACTTTGAGATTTAGGTTTAGTCATTTGTATATTTGTATTTTTCTTTATTCAGAAATTTTCCATTGTAATTAATATTGGAGACATGATATTTTTAAAGTTTTTACTTTGGATATTGGAGACATGATATTTTTAGAGTTCATGACCACTCTACTCAAATATCATCCATTTCAATGGTCAAAGAGTCAATAACAATTTTACACCTCATCCACAACAAAAGTGGTAAATAGTTGTCCTATTTTTATTGCACTCTACTTAAATATCATCCACTTCAATGGTCAAACAACTAATAGCAATTTTACACCTCATTCACAACAAAAAGTGGTAAATATTTGTCCTATTTTTATTGGCCAAAATTGACCTTTGACTCTTGAAGTGGATGATATTTAAGAACAGCTTTTTATTGTCCAAAATTGACCTTTGACTCTTGAAGTGGATGATATTTAAGAATAGCCGTTCATGACATGAATTGTAAAGCTTCTGGTATAACTGTGTATTTTGTGATGGAAACATCATGTTAAAAAAGCTATAAAGAGTTGTTTACCAAAAACTTTACAATTCATTGAAATTAATAATTAATAGTAATAAAAATTTATATTTTCTAATAATAGTTATGATTATCAAAGAATGTAATTGTGCACAACCACTTTCATTTATTTTCTTAATTATTTGTCCAATCAACATGTCATTGTTTTGCATGGATCTTTATTAGTTTGTGAGGCTGCTTTTGTTGTTTTTCTTCTTCATGTTTCATGTCACTTTATTTGGTATGCTGTCACAAATTTGGGCACTCATTTGTTCATCTTGTAAGACTATAATTGGAAAATGGTATCTATTGTAACTATGATCTCAAAGTTGTGTATGATTAGAGGTTTGAACTATGTGCTCAGTGGTGACTATACTATCCAGACATCTTGTGTTTAGATAGTTGTTAGGTCTAGTGGTCTTTTGTTTCTCTGTAGCCCTATTGTTGCTCAATATAATTTTCTATACACTACTCTGATTCAATTAAAAAAAAACATCTACTAATATTAACTATCCTAATAAGTGTGTAGACATATTTTTTACAATAATTTATTTTATTCAAATCTTTGTGTCCTTACATTCTTTTTATTGAAAAATGCAAGAAAACAATAGTGTAGATATAACTAACCCATAATGTGCATAGAAAAATATAAATAAATTATTATTATTGAGTATTCTGGTATATCAAAGTATTGTGCAAATGATCATATATAAGCATTGCTTTTCCATACAACTTCCCAAACTACTCTATAGGAATAGCTCCCAACTAATTACTAACTTAAGTCACTAAAGTGACTTTATTAAAATGTCAACCTTAATTTTTGCAACACCTCCATTAAGGTTTACATTACACAAAACAAAACATGTTAATCGAAAAAACACAAATACATATTCTTTAGAAGAGATTTTTTTAAACAATTCCTAGACCAGATAGAACTCCATCAAACTGCCTCATAAACCTCATACAGGTTTAGCTCCCAAGTTGAATTCCTGAGTTCCTAGATTACCACCTTCCCAAACTCTTGAATCATAGATCTCACAAATTATTGGACAACAAGCCATGGTAAGTTATGTTCATAGTGCTCCATCAAGTTGTCTCATGACCCTCATAAGGGTATAATTCCTAAGATCCATAGACTCCCAAACTATCTAGGCAACAATCCATATTGAGTTCACAACAAATCCCTTCATCTCTTCAAAAATTAAACTTCATATTATATGAATTTTTCAATTCTATCGCTGGCATCAAAAAAGAAAACAAAAACATATGCTTCTCATACAAAGCACTAGAAGCTAGGTCAAGATGATAAAAATCCTCCAATCTCTAGTGCCTTCAGCCTCCAATGTAACCCCTGTTACACTTTATCCATTTGATGTCTCATTAGACTCTTTGATAACATAAACATGTGAGTTTAAGATCTCAGTCAAGCATAACATGGATGGCTTGGAGAACATATACATTATATGAAGTAACTATATATTATGTGGCCATATATAAAGTGAAAATTTGACTATTAGTTTCACCCAATAATACATCCTTACAATGATTTTACAAAATATGACCAAATTAACCTTATAACTCCTTATCTTTATAATTTACAAAACACATTAATCTTATCACTCCAAATTTTAAAATTTTAACAAAATATCCCCTGTAATTCTAATTGTGAAGTTTTGAAAAATAAATCTTCCTTTCTAATGTCAAATCTTAAAATATTATATATCTCTCCACTCACACAAAATCTAATCCTTTTTATAAATACTTCTCTTTCTTATAGAAACCCCCCAAAAATGTTATGAGATTCAAACTTTTAACCTTCACAATCAAAATTATACTTCTCAATGTAATAGGTGATGCATTTTGTAATCTTATGTACACCTATATGAAATATTAAAGCTCAATAATTTATTCAATAATCTTTTACCTTATTGCTAGGCCATGTTAATTTCATATAGTTTCAAATTTATACATTTATCTTGCTCCAAAGATGTGCAAAAGCAACTTAGGTGAGCACACAACATAATTTTATAAACTTGACTCTCCTTACAAATAGGGTCTTTACTAAATCATGTCTCATCTACCATCTGGAGGTAGGGTATTTAGCAAAATGTGCTTCATCTATCAAGCGCTGTTGTCTTAACAACTTCTATGTGCCAAGTTCATTGTTTAAATGAAGCATTAAAAATTTAAAATGAATTCATTAATCTAGACATTTTTAAATGCCCTCCACAACCAAATATGTATCCTCTCTTTTTGATGTGACAGACACACTAGTGCACTGTGATAGATTCTCTTACTCTTTACCTCTAGAATCTCTTGTATGCTCTTTATAGACTACAAATACCTTTTAGCACTTAGATAGGTTTTCAATAATGCCCTCAAGCAGAAAAGTATAATGATTTTCTCCTCATCCTAACACCATTGAAATTCTTCTTCACCACACAACCCCTAGCCTAACGCTACAATCAAATAGAAGTTTGGTAATTTTTATTTGAAAAATATGGGAAGGAAAAACCAACTCTAATGGTTGCATATCACTAAAAATTAAAAATCCACACTTATACACTCCTTTATTGGTTAAATGAAGCCACTCTATGGAGTCCACAAAACATACCAAAAGAAAAATAATGCAAGAATTTTACATACACATTCATCCTCCTCCAAAGACTATTCATCAATTATTCTTACAAGGACAGGGGCAGCTATACTCTGATACCATGTTGAAAAATGCAAGCAAACAACATTATAGATATAACTAACCCATAATGTCCATAGCAAAATATAAATAAAATATTAAATTATTGACTATTAATGTATATCAAAGTATTGTGCAAATACTCATATATAAGCATTGCATTCCCATGCAACTTCCCAAACTACCGATAGGAATAATTGCCAACTAATTACTAACTTAAGTCACTAAAGTGACTTTATTAAAATATAAACCTTAATTTTTCCAACACTTTTGGACTTTTTTTTTACCTTGTTTTAGTAATCTATAAAGAAGATTCATTTATTTTCTTACTTATTTATCCAATCTCGTAACTACTGATAATAACTATTCTAATAGTGATATTTACCGAATTTTTTTAGTGTGTTTCTCTGTCAAATCTTTATAGCCTTATCCTCCTTTGAACTATCCAATCTTACAACCACTAACATTAACTATCTTCATAGTTTTTTATACTAATTTTTATACAATATTATAATTTTATATACTAATGTTTATACAATATTATCATTTTATTACTATGCTATCAAATCTCTCTGTCCTTACCCTCTTTCAAACTATTTTTGTAATTGTATTAGTAATATATAGACAGCTGTGATGAACAACTACATCTAATATGGCTAAATTCAGTATAAAAAACATTAAGAATTATAGGGACTTCATTAAATATGCTAACAACCATGACACTCGTTCCCCGATATGATGCAATCCGGGCGTGATACTAGTTGACAAATAATTATTTCTTTAATCGTGAACAATGCTCACAAATCATTATTTAAAAGCTGTCAAATGAGTAGTCTTTAAATCTGTAGAGTTTATGGCCAGATTATGTGACTCAATTTGTACAAGAAAAGGAAGATAAAGCAGCAACTCACGTTTAAATCGGGGTTACATCAAATGCAAAGGGAAATTTGTGTCAATGTCCTGAAAAGGGATTGTTAAGTTTTTAAATTGAGCTTGTACGTTTGGTATGATATAAATTAATTTTTAAATTTTGTAAAAATATAATATATTAATTTATTTGAAAAATTAAGTGGAATTACACTTTAATTTCAGTGGAAGTATCTATTGTAAGTTTCTTTTTAAGAAAGTGACAATGATGATGAAGCTATAGTGAACAACCAGACTAATTTCAATCGTCTTGTAGTCCCTTTCACATAGAGGGATGCCTTTGACATAAAATACATTATTTTCCACAGTATTCATTACATTAAAATTAAACTTGAATCAAAATAACCCAAAATATAAAAATATATAGAATATGCAATTTTTACCCTTAATTAAGAAAATAATCTAATTAAATTAATATCATGCCCTAACAAATTCACTTAATTTTTATAATGGATTGTTTATTTACTTACTTCAAATTGAAAAAAAAAAAACTAAAAAGTAATTAGTTGCTCCAAATTTTGTAAAGATCACAATCATTGAAAGGCATAGTAAACAAGATTAATACTTAAATATTGAATTGTTTCAAATTTTGGATGAAATCATGCTCAAGTCCATCTAATATTCCTACTTCCATGCACCACTTACCTACTTCTATAAGAAAATGCAAATATTTGGCAAGGTATTCTCACAATTTTCCCTTCTCTATCTATACACAAAGTAAGTAAAATACTTGGCACCATAGTCTCCTTTTGTGGAGTATCTAGTTGTTTGTGTAGTGAAGTCTAGTTTGGTTTGAATTCTCTTCTGTTATTATTCTTGTATTTGCCTCCAAGCTGGGCAGATATGTTACAGCCATGATGTTCTTGTCTATTTTGTGACTAGTGCTTTCCCATTCTCATGGTTGCTCTTGGAGGGTTGTTTATTCTTTTGTATTATTACTTTATTCAATACCAAATAAAATTACTTTCAAAGGTGAGGCAAAAATTTGTGTCACTTTATTTGGTATGCTGTCACAAATTCGGGCACTCAATTGTTCATCTTCTAAGACTATAATTAGAAAATGGTTTCTATTGTGACTATGGCCTCAAGGTCTTGTATGATTAGAGGTTTCAACTTTGTGCTCAGTGGTGACTGTATTGTCTAGACATCTTGTGTTTAGACAGTTGTTAGCTATACTGGTATTATGTTTCTCTATAGCCTTGTCGTTGCTCATTATTTTCTATACACTACTTTGATTCAATAAAAAAAACATCTACTAATATTAACTATCCTAATGAGTGTGTAGACAAATTTTTTTACAATATTATGATTTTATTCAAATCTCTATGTCCTTCATTCTTTTTATTGAAAGATGCAAGCAAACAACATTGTAGATATAACTAACCCATAATGTGCATAGTAAATGTAAATAAATAATCATTATTGAATATTCAGGTATATCAAAGTATTGTGCAAATGTTCATATATAAGCATTGCATTCCCATACAACTTCCCAAACTACCCTATAGGAATAACTCCCAACTAATTACTAACATAAGTCACTAAAGCGACTTTATTAAAATGTCAACCTTAATTTTTCCAACACCCCCTTAAGGTTTCCACTACACAAAACAAAACATGTCAATCAAAAAAATACAAATACATATTCTTTAGAAGAGCTTTTTTAAAAACAATTCCTAGACCAAATAGAAATCCATCAAACTACCTCGTAAACCTCATAAAGGTGTAGCTCCTGAGCTAAATTCCTGAGTTTCTAGATGACCACCTTCCCAAACAACCGAATCATAGATCTCCCAAATTATTGGGCAACAATCCATGCCAAGTTATGTCCATAGTGCTCCATCAAGTTGTCTCATGACCCTCATAAGGGTATAATTCCTAAGATCCACAGACTCCCAAACTATCTGGGCAATAATCCATATTGAGTTCACAGTAAATCCACTCCTGTCTTAAAAAATGAACTTCATATTATATTAATTCTTCAATTCTATCAGCATTAAAAAAGAAAACAAAAACATATTCACTTCTCATACAAAGCACCAAAAGCTGGCTCGAGACGATGAAAATCCTCCAATCTTTGGTACCTTTAGCCTCCAATGTAACCCTTGTTACACTTTATCCATTTGATGTCTCATTGGACTCTTTGATAACATAAGCATGTGAGTTTAAAATCTCTATCAAGCATAACATGGATGGCTTGGAGAATATATACATTATGTGAAGTAATTGTGTATTATGTGTCCATATGCAAAAGTGAAAATTTAACTATCTATTTCAATCGATAATACATCCTTACAATGATTTTACAAAATATGACCAAACTAACCTTATAACCCCTCATCTTTATAATTTACAAAACATATTAATCTCATAACTCCAAATTTTAAAATTTTAACAAAATATCCCTTGTAATTCTAATTGTGAAGTTTTGAAAAATAAATCTCCCTCTCTAATGTCAAATCTTAAGATATTCTATCCCTCCACTCACACAAAATCTAATCCTTTCTATAAATACTTCTCTTTGTTATAGAAACCCCTAAAAAATGTTATGAGATTCAAACTTTTAACCTTCACATTCAAAAGGTACTTCTCAATGTAAGAGGTGATGACTTTTGTAATCTTGTGTACACCTATATGAAATATTAAACCTCAAGATTTTATTCAATAATTTGTTACCTTATCGCTAGGCCATGTTAATTTCATACATTTGCAAATTTATACATTTATCTTGCTCCAAAGATGTGCAAAGGCAACTTAGGTGAGCACACAACATAATTTCATAAACTTGACTCTCCTTGCAGATAGGGTCTTTACTAAAACATGCCTCATCTACCATCTGGCGATAGGGTCTTTACTAGAATGTACCTCACCTATCAAGCATTGTTGTCTTAATGACTTCCATGTGCCAAGTTCATTGTTTAAAAGAAGCATTAAAAATTTAAAATGCATTCATTAATCTAGACATTTTTAAATGCCCTCTACAACCAAATATATATCCTCTCCTTTTGATGTGATAGACGCACTAGCAGTGTGGTAGATTTCCTTACTCCTTACCTCTAGAATCTCTTGTGTGCTCTTTGTAGACTACAAATACCTTGTAGTGCTTAAATATACTTTCAATAATGCCCTCAAGCATACAAATATTATAATTTTCTCCTCATCTCATCCTAACACCATTGAAATTCATCTTCATCACATAACCCAGTGCTAGCCTGATACTACAATCAAATAGAAGTTTTGTAATTTTGATTTGGAAAATATGGGAAGGAAAAACCAACTCTAATAGTTGCATATCACTAAAAATCAGAAATCCACACTTATATGTACTACTTTATTGATTAAATGAAGTCGTTGCATGGAGTCCACAAAACATACCAAAAGAAAAATAATGCAAGGATTTTACATACACATTCATCCTCCTCCAAAGACTATTCATCAATGATGCTTAAAGGACAGAGACAACTATGCTCTGATACCATGTTGAAAAATGCAAGCAAACAACATTGTAGATATAACTAACCCATAATGTGCATAGCAAAATATAAATAATATATTATTATTGACTATTCATTTATATCAAAGTATTGTGTAAATACTCATATATAAGCATTGCAATCCCGTGATAGAAATAATTGCCAACTAATTACCAACTTAAGTCACTAAAGTGACTTTATTAAAATATAAACCTTAATTTCTCCAACACCTTTGGACTATTTTTTTTACCATGTTCTAGTAATCCATAAAGAAGATTCATTTATTTTCTTACTTATTGATCCAATCTCACAACTACTAATATTAACTATTCTAATAGTGATACATACTGAACTTTTTGTACTGTGTTTCTCTATCAAATCTTTATAGCCTTATCTTCCTTTAAACTATCCAATCTCACAACCATTAATATTAACTATCTTCATAATTTTATATACTAATTTTTATACAATATTATAATTTTATTGTTATGCTATCAAATCTCTGTGTCCTTACCCTCTTTCAAACTATTTTTGTAATTGCATTAGTAATCTATAGACAATTGTGATGAACAACTACATCTAATATGGATAAATTTAGTATAAAAAACATTAAGTATTAATTAAATATGCTAACTACTATGACACTCGTTCCCCCGATATGTCTGGGCGTGATACTAGTTGACAAATAACTAGCAATTAGACCCATAGGTTCAATGGGCATGTTGATAGTTTTTATTATCCTAAAACTTTGTTAGTGATGGATGTCTTTCCCATCAGGGTCTAAATTTGAGAGTTGTATAGGTGTATTTAGGTATTTTTGCTATAAAATACAATCAAAATTTTAAAAAGATTGTATCATATGAAAGGAGAGATTTTAGAGAAATTGTCAAAATTTATATAGGATTATGCTGATATATATTTGGTTTTTATATAATTTACTTATATTAAAGTGTGTCATAGTAAGGCATCGTTGAATAGATAATTGTCATAAAAAAATTGCTTGACAAGTAAGGTCAACTTTCAAATTTAGGTCCTATAATTCCCATAGTCAAATTCTTAATCACATGGAAGATGTTACAAAATTTAATGCAAATTTTTAAATTGTTTGCTTGTATGATAGGAATTAGTGCAATAATTAACTATTTTTTTACAATAAAACTATAAGTAAGTTGTTTATATTATATATATGTAGTAGATTAATTGAATCCTTTATTAATTTTTATATAATCCCCCCTGCAAAACAAATGGAATCCTTATCACAAAAGTAGAAGAAAAATAGTAGAATTAAAATCATATAGCTCGACAAAGGAATATTCCACTAAAGTCCACAAAGACACAATCTCCATGAATATTCATAAGGACTCATTGGTTTATTAACAACATCACTAAGGGGAGGATGAGCCATTCAAATTCATCATTAATATTTTTTTATTAATTTGAGAGTGCTTCTGACAAATAATTGTATAGAAGTTCTTTGCATCAATTAATCACTATGGAAATGTTGTGTAGCAATAAATTATAGCAGTTTAGAGATTTACCAATTTTGATCAATATATTACTAATTAAGTCTAGTCCAAACCCATTCATTCATATCATAATTATCCTTTACATAAATCATTGTATTCTAAGAAGTTAATACTATGGAAATACCATGTCTTTGAACTATTTTTATGTTTTTCAAAAAATAAAACCATAATGACAAAACAAAACAAATAAATTAAAATGAGAGAGAAGAAAAGAATACTCAAAATGCAATTATAGTACTATTTGGAAGGCATGGACATTTAATGTTTTATCTAATTGTAAAATTTAGATGATTGAAGATCTAAGGGGACCTTGAATAGTGGTGTCCATGATGGACCGTGTGTTGAGAACTTATACATAGATCATTGTATTCTAAGAAATTAATACTATGGAAATATCATGTCGTTGAACTATTTTTATGTTTTTCAAACAATAAAACCATAATGACAAAATAAAACAAATAAATTAAAATGAGAGAGAAGAAAAGAATGCTCAAAATGCGATTGTAGTAGTATTTGGAAGGCAATGAACATTTAAGGCTTTATCTAATTGTAAAATTTAGACGATTGAAGATCTAAGGGGACCTTGAACAGTGGTGTCCTTGATGGACTACGTGTTGAGAACTTATATGAAGAATAATGTTCACTAATTTCTACCACCATTATATTTTCTTTTTCAATATGAATATAATGACATGTTTAGACAGACATGCTATATTTCTGTTTGGTTGTATTTTTTATTTTATAACATGAACCTTTAACATTCTTACAATGGCAAACATACAGAAATGATCCTTTAAATATTTATACCGATATGCTCCTTAAACTGGACAACATTCAAAGCATGGACAATTCTCCAATGATACTCATCACAAGCTTTTTCCCAAATAGATTTTTACATGTGCTATTCCATCCTATTATTTCAAAATACTAATCTACATATCAACCCTTTGTGTATGGGTTGAGATTATGATCTTTTGAATCAACTACTTGCAATGCTAAGTATCACAACAAGGTTATTAAATCAAACCATTTCTATAAATTACTATTGGATTGAAAGAATTATTGCATTATTTGATATTAAGAAGAAGTAATTCAATCGGGATTATCTCTTGCTAATGCATATAGATCTCCTTTACATTTATACAATGGCTTGTAAAAGGAGTAGTCAATCTCTACTCAAGCTTATCAATATCCACATGTTAAATGAATTGGTCAACTATCAAATCTTCTTCTACCAAGCAATTTATTTCTAGACCCAAAAAAAATAAAAATTAAAACAAAAACAAAACAAAATGTGAGCTCACAAACATATTACATCTCCCAAAAAGTGAAGGGTTGTGAAGCAACATTAAAGATCTCTCACCATAAATGAGAAAAAAATCCACATGAAATTATGTAAATTAGATCTGTTATCTATAAATAATCTCAAATAACAGATCTTCATCTAATGTAGGCACAAGATAATACACTAAACCCAGAGAAAAGTTCCATACAAAATGGAAAAGGTTAGAATAAAGACCTATAAGAGATGCTCTCTCCATTATGTCAATGTATTGGATTGATTGCAAGCCCTTCTCTCACATCTGTTGTTGGCCAAGCAACTTTCAACTTAAGTGTTTTCTCTCTTTCTGCTTTTTTCCATTCTCTACAGTTTCCTTCAAGTATTCATTCCAGAGACATACAGGCTTCCTAAAAAATAGTGCAATGTAATGACACCTCTATGGTATGATAAAACATGACTTTTATACATATCATATGAGAGATGTTTGAGGGATACAAACCATTGAGAATCTCTGGAGACTTATTGAAAGAAACTAAAAATTGGTACAACATATGAGGAATTGCATGGGATAGTGGATAAGTCTGGACATTGTTGAAAAGCAAGGGTTGAGCTCCTTGTGAAACAAGTGAAGGTTACACAACCTTAACCTCTGTATTGTAAGAGCCCTAATAGACTATGTGTAAGTCTGTATACCTATAAAAAGACTTTGTCAATAGTTTAGAAAATGTATTTGAACCGCATGGGATAGTGGATAAGTCTGCACATTGTTGAAAAGCCAGGGTTGAGCTCCTTGTGAAACAAGTGAAGGTTACACAACATTAACCTCTGTCAAATATTGTAAGAGCCCTGATAGACTATGTATAGGTCTGTATACCCTTAAAGAGACTTTGTCAATAGACTATGTATAGACAATTGTGACACCTAGCATTTGAAATTATTGATACCAATAATTAAACATTCTTTTCCCTAATATTACCCATAAAAACACTCAAGTCATGTATTTAATCATATTTTTTAAAGATAAAAATGAATATAATGTGTCTATACCCAAATTGGTTCTTATCCTAGCTTAGAGAGTACCAAAATGATGAATAGTTCATGAACATGCTAAGAATGTCATAAGTGCATTCTACTTCAATTGACTTTGCCTTAAAGGTCACGAAATCACAATATCTTTAAGGTCATAATTGTTGTTGTATATGTGTGAGACACAAATTAAAAAGGCCACTTATTTAGGTCATGTATTTAATCATATTTTTTAAAAACTGAAAATGAATATAATGTATCTATACCCAACTTGGATCTTATCATAGCTTAGAGAGTACCAAAATGATGAACAGTTCATGAACATGTTAAGAATGCCATAAGTGCATTTTGCTTCAATTGGCTTTGCCTTAAAGGTCACCAAATCACAATTTATTTAAGGCCATAATTGTTGTTGTATATGTGTGAGACATAAATTAAAAAGGCCATTTCTTTAAGTCATGTATTTAATCATATTTTTAAAAACTGAAAATGAATATAATGTATCTATACCCAACTTGGTTCTTATCTTAGCTTAGAGAGTACCAAAATGATGAACAGTTTATAAACATGCCAAGAATGTCATAAGTGCATTCTGCTTCAATTGACTTTACCTTAAATGTCACAATATCACAATTTCTTTAAAGTCATAATTGTTGTATATGTGTGAGACACAAATTAAAAAGGCCATTCTTGTTATAGCCTTGAGAACTCCTATACCCTAAGGCAAAGCATCATATTCTGATTCTAGAATCATGACAGAGGCTGCCTAGAGAAAGAGGAAAAATAAAAATAAAAAAATGATAGTTCTATGGGCACGCTTAGGAGATAGTAAAGCTTTAAATTTATCGTATATACTAATACATCATTACATATATGAAGTGAGGCACATTTCATACTATACATCTCATTTTATGAGGTTAACAACATGATCTAGACCTCCAAAAGTTGCTTTTTTAAAAACTAAAAATAAAACTTGATCCCTCATAGACATGTATGCAAAATGTGGAAACCTACATAAGGCATATGAGCTGTTTGACAAAATGTCTCAACAAGATGTGGTCTCCTGGACTGCAATGATTGTAGGATATGCGCAAAATGGGTTTGTTGAAGATGAATTGGAAGCTTTCAAGAAAATGTAACTAGCAGGTGTAAAGACAAACACCTCAACCTTTGCCAATGTCCTCCAAGCATGTACTGAAATGGGAGCTTTAGAACAGGGTATGCACATCGATCAAAGAATAATTGAAAGCAAATTTTTATCAGATGCTGTAGTTGCACATGCCTTGATAGATATGTATGCAAAATGTGGAAGCATGCAGAAGGCACATGACCTGTTTGACAGAATGTCTCAATGAGATGTGGTCTCATGGGATGCAATGACTGCAGCATATGGACAAAATGGCTTTTGCGAGGATGTTCTCAAACTCTTTGAACTAACGAAGCCCTCTAGAACATACCCTAACCATGTAAGCTTTGCTCATGTTTTATTTGCATTCAATCATGCAGGCTTAGTAGATGAGGGTTGTAGATACTTCAATGACATGATTAACTCTTATTACATTACACCTACAATTGATCATTATGTGTGCATGGTTGACCTTCTTGGGTGTGCTAGCTTTCTAAAGGAAACTCTAAACTTTATCATCAAAATGCCAATTGAACCTGTGATAGTTGTATGGATGTGTTTGCTTGGTGTCTGTAGATCACAAAAGAATATAGAATTAGGAGCATTTATAGCAAGTCTCCTTTTTGAGCTAGCTCCTAAAAATGCTGCAACTTATGTTCTTCTGTCAAACATCTATGCAGAAATGGGCAGGTGGGGTGAGGTTCAAAAGGTGAGGATGTTGATGAAGGACAGAAGAATTAAAAAGGCACCTAGATGTTGTTGGATTGAAGTCCATAAAATTGTACGTGCTTTTTGTGTAGGATATAGATCACACCCATAGACACAGGAAATCTATGTAATGTTGGAGAAATTGTCCTGGCACATGAGGGCAGCAGGGTATTTTCCAGATTCAGAACATGTATTGAATGATGTGGAGGAGGAAAAAGAATTATTCCTCTTCCACCATAGTGAAAAGTTGGCAATTGCATTTGGATTGTTAAACACACCCCCTAGAACAACTATTAGAGTTGTCAAGAACCTTCAAGTATGTGTTGACTGCCACACTGCAATCAAATTTATCTCCAAGATTGTTAGAAGACAAAATTGTTGTGAGAGATGTAAACTGGTTCCATCAATTCAAACATGGACAATGTTCTTGCAGAGATTACTGGCAATTCTTGGTGAAACAATCTATAAACATAGGATTGCACTACAACAGGTGCATTGTGTCAATCATGAAGATGTGAGAAAGACTGGTCGATTCTCTTTGAAGCTCTATCTGCAAGATGACTGAACAACAACAAAAAATTGTAGAAGGGAGATATATTTGGTTGAGCTTGGAAAGAGCTATTGAGAGCACCGGGATATGCATGCCTATATATAAAATAAGGGACATATATAATTATGGGTGACACACAGCGAAAGAGTCGTGTAAAAGAGGGATTGTTTGATTCCAGAATAAACATTCAAGAGAGATGATATTCCTAGAGTTTCACACCTGGCAGATCTTTGACTCAATCTCTTCTTATCTTGTGGATTAGCATTAATAGTGACCGGAATTGGTGGCATGAAACTATGACTGAAATGATGTTAGTGATAGACCAAAACAATAAATCCAGCACAGTCGTGTAGGTGATCAAAGAAGGATCAGATTGTAACCAAGAAGAACAAGAGACCAGACAAAATCTTGGTAGTTCAAAGTTTAGATCCGATTGGGTCAGGCGACCATGCTTTCTATAGTCTTCGTTGGCGTGGCCTCAATGTTCTGTAGTGCAACCGACTCAGTTATTACCACCTATTTGTGTAGATTGTAAATGATTGAAAGTTTCTATTACCCCTGCCGCCATAATATGCCTTTTTGTCCAAGCTTTTACTCATATGACCCATTAGTGTTACAATGATTAAAAATAATAATAAACAAGAGTTTTTCTTTTTCCATATTTATGACATTGTTTCAAAAAATCTATGGTTAAGATTTGTTTGATGGTAGTCCTTTTAATTTGGACCATCGATGTATGTATTTCATGGAGTGCTCCTCACTAAGGGAATGCCTATTGGCGTAATTATTTTTTAAATCATGAACAATGCTGACAAATCATTATTTAAAAGCTGTCAATAGTCTTTTAAATCTGTAGAGTTTATGGCCACACTTAATTTGTACAAGAAAAGGAAGATAAAGTAGTGACTCATGTTTAAATCAAGGTTACATCAAATGCACAAGGAAATTTGTGTCAATCTCTTGAAAAGGGATTGTTAAGCTTTTAAATTGTGCTTGTACGTCTGGTATGATATAAAAATAGTTTTTAAATTATGTAAAAATATAATATATTAAGTGTTGGCAAGAGACACTGCTACGCAAGACAAGTGTTGTCATTGATGGAAACTAAGTCTATCCTGCACATCTACATTACATGATTTGTTCATACCGGAAGTTAGAGTGAGGATTTGTCTAAGTTTGGATGTCAGAAATAGAGCATGTGACAGGGCCCAGTATCTTAGTCTGGATCTCTCTGGTGGTAATTCATGGTGTACTGCAGATCTGAAGAACTGATAAGGATTGTTAGGACTATCTAAATCCATAATCTTAGCCTCCGGTGATGAAGGAGTCAAAATTTATAAGGATTTGAGCATCGGGTTTTAGTTAGTCAGCACAGTCAGAAGAATGGGGCGACCTAGTATTTGATTTTGGTCCAGATGCAGAAAAGTTGTTGGACAAGCAATTAGTGATAATCAGTGGTATTGGCCGACATGATTGATGATTTGGGAACACAAGTTTTTGGTCTGTGTTGTTATTTGTGCATGGATTCAGCTGACAGAGCAGAGTTCTTAATAAAAGTTCTAAGTTTCCTTGAAGTCGACTGCAGTTGATTGAATTTCTTGACATGGATATATAGAGCCGATGGATTTGAGTCTTTTGAGTGTGATTATGATGTGATAATCAAGTAAGTGTGAAAAAGGTAGAAAGAAGTGCGAAAGAGAAGATATCTAAGGACCAGATCATGGCAGAATAGTAAACAAGACAAAGCAAGGATGAAGTGTGTAAGATCAGTATTCTGTACTTAACCAGAACTAAATTCTTGCATTGGTAGATGCTATTCATCAGTTCAAACACTCTGTAATCTTCTTGTAATCATTTATGTAGGCAGTGAGCCTCTTTGAGCAGTGAGCTCTAGGCAGTGAGCCTGAAGGCATGTGCCTTCCCATTTGTAATACTTTAAATAGGGTATTAATCTTTGTGGATTAACCTCCACCGTGGTTTTCCCTTAACCGGGTTTCCACATTAAAAATCTTGGTGTCAACTGTGTTATTTATGTTTTAGCTCATGTGTTACTGATTCATGCTTTCATGGTTATAATCATGATCTATTAATAAATGATAGAGAAGAATTAATTTCAGCAAGTGTTAAAGTTTTGTGACAACTAATTCACCCCCCCTCTCAGTTGTTTGCCCTTACTCCAACATTAAGTTATATAAAAAATTAGGTGGAATGGAATTACAATTCTAAAATTGAATGTGAAAGTTTAAATTAAAAAAGCTTACACTGTAATTTCAGTGGAAGCATTCATTGTAAGTTTCTCTCCAAGAAAGCGACAAGGATGATGAAGGTATAGTAAATAACAAAAATAATTTCAATCATCGTGCATCTTTAAGGATTAGTCTCAACCTTGATTTATCAAAGTGGCTCAGTCCCTCTCGTAGAGGGGGACATCTTCAACATAAAATACATTATTTTCTACAGTATTCATTACATTAAAATTAAACTTGAATCAAAATAACTCAAAACATTAAAAATATATAGGATATGCAATTTTTACCCTTAATTAAGAAAATAGTCTAATTAAATTAATATCATGTCCTAACAAATTTGCTTAATTTTTATAATGGATTGTTTATTTACTTACTTCAAATTGAAAAAAAAACTAAAAAGTAATTAGTTGCTCCAAATTTTGGAAAGATCACAATCATTGAAAGGGCATACATTGTAAACAAGATTAATACTTAAATATTGAATTGTTTTAAATTTTGGATGAAATCATGCTCAAGTCCATCTAATATTCCTACTTCCATGCACCACTTACCTACTCCTATAAGAAAATGCAAATATTAGGCAAGGTATTCTCACAATTTTCCATTCTCTATCTTTACACAAAGTACATAAAATACTTGGCACCATAGTCTCCTTTTGTGGAGTGCCTGGTTGTTTGTGTAGCAAAGTCTAGTTTGGTTCAAATTCTCTTCTATTATTATTCTTGTATTTGCCTCCAATCTGGGCACATATGTTACATCCATGGCATTCTTGTTTGTTTTGTGACTGGGGTTTTCCCATTCTCACAGTCGCTCTTGGAGGTTGTTTATTCTTTTGTAGTATTGCTTTATTCAATACAAAAAAAAAGTAAAATACCAAATAGAATTATTTTCAAAGGTGAGTCAAAAATTTGTGTCAAATAATCATTGGCAATGATATATAGGTTTTAGTTATTGAGTAATATTGGAGAATCCAAAATGTTAAATTGTGTCAATGCTCTTATGCACATAAGTAAGAGAACAATGTTTTGCAATAAAGGAATAAGCTTTAAGGGGAAAATTTGCTTGCAATGCCCAACATAATTTGTGTCTTAATTCATAGTCTTGATGTTTAACTTTATTGATAATAATTATATTAAAGATCTTAAGCTTCTTGTAGAGGGAATTGATTAAAAAATAGTAAATATTAAATAGATCTTAAAAATAAAAGGGCACTGAGAATAGTTTAGTTTTGCTTTATCAATTTTAGGTAGCTGATGATTGATAATTAGTTATAGAGGTTTAATAGGAATTGTAATATGTAAAATTAAACTACTTGAATGATAATGTAGCTTAATCTACACAATATGTTAATGTTTTAACCAGACTAACAATCCATCTTAATAAGAATAGATGAAGTTGAAATTGCTATTATTTTTGCCTTTAAGAAAGGGAAATACTATTTGACTAAGAAAACAGGGAAATCCAATGAATTAATTATTGATAGCATGTTAAAAGTTAACTATTAGTGGTAAATATATAATTCTAGACCAAAAATTATGAATTTAAATTAGCAATTTAGAAAGGACAAAATCACACTTATTAGACTATAACATATTATGTTGTTGTCCATGAATCACATTGTCATCCATGACTTGTGCTATTGTTTGGGACTAACAAAAAACTAGAAACATATACTAATAAAATTTGTACAAAGGAGAAATAGAAACATATAGAGTAGTGCATAGAGCATAACCAGAAAGGCATGGGATATCAAAAAATATTATTTGAATTAGATTTTTCAAATCAAATAAGAAAATGACAAAGGAAAGATTAGGAATTTGAAACCTTCATGTGAAAGAGCTAAGAGTACCTATAGTTGGGATAGAGTGAAAAGGGTTGGCTACTTGGGAGCTTGCCAAAATGATCAAGCCCCAAATATGGTCTCTCAACCTCCATGGGTAGTTAGATAGAAAGTAAATTGGAATTTGTGTGTGATCTTAATCGTAAGTGTATCTAGAACTAGGAACAATAAAGAGGTGTATGCACAAAGATGGGGGACCAAAAAGTCGCCACCATGGGACTTTTTGGTCCAAAATAGGCCAAAATGCAAGTGCGTTATAACTCGCTCACATTTTGACTTGCTTTAAAAGTCAAAAAAACTTTATTTTCTCCCATTCACCAATGGCCAAAGGAGTTTGTATGCGAAAAAAATAGTCTTCAAAGTGCAAACACGTTCAAGGAAAGTCTCTCCAAGCAAGTGCAAGGGAGAAATCAACACTTTCATGATGCCACCTTGCCACCAAAGATGTTGTGGAGCAAATTTGGAGGGCCTAGTAGCTGAAGAAGGTAGGGTTTGTTTAATTTTTGTGAGCTTGAGAAGAATTTTTGACTTTTACAATGTTTAATTAGTTTTTTATTTGCATTTAGAGTTAATGAGGAAAGAGAAAACCCAAATCCAGTTGAGGAGGGTCAAAACAAGCCCCAAAACCCTCCAAACCCTCAAATCCCACCTTCACTTCCTCACAATGTAAGGGATAGTCAAGAAAAATACCTACGGAGGATAGAAGAAAACAAGAAACATCTTAAAACTCTTATTCAAATGCTAAACAATCCAAGTGCAAGCACCAATCGTAGGAGAGCACTTGCAAAGTCATTAGAGGAGATTGTTTCCCACACCAATTTGGTGACAAAACAAATCACTGAATTTCAAGACTATAGGGAGAGGTGTCAGCAATACTATGCCAACAAGTTGTCATATGAACAAGTGAAGAATGAAAAAAATACAAAATCTCAATTATGTACACACTTTATTAATCCCAAAAATGGCCAAAGATTATCTAAGAAACTTACAAACAATTTCCTATTCATTGACCTGTAGGAATGAAGAAATATACCAAAACTTTTGGGATAGATGGTACATGGTCTTCGATGAGTGCCCATGCAACAATGATGAGGTGCCACAATATTTCATGAGGAAACTCTATTGCGAGTTCATCCTCAAGAAGATTCCCAATTATTTTGACATTCGTGAGTTCTAGGGTAGAGGTGGTGGCTCTACCCAAGATAGAGAGAAGGCTCAACGAGATCAAAATTGTGTGCATGTACCCCTGTTGAGGCCAAAACATAGGTCACTCCATTCAAATTTGAAGGAGAGTGTTGAGGTGGAGACATTACATTCATTGACTACTCTCACCCAATCTCTATCATAGCATGCCAATGATCTTACCCAGGCTGACGAGGGTGAGAGAAGTAGGTGGCATTTGTCCCCACATTTGCAGTTCATGTGGGAACATGTGTGATTATGGGATGCACAACTCATGGCAAGACCCTCAACAAGATGCTATGACATAGGAGTAGCATCCAATGATGGAGACATCCATATTGGATGAGATTGTTCTCACCAATGATATATTACAAACTACATTTGGTATTGACTCTCAGGTAATTTTTTACAAGTTTCATCTTGATTTAATATATTGTTATTTGAAATTTGTAATTAATTTTATATGAATATCTATATTATAAGTCAAAAATAATGTATGTAATTGTCTGTGCAATGAAATTCCAGGGTCAGAGTCTTCATCTTGCCTCCATTAGCCATCCATTAGCAAGTTATGAGAGGAGGTCAAGTTAGCATGTATTTAATTTATCACATTATCGTAATTATTGTAGATATGTCAATGGTAATATTATTTTGTGACAATTTGATGATTTCAACAATCACCTACACCTCCACGGTTTCCTTGGTCCCCTGGATGCAAATCCACCACTTTTATAGAGGTGAATTTAACCATTTCTAATCATTATGCATTTTTAAAATAATGTTAAGTATTTATTTTGGTCGAATAATCTTGAACTTGATTTTAAGATGTTGAATGTGGAGACTCCTCATCTTCATGAGTCGGCGCAGATAGGCATTACTACAGCCATGATGTCTTCAAATCCTTTGACTGAGGTATGAGCCAATAACATGAAAATGTCATAATTTTGTATTTCTTGTTTTATCTCATGTCATTTGATGTACATAAATGACATTTATGTTTAGTCAATTTAGCTTCTTGATGCTTCTCACAGGAGGTCACAACTCCAGCCTGTCCAACTATAGACAAAGAAGCTCAAGACAAGATGATGGAGAGTGATCATCAGATGGTGGTAAGTGATCAATTACATATGTGATGTTATATATTTCATGTACATTTTCTATAGTAATGTGCATATTTTTTTATTGTATTAACAGGTGGATTTGAATGAACTTCTATCGAAGAGGTCTACTCGACGGCAGAGAGAGGATGAGTCACAAATTGGCTCTCCATCTTCACAGTCAAGCAAGGGCCGCTGATTATTTCATAAAAGCCCATAGGAAACTAGTTTTTGGGACATTTTTTATGTCTAGATGGCTTTGTATACATACTTTTGTATGTTACCGATGTACATTTTTGTATATATGCCTATATGGCTTTGTTTGGACATACCTATTGTGAGGCCGATTATTTTCTCTTCCCTATTTTGATCATTTTACAGTACAGTTGGTGACATTATCAGACATTTAGAGACTATTATTTTCATTATGCAGATTTAGACTATATCTCCTGATTTTGGTTTAGCATTGATTAGACATGTGGCAATTTGATTAGATCATATTTTGATGTTATGATGATGTTAGATATATGAGATATATTTGATGATCATTATTGATGTGATTACAAGTTCATTATGTGGATTTATTATTTGATGATGACTATGAGACATTAGATAGAAAAATGTAGTTTTTATCTTTATTATGTTGTGAATGATTAATGTTGTATGCAATGACATGAAATTAATTTCAGTTGCTTTGGCAATGATTATCCATGATGTGATTGACGCTTGATCTAGTTGTGCAGGTTATATTCCTAGGCCACGGGAAATCAGAGGTAGTGTTCACACATATGTTATTCCCTATTAAGCTGATCCATTCCCAAGAGGGATGAGGATCACATTTGATCAGATGTTGTTCTCGTGCATGCTTAATTTATTTATTTTGGCCTAGTGACCCCTTCTTAGATTGATTTATATCTTGTGTTGTATATTTATTTTTTTTTACACCATTTGGTATTATTTTATTTATGGGCCATTTAAAGTGATTTTATGCCTCCTTAGGTGTACTTTAGTGTCCCAAACTTACCCTATGTGGTAACCCTAGGGTCTAGGGTCAATTTTGACTAACTCATTTTTGGTCACTCTAAACTGGGGTTTAGTCAAAGAGACGAATTTTCAAATGGCTAAGGGTGGGAGATGAGTCATGCTTTGGGAAAGACCCATCTCCCTTCCCAAAGTTTGGGGATCCCTTCACCAAGAAGACTTGGGAGGTCTTCAAGACTCCCAAGTGTGTGGGATCTCCCTCCAAGACTCTCACACATGTGTGAGAGCATCTTGGAGGGAGATGGATCTCTTGGAGAATAAGATGATGCCATGTGGAATCCCTTATCCTCATGGAGGCTTGGAGGGAGTTGCCACCTCTCCACTTGGCCTCTCACATGTGTGAGAGCACAAGTGGATAAGGTGAGGGTTTGAATGGATTGGAGGGTGACACTTGTCACCCTCATACTCCTTCTCCCTTGCAAGTGGCATGTGATGAGGAAGGAGAAGGTGACAAGTGTCACCTTCTCATTCCTCAAGGTTAAATTGGAAGGCCTATATTATCTCCTATTGGAGAGGAGTGTGGGGTTTTTTTTTTTTGAAATTTTCTTTCTATTCTTGTAGGTTTTGGGAGCATTAGAGAATTTTGGGAGATTTGGAGACTTGGAGAAGCTTGGAGCTCTTCTTCAAACGTGCTTCCATTTTTAGGGTTTTTGAAGGTAAGCTCCATGGCAATAGCCATTTCACTATGTATATTTCATTTAATGATTGTGCTTGTGAATTTATGTTGATTGTTATTTGCTCTTTTATGTGGGTTGGGAGTTGGTGAGAGCACCTCCCTTTGGAGGTAAGGCTCAACTTGTATGGGGTGGGGGAGAGTGAACCTCCTCGAGATCACCTCCTTATTGTTGTACTATTTATAGCCTTGAGGGCTTTTCTATGGTGTTGAGAGAATTATTTTGATGGCAAGAGTGCCATGATAGTTTTGAGATTTGTGGAGACATATATTATTTGGTTTTGGCTTGAGGCCTTGAGATTTGGTGATTTTGAGTTCTTGGAGTGACCTCTTGAGTTGAGGGGTCCACTCCCCTACCCCCTTCAAACTCATTTTCATGAGTTTAGTCTTGTACAAACCCTTGGGACAATTTTTGTTGTGTTTGGAGAATTCCTTTTGTTGTGGTGTGTGTGTGTAAAACTATGTGACTCCTACCTCCCTAGCTCGGGGGTGACCCACTAGCGGGTCTATGGTAGGGAGGAGGGCATTCCTTCATGGCTTGGTTCGCCATTTTTGTGTTGCATCATTGCAAGTTTCATTGGAAAAATGGAGCTTAGAGGAGTCCATTGTTATCCCATTTGCCTTATTTTAGTTGGCTATTTTTGAGCCATGGCCTTGGAGGCCTTAATGTTGAAGTTGTAAAAATAGTACTCCTTATTCTATTGGTGTGTAAGGAAAATTAATGTGAGTACTCTTTATTGTTTATCCAAAAATTGTTTATTATTTTATGCTGTTGTGTTCATGTGTTTATGGAAAAATGACAAAGAAAATGCATGTTTATTCATCTTGTTGTTGCACCTATGTGTGTGTTGAAAGTTTGACAGAAGTGCTTTTGTATTTATTGCCATTTTATACTTAGAAAGAAAGAAATAAAAGTGCTGATGTATTCCTTTGAAATAGGTTTTTGAAATAAAAGAATCTTGTTGTGTAAACTAAATTTTATACTCACAGAGACTTCAAAAAATGGGATTATATATTTTTTGTTATAAACAAAAGAATAGTATTATGCTTTACTTTATATGTTGTCAGAAAGGTAAGAAAAAAAGATAGTTAGTTTGACTGTCTATTGTTGCAAAAAGAAATTATATATATGTAATCTGATTCTTTCTCTTCAAAAAAAACAAAGAAATCTGGAATTTTCAATGCTATGGAAAGAAAAAAAAAAGATAATCTGTTATAATTCCTTTCAAAATATATAAATATATTACTAGTGTATTTTATGATACAAGTCTAGTTTTATAATTCCATAATGTGAATGTGAAAATATATATATATATATATTAAACATAAATATATTTCGGATTATTAAATACATTTTTGTTACCTCACTGATAACTGAATAAATAGTGTGTATGTATAACTGCACATATATATATATATATATAATTTAAAATATTGATAGACTGTATTAAATCAAATTTTAAACCGAATCATATTTATTTTTATATTGAAAATAAAACTGTGACTGAGTAAATCTGGACCGAACCCTTGTGAGGGTGTTAAATGTTATTTTTGTAGGAAAAAAATGTATTTGGTGGACGGCGGCCACAAGCCGCCGCCCACCGCCATTTTCTTTCACCAACATTGGAGGTGTGGGGGAGGGGGTCGAAACCCCCACCCACACCCATGGGTGTGGATGGGGGTTTCAACCCCCTCCCCCACACTGTAACCTCCAAACTTTAGCAAATGCTAAACTAAAACAAAAAAAAGACAATGCCAATCACAGCGAACAGTTGGGCGGCAATGCCGCCACTCCTTGCTCTACCCTCTTTCATCCGCCCTGCCCGCCACTTGGCATTCAGTCTCTGGAGATTTGAACAACCATTGTTATATCTGCCTTTCTTGTTAGATCTACAAACATATATATATGTGTGTGTGTGTGTTTGTGTGTGTGTGTTTTATGGGTAAGAGGCCAATGCCAGAGATATATTTTATTAAATAAAATTTAAAGTACACCTATGTTCAGTGCAAACACCGGTATGAAAGAACAAAGTGAAGAAAACCTCTGGTCTTGCCTGGGACTCGTGGAGTCCAGTACAAAATTTAGTTTACATTGCTTATTATCAGTATGCCAGAAAGTTCAATTTGAGGAAAATCCTCTTTATACAAAGATAAGAATTACAATCATAGTCCTTGCTCTTTATATGAGTCGATCTTCCTGCTCTTCCTTGTTGTGCTCTATTCATCCCGGGATAACTTTAGGCTGATTCATATTGTTCACTTTGGGCAGCCCTCTATTCGAGTTCTTACAGGTATCTACTCATAAGGGATATGTTTCCTTCGTTGCTACTGTAGTACACCTGAGGAAACCTATCACACACACCAGTGTCTTCCAATCTATTTCTCATGTTAGAAAAGATTCCTGCATCAAACTTGTTAGCTCCTTTTTATCAAGTTGTTGATAAATAAATCCATTTAAGAGTAATTACGGATACTAACAACATTACAACGAGAGTGGTGACTGCATGAGAGTGAGAGTCAAAGCTTAAGAGGGTGATAGTGAATGAACAACCTACCTTTTTCTTCATTTAAAATATACCCATGCATATGTATATGAATCTATAAATATTTGTATTTGATATATATATATATATATATATATATATATATATATATATATCTATGTGTGTGTGTGTTGATCACTGTAGTCCCATATAAAAAAAAGAGACAATAAAGATACACTCTTATTTTTTAACCCATAGTATTTATAAAAATATATCAAAAAAGAGGTTACTATGTATATAGCCATACGAATATACCTCTGTATATCTCCATGGCAGCCATGGATGAGAAAAGCCTTCAACCTGCAACAAAGAAAATGGAGAGACAAATGGAAAGAAACACATGAGAAAACAAAACAATAAAATAGGATAAGATAGAGATGTTAGGGTTCTTTTGCCTTAAGGAAATAATAAAAAAAAATGTTTAGGGCATCTCTTTGAAAACAATTAATAAAATATTAGATTAGGTCATTTGAAGGGTGAGAGGGAAATTAGGAGCTCTTTTTAATTTCTTCTTTTATTCTACATGCTTCAGTTTCATGCAGTGGAAAGGTGCTAGGAGTGACATTTTGCATTCCATAGGTCATGGGGCTGAACAGACTTCACCAAGACATTGGGGTGGGTGGGTAAATGCCAAGGGAGGTCTCGTTTCATGTGCCAAGCATCCCAGTTGTTCCAGGCTGTAAGCTACCAACAAACTAGAAAGTTGCTAAGACTAAAATTTTACATTCCATAGGTTATGGGGTCGAACCGACTGCACCAACACATCTAGGTGGGTGGGTAAATGCTAGGGGAGGTCTTGTTTCATGTGCCAAGTGTCTCAGTCGTTCCAGGTTGCAAGCTATCAGCAAACTCAAAAGGTGCTAGGAGTGACATTTTACATTCCATAGCTCGTAGGGCCGAACAAAATTCACCAACGCATTGGAGTGGGTAGGTAAATGCCAAGGGAGGTCTTGTTTTGTGTGCCAAGGGTCCCAATCATTTCAGGCTGTAAGCTACTAACGAAGTCACTTTGTCGGTAGCTTGTAGGCCAAAATGACTAGGATGCTTGGCACACGAAATGAGACCTTCCCTAACATTTACCTTCCCACCCTAACATGCTGGTGCAATCCATTCAGCCTCATGATAAGCATATCAAAAAATAAGGCACCTAGCAAGGTTGTGCTACATGAAACTAAAGCATTTTGCAAGAATGCATTTGATTTCGGCATGGTCAAACGGACTGGAGTTGACCAAAATCAAGAGAGGTTATTGTTGGTGGACCCCACATGCACCTGCAAGTCTAAACAAAATGTTCCCATCTACCACAAATTCCTAGAATTGCTATGTCAAAGTTTGGCAGTTTTTGCTCTTAGGATCTTAAGGGACTTTGTCGGTAGCCTGCTACCCTGAACAACTGGGGCACTTGGCACATGAAATAAGACCTCCCCTAGCATTTACCCACCCACCTTGACACATTGGTGAAGTCCATTCAGCCCCATGACCTATGGAATGCAAAATGTCACTCTTAGCACCTTTCCACTGCATGAAACTAAAGCATTTTGCAAGAATGCGTTTGATTTTGGCACAGTCAAATAAAATGGAGTTGACCAAAACTGAGAGAGGTTATTGTGGATGGACTCCACGTACACCTATAGATCCAAATGAAATGTTCCCATCTACCACAAATTCTGAGAACCGCTCTCTCAAAGTTTGGCAATTTTTTCATCTTAGGGATATTAAGGGACTTTGCCGGTAGTCTGCTGCCCTGAATGATTGGGGTGCTTGGCACATAAAACAAGACCTCCCCTAGCATTTACCCACCCACCCTGATTCATTGGCAAAGTCCATTCGACCCCATGACCTATGGAATGCAAAATGTCACTCCTAGCACCTTTCCACTACATGAAACTGAAGCATTTTGCAAGAATTCATTCCTTGCCACCATAGGCAAATAAAATTTATTTATAAAAAATCAAGGTAGGTGTTTGTAGGTGGACCTGACATCCACCTATACATGGAAAGAAGATGTTTCTAGGTGTCACAGTTTGATGGAATAGTCGATGCAAAGTGTATCATGTTTTTTTCTTGGGGCTCTTGAGAGATTGTCTGCATTCAATATAGCCAAGAATGACCATGAGGCTTTTCCCCCAAAAAGACATCCCCCTAGCATTTGCCCACCCACCCGGATGCATTGGCACCATCAATTTGGCCCCAAGAGATGCCTCTCCTAAAAATTTAGTCATAATACCTTTCTAGTAGTTGGAAATTCAATACTATAAAGGTGTTCTCACTTGATCCAATGTCTTGTAGGGCATCAATTGAGACTGCCCTTACCGCTGCTATCAATTGTTTGTCATTAAAACTCATTAACACTCATTATGAAATAGTAACATCATTAAAACCAATTAGAAATCATAGTAACATCATTAAAACTCATTATGAAATAGAAAGTAAAGGACATATCATCATGAAATAATCATGAAAACCTACCTTACTTTTCTTCCAAAGGCAACTTCATTAGGATTATGTGTACCTCCATCATACTAAAATCCTACATGTAAATGCAATTGCACTAATTAGATAAAATGAGTAGTTAAAATATACAAGGTGAAATCAGGATAGCAAAGAAAAATAACATACCTTTATGTCATTCCACTAATTCAATCCAATGAACCATCAGGATCTACTCTACTCTTTATTGTGTTGAGTATTGCCTTGTGATCAGACTCACGAACCTTCCACAAGGTCTTGTTCAATGGTCTATCCCCATATTTGATCAAATTAATGTTTGAAGCCACAACAAGGTTAGAATAATGAAGAATCTTCCTATGTGGCTCAAAGTCCTCGAACACCCACACATCAGACTTCTTCAGTGGGTACCTTCTAAGCCATGTTCAAGTAACAACCACTGATCCTATAGGGTACTCAATGTTTTCTCCATCTATAATAGGGGAATCTAATTTATTTTTTGCCTCAACATAATGACAAATAATAATTCGTTCCTTCTTCATTATCTTTACCTGCAATAACTGCATAAACATGCCCTGCATTGATACGTGCATTCAATTCGATGAATTGCATTCCATGACAGAAGATCTCTTTGAGGTGTTAGGTCAAACAATTGACATGCCTTGTCTATGCTTCCACACTTTACATACATGTCTACAAGGGCAACTACAAATACAATATCTGACAAAATTCTGATATCCTTTATGCTTTGAGGTGTTAGGTCAAACCGTCCATCTGCCTTGTCTATGCTTCCACACTTTGCATACATGTCTACAAGGGCAAGTGCAAATACAACATCTAACAAAATTTTGATATCCTTTATTCTTCCACAGTTTGCATACATGTCTACAAGGGCAACTGTAATTACAACACATGATAAAAAATCCTATATCCTTTATACTTTGAGGTGTTCTATTAAATAGTCCACATGCCTTGTCTATGCTTCCATAGTTTGCATACATGTATACAAGGGCAACTGTAGTTACAACATATGACAAAAAATCCTATATCCTTTATGCTTTGATGTGTTCTATCAAACTGTAATGTTAGAAATTTTCCTCCTATATGGAATGGTACAATTTCCCTTAGTTTAGCTCCTCACTCTTGGTGACCTTTCAACCTTTTCTTTTTGGCCTTCCTGAAACCCTGATTGACTAAGTCTAGGAGCAGTTTATTCACCTTTTGAGGTAACTTATTGATAGAACTTGAAAAGAGATTTGAGATTTGGGTCCCTAGGACCCCTAAAAATGTAGATCTGAGCTAAAATTAGGGGCTAGGACTTGGGCGCCCACGCCCTAGTTCTCCCCCCTTTCACGGGATTTTGAATTTTGGCAGGGTGTCAGTTCCTACCGAGTGCCTCAGGATTCCATTTTCAAATTCTCAGTTTTCACGTGATATCGAGACATTATTTCAAAATTTGAATTCCCTAAATCTAGATATAAAAAGACATTTGCAAATCATTTTATCACACACAATTCTTATGCAAGATTAATGCCAAAACTCTGCTGCAATTTCCATTGAAGATTAGTGACTTGTTGAAACTCTTCGAAGTATTCTTTATTTGCTATCTTGGAGACAATGGATGAAGATTAGGAATCAAGATCTTGAGTCTATCTTGCTCTTCCTAGGGTTTGTACACCCTTTGCATGATTAGGAGAAGGGTTGAAGCCTCCAACAACAAGCTTGCAGATCCTCCGTGGACATTGCTGATTCACCTTCTTGTTCATGCAAGTCTTCATTTATCTCATCTCGTTGAGGTGAAGTTGTATGTGTTTATTGATGCAAAGCAAGTTGTTGATCTTCCCTTGATTGAGACATCTAGGGTTTGATTTTTATGCATACACACATTGTTAGGTTTGCACACACCTCTACAAATCTTTATCTCTGGCTATTGTTGAAGTAGAAATACCAAAGATGGGGATTGACTGAGGCAAGCTCCTATATAGCCACAACAATTTCCTTCTTTTGTATGTGCAGATCATGTTTTGCAGGTTTTGGCAAAAGAAGCTACAAGAAGAAGGATATTACAGATACAGTCATAATAGACTTTTAGATTTTTAGATTCTGAGACTTGCAGGACATTGGAGCCGGCGCCCTAGTCCAACCAGGGGTTATTTCTGGGATCTGGAAGCCTTTTGACAGTCTTAAACACCCTGTGTAGAAGATTTTCCTGTTTGGGAACTTTTAGGACACTAGAGCGGGCACCCTAGTCCATGCAGCCCTCAAAATCTGGGTACACTGTCTCTAAAACACTCCCTCTACACTTCTGTAATCAGTTTTACTAGTTGTTTCATCAGTTTCTGTATATTTCTAATTTAAGGCATAATTTGGGTTTTAATTGGTTGAAAGGAAAACACTTGATAAAATCTTGATTAGGGCCTTAGGTTTCATAACCATGTGAGCATAAGGGATAGACAAAGTGATTAGAAACTTGTTCACAAGCTCGATCCTTGTCCTCCTAATGCTTAGTGGTGAAATGGTAGTATTTAACCTATCTTAAAGAAACTATCAATTTTCACCCTAAACATTTTGGTGAACCTGACCTTTAAAGAATTTGCATCCTTTTAAACTTCAAATTTGATATAATTTGTTGTTCTAGAGCATAATTGGATTGAAAAACCTCTTTAGTGAATTTGCATATGTTAAATTGTGGATTATATTCTTTATCTTTTCACTAAAAGGGTTGGAAATTAGCATTTATTGTTGGATATTTTATTTCATTTGCAAAGGCCATCATTGTGCATTTAAATCTTGGTTTAAATAGAGCATTTTAGAATGTTGGATTATTTTTTGCAAGATTTTCATGCTTATGATGAGCCATTTAGTTGTGATGACTTTGATATGTTAGATGAAGCCCTTGATGACTTTATCTCAATTGAACATTCCACTACGACCTCTAAGCCGTCAATGTTTCAAAGATTTGTAAATGCAATTTATGTTCCTAAATCTAAAGAAGAGATTGAAAAACCAAAAATTGTGGTTACTCTATGTGCAAATGTGGTTCAACCATCCTCTAAACCTGTGCTTGTTGTTAAAGGTCTTTCGTCTTCTTCTCAATCTCCTAATCACATTTATGATTGTGCAAAATAAATTACGAAACAAAACTTACAATAAACCAATCATAATATGGTTGCTCATGCATATAACACTCGAAATAACAAACAAAGTACACAACAAACAAATGTTCTGATATCTTTACCAGCTTCTCAACCTATGCTTCCTTAAGCACCTCGTTTAACATATAAAGGTGGTAAAGACTATGATCTTATAGAGCAGCTTCGTGCTACTCCTGCAAAGATATCTCTTTGGGAACTTATACAAACTTCACCTACCTACCATGGAATGCTACAAGAAGCTTTAAAAAAGGTGATTGTTCCTCCTACTATTAAACCAAATGATGTTGCCACTTTACTAGATTGTATGCATGCAATGAAAATAGACATTTTATTTCAACAACATGAGTTACCATTTCTCGAAGTTCAAAAGCAGTATGATCCTTTGGTTATCTTTATTACAATCAACAAAATATTGGTTAAGAGAGTGATGATTGATAATGGGTCAGCCCTTAATGTTTGTGGCATTGATTTATTGCATAAGGTTAAAGTTGATATATCTATTGTCAAACCAGAATCATTAAGTATTTGTGGCTTTGATAATGTTGGATGATAATTTGTGGGCACTATAACCTTACCTATACAAGTTGGACCTATGATGGTGCCTACCTTGATTCATGTCATGCCTTGTTCTCTATCTTATAACATGATTCTGGGTAGACCTTGGATACATGCATTAGGAGCAGCTCCTTCTACTTTACACCATTCGATTAAGTTTATATTTAAAGGAAAATTGCATACTATCCATTCGTATCCTGAACCTAATAATTGTTTGCAAATGGAAGTGCATAAGCATGTTGTTGGTCCTAAGATTTTAATCAATCTAAAAGTTGAATGGTCAACTCCTCTTGCCTCTAAAAATATTATGCAATAGTCCATGCAATCGAATGCATTTGTTGGTGACGACTGGGGTTCGTTAGATTTTGCATCTTCCTCCACAGGAGAGTATAAACTTAAAAACCCCATCCCTAAAACATCAAATATTTCATCGATCACATCACATGCTTCAAATGATAAACATAAGACTTATTTGATGACAAATAAAGATAATACTCTAAGTTATACTACTGATTATGAGACTTATGAAGCCCTGCCTTTGTCTAAAGAAATGGTCTCTCTCTCTGGAAGAGGATTCCAAATCCTTTACAAAAATTGTGACTATGTAGGTAATGGTTGTGGCATAAATCAATAAGGAATCAAAGTCCCTATAGAATTTGCTTCACAACATTACTCGAGTGGCATTGGATATAATCCTTTTAAGGAATCCAAAGCCCGCAAACGCCCTACTCTAAATGTGAATACAATATCAACACTTAGTTTGATATTTCCTGAGATGATTGACACCAATTGTCCTCCATGATCATTTCCATTAGATATGTTTATGGCAGATGAAGCAATAATGGACTTCTTAGGTGCTTATGATGGTATTCCTCCAATGTGGCCTAGCTTATTGTTTAAACAATGATGCATATTCTGGAAAGACTACTAGCACAATAATTGCTACAATAGAGCAAAATGAAGAACTTGAAGAACAATTACAATCTTACAATCCCCCAGACCATAGTACTCTCCTTAATGGAAAGACTATTGATATGGATAAGGATAATCTTGAAAAAGTTATCCCTATTGGTGATTGTTTAGATACAGAAGAAAAAGAAGAAATGACTAAACTGTTGAATGAATTCTTGGAATTGTTCAATTGGAATTATTCAGACATGCCTAGTATAGATCCTTAGATTGTAACACATAATATTGTGTTGAAGCCAGATGTTAAGCCTTTCAAACAAAAGATTCATAAGATGAATACTAAGATTGCTTTGCTTGTTAAAACTGAAATAGAAAAACTCTTACAAGATGGCTTTATTTGACCTATAGATTACTCTTCGTGGATCTCAAATATTGTTGCCATCGCTAAACCCGATGGTCGTATAAGAATGTGCATAGATTTCTAAGATTTAAATTTAGCATCTTTGAAAGATGATTTTCTGCTCCCTAATATTGATATGATCGTTGATTCCATAGATGAACATGAGTTACTATCTTTCATGGATGGATTTTTAGGATATAATCAAATCCTTATAAATCCTCTTGATCAGTATAAAATAGCCTTTATAACACCTTGGGGTACATTTTGTTGGGTAGTCATGCTGTTTAGATTTAAGAATGCAGGAGCTACTTACTACCAACGTGTGATGACTCTTATATTTCATGATTATATGCACAATATTCAAGAAGATTATGTTGACGACATCCTAGTGAAGTCTATCCATCATAAGGATCATGTGACAAATCTTCAACAGATATTTGAGCACATACGAAAATATAATATGTGATTGAATCCCTGAAAGTGTGTTTTTGGCGTGAAGAGTGGAAAGTTACTTGGATTTATTGTTTCAAATCGAGGTATAGAAGTTGATACGAAAAAGATAGATGTGATTGTTAATATGCCAATACCTAAGAACATATCTCAACTTCGTAGTTTGCAGGGAAAGATACAGGCCATTCACCGATTTGTTTCACAACTCACAGATAGGACTCACCCCTTTACGTAACTATTGAAGAAAGATTCTCATTTCCAATGGAATTTTCAATGTCAAAAATCTTTCGATGATTTAAAGGATTACTTAGCTAATCCGCCCGTTTTGCAACCCACTGTTTCTGATAAACCATTCCTATTGTACATTTCAGCATCTAACAATGCCCTAGCAACTTTGTTAGCATAGCATAATGCTGAAGGCAAAGAATGTACTGTCTATTACATCAGTCGTACCTTGCTTGATTATGAAGTGCGATACACAGTCATAGAGAAGCATTGCTTAGATTTAGTGCATGCAATGGTAAAATTCAACCCTTTGAAACATCTCTTCGCAAGAACAGATTTATTAGGTCATCTTGCTAAATGGGTTATGTTGTTAATAGAATTTGATCTCAAATTCATTTCACAAAAAGAAATTAAAAGGCAAGCGATGGCCGATCAGTTAGCTAAAGCTCCATTGCCCTTTTCTATATAGAATGTTGATGCTTTTCCTAATGAATAGATCTTAACAATCTCTGCGGATGAAAAATGGGAGTTATACTTTGACGGATCAAAATGTCAAATTGGCTCTGGGGTGGGTGTTATATTAATACCTCTTGTGGGTAAGTTGATTCCCTTATCTTATCGCTTGGCTCTAAATATCCATAATATTACAATGTACAGTGATTCTCAGTTAATTGTCAAATAGATAATGGGATCCTATCAAACTAAACATGATAAGTTATCTCAGTATCGTGAGTTTGCATTATCTCTCTTAAAATAATTCAAATCTTACTCAATCGACACCATTCCTAGGAAAGACAACCGGCATGGGGATGCAATGGCAAGCACAGCTTCCCTTATATCCACTGATGGTTCTCTTGAGGAGTTTGCTTTTGTTGCTCATAATCTTAAGACACCGGTAATTGATGACCCTATAGTTGTGAATTTGAAACTCTGTGGTAATACATACACTAATGAATGGTTCTCCTACATATTCAACTATTTACGTGATGGAACCATTCTGGACTCGACATCTAAGAATGCCTGACTCTGTTTACGTAAACTAGCAGTACGATACATTATATTATCGAATGTCTTGTACTGACGAAGTTATAATGGTGTTTTACTCCAATGTTTAAGTAATGCAGAGATTCTGATAGCTTTAGAAGAAGCTCACTTTGGTGCCTGTGGAGGGCATTTTGGTGGAAAATTGTTGGTGCAAAAATTGTTACGTATGGGGTACTATTGGTAGCATATGGAACAAGATTCCTTTGCTTATGTCAAGAGATGCCCGCAATGTCAACAACGTAAACACCTAATCCATGCTCCTATCCAAGAGCTTCATGCCTAGGTGTCACCATGGCCATTCTCTATCTGGGGCTTGGATCTAATTGGCAAAATTTCACCACCCTCCTCTCAAGGACATACGTTTATCATTACTGCCACTGATTATTTTACAAAATGGGTCGAAGTGATCCCTTTGTGATCCACGACTGTCGATGTAATCTATCGATTCATACAAGATAACATAATTTCTCAATTTGGAATACCTTCCTCCTTGATTTTAGACAGTGGTACAACATTTAAGAACAAGGATGTGAAAATTTTCCTCAAAAAATATCTTATACAACATTGCTTCTCTACGCCTTATTACCCTCCATCAAATGGCCAAGCGGAAGCTCCAAACAAGGTTATTAGATAGATTTTATGGAAAACTATTAATAAACATCAAAAAGATTGGCATACACAATTATCCTATGCCCTATGGGCCTACAGAACAAGTATTTGAACAGCTACGGGTAACACAACGTATAATCTCATCTATGGCATAGACGAGATAATGCCCTTGGAGTTAGAAATTCCTTCTTTGCAAATTTCCCTAAGAGACATCATGGATGATGACATAGAATGAGAGAAAATATTACATGAACTTGAGATGCTTGATGAAAGACATATTAACGCTCTTGAACATCTCAAGGCTTATCAAAAAGGTGTGCAACAAGCCTATAATGTGCAAGTCATACAACGTTCATTTAATGTTGGGGACTCGGTTCTTTATGAAAATTGACACAATGTAAATGCACCACCTGGTGAAAAAGGTAAGTTCAACCCTAATTGGCTTGGACCGTATATAATCACTGAAACCCTTGGATTCAGAGCATATAAATTAGCCGATGAACAAGGTATGCTTCTTAAGGAACCTATTAATGTGGCGTACCTCAAAATATTTTATGCTTGAGATCTAATGTTAAATGTTCCTAAGCTAATTTAGCACATAGATTAGCTTCAATTTTGACAAGCTATTTTTTTTTTATCTTAATTCATTTTGCATTATATCTTTGTTCAGCTGATCATTGTTGCATCATGTTTAAGTAGTAATTACTTAGATCACTTTTGTATTAACTGAATATAGCATGGAAATGAAAGTTATGTGTAAACATAATTAATCATTGTGTTGTTACTACATGTTCTTTTCAGAATTGTTAGTATATGACAATAGCGTTAATTATAGCATTTAGACATCATCACTAGTTGCATTTTTTTAAAAATCACATGTGATAGGTCAAAAGCCATTACACATAAATCAAAAGAAATAATTATATATATATATATATATATATATATATATATATATATATATATATATATATATATATATATATCTTAGTTTCATGTATACATCTCAGTCGACTATCCCTCAAAACAAAATGGGATGTCGTAGTGCCTAAAGTCTATGAATCACATAGCTAAGCCTCGATCGCCAGTACCCTCAGGCCCTCATGGTGTGCAAGTGACAGAAGCTTGACCATGTGTGGCTACAGATTACAAATGACTCCTAGAGATGCTTCGCAATTGTAACCCCCTGATCTTGCCTCTCATCTCTATCATCTACTCACGTGCCTCCTGGTACATCCTCTGGTACCGGTCTCTCTCGGCCCGAACCTTGTCTTTGTCAGCTCTAGCCTACTAGACCTCCTGCAGTAAGAACTCACTGATAGCTGGCTCTCCCTCCGATGTAGGAACTGCTACCATCTACTCTCACTGTGCCTTGAGCTCAACCTTAGCATACTCAACTCTCTGTCGAAACTCCTCTCTCTCTCTCGTGCAGACTACTCTAGAATGGCCTCTATAGTAGTCCTGTATCTAACAGATGGCATAATTATCTCAGCATGCCGCCCAATGGATGATTGGGGCAAATCACCTACCCACACCCACTACTCTGAGGCATCTATCAGTACTATGTCTCCTATGACGCGACTCACAAATTCTCGCCATGCATCAGTCCCAACTGCAAAATAGAGGATGAGATAGATGTTAGACTCCCATATAAAAATCACAAATAATAAACTATACCAAAACATCAAAACAATAAATCTAACCTTACCTGGATCTCCATCTTGCTAGGATGGATCTTAGATCGCCAATGGTGTGATGGCCTATGTTGTCTAATCTGCAGCTAGGGGCATAGACCTACTACTCTCCCCTCGCTCTATCTGACTAGGCCTCGCATCATCTGCAGGAATAAGACCACGAGCCTTGGACCGTGGTCTTGACTTGATCTCCTCATTAGTGTCTGCCTCTTGTTGGCTCTGTCGTGATCTCGCTCTGAAGATGTATTGTGATGGGACCTACTCGGACTCATCCTCATCCTCCTCCATACCCCCCTTGAGATCATAGTATCCTGCAAAGTCACTGATGTTGTCCTCCACCCCTGTGTCACTCGTGTGCCCAGCCTAAGGTTGGGCATCCCCTGTAGGGTGCCCGGATGGAAAGATAGGTGCAGGTCATGCTGTGTGCCACTAGGTCTGATATGCTCAGGTACACTTGACATCATTTGTGTCCGTCACTGGCTCTGCATCTTTAGGACCCTCATCTTCACTAAGTGGTACGTTTGCTATAGTCATTCGTTGGATAGTATTGGCTCTGACTGCACTCCGAGCTGCACGTGCATAACTCAAAAGAACTGCAAGAACATCCTATACCTGTCTGAATTGTCGTACCACCCTGTCAAAGTAGAACCAAGATACAACATGATCGAGGTGACCGGCCATCAGCTAATCCCTCTGCATTAGAGCTAACTACCTCTGCTCACCAGGCCATCTGATGTAGCTACGATATGGTCTCCAGATGATGTCACCAGACTGTAATCTATCAAATACTACTCTCCAGTATAACAGATTGTCATGCCTCCAACACCTGACCAGTGGATAAGCATAGACATGTGGATGGGTGAATGTTGCCTCTATAGGAAAACCCACCGGTTGTGTGCACCTGATGTGCTCAAAGGTCCAGACCTATAACAATGTACAGACCATCAGACTCTGCATCTCGTAGTGGACATATCACCCTAAGTCATGGTATAGGTGCGCAAGCATACTGCGCCCCCATGCGTAAATAGTCTGATGCTCCTCCATCACTCTGATAGTGTGAATGAGACCCCCGTGAAGGTGAGTGCCTCGTCCATTTGGTGCAATGGCTAGTGCAACTATCACAATCACGATCCTCCGTAGCAAGGGAATATCTCTGCATCCCTGAGCTCTAGTAAACGGAGTTGAATGTGTCCTTGCTCTGCTTGTGAAACAATGTGACCCAAGCAGTATAGCTGACTCTTGCGAGTACACTCTACTGAGTGATGTCCAACAACCCTCACTGTCTCTCCTCAATTCGGCAATCGAAGGATCCTAAATACATCCTCCAGTGTGATGGTAATCTCACCAGTCGATAAATGGAAAGTGGATGTATCTGCATCCCATCTCTCCATCAGTGCCATAAGCATCGTGCAACAGAATCTGATTGTGGGCATCTCAAACACCCACCATAAGCCCACCGTCTATAAATGCTCTCTCTCTACAATAGTCAAAGCGCTAGCATGCTCTCATAGAAGTGCCATCAGATGACCACCTATGTAATCACACATCTCAAGGACATCCTGCAGATTGAAAAGCAAGCAAGAGTATCAAAATCCCCTATCGAAATCAAATTAAGCTATCAAAAAATGAATAGAGTACCTATGCCCAGGGCTTGTGTCCTCTGTCGATCAGGGCACCCCAAGAAGACTAGGGCACCCCACAGGGACACTAGTGCCCCTGTGGGACTAGGGCGCCCCAGAGAGACTCTGGTGCCCTAGGTGGACCCAAGTGCCCCTATCTGGGAACCCTATCCACCTTCCCCTCTTGGCATAGACATCGATAAACGTGAAAGCAAAAGTACAAAAAAAGACAACAAAAAGATGGAATCAGGACCCTACCTCAACTTCGAAGCATCTCTCTTCCACTCGGGCTTGAAGCATCTCCAGTCGTGGTGGATGGTATGGACGTCAGCTCAACATGGGTTTTCTTCTATTCTCCTCTCTCTCTCTATAATGATAAGAAACAAGAATGAGTTATATGATAAGTGACAACTCCCTTTTACATAAAGTAAGTGAGTGAGAAATCCTATCCCTAACTAGGTGCAAAAGTGTTCTCTTTTACTCTTGAACCCTTTTCTTAAGCTGACAAACTCCAATTTTAGTGTCATTTGTTGCACTAGAATCCTGGCTCCACTCCCTTCCTTCCCCAATGTGCTATGTTGAAGTGTTGTGTTATTCACATGACCCTCATAACACATCTCCCTTGAAATTGATGTGCGTGGATATCTCCTTATTTCTACTCTCAGACTAAGCAAGTAGAAACAAGGGGGGGCATATATATCCCTCAATTTCCTCCCTTCCCATCACTCAACCCCCTTAGTGATTTTGATACTAACTCGTTGGTGGTGGTTGCAGGTGATTTGGTTTTGATTTCTCTGACAAGTGTTCCTTTGTAGGTTGCGGTTCCTAACTTTCTGGTCTTGCAGGATTGCAAACTTGGGGGCTTCTTCCTTCTCAGCGACAACACTTTAGCTTCCTTTACAATATCCTTTTGGGTATCCTTTTCATGATTGATGTATTTACTTTCCTTTAGTCGCATATGCATGTAGTGTCATATGACCACTAAAGTGGAGGCTAAATGTAACATTAGAAATTGTCCTCTTGTATGGAATGGTACAATTTCCCTCGGTTTAACTCCTCACTCTTGGTGACCTTTCAACCTTTTCTTTTTGGCCTTCTTGAAACCCTGATTGACTAAGTCTAGGAGTAGTTTATTCACCTTTTGAGGTAACTTATTGATAGAACCCAGAAAGAGATTTGAGATTTGGGTCCCTACGACCCCCCAAAATGCAGATCTGAGCTGAAATTGGGGGCTAGGACTTGGGCACCCACACCCTAGTCCTCCCTCATTTCATGGGATTTTGAATTTTGGTAGGGTGTCGATTCCCACCGAGTGCCTCGGGATTCCGTTTTCAAATTCTTCATTTTCGCGCGATATCGAGACATTATTTTGAAATTTGAATTCCCTAAAGCTAGATAAAAAAAGACATTTGCAAATCATTTTATCACACAAAGTTCTTATGCAAGCTTGATGCAAAAACTCTGCTACAATTGTCATTGAAGATTAGTGACTTGTTGAAGCTCTTCAAAGTATTCTTTATTTTCTATCTTAGAGACAATGGATGAAGATTAGGAATCAAGATCTTGAGTCTATCTTGCTCTTCCTAGGGTTTGTACACCCTTTGCATGATCGAGAGAAGGGTTGAAGCCTCCAATAGAAAGCTTGGAGATCCTCCGCAGACATTGCCGATTCACCTTCTTGTTCATGCAAGTCTTCATTTATCTCATCTCCTTGAGGTGAAGTTGTATGTGTTTATTGATGCAAAGCAAGTTGTTGATCTTCCCTTGATTGAGACATCTAGGGTTTGATTTTTAGGCATACACACATTGTTAGGTTTGCACACTTCTACAAATCTTTATCTCTGGCTATTGTTGAGGTAGAAATACCAAAGACAGGGCTTGACTGAGGCAAGCTCCTATATAGCCACAACAATTTCCTTCTTTTGTATGTGCAGATCATGTTTCACAGGTTTCGGTGAAAAGAAGCTACAGGAAGAAGGATATTGCAGGTATAGTCATGAAAAACTTTTGGATTTTCAGATTCCAAGACTTGCGCGACATTGGAGCGGGCACCCTAGTCTAACCAGGGGTTATTTCCAGGATCTGGAAGCCTTTTGGTAGTCTCAGACACCCTGTGTAGAAGATTTTCCTATTTGGGAACTTTCAGGACAATGGAGTGGGTGCCCTAGTCCATGCAGCCCTCAGAATCTAGGTACACTATCTCTAAAACCCTCCCTCTACACTTCTATAATCAGTTTTACTAGTTGTTTCATCAGTTTCTGTATATTTTTTATTTAAGGCATAATTAGGGTTTTACTTGGTTGAAAGGAAAACACTTGATAAAATCTTGATTAGGGCCTTAGGTTCATAACCACGTGAGCATAAGGGATAGACAAAGTGATTAGAATGTTGTTCACAAGCTTGATCCTTGTCCTCCCAATGCTTAGTGGTGAAATGGTAGTATTTGACCTAGCTTAAACAAACTATCAATTTTCACCCTAAACACAAACAGTCCACGTGCCTTGTCTATGCTTCCACACTTTGCATACATGTCTACAAGGGAAAGTGCAAATACATCATCTAACAAAATTTTGATATCTTTTATGCTTCCATAGTTTGCATACATGTCTACAAGGGCAACTGTAATTACAACACATGACAAAAAATCTTATATCCTTTATGCTTTGAGGTGTTCTATGAAACAGTCCACATGCCTTGTCTATGCTTCCATAGTTTGCATACATGTCTACAAGGGCAGCTGTAGTTACAACCTATGACAAAAAATCCTATATCCTTTATGCTTTGAGGTGTTGTATCAAATAGTCCAGTGCCTTGTCTATGCTTCCACACTTTGCATACATGTCTACAAGGGCAGTTGTAATTACAACATCTAGCAAAATTCTTATATCCTTTATGGTTTGATGGCTGTCCATACCCTATTTTCAATAATGGTAGTCAACTTTAGGTTTCTAAATGTGATCTGAGACTAGTGATGAAGTCCTTTTGAAAACTTGAGTTCATGCTAGGTGTTTTGATCAATAGTTTAAGTCTTAAGATGTATGACATCAAAACTATCTCTTGCATCATGGTGACATTTTTGGCACTACAACATGTCCTTCTTTTAGGTATGCATAACTAAAGATATCCTATATCTACATATAATACCATCTTCATGAGGGTTTCAAACAAGAAATGACTCCATAACTACCCCTAAAACTATGGCAGTCCTTGACTAGCCTCCTATGATTGTCCATTTACTTTCTTTTTCATTATTTCTTATAAAGTCTTTTATCACTTCTAGTTTTTAGTTGGTTTCACATCTTCCACTACATGTTGACAATTTTACATCTAATAGAATCTTGTATATACTATTCTTGACCTCTTATAATTTTTTATAACTATAGAACTCTCTAGACTAGGTTGCTCCCTAGTGGACTAGGCTGCCCTATTGTCCAAAATCAAACAAATCAACTTACATGACCTTATAAATTCCTAGAAAACTTCATCTTCTAATTCTAAACAATGTATTATTTTACAAATTTTAATTTTACTATTGGAACTTGTTTTGTATAGAATAGATAAAACTTGGACTGTTACAAACAAATTTAGCCTATTTTAGGGATTGTTTTGTAACAACAGAGACCAAATGGATTGATCAGGCCTTAATATTGATAGGAAAGGTGTAAGTGGACATATCTAACATGTCTAAACACTCCCCTTGCAGATATCACTCACCCAACACAAGAGATCTCAAAAATACACTAAAATATCACTCACCTAGCACACCTTCTTTGCATGATATACCTATAGATGATGAAATAGTTCATTGTGATTTGATATTGTTTATTCTTCTTCATATTCCATTTTTCATAGTAAGCCTAATGACGATCATATGGATAGTGGTGATTACATACATATTAATGATCTAGACCTTGTGATGCACCTTATAGGACATGCATTGATGACATAATATTACCTCCTACTAATGACATTCTTGTATTTTATAATGATTCTCCTCTCACATGCATTGAGTGAGGTTCTAGCTTCTTAGAACATTCATGGCCTATCATTATATTGAGCATCTTGTCTATGGTCCATCTCTTATCATTGTTTCTACCTAGCTTGGTTATGTTTTAGATCCCCTAATGAAATTATTTGACTTTGAAAATTTATTTAATTTTCCTTATGATTAATTATTTTAATTTTTGCATTAATTACTTTTTGAAGTTTTCTTTTTTTTTTTTAATTTTTATTTTGATTATTGAAATTGCCTTATGCTGTCGAATTTTTCCCAGATTTTAGGGTTTTACTTTTATGATAATTTTGACGACTTTCATTAATCACTCCATTTTATCATGCGACCATCTTACCATTTGATGCATCATTTTTATTTGATTTCATTTATGCATTAGAGTTAGGGTTTGATTTCAATTTGGTCGAAATCACCTCTTTCGCCTAGGAAGCTTAAGGGTTGAATTAAAACTATTCTAACCCTAGAAGCGGCACACATCCGGCCATATAACCCCCTAGTCGGCCCTCATCATGCAAGGGTTTGCGTAGGTAGATGTACTTCCCTGATTATCGATTGACATGTTTATGACTTATGCATATTGCCACCGAGCACATTGCCGTGTATGAGGGGGTTTCTAGGGACATGCGGAAAAGTTTTTGATATTTCGTGTCATGACCACATGACAAATGTGGACATGACACGTGTGTTGCGTGTCATGACCGCATGGGAAATGTGAGCATGACACCTATATGGATTTGTATGTAAACTAGATGTTATGTTCATGACATTATGTATATGACAGTTTATATTAAATATTTAATATGATGATCAATTATCGTTACAGTAATTTAGTTTTACTCGTGCCAATTGCATTTTATTGAAAGTTTATAAATCATTTTCAAACAATCCATTTTGTGCATATCTTGCAATCATTCCATTCTATGGGACTGTGCATTTCTTGGAGGCATCATTTCAAATAGTTCACGCACCTTGTCTATGCTTCCACACTTTCCATGCATGTCTACAAGGGCAGCTGCAAATACAATACATGTGACAAAATTCCTATATCATTTATGCTTTGATGGTTGTGCACACCATGTTCCCCAAATCCCATTCTAGCATAGGTAAGGAGGAAGTTGGATAAGATTGTGCAATTTGGTTTTAGACGTGCCAAAATTTGTGTTTGGTTGAAATTTACTTTTGTGCATTTGCTTGAGAGTTTTTAAAGTGTTATGAAAAATCCATTTCATGCATATCTTGCAATCATTGCATTCCATGAGACAACATTTCTTTGAGGCATCATGTCAAACAGTTCATGTTTGTTGTATATGCTTCCACACTTTGCATGCATGCCTTGCAGGGTACTTACAACTACAACATTTGACAAAATTACCATATCCTTTATGCTTTGATGGATGTCTATACCATGTTCCAACTATACCACTTCTAAGGTTTTTGGAATTTGGCTTTACACTTGCCAATTGCATTTTCTTGAAACTTTCTAAAGGCTTATCAAAAAATCCATTAAGTGTTCATATCTTGCAATCATTGCATTCCATGAGGCAAATTTCTTTAAGGTATCATGTGCCAAACAGTTCACGTGCCTTGTCTATGCTTCCACACTTTGCATACATGTCTCTGAGGTCAGTTACAACTACAACATCTAAAAAAATGCCCATATGTTTTATCCTTTGATGGATGTCCATTTTGGCATAGGCAAGGAGGACACTAGCTAAGGTTGTGGAATTTTGCTTTACACCCGCCAATTGCATTTGCTTGAAAGTTTCTAAAGCCTTATCAAAAAATCCATTTTGTTCATATCTTGCAATCATTGCATTCAATGAGGCAACATTTCTTTGGGGCATCATGCCAAATAGTTCATGTGCCTTATCTATGCTTCCACACTTTGCATACATGTCTATAAGGGTAGCTGCAATTATAGCATGTGACAAATTTCCTATATCCTTCATGCTTTGATGGTTGTCCATACACTGTTCCAAACATTCTATTTTGGTGTACAGATAGGGAGGATGCTGGAAAAGGTTGTGGAATTTGGCTTTACACATGCCAATTGCATTTACTTGAAAGTTTCTAAGGTCTTTTCAACAAATCCATTTTTTGCATATCTTGTAATCATTACATCCCATGAGAGGACATCTCTTTGTGGTGTTGTATGATCAAACAATCCACGTGCCTTTTCAAGAACGTGCCTTTTAATTAGGAGATCTAAAACATGGTAAAAATCAATCGATCATTCAATCTCTATCATTTGTAGTGTTGTCAGTGGTTGATAATGGTCAATTAGGCATAGGCCTCTTGTACACTAATCATCAACCCACTCCTTTGACTCACAATCATACCAAGCTTCATTTGTACATGAAGAACAAAAGAATGTCATATGTCACATATGAATAGTCCATGAACCTGCATTAGAGCTTCTAAAAGAGTGTAGCTCACTTGATCCTGTCAATGTACAATAGTCCTCATATTTTGCAATGTTAGTATCATCAACCAACCAAAAATATCTACGAACTGTAGACTTACCTTCATTACCTGGACCCATTGTAGTATTACACCATTTGATAATATATCTCACATCTGTGAACTTTGCAATATCTTTGTACTTCAACTCTTCTTGTGCCAATGCTCTTTTGATACATGCCCCTGCACCATCATGCTCCCCCTTTCCATGCTCAGCCTCACAAAAATTCCACATATGTTGAACACCATTCGCCTTTTGCATCCTGCTCAACCAAAGGAACATCCATGCATTCTTGAATTGTGACGCTCAATTATCTGACCATATGATATGCTAATGAAATGATATGTTCTTCCTAGCCAAATCACGGTAGAACATCTAAAAGCAACCCTGCACAAACTTCATAGAATGTGTGCGATCGTCACTAATATAAAAATGATATTCCCTCAAGATCTTCCTATCATCCTATGTACTATCTTCTGCATTAATTAATGCTATTTGCACAAATATAGCAACCTGCATAGAGTTGTAATACTGTGATTGTACCTCATTATGTGGTTGTAGTGTGTAGTTCTCTGCAAAGTCAACAATTGAAATGATGGTACCAAGCGGAAATGTGTCCTTGTATAACTTGAATTTCAAGTCCAACCATCGAGCTCTATGGGTATGCCTTGTATACTTATACACTATACTATCACGAAATATAGACATAAACTAATACACTGGAATCTTCTGAATAACCAAATCACACCTCTTTTCTTCTTTACCATGTTTTGTATTGTAGGCCACTATTTTAAACTTTTTGAACTCTACTAGTTCATTTCCAACCGTATGTGTGCTTTCCATATGTTGACATATTGGCATACGTTGCAAGCCACTATAATGCTAACATGTGCCATCCAAGCATAATTTCATATAGAATATTTGACCTTCCTCTCTTTCACATAAAATTGTTGATATGAAGTCTCTTGAAGTAGTTGGTGGGGCACGTATGCCACAATCCTGCAGAACATTGTTAGTATGCAAATCTAAACATATAGACCAGTAAACATCAAAATGGTTAGAGAATTTAATATGTAATCTCCAACAACAAGTAGTGCATGTGTGATTTATTTTGACATAGAAAGGTTTTAGCATTTCAAAATATCTTTGGCAAATTTTAATTTGAGGATACGTCTCTAGAAATTTACCAAAAAATGCTTTGGATGTGGCTCACGGTTTTGACTACCGATTCTCCTTCTCACAACATATCTTGCATTAGGAGATACCCTTGTGTTATTTTTCCAAAATTTTCAATGATGGATCTCAAAGCTTCAACAACAACTTTGTCTTTCCATGGGAATCTCCCAAAGAATGCCCACAATTCATTAGTGTTTGGGTCCTCAACTCTTTCACGTCTTCCAATGGCTCTCATTAGAGTTTTTCTATTTATTTTCAATGCTTGACTTGTCTTTCTAATGAGGCAAGCTTTCTTTGTTTGTTGGCATACTATTGTCGATGTAATGACATGTCGTGTGACATTACTATCCTTGGTGCATGAGGTGGAACCCACACTCTCATATGCACTCGTTAGATTCTTGACAATTGATTTTTCACTTGAGGCATTCGATGTTCTTAGGCCAAGAATCTTCATAGTGGGCCTAAATTTTAGATTTCTCATCAATTCAACAAACAGTTGACATCTTCTAGTTTCATTTAAATTCTCAAATAATAATTTCCATATCTTATTTGCATATCTTTGGTAAGTGCACATGGGAATCTTATCCTGCATGGGCTCAACACATTCTCATCAATATCAATTAGAAACTTAGGCTTCCTATGCAAAATTTTAGGAGGTGTTTTAATTGGTAAAGTTGACTCAACATTAGGAATTTCTTCAATATTTACTTGAGATGGGATAGATTACATACCTTCAATTAGAGGTGAAAAAGATGAAAATGATGTACCTTCAACTTGATGTGTGAATGATGGCATGCCACCAACTTGAGAAGAAAATGAAGATGTAACTTCTACTTCACCTGTGAAAGATGGAGTGTCTCCAATTCGAGAAGATAATGATGGTGTTCCTTCAACTTGACCTGTGAACGATGGAGTGCCTCCAACTTGGAGATTCACTTTTGTCATTGCATTGAGGTTTTTCATTCATTCCCTTTGTGCTGACAATTCCATCTCTCTCTTAGCTTCATTAGATGTGTCATGTTCCTCTTCAATTGGCAATGGTGGAATGTCTTCTTGTATGGTTGACAATTTCCTACTTTCCCGAATTCACCTCATTCTTTCTCTTTTCCTCTCATTCTCAGATTCACGCTCTTCTAGTGTTAGAGTCTTTTCTCATTTCCTCAGCATGATAATGATTTCCACAAGCATGATGAATAAGAAAATGATAATTAGAACCTTTATAATGACAATGAATAATGGTCACAATGAAAAAATACAAAATAAGTTATCATGTTTGGTGATTTGCATCACTTTAGGAGCTCCAATTTCATGAAATTCATCGCTCATCCTTGTTTATTAAGATATGATAGACCATGATCAAAGTCATCATAATTAGGACAAAAATCATTAAAAGATATGATAAACCAAACAATATCCCAAAAAGCACTCAAATTCCTTGAATTGACAACATCAAGATCATGTGAAAACTCCCCTAATTCTTTCTTATGTTCATGTGTGAGCATTTCCTAGGCTAGGGAAGTATGATGGAGGTCTCTAAAATACTTTTAAACTCATCCAAATGCACAAATATCATGCACCTCCCGTTGTGGTGAAAGACTAGCTTGATTTATACCCATTTTCTCAACCAAATCAGCAACTTGTTCTTCATGTTCATGGCTATTGTAGGTTTGATAAAAGTCATTTTTAAGATGCCCAGGTTGTCCTATACATGCATAAGGTTCATAACTTCTGAAAAATCAATTTGTAGTTCATTTTCTTGACCCATGAAAAAAGTTATAACTATTGTCCCAAAGTCTAGAGGAAGATGTGTGAAGACAAAAATCATGACTTGAATGAAGCCCTTTGTGAGTAGTTTCAAATTGGGCATGGAGTTTACCTTCTTGGACCATGGTAGATGTTGTGATGACTTTTTTTAAGCTTCAAACCACCTTCACATACCTTATAACTAGCTGGGCATGGCAGTCTTCCTAGGACAACAAGGTGACATTTTGGCACAAGATCATATCATTATCCCAGTAATGCATCACCAAAGGACTTATTCATCATAATGTGGGATTTAGGACAACATTAATGAAGGTTTCAAGATGGAAATGATTCTGTGGATGCCTCTAAACTTATGATATTCATATTGTTGATTTATTTGTGATAGTCTTCTAGGGCAATCTACATGGTATTTTGCATACTAATTTAGCTATCAAGACTGTTCTTGTGATGAGAGGGTCCCATGAGTTAGGTGTATGAACAATACCCAAACAATAAATGATAATAATCTAGCAAAACATGAGGTCAAACAAATGTATAACCATTTTTATGATAGTCTTATCTATGACAGTCTTATGCAACTTTTACATGGTAGCACCTTTAATGTTTGCACAAGGATAGCTTCTTCAACTCAATGATAGGACCTTGGACCATTTTCTATGCTATGAGTGCTATAAGTAATTAGTAACATGACTCTCACAAGGTGGTTTGGTAACTCTTTTGTATAATAGTCCTTTTGTAAAATGAATGATGTGTGTTCTTGCTGAGTGGCAAACCCTCTTCCATTGTCATAGAAAGAAACATGCACATTAGGTCTTATTGGGAAAATTCTCAAGCATTGGATCAATAATCAATCCCATGAAGATAATAAAACCCCCATGATGACAATCCCCTAGATCTATAGCATATGATTTTCAATTTCAAAACATGACTATGCTATATATAACAGTCATAAATGACTGATCAGCATTGAGAAATGACAATTTCAAAGGCTTATAACCACATTTGCACTAATGACCACACTTTGTAACTTTAATAACATCAAGACAATCCCTCAAAACTTGCCTAGCAACCTCAAATATGACCCTAGCATAATATGGACAGTCACTAATGATTGTACTGTTGGACAGTCACTAATTTAACTCTTCTTCCATGAGGATTGTCTTGCAAAGTTCCATAGGACTGATACTAAGTATGCCCCTCAAGATCCTTGTCTTGCTAAGGATTGAAGAGCCTTATTTCATATGCATTTTCTTCAATTAACATGGTTTCATGACAAGTCTAATGGCTCTTTCTATGGTTACAAGTTAGGTCAATATGTCTTCACAATTTCAACAAGTTACATGAGGGTTTCATGGAGGATTATTCACATGACAACCATAACAAGGGCTATTATTAGTCAAGATAATGTCATGATAAGGTCATCCAAATGGTGTCATAACAATAGGAAGCTTTCATAGAAAGAAGGAAATGTTTTGATGGTAATGGAAATGGTAGATGAAGAGGTATTTTGTTGTCCTATATAGTCATGAACAAGTCAAGAAGGGACTATCACAATCCAAAATAATCAAAGACTACCCAAGCCATTAGGACACTCATATACAAAGGTCTCCCAAGTTGTCAAATTCCTAAGTGAGGACTATATGAGAATGGTGCAACCTTACTAAAGTCCCTAAGGAAACTACATGTGTAGTGAGAGGGATTATTACAATCCAAGATGGTCAAAGAGTATAATCCTTGACTTCTTTAGGGTAGCCATACCTAGGATTGTCATAAAAATAATTAAACTAATCTCTATAATTTAGGGTATTGAAAGGTATATAGTCAATCAAGGTAACCACCATCATGTAGTAACAAAGGACAATTAGGAAATTTTGAAATATTGTTGTGTCATACATACAAATCATCATGAATAGGTGCATAAGGAATGTCCTAGCCCAAGATGCTAAAGAGGTCTCCACATCCTCCAACCTTCTCCAAGAGAATTCATACTATGAAACATGCATGGAGAAGTTATCAAAAGGACACCTAACAATTATGTCTAAATGATCAATATAGACAAGTAGGATTGTCATAATAGGGGGCATAGGATAGTCTAAGATTCAAGCCATTGCATGGTTCTATTGAATGAATCATTATGCATATTAAGGAATAAATCCTTCTATATCATCCTAGGGCAAAAATTAAGAGTCTTGGAATCAATTTTGGCTCCATTGATCATGAATATGAGTATGACAAACAATTGTTCACTAAAATTATTCTATGAAGTATTTGATATTATTTTTCTCTTGTATAGGTGAAAATAGGTGAAATGAAGGCATGAAGGGCCAAAACAAGGTGAAACATGATGAATTTGGAGTCTATTTGACTGAACTAATTGATATACCTAGACACACACACACACAAACACACACACACACACACACACACACACACACACACACACACACACACACACACATATATATATATATTAGAACATAAAGACATAAAGAACATAAGAACATATATATGTGAATTAAAATGGACATACTTGAACATGCCTTAGAATTTAATATTGTAGTTGAACAATTCTGCAAAATATAGCTTCAAAATCCTCAAATTCTTCTTTTTCGTAAGTTTGATTATGAATTCTATATAACTCTAGAATAGGATTAGTGAAATTTATGGAAAAAACAAACATATATCATCAAATTCAATCTATATATCAATGGTAATTAGCTTTGAAACAATATCACACATGAAACATGAAACTTTCAGTTTAAATAATCAAAATTTCTCCAAAAACATGCAAAATCAATTCTTCTACATTGAAAAACAAAAAAGGTGGTGGATTGATCTAAAAATGATTCTCAATATGTCAAACAACATGAAAAGTGTTTTCTTGTCTGATATACTGCATGAAAAGTAGGAATAACAGTCATGTGGGGTCTGAAGCATGGCTCCCACATGCTTTTTTCTCATTTTTCATGCTTCCCATAATGCTAGTGCATTATAACATGAGTGTGTTCTAGGAAGCATGAAAACATAAAGCTTTATGCATGCAAAATCATAACCTTCTCAATGTTAGTGCCAAAATCATGGTCTAGGATGTCATGCTCTCACATAAAATATATTGTAACTATGCATGTAGTGCATCAAATAGGTAATCAAGTGATAGTCCAAGAGTATCCCTAGACTCAAATATACATGTGGTTTGTGAAATAGAACTTGTCTATACTAGGAGGGACAAATGTAACCTTGTATCTACATGGGAGACTCTCTCTCTCTCTCTCTACAACTCAATCTGCCTCTCTTTCTCTATATCTCTCTCCCTCTCTCTATCAACCCCTTAGAATGTGAGTGAGAGAGATATAGAGACAGAGAGGTAGATATATTTAGATAGAGGGAGGATAGATACCTAAAGAGATAAAGGGAGAAATAGGTAGATAGAAAGGGATGTATATAGAGAGGGATAGAGACATAGAAAGGGGGAAAGGGAGATCTAGGTACATAGAGAGAGATAGAGAGACCAGGAGACATGGAGAGATAGAGAGGGACATGGACATGGATAGGGAGAGAGCCCGAGTACATCCAGAAAGAGATGGAGAGATAGATATAGAGTTAGAGAAAGGAAAAAATATAGAAAGAGGGGCAAATAGAGAGATAGAGAGGGATAGGTGGGGATTGAGATAGACAAAGGGATCTATAGAGGGAGAAAGATAGAGATACATATATAGAGAGAGGGGAGATATAGGGAGATAGATCTAGTGAGGGAGAGATAGATAAGGAAATACAGAGAGAGGTAGAGAGGGATATATTAAGAGATAGGGTTATGCAGATAGATAGAGATAGGAAAAGAGATGGAGAGATGTCCAGAGACATAGGGAGAGAGATTTCAAGAGGTAGAGGGATGGGGAGAGAGATAGAGAGGAGGAGAGAGAGGTAGCAAGGGATAGATTAAGAGATAGGGATATGTCCAGAGAGATAGAGATAGGTTAAGAGATCAAGAGATACAACTTCCAGAGACATAGGGAGATAGATTTGAGGTAGAGGGATTGGGAGAGTGATAGAGAGGGGGAGTGAGATAGGGAGGGAGGGAGAGATAGAAAGGTAGATTTAGAGAGAGGATCAAAAGAGAGAAAGATAGAGAGAGAGAGAGGCAAGTATAGTTAGAGAGAGGGATAGAGGAGGTAGAGATATATCTCCCAGGCTCGGTCTCCTCTATATCTCCATATTCTCCTCTCTACCTAAACCATAAACCTAAACCTCTAAACCTTAACCCCTAACCCCTAAACCATAAAACTTAAACCCTAAATAATGCCCCTAAACCCTAGCCCCTAACCCCTAAACCCTAAAAAGAGCAACACTAAACCCCTAAACCCCTAACCCCTAAACCATAAAACCTGGAAGCAACCCTAAACCCCTATCTCCCTATCTCTCCCAATCTCTATCGGCCCCCTCTCTCTATCTCTCTCTAAACCCTAAACCCTAACCCCTAAACTTGAGCAACCCTAAACCCCTAACCCCTAAACCCTAAACCCCTAAACCTGAATCCCTCAACCCTAACCCCTAAACCCTAAACTTGAGCATCCCTAATCCCCTAAAGCCTAAATAATTCCCCTAAACCCTAAACTCGAGCAACCAGGATAAACACCTAAACATATAGTTCGATAGGGGATAATGGAGGATCAATGGGAAATGGATGTAGAATTCTTGGATCTTGATTATCATTATCCTTATTAGGATGTGATTTGATAGGATCCAATTTATTTGTTTGATTATCTATATTTTCTTCAGGACCAAGTGTCTCATCATGGGATATTGATGGAAAATGAATAGAACTAGCACGAGATGATGGATAGGGCTAATGGGATGATGGATAGGAGTGATGTGGGTTACTTGCACATGGATAAGATCTTGATCATAGATAATATCTTGATCACAGGGAGGATAAGCAAGAATAGCGCGATATTATATATGGATAGGGTAAGTGGGGATGCATTGATATTCATTGGATTGGGGAGTAAGAGGTGGTGATGGGGGTTCACTAGGAGATGTTGGAGGATCAATGATGGGATCTATGTATAGAGGGGTTGACCATGGGATGGTAAGGGATTTGAGATGGGATTAGATGGGATGTTTAGATTTTGATTAGGATGGGTGGTTGATGTTTCCACATGCTTTGGACTAGGCTCTTAATATAGCTATTGGGTTTCTTAGATGGATGTGATGGGTTCTTGGATGGGATCAATAATCTTTGGATGTTTGACAACATGGCTACATGATGGGGTTTGACTTGGACTTAGGGTAGGAGACTCTTCAATGAAATGGATAGACATAGGAGTGGATGATGGTGTTGGAGTGGTAGACATGTTATTAGGAGGTTCTTTGTTAGGCTCAAGGATAGGAATTTGAGTACATGATGTTCTTGGATTCCTTGCTAATAGTCCTTGGTTCACATCCTTCATGGCTTCATGGGTTGATGGACTAGGATATGCATATAGTTGATGGACAATTATGGAAGATGTTGTGGGGTTAGGATTAGGATTGATTGAATGGATATAGGAGGCCCGGATGGATTAGGATTGGGAGTGTTAGAGGGGGATGAAATTGGATCAGTGGATTTGGATGGCTCCATATCTTTGCTTTTATTTTTGGATTTTGTAAAGATTCTTTGGAGAAAAATTTTCAAGCGTTCATGGGTTGATGGATTAGAGCATAGAATGTTTGATGGTGGATTAGATGGTGAGTTATATGGTGGATGGATGATAGGGATTGATGGATTAGGAGATGGGTGGACTAATGCATTAGGATTAGGAAGATTGGAGGGAAATTATAAAATAATTCCCCTTTAACCCTAACCCCTAAACCCTAAACTTGAGCAACCCTAGAAACTCATAAACCCTAAATAATTTACCCCTAAAGGTCTTAGCAACACCAAACTCATTAACCCTAAATATGCCCCTAAACCTGAGAAACCCTAAACCTCTCTCTCTCTCTCCCAAAACCCCTAAACTCTAAATAATACCCCTAGAATCTAACCCCTAAACCATAAACCCAAGCAACCCTAAACCACTAAGCCATAAATAATTCTACTAAACCCTAAACTTAAGCAACCCTAAACTCATAAACCTGACGAACCCTCTCTCTCTCCAAAACAAGAAAACTAGGACTCTCTCTCTCCTTATCACCCTATCTCTCCCCTCTCTCTCCCCTCCATCTCCATCCTCTCTCCCTCTTCCTCCCTCTCCTCTCCCATGTTGACAAAGAATATGGAAACAAGAAAACTAGGACATGCAAAGAGGGACGAGGATATAAATTGGGATGATGAAATGGAAACAAGATAATTTATGAAATTTCATTGGATGGGAAGAATGATGAGGAGAGGTAGAGAGGGGAGGGAAGTAGAGAGTGAGAGAGAGGATAGGAGGTAGAGATGGGAGGGAAGTAGAGAGTGGGAGAAGGTAGGAGGTAGACATGGGAAGGAATAAGAGAGAGAGGGTAGGAGGTAGACAGGGGAGGAAAGTAGAGACTGAGAAAGAGGGTAGGAGGTAGACAAGGAGGGAAGTAGAAAGTGAGAGAGAGGGTAGGAGGTAGAGAGAGGGGGAGAAGAGGGTGAGAGAGAAGGTAGGAGGTAGAGAGGTGAGGGAAGTAGAGACTCAAAAAGAGGGTAGGAGGTAGACAGGGGAGGGAAATAGAGAGTGAGAGAGAGGGTAGAAGGTAGAGAGGGGAGGGAAGAAGAAAGTAAGAGAGAAAGTAGGAGGTAGAGAGGGGAGGGTAGCAGAGACTTAGAGAGAGGGTGGGACGTAGAGAGGAAAGGGAAGTAGAGAGTGAGAGAGACGATAGGAAGTGCAGCTGCCCTTGTAGATCTGTATGTAAAGTGTCAAAGCATAGACAAGGCATGTCAATTGTATGACATAACACCTTAGAGAGATGTTCTGTAATGGAATGCAATGATTGCAAGATATGTAAAAAATGGATTTGTTGAAAAGGCTTTAGAAACTTTCAATAAAATGCAATTGGCATGTGTATAGCCAATTATGCTTAGCATAACGCGACCATGTTATAATGCGCTCGCGTTATGCTCAACTTTCTTTGACATGTTTTTATCAGTTTTTAGCAAAATCTGGAGATAATCTGGAGCGTGCTCCCCATCAAGATGGCACTTTTTTCAATGAAAACTCAAAAAAATACCACCATAATCTTAAGCTCATTGTTATCTATCTAACCATATAATTTTTTTCACATTTTGAGTACGTTAAGGGTTTCATCTTGAATTTCTTTTGTTAGTGTGTCCATTTTTGTCAAAAACTAGTGTCTAGTATTTTTGACTTTTTTTTAACCGTTCATCGAAATTTGAAATAAGTTACATTTTTAGAAACTAGACTCCATTATACACATATTAAAAAAAAAAATCAATTGTTGATTAGTTTTCACACATTTTAGGGGGGAGCACGCTCAAATTTCTATTTTTCAGGATGTGTCCACTTTTAAAATTACTAAAAAATCAATTATTTATGAAAAAATTATCAAAAAAATCAGGGATAAACTACATGGTGTTAGCTAATTTCTTACTGGAGTGATTATTGAAATACTAAAAAAAGTTAACATTTTAGGGGGAGCACACCAGACGCTATGTTATGTTTTTTTGAGAAAAATAGGACCAATTTGTGTGCTCCCCCTTTTTGAACCCCTTAATCTCAACCATTTTTGAGAAAAAAATTAGTAGTTTAGAAACTAGATTCGGAGCACTATGACTCTTGTTTTTGTTCCATCTTTAAATTTTGAGTGTAGCTATCTTCAATTTCTCATCCAACATAAATGTTTCTTGATTTCAAAAAAAAAAAAAAGTGGCATCTTAAGACCCAATTTTGGTCCCTCATCTTTGTGCACTTACCCAAAGTAAATGATAAAGGAACAATAATAAGGGCTACGTGTGTGAAAGAGAGTTAGGATATGTCAAAATCTAAAGATGCCAAAGAAATAGTACAATACAAAATATTTGTTATGGGACTTTTTCCATAAAGTGAAAAGAGTTATTTTTCTATGAAATAGTCCTTTAGAATTAAAAGGGATATAGAAAAATGAATATTTTTATGACCCTTTAGTTAAAAGGGGGATAATAATGAATATTTTTAATAGATTCATTTTAAAGAAATGAATAATAGTATTTATTAAATAAACTAAAGAAAATCTTTGTGAATGGGTGTGATGGTTTAGAAATCGCCCTTAAGGCTTATATAAAGCATTTATGTGAGACTTGGAAAAGGCATTGAGATCACTCAAGGAAGAAGGTGGTTTGTTTGGCTATGGGCATTGGAGAAGGGGCACACAGAGTGTTGAACTTAAGGTAAAAAGTACACTTGGGATTGTCCTATCAAGGGCTTGTGTTGAGAATTAGCTTTGTTGAGCATGTTTTACATGTATTAAGAATAAGAACTATTCCTTCTAGAGTGTGCCATAACTATGAGGGTGAAGACCACTAAAATCTTCATTGAGTGAGAGTGGTCGATCCAAGTGATTTGATTTAGATACTTGTATTAAAAATCATTGATATTAAAAGATATTGAGAATATAATGTACATGATTTTGATGTCAATCTGATCGAATTATGTGATTGTGTTATTTAATTTACTATATTAATTATTTAATTTAGAGCTCTTACTAAACTATCATATGTTATAGTTTACATTGGTTATTTATATCTATCTTGATCACATTGCATATTCTAAATTATTTCAACTCTAGTATTAACTATAATAAATCCGCTATAAATAATTAAATAACTATGGGAGAAAAGACAAAAGGGAAAGCACAACAAGTTGCCCCAAGGGAGAGGAGTCTAATGGCTTGTAAAAAACTTCACAATAACAATGAAAATTATCCAAAGTATTTAAGAGCTACTATAGAGTACTGGAGTGTTGTAGAAATCTAGGAGTATGCTTGAGATCGTAGAATAATTGGCAAGAAAACTAGTCTCAAAATTGAGAGAGGAAAGAAGAATCCAATTTAAAATGTGAATCATGTAAAGCTATTTTGGGTGAAGGAATAAGGAAAAAGACTATTGGAATCTTGAAAAACCTGGTGAGTGGTGGTTACAAATAAATGGAAGTTGAAATATCATTGTCTGACTAAAAACTAAATCTCATAGATGTGATGTACTCCAACTTGATTCACCACAAATGTGGATGAAATGGACTTAGAATGGCACATGAGTGTTTTCTTACTCTATATATTTTTTAATTTTTCTTGATTTTTCTACTTTCTTTTTTATGTTTTTAGATGTGCTATTTTTTAAGATGGAAGGCATTGATGGTTTTGCCGAATTCCTCACCTTCCATAGTGCACAAGAAGTAAGCATCATAACCAACATCTTCATTAACTAGACATGGACCTACCATATTCAATCTAAACTTTTATCCTTCACCAACTCTCTTATCGATAGTATTGTCAATTCTAAGTATGAGGTCTCTAACCTTGAATGTTCTAGGAATGACTTTCTTAACTAGATAGAATTAGGGTTAATTCACCATGGATCAAAAGATTGAGGAATATAACTTCATGAATAGTGGATCTCATGTCATTAGGATCTTTTCTCTATTAATCTAAGGTCTAGCTTATAGAAGTGATTGAAATGCACCAGACAACTAAGAGAGGGGGGGTAAATTAGTTGTCCCTAAATCTTTGAACACTTATGAACATCAACACATCAAACACTTATTTACTATTATTCAGATTCAACCATGAAAGCATGAAATAAGAAGCTTAACACAATAACATAGTCAACACATGAAAGACTAGATTTTTACATGGAAAACCCTACAAGGGAAAAACCTCAGTGGGTGTTAGCCCACAAAGATATAATTCTATAATGCTATAGAAATACCGAAAATCAGAGGCTCATTGCCTATGGGACTCACTACCCAAAATGCTCACTACAAAGATCGGCTCACTACCAAGGATTTTTGAACTGATTTGATAGCATCTAATATATGCCTAAGTTTAGTTCCCTTGAAGTGCAATATTCTTCCTCTTCTGTGCTTTTCTTACTCTTCTCACTTATCTGCTCATTTTTCCACACCCATTCATTTTTTTGCAACTACATTACAATTCTTTATACAAATCATCAACCTTGGAATGTACAGCAAGGTTGGTAATACATTCATCAACCATTGGAACAATCTCCAAGGTTAGCATTACAAAACATAAATAGAATTAGGTCTGGACCTAATACAAAAATTTGCTAAGGGAAAGATGTAAAGATGTATGCTGATCACACCACGCCTTAGTTGGAACTCAAATGCAATCCTTCACGCCACGACACGCTTCTACAATCTTCAATGCATCTCCGCAATTAGTGAAAACAACCAAGTCAGCCAAGACTGGTGTTCACACTAAGTCTTTTAGGAAAAATCTTCAACCATGATCCAGATTTCTCTTTGTGGACCAATCTAAAGGTAGGAACATGATCAAGGGACATCCACAAGTACATTGTAATCACTAGGAACATCTGTACAACTTATAACCACTTTATTTATGAGATTCTTCAATCTAGAGCACATGAGCTAAACTGTCATCAACTACCATAAAGGAAAAATCACTTGCAGACCACAAAACCATGAACTATTAGAGTTGAAGGCACTTATCATCATTACAAACTTAATTCCATAACCATAGATTGTGAAACATCAATGTGGAGAAATGCAGAGTAGAATACTTCCCCCTGTCACAACTGACTACATAGAAAAAGTAGGTTTCACTCTGGTGAACACAACTCACTCAAATCTTCATACAGAGAGCTCAAACTCGAAACATAACATCTTCAGACATGACTTTACATAACTTCCAAACTACAGGAAAAGATATTCAATCTTCAAGAAATGCGGAGCAAACTTCTCGACTATTCTTCTGAATACAATACACTATTTCCACTGCAACACACTGTTTCCACCGGAGGAACTAATTATCTCATTACAAGCAAGCAACAAAATAAGAGTATAGTTGACACCAATGGCAATACAGATATGTTGACATCGATGACAACACTAGTTAGGCACATACTTGCAACAGAGGCAAGATGATTTTCCCTTTGATGGGGAGTAAGTGCATGGAAATGCTATACAAAAAAGTGGCCAAATGTCTAATTTTAGCCAAAACACAAGCATGTTTTTAAAAAATACAAATGTGTTATTTTGAAAATAACAAAACATGATCACATTATGGCTTGGTAAAGCCCAAGCCAAAATGCACCCATTTTATGGCTTGGTAAAGTCCAAGCCAAAATGCACTCATGTTTTGGGGCTCCCAAAACATGATCGCATTTTGGGTTGCTAAAAAAAAATAGAAACTTGCATTTTTTCTAACCTTGGTCATGACCCTCTGCCCACCCAAAGCACTTGTGGAGCATCAAAACCCATTCACATTATAAAAAATTCAACAATTTTTAATCAAATTCACCATTATGTTAGGTATGTCCATGATTTTATCATTTTGTAATCAAATTGTGTTTGCATTTCAACAAATTTGATTGTTTTTTATTCAATTTTTTTTTTTTTAATATAAAATCCTATAGACTCTAACATAAAACCAAATTTTGATGAAGGAATGCGAAGAGAACCCTGCAACACCCCAATCTCCTCCAATACTTCCGACAAACCCTAGACAAAGTCAAGAGGATTTGTTAGGGCATTTACAAGAAAATAAAAATCAACTTACAAAAATAGTTTCAAAATTGGAGGGCATCAATATCAAACCTACATCATACAGATCACTTGCTTCATCATTGGAAACAATGATGAAGAATGTTGATGCAGTGATGAGTCAAATAGATGAATGGAAAAGATATAAAGAATCATGTTGTGAGTACTATGTAATGAAATTTTCCTACAATGATGTCAAAAAAGGAGATAACAAAAGGACAAATTTGTGCTCTTTTTAGTATCCTAGAACCAATGTACCACTTCATGTGACTTCAAAGAGATTCCCAATACATTGGTGCAATCATAATGAAATAAGAAATAATTTTTGGGAGAGGTGGTGGATGGTGTTTGACCAACCTCCATGTAATAAGCATGAAGCCCCATTATATTTTCTCAGGAAACTTTATTGTGAGTTTGTTCTTCATGAAATTCCTAATTATTTTGATATGAGGGAGTTTCAAGGTAGAGGTGGAGGCTCTGCCCAACAAATATTGGGAGCTCGTCAGGATGTAAACTGTCCACAAAGACCACTAGCACAAAAAATCAACCAACATGTGACAATTCCATTAGTCGTCAAGGGGACTATGGAGGTCCAGACTCTCCATGCTATTGCTAGCCTCACAGACACACTTGTACAACATGGTACACAGGTATATCAATCTTGTGCTTCAATAGATAATTAGGCAACACAACCATCCAGCTCTAGTGCTCCTAGCTCTCACATGTACCTTAGTTGTTCTAATTCATGCTAGGGAGTAGATTGTGATCTAGAGAGTGCAGAGGGTGCCACCTCCCACAAATGTGCTCATTGTCATTTTAGATGTTTTAAGAGCAGAGTGGGTGATCCAGTAGTACGAGGTCATCAATTAGATGATGTGGTGATGGATGATGAGCTATTAAATGATTTGTTTATTGATCACACAAGTATTTTTATATGAATTTATAAGATTTTTATATCTTATACTTAAATTTTGAAATGTAAATTGATTTTAATTATAGAATTGAATTAGAATTATGTGTATATTATACATTTCAGGGTGTAATGTCACAACCCAATGGTACGACATCGACCATCCCACCAATGAGTTGTACAAGTGCATTTGTTTCATCTAGGTAAAAAATAATATATCAAAAAGAAGTATTTTATATTTAGAATAATACATTAAATATTTAAAAATGTGATTTTTTGTTGAACAAGTGGGCATTACATCACCATCTAACATGTTTGTTCCTACAGTTAGTTGTGGCATTGGATACATAGAGGTATGCTATAACTCATTTTAAATTTTTATTTTGCAAAAATCTAATTTTATTATTTATGCGTATTAGAGTTTCTGAGTTAAATCTGTTATTGTTTGTTTAGCTGATGTATTCATCTATCACACCTCCTGGTATACAAGAGAATTTGGATATCGGTGTTTCTGCAACAATTTCATCGGTAATGTGTCTAACACAGGTATGAGTATGAACATATACATTTAATTATGATTATTTTGCTTTAATTGACATCATTAGGTATTTGAAAAAATGATAAATACATTTTTGTTATGCTATAGATTGATGTAAACACTCCTATCTGAGGACAAACCTCTCTTGATGAGGTCGAGCATCATAGGCAAGAACAACTAGACAACCAATATATGTTGTAAGTGTGTATATTATTTTTATATCATTTTAAAATAATATATTTTAGTTATAGAGTTTGGAATGGTATATAATTTTATAATTTGTATATACAACTTGAAATACAAAATAGTGAGGGACGTAGGAGATCAGAATGACACAAGACAACTACTAATTCAGTGGATCAAGGTTCAATTTCTAGTCAAGCAAAGAGAGGCCAAATGTTTCAATAATTTAGTGTTTTCTACCTATGACGATGTTTTCTACCTATGATGAAGACTTTTTATGCCTCTACATGGCACTTCCATAATGTAATTTGTATGACTATATATTGATGACATTTTGTAGTTTGAGAGACAATGTTGGCATCATGGCATTGTATGACATTTTGATGACATTTGTATACCTTCATGGCTTTATTGAGACTAATGTGTGTGTGTGTGTGTGTGTGTGTGTGTGTGTGTGTGTGTGTGTGTGTGTGTGTGTGTGTGTATTATGCATATTCATAGCTTAAATGGTTTTAATGGTTTGTACCTATTCTATGTCTCCATATTTCCTTGTCTCTATCCCTATCTCTCTCATATGTACATGGTGTGCATAAGGGTTGAATGACATATATATGACATATACATATATGGTGTGCATAAGTGTTGAATGGAATATATGAAATAATATCATACAAGTGTCATACATGCATCATGGGTAGTGTGCATCAAACTCCTATGACTGTGTGCATAGTCTTCTTATTCATAAATCATGGTTATTGACATTCAATCTTGTGCATGATCATGACTTCTATATGAAGGATGTAATGAAATATATGTCATTGCATTATATTGGTTTTATTTGAAGGATTTGATGGTATATATGTCATTTTGTTGTATGGGTTATAATGGTATATATTTCATAGAGATATAATGGTTTTTCTTAAAGGTTGCATTGAACTGTTATCATTTTTTTTCATGCATCATGGTTGAGTGATACTGACTATTATGCATGACAGCATCAAATATTTGTTACAAGTTTCCCATTCTTAGAAAAAGTTTCTTCAAGAGTCCAAACATCATTTATGATAGGTGGCAACATCATCTCTAAGTCTTGTAAGGAGAGATTTTTTATGGTCTTGTCTCATTTTATCATGCTAATAGTTATCTTAAGAAGTCCTTCATGGTTGATTGTTTCGTGAGGTATTTAGAGAAAATGAGTTTGTATCAATGGTTTGAGTAGGATGGAGGTTGGCATAACAACTTGTTAAATTCATATAGTTCACATGCCTTGTCTACACTTCCACACTTTGTATACATGTCTAGCAAGGCTAAAGTAAAACAATTCACATGAATTGTCTATGCTTCCACACTTTGCATACATGTCTACAAGGGCAGTTGCAAATACAACATCTAGAAAAATTCCTATATCCTTTATGCTTTGATGGCTATCCATAGCTTGTTCCAAAGATCCTAATTTAGCACATGTAGGGAGGATGTTGGCAATGGTTGTGGAATTTGGCTTTACATGTGTCAATTACATTTTCTTGAAAGTTTCTAAAGTATTTTAAAAAAATCCATTTTCTGCATATCTTTCAATCATTGCATTCCATGAGAGGACATCTCTTTGTGGTGTTCTATCAAACAATCCATGTGCCTTGTCTATGCTTCCACACTTTGTATACATGTCTACAAGGGCAGCTATAATTACAACATCTAATAAAATTTCTATATCCTTTATGCTTTGATGGTTGTCCATACATTATTCCAAAGATCCTAATTTGGTAGAGATAGGGAGGATGCTAGCAAAGGTTGTGGAATTTGGCTTTACACGTACCAATTGCATTTTCTTGAAAGTTTCTAAAGCCTTTTCAATAATCCACATGTATTTTCTATGCTTCCAATTTTCACGGTTGAGTGTTAGGTCAAACAATCCATGTGCCTTGTATATGCTTCCACACTTTGTCTACAAGGGTAACAACAATTACAACATCTAACAAAATTCCTATATCCTTTATGCTTTTATGGTTGTCCATATGTTCCAAAGATCCTTATTTGGTAGAGATAATGAGGATGGTGGCAAAGGTTGTGTAATTTAGCTTTACACATGCTAGTTGCATGTGCTTGAAAGTTTCTAAAGCCTTTTCAATAATCCACATGCCTTGTTTATGCTTCAAATTTTCATGGTTGAGTGTTAGGTCAAACAATCCACGTGCCTTGTCTATGCTTCCACACTTTGCATACATGTCTACAATAGCAACTACAATTACAACATCTACCAAAATTCCTATATCCTTTATGCTTTGATGGTTGTCCATACGTTGTTCCAAAGATCCTAATTTAGTAGAGATAGGGAGGATGCTAGCAAAGGTTGTGGAATTTGTCTTTACATGTGCCAATTGCATTTGCTTGAAAGTTTCTAAAGCCTTTTCAATAATCCACGTGCCTTGTTTATGCTTCCAATTTTCATGGTTGAGTGTTAGGTCAAACAATCCATGTGCCTTGTCTATGCTTCCACACTTTGCACACATGTCTACAAGGTAAGCAACAATTACAACATCTGACAAAATTCCTATATCCTTTATGCTTTGATGGTTGTCCATACATTGTTCCAAAGATCCTAATTTGGTAGAGATAGGGAGGATGTTGGCAAAGGTTGTGGAATTTGGCTTTATACGTGCCAATTGTATTTGCTTGAAAGTTTCTAAAGCCTTTTCAATAATCCACGTGCCTTGTCTATGTTTTCAATTTTCATGGTTGAGTGTTAGGTCAAACAGTCGACGTGCCTTGTCTATGCTTCCACACTTTGCACACATGTCTACAAGGGCAGCAACAATTACAACATCTGACAAAATTCATATATCCTTTATGCTTTGATGGTTGTCCATACATTGTTCTAAAGATCCTAATCTAGTAGAGATAGGGAGGGTGTTAGAAAAGGTTGTGGAATTTGGAATTAAACGTGTCAATTGCATTTGCTTGAAAGTTTCTAATGCCTTTTCAATAATCCACTTGCCTTGTCTATGCTTCCAATTTTAATGGTTCAGTGTTAGGTCAAACAATCCACGTGCCTTGTCTATGCTTCCACACTTTGCACACATGTCTACAAGGGCAGAAACAATTACAACATCTAACAAAATTCCTATATCTTTTATGCTTTGATGGTTGTACATACACTATTCCAAAGATCCTAATTTGGTAGAGATAGGGAGGATGCGTTGCAAGTATATGCTTAATCGGTGTTATCATTGATATCAACATATCTTTATTGTCATTGGTGTCAACTATATCTTATTCTATTACTTGTTTAGAAGCTTTGTATGTTGAGGATATTGAGAAAATTAGCCTCTCCGGAAGAAACAAGTGAGTTATAGTAAAGTGTAGTATAGACAGTGAGTTGTATGTTGAAACAACAGTCTGATAGATTGCTCCGCATTTCTTACTAGATGAAGATCTTGGTCTGCAGATTGGAAGTTACTTCAAGGGATGTCTGAAGATGCTAAATCCTAAGTTTGAGCCCCCGGTGTGAAGAATTGAGAGAGTTGCATTCACTAGAGTATAACCTACTTTTTTCTGTAAGTTTAGTTGGGATAGGGAGAAAGTATTCTGCTCCGCATTTCTCTGCAATAAAGTATTTTGCTCTGTGGTTCTAGAGGGAAGTTTGGGATGATTATAGGTGCCTACAATTGCAGTGGTTCATGTTCTAGTGGTTCACAAGATATCTTTCTTTTATGGCAGTTGAAGACAGTAAAGTTCATGTGTTCCGATGTGAAGATCCTATTGTTAAAGTGGTTAAGGTTTGTGCGGTTGCTCTTGATGATTACAATGTGCTTGTGGATACCTCCTAATCATGTTCCTACCATTACATTGGTCCACATGGAAGAATTGTGAAGGTGTTTGAAGATTATTCCTGAATAGCGTATTGCGAAATCAGTTTTGGCCGACCTGGTTAATCCTGGTGATTGCGGAGATCTCTGGAAGATTGTGTAAGCATGATGAAGCATGGAAGATCATTTTTGAGTCCTAGCTAAGGCATGGCATGATCCATGTACACTTTTACTTCATCCCCTTTGCATAATGTTGTAATAGGTCAAGACCTATTTTGTAAATATTTGTAATACCGACCTTGGAGATTGTTCCAATGGTTGATGATAGTAATGCCAACCTTGATGATCATTCCAAGGTTGTTGAAGTGTATAAATACTTGTAGTTGAGTTGTGGAAAAGATGTCCTTGAGCAAAGATGGAAAGATAATAAGAAAGGTCCAAAAGGCAGAGCAGAGCAGAGAAGAGGCAAAGCAGAGCAGAGCAGAAGCAGAGTAGAGTAGAGAAGAGGCAGAGTAGAGTAGAGGAATTGTTGTACTTCAACCACAGACATAAAAAGGTGTTGATCATGGTAGTGAGCCGCCAGTTGGGTTTAACAACCCTTATTGTGATCTTGCTAGGTTTAGGGTTGAGGTAGTGAGCCTGCTAGACCTAGTTGTTCTTCATGGCAGTGAGCCAGTATGTTTAAGCCCATGGAGTGACCAAGCCTAAACATCATTATTTCAAGATTGCAATATATATTGAGACCTAATCCTCTCCATGGTTTTTCCCCACCTTGGGGTTTTCCACATAAAATCTGGTGTCTCTTGTGTTTGATGTTGTATCTGTGGTTAAGTTTTTGATTTCATGCATTCATTGTTAAATCATAATAATTGTGGATAAGTGATTAATGTTTAATTACAGAAGTGTTTATGTTTTTGAGACAATTGATTCACCCCCCCTCTCAGTTGTCTGATACATATCAACAATTGGTATCAGAGCCAAGTTCCTCTAAAGAAAGTTTAACAGCTTGAGGAAGATCTGTTAGGGTTAGCTGACAGAAGATATCAATTAAATGCAAATAAAGATTAAACAAAGGAATGGAAATACACAGAAATAATAACAATGAGAGACAAGTTTTAACATGGTTCACCCAAACTCGGGCTACATCCACCAACAGAGAATCCAATATTATTATCCAGTAAATCAAACCAATTACAACCAGCAATCCTTGCAACTGAATATCACTGTAAAATGCTACAATACATCAATGGAAACCCTAACCCTTAGCCTCTTTTATCAAGCCTTATGTCAGTTACAAAAATAGGGTTTTTTTATGTCATCCAATAAAAAAAAACTCATGACGCCTTAATAAAATAAAAAATTGTTGGAGGTTTCGGGGGTGCTGCCCCCAAGCCCCCGCAAGGGCACTGCCCCTCGACCCCGCAAGAGGCGTTGCCCCTTAACCCTGTCTTGGGGCACTGCCCCTTGACCCTATTAAATAATTTGGGGGGAACCCATGCCGATAAAAGTGGGGTAAATTTAACCTCCAAGTCTAATTAGGCTCCATATAACAACAAGATCCAAAATGTCTTACAACAAGGAAGCGCCACATTTTGATGGAATGAATTATGCTCTCTAGAAGGCTCGAATGAAAAGCCATCTTCTTTGTCTTGGTTACAAAGTATGGAAAATTACAAAAACAAAATACACCATGCCTCAAAATGGTCTGACGACTAAAGATGAAATCAAAGAATATGAGACAGATATCAAGGCAAAGGATGCTCTACTAAGCTCATTAACTGACTCAATATTGACAAAAGTTATGGATATTGAAACTACAAATGAGGTATGGAAAAAGTTGAAAAATCTGTATGAAGGAGATGATTCTATGAAGGAAGCCAAGCTACAAAGTCTGAAAGTAAAATATGAAATTGTAAAGATGAATTAAGATGAAAACATATCAGCCTTTATGCAAAGAGTTGATGAACTTGTCACAGGAATAAAATCCATAGGGGTAACTCTTGACGATAAGGAAATTGTGATGAAAATTCTCAGATCTCTGCCCAAGTCCTACTATCACAAGGTAGCTGCAATTGAAGAATTCATGCAAGTAAAAAAGGTTGACAGGGATCAATTGCTTGGTAAGCTTACTGCCTTTGAAATGAGAGAGTTTGGTGATGCTCTGCCAAAAGTTGAGATGGCCTTCAAAGCCAGTACTCCTCGAAGAACTTCTAGATTAGAAAAGTACAAGATAGAATCTAATGATGAGTTTGAATCCAACTTTGTGGATAGACTGCAAAGAGGATCTTGTAAGTATAAAGGCAAATTACCTTTCAAATGTTTTTCCTATGGTAAAGTAGGTCATTTTTCTTCTAGATATCCTAAAAGAATTGAAAGAAATAGAAAAAGATATGAGAAGAGGCCTAAGACCCAAAAGAAGTGTTATTATGTTGAATATTTCGATGATGATGAAAGAGTATCAGATAATGGTGACCATATAATGCTAGTACCTCTAGAAATGAATGCTTGTTTATTTCTATTAAGGAAGATCATGTGTCTACTAATTCTACTAGTTGTATGAAGGAAGAAAAACTAGTGGAAAGTGCTTTGGCTGCTCAGGTCAGTAAGGACAAGGATGAATGGGTTATTGATAGTGGCTGCTCTCACCACATGACTAGTGAGAAAAGTAAGTTTGTGAGTTTGGCAAGATATGATGGTGGAATGGTTAGGTTTAGAGATGATACAACTAGTAAGATTTGTGGAAAAGGATCTATTTCTTTTAATGGAAAGCATAATACCAAAGATGTCTTGTATGTGAAAGGATTAAAGCACAATCTTTTTAGTGTGGGTCAAATGTGTGAAAAGGGCTATGATTTAAGCTTCAAGGACAATGGATGTAAGATCAAGGAAAGCTTTGGAATGATCATTGCAACTGGTAAGAAGACCAGAGGTAATATCTATCACTTTAAAGAAACTGATAATTATTTCTTGTTGGCTCAGACTGATGAGAGTTAGTTATGGCATAGAAGGTTGTGTCACATAAATTTTGATAATATTATGAAGATAAGTATTGCATAGGTTGTTAGAGATCTGCCTAAGCTTGTGAATCCTGCTAATCCTATTTGCAAGGAGTGTCAATTTGGGAAACAGACAAGAACAAGTTTCAAAAGCAAGGACCAATCATTTGGAGGACTACTTGAGCTAGTGCATATAGATTTGTGTGGATCTACCAGAGTAAGAAGTTTGCAAGGAGACAGGTATTTCATGTTGCTTATTGATGATTATTCTAGAATGACTTGGGTCAACTTTTTGAAAGAAAAAGTTGAAGCTCTAGATAAGTTCAAGGCATTTAAGGCAATGGTTGAAAACAAGATGGATTTGAAAATCAAATGCCTGAGGTCATATAGAGGAGGAGAGTTCACATCAAATGAATTCCATTTCTTTTGTGAAGAACATGGAATAAAGAGACATCTATCTGTGTCTAGAACTCCACAACAAAATGGAGTTGTTGAAAGGAAAAATAGAACAGTTCAAGAAGCTGCTAGAACCATGATGAAGGAAGTTGATCTTCCAAAAGCATATTGGAGAAAGGCAATTCACACCACTGTATATATCCTAAACAAAGTCCAAGTAACAATTCTAAGACTCCTTATGAATTGTGGCATGGTAAAGTTCCTATTGTGAAATATTTCAAAGTTTTTGGTAGAAAATGTTATATCAAAAGAGAAGAAGATTTAGGCAAGTTTGATGCTAGATGTGATGAAAGAATCTTCCTTGGTTACTCCACTAAGAGAAAGGCCTACCAGTGCTATAATAAGAGGTTGAATAAGATTATTGAAAGTGCAAATGTTAAAGTTGATGAATGTAAGGAAAGTTCATCATAATCAAGTAGATATGAGTCAGATGATCAGGATGTTTCAAAAGTGGTGCAGCATGAAGATAGCTCAGATGAAGAAGAACAAGCTCCGGTAAGTGCTACCAAAACTCCAAGGTATGTAAGAATCGATTATTCTGAAGATCAAATCATAGGAGATAAGAGCAAAGGGATCTTAACCAAAAGAAAAGCTACAGAAGAACAAGTAATTTTTTGTTTGATTTCCAAGATTAAACCTAAAACTGTGGGTGAGGCTTACAAAGATGAGAATTGGGCAAAGACTATGGAAGAGGAATTGATGCAGATAGAGAAGAATCAGACTTGGAATCTTGTTCTTAGACTAGTAGATAAGAATGTAATTAGCACAAAGTGGGTCTTTGAAAACAAGATGAATGAGAATGGTGAAGTGGTAAGAAACAAAGCAAGGTTAGTGTGCAAAGGATACGTTCAAGTTGAAGGAATAGACTTTGAAGAAACTTTTTCTCCAGTAGCAAGGATTGAAGCAATAAGGATGCTTTTTGCCTTTGTAGCCTACAAAGATTTCAAGGTTTACCAAATGGATGTGAAGTCTGCTTTCTTAAATGGAGAGTTGGAAGAAGAAGTCTATATTGAACAACCGAAAGGATTTCAGTCATCAGATCAGGGTGACATGGTATGCAGATTGAAGAAAGCTTTGTATGGATTAAAACAAGCCCCTAAGGCATGGTATGCATAGTTGGATAGGTATCTAATACAGATAGGGTTCAACAAAGGTACTATAGACATCAATCTCTACTTCAAGATTAATGATGAACAAATCCTAATTCTTGCAATCTTTGTTGATGATATTATTTTTGGAGGCAATGAAGGTATGTGCCCAGTTTTTGCTAGAGAAATACAAAGTGAATTTGAAATGTCCATGTTTGGAGAGATGAACTTATTTTTAGGTCTACAGATAAGTCAATCAGATAAAGGTATCTTCATTTCTCAGTCCAAGTATGTGAAAGAGTTGTTAAAGAAATTTGGGATGGAAGACTCTAAACTAGTTTGCACACCTATGATAACTAGTTGTAAGTTGAGTAAAGATGATAACTCACCCATGGCAGACCAGAAAAGATATAGATCTATGATTGGAGGATTACTTTATCTGACTCAAACTGGACCTGACATAATGCATACAGTATGTCTTGTGGCAAGATTTTAAGCAAAACCTAAGGAATCACATGTGATGGTAGTCAAGAGAATTCTGAGATATTTAAAAGGTACAATGGATTATGGTTTGTGGTACCCTAAGGATAGCGACTTTACTCTTAGGGCATATACTGATGCATATTGGGCTAGAGATGTGGATGACAGAAAAAGTACAAGTGGAGGTACATTCTTTTTGGGAAAAAGGTTGGTATCTTAGTTGAGCAAGAAATAGGATTCAATATCCCTATCTACTGTAGAAGCAAAATACATTGCAGCAGCATGTAGTTGCACTCAAGTGTTATGGATGAAGCAGACTTTGAAGGACATCAGAGTTGTGTATGAAGATCCAATTGCAATATTTTGTGACAACACAAGTGCCATAAACATATCAAAGAATCTAGTGATGCATTCAAGGACAAAGCACATATCCATTAGGTATCATTTTCTGAGAGAAAAGGTGACAGAGAATTATGTCAAGTTGGAGTATGTTTCTACCAAAGATCAGATTGTAGACATTTTTACCAAGCCTCTGCCTAAGGATATTTTTTAATATCTCAGAGAAAAGTTAGGGGTTACCACCCCTCCTACTCTAAACTAAGATGCATTTCTCCACAATAAAGTATTTTTCTCTGCAATTCTAGAGGGAAGTCTGGGATGATTATAGGTGCCCACAATTGCAATGGTTCATGTTCTAGTGGTCCACAAGCTATCTTTCTTTTATGATAGTTGAAGACAGTAAAGTTCATGTGTTCCGGTGTGAAGATCCTATTGTTAAAGTGGTTAAGGTTTGTGCGGTTGCTCCTGATGATTACAACGTGTTTGTGGATACCTCCTGATCATGTTCCTATCATTAGATTGGTTCGCATGGAAGAATTGTGAAGGTGTTTGAAGATTATTCCTAGATAGCGTATTGTGAAATCTGTTTTGGCCGACCTGGTTAATCCCAATGATTGCAGAGATCTCTAGAAGATTGTGGAAGCATGATGAAGCATGGAAGATCATATATGAGTCCCAACTAAGGCATGGCATGATCCACGTACACTTTTATTTCATCCCCTTTGCATAATGTTGTAATAGGTCAAGACGTATTTTGTAAATATTTGTAATACCGACCTTGGAGATTGTTCCAATGGTTGATGATTGTAATGCCGACCTTGATGATCATTCCAAGGTTGTTGAACTGTATAAATACTTGTACTTGATTCATGGAAAAGATGTCCTTGAGCAAAGATTGAAAGATAATAAGAAAGGTCCAAAAGGCAGAGCAGAGAAGAGGCAGAGCAGAGCAGAGAAGAGGTAGAGCAGAGCAGAGCAGAGCAGAAGCAGAGAAGAGGTATAACAGAGAAAAGAAGAGACAAAGCAGAGTAGATGAATTATTATACTTCAATCACAAACATAAAAAGGTGTTGATCATGGCAGTGAGCCTGCTAGACCTAGTTGTTCTTCATGGCAGTGAGCCAGTATGTTTAGGCCCATGGAGTGACCAAGCCTAAACATCATTATTTTAAGATTGCAATATATATTGAGACCTAATCCTCTACGTGGTTTTTCCCCACCTTGGGGTTATCCACATAAAATTTGGTGTCTCTTGTATTTGATGTTGTATCTATGGTTAAGTTTCTGATTTCATGCATTCATTGTTAAATCATAATAATTGTGGATAAGTGATTAATGTTTAATTGTAGAAGTGTTTAAGTTTTTGAGACAACTGATTCATCCCCCCTCTCAGTTATCTGGCGCATATCAATAGGATGCTGGAAAAGGTTGTGGAACTTGGATTTACATGTGCCAATTGCATTTGTTGTTTCTAAATCCTTTTCAATAAATCCATTTTTTGCATATCTTTCAATCATTGCATTCCATGAGATGACTTTCAAAAATGAGTTGAGATTTGAGAGTTGTATTATGTTTAGATTAGTGTTTCCCCAAAGCTTGGTCATAGTGTTAGGTTTGTTTGTTTTTCTCCAACCTATTGGATTGGTGTCATAGTAAAGAAATAAACTTGATTCACTTGACAACTTTCATAAACTGATTCATCTCAAGCAATGATTAAATGCATTCTAGATCACATTGGAAACATTTCCATGGCAACCTAATGTACATTAAACAAGGGAAATCTAGCATGATGCATGATTTCCTTGGTATTTTATTCTTCTTACAACATGTTCTATTGATTCCCAACCAATCATGTTCACACAAAGTATAGATCTTATCAAACCCTCAAGTCACTAGGGTTTTAAGGTTGTTTGCATACAAATGAGAGCACACTATCATTGATTCCTCATACATGCAAACCTTTAAAGGCTTGAACCCAAGAGAGTTTTTAGATATCCTTAAAATAGAACTTTCTACCAATTTTCATAACTTCTTGACAATGGAAAACAAACATATGAAACCCAAAGCATTTGTAAGGTAAGACACAACACCAACTTCCCAAGGCATGTGTACATCTATAATAGGTCGTATAGATCCATACCATGTGTGTTTCAGACTGCAACTTTTCAGAAAAATAAGCTTACAGACCTGTGCTCAATGAAATTGCCATATTTCACTCACAATTTAATGAAATTGTTTCAAATAAAAAGCGTTATAAACTTAAAACACATCTTCAACCTTTCCAATTGATTTCATGTTCGTATTGTACCATACAAGGCCATACCATAAAGATTAAAGACTAGTTCAACAAAAAATGCAAGAAAAGAATGTACCAAAATGAGTTTCTTTCATTCCCATTCTTCCCCAACCTTGGTCTACATGTGCACATCTCATATTTATCCCATTACATTCATTCCCAACATCCAAAACTAATTTCTAACTTCCCAAACCAAAAATGCAACTTTTTGACAACTTTGACATGACAACTTTTGTAACTTTTACATCTTGTGACAACTTTACACCTAAACACTCAAAATGGTCCTAAATGACCCCAAATGGTCTCAAATGACCCTATTTACACAAATCAATACAAAAAAACTCAAAACCAAAACATTTACCAAATGACAACAAATGCACCCAAATGGATGCCCCTGCATCATACTCCTAAGGAAAAGAAATTTGAGTTCCATCTCAAATGATGATTAGCTTCTTTTTTCTCTTCCTCCAATTGTGTTGTATTCTTAGTTGTCCTATGACCTCCTCTTGATCTTCTCCAGGCTTGGATTGATCTACTCCATGTTTCTTGGTGTGCACTCTTTTTTTTCTCTCTTTCTTCTTGCATCTTATCTTGCTTATCAGATTCTCTGCTTGAAAACTCCAAGATTTTATTGTTCTGTCATACACCTCATTGCCGCTGTCCATATCTTCCTCTTTATTTTTTCTATGAAAGGAAGCTAGGTGTGTGAAAATTGATTCCTACACTAATCTAATGTGGGGAGGGCTATGCAAATTCAAATTATTCCTTACAACTACAGCAACATAGAACATGTAAAAGAGTTATTGCAACAACACACATGAACCAAAAAGAAGACAGAAGAACAGAGACAAAGATTTACAGTGGGGAAAACCCTTATCGGGTGAAAAACTCCACATAGAAACCTAAACAATGTATTAACAAATTTGAAAGTTGTTTACAATACACTTGCATTGCAAGCTTCAATGGTCTTCAACACTCGTATCTGGAGTCAATCTGACAGCATAATAGTACCTGTAATACAAAATCCATCTCAAAGCACCTGTTTATATAGAAAATACAAGGCAAAATAGGTCCTATCTTGGGATGGGTGTCCAATTTCACCTCATGGCTAAAAACCCATGCCTAGGGACACTTGGTCAACATTGTAGAATGTGCCTGACACTTGTCCACAACTCCCATCCCAAAGAGGTCACCTATTTCCAAAATGAGCTATGACAGATGCTCTTACGACACATACGACCATCATAGAATCTGTCATAGCAGTTACAACTTACAGCTGTAAGAGAATCTATCATACACATGCTATAAATAGCATATTCTCTTACAACATGTCATAGTCCACCTTGGGGCACCCAAATATGCCTTTTCAAAGATGCTTCATGACACATGTCCTCACCTATCTTACAAACTTCTATTTCTGACTCTTACATGTCATAGATTCTGTCATAGGAATCCGTCATAACCGTTTCGGTCAATATTCCCTTACACAACATGGAAGATGCGGACACATGGCAAAATTCTCCTACCACAAAGTGGGATGCCTATCTCCTCATGTGAGGATAAAATTACAAGTTGTCATATTCCATGTAGGATTGACACATCACCATGCCACATCCCACAATATGACAATATGGAATTTACAAATATGTACAACATAGGCAATTAAATAATAAAAAAAAACATTAATAATGTAAGGAATTACCAAGGTTGAGACACCTTAATTCCCAACATTCTCCCACTTGTCGAACAACTTGTAAGATCCAATAGAAAAATAAGATTTAACTGCTATAGGCCAAGAGGCCCATAGACTTCGAACGCCATCTAAACTTCTCTGTGCCCACTAACTTTGTCAATGCATTTGCAACATTCTTCAAAGTATCTACCTTCTCCAAATTTACCTTTCCATCTTCAACCATGTCTCGCATGAATTGAAACTGAACATCAATGTGCTTTGTTCTAGCATGGAAAGTTGGATTCTTCGCAAGGTAAATTGCACTCTGACTATCACAACTGATCATGATCTGACCTGCATCAACACCAATATCAGAACACAATCTCTTAAGACAAATGGCTTCCTTACAAGCATGAATTTCTGCCATATACTCAGATTCTATCATGTACAAAGCAACAATAGGTTATCTCTTACTCATCCAACTAAAAGCACCACCAAACAGTGTAAACACATAAGCACTGGTGGATCTCCTACTGTCAATGTCACTTGCCCAATCTAAATCCACAAATCCATGAATATCAATAGAATGCGAAGGTCCTAAAACATTACCATGATAACAAATGGAATACTTGGAAGTACCCCTCAAATATCTGAACACTCGCTTAACTGCATCCCAATGAACTCGTCCAAGATTAGCCATAAATCGACTAAGGACTCCCACTACTTGGGCAATGTCTAGTCTTGTGCAGACCATAGCATACATCAAACAACACTAGTATAAGGTACTCTGCTCATGTCCACCTCACTAGGAGATTTTGGACAATCCTCAATAGACAATTTTGTCCCCAAAGAAATGGGAACACACAATGGTCTACAATCTTCCATGCTAAACCTGTCCAACATGGTCTTCACATACTTACTCTAGCTTAACCAAAGTTTTATGTTGGTTCTGTCTCTTCTAATTTCCATTCCTAGAATGTACCTGGCTGCCCCTAAATCTTTCATTTCAATCTGTGTTGACAACTGAGATTTAAAATCAAAAATCATATTCTTACCCTTCCCAATGAACAACATATCATCAACATACAGTACAACAATGAGAATACAATCACCATCAAACTTATAATACACACAGTGATCTGATTTTGATCTCACAAATCCAATTGACAACACAAAGGCATCAAACTTCAAGTACCATCTCCTAGGGGATTGCTTCAAACCATACAAAGACTTCTTAAGTTTGCAAACCAAATTTTATTTACCTTTCACCATGTAATGCTCTGACTGTGACATGTAGGTTTCTTCCTCCAAATCACCATGAAGGAAAGTTGTCTACACATCCATCTATTCTACCTCCAACTCATAAGCTGCCGCGAGAGACAACAAGAATTGAATGGATGTTAGCTTTGCAATGGGAGAGAAGATCTCACCATAATCTATACCCTCCACTTGTGAATACCCCTTTGCAACCAATCTGGCCCTATACTTCTCAACACTACCATCTGCACCAAATTTCTTCTAGCACCCATTTGCATCCAACAGGTTTTTGTCCAGGAGGCAAAAGTACCAAGTCCCAAGTTTGATTCTTTTTCAAAGAAGCCATTTCATCCTCCATGGCCTCCTTCCAAGAACCTACATCTTTCATGGCCATAGCCTCTGATACAGTTCTAGGTTCATCATTGTTAGTAAGGAAAGCAAAAGCACAACTAGAATCAAGCAATGTAAAACCAAACCTTTCAAGTTGATTTCTTATACGTGTAGACCTCCTTAAGAGCTGAGGTTGAGGTTTAGCTTCTTCATCTGAGCTTTCAGAGCTGCTAGAGCTCTCCTCATCATCAGGTCCAACATTGTCTTTCTGTTTAGCCTTCTCAGGGGTGAGAGGAAACTGAACATCATCCTCTTTCTTTTCTTTTTCTTCTGGCTGTAAAATAATGGAAGAAGGTGTAAGCTCTCTGAAGATGACACTTCTTCTATACAACACTTTTTCAGCCACAAGGTCCCAAAGCTTGTATCCTTTCACACTGACACCATAGCCAATGAAGATACACTTAACAACCTTGTTCTCCAATTTTGACCGCTTCTCCCTAGGCACATGTGCATATGCCTCATAACCAAAAACACGAAGATGCCTTATTGAAGGATTTCTACCAGACCACACCTCCATGGGTGTCTTTCCAACAAGAGTTGATGTAGGAGATCTATTAACAAGATAGCAAGCAGTGGCAATAGCTTCAGCCCAAAACTTTTGTTCTAGGCTAGCTCCACTAAGCATACTCCTAGCCTTCTCCATCAGTGTCCTGTTCATCCTTTCTACAAATCCATTTTTCTACAGAGTGTATGGAGTTGTCTTATGTCTTTCAATCCCAAGTTCCTTGCAATATTTATCAAACTCTGTAAAACAAAACTCACCACCGTTGTCAGTTCTCAAACACTTAATCTTCTTACCAGTCTGATTTTCAACAAAGGCCTTAAACTCCTTAAACTTACTATAGACTTCAGATTTGCTTCTGAGAAAATAAATCCATGTCCTTCTACTGTAGTCATCTATAAAAGATACAAAATATACATATTTTGATAATGAAGGAACATTAACAAGACCAAATACATCAGAATGAACAAGGTCCAATACACCAGAAGACTTGTGAGAACTTGAATAAAATTGAACATGGTTTTGCTTTCCATAAATGCAATGTTCGTAAAAGTCAAACTCAAAATTACAATCATCTAACCCCTCAATGAGGTTTTTATTTTTCAAGGTACGCAGACCCTTCTCACCAATGTGGCCAAATCTCTTATGCCATAACATTATCTTTTCAGTAGGAAGTTTAACTTCCAAGGCATGATTACAAACATCAAAACTAGAAACAATAGATCTCTTAACTACTCATTCAGATGGTGGGGATGAAGTGACTGTTGGCCTCTTCTTTGAAATAGAAGAACTATTGCATTGTGAAATGTATGCCTCTAGCTGAAACAAAGTACCTCTCCTAGTACCCTTAGCAAGCACCATAGCTCCTCTAGTCATCTTGCATCCTTCTTTCGAAAAGACAACCTGCACACCTGCATCATTCAAACTACTTACAGAAAGCAAGTTCCATGCTAAGCTTGGGATATGCATAACCCCAAAGATCCCCTTCACTCGACCATCAGGGAATCAAATAGAGACTCTTCCATGACCAACAATCTTCAGATGAGAGTCGTCACCCAAGTACACCTTTCCACCATCAAACTCCTCATACTTAGTGAACCAGTCTCGATGTAAGGTCATGTGGAATGATGCACCAGAGTCAATCAGCCACACATCACCAGATGCATGGGTTGACAAGGCTGCGATGAAAGAATCACCATCATCTTGTGATTTGTCAGAATCTAAATCAAGAGCTTTCTTCTTCTTCTTCTTCTCCTCTTTGCATTCCTTTCAAAATGCCCAGATTTACCATAGTTCCAATAGATAGCCTTGGACTTTCCAGGAGATTTGGATCTCCCACGGGATTTGGATCTACCCTTCTCAACTTTCTTGTCCTTCTTTTTCCCTTTCTCCTTAGGTGTTCCATGAACTGCAAGAGCCTCTTTGGCTGCATCAAAAGACTTCCTCCACATCTCTTTAGACAACAACACAGATACCACATCTTCCATCTTGAATGTGGATGTGGTGCTTCCAATAGCCATGATAAGGTGATCCCATGATTCTGGCAAAGAACAAAGCAGAGTCATACACCGATCCTCCTCCTCCATATTTACACTAATAGATGTCAACTATGCAACTAGCATGTTAAAAGCATTCATATGTTCAGCAACAGATCCTTCATCCTCCATTCAAAGAGAATATAGCTTCTTTCTCAAAAAAAGTTTATTAACCAGGGATTTGGCTTGATACACATCTCCCAACTTCTTCCAAAGCAAGGTTATAGTCTTCTCCTCATGGACATTTAACAACATAGAATCAGTAAGACTAAGTCTTACGAGACCCTTAGCCTTTTGATCCTTGAGATCCCAATCAGCTTGTTGCATTGCAGCTGGTTTAGTTTTGGTAACAGTTTCACAAAGGTTTTGGTCAACAAGCATGTCTTCCATCTTGAGCTTCCACAGCTCGAAATTAGTGCCATTGAACTTCTCCACTTCCATTCTTCTAGATGTGCTTGCCATCTCTTTGTTGTAATAGAAAATAGAATACTCTACACAGACTCCCACTCAACTTAAGATCAGCTCAAAAAACCCCTACCCAACAACTAGGACCAAAGGTGATCAAGCTCTGATACCAACTGAAAGGAAGCTAGGTGTGCAAAAATCGCTTCCTACACTAATCTAATGAGGAGAGGGCTATGCAAATTCAAATTATTCCTTACAACTACAACAACATAGAACATGTAAACATGATATTGTAGCAACACACATGAACTAGAAAGAAGACAGAAGAAGAGAGACAAAGATTTACGATGGGGAAAACCCTTATTAGGTGAAAAACCCCACACACAAAAACCTACACAATGTATTAACAAATCTGAAAGTTGTTTACAATACACTTAAAATGCAAGCTTCAATGGTCTTCGACACTCATATCTAGAGTCAATCTGACAGCATAACAGTACCTATAAACCTGTAATATAAAATCCATATCCATGCACCTGTTTATATAGAAAATACAAGGCAAAATAGGTCCTATCTTGGGATGGGCGTCCAACTTGGCCTAATGGCCCAAAACCCATGCCTAGGGACACTTGGTCAATATTGTAGAATGTGCCTAACACTTGTCCATAGCTCCCATCCCAAAGAGGTCCCCTATTTCCAAAATGGTCTATGACAGATGCTCTTACGACACTTACAACCGTCATAGAATCTGTCATAGCAGTTACAACTTACAACTGTAAGAGAATCTGTCATACACATGATATAAATAGTATATTCTCTTACAAAATGTCATAGTTCACCTTGGGGTACCCAAATATACCTTTTTCAAAGATGCTTCATGACACACGTCCTCACCTATCTTACAAACTTCTATTTCTGACTCTTACATGTCATAGATTCTGTCATAGGAATCCGTCATAACCGTTTCAGTCAATATTCCCTTACACAACATGGAAGATGCCGACACAAGGCAAAATGATCCTACCACAAAGTGGGATGCCTATCTCCTCATGTGAGAACAAAATTACAAGTTGTCATATTCCATGTAGGATTGACACATTACCGTACCACATCCCACAATATGACAATATGGAATTTACAAATATTTACAACATAGGCAATTAAATAATAAATACAAACATTAATAATGTAAGAAATTACCAAGGTTGAGACACCTTAATTCCTAACACTCTGTGGTATACACCTTTCGTCTTTCTTGTGTTCTCCTCAAGGTTCTTCCAAGGTTCTCTTGGACATCTTTCAATCTTCTTGGGCTCTTCTTCATAATTTGTAGTTTGTTGTCTTGGACTATCATTGTGTAATATCACCTTTTCATCCTTAGATGGTTCAATCACGATCTCTTGATCATTGTTCATGACCTTTTCTACATATCTTATCCACTCTTGAAGTGTTTCCTTGTCATTATACTCTACAACACCATTTTCCTCTACCTATTTCATGTTCTTGACTAGCCACTCTTTGCTCTTCTCCCTATCAACCTGTATAACTACATTCTCTTGTCCATATTCATGATCAAAACCAAGATTTGTACTTCCATTTACCTGTTCAATGGCATGTTGCATGGATTTTCTTTCTTCCCTAACTTCATTGTTTTCAAACTCCTTTTTGTATGCTCCATTTCCTTCTTCTATAGCATTCTCCAAGGCTTCATGAAACTGTAGTTCATCTTCAATTTTCAAAGAAGTAATCCTTTGCATTCTTCTTTTCTAAATAATCATCTTTATGGGCCACTTCACCTTCTTTCTTATTGGCCAATGACAAACATTTTCTTGGTATTCTTCCTTAAGATACTGTTGTACTACAAGGTTAATATGTTTTTCAAACTCTTCCATTTCTCTCTCAAACTCTGCAACTGGGCTTATCCTGTTGTCTTTCATCTTGTCCTTCTTTTTGAGGCTTTCTTTCTTATCTTTCTACTGCATCTTCTTGTCTTCATGATACCTCACCTAGGTTTTCTTTCCTTTTCCTCACTACCTAGTCTTTTGGCATCCAGGTTCTTCACTTCAACCTGTCAAATGTAATACAAAAACTTTCCAAAACTTCCCTTGCCCAGATCTTTGGGCTCTAATACCAATAATGATGTAGAAAAAGAAATAGACTTGATTCAATTGATAACTTTCATAAACTGATTCATCTCAAACAATGATTAAATGCATTCTAGATCACATTGGAAACATTTCCATGGCAGCCTAATGTGTATTCAACAAGGGAAAACCATCATGATGCATGATTTCCTTGGTATTTTAGTCTTCTAACAACATGTTCTATTGATTTCCAACCAATCATATTCACACAAAGTATAGATCTTATCAAACCCTCAAGTCACTGGGGTTTTAAGGTTGTTTGCATACAAATGAGAGCACACTATCATTTATTCCACACACATGCAAACCTTTAAAGGATTGAGACCAAAAGGGTTTTTAGATATCCTTAAAATAGAACTTTCTACCAATTTTCATAACTTCTTGATGATGGAAAACAAAGATATGAAATTTTCTAGGTCGCAGGAAACCCTAGTCTAGTCTCAGACCTGCTCTTAGTAAAAATGCCATAACTCACAAAACTCAACAAAAATGTATGAAACCAAAAGCATTTGTAAGATAATACATGAAACCAACTTCCCAAGGCATGTGCAGGTTCATACCAGGCCATACAAATCCATACCATGCATGTTTTAGACTGCAACTTTTTAGAAAAATAAACTTACAGATATACCCTCAATGAAATTGCCATATCTCACTCAAAACTTAATGAAATTGTTTCAAACAAAAATATTATAAACTTAAAACACATATTCAAGATTTCCAATTGATTTCATGTATGTATTGTACCATACAAGTCTGTACCATAAATATTACAGACTGTTTCAACATAAAATGCAAGAAAAGAATGTACCAAAATGAGTTTCTTTCATTCCCATTCTTCCCCAACCTTGGTATGCATGTATACATCTCATATAATTTATCCCATTACATTCATTCCCAATGTCCAAAACTAATTTTACACTTCCCAAACCAAAAATGTAACTTTTTGACAACTATGACATGACAACTTTTGCAACTTTTACATCTTGTGACAACTTTACACCTAAACACTCAAAATGGTCCTAAATGACCCCAAATGGTCTCAAATGACCTTATTTGCACAAATAAACACAAAATAACTCAAAACCAAAACATTTACCAAATGACAACAAATAGACCCAAATGGATGCCCCTGCATCAGACTTCATGAGAATGTGAAGGAAGCCATGAAGAAAGAGGTTTTTTAGAAGATCATTCTCATCTGCTCCATGCATTATATTTTAAAGATAATTGATGTCTTGTACAAATAGAGACAACATGAGAACTATGCATGTTGAGATGTAGGGATGCATGCAATATAATAAACATGGCATTCAGTAATATACAACATGCAGGAGTCATTGATACAATTTTAGGTGTCATGGTTTGACAGAACAGTCAGTCTAAAGTTTGACACCTTTTTTATCTTAGGGCTCTTGAGAGATTGTCTGCATTTGATTGTATGTGTTCATTTTTAGGTCTTTTCTCTACTCTCTTAAGGTTGATATGGTGTTCTCACTTGATCCAATGTGTTCTAATTGCATCCATCAAAGCATAAAGGATATCATAATTTTGTTAGATGTAGTTGTAATTGCCCTGATAGACATGTATACAACTTAAGTGGCAAGTGTAAAGCAAATGTAGAAAGGTGAAATGAGGATATGCAAAGCATGGAAACCATATAAAAGTTGAAATGAGGATATGTGAATCATGCCAAATGTCTCTCTCTCTCTCTTACTCTCTTACTCATTTTGAAAGAGAAAGACAAATGCACAGTCAACGTAGGTAATGAGAAATTTGCATAAGATCTATAAGAGAGTTGTTATCACATGTATTTACATAATTTCTATGGTGAATTGTAGCTAACTTCACTCACTGATTGGCGAGTGTGAGGAAACAAATCTACCTGAAGGTAATGAAGGACAAGAAGGTAAAGTTTATTTGCATGAGAAAGTAAGGGATATAACATGTATTGATGACATGAGCAACACTACTACATATTCTTAAGTGTTGTAAATATGCATCTTGATATTTCATCATTTTGTGCTTCATTGTAGTATGAATGACTTGTTGTAAGCATGTAGACATACTTCCATATATTTGTATACATACTTCTATACATTCCACCAAAGAAGGGAATAGGATTGTCATAGTGGGATGGATTGTCAATAGTTGTGAACAACAATGTCAGTCTTTTGTGGATCCTTCTATTTTTGTGAAATTAATCACATGTATTTAATCATTGTAGATGTGTGACAACCTTCCAAGGATACAAAAGGCTAACAACAAAGGAAGTGGCACTCTTAAGTTGTGAATTTGAACTATTACAACTAGAATGTCAAAACTTGGTATGGGAGTGTTAAGGTAAAGTAAAAACTATAAACTCATTCCTCAAGTTCAATTCAACCAAGTGTTTCTACATAAAATTTGAATTATGCAAGTTCAACAAAAGAAAAAGAAATGATCCATTGTTGTTGTATTTAAATCTATAAATGTAAGTGGCATTTATTTTTGATATTAGTAAAATGGGTTTTTGAAAGGACCCGAACCCTTTTACAAAGAAATAGAGATTTTGATATTTTTGTAAATGTCATTTGTTAATCATTTCTTAACAATGGGAACTTGATGCTCCCAATCACAAGTTCTCCCTTCATGTCATGATGTCTGCTACTTGACGGATGCAAATTTGGCTTCAACAACAAGTTAGACCACAAATTTCATTAGTTATTTCAATGGAAAATAAATAATTAACCTACCAAGTAAATAATTTTCAACTAATAAACAAACATATACCACCAACGAGGCCTCTACCATCGACTAGGAAGAAGATACTATGGAAATTGATGAACAAAGAACTCTTGTATAAAACTTGACCCGAATGTAAGACTATATGTAAATAATCATAATAATTTTAGTTAACAATATGTAAGACTATATATACATAATCACAATTGGACCTAAATTAGATCAAATACAAGGAAAAAGGAATTATGCATCAAGGAAAGTAAGGAATTATCTTAATTACATCTGGGTCATGCAACTTGTCATGTCAAATGGAATTGATAGAAGATGTAGTGGTACGAGGTGTGTGGTAGGCACAAATAATGTGAAAAATGATAAGGTGTCTTTGATATGATTCATTTGAAGGAGTTTTCCATTGTGGACCTTGGATTTTGCCAATGTAAAGGAAAACATTGAAAATGGGAAACAAAAAGGTCTCAATTGCATATGTAATGGTATGAGGTATGTGGTAGGCACAAAGCATCTAAAAAAAGATGAGGGAAGCATGGGGTATGCTATGATTCATTTGAAGGATTTTTCCAATGTGGACCTTGGATTTTTAGAGGATTAGGGAGAAGGTCACAATATCTAGGGATGAAGGAATGAAAAAGATGGAGGGATATGCTAGAGTAGAATTTGATATTCAAACCATCCAATACTAAAAGAAAGGGAGTATAAGGCATCCTAGATTAGTGCTCATCCTAGAATGACTTATGAAGTAACTCTAATAGAAAGGAATATATAAGAAGAGGTGGTATGAACATTTATAGGTCATCCCATAACCTAACCCCATGCAACTAGTAAGATGCAAGGGCTGGTCATCAAATATTAGGTTAGGTAATTATAGCTTAGGTCAAAACCACCACCCAAAAGTATAGACATGAGAATGCTAAATGGCACTTGTGTCTAGATGAAATGTGAAGTGAAAAGGATCCACTCATAAGGTTCTAAGGTTTACAACTATGTTTTGAATATCAAGAATATAGAGGGGAAAAGAGTACACATGGACCTAATTATGATCATCATATATATAGCATAGGGTTAAAGGTTAATTTTAAATCGCATGTGTGAATTTGAATGTGGAAAGGACTCAAATATCCAAAAGTCCTTAGGGACAGAGATTACAAACTTCTCATAGAAAGGTATTTTGTGAATGTGTATGCACCTCCAATCACAAGTTCTCCATTCATGCCACAATGTATGCTACTTGATGAATGCAAATTTGACTGCAACAACAAGTCAATCCACAAATTTCATTACTTATTTAAATGGAAAATAAATAATTTAATCTACCAAGTAAAATTTTTTGAAATAATAAACAAGCATATACCACAAATGAGGCCTCTACCATTGACTAGGAAGAAGATACTATGGATTGATGAATAGAGAACTCCTGTAAGAAAATTGGCAAGAATGTAATCTACTATATATGTACATAATCATAATAACTTTAATAATGAATAATATAGTTACTTGATTTGTAATGCATACCTATTATTGCAACAATTCAATCTAATGAACCATGTGGGTCGGTTCTAATCTTTCTAGTGTCAAGTATTGCTTTGTGGTCAGACTCACGAGCTTTCCATAAATTCTTATTGTGTGGTCGATCCCAATATTTGATCAATTGAACATTTGATGCAACAAGGTTAGAGTAATGAAGAATCTTCCTATATGTGTCAAAGTCCTCAAACAACCACACGTCAGACTTCTTCATTGGGTACCTTCTAAGCCATGTTCCAGTAACAACAACAAACCCTATAGGATACTCAATATCCTCTCCATCAATGATTGTGGTAGTTAATTTCTTTTTTCCCTCTACACAACAACACAAATAATAATATGTTCCTTCTTCACCATTCTCACCAGCAACAACTGCATAAACATGACCTACATTTAATTGTATGAATAAATTAATTCAACTAAATGATCTAAAATACAATATAATGCTTAGTTAAAATATTAATTTCAATTAATAAATAAATCTATAATATCAGGTTGCATTAAGTTTGATACATGTTCAAAGTCAACTGATATTTCCATCTAGGTCAACTGTAGTGCTTATGGAAGTCGATATGTGTCAATCGGAACTAAAGGTCTAGAAGACCATTCGTAAACCCACTCTTTTGACTCACACTCTTCCCAAATAAAATCCATACATGAAGAACAAAAACATGCCATCTCTCTTGTATAAATAGTCCATGAACCTACATTTTAACTTCTAAATGAGTGGAGCTCACTCGATCCTGCTATTGTACAACAATCTTCATAGTTTGCAATATTACATTGTTCTACCAACCAAACAAATCTACAAACTATGGATTTACCTTCATTACTTGGTCCCATTGTGGAGTTACACCATCGCCTAATTGTTGATGCATTTGTCAACTTAGAACCACCTTGGTACCTCAACTCTTCTTGTGCAAGGGCTATTTTTACACATGCTCCTGCACCATCATGCTCCCCTTTCCATGTCCAACCTCAGTGAAATTCCAAATATATTGAACACCATTCATCACATTCATCCCACTCAACCAATAAAAGAACCTCTAATTCTTGAATTGTGATGTCCAGTTATCTGACCATATGATGTGTTGACTAAAAGTGTTATTTTTGTCACTTAGATTACCATAGAACATTTGAAAGCAACCTTGTACAAATTCAATGGAATGAGTATGATCATCACTAATGTAGAAATGATACTCTATTAATATCTTTTTGTCTTCCTCTGTCCTATTAGGTGCATGCATGAATGCTATGGGTACAAAAATAGTAACCTAAATAGAGTTGTAGTATTGAGATTGCACTTCATTTTGCTGTTGTAATATATAATTCTCAGCAAATTCTACAAACAAAAACAATGGTACCAAGAGGAAATGTATCCTTGCATAACTTGCATTGCTCATCCAACCATCGAGCTTTGTGTGTATGCATTGCATACCCATATACTATTTTCTCTTGAAATATTCTCATAAATTCAGCTACAGATATATCTGTACTCACTAACTCACATCTTTTTAACTCTTTGCCATCTTTTACTCATATGTTACTAACTTGTATTTTCCAAAACTAACTAGTTGTTTTCCAATTTCATGTGTGCTCTCCATATGTATTCATTTTTGCAAACATTGCAGATCACCACAACTAACACATGATCCTTCAAACATGACTTCTTATAAAAATTTGTCCATCCACCCTTTCACATAAGACACTTGAAATGAAATCTCTTGATGATTTAGGTGGGATTTGTAACATATATTCTTGTAAAACATAGTTAGTGTGCAAAGTAACACATATATGATGATAAATATCATAATGCATAGAAAATTCAATATGCATCCTACAATAACAAGTAGTGCATGCATGATTTATTTTAACATAAAAAGGTTTGACCATCTCAAAATGCCTTTGACCAATTCTTATTTGAGGATAACTCTTAATAAACTTTTGATAGAATTGTGTTTGCGTCATATCCAAAAAATGTTTGGGATGCGATTCATGATTTTGAGATCCAATTCTCCTTCTTACAACATCTCTTTGATTGGGTGAAACTCTTGTGTTATCTTTCTAAAATTGTTCAATTAATGCTCCTAAGGCATCAACAACAACCTTGTCTTTACGTGGGATTCTACCTGAGAATGCCCATAGTGCATTATTATTGGGATCCTCAAATGTTTCACATCTCCCAATGGAGTTCAATAGTGTTGATCTATTTATCTTTAGTGATGTACTTGTTTTGATAATCAAACGAGATCTTTTTGTTTCATTGCTTACTACAGTTGATGTAAGAACATGTCAGGTCACATTACTATCTTTAGTGCATGAGGTTGGACCTATTGCTTGGTACACACTAATTAGATTTCTTACAATAGTTCTTTCACCATCGGTATTGGATGATCTTAAACCGAGGATCTTCATAGTATCTCTAAACTTAATATTTTTTATCATTTCAACAAACAATTGGCACCTTCTTATTTCACTTAAGCTTTCAAAAAAACTTTTCCATACTTTATTGGCAATTCTTCTACAAGTGCATTCAGAAATTTTATTGGGCATTGATTTCAAAATATTTTTCATCAATTTCAATAAGATACTTTGGTCTTTTACGAATAAATCTAGGAGGTGTTTTTATTGGCATGTGTTGTTGGTTTGCATTAGGTAAATTTGGCTCATCATTTCTTATTTCAATAGGTGTTTGGGACTTGTTTCTACATTCATGTCAATTGGTGTTGATGACATACCTTCTCCTCCATCTTTTCTCATTTGATGAAGTCTTTTCATGCGCTCCCTTTGTTTTTGTTTCTCCACTTCAATTTTCCCAGGTGTTCCTCATTTATTCCTTCCCATGGTAATTGTCAGTTGTTCCTAAATTTACAAACTTGTCAATATATGTCAATTAAGATTTCAATTATAAAATAAAGGAACAAAAAGTATCGCAAAAGATAATATATTCATCACAAATACACTCTTAAAATACTTTGCACATGATTATTACTTACACTAATTAAAAATTCATCAAAAATATCTTAATAGACATCAAAATTGACAACCAAAGTGTTAAACAAACAAAAAACATGCAATAATCATTTATTTGTTGATTTCAATGATTTTGAATCATTTCAATTCATATAAAACAAAAGATTCTCCTCAAATGTCATAGAAAAGCACGCAGAAAGCATGTACAGTAGCAATGGGGCCTTGAACAGGGTCGCATGTGATTTTCTATCCATTTGCAAACCTTTTGTGCATAGAGGAAGTGTCCTCACTATATAAAATGTGAGCGCACTTTGTAACGTGCTTTCATTACAAAACACGAGCACATTTTGTAATGCGCTCGCACTTTGTAATGCAAGTGCATTACAAAATGTGCTTGCATTTTGTAGACATAAAACTTTCCCACCCATTTTGCCTTGGAATAGGCTTGGGCAATGAACCTAAAGGCTTGGAGCCTTATTTTCTCTGATTTTGATGTGTTTTTGAGCTTTAGTAGAGTTTTTCAACTTCCACGTCATCAGGTTTACACACTAGATGACAAAATTTTATAAAATTACCACCAAAATGTTGCACATCTTCTTAGCTTTCTAACAATATATTTTTTTTTTAATTTGAAAAATATTAACATATTTATTGTCAATTTCTTTTACTAATGTTTCTATATTCCTTAGATACATATGTATTCATTTTTCTATATAACTTTTGATCTACTTATCGAAAATTGAAAAAAAAAATATAGGATTGTTCTATGCTTTATTCTTTACACATTAAAAAAAATTATATTTTCAATTATTTTTGTGCAAGTTATGTGATGCGCACGCTTAGCGATGTAGTTTTCATGATGCTATCTACTTTCAAATATCATTAAAAAATATTCAATAAAAAATTACAAAAAAATACACAACTTATAGTACTCACTCTTAACTATGTTTCTACCACACTATTTTTAAAAATACTAAATGCAACCAAAAAAATAGGGGGCACACACTGAATAGTATGTTATATTTTAGTGAGAAAAATAGGAACACTTTTGTGTATGTGAAACATTTCACCCTCTTAATGTCAACTATTTTTTAAAAACTTTAGTAGTTTAGAAACTAGATTCAAAGTACTACAATTCTTGTTCTTTTAATATCAATAAATTTTGAGTGCATGCATCTCGAATTACTCATCCAAGTTCAAGTTAAGTTGATTTCAGAAAAAAAAAAAAAAAAAAAGTGGCCACTTTTAACCCCCTTTTTGTATTCCATTTCCATGCACTTACCCTAGGGAGAGATACCAAATGTTAGAGCCCCAACCATACAAGTATCTAGGGTATCCTAGATAGGAATAACATCAAGGCTTATAGGTGCATAGGTGCTTATTGAATAAGGATCAAAAGGAAAGATGATAAATTGATCCTCCTTTGGCAGTTTAGAAGTCATGATCTTAAAGGAAATTTTAGCAATTGTGCTAAGACCTCTTAGAGAGGTCTCATTCTTTTTGGTTTTAGCTTTAGTCTTATATTTAGGAAAAGGCTCACAATTATTGACTCTTAAGTTATTTTACACTAGCTCCATTTTGTCTCATAATGGGATCATGGGTTTGATTTGATTCAACTTTCTTCTTAGCTTGTTTAGCTCAATAAACACTAAAAAGATTGGGATCTCCCTCGATGATGTGAACTTGACCGAGGTGGAGAAAGTGGATATCTTGAAATTGTTAGGAAATAGGTGTGTTGTACACCTTGCATAATATTGATTACTTTTATTTATGTAAAATAAATATTTATTTGTCCAGTGCATCTTAATTGATGTGTTTAGCCACATTAGATATGTATTTGGGTTCCACTTGTAAACACTGTATGTAACATTGGGCTAGTTATTTTATATGTGTGGGACACAGAATAATTAATTATTTATTTGAGAAATTATTTAATATTGGGCATAAATTGAAAACTTAGTTGCAAATATTAAATGAGGAGTCAACGGTTTTGTGTATCCATTGTTTTGGAACACATGGTTTTCTCCACACTACATCTTGTATTTGTGTGAGCTTGACTCTAGAAAAGAAAGCACATGGTTAGTAGTTGGGGTTGGCTTGTTGGCTGGGTTTAGCTAGATTGAGCTTCTCTTGTAGATTGCATGTGTGAGGAGAGGAAGCATGGATTGAGATGTGTGGTTACATGATTCTCATTTGCTTGTTCTCATGGAGTGCAATTACGGAGCTTGATGGTTCAGAAGTGTCTATGGAGGCATGTATTGTAATCTTTTTTCACATGAGATAATACAATGGCTATGGATGCTTTTGGAGGCTGGTTTTTTCCCTCATATGAGGGTTTTCCTAGGTTATATCTTGTGTCACCTTGATGGTATGTTTGCTTATTCTTTTGCATGTGGATTTATGAATCTATGTTTGCATATTAATCTCTCATAGGGTTATGAGAAAATTATCTTTATGGTTTTATATTTCCATCATTTGGTATCAAAGCTTGGTTGCTAGGTTGTGAGAGGAGATATCCCTAGTTTTGTAATCCTTTCTATGAGTCAATTTTGTGTATAGGTGAATCCATGGTTTTGTAGAAAAGAATTGAAGGCATTTTCAAGGTTACATGTGTGTTTTTAGACTTGGGTTGTTGCAAATCTAGGGTTTGATGGAGATTTTCCAAGTGGGTTTTCAATTTGGGCTCTTTGTATGAGGGTTTTGGAGGTGAGATTTTGCAGGAGGCCTCCTAGGCAAAAAATAGACCTCACCATTGAGTCCAGAAGATGTAAAAACCTATATTTTCATATAAATTCGACTATATTTGGACACAAAAAAATTGCACTATTTTGCCCTAGATGGAATCTTGCAAGGAATCTTAAAGATTCTATATGGAATCTATACCACCCACTGGCCACCTAGTCATAGCCCTGTAGCCACCCAGGTTTTGGTCTATGAGCATAATTGGGCATATTTTTTCCAAGGGCCATAACTTCGTCATACGGAGTCAAATTTTCAACTTTTTATAGTCAACAAAAAACTCTTTCTGAGTACTATGTGGTGGTGTTAGAGATTTTTCTAGATTTTTCTGTTATGACAAAAATTTTCTAGTTGGAAGATAGATTTATGTTTTGAGCTTGGACAAGGAATAACTTGTGCATACGGTGTCCGATTTTAGACTTTTATAGGCATTGCAAAAGGTATTTCAGAGCACTATGTGGTGAATTAGGTTTGGAAATGTTATTTTGAGGTTTGTTTAGTTTGTTTCAGTTTGAGCTATTATGTGGTTCCTTTGACTTTTGGTACTTTGTGATTTTGTGGCAAATCAAATCTAAGGTTATTTGGTGCTTGAGTCATTGAAAACTTAATTGTTTATATTTGATTATCCTTGGTTGACATGATTACTAATGTGTGATTGAATTTTCATGATGCATTGTGAGATCTACAAGTTGTGCAATTTTGTAGGTTGTTTGTACTTACAGGTTGCATAAATGACTTGGATGTGGGTTGTCTATGCCGATGGATATTTTAGTGTTTATGTAGATTCTATTTGGTTGGCCTAGTTTGGTAACCTTGTTTATTGGTATGATTTTCAATATGAGATATAGAGAGAGACGGTTGTTACCATTTTTTACCACAACTCAAAATTGGTCGAGTTCTATTATGTGTTAGTTGCATAGTTATTATGTTTTAGTGTTAAATGTAGTTCAGTTGTTCAAAAAGGAGGCAAGATTTCAGATCATTCATTGCATTGCAGAATAGTCAAGAGAGATAAGTATTTCATTCATCACAATGATTATTAATTTACAAGTTGAAATACATAAAGGAATAAGCATTGCATTGAAAGAAATGATGACATATCAGATGTCCCACACAATCTGTGGGTTATAGCTGAACATATGCAGGTATAAAGAAAATACTATGCATCTAATGAATAGAAAAGGAAAGACAGCCATCATTGCCTTATTTTTGTCAATCTTCCAAGTTGCCTCTTGTCCTGCTCCTGATCTCAACATGTACCTGCAAAAATGTGGGAAGGGTCCCGTTAGAAGCTCCACTTATGAAAATCCTTTATCCATCAGAAGAGGTAAAATACTTTATTTATAGTGCATCGATTAAATGAACATCATCTGTATGCAGAAGGAACTGAAAAAGAAATAATCAAGTATCATTGTTTTTTAAACTAATATGTTTGTTTCATGTGTGGGAACAGGTATATTTATGTTACTGGTCATTTCTGCATGTGGTGTTAAATGGGCTCCCATAAGGGTAGAGCTCAGAATGCTTACCCCTGAATCTTAAGGGGAATAATATCAAAATATTCATTTAAGTTGTGCAAAGAGGAGCATGATAAAGTAAAGGATTCCATACATCAACTCAACCCATTGAGCTTTGGACTCAATGTTCACCTATGACTACCAGTCCAAAAAGTGCTGAAGTGATAATCATCAATGAACAGTGAGTTTTTTCATATGGCTACCAATGAGTGAGAGAGACAGTTGAAAGATCATAAAGTGCTGATGTAAGGGAGGTTTCCACATGCATATAAACAACAAAATCCTTAGAAGGTCATGTTTTCTAGTTAACATATGCCATGATCACAAATACATTCATGAATAAGAAGATAGTTAAACCAATGTCATGGAAGGTTTCATATCCTAGTGTTGTATTTAGCAATAGAGAAATTTGGGAAAGAGAACAGTCATGAGGGGATCTAGAGACAGTGATATACAAAAATTGTGCTCATAGCCTTTTAGAAGCAATGTATGATCCAACTATGAACTAGAATGTCATGGGGAATATGCCATGTCATGATTTGAAGTGGTCATTCAAGGTATATATAATTATATAGCTGTTACAAAATGATATAATGATCATATGCCAGGATAATTGCATCAAAGAGATAAATAAGTTCTGGAAAATAGTGCTACAAAGAAGGCAATAAAATAGTAGGAGCTACACTGCCCACATGGGATAGTATCTCATTCATAAGATAGCCCTAATGTTTCTAACAAGAAGAGTCAAATACAATTGTTCATGTCCAAACTGCAAAAAGTGCAACATTCAATTCTAGTACAAAAGCACTTCATCAATAAAGATTCCAACAATAACCAATGCTTTAATGATGCAAGCTATTATAGTATGTATGGATCAGCAAAGGAGAAGTAAAACTAGAATATTTCCTTTGTAATGATAGCCACTAAACTAGAATAGCAGGGACAGTCATCAATTACAAAGCACATTGAAGTTTGAGGTAACTGTGATAGTCATAAATAGTGTAGAGTGATCATGTCATTCAAAGATGCAGGGGATAACTTTAAAAAAGAACATTGTTTCAACTGAGATGAATAACAACAATTGAAGAAGATGTGCATTCTTATCACATGTAAATGACCAAACTGACGAGTGATAGGAAAAGAGTCAAGTGGACTATTTTGCCAGTTGTAGGATGCATACAGAAGCATGAGCATTTTCATCATATTGCAAAGTTACAGTAGGTACATCATAAGAGGACAGCAATCTGTTGCTGATCAAGTAATATTATATGTTAATATAAGAGATGTATTACATAGTGCTTGCATACAACAGACAGAATGAGGTGCCTTTTTATAGGAGTTCATCTTTCAATACTTTAAGTTCCAATCATCAGTTTACAGCTTGAAGTTACAGTCAAAAGATGATGCAGATTTGAAAAGAAGAAACAGTAAAGAGCAACATGATAATCATAGGATGCTTGCAACCATTAATGTAATTATGAATGCCGTCCATTGAGATACATGAGCATCATATGGTAGAACACATTTGAAACACTGCATACAAAAGGTACAAGTGCCAAAGGAAGAGGAC